>JAVJAQ010003800.1:3965625-5287500 GCA_032362365.1 Zygogramma bicolorata | reverse complement strand
AGACCATTTAAATCTGTTTTTTTGTTCATGGAATGGTCATTATTATTTATATGTATCATTTCTAAAAATACACGCTTAGAAAGATTCATTTCACTACAAAATAGTTGAGGCTTTCGCGGCCGAGGTTTTCAGTATCGCTACTTTCATTCGGGTTTGAAGGCCGTCGTTTTTTGGAATTTCTTCCTGACGTTTCGCTGGCTCGAGTGGCTAGCTTCTTCAGAGGTTCATTCATCTTGGAATTCACTCCGATGACTGACAGTCATCTTGGAATTCACTCCGATGACTGACAGTCATCGGAGTGAATGAACCTCTGAAGAAGCTAGCCACTCGAGCCAGCGAAACGTCAGGAAGAAATTCCAAAAAACGACGGCCTTCAAACCCGAATAAAAGTAGCGATATTCATTTCACTATCCAAAATTTCAGCTTGTCCGTAATTCATACGGTGATCTCTGTTATTGACATGTTCTGATAAAGCACAAGAATTTACATTTCTTCTACAGTCACTTTTATGAGAAATGATACGACTGTTGAGTGTTCTAGATGTTTGGCCAATGTATGATTCAGGACAATCCATACAAGGAATCTTATAAATGACATTTGATCTATTTTTAATCGAAATTGGAGTCTTTATTCTACTAAGTAATTTGGAAAATATCGTAACAATTTCCAAATTACATAGTAGAATAAAGACTCCAATTTCGATTAAAAATAGATCAAATGTCATTTATAAGATTCCTTGTATGGATTGTCCTGAATCATACATTGGCCAAACATCTAGAACACTCAACAGTCGTATCATTTCTCATAAAAGTGACTGTAGAAGAAATGTAAATTCTTGTGCTTTATCAGAACATGTCAATAACAGAGATCACCGTATGAATTACGGACAAGCTGAAATTTTGGATAGTGAAATAAATCTTTCTAAGCGTGTATTTTTAGAAATGATACATATAAATAATAATGACCATTCCATGAACAAAAAAACAGATTTGAATGCTCTTAACAAAATTTACACCTTTTTGATTAAGTATGAGTAGGATAAGAAAAAATCACCCTCTATTTTGACTTTTCCACCGTAATCTAGAAGTGAAATTACATCATATGTCCAAATTCATTTAAACGTCACCTTCATATTTTCATGTTCAATTTTTGCCTCTTTCATATTATTGAATCTCACGTTAGTAAGTAACCATTCCTGATATATTATCATATGATAAATTGTTATGTATTATAGACGTCCTGAGGAAGGCAATAAAGATTGCCGAAAGCTTGACGAATAACAAAGAGTTTTCTTTGATAATCTATTTATCAGTTTCCTGATTCATCTTGCTTCATAGCAAATAACACTTTCTCTTTGTATCATTTCAGATACATTTGTGGATTCGATTTTCGATAACACTCTGAGAGTGCTTGTCATTATTTCTGCAAACGCAGTTGTTAGTTGACGTGGCGAACTGTCACCACTGACGGAAAACTATGACAGCATTTCCTTATAGTGTTACACCCTAGGTGGTTCCACTTATGTGTCGCTTGCCGTAAAGGCACGATTCATTTCAAATCCTCTGGATATCTATCACAGTTTGTCTTCGATACGAGGACCATGCCAACCCACAGCTGATGAAGGCCAAAGCCAGAAATAGCTAGCTATCTTTCGAATTATTGTATACATATATATATATATATATATATATATATATATATATATATATATATATATATATCATTATATCATTTTTTTTGTTTGGGTTACATTAAGATGCCTAGAAGTCCTGGTGACTCAACTAATTAGATTTTGTTTAGATTTTTGTGGCGAAAAAAACAATCGACGCTTTTGAAGGTTTCCCCTATTTTTTCGGTAGATGGCGTTATGTTCCCATTTTTCAAATTTGATGACAAGTGTCAAGTTAATTGTCATATTGTCATGTCAGTTCGAAATTTTGATGTTTACGATGTTTTTATCATGTTTATTTGTTGATTTCTTTGCTTTTAAATATCGAAACGTTGTTACTGGTATCTCATTGTCCACCCATTATCCTTTAGGTTGCGATCTCTTCTCGCTAACCAATCAAATAAAAGTGGAAAAACCCGACTGCACATTATTTTCACTTAGTGCAAATTTAGCTTCAGACAAAACTGACAAGAGCGTGTTGGCGACATCTGTACATATTGTACGGAAAGCTCCAAAAGCTCAATTATCCACCAAAAATCAAGCAATCCACATTTCGCCACTTTTATCCCAAACTTCTACAGGTATAAGTAAAAACACCAGGGTTTCCAGGCATCTTAGGTCACATATATTTGTGGACTACATCAAGGACAAAAATCAGTTCGATGCCCTGAAGCACTCTACAACAAATAGCCTAAATTCCTTATTGATCTGGTAACTTCATGACGTACTCCTGCGATCACATTTCGGGAATCCAAATAAATTTAATAGCATTCAGACCTGACACGCGGAGCAATAGGCTAAAGATCACGATTACTGCCACGGATTCACGTGGTTCACTCTCCGCGCACACTCCTTCTACAATGGGATTCGATGCTTGCGTAAAATCCAAAAGCTACATTTATACCAATCTTTGCTGTTGTGTTTGTAGTTCAACATACAGTGATTGTGTGAGACATGAATGTCGCTGAGAATATGAGCTAGTCATGGGGGAGCATAAAAATGAATAATGATAATGATTCAAGAATGAATAAAATAGTTGTTTGATTGAAAAGAGAAGGAACGACAAGTAAACATATATTCGTTTTATTCAGGCATTGGCAAAATTGGCAGAGGTTTTCGAAAAAACTGAACTGTCTAGATATAGCATATATATATTAACTACGAATATTGATAATTAAGGCAGCTATTTGATGCGAGATTTTGGGAAACAAAAGAGCGCGATTGGCAGCAAGGAATATTTGCGCATGCGTCAAATTTAAAAGTAGAAGATGTCAGTCAAGAATGACTCGCTAGTGTTGTTTCTCTCTTACGTTCCTCCCTGCTAAGTAAATCGGAAATGATCGTATGTCGGGTATAACTATCTGCCATAAATTCCTTGTTTTGTTTCAAATTCAAACATAACCAAAGTGTTGAATATATTCGCGTCACTGTCAAAATTTACTTGAAATTCTTTCAATATTTTTCATAATTAATATAATTCTTGTGTTCGTTGATTTCTCGTTATTGTTCGGTACCGTTTTTATTATAGTTATTGTTCGGTACCGTTTTGATTATAGTTATTGTTCAGTATTGGTTTTTTGTTTCCATATTATAGTGTTGTGTTTCGTTAGTCCATAGTTGTTTAGAAGTTCAAGACTATTATCTCCGCGAAAAAAGAAATTTGTTTTCTGTGTGACTGAGAGCTCCAGTTCATATCATCGGTAAGAAATTTATTACATATGGATCTGTGTTGCTTTCATGTTCAATATATGCGTATTTATATTTCAGTTTTCCTAAGAATCCATCGCTAAGATCCCAGTGGATGGAAATATGTTATCTCCAGGCAGCCGCCGAAGACGTGAATAAACTGAGAATATGTGCTGATCATTTCTCAAGGATAGATATATATTCTGTGAGCAGTGGAAGAATTCTTTTGAGAACTGATACACTACCCTCACTGAACGTTTATTGTTCATTTCTTCTACCTAGATATGATGATTCCCAATGAAGTCAGTCTTTTCCTGTTGGTGAGTTCTATATCATAGAATACAATTACAATGGGAAACATCGCCCTAAAATAGTAAAACTATCACAGAGGAAATATCAAATATTTTATGTTCAATTTAAAATAAGTTCAGGCGCCTATACAACCGAATGTTTCCATGGGACAAGATTTGTAATTCTTTCATTCGATTGAGATAAGTGGGTTGCGTAATCAACCCCTCTCGTTCTTTTGCATGAAAAAATTATAATGATGGCCTAGTTAATACGTAGTGCATAACCTAATGGATAATGCATAACTCAAATTAGGGAAAATTACACCTACAAGCTGAAAACTGCCACTTTTGACACCTTGTTATCCTTTGAACATATTGAATAAGAATTATTTGTTGTGCACTATTTATCAGTCTGTCTATGCAATATACATATTTTCAATTGATCCTGCCCTGTCCCTGTTGAACATTAATGAAATGCAGACAAGTTCTGAAATTCAACAGTAAATTTCATTGATTCCATCAGTTCTATCACTGATGATAACAATTCTGAATCGGAACTCATCTGTCGGAAGGAACAGAAAGCAGGCAAGTATTTGTAGTGTACAAAATGTTGCATTCAATCAAGACACACATTTACCAAATGCACATTGAAATGAAAATGGAAGACACAAATACAGTTAGTTACATGCAGAAAGATAAATAGAGCTCCTGAATTATCCTTCATAAAAAAATGCATTGATGTTTCAATTGAGTGATATTTCAAGTATTCCAAAAAAAGTGTGAAATTTTGCCTATCAAAAATTTCCCTTTGAAATCTTTCTGTACTATAACTACTAGAGAATCTGATTTATGACTATTCTATTATGTTCTATCCTCAAAACAATGATGGTTTTTCAAGTTTGAATCAATAATTGGCATGAGTACTTACCCATTTATCATCACCAAAAAGGCCAACAATTCATCACATTTTCCATTAGTTCATTTTTTCAAGCTGAATTTTTTGATTTGATAAATATTCAACAAATTAAAATTGATATATCGCAAAATGAGATTTATTAAAAAGTGTGAAAACATTTTTTCACCTTTTGTGGCATATTTTCGTGTTTTGCTATTAAGTATATTCCTTTTTCAGATAACATCCAAAAAATGAGAAAAAAAAATTGACTAGCAGAAACTGAAGATTCGAATTCTTCAACAGAAAAATAGGCAGCTCACAAAGAAAATTAATAGTTTGAAGCAACTCTGGGGCATTTGAAATAAAAAAACCTGATTTCAAGTGGTGCTTATGATCACTTGATGGTAATGTTTTCTTCTGATTCACAACAATAGGCACTATTGTCACCTTTATCCGCCATTTCGTTATTTTGTTGTGGTACAGCATAGTGATACAGCATAAAGCGGAATTTTATTAGTTTTTTCTACACCAATACTATAACAATACTCTTATAGGCCCATAACCTGTTTCATAATGAGATCCATTATGAAACGGATTGGAAATCTGTATTGTAATGAAAAATCTGTGTATCATAATACACAATCAGAATAAAATCGGAATATCCAATACAGTTATTGAGAAATGAAGAAATAAATGTAAATATCCCTTCCACTTCCAGATCAGTGGGATCCACAATACAAATATAAATATAATATTTATAAATCTTTATTATTTATCGAATTTAGAAAAATAGCGTATGCAACTCTCATGTACTCGTTATATATATATACCCGCATAAGCCTTTTATGAAACTCACCTTCGGTTCGTTTCATAGCCTGGTTATAGATAGATACTTTATTGGCGTTTCACAATATTTTTTATACAAGTCAGGTACAGGCTCGCAAATCCACTAGAATTTAAAACGATAAAAAAAATACACATACACGAACATCAATAAAACTTGGTCAATGTCAAACGCAATAGTCTTGAATATCATCAAAATTTTCATTGAAATAGTCATCATTGGCATAAAAACATTTTTCAATTAGGTACATGGTAGGTTGAGATCTTTGATGGAGGGTGGCAATCTATTGAACATTTTGGGGGGAAGGTACTGCACACCTGTTTGTGTCTTGCGCAATCAAAAGCCTTTGTCAAGTCACAAAATATACTACCTATGTATTCCTTATTGTTGAAGCCTTCTTCAGTTATCGAGATCATCTGTTGTAGAAGATGATTTCCTAAATCCATATTGAGATATATTAAATAAACTTAGAGAATCAAAGTAAGCCACCATCCTCGTTTTCAGAGCTTTTTCAAATATTTTGCTTAAAATTTGAATAAAAGCAATTGGCCTAAAATTATTGCAAGTATTGTGTGAACCTTTTCTATACAGAGGAATCATTTTTGTTAACTTGAATTATTCTGGGAATATTGAGGATCTTTGACATAAATTGAAGAATTTTGTGAGGTGCACTGCAATGTCATTGCCAATGCTTGTCTATTAATCGCCTTCATTATATGATCGTTGCATAATATACTATTATGATTGATAATCGCAGAACAGAAAAGTGATGAAAAAAATCATTTATTGAATACTTTTATGCATGCCATTCCATCTGTTTATCAATTCATACAATTCACATTTGGGGAAGAATTATTCGAAAATAAATATAGGTGGTGAATGTGGTTATGATTTTTTTTAAATGTCGGTACAAATAGGTATTCAAATTCATGATATGAATCTCCCATTTGATTGTTTTTTTACCAAATCCAATGATTTTTTACTCTGGAATGAAAAGGCCACCAACAAAGAATTTTATTTTATTTCCCAATTATGTTTTAGGAATATCGTTAATGAGTACCTAGTAGTTATTTTGTGGGTTTGAAAATGAAGACCATGGCCATGAAATATAGTATTTTTCCAACATAGTTCCAATCCGGTATTTTCAACATAGATATAATTGGTGTGTATCTATTGGATCCCAAAATATAATCCTAATACCTCCATTTTGGAGTTTTTGCAAAACGCTCCCCTCGAACTACACCTGTATGAATTGGTAATTTATCAGAGACTGATTTGCCTAATTTGCATAGTTGCTTTCTATTTGGGAGACAATCCTCGAACCATTTGAAGACTTGAAGTTGTTACTAACATTTTTTCAACTGCGGATTCTTTATTTTTGAAGAAAGTTCAATATTTTAAAAATATTTTCTCAGAGGTTTCTTTATCCAATGATTGTATTGGGTAAAACTTCGGTCGCTATGAACTTTTAAAAAAAAAATCCATATCCATTTTGTAGTGAAATTTCACCCCATTTTTCACATAAAATTTCTTTCTCGAAAAAAACAAAATTCGCCGTTCTTATTAACTCGTTTTCAACATTTTTAAGCAGAAAAAAACCTTTATATCTTCACCTTCTTGAACCGTCCCAAATTTGTTGTGATTGTTGAGGAAATGCATGATGTTGATAAATGAAGTTTCTTTTCTTTTCATGCAATCCTGAATTGAATCCATAAAAGTTTCGGAAATAATATATTTTAATTGTATTCACAGGATAATGTTCCTGAGAACTGCAAGTTTTTATTCGAAAGGTCAAATGCAAGAAGAAATATTAAATATTCAGCTGAGGCAATCTGCAGTCACCCTCCAGTTTTACTCCACAAGAGCGTACAATTATCTGAGGAAAACATTTGGAAAATTGTTTGCACATACAAGTACCATAAGGAAATGGTACAGTGTAATTGAAGGAAATTCCGGTTTTTCAGCGGAAGCTCTCAACTTTGTTAGCGCAGAGAGCGTCGAGTGCAAAAATCTCATTTTGGTGTTAGAGTAATTGATCTCAAGGAAAAGTTTCAACTTCTACACTAAAGGTTCCAATCTCATTGTAAATTTTATGAAGAATGGAACTGAACGATATCCTTAAAGAAGGAACAGGTGTAGTAGATACTATACACAAACTATACTTGCCAAAAATGTCAGAAAAATATGCTTTGAACTTTGTATATATATATATATATATATATATATATATATATATATATATGTATATATATATATTTATTTTTTTTGTGAAAAATGCCTGTAACTTCATAAAATTTTCGCTTAAATTGAGTATTTCTATATTTTTCTAGAAATATGCTTTCTGTTTAAGATATGAAAATGTGAAAATGATGCAATATTTGAGTTTTTGTTCAATATTCACCAAAATTCTTTTGAGATACATGCGCGATCTATCATGAAAGATCCAAGGTGCGACAAACAGAATGTTGAGCATTTTTCTTAGGTACTTAATCTTAACTATACCGTAATTTATACTGTATTGCATCTTCCTGAACTTTTATTCAATTATTATTATGTATATTGAGTAATATAAATAATATTGAAATCATCATTGTTTTATTCAAATATTCTTGGCATAGCCACAGTTCCGAAGCAAGTCTATATTCTGTTCCGAAAGTTTTTCTAAATAAAAATAATTCATCAAACAAGTGAACAGGGCTGAAAAGATGCACGAAAGAGATTGATAATTTGACTACATTATACATCAAATGCATTTGTAGCAAATTATAGTAAAGCCTTCGATACCAGTCAGTCATGAAATTCTTTTGAAAAAACTTGAAACCATTGGTATCAGAGGTAATGTTTTCTTGTGATTCAAATCCTATCTCAGTGACAGAAAACAATATGTTTGTCTTGGAGATAAAATAATTTCCTTGAAAAATATTAATTGTGGAGTTCCACAGGGCTCAGTATCACGACCAATTTCATTTCTTACATATCAATTCAATTTCAAAACTGTCTTTTGGGATCCATCACTCCTTGCTGATGATACAACTTCAATTTACGATTCAAAAGCTACAAAATCAATAGAATTATCTATGACACATGACTTGGAACAAATATCATCTTGGTTAAAATATCACAAATCGAGTTACAATTATGGAAAATCTACTTAGATGTTTAGAAGTAAACATTCCAACATTGACCACTCTGACACACTTAAATTTAAAAATAAAACGATAAAATTTTCTAAAACTACCAAACTTATAGGACTTTACGTAGATGAAAATCTTTCACGGGCAACTTACATTATTTAAAAATTACTGTTCAGAATAAGAAACAAAATTTCTTTCAAATATTCGAGATTAATATTTTTTTGTTTGGTATATTCCAATTTACAATATTTAACGTCTATATTGGCAACGGCCACTGCTTCAGTATCGAATCCACTGAAATACAGCTTATCCAATCCATCTTGGCACAGAACTAATGACGTATATTCCCAGCAATCTCTGTGAAGCATAGCAAGATGAAAAAACACCTATTATATGTGTTCACTGTGTTGAAATTTATTTCTAGTGGATGTTTTTTTTTTCGTCACATTCTGAAGTACCAGTGTGCAACTGGAAAAGTAGCAGAGTTTGTGCCACAATGGATTGGACAAGCTGTACTTACATAATAAAATCATCGAATATATTTATGAATTGCATTGCACGAACCACATAATCTCTTAACATCATTTCAATATACCAGTTGAAAACATATAATTTTATTTATTGTGTAAAACATAAGGTGAAACATTGCATACTTTTCATTGAAATCATTACTACACATTATCACAGCACTAGACAGGCTCAACATCTAATTGTACATTCCATACGTACCAGATTTGGGGAGAAATCAATTTGATGGCAAAACATCAGTAAGTAAACCACCAAATTCAATTGAAAATATTAAAGATATAAAAATTCAAACACCATCTTAAAAAATATATTTTATCGTCCAAATGATATATTATAGTTTTATAGATCATTCAACATTTCAAGAGTTTTTTTTCATATATTCTTTCACCATATACACATTTTCTTTCATTTCCTTTTTGTGTATTAAATATCCCTAATTCATAAAAGTTTCTTGGGATGAAAAAATATTATTATTATTAAATTCATAGGGGTTGGAACATACAATTGATTTTTGTTTCCGGGATTTTAGGACTGACCTTCTGCATCTGCGGCAGACAATATTCAAAAGCAATGAGGCAATGTCAGGCCCAAAAATCTGCAGACCAAGGCTTAGAAGAAAGGAAACATCTAACGATTCATTTATTACCGGCCGTGAAAGTTTCCAATCTCTGAACAACAAACATAATTCAATTTTGCTCAACTGGCTATTGACTGAGGTTCTTCCGCCCAACAATCTTTGATTTGTCAACAAGTCTCGAAACGTATAAAATATATCTATTATTTTTCATTAACTTCTGTTCATTCATTTTCAAAATTTTAAATATTTGAATGCTCCACCGTGCATTTGAATTTTATTATTCGTAATTTATTGGTTTCAACGACTTTTTGTTTTTCCATCCAATGAATTTTTTGTAACAGTCAATTATATTGAGGGATTCCAAACCAACCACATTCAAGTGAACAGATTATATCGCACGTAATTCATAAGCATTTTCCAGTCAGCATTGTGTTTCTCTCGTAGCTACAATTTCTAATATAATTGAGCCTATAAGGGTTTTCTTCATTGAATTATTTATATCAGTATAATATGAATTTTCTACGAATCCAGAAAACAGGACACAATGAACTAATGAAATATCGGAAAGATCAGGATATTTCATGATCCCACCATTTTTCAAAATCTTGATTTCTTCATTCTTTTGCACACCAAGAAGCGTTCGTTCAAAACTGAGTATATTTTTCGTGTAACTGGATTATTTCCTGAATAACAAAATTTACATTGAAATCTCTGTGAAATTATATAAACATAACCTGTAAATTTGAAGGTCGATGACAATGACATATTTAGAAATTTGAATTTCGCGCTCTATATTTCGCGCATGCGCCCTCGATCATCGCTGCCTATTTATATTCCAAGGATATTGTGATTTACACAAAAGTCGGCTTCACTTTGCTAACATTGTCTCTTATGGCTTATGGTCAATATTCGTAGTTGATATATATATATATATATATGAGATATAGGTATAGCAATAAGAATGATTATAAAACAAATTACTTATGTTTAAAAGTAAAATGGTGAAAAGTCTTGATCTGAAATATCTTACAGGAAATCTGAGTATATGAATATATGGAAATACATCGCATTAAAAGAATCAGTAAAGTCGTATAATAGTTCAGATATATATGTGAAATTTTATTCCAAGAAGTTCAGTACAAAATTTCTCTAACGGAGTTGGACTACTGCCATGAAAGGAATGGAATCAACAAAATCTGTCCTGGGCAGAATTGACATATATTTGTACAACAGTTCTTGATAATGACTTCAAAATGGAAGTCGAAACGTTGAACGATCGAAGAAAAAAAAACATCAACGGATATAAACCCCGAGGCTGGCCTGAACAAATTGTTCATTTTTTGAATATTTGATTCAAAGCCAGTCTTCAAGCATTCCCATGAATATTTATTTTACCCGAAGAAGAGATG
Organism: Zygogramma bicolorata; assembly: GCA_032362365.1. Classification (NCBI taxonomy): domain Eukaryota; kingdom Metazoa; phylum Arthropoda; class Insecta; order Coleoptera; family Chrysomelidae; genus Zygogramma; species Zygogramma bicolorata. The sequence goes on along the minus strand of JAVJAQ010003800.1, from coordinate 5,276,468 downwards.
TATTGATTTATACAATTTAAATTATTATTTTTGATGTAGTTCCACTAAGTTACCATATGCGTTGCTGAGATTATCAATGTCAGTTTTTCATTCATATTTTGAAGAAATCTCGACCAATTTCAAGAAAAAGACGTTTATGAATATTTTTTCTGTACGTGAAATTTTAATATCAGCGTAATTTGGTTTATGTCCTGTTTCTATAGGGTGTTGTGCTAACGCACATGATTTTTTATTGAGTTTTATATCACCTCCATGTGATTTTAGTCTATCATATTGGATTGCCTGAGAGACCCCATTATTCTTCCTTTTCTGTACATTTCTCCAGTAGCTGAAATATACCAAATGTCTGGAGGGCCCTCATCAACAAAAAGAAAAACAGTTAAGGAAATGGTCCTTTGGTGGATGCAGGTCACCACGAACCAGACCGACCATTTTTACCTGAACAGTCATTAGCCAAAGGTCCGACAACCATAATCGACCCGACGGCTGATGGAACGGATCATATCGGCTACAATTTACGACCGAGAAGCTATTTAAAAACTGGCCAAAGTTTTCTGAACAACAGTTGCTAGCACCAAGTGGGAGCAGTAACAATCTTGAAATTGCCAACTGAGATGTTGGCGAAACGTCGAAAGTCAATACCGACAAACCAACGGATAAACTCCCAGAAAACCAATTTCGCATACTCAAGCAGCCGTGAAAACCTTCACTGTAACATATATATATTGAAATTAACTATTAGAAATTGCAGAGTATTATGCAATAGTGAAAACTCAATCTACACCTCAGCTTGGCTGTTTTTATCCAATACTCCCCAATTTCTTAAGAACATCTTCTAAACGGAATCTTAACATGAAATATCACCTGAGATTTGATATGTCCTGCAAAACTTCAAAACATTTTCCTGCCTTCATACCGAATCACTGCGGAACTTCTCTCCGTAAGTTGAATGGACTCTCAGCCTCAAAATGTCAAAGTGCATTGACCGGCCCTATTCATGCCCTCTGCATTATTCGAACTGCAAGCGGAATGCAATTCCCGCAGGAATAAAAGCTCAAGCGGGAATTCGTGGGATGAGTATTCAGTGCAACTTGTAATTGGCTTCAGTTCGGGCTCTTATATTAATTTTTCAGTTACTTTCAACCTCCATTCTGAAAATTGATAATACAGGTCGATACAAATTCAGTGTGCACCACTCTGAACTCTATCATTGAAGAATATACGAATTATTTTGTATCGACGAACTGATAGAACATTTCAGATTAGTATAAAAGAATAAAAAAATAACAAATGAGCAATGCCTCTTAGGCGAGTTGTAAAATGACAGGTTAACTCTTAACCCCTGGTTGTCGTATTTTCCTACTAACTGATTTCTCCCGGTTAACTAGGGTTCAGGTCTCAGGAGTATGATAATTTAACTGTTTCAAGTGTTTCATGGTCCTGTTTATATTTTGAGTTTGTGATTTCTGTTGTAGTATTCGTAGTTGATAAATATTGTGATTTATTTCGAGTTGTGTTTTGTATTAGATAAGCGTTGTTAACTAGATTGTGTTATATTGTTTTATAGAAAGTATTTTCTGAATTATCATGGACATGCAACGAGAAGATCTGCACGAGCTCACAGATGATGAAGATTTTCTGGAACTCGTCTGACAAGAACTATTTCTCAGAACTCAAAGAAATATCGGAGAGGCAAATGGAGTTATGAGGTTCAGGTTATCCAAAGAAACAGTTCAACTTATGATTTAGGAAATAGAAGCTGTGTCATTCATTAGATACGATTTATTGATACTGGTTCAAATTTGAATTGGGATTTGGGATATGCCAGAATATGTGAAATAGAAAGTTTATTTATTTAATGTACAAGCATTATGCTTAGCAGATTCAGTCATTCAGGATGTAGTATTCAGATGGCTAGGATTATTCCATTTTTAATAATTGCCAATTAAGAGCAAGGCTGGAATATGATGGATTTGAAAATGAAGTATTTACATTTGGTGACAGTGGATATGCTGCCTGTCGAGCATCTAATAAATGAGTTGAATGAGGACTAGAAATAATATTGAAGGATGTTTCCGAGTTCTCAAGAGCAGATTTTCTGTATTAGCCTCGATGTGAATAAAGTGGAAGCTTTTGTTGTATCTTGTGCTGTGCTACACAATATAGCATGTAAAACAAGTGGAGCTGAACTTCCCGTTGATAAAGAAATTGCAGGGAGGATTGAAGCTGCTAATAACATTAATATAGAACTACCCCATGTTCCTCATTTTAACATAAATAATTTGGAGAGGTTCAATGTATTAACTCAGTATTTTTGAACACTCCTGTGGTCCATTTCAATATATGCGATAAGTGTAAGGCAATAGATAGATACTTCAATCAAGTAGTTTGTTTTGATTTTCATTTTTGGAATAATTCAACAGCCAAATAGACATATTGCTGTATTTGGAGAAAAACTGATGGAAAGTAACTTCAACTTTCACTCAGTGAGTCTCTAATTACTAAATATGGTTGAAGTTTTGAAGAAGAATATGGGTACCTATATTTTTAACGGGGATCTGAACATTTTATGAATTTCAATGCGTAGATGACGTTTCTAATGAAAGTGAGTTTCAGAAGAGGACGAGGAATTTATTTTCTACCCCTTCCCCTTCTGGGTGAAGAATTGTACACTTTCCAATTTGAAGGTGGATAGTAGCAAGCACATTCTCGAAAGATTTCGGATGAAATATTTTTCTCTACCAGTCATGCCGTTTTATTGTTGTAAATTCCTGACTTGAAAAAATCAAATGTCCATAAAATCCCAACACAGTATAAAACAAAGTCGCCTCATGGTGTCTGTCTGTCCCTATGTAAGCGTAGATTCTCAACAAAGATGCATTAAGTCAACCCAACGCAGTAATCCAGAATCTATGGATATATATCACTTATCCAAAGGGTGGACCAACTTTGGCTCGATGAAAGAGAATCTCTCGCCGATACATCTATTTTCCGCTAACAACTGATCAGCGCACTTCCAGTAGCATCCACGCAACCTCACTGTTAACACCGCCCCTTTACACCACCAAGTGAGATCGATCGCTAAAGGTGCTTCCCAGAAACTTGGATTTTCATTTCGTGCGAAGAAATACTTCACTTCTTGGCAGCTTCTAATAATCCATAAGGCTCGAACACGACCTGTCTTGGAATATATTTCTCATGTATTCAATGAGGCTTCTCGATTCTATTCAGAGAAAGGCAATTCGTCTTGTTGGTGATTCTTCGCTTACAGACTCGCTCACTTTATTGGAGCATCGTAGAAGGGTCTCTCTTCTATAGATACTTTCACAGTCAGTGCTCTTCTGAATTGTTATCAATCTTTCCACCCTCGACAATACCTACACGGATGACTCGACGAGTACAGAATTCCCACCCTTTTGTTGTGAACTTGAAGGCCTGTCGAACCTCTCCTGCCCAGGGATCTTTTTTTAATAAAACAGCTGAACTCTGAAACTCCTTGCCGTGAGAAGTTTTTCCTGTGGCTTACATACTTCAAAAATTCAAAGTGAATGTTAATTACCCCGGATACTTCAGCGATAAATTTCAACAATACTTTTATTAAGGACTCTGCCACCTTGAAATTTGGACAAATCGTTCGTTATGGAAAACAAAACAATACTCCATTGACAGATTCATTTTTTCGATGGGTTGGACCGCTCCAGGGACGGACAAGCCCCAGAAATATTTTTATTGTGGACTTTGCCACCTTGAAATTTGGACAAATCGTTTATTATGGAAAATAACTAGATACTCTATTGACAGATTCATTTTTCCGATGGGCTGGACCGCTCCAGGGACGGACAAGCCTCAGCAATATTTTTGTTAAGGACTTTGCCACCTCGAAATTCAGAAAAATCGTTCATTATGGAAAATAAAGAGATACTCCATTGACAGATTCATTTTTTCGATGGGTTGGACCGCTCCAGGGACGGACAAGCCCCAGAAATATTTTTATTATGGACTTTGCCACCTTGAAATTCGGACAAATCGTTAATTATGGAAAAAAAACAGATACTCCATTGACAGATTCATTTTCCGATGGGTTGGACCGCTCCAGGAACAGACAAGCCACAGAAATATTTTCATTATGGACTCTGCCACCTTGAAATTTGGACAAATCGTTTATTATAGAAAAATAAAGAGATATTCCATTGACAGATTCATTTTTCCGATGGGCTGGACCGCTCCAGGGACGGACAAGCCACAGCAATATTTTTATTGAGGACTCTGCCACCTTGAAATTCAGACAAATCGTTTATTATGGAAAATAAAGAGATACTCCATTGACAGATTCATTTTTTTGATGGGTTGGACCGCTCCAAGGACGGACAAGCCCCAGAAATATTTTTATTATGGACTTTGCCACCTTGAAATTCGGACAAATCGTTAATTATGGAGAAAAAAGAGATACTAGATTGACAGATTCATTTTCCGATGGGTTGGACCGCTCCAGGGACAGACAAGCCACAGAAATATTTTCATTATGGACTCTGCCACCTTGAAATTTGGACAAATCGTTTATTATGGAAAAATAAAGAGATACTCCATTGACAGATTCATTTTTCCGATGGGCTGGACCGCTCCAGGGACGGACAAGCCACAGCAATATTTTTATTGAGGACTCTGCCACCTTGAAATTCAGACAAATCGTTTATTATGGAAAATAAAGAGATACTCCATTGACAGATTCATTTTTTCGATGGGTTGGACCGCTCCAAGGACGGACAAGCCCCAGAAATATTTTTATTATGGACTTTGTCACCTTGAAATTCGGACAAATCGTTAATTATGGAAAAAAAAAGAGATACTCCATTGACAGATTCATTTTCCGATAGGTTGGACCGCTCCAGGGACAGACAAGCCACAGAAATATTTTCATTATGGACTCTGCCACCTTGAAATTTGGACAAATCGTTTATTATGGAAAAATTAAGAGATACTCCATTGACAGATTCATTTTTCCGATGGGCTGGACCGCTCCAGGGACGGACAAGCCACAGCAATATTTTTATTGAGGACTCTGCCACCTTGAAATTCATACAAATCGTTTATTATGGAAAATAATGAGATATTTCATTGACAGATTATTTTTTCGATGGGCTTGGCTGCTCCAGGGAAAGACAAGCCCCAGAAATATTTTCATTATGGACTCTGCCACCTTGAAATTCGGACAAATCGTTAATTATGGAAAAAAAGAGATACTCCATTGACAGATTCATTTTCCGATGGGTTGGACCGCTCCAGGGACAGACAAGCCACAGAAATATTTTCATTATGGACTCTGCCACCTTGAAATTCGGACAAATGGTTTATTATGGAAAATAAAGGGATACTTCATTGACATATTCATTTTTCCGATGGGTTGGACCGCTCCAGGGACGGACAAGCCCCGGAAATATTTTTCTTAAGGTCTCTGCCACCTTGAAATTTGGACAAATCGTTTGTTATTGAAAATAAAGAGATACTTCATTGACAGATTCATTTTTCCGATGGGCTGGACCGCTCCAGGGACGGACAAGCCACAGCAATATTTTTATTGAGGACTCTGCCACCTTGAAATTCATACAAATCGTTTATTATGGAAAATAATGAGATATTTCATTGACAGATTATTTTTTCGATGGGCTTGGCTGCTCCAGGGACAGACAAGCCACAGAAATATTTTCATTATGGACTCTGCCACCATGAAATTTGGACAAATCGTTTATTATGGAAAAATAAAGAGATACTCCATTGACAGCTTCATTTTTCCGATGGGCTGGACCGCTCCAGGGACGGACAAGCCACAGCCAATATTTTTATTGAGGACTCTGCCACCTTGAGATTCAGACAAATCGTTTATTATGGAAAATAAAGAGATACTCCATTGACAGATTCATTTTTTCGATGGGTTGGACTGCTCCAAGGACGGACAAGCCCCAGAAATATTTTTATTATGGACTTTGCCACCTTGAAATTCGGGCAAATCGTTAATTATGGAAAAAAAAGAGATACTCCATTGACAGATTCATTTTCCGATGGGTTGGACCGCTCCAGGGACAGACAAGCCACAGAAATATTTTCATTATGGACTCTGCCACCTTGAAATTTGGACAAATCGTTTATTATGGAAAAATAAAGAGATACTCCATTGACAGATTCATTTGTGCGATGGGCTGGACCGCTCCAGGGACGGACAAGCCACAGCAATATTTTTATTGAGGACTCTGCCACCTTGAAATTCATACAAATCGTTTATTATGGAAAATAATGAGATATTTCATTGACAGATTATTTTTTTGATGGGCTTGGCTGCTCCAGGGACAGACAAGCCACAGAAATATTTTCATTATGGACTCTGCCACCTTGAAATTCGGACAAATGGTTTATTATGGAAAATAAAGAGATACTTCATTGACATATTCATTTTTCCGATGGGTTGGACCGCTCCAGGGACGGACAAGCCCCGGAAATATTCTTTTTTTAAGGTCTCTGCCACCTTGAAATTTGGACGAATCGTTTGTTATGGAAAATAAAGAGATACTCCATTGACAGATTCATTTTTTCGATGGCCTGGACCGCTCCAGGGACGGACAAGCCCCAGCAATATTTTTATTAAGGACTCTCCCACCTTGTAATTTGGACAAATCGTTTGTTATAGAAAATAAAGAGAACACTATTGACAGATTCATTTTTTCGATGGGTTGGACCGCTCCAGGGACGAACAAGCCCCAGAAATATTTTCATTATGGACTCTGCCACCTTGAAATTTGGACAAATCGTTTATTATGGAAAATAACTAGATACTCTATTGACAGATTCATTTTTCCGATGGGCTGGACCGCTCCAGGGACGGACAAGCCTCAGCAATATTTTTGTTAAGGACTTTGCCACCTTGAAAATTGGACAAATCGTTTGTTATGGAAAAAAAAGAGATACTTCATATACAGATTCATTTTTCCGATGGGTTGGACCGCTCCAGGGACGGACAAGCCCCAGCAATATTTTTATTAAGGACTCTCCCACCTTGTAATTTGGACAAATCGTTTGTTATAGAAAATAAAGAGAACACTATTGACAGATTCATTTTTTCGATGGGTTGGACCGCTCCAGGGACGAACAAGCCCCAGAAATATTTTCATTATGGACTCTGCCACCTTGAAATTCGGACAAATGGTTTATTATGGAAAATAAAGAGATACTTCATTGACATATTCATTTTTCCGATGGGCTGAACTGCTCCAGGGACGGACAAGCCACAGCAATATTTTTATTGAGGACTCTGCCACCTTGAAATTCAGTCAAATCGTTTATTATGGAAAATAAAGAGATACTCCATTGACAGATTCATTTTTTCGATAGGTTGGACCGCTCCAAGGACGGACAAGCCCCAGAAATATTTTTATTATGGACTTTGTCACTTTGAAATTCGGACAAATCGTTAATTATGGAAAAAAAGAGATACTCCATTGACAGATTCATTTTCCGATGGGTTGGACCGCTCCAGGGACAGACAAGCCACAGAAATATTTTCATTATGGACTCTGCCACCTTGAAATTTGGACAAATCGTTTATTATGGAAAAATTAAGAGATACTCCATTGACAGATTCATTTTTCCGATGGGCTGGACCGCTCCAGGGACGGACAAGCCACAGCAATATTTTTATTGAGGACTCTGCCACCTTGAAATTCATACAAATCGTTTATTATGGAAAATAATGAGATATTTCATTGACAGATTATTTTTTCGATGGGCTTGGCTGCTCCAGGGAAAGACAAGCCCCAGAAATATTTTCATTATGGACTCTGCCACCTTGAAATTCGGACAAATCGTTAATTATGGAAAAAAAAGAGATACTCCATTGACAGATTCATTTTCCGATGGGTTGGACCGCTCCAGGGACAGACAAGCCACAGAAATATTTTCATTATGGACTCTGCCACCTTGAAATTTGGACAAATCGTTTATTATGGAAAAATTAAGAGATACTCCATTGACAGATTCATTTTTCCGATGGGCTGGACCGCTCCAGGGACGGACAAGCCACAGCAATATTTTTATTGAGGACTCTGCCACCTTGAAATTCATACAAATCGTTTATTATGGAAAATAATGAGATATTTCATTGACAGATTATTTTTTCGATGGGCTTGGCTGCTCCAGGGAAAGACAAGCCCCAGAAATATTTTCATTATGGACTCTGCCACCTTGAAATTCGGACAAATCGTTAATTATGGAAAAAAAAGAGATACTCCATTGACAGATTCATTTTCCGATGGGCTGGACCGCTCCAGGGACGGACAAGCCACAGCAATATTTTTATTGAGGACTCTGCCACCTTGAAATTCAGACAAATCGTTTATTATGGAAAATAAAGAGATACTCCATTGACAGATTCATTTTTTTGATGGGTTGGACCGCTCCAAGGACGGACAAGCCCCAGAAATATTTTTATTATGGACTTTGCCACCTTGAAATTCGGACAAATCGTTAATTATGGAGAAAAAAGAGATACTAGATTGACAGATTCATTTTCCGATGGGTTGGACCGCTCCAGGGACAGACAAGCCACAGAAATATTTTCATTATGGACTCTGCCACCTTGAAATTTGGACAAATCGTTTATTATGGAAAAATAAAGAGATACTCCATTGACAGATTCATTTTTCCGATGGGCTGGACCGCTCCAGGGACGGACAAGCCACAGCAATATTTTTATTGAGGACTCTGCCACCTTGAAATTCAGACAAATCGTTTATTATGGAAAATAAAGAGATACTCCATTGACAGATTCATTTTTTCGATGGGTTGGACCGCTCCAAGGACGGACAAGCCCCAGAAATATTTTTATTATGGACTTTGTCACCTTGAAATTCGGACAAATCGTTAATTATGGAAAAAAAAAGAGATACTCCATTGACAGATTCATTTTCCGATAGGTTGGACCGCTCCAGGGACAGACAAGCCACAGAAATATTTTCATTATGGACTCTGCCACCTTGAAATTTGGACAAATCGTTTATTATGGAAAAATTAAGAGATACTCCATTGACAGATTCATTTTTCCGATGGGCTGGACCGCTCCAGGGACGGACAAGCCACAGCAATATTTTTATTGAGGACTCTGCCACCTTGAAATTCATACAAATCGTTTATTATGGAAAATAATGAGATATTTCATTGACAGATTATTTTTTCGATGGGCTTGGCTGCTCCAGGGAAAGACAAGCCCCAGAAATATTTTCATTATGGACTCTGCCACCTTGAAATTCGGACAAATCGTTAATTATGGAAAAAAAGAGATACTCCATTGACAGATTCATTTTCCGATGGGTTGGACCGCTCCAGGGACAGACAAGCCACAGAAATATTTTCATTATGGACTCTGCCACCTTGAAATTCGGACAAATGGTTTATTATGGAAAATAAAGGGATACTTCATTGACATATTCATTTTTCCGATGGGTTGGACCGCTCCAGGGACGGACAAGCCCCGGAAATATTTTTCTTAAGGTCTCTGCCACCTTGAAATTTGGACAAATCGTTTGTTATTGAAAATAAAGAGATACTTCATTGACAGATTCATTTTTCCGATGGGCTGGACCGCTCCAGGGACGGACAAGCCACAGCAATATTTTTATTGAGGACTCTGCCACCTTGAAATTCATACAAATCGTTTATTATGGAAAATAATGAGATATTTCATTGACAGATTATTTTTTCGATGGGCTTGGCTGCTCCAGGGACAGACAAGCCACAGAAATATTTTCATTATGGACTCTGCCACCATGAAATTTGGACAAATCGTTTATTATGGAAAAATAAAGAGATACTCCATTGACAGCTTCATTTTTCCGATGGGCTGGACCGCTCCAGGGACGGACAAGCCACAGCCAATATTTTTATTGAGGACTCTGCCACCTTGAAATTCAGACAAATCGTTTATTATGGAAAATAAAGAGATACTCCATTGACAGATTCATTTTTTCGATGGGTTGGACTGCTCCAAGGACGGACAAGCCCCAGAAATATTTTTATTATGGACTTTGCCACCTTGAAATTCGGGCAAATCGTTAATTATGGAAAAAAAAGAGATACTCCATTGACAGATTCATTTTCCGATGGGTTGGACCGCTCCAGGGACAGACAAGCCACAGAAATATTTTCATTATGGACTCTGCCACCTTGAAATTTGGACAAATCGTTTATTATGGAAAAATAAAGAGATACTCCATTGACAGATTCATTTGTCCGATGGGCTGGACCGCTCCAGGGACGGACAAGCCACAGCAATATTTTTATTGAGGACTCTGCCACCTTGAAATTCATACAAATCGTTTATTATGGAAAATAATGAGATATTTCATTGACAGATTATTTTTTTGATGGGCTTGGCTGCTCCAGGGACAGACAAGCCACAGAAATATTTTCATTATGGACTCTGCCACCTTGAAATTCGGACAAATGGTTTATTATGGAAAATAAAGAGATACTTCATTGACATATTCATTTTTCCGATGGGTTGGACCGCTCCAGGGACGGACAAGCCCCGGAAATATTCTTTTTTTAAGGTCTCTGCCACCTTGAAATTTGGACGAATCGTTTGTTATGGAAAATAAAGAGATACTCCATTGACAGATTCATTTTTTCGATGGCCTGGACCGCTCCAGGGACGGACAAGCCCCAGCAATATTTTTATTAAGGACTCTCCCACCTTGTAATTTGGACAAATCGTTTGTTATAGAAAATAAAGAGAACACTATTGACAGATTCATTTTTTCGATGGGTTGGACCGCTCCAGGGACGAACAAGCCCCAGAAATATTTTCATTATGGACTCTGCCACCTTGAAATTTGGACAAATCGTTTATTATGGAAAATAACTAGATACTCTATTGACAGATTCATTTTTCCGATGGGCTGGACCGCTCCAGGGACGGACAAGCCTCAGCAATATTTTTGTTAAGGACTTTGCCACCTTGAAAATTGGACAAATCGTTTGTTATGGAAAAAAAAGAGATACTTCATATACAGATTCATTTTTCCGATGGGTTGGACCGCTCCAGGGACGGACAAGCCCCAGCAATATTTTTATTAAGGACTCTCCCACCTTGTAATTTGGACAAATCGTTTGTTATAGAAAATAAAGAGAACACTATTGACAGATTCATTTTTTCGATGGGTTGGACCGCTCCAGGGACGAACAAGCCCCAGAAATATTTTCATTATGGACTCTGCCACCTTGAAATTCGGACAAATGGTTTATTATGGAAAATAAAGAGATACTTCATTGACATATTCATTTTTCCGATGGGCTGAACTGCTCCAGGGACGGACAAGCCACAGCAATATTTTTATTGAGGACTCTGCCACCTTGAAATTCAGTCAAATCGTTTATTATGGAAAATAAAGAGATACTCCATTGACAGATTCATTTTTTCGATAGGTTGGACCGCTCCAAGGACGGACAAGCCCCAGAAATATTTTTATTATGGACTTTGTCACTTTGAAATTCGGACAAATCGTTAATTATGGAAAAAAAGAGATACTCCATTGACAGATTCATTTTCCGATGGGTTGGACCGCTCCAGGGACAGACAAGCCACAGAAATATTTTCATTATGGACTCTGCCACCTTGAAATTTGGACAAATCGTTTATTATGGAAAAATTAAGAGATACTCCATTGACAGATTCATTTTTCCGATGGGCTGGACCGCTCCAGGGACGGACAAGCCACAGCAATATTTTTATTGAGGACTCTGCCACCTTGAAATTCATACAAATCGTTTATTATGGAAAATAATGAGATATTTCATTGACAGATTATTTTTTCGATGGGCTTGGCTGCTCCAGGGAAAGACAAGCCCCAGAAATATTTTCATTATGGACTCTGCCACCTTGAAATTCGGACAAATCGTTAATTATGGAAAAAAAAGAGATACTCCATTGACAGATTCATTTTCCGATGGGTTGGACCGCTCCAGGGACAGACAAGCCACAGAAATATTTTCATTATGGACTCTGCCACCTTGAAATTCGGACAAATGGTTTATTATGGAAAATAAAGGGATACTTCATTGACATATTCATTTTTCCGATGGGTTGGACCGCTCCAGGGACGGACAAGCCCCGGAAATATTTTTCTTAAGGTCTCTGCCACCTTGAAATTTGGACAAATCGTTTGTTATTGAAAATAAAGAGATACTTCATTGACAGATTCATTTTTCCGATGGGCTGGACCGCTCCAGGGACAGACAAGCCACAGAAATATTTTCATTAAGGACTCTGCCACCTTGGAATTTGGACAAATCGTTTATTATGGAAAATAAAGAGAAACTCCATTGACAGATTCATCTTTCCGATGGACTGGACCGCTCCAGGAAGGAACAAGCCACAGCAATATTTTTATTGAGGACTCTGCCACCTTGAAATTCGTACAAATCGTTTATTATGGAAAATAATGAGATATTTCATTGACAGATTATTTTTTCGATGGGCTTGGCTGCTCCAGGGACAGACAAGCCACAGAAATATTTTCATTATGGACTCTGCCACCTTGAAATTTGGACAAATCGTTTATTATGGAAAAATAAAGAGATACTCCATTGACAGCTTCATTTTTCCGATGGGCTGGACCGCTCCAGGGACGGACAAGCCACAGCCAATATTTTTATTGAGGACTCTGCCACCTTGAAATTCAGACAAATCGTTTATTATGGAAAATAAAGAGATACTCCATTGACAGATTCATTTTTTCGATGGGTTGGACTGCTCCAAGGACGGACAAGCCCCAGAAATATTTTTATTATGGACTTTGCCACCTTGAAATTCGGGCAAATCGTTAATTATGGAAAAAAAAGAGATACTCCATTGACAGATTCATTTTCCGATGGGTTGGACCGCTCCAGGGACAGACAAGCCACAGAAATATTTTCATTATGGACTCTGCCACCTTGAAATTTGGACAAATCGTTTATTATGGAAAAATAAAGAGATACTCCATTGACAGATTCATTTTTCCGATGGGCTGGACCGCTCCAGGGACGGACAAGCCACAGCAATATTTTTATTGAGGACTCTGCCACCTTGAAATTCATACAAATCGTTTATTATGGAAAATAATGAGATATTTCATTGACAGATTATTTTTTTGATGGGCTTGGCTGCTCCAGGGACAGACAAGCCACAGAAATATTTTCATTATGGACTCTGCCACCTTGAAATTCGGACAAATGGTTTATTATGGAAAATAAAGAGATACTTCATTGACATATTCATTTTTCCGATGGGTTGGACCGCTCCAGGGACGGACAAGCCTCGGAAATATTCTTTTTTTAAGGTCTCTGCCACCTTGAAATTTGGACGAATCGTTTGTTATGGAAAATAAAGAGATACTCCATTGACAGATTCATTTTTTCGATGGCCTGGACCGCTCCAGGGACGGACAAGCCCCAGCAATATTTTTATTAAGGACTCTCCCACCTTGTAATTTGGACAAATCGTTTGTAATAGAAAATAAAGAGAACACTATTGACAGATTCATTTTTTCGATGGGTTGGACCGCTCCAGGGACGAACAAGCCCCAGAAATATTTTCATTATGGACTCTGCCACCTTGAAATTTGGACAAATTGTTTATTATGGAAAATAACTAGATACTCTATTGACAGATTCATTTTTCCGATGGGCTGGACCGCTCCAGGGACGGACAAGCCTCAGCAATATTTTTGTTAAGGACTTTGCCACCTTGAAAATTGGACAAATCGTTTGTTATAAAAAAAAAAGAGATACTTCATATACAGATTCATTTTTCCGATGGGTTGGACCGCTCCAGGGACGGACAAGCCCCAGCAATATTTTTATTAAGGACTCTCCCACCTTGTAATTTGGACAAATCGTTTGTTATAGAAAATAAAAAGAACACTATTGACAGATTCATTTTTTCGATAGGTTGGACCGCTCCAGGGACGAACAAGCCCCAGAAATATTTTCATTATGGACTCTGCCACCTTGAAATTCGGACAAATGGTTTATTATGGAAAATAAAGAGATACTTCATTGACATATTCATTTTTCCGATGGGCTGAACCGCTCCAGGGACGGACAAGCCACAGCAATATTTTTATTGAGGACTCTGCCACCTTGAAATTCAGACAAATCGTTTATTATGGAAAATAAAGAGATACTCCATTGACAGATTCATTTTTTCGATGGGTTGGACCGCTCCAAGGACGGACAAGCCCCAGAAATATTTTTATTATGGACTTTGTCACCTTGAAATTCGGACAAATCATTAATTATGGAAAAAAAGAGATACTCCATTGACAGATTCATTTTTCCGATGGGTTGGACCGCTCCAGGGACGGACAAGCCCCGGAAATATTTTTCTTAAGGTCTCTGCCACCTTGAAATTTGTACAAATCGTTTGTTATGGAAAATAAAGAGATACTTCATTGACAGATTCATTTTTCCGATGGGCTGGACCGCTCCAGGGACAGACAAGCCCCGGAAATATTTTTCTTAAGGTCTCTGCCACCTTGAAATTTGGACAAATCGTTTGTTATGGAAAATAAAGAGATACTCCATTGACAGATTCATTTTTTCGATGGGTTGGACTGCTCCAAGGACGGACAAGCCCCAGAAATATTTTTATTATGGACTTTGCCACCTTGAAATTCGGGCAAATCGTTGATTATGGAAAAAAAAGAGATACTTCATTGACATATTCATTTTTCCGATGGGTTGGACCGCTCCAGGGACGGACAAGCCCCGGAAATATTTTTCTTAAGGTCTCTGCCACCTTGAAATTTGGACAAATCGTTTGTTATGGAAAATAAAGAGATACTCCATTGACAGATTCATTTTTTCGATGGGTTGGACTGCTCCAAGGACAGACAAGCCACAGAAATATTTTCATTATGGACTCTGCCACCTTGAAATTCGGACAAATGGTTTATTATGGAAAATAAAGAGATACTTCATTGACAGATTCATTTTTCCGATGGGTTGGACCGCTCCAGGGACGGACAAGCCCCGGAAATATTTTTCTTAAGGTCTCTGCCACCTTGAAATTTGGACAAATCGTTTGTTATGGAAAATAAAGAGATACTTCATTGACAGATTCATTTTTCCGATGGGCTGGACCGCTCCAGGGACAGACAAGCCCCGGAAATATTTTTCTTAAGGTCTCTGCCACCTTGAAATTTGGACAAATCGTTTGTTATGGAAAATAAAGAGATACTCCATTGACAGATTCATTTTTTCGATGGGTTGGACTGCTCCAAGGACGGACAAGCCCCAGAAATATTTTTATTATGGACTTTGCCACCTTGAAATTCGGGCAAATCGTTAATTATGGAAAAAAAAGAGATACTCCATTGACAGATTCATTTTCCGATGGGTTGGACCGCTCCAGGGACAGACAAGCCACAGAAATATTTTCATTATGGACTCTGCCACCTTGAAATTTGGACAAATCGTTTATTATGGAAAAATAAAGAGATACTCCATTGACAGATTCATTTTTTCGATGGGCTGGACCGCTCCAGGGACGGACAAGCCACAGCAATATTTTTATTGAGGACTCTGCCACCTTGAAATTCATACAAATCGTTTATTATGGAAAATAATGAGATATTTCATTGACAGATTATTTTTTTGATGGGCTTGGCTGCTCCAGGGACAGACAAGCCACAGAAATATTTTCATTATGGACTCTGCCACCTTGAAATTCGGACAAATGGTTTATTATGGAAAATAAAGAGATACTTCATTGACATATTCATTTTTCCGATGGGTTGGACCGCTCCAGGGACGGACAAGCCCCGGAAATATTCTTTTTTCAAGGTCTCTGCCACCTTGAAATTTGGACGAATCGTTTGTTATGGAAAATAAAGAGATACTCCATTGACAGATTCATTTTTTCGATGGCCTGGACCGCTCCAGGGACGGACAAGCCACAGCAATATTTTTATTAAGGACTCTCCCACCTTGTTATTTGGACAAATCGTTTGTTATAGAAAATAAAGAGAACACTATTGACAGATTCATTTTTTCGATGGGTTGGACCGCTCCAGGGACGGACAAGCCCCAGAAATATTTTTATTGTGGACTTTGCCACCTTGAAATTTGGACAAATCGTTTATTATGGAAAATAACTAGATACTCTATTGACAGATTCATTTTTCCGATGGGCTGGACCGCTCCAGGGACGGACAAGCCTCAGCAATATTTTTGTTAAGGACTTTGCCACCTTGAAATTTGGACAAATCGTTTGTTATGGAAAAAAAAGAGATACTTCATAGACAGATTCATTTTTCCGATGGGTTGGACCGCTCCAGGGACGGACAAGCCCCAGCAATATTTTTATTAAGGACTCTCCCACCTTGTAATTTGGACAAATCGTTTGTTATAGAAAATAAAGAGAACACTATTGACAGATTCATTTTTTCGATGGGTTGGACCGCTCCAGGGACGAACAAGCCCCAGAAATATTTTCATTATGGACTCTGCCACCTTGAAATTCAGACAAATGGTTTATTATGGAAAATAAAGAGATACTTCATTGACATATTCATTTTTTCGATGGGCTGGACCGCTCCAGGGACGGACAAGCCACAGCAATATTTTTATTGAGGACTCTGTCACCTTGAAATTCAGACAAATCGTTTATTATGGAAAATAAAGAGATACTCCATTGACAGATTCATTTTTTCGATGGGTTGGACCGCTCCAAGGACGGACAAGCCCCAGAAATATTTTTATTATGGACTTTGCCACCTTGAAATTCGGACAAATCGTTAATTATGGAAAAAAAAGAGATACTCCATTGACAGATTCATTTTCCGATGGGTTGGACCGCTCCAGGGACAGACAAGCCACAGAAATATTTTTATTATGGACTCTGCCACCTTGAAATTTGGACAAATCGTTTATTATGGAAAAATAAAGAGATACTCCATTGACATATTCATTTTTCCGATGGGCTGGACCGCTCCAGGGACGGACAAGCCACAGCAATATTTTTATTGAGGACTTTGCCACCTTGAAATTCATACAAATCGTTTATTATGGAAAATAATGAGATATTTCATTGACAGATTATTTTTTCGATGGGCTTGGCTGCTCCAGGGAAAGACAAGCCCCAGAAATATTTTCATTATGGACTCTCCCACTGAGAAATTTTTCATTACAAAAACGTTTTCTGAATATCAACTTATTACAATGTAATGTTGTCCAACCGGGGTTTTTGATATTGTATCAATGTCATAGAAACTGCTTATGTACCCCCAAGGAAATGTTGTCTTGAAACATTTCGAAAATTTCATCAGAAAAACATTTTTAGAATGTTTATTCATTGTTAATGTTATATCATCTTTTCATCTAGCAAACGTTACAAAATAGATGTTTTCTAGAGCTCCAACAAACATTTGAACAATGTGTCTAACTCATAGAAGAAACATTGCTATTGCACTTGACGGTACATTATTTTGATGAATGTGTAATGTGATCATGACCTCAAATTAATATTATAGATATGTCAATAATATATCTTTTCAATGAAATTAATTCATTTATAGAGGGTTTATGCAATAATACCTTATGACTAGGCCTAAGCCCAAAATTAATAACCAAGAGTTAACACAAGCAAATCGATGAACAAGTTTATGCCATGTCTCAATTCCGAGTATGAGTTACAACTGCATAAACGAAATGATTTGCTTGTTGAACACCTGGTTATTAATTTTGGACTTAGGCTTAGTTATCAAGTATTCCTGCATAGCCCGCTGTTACAAAATGTCTCAAATATTTGCTCCATAACGTATCTGGAAGCCACTGTATTGGTTCATTTCAATTCATTTGACAAGTATCTGGAATGCCTAATAGTCACCACTATAGGTTAGGTTTTCTTACATTAGTTGATGAATCAGAAGCAGTTGTAAACATATTTTTATTACTAATAATAGAACAGAAAATGTAACACAAAATCAAAACAACACAGTTCTTAGAACAGAAACATAAATTAATATGCAGAAATGTTTGAAAACTCAACCAGTTATCACACTGTGAATATCTTTGGCATCATCTCCAGGATAACTGTAATACAGAAAAATATTACATTTTCAAGATCATTGTAAAGTATTAATTAATAATAACAATTTCCAGGAGTTTCAAAAATATATCTAACCTTTTTATAGAGGCTTTTGAGAGGGTCAACAATTTATTTTGATAGACGCTGTTTTGCAAAACGCAGCCAGTCCATGACAGCATGCTCAAATTCCTTATCTGTGGTGGTTCTCAAATTCATTTTCACAGCTTCTGGAATGGAGTTATATATTTATTGTTAATGAAAATAAAATACAAATCAGTAAATACAATATTATTTCAACCATACGACCATGCCACAGTTATGCATCCATTATTTTATTATTTGTAGTAATAGCAGAAGACAGTTTCAAATAAGCTTTATGGATATATTCACGAAAATGTGTAATGCTGAAAAATTTAAGAGATAATCTCATTCGTAATCTATAGATAACTTGAAACATTTCTCTCGCTATGGAAATCAGAAATGATTTTCTTATGGCATTACATTTTAGTGAATATTTCCAGAAAATTATAGATTCGCAAGTGAGGCCACGTAATATTTTCTCCTTCACAAATGAATATGCCCATCAATATATTTTCTTAGTTCTCGTTTGGAATACTGGAATATAATTCACTTCTAGGTTGGGAGAAGTGAATAAAAGTTAAAATTAGTTCCCACTATAGATCCGTTCTTGTTGTATCTCAAGAACACAGATAAGTTTGTCCCAAAAATTTTGAGTACCTACGAGCATTTGCTCAAACTTTTTTCACTCTACCCATTATTTACAGTATGGAGATCTTAAAACAATACCCCTGGTCTCAGAATATTACCCCCAATAATCAGTTTTCTAATATCATTCTGCACACTTACTTCTTAATATGCTCATAATCGTTGTGTCTGCAACTTAAAAATGATTTTTCAGCCCTGCCCATGAACATAGCATGGCCAGTTCATCTTTTAGAAGAACATGTAAAGATCTTCTGGTGAAATTCTTGTAATCTGATCCTCCAACTAACAATAATTTGTTGCACTGTACATCTGAACCTGAACATTCTTCTTTATCAGCCATTTCAATATTTTCTGGAATAGCCCGCCCAGTCTTTCGTTTCTTGAAAACCTGAAAAAATAGTACTTTCAAAAGATCAGGACTCATTATTTTTAGTCACCAATATCACTGTACACATCATTTCACCCCCTCAATAAATTTATCCGAACATATTCGTATTTTGGATTGAAAACTCGATTTGAAACTTTTGAAATGTTAGGTTAGGGGAATTTACCAGTACATATACCAGGATATATAACTGTACCAAGCGATTATTGCATTTTAAGCAAATTTGCCAACTATACATTGCCTTGTTTTTCGTGCAACCACAGTACCATATTAACAAAAACCAAAAACCCAACACAATAAAAATATATTTCTTACCTTTTCGGGAATTTTTCTTTCCATTGCGTTTAATACCTCGTAAAGTTCTCGTGTTCTCGACTCGACAACTCGACAGGATGACAGGATACAACAAAAAAAATGAAAAACGCGGGCAATAGGCAGAGCAGATCGCAAAACAACGACACAAGGAAGGAAACACTGTCAAACGTCTAACTTCATATTCTAATATTCTATCTGGGAAACCTCAGATTAGGTATCCTTTTTTGACATATATCACTAGATAGAGACAGAATTGCACCAACAATACATGTGTACAACCTCGACAAAAAAAGTATTTCTTATAAATTCTTATTCACATTATATTGATATGAAGGAATAACATTAAACGAAGTATAATATCAACGAGACGCATACATTTTAAATACATTGAAACAACAAAGATGCAACATTAATCAAATACTTCATTTCAATCTATATTTAACATTATTTATACATGCGTAAAGAAACATCAGTCAGAAGTTTTATAAGTAGGTATATCAGATATTCATAAACAAAAAATTTCTAATTGAAGTTATTACAATATAGATGGTATGTTTGTGAATAATATTAGAAAACATACAAAAAGAAAACGTTCAAACATGTTTTTTAGATGTATGTTTCTCAGTGGGCTGCCACCTTGAAATTCGGACAAATGGTTTATTATGGAAAATAAAGAGATACTTCATTGACATATTCATTTTTCCGATGGGTTGGACCGCTCCAAGGACGGACAAGCCCCGGAAATATTTTTCTTAAGGTCTCTGCCACCTTGACATTTGGACAAATCGTTTGTTATGGAAAATAAAGAGATACTTCATTGACAGATTCATTTTTCCGATGGGCTGGACCGCTCCAGGGACAGACAAGCCACAGAAATATTTTCATTAAGGACTCTGCCACCTTGAAATTTGGACAAATCGTTTATTATGAAAAATAAAGAGATACTCCATTGACAGATTCATCTTTCCGATGGACTGGACCGCTCCAGGAACGGACAAGCCACAGCAATATTTTTATTGAGGACTCTGCCACCTTGAAATTCATACAAATCGTTTATTATGGAAAATAATGAGATATTTCATTGACAGATCATTTTTTCGATGGGCTTGGCTGCTCCAGGGAAAGACAAGCCCCAGAAATATTTTTATTATGGACTTTGCCACCTTGAAATTTGGACAAATCGTTTATTATGGAAAATAACTAGATATTCTATTGACAGATTCATTTTTCCGATGAGCTGGACCGCTCCAGGGACGGACAAGCCTCAGCAATATTTTTGTTAAGGACTTTGCCACCTCGAAATTAAAAAAAATCGTTTATTATGGAAAATAAAGAGATACTCCATTGACAGATTCATTTTTTCGATGGGTTGGACCGCTCCAGGGACGGACAAGCCCCAGAAATATTTTTATTATGAACCTTGCCACCTTGAAATTCGGACAAATCGTTGATTATGGAAAAAAAAGTGATACTCCATTGACAGATTCATTTTCCGATGGGTTGGACCGCTCCAGGGACAGACAAGCCACAGAAATATTTTCATTATGGACTCTGCCACCTTGAAATTCAGACAAATCGTTTATTATGGAAAATAATGAGATATTTCATTGACAGATTATTTTTTCGATGAGCTTGGCTGCTCCAGTGAAAGACAAGCCCCAGAAATATTTTCATTATGGACTCTGCCACCTTGAAATTCGGACAAATGGTTTATTATGGAAAATAAAGAGATACTTCATTGACATATTCATTTTTCCGATGGGTTGGACCGCTCCAGGGACGGACAAGCCCCGGAAATATTTTTTTTAAGGTCTCTGCCACCTTGAAATTTCGACAAATCGTTTGTTATGGAAAATAAAGAGATACTTCATTGACAGATTCATTTTTCCGATGGGTTGGACCGCTCCAGGGACGGACAAGCCCCGGAAATATTTTTCTCAAGGTCTCTGCCACCTTGAAATTTGGACAAATCGTTTGTTATGGAAAATAAAGAGATACTTCATTGACAGATTCATTTTTCCGATGGGCTGGACCGCTCCAGGGACAGACAAGCCACAGAAATATTTTCATTATGGACTCTGCCACCTTGAAATTCAGACAAATCGTTTATTATGGAAAATAATGAGATATTTCATTGACAGATTATTTTTTCGATGGGCTTGGCTGCTCCAGGGAAAGACAAGCCCCAGAAATATTTTCATTATGGACTCTGCCACCTTGAAATTCGGACAAATGGTTTATTATGGAAAATAAAGAGATACTTCATTGACATATTCATTTTTCCGATGGGTTGGACCACTCCAGGGACGGACAAGCCCCGGAAATATTTTTCTTAAGATCTCTGCCACCTTGAAATTTGGACAAATCGTTTGTTATGGAAAATAAAGAGATACTTCATTGACAGATTCATTTTTCCGATGGGCTGGACCGCTCCAGGGACAGACAAGCCACAGAAATATTTTCATTAAGGACTCTGCCACCTTGAAATTTGGACAAATCGTTTATTATGGAAAATAAAGAGATACTCCATTGACAGATTCATCTTTCCGATGGACTGGACCGCTCCAGGAACAGACAAGCCACAGCAATATTTTTATTAAAGAATTTGGACATAATGTTTTTTCATGGAGAATAGAGAAAATCACGATTTGTCCAAATATCCGGATGGCAGAGTCCATAATAAAAATATTGCTGGGGCTTGTCCATCCCTGGAGCGATTCAGCCCATCGGAAAAATGAATCTGTCAAAGGGGTATCTCTTTTCTTTCCATAACTAACGATTTGTCCAAATTTCAAGGTGGTAGAGTCCATAATAAAAATATTGCTGGGGCTTGTCCATCCCTGGAGCGATTCAGCCCATCGGAAAAATGAATCTGTCAAAGGGGTATCTCTTTACTTTCCATAACTAACGATTTATCCAAATTTCAAGGTGGCAGAGTCCTCAATGAAAATATTGCTGAAATTTATTGCTAAAGTATCCGGGTGATACCGTTCTATTAGTTAGCAACTTCTCGTTTTTCTCAAATTTTCCCATGAATAAAATACAACAAATGACTAATATTCATCCAAAGACTCACCTTTGATATTTCGAAAACCAAAGGAATTGGGTTTTCAAAAATCTTTGAAGTTTTTTTTGAAAACATTGCAATGAAACCTTTATGATATGACGAAAATATCAAAGCTATTCTAGCTGATGAAGGTAACGCTACAGTTATCGTAGACAAACGAACATTAAGAAATTGAATAAATTGATCATATGAGATAGATAGCAAGACACATAGTTAACATTGAAACAAGTGTACACAACTCAAACAATACCACTAAATACATTGAATTGGAAATATACAGAACTTTACTTAAGTTCAAAGACACACTTTCGAAAACAGAACGCATTATATAATCACTATAGTAAACAACCACATTTTTATGAGTCACCTAGAATACATAAAGCAAGTCATCTTCTGAGACCCATCGTAAGTTCTATCGGATACTCATGCCAGAAACTGGCCAGATACATACAAATATTGAAGCCTATATAAGATGATGGAAATAGCTTTATGAATAATACTCCACATCTGATTGAAAAATTAGACCAATTAAAAATACAAGCTACTGTTATGTTGGTGAGTTTACCAGCGTACCTGTCAACAAAACTTTAGAAATTGTCAAGTCGACAGTAGATAATGATGGATAATATGATCAATAGAACGAAGTTGAATGTAGATGTTATAATGGGTATTCTGAACTGATATACAGAAAAATAACTATTTTCAGTTCAAAAATGACTTTTATCTATGAATTTTTTGCCCAATTCTCACTAATATTTATATGGAGTATTTTGGGGATTCTTTCGTAGAAAGTTGTCCGAATGGACCAAAAGTATGGTCGAGATATATTGATGTTTTTGCTAGATGGAGTCATGGCCGAAATTAACTCGACAATTTTTGGAACAAACCAACAAACAAGAACCAACAATAAAGTTCAAAATGGAAATGAAGAAGAACGATAAACTTCTTTTCCTTGATATTATGGTAAATGAAAGAAATCAACACTTCATGGAGACACAAGTACATATCAAAATGAAACACATACCAACAGATATCTCCACTATAACTGAAACCAACATTAAAGTGTCAAAAATGTATAGAAAATGTCTTTTTGGTAGAACAAAATAGTATGCAATCCATCAGGAAAAATTTATGAAGAGGTTAATTTCATAGAATCAATATTGAAGAAAAAGGATCGGAAACAGGTAACAGGAACAACATACGAAACAACAAATGATTTACGTTCGATTCTAACACACACTAGCTCAACTAACATAATAATAAAACGAATCTGAAAGAGAATATTTGTGTGATTTTCAAAAACGGAAACGGAATTGGTTTCTCAAACGTCCAATACTAGTATTTTGATAAATATTAATTGTTCCATTTTATTGGTAGTCAAATTTGAAAAATACGAGAAGTTGTTGACTAATTGGACGTGTTCCATTAAAAAGGAATTGTTTTTTGAATTATCATAGCAACTTATCGGGGTAGATTGAAAATCTACCCTTCCACACTTGTATATATTCTAATATCAATTCTCATTTCAAGAACCCAAAAATACTATGGAAGGAAAAATTCATCAACTACAAAGGATGATGACATTCAAACGCTACTGAACAGTATGTTTTTTTTCTGTCAATTGGTTTTCATGCTGATATTATTTTTTCTTTGTATTGCAATATAAATGGATTCGATAAGAAGGGACGAATCTATTCCAACCAATTGTTCAACATCACAATAAAAAAGTTTATGTACCTAGTCAGTCATGTGTTGTTTTCGCGTTATCCAAAGATATATGATAGAACATATTATTAACTGTCTCGACTTCAGTTCATCGATCTCGAGAAAATATTGAATAGGGTTCGATGGCCTCTATCACATTATTCATTTTCCTAGCGAAGAAAATATGTAGCGAATGTCACAGTTCGTTCTCACTTCCACAAACGTGTTTTTTTTGTTACTCGATATTATAATGGTTCAATAAACGCAAGAAAATACTTCGGATGTGTTTGTGATGTTTTGCATAGGAGGCGATCCATCTATCTG
Source organism: Zygogramma bicolorata (assembly GCA_032362365.1). NCBI lineage: Eukaryota > Metazoa > Arthropoda > Insecta > Coleoptera > Chrysomelidae > Zygogramma > Zygogramma bicolorata. Next base: position 5,251,835 of record JAVJAQ010003800.1, on the reverse strand, counting down.
AATGTTTGCTCTTTCTGCAATTTCAGAATCCATAATTCAAATCGCAGCGCTGCTTGATCTAAAACCTCGAATATTGTTTCAATGGAGTTTCTTGTAGTAAAACACTTCCATATTATTGGTGACATTGCAGTGTAGTTGTTAGTGTTGTTGTAAAAATTGTTCTGAAATTGTTCGTTTTCGTTAACCAGCTGACAAAAGTCAACCCTCAGAAGTCGAAACTTGTGCGAGCAATGGATCAACGACGCCTTACCTTTTAACGTGCGATTACCCAGCACGGTGGCCCGGCGAGGATTCGAACCCCGGCCTTCCGCTTGATAGGCAGATATGCTAACCACTACACCACCGAGACCACGAATGTGTATGTGTATGTGTATGATGTAATTCAATATCATACTCTGTAGTTTTTGAATAGTGACGTTTGATGAGTTTGTAGATAGTGACGTTCGATAGTTTCTTTAGCAATCAGACACAAAGGCAGATGTTCATGAAAATTTTTACAAGAAGCCTTCAGTTCATTATATGATAGTATATGACATGGTGATGCTTCAAGTTGAGAAAATATGCATACGAATTATGCCTCCTTGAGGAGGGGCAGTCAGCCGCGACCCATATCAAGCGAACTCATAGAGATACAATCTTTCCCAGACAGCATGATGAAAGTTGATTCCTTCAACTTCTGTTGCCTGATCTCGAAAGTGTGTCCCTAATATTGAACTGGGATACAGAATAAAAAACAATGATGGCAGCATCATTGTCAATGATTGCAATCAGGTTGATGCAGATGATCCGTCATAGATTGATATCTCAGTGACAATAAATTAAATACTGTTGCTGGTATCTATTAGAGGCAAAATTATTATGAATATTCAGAACGTACTTAAACTAAAAACCAAAAGAAATCAGGAACAAACGGCGACATCTCATGAAAGCAGTAGTTCACAAAGAGGAGCTTCCTATATTCAACGTCACCATTATATTCCACTTCCTATTATATAGGTTTCGTGATATATGGACATGGGGAGCTGAAAATAGATTATAATGCTTTGGCTGTGATGAAAATTAATTAAATATAAACTAAGTGTTAAGATCATCGACGCTATCCTGTTTTCTATTATTTGAGCATTAGCTCTTCTATATCCCACTTTAGCTATTATTTCCATTATCCCCTCAATGGAAATCACCCACTTTGATTTCTTTTCTTCGCATATTTTCTGAAAAATCTTTGAAGGTGTCACTTCATTCGACATTACATAACCAGTCCAATTCTGTCGAATAAAACCATAACGAGGGCTGTAAATGGAAGTGATGACGCAAAATATATTTCCGCAGTGATGAATCTCGGCTGATGAATAGAATTTGAATTACCTCAGTATCATCATCCGACTCAAAGAGAAAAAGAATGCAATTATTCTGATCATGTCCTTGGGTAACATGAAAGTTTATAATGAAGCGAAACTGTTTGTGGTCTGAATAGACATAATTTGAGGAAAATTACCTACTTGACAGAGTCGTAGAAAGGCGTTCGTTACTCGCATTGAGAAATATTTTGCTAGGAATACGCAAAATCGGATATGTAGAGGTCAAGGAGAACCCTATATCCGTTGTCACTAACCTTTGCAAATTGTAGAAGTTATTCTGTGTTCATTTGAATTCTTGCATTTCTAGTAACTGAAGCTTTTTGCTGGAGGGAATCATTTAGATGTTCTTTTGAAGTGAAAAATTAAATGACAAAATATTTATGTCTCATATCGGTAACTCACAGAAGCGTCTGTGGAATAATTATTGAATGAATCGAAATATATGTATATCAAAATCCTACTTTCTCTGTACTGGTCAAGTATCTGTTCAAACTGTAATTTGATTCGAAAGAAATTTCAATATTCTCCATGTTTCTTTCGATGATATTATCAGAAATGAAAGGGGGTGAAATAAAACGTTCGGGGTATATCTACTTTGGGGTGAGCTTAGGTGAGTGGTTTTCCATTTTAATTTTCTCATACAGGACCCAACACAATCAAGGTCTTCCGAAGGTGTATAAACCCAACATGCCACTGAGACCAATAGTCAGTGCCCCAGGCTCACCTACCTATTACTTCGTTGGTAAAATTAGAGGCTTGACTTAGGAACGGACAGATATTATGGTCAGCTTCGATGATGTGTCCTTGTTTACCAACGTCCTACTGGAAGGCTCTCTGAGTGATAGCCTGCTTTTTCTTAAGTGATATCATCGAACTTAATAGAGCATGTCTTGTGGGGAGTTACTTTCAATGAAAGGAAAACTTCTATGATTAATTGGATGGAGTGGCGATGGGAAGTCCACTGAGCCCAGTGATAGCCAACTTCTTCATGGAACGTTTTGAAGAGGAAGCAATCGACGCTTTCGATTTGAAGCCGACCTTGTGGCTACGTTACGTGGATGACACCTTCGTCGTAGGGAAACATGGAAGGGACGATCTAGCCTTCTAGACCACTTGAACACTCAACATCCCAGCATCAAGTTCACCATGGAAACCGAACAGGACCAGCAGATAGCATTACTGGATGTTCCGATTGAACGATGTGGTGCTAGACTAACCCACCAAGTATACCGAAAACCCACGCACATGGATAGGTTCCTGCACACACTATCGAACCACCATCCCAGCCATAAGAGAGGAGTCATATCTACTCCAACGGAACGTGCCCGAAGAATATGTGAACCAGAGCATCTAGAGAAAGAACTGTAACATTTTTAAGTGACCTTGAGGTCAAATGGATACAGTGTATCCGAGATCAACAGGGCCGTGAAACTGATCCATGGGAACAAGGCTCGAAGAGCATGAGAGAAACTGCAGGTTGGGGCAAACTGACAAGTCGGCTATGGCGGAAACTACAGGATTCTGTTTGAAAATGCCTGAACAGAATTTGGAATCCCTTTCTGAGAAAATCAAGAGTAACTAATAAAATCACGGCAGGTAGTGCGGCAACTGATACTGATGATTATTCTCCGAATCCGACCGAAGTTATTAACACTCTAGACTACCTTCATCAATATAAATACGCCTTACGGAATCGAAATGTCCAGTCATCGGAACAATAGACAAGATCAGTGAGCCTCTGAAGAAGCTGGCCACTCGCGCTAGCGAAACGTTAGGAAGAAATTCCAAAGAACGACGGCCTTCAAACCCGAAGAAAAGTAGTGATACTAAAAACATCGGCCGCGAAAGCCTTAACCATTTTGATAAAATTATCGTCCCTTATCCTTTTACAGCATATTACGGGTTAGAGGATATGCTTTGGTTTCATAATCTTGGAGAAATGACAAAGGTTAGCATCTGCAGGAGAAGAAAATTGATATCAAATATGAAGCTAGGGTTAGTTGTTTATATACCTGAAGTTTTTGGTCCGTAATGTACTTTGTTTGTTACTGTTAAATATTCTAATTAATTTCTTGATAATGAACTCACTACCTGCAAGTTTCGGCATCTGTTAATATTGTTTATTCTGATTACTTTCTCAACAATAAATGGAAAAGTGGGCTGAAAGGGTAGGTCCCTTGTCACCATTCATGCTACATTACATTTTGATATTTCGAGACTCTCACATGCATCGAGTAGTCTTGTGTCATGCACAAGCTTGGTCAGTTTCAGATTGCTTTCAACAGTTTTGTGGTCATTGTCTAGAGCGTATTGGGCGACACTGGATTTTTCTACCCTTCCGTATTTTATGTGTGAAAAATGCTCTTTGCACACATAACGGGTTTCAATAGCTCGTCGGATAACATTCTGTTAATCCGATTTCACAATTTTTTCCAGTATTTTTTCTGGCTTGATTAGGTACATCAATAAATATAAAAATCCAGACTTCCAGAACTTTGGCCAACTTTTGATGTCATCTGCCCATTTTGCCTCTGTCGAAAATCGGTTCTGTTAATCACAGAATTCGAAGATTAGAATCATTCGAAATAAATACTTATATTGAAAAAATTGATGGAAGTTTTGAGGAATTATTTGTTCCTGGCATATATTATTATTTTACAACTTTCTCAATACCAATCGAAGGTGCGAATTATTATTTATTCTGGTATTATTTTCGCTTTTCATATTTGCACTTATTTTGCATGAATGTAGAAGTAATATGTGGAACTCGCATAATAAATATTTTTTTCCTGCACTCGTTGCATAAATAACTATTATTTTCTTTCTGATGATATTTAAACTGTTTACGTTTCTAGAATGCTTCTCTTCATTTTTACATTTGACCTAAATGATGACCGGGACGGTATTGCGACATATATTTTTCTAACAGTTTTTTTTTGACAATGACTTTAAAATGGAAGTCGGAACGTCGAACAATCTAGAAAAAAAATAATGAACAGATATAGAATCAGAAGAAACAATCTTGCATGAACCGTGGAAACATTCAATTCCACATTCCACCTGAATGAGCAGGATATCTTAGAGAGCGGTGAGTGATAATCTATCAATGAAAACGGACCAAACATTTCGTGAGAGAGTTTATGGTCCAAAAAATATTGATAGAGAATTATTATAAAATACCAGTGTCTCTGACACAGAACAGACAGTTGAAGTCAACGCTTCATCTTGCTTGCTCATTACGTGGGGGAAGTGAATAGGAAATGATTTATAATTTCAGACGTTTTTCTAAAAAATGATCGGTATCTCCATCATAGAAACCAATTGAATTTACCGTAGTTTTTAGCAGTGGAAGAAAATAAATTATGAATAAACGTCGAGAAGCTTTCTCTCCTCTGAAAGAGGGAAGTTTCATATTCTTATAATATAACATAAATTCCTATCTCATTTTCTCTTTTGATTTCACGATAACCAGAAATAAAAAAATTCAACGAACCTGGGTTTCGATTAATTTGGTAATAATATTTTCTATCAGTCTAGTCACAAATTCTTATATTCCACTTTTACTTCATACACTTCTGATGATATATCTCTTATTCTCTATTCAGTTTTATTGCATGTTTACTATTTATCAATGTGCAGTCTGCACACTGGGGCTTCTCCAATCTAGGTTCCATTGTCGGAGGTCGGGATCAACAATTATTCATGTCTTGCTCGGAGAATAACATACTTTGTAATGATACCGTATTTGTGGTCTATTCATAGGCTGTTTTATGTGTTTACACCACTGAATCTTATACGATGTGTTTGTTGTTGATTGAATGCATTGTCAGTCTGAGTCGCACTAAGGAAATCTATCCAATTCGATATTCGGTTGATCCTGCAGTTGATTTTTTGTTTGTACAGTCTGGTCGAGGTGGATACCCCCGTCGTATATGGCGATTGTTGTTGAAAAATATTATGAATACTATTCAGTACAGAACTGTGACAGCCTAAAAAACTCTGTGTGCGTTCTTCGATATCACCGCCAGCCAATCAAAATGTGAGAACTATGCACCCAGGTGCTGATCATGCTAGATGCATTGTTTACGCGCACCCTATCTTTAACACGAACATACTATGGAATTAAGTAGTATTTATTTGTACCTTAACTTAATTAAACATATGTTATTATTGGTATTATGGAGGCTTTGAAAATCACCAACTGAATTTCAAATCTCGATTAACATGATAATTGCATTTTATAAAATGAATACTGTTTGAACATCATTATTTTGTGGTGGATCGATATTTGTTCCGTAGTTTTCTGGGTATTGTTACCTACCAAAATCTGACAAAATAAGAATTAACATTTGAAACTATACAAGTGTAGAAGGGCAGATTCTGAATCTACCCCGAAAAGTTGCTGCGTCTATTGAAAAAACAGTTCTTTCTGGATAGAACAAGTCCGATTAGTCAGCAATTCCTCGTATAACTCAAATTTTGCCTATCAAAAAAATAATAAGAACTATTATATATATATATATATATATATATATATATATATATATATATATATATATATATATATATATATATATATATATATATATATATATATATATATATATGAAAATACTTATCGTAATCTAGAAATGGAAGTTCATTGTTATTTTCTGTTTCTAATGTGAATGTTAGTAATGTAATGATGAAGAAATCGACACGCCACATTGATACAAATTTATATCGAAAGAAAACACATACCAACCGATATCTTCACTATACCTCAAACCACCACACATGTGTCAAGAAAGGTATAGTAAAATGACTTTATGATAGAACAAAAATTGTACATAACTCACAAGAAAAAATCAATGATGAGATAAACTTCATAAAATCAGTATTGAAAGAAAATGGTTATCCAGAAAAATTCACAGAAAAAACCTTTACAGAAATTGAAAATCCGAATACAGTCCACGATAAAGACATACAACCTACACAAAATACACAACCTGTATAAAACATTATACCTTATGTCCCTGGTTTGTCTGAAAAGATAAAACGGATCGTCAACAGGTATAATGTTAGAACAACATTCAAAACAACAAATACTCAAAGGTCAATACTGACACATACCAAACCAAATAATACAAAGGAAAACACAAAAAAATGTATTCATCAAATTCCTTGTTCGTGCGGTCAAAAATATATCGGTGAAACGTCTCGACCATTGGAAGTCCGAAAGAGTGAACACAAGATGTACATCAGGAACAGACAGATAGGTGGTTTCCAAATTTTTAGAACACATTCTTACTGCCGATGGAGATCACACAGTAGAATGGAATGACACTAAAATTATGACGTAAGAGAGCAATGGCAGGAAACGAAAATTAAAGGAATCTGCTTTCATCATGTTGTCTGGTGAAGAATGCATATCTATGAGTTCGCTTGATATGGAACGCGGATGGCTACCTCTCCTGAAGAACAAAACTTCATGTCAAATTGAGAATATTTGACAAATGTCAATTACCAAGATTGCCTACAAGATATATCGGGATCTGTACAGGAATTTGCGTATCAGTTTCGAAAACGAAAGCGAATTTAGTTTCTGAAACGTTAACGATGAGTATATATATATATATATATATATATATATTTATATTAGTTCTTATAATTTTTTTTATAGGCAAAATTTGAGTTATACGAGAAGTTGCTAACTAACTGTTTTTCAATGGACGCAGCAACTTTGGGTAAATCAAAAATCTGCCCTTCTACACTTGTATAGATTCAAATATTGATTCTTATTTTGTCAGATTGTGGTAGGTAACAATACCCAGAAAACTACGGAACATAAAATGACTGTATTCAAACTACTTACGAGAATTCTGTACATATAGATAGTTGTTGACTTACAGACAAAATGTGTTTCATTCGATACATTGCAGATAATTGTGTTTTCTTATAAAAACCAATTCCATATAATTATAGTCCTTTTCCTCCTCAATAATATATTGATATGTGGATATAGGTACGTTATACAAGAAATCGTCTCAAAACGCCCGTGAATCGTTTCAAATTCACGTTGAATAATTGACTCATGTCGATTTTTGCTTATTGCTTCTGCTTGTTGCCATTTTTTGTGGCGGAGGAAAGAGTTGCTGGAATTGAATGAGATTCACGGTATTCCATTCTCGATAAAATAAGAAGTGAAATGATTACATTTCATATATCGAAATCTCGTATCATTGAATCTTATCCACAATGCACGCATTCTATTGTGAATATCACAACTTACTAGAATGGAAAAAGTTAGTTTTTTTTAGAGAAATGGTTGTTAATATTTGAAGTGTAACAGACATAAACAGACTGGTCCAACGAAATGTATGTTTTCTTTTGTTTGTGATTTGAAGCTGAAATGTTCGGACATGTAGGGTTTGCTTGTGAGGGGAACACATTTTGGACATATTCTTCAACAATATTCAAGTGGACTGTGGGGTCGAGTGATATATCATGCCGTGAAAAGGTACAAAATTATATTTGTATGATATCCTATTTTTTGCATTTCACTCGAAGAAATAATGCGAAAACGTCGTAGGGGAAGTTAACCCAATAATTTTGGTATAGATGAGGAATGCAAATTAGTTTTGAGTTTAAGGAATCAGTAGGTACATTTACAATTGGTGGTAGGTTTCAATGTTTGTTACTTGTAAATGAAAGTGAACAAGTTGTTGAATTTATTTATTGAAACGTTACTTCGAGAAGAGTTGAAAATATGATCCTTTTGATCCCATACAAGATTATAGACTTTGTTGTAATAAATTTCTGATCTTTAGTTGGTGTTTCAAATCAGGGACTAAGCAAGTTTCGAAGAAATTCCTAACTTAGCAACATAAGAATTATTTTATCGGGATGAATGTCTAGCAAAAAATATTTTTTTGAAATTGAAAGTCAACAATTTCAACTCGTTCTGGAATGGAATAAACCATGTTTTATGGTGAAATTTGAATATTTTTTTCTGATTCTTGAATCCCAAACTTATGTGTATTTTTCATCAGTACCATCATTATCGTGTTGATATTCTCAACGCCAATTTTGCATTGAATGTTTGGGTAAATTTCAATGAATAGGGGGTATCATTGGAAAGATCATATTTTTCCTTTTTACATGATATATCACTCGAAACCACTATCCATTCGAAATTTTAGGGTTGTGATATCCCTTCGCTACGGATTTCAAGACAGAGATCAAAAAATATGTGTAAAATATGTCCCCTTCGAGTTTGAATCAAATTAAAATTCAGGTGCATACTTTGCCTATAGAGATTCATCAATGCTTCCAGATTTGTGAATGATTCATTTGATGCTGACAGTGTTATGTACAAAATGCGAATTGCCAATTTTATATCCGATCTCCAAGGTTGTTCGAGATACAGAGATTCCCAATATTTCAAATGGATTTCTATTTTAGTTCTATAATTTCAACAATACGGACACTTGATGTGTATATGGGGGATGTTTAGAAAGAGTATTTGAACAGTTTCCTGAGTATTATGAATCAAAATCAGGGACTAAAAGTATAAGTGAAATTCCATTATTGTTTTAAGAGGTTTGGAGCGTCTGGCAAAACCCGCCGTCGCACCAAAAGCGCCTGGTTATTGATTATCATGATTTCATTTGAAACATATATGAGAATCAGTCCTGAGACTTCAAGAAAGGTAAGTCAAGTTCTTGGCTTCTGTCACCACCTAGTACCCGACCCAAGCTAGCTGGTATGCACCAATACTAGTTTATACCATACATATTATTGTTGACAGAGTGAGTAACGTCTAGAGGCTCTGTGATCTTACTCTTGACGATGAAGACACAAAGTTGTAGGGCCCGACATGTGGGATATTAACAAACAACTGAAAAATTAAGGTGGAAATCAACTATAATTTTGCATACGTAATTCGAATTGAGAATCGAAACCGGTTCTGTTGATGATAATTCTTTGAAATATATGATGATATAATATCTCAATCTTTCTTGTTGTTACCTAATCGCGTTTGATTATTAATCAGTGTTTTAACAGTATTGAGTGCGAAATATTTTTTTACACCGCAATTTTTCTACACATGACTAGTATTGAAAATTCAAATGCATTTATTTTAATGCCAATTTTTTTCATTTAATGTAACTTGATCTTCAACAGGAAAATCATATTAATTTTTAATCACCTGTCAATGCGTTGAAAAATAAGATTATGCTAACTTTCGATAGCTGAAAAATTAGGATTCCATTTTGGTATAGAGAAAGTATTGAAAGGTAATCTGAATTATTGTTTTCATCAACGTAATATACTCATGTATCGCGATTTTCTGCTAGTTCACAGAGAAGCATTCAATTTCACGTGAATAATAGTGACAGCATTCCGAATAACATTTTCAAGCAATTCTAATGTAATCTACCATAGACAATAGGATGATCCATGATTCAACAGTTTTCGAGCCCATTCAACTGGCCCAGTAGCTGTTTATTCTTAACGAAGTGGGGGACCCCTGCAAGCCATTCTACTGAGGTGAGAATCAACTGGTGCAGTATCGTACACTCTCATCTTAATGGAATATTACACAGGATGTTGAGCATTGTATCACCTGAACTATGACGTTTCCAATGAACATACATAAAATTTTTCATATAAAAATGATATCATCGGAGTAATTTCAGTGGAAGGTTTGTATTTCCAAATAATTTTCACGGGTGAATTTAGTAGGGTGTCCTACGAATGTATCCCCTGAGCCGGTCAATCCGTTTTCTTCACCCTGAAGATTTTCATGGAAACAGCTGCTGTATTCAAGTTCAAATGTCACACGTCTCTGATATATTTTCGAAGGCATTCTTTTTCAACCACCTTTCATTACATCATATTCAGTGGTTTCGAGAAAAAAGAATGAGAATCAAATCGTTTCTGTAAGTGATAAAGGCATCTGGATATGCCAAAAATTTTCATTTCTAGCATATTTTTTTGTTATCTGCTCAGGTCGAGACAGACTGGCCCGAACATTGGCCCCCTCTTTAACCAACTTTCATCTGGAGGTTGCAAGAATCACGAAATAACTGTACAGTACTGAAAGAGCCTGTCTGAGTATGAAAAATATTTACGCTATCAAATTTTGTTTCTTCTGCATTTCTTTTTCAGCAAGGTACGGATCTCCCTATTAATTCAGTCACTATAATTTTAATTGCTCTCGAGACTCCCATACTCTCAATCCAATTTTACATACCTTCTACACTCCAATCAGGAAACAACTTCTCACAAATAATCATTTAATTTACTGCGTTGTTCAAATATTCACATAATTTAAAGTATCACATTATATTAATATTCACGTAGATATTTTTCTTTTTTTTCTACAACAACGGTGGGGAGTTCATGTCCAACCCCTCCAACTCCACCGAAAGGAACGCCACCCACACCGACTTGTCCAACTCCTCCTACCCCTACAACTCCACCGAAAGGAACTGCGCCTACACCAAGTTGTCCAACTCCTCCTACCCCTTCAACTCCACCGAAAGGAACTGCGCCTACACCAAGTTGTCCAACTCCTCCTACCCCTCCAACTCCACCGAAAGGAACTGCGCCTACACCAAGTTGTCCAACTCCTTCGATGCCAACTTGTCCAACTCCTCCAACGCCTACTTGTTCGAGACCAATTTGCCCAACTCCTCCTAAACCAGTTGGTCCAACTCCTTCCAGTTCGGTACCGATTCCATATTGTCCTAATTGGTAAGGTAAGTAGTTCGGTATATATCCAGGGTATATGATAGGGTATCCCATATATCCTCCATGAAAACCTAGTCCTACATCGTACAATTTATGTCTGATATGTCCCAATCTTTCTCTGATGCGTTCTAGTAATCTTCCGCTATGTTTCTTCTCCACTGGAAGAGGACCTGAACCACCCAAATAAATCGCTTCCTGTCCCAGAGGTATCAAATCACCTCCTAGTTGCGGGATGGCCGCTCCCACGTGGCCGAAGCCTTCTTCTAGATGAGTACCGTGATGGTGATGTCCCAATAAACCTGCTAAGTGGTGCCCCCTTTTTTCCAGAAGACCTCCGAGGAGTGAATGCTCAAGCAGGTGGGGGCTGGGCTTTGCATAATTTACGGCAAAGAGTGTTGTGAAGATCACCTGAAACAATTGGGAGATGTAGACAATATTTTATTCAAGGTAGTGAGTTGTTATAATCTCAATAAATTAAGGACACTGATAATAACGAAATCATATTACTTCAGTTTCCCACATTACGTTGCTTGGTAACTATCTGACGCCGTTAGACTTGAAAGTTACAAGTAGTTGGGGAAAGTAGTGAGTGAAATTGTTCATGGTGTTTCAAACCGAACGCCATCGGTGTCTTTCAGTAAGTAGACCTTGGTACTAACTCCCTACGCCATACCTCAGGAGCTGCATGGTTATCGCGCACCTGTCAACCATGAAACGTGGCAGAGTCATTCCCCAATACGGCAGAAAGAAATCATGAAGAGGAAAATCTCCGTTGAGGGATCGAACCTCTTCATCATGAGCCGGGCACAGAAGCACAGCATCAACTTCTTCGGCGGACTTGAGAAAATTCCAATTGAATTGTGTATCAGTGTTCGTGTGCCACTCGACCAGAATATTTATTTGTATTTCATACTCACACTGAAGCATTTGGGAACATGAACTGTTTCGAAGTACTGATGAAATAAAAATATTCGAAACGTTTTGATACTTTCTGAAATAAAAATTGAGGAATGTGCGACATGTTGAGGATTCGATTCAACGACCAACAATTATTCGATTGATTCTTGGGAGTGTCTGCCATAAAAATACGAAAAGTTATGTCTACACCTCTAGCTCCTTTTCTTTCAACTCGTGAATTTTGATTTTTCATAAAATATTATACAACTCTCGGAGATCATTTTGTACGCGAGAATGTCAAAAAGATTTTGTAGAAGTGCAAATATGGCGAATTAACCACAAACAATAATTTTTTAATTTATTACATTTTTAATTGTAATATATAAATTAACGATCATTCGGATGAAAAAAATGCTATCTAGATTTTTCGTGAGAAATAATGAAAATTGAGAATTTATATCGTTATAATTCAAACAACCGCCCCTTTTTGGTACTTAAAATTATATTCATGAAGTCTTTTTATAGGCGCTCGCTCATTAATGTCTGATGATGACAAAACAAAATTCGGAGACAATGTTTCCTTGCTTTCTCTTCTTCGAATGGAAAATGAAATATAGAGAATTACTTTAAGATAGATTCTTTCTTCCTATTTGTGAATAACTAAAACGTCAAAGAATGATAAATACATACGGACAAATTGACTGAGTTATTCTCAATACTTTTGATGATACTTTTTCCACAATTTTTTTTAATTTCAATTTCTTTCATTGGTAGTAGAGAAAGCCGAGAAATCTATTAATTATTCCTCATCATCTTCACAAAAAAGCACACTCAAAGTAATTTCAACCTAATGAGCATACTATTGTAGTTTCATTAGTTAGGAAAGTTATATTCTTCCTTTTTGAATGATGAACTGTCGGTTCTATATATTTCGTGAAAATGTCTACCCTCCTTGGTAATTATTTTCACTGCAACATCTGTGACTGATTATTACTTATTCAATATGTTCACTGAAACAAGACAGTGAAAAATAATTTCCGAGAAATATCATCAGTGCATTAATGCAGATCTTATTGGATGATTCTGCCCAAGTAATCAAAAATATTTTAATTTGATTATATTTCTATTTTGACAAAAAAATTTCATTGCAAGTTACTGGTCAAACTTTTTCGATTATCATTTCGTTTTCCTCACATCAAGTCCTTCAGGCAAGTAGGGCTTCTTACTAACTTTCTACGCCCTACACCATATCTCAGGAGCAGCACGGTTATTTGTGTACCCGTCATCCAAGAAAATTGGCAGAGTCATTCCTCAATGCGACAGAGAGGAATTTTAAAATAGAATCTCTGCTACATTGGGAGATAGATCTTATAACCTCTTCAACATGAATTTATTTTATTTGAAGTGAATGTTCATTAGTGTTCGTATAATACTCGATAATTTAAATAAATTTTCATGAATTACTGATGAAATGAAAATATTTGAAACTTCTCGCAGTAGTTTTTCCGCAGTTTTCATAACCTAGTACAATCTGAAGAAATAAGAATGAATATTGGAATCTATACAAGAGTAGAAGGGCAGATTTTAAATCTTTCCTCCGAAAAGTTGCTGCGTTGGTTGAAGAACAGTTCCATCTGGATAGAACAAGTCCAAATTGTCAGCAACTTCTCGTAAAACTCGAATTTGATTATCAAAAATATTATTAGAACATATTATATGAAAATACTCATCGTTAACGTTTCCGAAACTAAATCCGCATCCGTTCTTATGAACCTTTATGGAACTTATACGCAAATTCCTTTTCGAATGCAAATATTTGCTGTTGACAATTTTCGTGATTAGGAAAATCACGAAAATTTTTCCACCACAAAATAATGACGTCCAAACAGTATTTTCGCAGTATTTTCGGAAATACTGATTGAGAAATGTGCGACTTGAAGAGGATTCGAATCAAGGTCCAAAATTGATCCTTCGAAGTAGTGTTGGAAGCAAACGATCCACCCCTAAAGAGACGCATGAAAAATAACTTCACCGCCCATGTATAATTATAACAAGTTCAAATAACACTACAAAAATCATCGTTGAGAATTGAGTTCATTCATACTCACGAAATGAAATCGGATGGTTCATGTCTAACATACTTGCTGTCATGACTCACTTCCTCGTCGATCACAAAAAATGGGTGTTAACGGAGAAATTACCGCACAAGCATGGTGGAAGCAGAAAAAGTACAGTAATCAACTCAAGAATAAGGCCAATTACGTGCACTCGCGAGTTTCTTCACTTGGCTAACGCCTCGTGCTCAAAATGTTCCGCTCGTATCTAATAGGCTACATATCCTGCTCGTTACATGATACACTATTATCACTACCACTACTGCCTTTACAATTTAAGAGAAAGCAGGTTCGCTGTTCTTTGAGGAAAATCTCGCCCAGTAAACCCAAAACTGAACTCCCTAGGGCTGATGACAAGTACTAAATATAGATCCGATATCGCTCAAAACAAACGTAGATAAATCAAGGCGAATTAATTCACGTTTGTTTGTTGATGCTTCGTCCTGTTGATAACTGAGGCCCTTTTTTTGTAATCTGTTATCAATCTAAGGTGTCAGTTAATGACTCGAAACACATCCTAAATATTGCAATAACTTTTCGCTTACCACTTTCGAAAGCCCTGCTCCGCTATTGCTGAATATTACATGGGTTTGGTGTATTTACCAGTATCGAAGGCAATAACTTGTATTAACCCAAGCTGATCTTCAAACACAATGTCGAGAAAATATATACAAACTAGTTTGCTTTGTTGTTATTTTCATTCAACTGACGGTTAGTAAGGAAGTATAATGATATAATTAATATTGAACTGAAATTCCCCATCTCATTACTTTAGTCCAGTCTATGACCATTTTCCCGTGTATTTATCCCATACAGCACCGATTCGCATGGAAATTTGGATTCAGGATCTACATACACTCTTTTTCAAAATCTACCTTGTGCCGAGGGTTGCTTTCTCCCTGGGGGTGGATGCCACCCCTTCTTGGGGGTGAAAAAATTTTCATTGGAAATGAGTGCGGAAATCAATAGATTGACTAATTCTAAGCACTTTTTGTTCAATGAAGTTTTTTCTGAAAAGTAATACTCTTCGACTTATTCACGAGTGAAATTGTCGGTTTTCAGTAAAAAAAAACTCGTTTTCGGATCCTTTTTCGCGAATAACTGAAAAATTATGCATCTAATCGAAAAATCTGTGGAGAGCAAAATTATAGCTTTTGAAAAACAAAGGCGATTGTTCATTTGTGATGTATGCAAACCCACTACAAACTGAATAATTGCTTGTTGAAAGTCGATTAGTATTTTCAAACGCCAAAATGGAAAGATTCTACGTACAATAACCAAAAACCAATGCATTTTTCGGGAAAAACTAGTTGGACCTTTTTTGAAGTCCTTCAAAAATCATTTATTTTTGTTATTTATAAAAGTTTCTAGCATCAAAATTGACCGAGGTATGAAGAAAATAATGTTGAATCCTATTTTTTCCATGAAAAAAAATTGTGAATAACTCATCCTCTCTTCCCCCCCTTTGGAAAAAATCGTTGCCTAGTGGAACCATCTGTATATATACATACATAATATACATATAGTTCCACTAGGCCTGAAATATAGTTACTATGTGTATTCTTCAATATACTAATGTACATACTCTACAAAAATTGTTTTTGTTTTTTTCCCATAACTCGCTTAGTCTTCAAGCAATCAAATCCACCAAAAAAGTATTTTGTAGCCTTTTTCAAGAACTTCAAGCTCATTTCTCATTATTTTTTGTTTCAGATTATATTTTTGAAAAGGTTCATGCTGAAAGGGCTCAAAAAAGGTACTTTGCGTGAACCCTCACAACATTTAACTGGCCATATCTTACTCTATTTTCATCCTGCAGAAAAAAATGAAACACCGAAATTCTCAGAGAAGAATAGCCTTCAATTTTGTACTCTAGGAAATTTTGCATGTGATCAATACTTTTTGAGTTATTTCCAAGAAATGGTGATTTTTCGCTGAATTACGTATATGATTTTTTCTCTTCAATCTCAATTTTTTCCGAAACTACGTACTTTCAATTGATGAAAAACTCAGAACTCATTATTAGAACATGAATGAAGTGAATTATGGAGTAACAACGATTTTTTTCAAAGGGGGAAGAAGAGAGGATGAGTTATTCACAATTTTTTTTCAACGAAAAAATAGGATTCAACATTATTTTCTTCATATCTCGGTCAGTTTTGATGCTAGAAACTTTTATAAATGACAAGAATGAAGGATTTTTTAAGGACTTCGAAAAAGGTCCAAATAGTTTTTCCCGAAAAATGCATTGGTTTTCGGTTATTGTACTACTATTGCACTATTGTACTACTTGTAATACCAATCAACTTTCAACAAGCAATTATTCAGTTTGTAGTGGGTTTGCATACATCACAAATAAACCATCGCCTTTGTTTTTTCAAAAGCTATAGTTTTGCTTTCCACAGGTTTTTCGATTAGATGCATTATTTTCCAGTTATTCGCGAAAAATGATCGGAAAACATGTTTTTTTTACTGAAAACCGACAATTTCACTCGCGAATAAGTCGAGAAGTATTGCTTTTCAGAAAAAACTTCATTGAACAATAAGTGCTTAGAATTAGTCAATCTATTGATTTCCACACTTATTTCGAATACAAAATTTTTCACCCCCAAGAAGAGGTGGCATCCACCCCCAGGGAGAAAGCAACCCTCGGCACGGGGTAGATTTTGGAATAGAGGGTAAGTAGAACCTATATCCAAATTTTCATACGAATCGGTGCTGTATGGGATAAATACACAGTTTACACTTTTTTCACAGTCATAGACTGGAGTACTTCCCTACTTTTCTTACTGAACTTCTTCCTTCGTTTAATTCAGATTTTGCTCTGGTCGAGGCTCAAAAATAACTACTTTTTTAATGAAAACGTTCCGTACTCACCAATTTGAACATTTTATTTCACACGACTTCGAGAGTGATGAAACTACAAATGTGCAAGTATTTGTGCAGAATGCAACTTATATGCACTTTCTTCGCATTTTACTATACGGAGTGATAATGATTTTTAGATGAGATATAATAAACGAATTGCAATGAAACTTTCTTTGGCTTTGTCTTCTGTCTACTGAACTTTCCTGGACAAATTGGTAAATAATTATCAAAGTATCACCTAATCGGTATCTCGAGGACAATTAGTGAAGAAGACAACGTATCTTTCTACAGATATAAACGAATATAGCAAAGACGATTATTATCTCTCAACATTTGCATTCACTGGTTTTCGACGGTATTTACTATTCCATGAATTTCGGGGAAATCTGCTCTTTTTGCAATATGAATGTCTGTCAAACATTGAATCACATTTTATTTGTCTGTCCCATACTCTCTGTGGTTCGACCAAAGGGTCTGCCGTTCTTAGCAAATTACGAGACACTTATGAGCTCCCTGCACAATTTAATCTGTGACAATGCAAACATTTTGACCGACTTCATTATGGAGGTTTTTGAATCGATCCTTCATCGTGAATGAATAGGATATATGATAATCACTTTGATTCAGGACCATGTTAATTTATTATGACCAGTGTTTTCTTACTATTTTGTCTTTTTAATTTTTTTTTCTCTTATTTTTCGCATTTGTCCAATCCAAATCTCTTGTTATAAGATGTATGTCTTGAATAACAATAAACAATTGAACTGAATTGAATTGAGTGGATGCAGGAGGTGCTGTTTGATTCATTCAAAAAACTGCTTCGTTTGTTTTTGATTCATATGTAACAATGATATTGATAAAACTTCTTTATGTTTATCAATAGTTATTTCATTAGCATTGATTACAGGGGAATGATTATAATGGAATGAAGGGTGGATTTCAGCTCAGTCTCAATTGGGGTTCTTGAAAAAACGTTCGTTCTCATGTGGTTTGTATATTCCACATATTTAACAAAAATCACCATGAATAAAACTATTCCTAGGAAAATGAAACGAAAAAGGCATTTAGCTGATTTTATAATTGAAGTTTAATTTCTGCCTGGACGTCTCAAGTTGTATCAATATTGGATGAAGTGAATAAAAGTGAGCCTAATTAAGTTTTAGCCTTAGATCCGTCTTCATCATATCTCAATAACACGGATAAGTCTGTCCCAAAAAATTTGAGTGCGAGCATTCGTTCAAACTTCATTTACTCTGCCCAAATGACTCGATTCTGCTGAGAAGCTATCCGCATTATTTTTTTTTATTATCAACTATTCATTTTTTTCTATACGAAGTTTCGATTTTTTTCGGGTTGTTCCTTCCAATGAAATATTCACATAAATCAATAGTTTTAGCGACTATTAAATCAGAGTTATATGAAAATATTACTTGGATGTTCATCACAATACATTTGAGCTACCGAAATTTGTATAACGTTTTTTCATGTTAGATGAATACCTATCTAATTTTGTTTACGTCTGCTCAAAAGTGGATAAGTGACTTGTTTTACCAAAATATTATTATCTGTTCATGTATGATAGTTTCACTTGTAATACCACTAGCACTTGAATCATTTCCTTCGGCTCGGGATAATTTTCAAAATATTCGTGAGCAAGAAGAAACGTCCAAGAATAATTCAAGTACGTGTGGTTTTCGATGGAAAAATTTCAAACCATATACGTCAAGATTGGCTTTGGATTACATTACAGATTCAACAGAATGAATCGATTTCGGACAAGAATCTGCCGAAGTTATTTATTGTACCGACTCTGGCTGCATAGAAATATGAGCTAGATTTTCAACACGGTATATTTATGTTGCGTACGTTGGTAAAAATGACAATAAAATGAAATAAAAGACTACCGCCGCCTGCCACCTACTGGTATTCTTGTGAAACATTTCAATAAACATGGACGACCAAAAGAGATGCATCTCTAATAGCCTAAGAGCCAGCTTAAATCTGACAACACATTCTTTACGGTATCTGGAATTTCGTCCAGTGAGACTTCTATACTCGGTAAACAAGCAATGGGTACTAGCTAAGCCCGGCCGCGGTAGGATTGGGGTCCCTCAGGTGAGTCAGGTATGAAAATTAAGTAAATTTTTAAAGTATTTTACGGCGTCTGCCGTTTTAATATGTTATAACGTATCTCTAGAAAAATCGAAAAATAACTATGACTGCTGATTTTAAAGGTTGCAACAGTCACTTTTCAAAATTCGAAAAAAAAATTTTTAAGTATTTTACGGCGTCTGCTATTTTGATATATTATTTATTAAACTATTTTGAGCTGATACTGAAAATGGCTGACATTTTTCCGGTTGTAGCTGGACAGCGAAACATTACCTGCAGTCTATGCTTAGAAAACACATAGTACAGTAAGAGTAGTAGTTTATGCTCTCTCTCTCTCTCTCTATCTCTTCAATCAAATATTTCCTTCTTATATTAGGGCTGAATGGTGGGGTTTTAGTTCCTTTTACGAACACAAAGGCACACCTGGCCCAACCGTTTACAGAAAAATATATTTCAGCAGTGTTGCCAATAAGGTGCAAAAAGCGCGAAATCTGCGCGTTTTGAAAATCTTCGCGGATTTTTTGCGCTTTGAAGTTTTCTCGGATTTTCTGCGGATTTTAGATATTGCCACTTCTTCAGCAGAAAAGAGTGGCTTTCTGACTATTACACATAAAATAACCAATAAGTGATACACTTTTAAAGTGGCGGATTCCGAGATTTCATGTTCCTCTTATGAAAACACACTGTTTTATGGCCGAAGCTAGCGTGCTGCCACAAAACTTCTATTTCCAGCTGATGGCAAATCTAGAATCGAAAGATCAGAGAAACACTGTCAGCCAAAGGTTTGATAAGCATCCATAACTCATGAATCATCTGAGGTAATGATTGGAAGAAAATATTTCCAGATTCATAGATTATATCAGACTCGCACACAATTTTTACTTAACAGCAATTGAAGTTTTCAAACAGATGTAGATTAATATATTTTTTTGAGGTTTAAAAATTACTCGGCGCTTTTTTATCATATTTTGCGGATTTTCCATATCAGCTTCGCGTAAAACGACTTCATTGGATTGGCAACACTGTATTTCAGTTGCATGTTGAAAGTATAGAGACATAATAGTGTAAATATATACATAACTTTGTCCACTTCTAACTTAAGGGGCTTCCACGCTTTTACTGGTTGTGACTTCAATTCAGCTTTTCATAATCGGGGCAAAAAAAACATTGACGTTACTAAAAAATAACGTTGAATTTCAAAAAATATCCGCTGCTTTCGGTGACATTGGCCTGACTGAGGATACCATACATGAACTGTTTGATGTTATCCAAAAGTACACTTGCAGTATGTACAATGCTAAAAAATCCATCGATGTTGATGACGGGAGATTTCAGCTGTTCGTTGATTCTTACAAGGCTGTAGATATGAACGAAAATTTCAATAAAAAAGTCCGGAGCTTTGAAACAAGCTTGATCCCTCCTTGTAAATTTGAACTGTACCAACAAGTTTTAAGGAAGCATTATATTTCCAGCATTTGGAAAAATGCTCATCGAAAAATCAAAATAGTTTAATAAATAATATACCAAAATAGCAGACGTCGTAAAATACTTGAATTTTTTTTTCGAATTTTGAAAAGTGGCTGCCAGGATGTTGCAACCTTTAAAATCAGCAGCCATAGTAATTTTTCAATTTTTCTAAAGATACGTTATAAAATATTGAAACGGCAGACGCCGTAAAATACTTTAAAAATTTACTTAATTTTCATACCTGACTCACCTGAGGGACCCCAATCCTACCGCGGCCGGGCTTAGCTAGTACCCATTGCTTGTTTACTGAGTATAGAAGTCTCACTGGACGAAATTTCAGATACCGTAAAGAATGTGTTGTCAGATTTAAGCTGGCTCTTACACTATAAAGGTTCTAATCAATCAATTCTAATCAGAATTTCTATTTATTTCATGTTCACCAAATTCGAAAAATAAAGATTTATCTGCAAACGTTTGAGGAAAATAAGTATCTCCGGAATATATCAACGCCTCGAAAAGCCAGTAGGTCATGAAATGAAACAAGACCTCACAAGATCCGTACTCAAAGTAATAATCCTTTTTTAAAACATGATAATAGTGAATTGTCAGTGGCTGGTAAATAAAGATATAGATTATTATTATATAGTCCACTGAATTGCTCTAGTGTCGAATTCGAACGTTACATTTTGTCAACTTCTGCTCAAAGTGCATGTGACATGTTACGCCAAACAAAATAGTCTTGAAAAATAGTGTCAAAAAATTCTATAATTCGCTGTAGGTTAACCATGCGATAAAAATTTCTCATAAACTATTTGAGTTGCCACGGTAAAGCGAAACAAAATACGCATTTCATTGGTCGGAAACTGTTGGTGTAAAGTTTTCGAGGGGGAAACAACTAGCTAAAATCTGTACAAGATTTAAAATCTTTCAAAGACTCAAATACTTAAACGCAGGACTTAAAGACTTAAAGGCATGACTTAAAGACTTAAACTCGTGACTTAAAGATTTAAAACGATGACTTAAAAGACTTAACATTTTTAGGTGTTCAAGATTGAAAGAAGATGTTTCCCCCTCGAAAGTTTTCTAGGTTACCACTACCAATAGGGCAACACAATAATTTCCATAAATACCTGGGCTGCCATGATGAGTCATGACAAATAAAGCACATAAGTGGTCGACAACCATCATTACTTTTTTCAGTGAAATTATGTCTTATTAGCTCAATTTGCGTAATCAGATACGTGTGGATTTGTTCAGATTTCTAGCTGAGTTGAAAGTACTCAATGAAACATCAATCAATAAATCAGGGAAAGTCGTATTTCGTGTAAATAATTTTATTTAAATATCGCAGAGCGCTTTCGGCTATTAAGCCATCTTCAGTGCTATACCTGCAAGTAAGTAATAGTCAAAAATTGGAAAATTGGTTTGAAGGTTGGAAATGAATTACTTACCCGTCTAGGTATTTACAGGAAGATCTTCACAATCACAAATAGTCGTGAGACATTAAATTGAATAAACATCACGGTTAAAGTCAGTGCCCTTTTGGGTTGACAATTAAAATTTTTCTTGTTATAACATTGTAAAATGATTAAAAATTTATTTGATTCCCAACGTGCTGCATGCTAAGCAAGAGGGGTGACAGGAAGTGAAATTTGACGTTGACTTAAGGTCTTAAATGATTCTAGAACATAAACTTTGTGACAAATGACATATTAGTGACTACAGTACATAGTACATCAAAACTTTCCAAGGTGAGCAAAGAATTGTTCAATTGAGATTATTTGAAATAGGTAAGGTACGTTCTCGGTCTACCTCCCGACAGAAACTCCACTAAAAGAACGCTGAAAAGTGTACCAGCCGTTTGAGTCTAATGAGAACCCAACTTATGGTCACCGACAGAGCTCCGACAGAAGAGTGACCTGTGTGGAATAGTCCGAGGTACGTTCTGAAGTTAACTATAGATAAGGCCTGTGAGGTGCAATCAGAAACATTAGAGAAATGTTTGTGCCCTCAGTACGTCTTCAGGACAACGTCAAACTCAACCAGCGGCAAACCGAAGGTGAACACGAAGTTTGGGTCTAATGGGGACCACATTCATTGTTCACAAGTAGTCAGCTGGAGAGAAAGATTAGCCCAAGAAGGAAAACTAAGGAAAGCGCAGAAAGCGTCTCAATGCATAATAATTTAAATTGTACGGATATTAAGTGCTAATTTGAAAGTAAAGATTGAACAGGGACTCAAGGTTTGAGCCGAGCTACAATAAATTGTCATCACAGAGAATTCCAATTGTTAATTTAGTCGTTTATGTAAAGGAATGTATGATCTGTTCAGTTGTACTTGTGTATTTGAACAAAGGGGATTGTCATGTAATTCTTTGTCTATTTGTAAATCTTCTAGGAAATCTAACCTGTTAAAATTTTTTGAATTTACTTCTTTTAAAATTTGTGAATTGCGGTTAGGGCTGAAATGATGTTGGTTGAAAATAATATGTTGACCAAAAGCAGATTTGTCTGGTTTATTCATATGTTCGTTTATTCGAACTCTCAAAGGTCTACAAGTCCTTCCTATGTATGAAGCTTCACAGTCGTTGCAGGTAAGTTTGTAAATTCCACTTTTTGACAACTTATCGATTTTATCTTTTGAGTTAACTAAATGCTTGCTTAAGTTATTTGAGCTTTTGAAAGAAATTTTGACATCTTTTAATTTATTACTCAAAA
Source organism: Zygogramma bicolorata (assembly GCA_032362365.1). Taxonomy (NCBI): domain Eukaryota; kingdom Metazoa; phylum Arthropoda; class Insecta; order Coleoptera; family Chrysomelidae; genus Zygogramma; species Zygogramma bicolorata. The sequence continues at coordinate 5,228,564 of JAVJAQ010003800.1, read as the reverse complement.
GATAAAATCGATAAGTTGTCAAAAAGTGGAATTTACAAACTTACCTGCAACGACTGTGAAGCTTCATACATAGGAAGGACTTGTAGACCTTTGAGAGTTCGAATAAACGTAATTCATTTCCAACCTTCAAACCAATTTTCCAATTTTTGACTATTACTTACTTGCAGGTATAGCACTGAAGATGGCTTAATAGCCGAAAGCGCTCTGCGATATTTAAATAAAATTATTTACACGAAATACGACTTTCCCTGATTTATCAGTCACGTGTATGCAGCACCAACAAATCCCAACTCAATGAAACAAATGATACCAATTTGGTCATCTGAAAAATAGATACGTTTGCCATTGAAACATGAATTTTGAATCACCATACTTGAGTGGTAATATCGGCATTTCTCATTCATGAATCATGCAAGAAGCCTTGTTTATATAACTGAACAACTTTTTTGTTAATGATGAGGATTGAGATATGCTGTGATACGGTTCCTTATAATGATAATAAAAAACGAATGAACTCAAGCATATTTATTATTATTAAGCGCCATATTACCAAAATTATTTTCAAATTCCATCAAAGAAGCCTTTGTCTCCATATTTATGTTTCAAGTTCTGTTTCAGATGTAGTACCCGCTATAATACCCGGAATAGTAAGGATATCCCCCATAGTAAAATTGCGGTGATGCTGCTGGCAGGGGATTTGGAACTGCTTCAGGTAAACTTCTGGGAGCTGCGAATGCTGTGGAAATCACAGCGATGACAGCAAAGAAGAAGAAAATCTGCAAAAAAATATAATCATTTTTGGTCCCATTATAGTCAATTATTCAAATAATATCTTCAAATCTATTATACATTTTCTCGGTATGATAAAAATTGCTTGATGGGTGGAGTATGGGTAATGCAAATTAGTTCGAGAAATGAGAATATATGAATCCCTGAATTCCATAAAGGCATCGATTTCAAGAACATAACAGTATTCAAAAAACCTGAATGAAACGGTAAAAATTCCATAACAAACACATATATATTGATGAAATCAGAACCAATCAGATGAATTCATTTTGAAGTTCTCAAATCAGGCAAAGAAGGCATTCATGCAACAAGTTTTATAATACTATTTCCGAAATTATTGTTAATATATCATTATACTAGTTCACTATTGCTTAGTTAAGTAGTATATAACACTGTACTAATACCCGTGCTGACATAAAGTTCACTTTGTGGTCTACTCGGGCCATAAATGATAAAAATTCATCTGAATTTTAATTTTTGAAGTTCTACAATGTTTCTCTATCAATCAGTATCCAGTTGAACTCATATGCCTATAGATGCACTAAGGAACTAGTATGACATACATTTCTGTACCACAGGTACAGAAATGCCCTCGAGCAATTTACAAACCCACTGTTATGGAGTGCGAAATTTTTCGTACCAATTGAGGAAAACTCGACGTATTTCTACAGCTGTGATAAATATGAAGTTTTACTTTCAATATAAGAACTGGACAGAATTCAAAAGGAATTAGTTGATAAAAATATTCATCAGTTGATTCACTGTTTGAGTTATTTTCACCTGTAGAAGAAACAAGGTGCGATTCGATTTTATCCAGAATTTTCAACTATGATCTGAAAAGTTGGCCTAAATTGTCACAACAGAAAATTATACCATATTTTCGTAAGAAAAATGAACTCATCTTTCAAACAAAACTGTATATATGTATGATGTAGGGTTCTCTGGTAACTATTCATAAAACATTGTTATCTCAATTGCTACAGGAATTTCACGCCAGTCATCTAAGGGTAAGGAGAATTGAAATCTTCGGTAAATCTTGTGAATCTGATACCATGAATACCATGAATAAATACACCGTCTGAACAATGACAAAGGATACATGATAATTTTATGGTAAAATTTCACAATTATTATTATATATTAAGATGGATACTTTCACTAAAAGGCTATTTCTGAATAGAGGGAGACTTTCACACGATAGGGTTCATCTGAACTTTTGGTTAGAGTTGATGGATCTCTACTAGCTTCTCATAATTTTGAGCAATTCTTGCAGAAAAAGGAAAAATGGAATCAGACACAGAACCATCTACGATTGTGGCAGCCGAAAATGATGTGAGTTTTTTTAATGAGGGTTATGACATTGTTTGATATTAGGAAAAGGGGGATTCCTATAAATGTTTTGCTCTCTAGGTATTCACTGAATTATGTTCACTGCACCACCAAAAAAAGTGTGGCAATTGTGAACGTGATACACATGGAATTGTTTTGAGAAATCTACAGAGGAGAAACAATAATGATTAATCCAGAGAAAGGCATCATTGGAATATTTTAGTGGAAGACTAGAGTATTGAGAAGTGAGAATCATTATTGTAAAGTGACGAATGGATCAGAGAGGAGAGGACATATTGAACAAAGGCAATTCTTGGAAGTGAAACTGGCACGAAAAATAAAATATCGATATGTAATTCTTCAATTAATCAATGAAAGCAAATGATTGGGAATCATAATGAAACATATTGAAATTTGGATTTCGAAAGTAAGGAGCAAATTTTTCAGGATAATATAGAAAACGAATTAACGCTAATTCGTATAGCACTCTTTCTTATAGAATAATTGTAAATGTTACAGTTGGGTCGAGCCGGCGGGTTTGATTTGTAATTTGATCTTTGAAGGGCGGATTGTGTAAACTTGGGCAAGGAAAAGACAATGGTGTTATGACTTTTGTATTCAATGTATAAGTTGAATTTTGAGTATTTCATTGCTAATTCATGGTTTGGTCATAATACGACTAAAATGATAGATTTTTTCCTTTCGTACAACAAGAATTTTTCTCAAATCATTTCAACAATAAAATGTCCTTAGTCTTTATCGTTTCGTTATGTACCAAATACTTCACAAATGAAGCTTTTGTTCAAATGCGACGAAGCATTTATCAATGTTGGTACCTACGATAGATACGTCAATGCCGCTTTTCTCAATTCAAAATAAAATTTAATTCCTTAGAAACTGATATCGGTTACTCAGAACTCCCACCGAAAATATAAGAATCAAGAAAACAAAATGTTCTGCTCCGGATTCCTGTAGAAACAACGATAATAAAAACATTCCAAACATAAACTTCATCAATAATTCATAACTTTTGAACTGATCAATCAAATTCAAGGTGAATGAGAACGTGATTAGACAATATACGATTTCCCAAAACGGGTGTCACTGAAACTATGAATCCGGTTCAGATTCATTATTTAAATTAATTTAAAACTATTTTTGTGTAACATATGCTATTGTCATTCTATTATTTGGTTACTGTTTACGACTTGAAGGCAACTTTATTCAAATTACGTTGTTAATCAGCAGATCGATTATGACTTCAGAATTTACTAATATGTTATGAAGGCGAAATTAGAATGTGATTAGTATTTATTCTGTAGACGATGGTATCTTGAAAGAAAGGTATACACATTTGAAATTATGGGTTTCCGTCGAAATCAAAGAATGGTGAAACCCAATTAGGTAGTCCCGCTGAAACTTGCGTCTGGAGAAGATATGTGCAAGTTTTTTTTGCTTAATTATGTTATAAAATAATATCAATTCTATGCCCAATATTATCAGTCACTATATCAGCTAATTTGAATTTCATTGCAATGAAGTATAACATTCAGAGTGAGATATACATCTCCGTTCATTTTTCATTTCAGAACAGGTAAGGAAAAAATATTTCTTTGATAAGGAATTAACCTGGTAACTTCAATATGGGCCACTGAATCGAATACAATAATTGTCCACGTCAGAGTAAACAATACAGTCTTCGCGATGTTCACAATTCAAACACGATTCATTTTCACGACTAAGCTCAGATATGGGATTATTTCTAGTTGGCAGTATAGAGTTGGTTGTGCTGGAAATAAACACCTTCTGAAAAAGCACTATTCGTTTTTTGCCGAAGTTTATTCTGATAACTCCATCCTCAGCACCCAAAAATCATGTGAACAAAAAAAATCAAATTCAAACGAACGGATGAGGTACAAGGTCTTCACAGATTTTCAAAACTGTTTGTGAACCGTATATCTTTTGTCCTTGATACATATATAATACATGTATGTGCATTAGTACAGATGAATTCGATTGTTTTTCTGAGTCTTGAAAATGAATTTCTCAAAGTCCGAAAAAAATTACAGTATTATTTTTGCAACTGCGGAGGATTATTATTCATGACCATTAGTGTGAGATCCATACGTAAGTATTCGCCATTTGTAATGTTCAGTTATATCTCCTACTGCTAGCTGTGCTGTACAGTTTATATAGGGGCAGGAATAGTACCCCTGATCCTTATCCCAACCAATTCTTTATTGAAAGCCTTTTTTGGATCACCGAATTTTTGAGATTTGATTCGTTGGTATCAGTTCATTCAAAAACATGTATTTTTATATCGACCTATAATAATTTTGATTCTCACATAAATAGCAGACATTAGAAGTGATTCGGTTTCCAGAATTCAAAGAATTTTTTCACCAAGCACGATAAAAAGAACCACATTTTCACCTATTTTTTCAAAAAATGTATTCGAGAGTTAGCAACTATTTGGGTACACATGAAACGTTATTTCATTGTTTCAATATTGCAAATATTTTGAAAATTGAATCTGAAGATATCAATAGATTTTAATTTTGCTGAAGAATTATTTGAATAGATAACAACACATTTGCCGTACATAAAAAAGTTAGTAACATAAGAAATTTTGTTTGTTATTGAATATGAGTACCCCACATAAAAAAATATCTTACCAGTTTCATCATTGTATGTTTATGAATCCTTCTACACTTGAAAGTAAGATGTTGTTGTCAAGCTTCGAATACACAATTACAATATTTTTGAAGATTCTCTTTTATAGCTGTCTTGGAATCATTTTGCATGTATTTGCTATTCTGAACTCATATTTATTGGGTTTTGTTCTTCGCCATCGTAGTTATTATTAGATGAAATCTATTTTGTCTGCATTCGAAATGACGGCTCTTAATATTTTATGCATGGAAAGCAATTTTTATCTCAGATTCGAAGTTGGATATTGCTGTGAATTCTCTCATATTTGGAAGAAAGTGTTTCGAATCTTAGATAATAATGTTATTAGAATATTTATGATAGGTTTTGAAATTAATGACGAACTCATAGAAATGTTCTTGATATTTCAAGATAGTGAAACTCTGAATGTCAGTAAAACAATCAATGAAATTGCAATAATATTCACACTCCTACTGAGAAAAGTGTTGAACTGATGAATATATGTTCAGTATCGTCGCTCGAGTATCGTGTTTAGAATTTTCCAGTCTTCTACCGTAAGATGACATGAATAGTGTTGGCTTGAGATAAAAATCCCCTCTTTTCCCGTAGTAGTAGAACTGATATTGGAATCTGAACAAGTGTAAAAGGGTTGACTTCTATCTACCCCAACAAGTTGCTGCGGTAATTCAAAAACACTTTCTTTCGCATAGAACAAGTACAATTAGTCAGCAACGTCTCATATAACTTAAATTTGCCTATCATGTATTGATCTCGGCACCAAAACATTCATTGAAGTTTCTTGATTCTATTCAGAGAAAAGCAATTCGTCTTGTTGGTGGTTCTTCGCTCACAGACACGCTCACTTCATTGGAGCATCGTAGAAAGGTCAGATACTTGTCTCTTTCTCATAGATATGCTAACCGTCAGTGCTTCTCTGAATAGTCATCAATCCTCCCTTAACAGCAGTGCCGGATTTATATTGTTTACAAGTGTAGGCCACTTCATTTCCGCCGCCCAATGTACCTTTCTGAAATAATAATTTTCCGTATTCATGGGAATGGAAGTGAAGTTGATTAAAAGAATGAATTAGTCATTAAGAAAGGGCATAAAAAACAAGAATTACGATTTTCCACAGGACTTTTTAAAAGCAATATCATCTATAATAGCATCATAGCGGGGGTGGTTAAGTTGAGTCCCTGCTCCCGGCGCGACGCCCCGCTGTCATCAATTACTCACACAGTAATATAGATAAAATTGGCAATTCAAGATTAGATGCCAGCGCCAAAATGGCAAAAATTCGAACCACTTTCGAGTACATTGTTATCATTGTTGTCTTTGGGTTTTTACGGTTTATCTTTGAATATTTTCATTTTGTTATAGTTTTCAGTTTTTTCATGCCCTATTTTTCATTTCAAGACTATAGTGAAGTGAGTTCTCCAGGTCGTACAACAGCATCATTTGTTAATACTCATTTTGAAGGAATCTTGTATGTATTAATCACCTTGCAAAAAACATTTATTTTGTGGGCTGGAATGATTCTCAATAATCACAATTCTTTTCTTTCATTTCCAGGAGCACTAAATTTGTCATTCTCTTGGATCACTAGCTAATAACCTACTACTTTTTCATATTGGATTTGATGTGAGTCAAAAGTGATGAAAAATGCCAATTGATAATATATGTTTCAGATTATTTCTTTGTAAGAAATAATGCCTGGAATATGGTTGAGTATGCTAGAATACATGGATTACGTGAATGGCAAATAGTCTTCGCTGGTAAAATGACGAGAACAAACTTTCATGAAGTTAGACACCGGTTTTCCTATTTTCAGGAGATATATCCAGGCCTGCCGTCTGTCTATAGACTATCTTAATCCTAGACTAGTCTGCACTTTAACGTTTCTTTCATTTTCCCGCGGAAAAAGATGAAAACTTATTCCAGTACTACTTTGCCGTTTTGCCCAAGAGTCACATAGAGGTACACAACAATAATAGTTTGAACTTGAAGCACTCATTTTACATCTGAAAACTAGTAACAGTCAACAGAATATCGTCAATATCCACCATATACATGTACAAGATTTTTATTGCGTATCATATAATAATAATCACAAAAATATACAAAAACAACGACCAGAATGCACAGAATCATAGGAATTTAAACGTAAACAACGATTCCAATGTACTTATAAATAGTTTCAAAATTTGACACCAGAGGTACTCCCTCTGGTGTCCTTATGTTGAATTCCCAATAGGTACAAACAGTAAAAATACCTAGGATAGGATTGATAATTTTTGACACGAATGAGTTTCTATGAGAATTCAACAACGTATTAGTATAAAAAACCATGAGACATATATATATATATATATATATATATATATATATATATATATATATATATATATATATATATATATATATATATATATATATATATCCACCAGTGATGATAGCCAGCTAGTGAGACAACTCAGACCTAGACGCAAGGTCACTCAGTCTTGAAAATGGCTCCGAAATGGGAGTCGAAACGTAGACAAGTAAATCTTCCCAGACGCGGATCAACCGGAAGTTCCAGCCAGTACATTTCTGACCGCGGAAGCCTAGCCGATCAAATATATATATATATATATATATATATATATATATATATATATATATATATATATATATATATATATACCGTGTGACACAGACTCATCGTACACCCCCGTTTTCTCCTTTGTTTTTTTAGCTATATTTTTGAAATTCGGAACATTGAATATTCTCACTGAAAAGCATTTCTCGACATATCTGAAAGAAAAAAACAACTTTCAATTTTTCTGGAAATGACATCAACTTTCGTTTCTTGAATAAGACACCCTGTATATTGTTACATGATCGGCTAGGGATGATCATGAGGAATCCAACGATACCAGGTTTGATGATGTTATCTCCAATGACTGCGGAGATATCGCCATTTATATTATCCATAAGCTCAATGAGTAGGAGAGAGAAACTTTTTCTGACGGGTCAATCCAATTCTCTCTCCCACTCATTGAGCTTATGGATAATATAAATGGCGATATCTCCGCAGTCATTGGAGATAACATCATCAAACCTGGTATCGTTGGATTCCTTATGATCATCCCTAGCCGATCATGTAACAATATACAGGGTGTCCCATTCAAGAATCGAAAGTTGATGTCATTTCCGGAAAAATTGGAAGTTGTTGAAAATTTTCGTAATTGACATTTAAAAAATTTCGGACCCCACATAACTTCAGGAGGGTCAGAAAGAAAGAAGGACAAAATATTATGTCAGATCTCAAATTTTCAACAAATCAGTGTCAATTACGAGAAGTGAAAACAACAAATTAGAAATTTCATCTTTTGCCGAGATTTTTGTACTTTTTTCTTCACTATCGTTCAGAATAATTTCATGAACTGAACAATGAAGAAATATTTTCAAAATCAATTGGTATTTAAAGAAGGCTTCGCACGAAATAATTTCATGACGCTTCCACAAATGTTAATATTTTCGTTCTTTGTAAATCATATTTGCCTACTTATAGGAAAAAATGTTTCACAATACAATTCACCTTCCGCAGTTTCAAAAGTATTGTTGCGAATGAGAACTTTTGGTTTATATTCTGAAATATTACAGAAAAATGAACTGGCCTAGAATGACGAGGATGCTGAATCCTGTGAGAAAATAACCAATTAAATGGCTACGTGCCACTTCTGGAAATTGCTATGTTAGGAATTGAACAGCTCTGTCTGAAAGAGCACAAATCGTATCTTCAAACCCAGAGATTTGAGACAGGAAAACAGTAACCATTTAAATTGAACTCTGAGAAAATGCTCATCCTAATGAACTTGTTGATGAAACCACTCCAATGTTTGAAAGAGATTCGTTCACAGCTCACGCCAATATTCGACAAATTCCTCAGATAATAATGATCATTTCTTATATCCAGGGTTTATCGGAAAAAATCAAACGTATGGATAATGGATTCTTTGTAAGAAGAATATTCAAAACAGAGAATACGATTAGATATCTGGGTTTTCAATCTACCACAATCTGAAAAAATAAGGATTAATATTGGAATGTTTACAAAACTTGGAAAGCAGAAAAATAGATAAGTCGAAACTAGCTGAACACATAATATCAGCAAATGTAACACACACATGGTCGAGTGAAATAACATTGATTTACTCATGACAGAACGAAATAGAACAAAAAGGAAACTCGAAGGGGGTACTTGAATTTTGTTAAACATAATTGAAGAGATTGCTACTTGTTCATTGAGCATGGATCAATGTTGGCTATCTCTTCTGAAAAGGAAATTAAACTGAGGAGATTCAATTCGAAGTAGGTTAGTTCAAAATCAACACTTGGTATGGCTATATACCAAATTCATGCCAATGTTACATTCTGACACTATGTACCAAAAATTGCAATTTCATTGCCAATTTCCAAAACAGGCTTGAAAAAGGAGGCAGACTAGCTTCCGAAATGTCGCCAAGAGAAATTATACGCTTCCCATAATGAATTTGTTAAGTGAATCACCAAAATCATTGAATTACCAAAACAATGATGAACTTTCCGTCTCAACAATTCATCCAACAATCTGGGACACTTTCGTCAGAATATCCCATGAAAAAGCCGATCATATTGCCAATAAAAAACCAGCACACAAAAGAAAAAGCTCTCAGCACTACTCAAGCTGAAAGCTCCACAATCATCCCCAGCGGACTTCCCAGTTTTAGTCCACAACTTTTCTGACACTCCACTTGACCCAGCTGCCCACAACATTTTATCAAAAGGTTTCAATTTCTCGATCACTCCTAGATCTATTCCAGTCGAAACCATTATAACTCAGACTGAAGCAGCCATCTCTCATCTTCCTAAGAACACTGCCGAAGAAGCTAGGCAAGATGTTGCTTCCTTACTGAGAAGAGCCAAAGTCCCCCAATCCAATGTAACCCCAGCTGAGAGACGGTCCCTCAAGAATCTCCACAACAATCCAGATATCATCATTCTACCAGCCGATAAGGGCAACGCCACTGTGATCCTCAACACCACAGACTATGTTGAAAAGATGACAACATTGATCAACTCCCCTGAATACCAACACACTTCAAGAGACCCCACAACGTATCTCGAGAAAAAGACCAAAACCCTCATCAACAACTCCAATATCCCGAATGACCAGGAGAAAGCTCTCATTCCGAGGGAGAAATCTTCGCGCATTCCCCGAATATATGGCCTCCCAAAAATACACAAACCGAATATCCCACTCCGTCCCATAGTTAGCGCCTTTGGATGCCCAACACAACCCCTTTCCAGATACTTAGCGAACACCCTCCAACCTCTAGTAGAACAGTGTTCGTCGTATACCCAAAACTCTTTTCATTTCATTGAGACACTCAAAACCTTCAACCTCCGACCAACAGACATTCTCGCAAGCTTCGATGTAGCATCTCTTTTCACGAATATTCCTTTAGCTGAAACCTTGAGTGTTTTGGAAACCAAGCATCAAATCTCGAGAGACAATCTCAACCTCATCAGCCATTGTATGTCCAGTACATACTTTCTATTTCAGGGCAAATTCTACAAACAAGTGAAAGGAGCTCCGATGGGTTCCCCTCTTTCCCCAGTTCTTGCAAACCTCTACATGGTGGACATCGAAACCAGAGCCATTGACACATCTGAACTCAAGCCCACTTGCTGGCTCAGATACGTAGATGACATCTTTGCCATTTGGCCCCATGGGTTTGAAACCCTACCAACATTCCTGACCCACCTTAACACCATTCACCCCAACATACAATTCACTATGGAAATAGAAAAGGACGACTCCCTCCCATTCTTGGATGTTCTCATCAGGAAGTCCAACAATTCTTTCACTCACACCGTCTACCGCAAACCATCCCACACAAACCGGTTCCTCAATGCCAAGTCTCATCATCACCCAGCACAATTGAATTCGGTTCTGAATTCTCTCATACATAGGTCCTTCAAACTCACCGATAACCACAATAGATCCAATGAAATGGAAAAGCTCAAATCCGCACTTACCCAGAACGATTTTTCCGATTCCCAAATCCACTAGTCTATTAAACTCCAGCAAAACCGAGATCTTCACCCTAGACCCCCGAAGGATGAAACTGAACGACAAAAAGCTTTCCTTCCATATATTCATGGTGTTACTGATAAAATAAGTCGAATTCTGACACGGCATGACATCAAAACCATTTTCACAGCTAACAACCAAATATCCACCTACCTTCGAACACCCAAAGACACAATCCCCAATGAAACCCAAGGAATATATGAAATACCATGCTCTAACTGTCCCAGAACATACATCGGCCAGACCAACCGACGAGTGTCCTGTAGAGCATATGAACACGAACTAGCAGTCCGTAATTCTGACACAAACTCAGCATTATTCCAACATCATTTAGAAACAGGCCACAAAATAGATTTCAAAAACACCAAAACCGTTGCCACAGCCAAAACCCTCCAAACCAGAATTACCCGTGAAGCCATTGAAATCGAAAAACGTCCCAACTGTCTCAATAAACGCGATGATTCTCAAAGACTCCCTAATACCTGGAAACCACTCTTGGTCCGACATACTTCTATTTACTCCGACTTGGGAACTAATCCTTTCGAACCTCCCATTGACCGTCCGATACCTGATCCTGCCATAATTCCTAATGAACCCTTAAATCCCACCAATCTTCAATCCCCGATCTCCAGTGATGATAGCCAGCTAGTAAGACAACTCAGACCTAGACGCAAGGTCACGCAGTCTTGAAAATGGCTCCGAAATGGGAGTCGAAACGTAGACAAGTAAATCTTTCCAGACGCGGATCAACCGGAAGATCCAGCCAGCACATTTCTAACCGCGGTAGCCTAGCCTATATATATATATATATATATATATATATATATATATATATATATATATATATATATATATATATATATATATATATATATATATATATATATATATATATATATATATATATATATATATATATATATATATATATATTTCTTATTGATAATTTTTCTTCAATGCTGATAAGCAATGAAAAAGTTGAAAGCTAGAGTACTTAAAGAGGGTTTCACGACGATTAATAGACCTAAACATGGATTTTGCCTCACTTTTCAGGTACTATATTGTTCCTCTGTTCGATTTCGAAGCTTTCTAGGTTTGCATCTCTTCTGGAAATGATCTCGATCACATGTATCCCTCCTACATCAAGCTCAATCGACCAAAATATGTGGATTTTCACAATTTAAAAATCTTGCATTCGAGCAAATTCTTTCATGTATAATAATTTAAAATGAAATCCAACAACCTGCGGTCTCGGAAGTCTGTCAAATTATTATACACTCAGCCATTTGCTAAGAAAAATTTCGAAAGTCATGGGTGTGCAAACATCTTCGAGCACTCGGAATATAACCCCAGAATAAATCAACTGAAAAAGACAAGGTACGTAAGAGACAAAACAGTCAGTCTTTGTGGCTATTCGTATATTACACTCACGTATAGAAGCAAATATGAGGATTTGTCGTGAAAACATAAAATGATAATTCAAACCTGTTTTAATTTCCGGAGAAGAGAAACCGAAAACTGATCTCCATGAATAAAAATTTTCCACTTGCTGATCTAATGGGTAGAATATTGAATATTCTTTCTAAAATCTACATAATTTCTTGTTCACATCGTGTCTTTTCTTCATCACTAAATCTGATAACAACCCGAAGGTTTCCATGTAGGATGTTATTGCCCCCTACCGTGAGACCACACCCGGACTATTCTACTTTTTTACAGACTTCACGGTCGTCCGCTAACCAGAACAACGACTAATTTCCTGCAAAAAGTCGAATAAACCTGTTCTGTAGCCGATAATTTTTAATTGGAACTAATAGATCATTCCGAAGACTCTTTTGTTAAATGTCATGATCATGGCCGCATCGGTGAAATATGATAATACTCATCGAGTTCCGATATACGGAATCAATATTCGATAATGGAATATTAGCGTTTTTACCAAAATATGCATACACAGAAAGTTTATACGAACACTTCCCCACCCGACACATATTGTTGGGAAATTAAGCAAAATGTGGGGCGCTGGGATCTTGCTCTATGAATTTTCACAATAATTGTGAATGGTACGTGAACAGAATTATTCTTATGACGTTTTGACAAACATTTTTATTTGACTTTGATTGATTTTACGAGCAATAGTTCGTTGAGAAAGAGTGAGTTTGTACATTTCACAAATGAAAAAATAGCATGCTGTTATCCAGGAGATAGCCCCGAGGATATGAAAATGATCTTGTTCAAACCTCCCTTAATGGAATTCGTCTGAGTGGTTGAACCATAAACGCAGGAAGAGGGCGATTCTATTCTGTTGCTAGCAGTACCGACTAAATGATGACAGTGATATTACTAACAATCAACGTGCGTTTCAGGAAAAGAGGATCGATACTAAATTCGAACACTAGGGTTGGTAATTCTGATATTTCAAACTTTAAGGTAGTGCAGATGCTACATGCAAAGGTTTTGCCTGATCCGATATGGATTTCGGAATCGATCTTACAAATTGATATCTGAAAAATAAACAAAATGCGGTCTAAAAGGAATATGTTTTTTATTACCATTCATAATTTTTTTACATTTTGCTATTTCTAAACTCAAATGCATCGAGATTATCATGCACATCCTTAGTAAATTTCAGATGGTTTCCACTTATTGTATGATCATTTCCCGAAGCATGCTTTGTGACAACATATATTTCTATCTTGCCACATCGCATATGTGCATTGTGCATACTGTTCCGTGCAGCGGTTCCTGAAAGCTTGTCGACTCCGACTGATGTATTTATTGTTACAACAAAAGTCTTAGCTAGCAGTCACAGTGATCAAAACCATAATCGTTTTCAATCAGTGTACTCAAATATTTAAAACAGGATTATTTTCAACAGAATAATGAGACGATTGTTCTGATTGTACTGGAGTTTTCGAGATAGAAAATATTACTACTTTGTTGTCGATATGACTAATTACAACTAGCAGAGTATTTCACTTTGTTATAAGCATAGCTGGGCACCGTTAATCAACTAATTAACTTTGTTAATCGTTAATACGCTACAAAAAAAGTTAGCTTCGTTAAACGTTAAAGCGTTATATTTCGGAAGAATTAACGCAAGCTAACGTTAATCGTTAATCCGTTAATATCTGTTCAAACTTAACCGCTGTTGTCATATGTCAAAAGTATTTTTCATACTTTTGAACATGTTATGGTAGTTCCTCACACCATAGGTAGTTCTCTGTCTGTTTTGAACTTGAAACTGACATGTGTCCTGAAATTAGGTACTGATTACTAGTGATAACCACTTTCTCAGGAAACCACTGCCAAAAAATCGGTTAGTAACGGTGAGTAGTGGTTACTATCGGACCATACCCTAAGCACCTGCGCTAAGTAATGAAATGATCAAACGTCAAATGAAAGAAATCTCCTTGCAGTTTTCTTTCTCACTCGCACACCTCGGCAAAATATATCTAGTTTTGTTTTTGTTTCACTCGTTCCCCGTCACTTGACGGTGCCGTGCGGAAACTATTCGGCATTGGCTTAACGATTAACGGACTTTTGCATATTAACGAAAGTTAACGTATCCGTTAACCTTTTTAAAAGTTAACTTAAAAGGTAATCCGTTAATCAAAATGTTAACTTCGTTAATTAACGATTAACGGATTAACGAGTTAATGCCCAGCTATGGTTATAAGTAGTACAACTCCTTGAAATATGAATATGAAAAACCGAAGAGTAAATAAAAAAACATAAAACATGTTTCACATTCATATTTCATCGTCTCAATATTTTTTAAGATGCGTATTATATTTCAACTGCCTTCTTTAATTATCACTGCTGGTTCAATACGCGATAAAGAAAATCTCTAATCAGGCATGTGGTTGAAAGGAACAATAGTTGACCAATGGGAAATCAAATTAACAGAAGATGCAGAGCTCACACAAAAGGAGGGAAATACTTTCAATGAACAGAGGAAAAAAGGACTGAAAATAATTTCTCTGTAAAAGACAAATACCTCGTTTTTGAAAGAAAAAGACAATGAACAAGAAGAAGAGGATGAGAAGAAAATACCGATTGTTCAAGACCCAGAAGGAATGCCAGATTGCCGAAAAAAATTTGAGTATTATCTTTTGTATCAAAAAAAAAAAAGAAAGTGATCGGGATGTAATATCAAGTATGTTTTATTGTTATTGATGATAATGCCATAGATCATTTTATATTTCATGAGGCTTAGGGATCATGATGTAAAGCAGACAGGGATAGTTAAGAGTTGGATGAATACACCATCCAACCCTGTTGCACTATGAGCCTTTCTGGATTTCTCTACAGTTCAAGTAGCAAATGCCCTACTGTAAAAATAAGTAAGACGCCCCAGAGCACTTCGGCACCTAAGATAATAGGGAGTTCCCCTCAATTTGGGTTATTATAGCAAATGTAAGTTTGCACAAAATTAAGGTGTAATGGTAAGTTGCAAACATGGGGTTTTATAGCTTTTTCAGAAAAAATACTTTATTTTCGTCAGAAATAGAATTCCCTATTGGCCGACCTTCGCTCGCACAAGGCTCTGACTCCTGGGCGCACCCTCAAGGGCGTTCAACAAAGGGAAAATATAATATATCTTGTGACTACCAACCTAACAAACTCTTTTTCAATATGAAATAATATTTGAGTGGAATTGATATCGATCTTGCCCGTTGTTCACAGTTAGTTCACCAATTTATATAACCACAACATATAATTATAGTATAATTTTGATTACAAAATCACAAGACTGTGATACATTAATTAAAATATCATCGATTAGTTGATTGCTCTGCCTCCAGCAGCCGCAATTCCCAAAGAACGTCGAATGCCAAGGTCACACTTCAGTTACTCATTCGTCTTTGTACACGCCAACGAGAGCGAAACTTGTTGAACTTCTGATGCGATCCGAAGTAATTATCATCGTACGTACGTTTCTTATTCACCGGATGTTTCGAAAATCTTCGTAATTCTCTGGAAAAAATATGTATTCCAGTAAATATGGCATAGAAGATAAGTCTAATCTCAAAATCGAATTGTCAGTCTGATTCCGGACTGAAAAAAATCACATACTCATTTCTAATAAACCATTGGCCACGTTTTACAGCACTTAAAGTCGCTTCACAAAATTTTGACATTTCTCTACGTAAAACTGGCAAATTTTGTGCAGCGGCTTTAAGCGCTGTAAGCTGTTAGACGCGGCCGATGCTTATAATTTTCAGTGATACCATATTGGTAAATAAAAAATATTTCGATCAAAAAAAAACAAAAGTGTACGCTATTTCATTTGACTATGCTTCATTATTAAGAAACACTTTTGAAATAAATGAATTCCGACCGATTTTTGACAACGGTTGACATCCCCAGTATTTTCCAAGAATCCATTGGTAGCAGAATCGATTATGAACTGTAACATGAATTATTGTTTCCCTTACTGACAGACTACTGTTTTTGGAATATCTCGCCCATGGGCACATGACGTCTTGTTCGCATCAACTTTGGTCGGTGCTTGATACTATGAAGGTTTTTGATTTTTAATTATGGGAAGTCATCGACTTTATTTTGATGGTGGCACTGCCTTGTAGTGATTGATGAGTGGCCAAATAGCCCGAAACTGGTCTGCAAGTGTATCCGTCCCTATAATTGAAAATCAATTCCTTCATTTGTATCTCAAAGAGCAAATACAGGATTTCCTTCTTTGAATAAACCTGCACTGGCACCGGTCGGATATGATTCAATGCCCTTCGTGGTATCAGCCAGGGGAGAAGTTTTCTGACAGATGCCATCCAAAACCTACCGTGTATATAGATTTGAGACTGGCCTGAACGAATTGTTCGAAAGATGATTTGATTTAACGCCAGTCTTCAAGTAAGCCCGTCGACTATGTCGAATATTTTTGAATTTTCATTTTTCAATATGAACTATGGAGTTCCGTGAAATATTCTTCGATTTTGATTCGATAACGCGGTAATGTTAACTCAAAGTACCAATAGCTGAATAAGGACATAATCATCCGTAGAATATTCCGAAATATCATGGTACCGGATTTCGAAAATATAGCACGGTTAATTTATTCCACCTACCCGAATTATAATGCATTCGAGTGATTCGTTAGATTTATATCATGCAAATGCTGAATGCAAGGCTGTTTGACTGTATTATCAAATGGTTATATAACTGCTACTCTTTCTGAATACAGATCGGGACAGTTTCTTTTCCTCAATTTAGGACATCTGAACCGTTGAATTGAAGTAGACGTAGGCACAATAAAAAATACGAGCAGGAAAAAGTATTCCATCAGATATGTACAAAACCAGAATAAACAGGCCACATTATTCGAGTAAAAAAAATAATGTTGACTGATGTTGAATTTGCTGAATAACGTGTCAAATTATGAGTTAAAACTGAAATTAAGTGAAACATACGTCGAGTGAAAATAATATCATTGTTAGGGTAATTGGTCTCTACAAGAAGTTTTGAAGTTTCACAGGATAGATTTTAATTTCATCGAATATACTAGATATATAGACTGTTAGGATTTGGGTATGAGCTCAACATCTCTGAATAATATACACGCATATCCCTAGAAATTGTTTGCTAATATTATTTGATACACCGATATCTACATCTTGTATAGAAACAATGAACAATGATGAACAAAGAATAAAAATGTCATTCAAATAGGTAGATGACAATCTAGCTGAATGAAAAAAAAATTCTTCATTTCGAAATTCCAGACCCGCAAGGGTGACTTGTGATACTCCAACGGAGAGGTAGAGGAAAAAAAGAAAAAAAAACGTTGAACTTCTTGATGATTCTCATAGGAAAATGATGATTTTGGCGGCTGAGAGACGAAACGTCAAGCGGAAAAGACCTTTTTTCAAATATTTCTGACTACCTGTATATCTTTATGTTGGTGATACATTCCATTATGCAGTATTTCAAATCCAGTTTTTTCAAAGAATTAGACATAAGTAAATATGTAAGTATGGCGACTGGGATATTGTGTATGAGAATTCTGGTGCGAGGAATATTCTTCTTCTGACCATTGATTCTTGTTCAGAGATTCAAAAAAAATCGTCCAAAAATGGTTTCATGGTTCGAATTGATAAAAAAATTAAGGTAGATGCGGCTAATTTTTCCTATGCAACCAAAGAGTCGTATATTTGATAAGGCTTTTTCACTGCTGGTTCGATCCGTGATTAGAGCAGAATTTTTCTTCATGGCTCGATGCAATATGATATTGTTGGTTGCCTAGATACCAATCCTACTAGGTGGAATGTCTTGATAAAATACACCATCGACCCGTTAGCACTATGAAGTTTTTTGGGTTTTCCTATACCAACTTGAATTAGCAAATGCACCTGCCGTAAAAATCAGTTAGACTCTCCAGAGAGCACAAGATAACTAGCCGAACCTTGCTCGTACAAGGCTCTGCTTTCTGGGCGCATTCGTAAGAATGTAAAAGCAAAGGGAGAATAATAATGAAAAATAAATATCTGTCAGATGGATATCTCTGATAGTCCGATATGAACAAATATCAGGAATCTCTTCTAGAGAATTTGTCGAATATATTTTTGTTCAGTGGCCCGTCTCAGCCTGAGACAGTGTACATGGCATACTACTCACGTGGGTCTCCTGCTAATACTTAATTCATTGATTATATTTTTTTCAGAGTTGTGAACCAATCACTGATAACGAGACTAATTGATTCCTCCCCAAGTCATAGTAGTATTCGTTGTTACTTGCTGAGGTTTCGAATGAGCTCGAATTGATCGAAGAAGACTATCATTATGCTTTGCAGATAATTTTTGATGGTAAATCATGATATTCCACATATATCATCGTCGGTGAAAAATTCTCCTGATATGTTAATAGAAAATTATTTTTCACCAGTGATTAACTTCTAGTCGAGAATAAATTCTTCAAGATGAGTATACTTTTCAATTCGATAATATTGCTAGCATAACCGTACTTATAAGAATGCATGGGACTTATGAAACACTCTATGGTCTCATGAAAAAAAATCCCATAAAACTTGGGTGGTATATTATTCTTCAGTTGTCATAAAATCTTGAATTCCCCTCAATGATTCACGAATAAATAACACGTTAGTAAAACTAACTTGAGAATGGATGCTTTGACATCTTCCAATCGAATACACCTGCATTGAATCTGAATGATGCAAAAATCCATGTTTATGTTCAATGCATGATTTGACTTTCAATACAGAATCGCTGAACTTGTCTGAGTTTCATAGATAAGATCGTTTCTTCAGTCAGATTTTTAGTTCTGTATTAACCATGAGTGCAGTTACATACGTTGTGAGTGAATTAAATAATATTTATTGTCGACCTAGAGTATAAATCTATGAAATAAACCAATTTTATCCACGACTATTGTAAAATGGGCCCATTATTCGTCTGTTTGCTCGACTTAAATGATACTCAATATTCACTAGTGAATAATGAGTCATTATTCACTGTTCAGCTACAATCAATCGGTTTTTAATATTTTATCTTGTAAACCACCAAATATTTTCAATTCAGTTCTTTACCTACATATAAAAAAAGGCAAGGAACATCTACTATGAATTATCAGCGACTATAAATGTGCGTCTCATATCGAAATAGGTTTTGAATCCGAATAAATTTAACTGAAACCTGTCAACACTATTGTATGAAATGAAATAAAATAATAGTGTTCCTATAAAAATATGTATGTAATTTTCCAACAAAACAACTTCAATACATTTGTTATTAGATAAAGTATAGTATTCTACTCTCGTATAATGACTACTATTCTCTCGGTGATTTAGTAAACTTCAGCTCGTGAGTAATAGCCATCATTATACGCTCGTTTGATAATATTCTACTTCCGATTTCAGAGAAAACTCCAGAAAGAAATTCATGAAAAAGTCTGTACCGAATATTGAAGAATGTATGACTTTGAGTTTGTTCATTGAAATCCAATATGGAAATAATTGGTGATAAAGACATTTTCATTAGGTGGTTTCATGGAGTCTCCTCGAAAATAAGTCAAATGTTCGAGTCTACTCTCAGGCCGATGGTATCATAATATACCTACTTATCAACTGTGACAATATCTAAAATATTTCCTGATTAACATCTCATTAATTTTACTTATTTAAGACCACATTAGGTTTCAACGTCTAGTCGGTTGTAAGTTTTTGCAACGTCAGTTTATGGTTTTATATTTTAGCAAATTTTCATAATTTTTCACACTACCATCACTACCATTCTGCAGCCCCAGTATCGAAAATGACAGATTCGTAAATACTATTGTATAAATGTTAGCTCGGTTGATTCATTAAATTCTCCACACAACACCGAAGATATTGACTTATGAGAAAATAGCAACCAAAGGGAATGTCTTCTCTCACAAGGTGAGAGTGTTTGGATGGGGTCATACAAACAGGATGAAATTTTTTCAGTGTACGTAGACAGATAATTCACGTCGATGCATATTTGTACAGAGGGTCTGATGGAATGAACAACGTTTATTTCGTTTTTATTTTTTTATGCGGGCCAGTTTATTCCATAGTATTATCTCCATCGGCAACGCTCCTTTTATATTCAGGAAATCTTAGTTTTCACAATAATTTATCGTTATCAGAATTTTCAACAGCTTTCAAGCATTAGTCTGAGAATTCGACCAGTCAAATGAATGCAACATTGTATATTTCCATATTTTGATTCCATAAAATTTTTCAACAATTTTTTTTTGTTGGGAATATATATGAATCATTGCTCTGTCAAAAATCATTATTCCAATGATGATATTGAAAATTCAATTCACAGATCTACCCATACAGGGAATTGAAATGTTATACTCATTCCTGGCGACTTCATTTTTACGTATTTAAGGGAAACTGGCGGGAGCTCTAGTTTCTGCAAGGTTATGGTGTGGATGGCAATTTATGATTTTTTTTTCAAGAATCCCTAGAAATTGAATGAAATGATGAATATATTTTTCCAACTTTCTCGAAGATTTCGTCTTTTTGGATGATTATTTTGTACGTTTTATTCCTTGAATAGATAGCCCACGAATGAACCAACCAGTCCTTTAGGAACATTCCGAGAGTATAATTGCTAATGTAAAAGATTCAAGAGGGGTACTGAGGGCGTCCTTTTCTCCCAGAGCTTCTGATTTTTTCATTTTCTCAACAGGGTTATGATATCCCAACAATCATTGAAAAGTCTTAGTGACTGAGTGAATGAGTGCAAGATGAAATTGATAATTACTCGATCTACACTTTTCACAAATATAAGCTACCTTCTCACGAGCAACTATCAGCAGTGCTTATAAAATTCATGCCAATTGGGGTTCAGATCTTGATACTTACTCTAAGCCTATGCCTTTTCTCATAAGGAGCATGTTATCTGCAGTTCCATTAGTCATTCAACATGAGTCAATCTTCAATACGTGTTTGAAATATGTATCTCTGAGGAAAGCTTTACCTTACTTCGGTCTCATTATACCCATTGTGCTGCCTCTTGTCTGTTTTTTTTAGATTAGGTTAGTCAAGGCGGGTAATAGAGGCCTCACCTTTCAATCTGTGAATCCCATCATATTACTGAGAGAATTATTACCTCATCAACCACTTGCGCTCATACATTCGACATAGTCATTGGGCATACTTGGAGACTGGTGTTGAATCCAATCATCTTTCGAACAAATCGTCCAGGCCAGTCTCGAATACCTATGTTCCGGCTGGCACAGTTCAAAAAACAACTATTTCCCTGGCTAATATCACGAAGGGCATTTCATTGGCTGCGTCTAATATTTTGTGCAGCGGCTTTGAGCGCTGTAAGCTGTTCAAAAAATTATTTGACACATGCTGATTACATAATCCTCCATGAAGGCCAAGTTTCAACTGAGTTCTATAAAAAACACATTTTTGCGAATATCAAAACGAACGCCATTCCTCTTCAGCAACCATCTGTACAAAATATATTTGATTCCGTAATTGAAGAAAAATATCCCAACTTTTTCATATAGAGGCACTATGTATAGCTTTTTGAGCTGGATTTTAGAGATTCACTTTCTGTTTGAATTCTTTGAGTTTTTTCTTGACAACTTTAACATTCAGTACCAGCAGATGTTCTACAACATAAGAATGTTCCTCACTGAGATAATATAATACCTAAAATCGCGGTGTATAGATAGTAATTTCTTTCTACAATTCTACGATTTCTCTCGTCAGAATTTGGCGAAGAGGAAAGGAAATATACAATGTTGGTAGTAATTTTTTATATCTGTATGAAACTTGTGTGATGGTTCAATCGGTTGCTCTTTCCGATTTTCCTATCAGGCAAAATACGCGGCGACAGCTCAATGGAAATCTTAGGACACAGGAACTGAAAAAACGGTGATTTTTTCATCTTGTCATTCAGAAAAACAGTTGAAGAACCCAAAACACTTTACAAATGCGAATAGACGGTCTTTTGAGAACTGTATGTCAGATGAGATCTTGAACGAGATAGGTCTCAATCTGACCTCGAAAACAAGTCATGAAAATCTTTTCAGATATTTCCTCAACAGTCAGGATGAGGCACTTTTGGGCACTCGAGGTGTCTTGCAACCCGTAACCAAATTTATATTCTTTCATTAATAGATGAAAGTGAAGTATCATCGGAAGGAAGGCGTTAGATTTGTTTCCATTCGACCGATAAACACTGCCGTGATATGAGCAAAAAACAGTGAAATTTCTGATGAAGAAAAATATTTTTAAAACATTAGAAATATCAGAAGAAAAAAATTAATAATGCAGACGAAATGTCTCGATGGAAAAATTGCAGGCCCAAGTCACAAGGCAACCTATTCTATGAACATTCGAAATTAATTGAAGTGAACTGGCCTATACTCGATGTGAATCCATATTTAACAGAAAATATTACAGTTTCCTCTCCGATACCAACTTTCCCAAGCAGGATAATAAAAGATAGTTCCATCCCTCCGATCCGCCATGATTACTGGAAAATAGTATGTAAACCAATCATTGACAATATCTTATGTTTTTTTGCAGTGTACCCTTCTCATATTATGTGGTGTGGCTCTAGCTGCTCCCAAATTCTATGTTTTCTTCAGACTGAGACCTGAGGACGACTTTTCCAATGAGAACTCTTTTTACGTTCTAAGCGACATTGGCTATGATGGAGAAATTGGAATACCGGGATACTGAGCTATATTCTCATTCTTCAATATCAGGTGAGATAAAATGCATTCTATAGGCTGATGCAAATTAGGGAGGGCATTGCATCGCGAAATTCCACCAGTATCATTCATGTTCAATCCAAATGGAGGAGGATCATAATTTATGCATGAAATACAAAAAGTTATATCCTTTTGGAATATTCTGTATTATATAACTGAAAATAACTTCCATTCATGGATAGACAAATAGGTTATAGGTAAACATTTTTTTCGAGTTATTCGCGACTGAAAACTGAGATTTTTGTGGAATAGTTCCAATAGAATACCTCTAGAACTTCGCTTTCCATCGAGAAAAAGTGTGATGATGAAAATAAACACTTTAAACAATAAGGAGACTAATAGTGGGCATGTTAACCACCAAATATAGCTTCAATCTTGTAAAGAATGATTAAGGAACGCCACTTTGTACAAAGGTTCTATAGACCCCTTGGGTCATTCTTAGACAGTTGTCACCCAATTCCCCCGTGCAGTTACCTCCCCCACCCCCTTGTATGGTTGCCTGAAATGCTTACTTACAAGAGCGGGCGCTTTCTCTTCCTGTCCTGTCTCTTTCTCTTTGCTACAAATACAAATCAACGATGCTCACCAATTGATTTGTTACCTTTATATATTAACCATTATGTTCTGTTACGAATACTGCTATCACATGAGTTCCTGAAAATGACATATTCATTCAAATTGCGCTTCACCGCTAGATACTTGAATCGAATTCTGCTTCTTGGCTATTCTGGTATATTTCTTATATTTATATCTGAAATTTAAAAAAAATCAGGAAAAACTCGTAAAGAGTATTTTAGCTTCCATCGCCTGGAGATTGAGGCTGGAAACGAAGATGGGAAGTCGTCTGCCGCACTCTCTCAATCGTCGCAAAGTAGGACATTTCTACCACTGGCTGCAAATGCGCTATTGAGGGTCGCGGCAACTGTGGGTGCATGAAAAAGGCTAGTATCACTTGTGAAAAGAGATGCAAACTTATGTAATCCCCACCAACAGAGGATGCATTATCCTTCCATATATTTCGCCTATTGTACATGGGTACATGCAAGAGTTTCCATCGCCTGGAGATTGGAGCTGGAAAAGAAACTCCGATGGTGTAAGATGGGAAGACAACTGGTCCTCCCCCCCAATCCCGGCAAAGAAGAACATTTCTACCACTAGCTGCGAGTGCGCACCTTGAGGGTGAAATATTTTTAGGGGGGGCGAGCTTAACCCACAAAATAGTAAATGAGAATCTCCAACTGAGTTTCTGAAAATGAGGACTATTGACAAGCATTGATTCTCTATATTTTCTTGGGCTTATTTCTGTTTCGCTAGATATATATTCATTGAATTCCATTTTTCTTAGAGGAATCCGAATATGTACAGCTTGTCCAATCCATCTTGCCACAGGATTGACACCGTATATGCCCGGCAATCTCTGTAAAGTATACTAAGATGAAAAAACACCTATTATATGTGTTCACTGTGTTGAAACTTATTCCTAGGTGTTTTTTCTCTCTACTTGGTCTGTACTACCAGTGTGCATCTGGAAAAGTATCTGAGTTTGTGCCAAGATGGATTGGATAAGCTGTAAATAGATATATTTTGTTATGTTCAATCAAAGGAGTCAAACTCGAATTGTATGAGCCTCTGAAGAAGCTAGTCACTCGCACCAGCGAAACGTCAGGAAGAAATTCCAAAGAACCAATGCCTACAAACCCGAAAAATAGTAGTGATACTTAAAAAATATTGATACCTCACGCCTATCATCATTATCCTTGATTCAAAAAGCCTGGATGCGATAATGGCAAAAATTTTATAACGAATCATTTTTTGACAATTTCACTCCTCCATCACAAAGTTCTAATGGAAGTGTGAAGTGCACTCTATGCTCGATTGAGATAGAAACAGTGACTTCTATGTATCTCTGAATCTTTGCTTTCGAGGAATAACTTGTGGATGATATATATTCATCTCGTATTTCGTCTGTTTTCAAAGAAACTTATTCTCGCTGTTGATTTGGAGAAGAGAATTCCAAGAATCTATGTTATAATGAATGCAATGAATAAAATAATATAAGTGTAAAGATTCGAACAATGTGAAAAAATCGAAAACCATTTCTGAAATGTTCGTGTAATGTTGGGTAATGTCTCGGTTTAACGACTCCGACTCTCCAGAAATAATTCTTACCAGTGTAAAAACAGGTACTTATTTCATGCGTATCTATAATCACTACAAGCAGGCAGGATTCCAAATAAAGGAAAACGAAGTGGAATGACCAGATGCAAGACCAGAAACGCAATTGTGGCATCTTGAGGTAGGTCGGGACTGCATTATTTGTTTTTATTTTAACACGACTGGTCGGAAGGTAATCAACCGACACAAAGGGTTTCTGCGCTATATAAGGATGGATGTCCACTAAGAAGTTCAGAATTTGTCTGTGACAAGTCATTGCAACATAGCTACCGTCAACATGTTCAAATTGGTGAGAGGTTGATTATTTTTTATTCTTTCCCTGGAAAATCTCATTCGGTTCCTGAAAAGTTATTTCCTAATCGCAATTGCAAGTTTCAATTAACTATCTCCATTCTCAATAAACGATGAGATTGGAAACTTTGGTGTAAAAGTTGAAACTTCTTCTAGAGATCAATAACCCTTACACCAAAACTGATATATTTGCAAAAATATCAGTTTTGGTATTAGGGTAAGTGATCTCTAGGAGAAGTTTCACCACATTCCTCACATAATTTGATATCGAGTGCAATATACATATTTTATAATAATGAATTTTTCCCCCATAAAAACAACAGCCAATAATGGCTAATTTCGAATTATCTTGTATTAACGAACGTTTGATAGAACTTAAACGTTAAATAGCTCATTCTCAAATATCCGAACGATCACGTTAAAGAATGATCGATACTGTATAAGTACCTAATCATTCAATGATATCAACTTGATTAAGAAACGAATGTTTTGCTGCAGAGAAACTCCTTTTCCATTATATGAATAAAACGAAATCACAACGAATCAAATTTCTACTGAAAAAATATATATCTCTTTACGATGGAATTTTCACTAATAATTTATTCCTCATTCAATCCGCATCTGAGAATAATTTCAGGAATAGTACTTCAAGTTCGTGACAGATAAGGTACGAACATATAATGCTGAAACTACTCGAAACTCTACTCAAATATATGATCATATGAAGAAGAATCCATCCACCACAAAAAAATCACATTCAAACACCACTTAGAAAAATAACATTACAACAAGACAGTGATCCTTCAAGTCAGGGTAATTTTTTTTATCAATCGTCTAGGCGTCATAAGAAATTGTCGAAATTCAAGCACTAGATTATTATTAGAATTAAATTCATAGGCAAGACATTTTCCGAAATAACCATATATTTGCAATTAGGGAAATTGAGCATCAATTCATTAAGATTTCATGATCTGATAAGATATTGAAAAAGATTTTCTCGAATGAAGTATTTCCATTCCGGAATTATTTTACTGAATATTTCCAACGTATGTTAAAAATCTCATATGAAGCGGAACATTTTCGATCAATTACAGCGATAAATTCCCGGCGGGACATTTTCGGGATGGTAAATACCCGGTAGGTATCGAAAAATACCCGCTCGGTCTGTGTGTCTATAGTAACGATTGTTAAAATGTACATTTGTCATCTTGATAGGCATAAATACTGAATTTTGAACGTCGTTGTTTTAACTCCGGAAATATTCTACCGAATTACACTCGTGCATCAAAATAAACCTGATAATTTTCCATTCAAGCATGTTGTCAGTAAAAAAACTGCATTCGGTTATTTTCATATGTTGCTAAAAGAGCCCTCCCCCTTCGGAGTCGGGCTCTTTCGACAAAATATGAAAATAAACTCATGCAGTTTTTTACACAACATGCTTTCATGGAAAATTATCGGTAATTTTGAAGCACTTGTGTTATTACTCTCGATAATCCCACATCATTATTCTTTTCATAATACTTATTTGTATTGGCTAGTTTTCAAGAAATATTTTTCATTCGTTGAACAAATGACCAACCTACCGCACTCAGACAATGGATGAAAAGGGCATGAACATTACTTCATATCAGAAAAAAATCCATCCTCTACTTGAAAATCCTGAAAACTTCCATGAATGAGTTTTTTTTTTCGAACAATACATGTAATGTTTTATTCTAGAAAACGATTCACGTTTGACTAATTTCGACAGTGGTTTTTGCTTCAGATATGCAATTTTGTTGGGCTCTAGTTTCACTAAGAAAACATCTTCTGTTTAGAAAGGTCGGAGTATTGAAAAAACGAAAGAAGATAGAACAAGATGAATTTAAATTTTTTGAAGTTATAACTGCAAGACTATTACCCAGATCCACAGAGTGTTTTAGGGTGAAACATTGAGCACAATTATAATATAACAAAAAAAAAAAAAAATTATACTGAAATGGAGACACCTTATACGCTCTTTCACGTACGTTTTTCTTTCGACAAAATAATTAAATTCTTGTTTGTCCAGGTGTTTCCAAATAATAATAATGATAATAATAATAATAAAGGTCTTCATTTCCCATCATACGACAAAACTTAAAGGAAAGAAAAATACAAAACATGGTGGGAAAAGGCCGGAGATCAGATTAGCTGCAAGCAGCCCCTGTTATTATTCTCAAGCCAAACAAAGATGAATTCTAGTAAAACCATTACTCATAGCTAAGAGTATATAGTTATGAATCACAGTTGACCAAATTGACTAATGTCCCCGTACCCGAAAAATCAAACCTAATCAGAATAAAATAAATTTGTTGAGTAAATATAAACATGTGATTTGAAGATGGTTACAGATATGTGCTCAATTTAGTTGCTGCTCTAATAGAATTTTTTTATAATGTTTTTTGAAAGAAGTTATATTCAGCGACTTCAAATGCGCTGGGATAGCATTATATATCTTAGATATTTGAAACGAGAATGATTTCTTATACAAATCAGTACGATGGAGAGGTGGTGTTATGGTTCCTTTGAATCTCACATTAATATTGTGAACGTCCTCTCTAAATGATATTTTTTTCATCAAATAAGATGGTTTCTTAAAATTTACAATTTTATGTGCAAGACAAGCAAAGTGTAGCAGACGCCTCCGCTTCATATCCAGCCATTTCAATTCTTTCATTCTGTGTGAAACTCTCTGTCGTCGCCTTATTCCTAGGATGAGTCTAACACATGCATTTTGCATGACCTGGATACGGCGTTGATATTCTGATGTGATTAATGGCCCGTAGACAGAGTCCCCATAATTGAATTTTGAGAGCACCAATGCCTCGCAGAGAATTGATTTGGTTTTTCTGTTGAGATATTGCCTATTACTAAAAATTAGTTTCAAGTTACTGAAGACTACTATCTGAACACTGTTGAGGTGCGTTGCAAACTTGAAATCACTATCAAAAATCAGACCCGAATTTTTTGCAGTACTCGTAGGTTTAACTACGTGACCGTCAACTTCCACCTGAATGATATTTTTCAGGGTATCTCTTCGGCTAGAGGAGCCGAATAAAAGTACGGCAGTTTTAGTAGCGTTGATTTGCAGAGAGTGTTGTTTTGATTTCTCAACTAGCATATTTATATCGGAGTTGATCTCCGATAGAGCCACCGCTATGTTTGCCGGATCAAATATCTGGTAAAGTTGGGTGTCATCTGCATAGAGACCAACTTGGCAATACCTGATATAGTTTGGAAAATCTGCAGTGTATGAAGTGAACAGAAGAGGGCCCAATATTGATCCTTGCGGAACGCCATTGACAACATCAAGAGGGTATGAAATATCCTGGCCAATTCAAACTCTTTGTGTAATTTTCAAAAAAAGTCAAATGTCCTCAATCATAGGCAATCAAATGTTTTCGGACTATATAACTTCATACAATTGCTAATATACCCGATAACACTTTATATCATTCAGACTCCAGTCGATTCCATCCACGGTTATCTTCAAAGAGTGTTTTGTTCCCAGCCATACATTTGTACTTTTCCAATCATCAATATATTCTTGATGGATTGTGTGAACCTATGCAAACAAAAACATTCGAAACACACCCATAGTGTATACTCTATCAAACCGTTTTTGGAAAATTTCCAATCCTGTTGATCATATTGTAGGAATTCTTGAAATATTCATGAATAAACAGAAAACCAAAGGAAATAAATTGAATGTTAACGTGAATGGAAATATTCATCAATTGAGAAACCTTAGTTTGAAGGGAAAACACCCCTTGCAAATTTCTTCAATTTATAGGAGACGTTTGGATATGATGAAAAAATATTTCAGCCTCTGTATTGATCTTCGGAAAGACCAGTTCAGTTATCAGACTAGTATGGATTCATATTTGAATACAAGGTGAAAATAAAAATAAAAATCGTTGGTTGTAGCTCATAATATATTGATAAATGTATCAGTTCAGAGGCGAAGGTTTTTTAGCTTTTACTGTTCCATGATTTTTTTGATCTTGGATGCGTTCTCTGATATATGTATATATATATATATATATATATATATATATATATATATGTAATATTTTCATGGGAACATCTTCAGTTATTTTGGCTCATGCTGCATTTTCAGATTGATGAAGAATGTATTGGGTTGAGTTGAAAAACGGCACTTGGTGAGATTCTACTTATTCCTCGCAACTGAAATCGATTCATTTCCGTTATTATAGTGTAAGATTCCATTATATCCTCATTCTAGTTCATATCGAATATAGCGGAATTGATTTCAATCAATCAAGAAGTATCAGGTCACCAAAGTAATCTATTTTCCAAAAAGTATTATCCAGATAATCCTGGGGACTATGGAAATATCCATTTGAAAGGCAATTATTTCTTCATCTGTATGATTCTTAACATAACTGATGTTACTGACCTATACTTGATTAGAATACATAATAACAACTGAAAAACAAACACCGTTTTGTTTGATTTCCACCAAATAGTTCACAAAAACCCTACACTATATGATAATGATTTAGGCGTGTTGAAGAAGAAATACCTATTGTATAGTGAAACATATCTAGCGGTTTTGTAAACTGTTTGATGAAAATCACATGATAAAGTGATTTCAATTATCAATTAAGAAACTGTTTATGATTTTTTGCAGATTGCTTTCTTTGCCATCCTAGCGGCCGCTTTTGCTGTTCCCGCTCCGAACCCAAAACCTGACCCCCTCAGTTTGATTCAACCAGCTGTGCCACTATCATACCCTGCCTACACTACTTATTCGAACTTGGGATCCTACAACTACTTGCCCTATGCTTACAACTACAACTACTATGGAGCACCATTGGCGTACAGGAATCTTTACTACTAGGAGAAGAGTTGCTCAAGAGAACATGGACTACGACTGATACAGTTTTAAGCAAATTTTTTGTTCGGTCGAATGTGAAAAATAATATTGTTTGGTTGGGTGAATAAAAATTCAAAGAAAACTTGTATTTCTTTTTGATCAGTTCAAGGTGCTAGTTTAATCATTTATGTAGATTCTCTGGTATATCAACCACATGTAATCTGAAACATGGGAGAATTATCAGAAACCTTCGAAAGTGTAGTCGGACAGATTTTCATTCCATTTCTGTGCTAGGGAAAAATGTCAATACGAAAGCAGTCACCAACTTTTTGTATCATCTGAATTCGTCTACGAAAAATAAACAAAATTATAGATTATGTCGACTAGAACTCTATTGTGTCATTGACTCTTTGGGCACTGGATCTGCTTCAGTGTTCAGAACTCTGATCTCATCTAAATAAAAGAGCACAATTATTGAGAATCGTCATACTCCATACTCGTATATATCCCATGTTATTTCAGAACTTTTTCAAATAGGTAAATACAGTCAAATAGGCTCAAAAACGTAATCCAGCACAAAGGAGTGAATTTCGAAATTAAACCAAATTATATTTGTACTTGAATCAGGGGAGACAAAGAATTGCAAACACTCCCTTTAAAAAAACTGTTCCACTGATAGCAAGTGATTTTGCTGTATGTTCTGGGGAAATCAAAGATAGCAGAAAGCTGATGTCTTTGAACGGAAGACAAGCGAAAAGATTCGATAGCTCTTTGACAATGAAAATCAAAAAACTTCTAAGGATGAATTAGTTACTGTACATTCAGGTAACATGTCAAAAGAATTGACAAATCAGACGGTGAATATTATTTTCATATAAAACTAATACATAATATGAGTATTATACTTATGGTTTCTACAGTATAATGCCATATATTATTTCCTTAGGAAATGATGGGCAGGGGTTACGATTATTCCCTGTTGTAGTCCTGTCACAAAATTTCCCAACTTGAGTGGAATAGTAATTTACGTAACAAGTCCGGAAAATACTGTTTTTTTGGACGAGCAGACAAAATTCTTGGACGAGCCTTAGGCGAGTACTGGAAGTCTGCGAGTCCAAAAAAACTGTTTTCGGTCGTGTTGCGTACACTATTTTTTCGGCAACCGACCACTTTCCGGACGCTTTTTCTTTGAGAAAGTAGCATTTTCCTGGCCTAGTTTGGGAAGTACGTACTTTCCGGACTAGGCCGGAAAAATGCTACTTTCTCAAAGAAAAAGTGTCCGGGAAGTGGGTACTTCCCGGATGCTTGCCGAAAAAAGATATAACCAAACTCCGAAGTGTCAGTGTCAAACGCTTCAGTAGTGTTTGTCTATTCGTATTGAGATGAATGAAACTGAAGAATCATCTATTTATGATAAATATATCAGTCGTAAATGAAGTAGAGTATACTACTCGCAATAATGACTATTTGTCTCTCGGAATATAACTCCCTCACCACTGACGCGGCTCGGTTCGGTATTCCTCGAGAATAATATTCTCGAGTCATTATTGGCTCGTGATATAATCCACTATTATGCGTCAGTGCCACCAAAACTACATAACATCTGTTTTTATTCTCATAGTTTTCGGTACCTAATCCTCCAATCAGAAAAAATACAAGTCTAGAAGAGTTATTCGAAGAGTTGCTTACTGACAGAAGGTGTTACATTCAGAATAACTAGTTTTCAATGAACGCAGCAAGTGCTTCCAAAACTAATTTTTATTTTTCAAGATTGTGGTAGGGCAAGAACTCAAAAAATGAATAGAGAATTCTTCGAACACAAAATGATGACTTTCAAACAGGCGCCTGTTTCAAAAAAATACAAGTTTTGTAGCTACTAGAGAAACACAATGTAGGTACAGGTAAAAAACGAGTGAAAAAACAATTACTTAGCATCGTATTTCTTTGTGTTTCTCTTGTAGCTACAAGACTTGTACTTTTAGGAAACAGGCCCTGGTAGGTATCTGTTTCTACTATAGGCGTAACACTAGTTTTATATAGTTTAATGAAAAGGATAAACAAAACTAGGGATTATTGAACATGTAAAAATTGGTGCAGTGAATCAAGAAAGAAATAGTAGCAACCGCTATCTTCACATATCTTTTGAAATTCCAATATGAAGTTTATTTCTCATTATTATTTTTGAATTGAGAGTGGAGAGGATATTAAAATTTATCCATCCAATTTTCTTACTAGTTACACTCTGAGGGCGTACTCCAACTTTTCAAAATAGTAATATTTATTATGTGATACATTCATTGAAAGGTTTTATTAAAATGAAGGTAAACCCTTCATACAAATTATATATATTTTTATAGTTTGAGAATTCTGTATTATCCACAAGTGAGGGCAGAGTTTCCATACCTAAATCTATCGATAGAAACCAACAATTAAAAACAACAACAATTGAAAAAAATGTATATCACCATCTAATTTATAACTTACCTTCTGTGCGGGAAACATTTTCTCGGAAAATATGGCGTCACGTACATATGATGCAGTTCAAAAAAATTCACCATTTTCTTTAACTTTCCTGGAATTTCAAGCGAAATGAGAGAGTTATTATGTTAGTTCTCTCTTATTGGAGTTCAAAAAAATGCCGTTTGCGCACAAAATCTAGGTTGAAAATTTGCTTTTGAGAGAGATTTTTATAGTTCAGTACAGTCGTTTGATTTATTCGATCAAAGTATGGAAAATCAGTTGGTTGGTTTTGGAAAAAACGATCAATTTTTTCGCATTCTTGGTGGAAACATTTGATCATGACCCACTTTCCGAATAAAATACAGCTCATTACTCACAGAGGACCATTTTGCCAAATTGAATTCAAATTTTATGATTCACCCTATTCAAAATCGTATTGCATGTCAGATAAAGGTCAAAGTCAATTGACACCATCATTAGAGTTTGCGAATCAGTATCTTCACTCCCAACTAGGGTCACTGGATCTAGTAAGCTCCGCTTACACGGGTACGGACATTGGGTGGAGCTAATCGGAACGATTACCCAAAAATTGACCAATGGCATTGCACTTTAATTTGTTTAAACAATTTAGAAAAGAAGAAGACAAACTGTCATTTTTCAAATTGACGTGACATTGACATTTTGATGCCCGATGCAAAATGTAAACAATCACAAGGGTTTTCGAATAAAATTTTGGGTGTTTCCTATGGATATTTGACTAATTTTAATTTCCTTTTAATTTTTCGAGTTGAATTCCAATAATTTTGCATGTGCACGCCATATTGACAATACTGCAAGTATAATATTTTGTAAAGTGGCTAGAGGAATGTTGAAACAATAACAGGAGTTCTTTAGTACAAATGATATTTTAGGTCGCTAGACATTAAATTCGAGTAAATTCTGAAGATTTTCCTGGAATTTTCAAGAAAATGATAAACCTGATTTGAAAATTCAAGCAGTGAAGTAAGTACCTAGGTACTTTGTCAAACAATAATATTTGGCAATGAAATGTAGAGATGGAGTTCACAATGTAATGGATTATTTGGCTTACTTGTTTTCAAATTTAAACTTCAATTCACTTTTCATAAACATATATTCAACAAATGGACTGTAACAACGTGTTTTCGCCCACCATAAGCGGATCAATCACACGGGTATGAAACGGAAAGGGTTCAACATTGCCGCCTCCGTTGAAAGGCTGAGCGTTTCAAGAAGAAAATAAATAAATTGTTCATGATGCATCAACATTGATAGGCAGCTTGCATAGTTTATTTATCGCGCGTTTCACTTCACCACTTTGAGTCTTGATAGATGCTACACGTACCAACTGGTCTGCGCCGAGATAAAGTTTCAAAATCCGTCCTAAATGCCAATTCATTGGAGGAGTATTTTCACCTTTTAGTAGGACCATATCACCAACTTTCAGATCAAGACTTCGATCGGTTTTCCACTTGGATCGTTGCTGTAGCGTTGAC
Organism: Zygogramma bicolorata; assembly: GCA_032362365.1. NCBI lineage: Eukaryota > Metazoa > Arthropoda > Insecta > Coleoptera > Chrysomelidae > Zygogramma > Zygogramma bicolorata. The sequence goes on along the minus strand of JAVJAQ010003800.1, from coordinate 5,194,111 downwards.
AAATATTCGTTGCCCCAACGCTTCCAAAAATGCTGTATTTTTTGTTGAAAATGAGATAGTCGATTTGAAATTACATCTTGAATATCCAACTGTGGTATGGAAGTGAGTACGTCTTCGATAAGGAAATGGGATGGGGTTAATGGGATGAGATCACAAGGATCGTTGGATAATGGAGTTAAAGGTCGGGAATTTAAAATAGCCTCTACCCTGTGCCTCTACCTGAACAACACAGACCACGTTAATTATTTTTGCTCAACAAGCATACACGAAAGGCGAGTTTTGAAATTCAACAGTAACTTCCGTCAGTTCTATCACCGATGCCTCTCTCTCTGTTTGTCGTTCGTCACAAACAGAGAAAGAGAGACATCAGTGACAGAACTGATGGAATTTACTGTTGAATTTCAGAACTCGCCTGAACTCAAACACTTCTTCTTCTCATATTCTCCGAATTCGTATAAACAAATTATCCTACAGTACGATTGGCCGATATTTGGGTATCTTCTGGGATTGGCCAATTTACAACAATTTTCGCCAGGGCCTCGCCCATTGTCCGTACCCGAGTAAGCGAAGCTGACTAGATCCAGTGACCCTACTCCCAACTGGCCAACAGCGCCACCTGTGGTCGTTGATCCTAAGCTTTCAAATTTTTTGCACGAAGGCGGCCGTTAGTTACATTTCTGAATTTATTTCTGTGTTCTGTGGATGCAGCTATGAAATATGCTCATATTCAATCTCTGGTTGACTTCCACTGGAAAGTATCGCCGCCATTTCCATTCGAGCATGTCAATTGATCTAAAATTATAGAAAAATGTTCAAAGACCTTCCACACTTGGTACATTTCCATTCGAACAAGTTTAAGTGAGTTTTTTTCAGTACATTTCTGTTCTTGATGATCATGATATTCATTTATTTATGTTCGTCATATAGGTTTTGGTTTGTCGTTTTTTTTTTATTAGTTATGCCTAACTCGCTTTGACTATTTTTGGAGTTGAGGGAGATGGATGATGACTGAACCAATTATTCGATGGGAATATTCAATGGCACCGAATAATTCTTGAATTAAAAATTACATGACAAAACTGAGTCTCAAAACATCGAATGCTATAAAATTATAGTACGATGGTCTCTTGTAAGAGCCAGGCATTATAAGCAATCCAAATATACACATACTAGACTAGTTTTATTGAATAACATGAAAACATTCGTTTCATTAATGTTTATGAGGCTGGGTACATTTCTTCATATATAGCTCATTATCTCTAGTCCCAGACGTAGCGACTATTGTCATGTTCCGATATTGCTGGTATTACTGGCCACAGTAAGCATTTTCGGAACACTTTTTTGCATAGAAAATTCAGAGAGCTCAAGCTCTGATAATGAGTCTTTAGAGAATAAAATGACTGAAATTATAATCCTCGACAAAATTAGAGGTCCCATCGAAAAAATACCAAGAATAGAAAGGTACATTCAAAATGTAGTAGGTTTTCACACCTCTGAGATTTTTCAAACAATATCTCAGGTAAGTGAGTAAGGCTTGCAATCTCGAAAAATGAGGCTCCCGCAGATTTTATTGATCTGCTGGATTCATTTCAATTCAGCATCAACTTCTACGCAAATATCTTCCAGTACAACTCGAAACATTTTTAATAATTATTTTTGCAATTGCAATGATCTGATAACAAATTTAATCTGTTATCCGTTGACGTTTATTCGAACACAACCTAAACTAACTCAATTTGGGGAATACTGGGACTACAGGACCACTTCTGCAGCAGTAGCACCAGTAACTTTTTAGGCTCTAACAGGGTACCTCGAAAATTGGCGCGAAATAATTGCCAGTGAATATCAGTAAAATCGGAACGACTGAATTAACTGGACAGTACTGTTCAGGATTATCGGAACATGACATAAGTCCATTCCCCAACAAATTGAAATATTTATCACGAGCATGTCTCAGATTACTCCATGGATGATCCAGAATTGAGTATCCACGTCACCAGTATTGTGTATCATACAAGGGAAGTTTCAACTTGGAATGAATCCCATAACCCCCAACGAAATGGTACGTCATAGCGAAAAATACGTTTCCCGTTTATCGAAGTATTGCTAATCAAACTTCAAAGTTGATCGAAATCGTATTTCTTGAGACGTGGGGGTGGATTCATAGAGGAATTCATTAAAAAAGTTTGAGTGAAATGAACCGAAATTGAAAGTAAACAAAACGAATTTTCCTCATGAAAAAGTGGGAAACCTTATAACGAGCCTGTTAAACGCGGTTTGATTATATTCACCTAATTATCTAGGGTCAATGGCTCCAGGATATTTTGTTGCTGCTTTCCACAAATTCTCAACGGAGAATAATGATTTTTTTTTCGAAACAAATTGAAGATATTGGAGAACATCTACCTTCGAAGACAATGACTAACATTTTTCACTGAATATAGATTCAAATGAACACTGAATAGACAAACAGTAAAATATTTTTTTAGTGTGGAATTTCATCATACAAATATACAGAAATATCATGGACGTTGATAAATCTCCCAATATTTCAAAATTTTCTGTAGGTTGGTGACTTTTTCGTTTCATTTCAACATTATTTAGATTGCAAAAAATCTAACCTATTAGGAACAGAATGGAATATTCCTGAAAAATGTGTTCTCTCAATGCAAATGATGAAAATCATTGTGTTCCTTGGCAGGCCTCGCAGGGATTCCCGAAGAGAATTTCCCACTCCTACTCTTTCAAAGGGCAGTCTACCATGTGCGATATATAGTAAGACAATTTCCCTACAATTAAATAGTCGGTTTCTTTGGTTTATAATTATAGAATTCTTGGGAAACGAGCAGAATGATATTTTTAAACTATTCACTAGTGAATCAACTGGGTCCTTTTGGATGACATGTTTTCCTTGAATGTTAATTCAATCCAATAAAAATGTGGCGGCAATTTTTGTTTCGAATTTCTTTTGGTACAGGTAATCCAAACATCAAAATGATGCAATAGGGGATATGCACATATTTTTGCTCCGCACGAAATATATATAATATGATTCCGCAAATTATCAAAAATCACAATAAAAGAAATTGGTATCCTATTCAGTTTCCTGATGAATTCGGGTGATTCAGTTATCAAGATATGAATCATTGCTGTCATTATATTTTCTCACAATACCCATGATGAGTTTTCCTCAACAGTTATTCCTCGCTAGATTCAAATGAATGTCGTCGTTTCACTTCTGTCAGAAATATCAATATTTTCGATCCATTTGCAAAAACAGAAATTTTTGATATCACGCAACTTCGCAACTCCAATAAACACTTCTTGATGTACCCATCCTGAAAACTCTCAAACCGGTTACGTCGTTACATATTCGGAGTGGGTTCGTTCGCTCTCAATATATTCGGCAGATATTTTTACTCAAAATGCTCCTTGAATTTGCTGATACGTTTTTTTTTGTATCGAACGAAAATGACGATATATGACTATTGTTCGGTACTAAAACTCTCTGTACTAAAAATTCTGCCTTCGCAGTGAGCGGCTCCCGCTTATATAGGCGCTCATACAGTGGAGAATCATCCAGACAAATGTTGACAATCGAATATTCTGGGTGAGCCGCGATCACGCAGGTATAATCTTTCCTGGAACTGTCGCACCAATTCGCATCCATAGTCGGCAGGGCCGGCGCCAGCACATTTCGTTACATTATTATAGTTTCTGCCAAATAATAGTGTTGTTTTTTTTCTCAGTATTCGTCTCAATATTCATTAGGGCACCTATTGAAAGATTCCACAAAAAAGAATAATATAACGATGGAATGAAACGAAAGCTAAAAACCCCTTCACCTTCCACTGATTGGAATATAAAATATAATTTGGTAAATATCTGTTACCAAATTTGAAATTTGATTTTTAATTACTAGGTATGTGTATCAGAGACTCAAATAACCCACGGTGATTATTAATATAGTCTGCTTGCTCACAATTATATAACCATCGATGCCTTCACATTACAATGGGCTATTCCAGGAACAACACACATATTGGATAACTGGAATCCTCACGAGCGACCAGACATATCATAATATTGACAGGTTCTGGCCAACTATATAGGAGTTTGAATGGAAAATACAGACACGTTCATTCCAAACAATTGACCATCCATATTATTAATTACACAACCACTGGAGGATTACATTCAAACGTCTATTTCCGAACTGATAATGAAATGATATATAAGAATATCAAAGCGTTTCTAGTTATGGATAAATATAGATTCACGTTTGTTGCAGCATTGCAGAAATTGATGAGTTTGAGTATCATATGAAGAATACAATACCAATCATAACAAACAATCGTGGATATTATTAGCTGCTCCCATCACAATCTGCCTTATCGAATTTCATCAGGTAATGGTATTTATAGTTGAATGGATTTTCACTGTTTTCTTCATTCTCAAACCTCCAATGATGAGGCAATTTTTGTAAAGCCAGGAATTTCAGAATATCTTGCTGCGATATGAAATATTTGAAAGAAAATATTAATATCCCCCTGATTTGGTGAATCAATTTTTTTCAAACAGAAAGACTAAAAAAAATAGTTTTCATGTGTTTCATGTAGACTTCAGTTTAACTATATGAAATTCTTGGAGTGGCATCCTGTTTAATAATAAAGGGCTACCTTCAACTTCTTTTCCGAATATAGACTAACAGTTTTTTCTGTGAAAACACAGAGAAAATGTCAAAGCCATATCAAACAAATGACGGTAGTTATTTATGAACCCAGCGCCTTTTGAAAATGATAATGAGGCCAAATGGAAGTGGGTGCGGGGCAAATAAGAAACCACTCTCATTCATTTGTACTATGGGAAATGAAAGCACCGAAACTGATAAAGATAAACACATAACAGTGTTTGAATGATAATTATTATGAGTATTTATCCGTCAAATTCTTGATTTTGAACATACTTATGAAAATATAGATACCATTAGCTCAGTTTCGAAAAGTATCTTTAAGTGAAGAAAAATACATTGATCCAGTGATTTCCCAAAACCAACCGTGGTGCAGTTGTCAGTGTGAAAAGGCAAAAAATGAAGTTGAATATCCTTTCAATGAACGCAAAATGCATCATTTCCTGTGAATTCGGAACAGATTACTTCATTTCAAAATATGATTAAGGAAAAAAAAGAACTAAAGAAAAACATAAAAAATGCACCATGGAGGAGCTCACCAACACAAAAAAACAGTCAGAATTCTGGAATAATCTGAAGTCCTCCGAAGATACCACCATACCAACTATATGTGCAATGAAGTGTTAATTCACGTTTCGGTATGTGGTTGATATTTCCGGTGTTTCCTTACTATTGAATTTGAAAAAAGATGACAATGTCTCCCAGAGTGAAAAACTCCGGAAGTAAAATACCTTCCCAATCGGATTTCCGGGTGGAAGGTACTCGGGGGGAACCTTCATCGAGAGTATTGAGAATCGATTATTGTTATATTCGTGGTATGAATAAAAATATCGATGATGTGGATCACCATCTGCAAACTGAAAAACCTGACATTCTTATTCGAACTGAGGTTATGAATTCTATACTCGCTTTCCTCTCAAAGGTGGTGTTCGTCTATACTCGAGGAATTATTTTTCGTGCTGACACGAAGAAGAGCTGGAACCGAAAATTTTGACGTGATGCGGTTTAACCCTTTCGCTGCTCAAGACGAGTATTCTCGTTTGCCATTCTACTGCTCCAGACGAGAAAACTCGCATTTCAAAATAAAATAGGATCTGACTGCTCCAGCCGCAAATTCTCGCGGCAACTTATTCTGTAGTGTGGCGACGAGCCGGCAACGGCGCTTTTTATGCAAATTGTCTACCGCGCGCCGATAACAACATGGTACATGTGTAAGCTTGCTAATATTCTGTATTTTTCTTGCATCTTGCGGTATATTAAGTAGAATTGAAATATGATGTCGAAGAAATATTCAACCGATATTGAGTTTGAAGAAATTCTATATAGAAGCGATAACAGTGACCAAGAATACGAGCCGTTTTCTTCGGATGATGAACTATCTGAAGCTGAAAATCAAGATGAAAGTATGGCAGATATACAAGAGTATGTTCTTAATGCAAGCCAACACAACGATATGATGACTCTAGCTCTAGCAGTGAAGATGAAGAACCCCGTCCTCCTCCAGAAGGCAGATTTGACTGGTCAAACAACGAGTTTCTTTTGTTTAGAATTCACATTTTTCATTTGTTATAATTTGATAGAGGGAAATAAATAATGCTCAACTTCGAGTAAATGTTATTTCAATGAATGTAACACTATCATAAAACATTGTTTCGGTGACATAACATATCTAATTTCTCCCTAAATTGCATATCCCATTGGACTATACTGCTCCAGACGAATATGTTCGCAAACGCCAGAAAAACTGTCTACTGCACGAGAGACGACTCTCGGCCTATGCGCCTATGCCTACGCTCATCCGGATTTTTATCAGATTAAATTTTACTCAACCTTGAGTAATTCTGATCACGATTTTATTCCAACAACTTCTTCATATTTGGCTCCAATGAATGGTAAGCTAGCCACGCGTCGTGTCGTGAATTAAAAATCAGCAGACTGGGACGGTCTTCGAATATTTTTCTCTGATTTTCCTTGAAGAAGGCTCTGTTTTTCATCTGGTGATCCCACTGTATGTGCCGAAGAAATCTCTGATACCATCATTCTGGAAATGGAATCATTCATTCGAAGTAGTAGAAAGAGACCCCAGTCTGAGAAACCATGGTTCAATAAAAGCTGCTCTAAAGGGCTGTCACATCCAAACGAGCGGCATTCAATCACTGTCGCCAAAACCCCATTTTGGAGACAAGATCTGAGTATGTTCAAGCAAGAAATAGGTGTAGTGCAACAACTGGCTACTAAAGAAACACATAATCATAACATTCGTTCAATACTTGTTTCAATTTCAATTTGAGTACATTTCCTCCTTCAACCAAATAAGATGGATCACAAGCCACCACTGCCCGACAAAAAGCGAATGTATTTGCGAATATGTTTGCTGGAAATTCTACTCGAATATCACGCCTGTCATATACCTGAAATGAGGCTTGCGGATTTGATGGAATCCCAGCAATTGTTCTGAAAGCATGTGCCCCCGAATTGAGACCAGTACTCTGCGAATTATTCAACCTTTCATATAACTTGGGGGTTTTTTTCTAAGTCCTGGAGGACAGCAAAAGTTCAGCCAGTTCCTAAAATAGAAAAGAAAACTTCACCTTGTAATTATAGATCAGTGACTTATTGGCTTCTGTTACTCACAATAATATATTACAGTTTCGTGTATGAGGAAACTGTAATATATTTTTGTTAATATGGATTTTCATCAAGTATCGCCCAGTTCAATTCAATTTATGTTACTCATATTTAGCAGCATCCAATCGAGGAATTCGGAGAAATGATAGCTGTTGTCGATATTTCAAAATAGTTCGATCGATTTTGGCATCGGGCTCATTTTTCTAAACTGCCGTCTTTTGGTTCGCTCCCTCAGTTGTGTGCTTTGTTGAAGAGTTTCTTTTCTGATAGGACTCTGTATGTGGTTGTTGATGGAGTATCATCTGATATTCTCCCGATAAATGCAGGTGTTCCACGGGGTTCAGTTCTGGAGCCCACTTTGTTCCTGCTTCGTATCAATGATTTGCTCGAGAAAACATCCTGTTCAATACATAGGTTCGCGGACGACAGTACTCTTTATACTAGTTTCTGTTCCAGAGTCCTCATACCAGCTCGAGAAATGAAAATTCAAAGAAACATTCACGTCAATGAAATTACGATGAGTTGATAAAAATAATAGAATGGGGTAACATGAACTTGGTGGAATTTAATGCAAGGAAAACCCAGGCATGTCTCTTCTCAAGGAAAGCCGATCTATCATCATCTAGTATTCAGATGTTACATGTAACTGTCCCTAGGAAGTCAAACATCTCGATGTTTGGAATTACGATCAGTGATAATCTTGGCAAAAACCATGTGAGATCGATCGCTTGAGGTGATTCCCAGAAACTTGGATTTCTATTTCGTGCGAAGAAATACTTCACTTCTCGTCAGCTTCTAATGATCTAGAAGGCTCAGATACGACATGTCTTGGAATATAGTTCTCATGTATGTATGTATGGAGTTCGGCACCAAAACATTCATTGATGCTTCTCGATTCTATTCAGAGAAGGGCAATCCGTCTTGTTGGTGATTCTTCGCTCACAGACTCGCTCACTTCATTGGAACATCGTAGGTGGGTCGGAGTCTCGTCTCTCTTCTAAAGATATTTCCACGGTTGGTGCTCTTCTGAATTGTTATCAATCGTTCCACCCTTGGCAATATCTACACGGATGACTCGACGAGAACAAAACTCTCACCCCTCTGTTGTGAATATGGAGTCTGTCGAACCTCTCTTGCTCAGGGATCTTTTTTCGATAGAACAGCTGATATTTGGAACTCCTTGCCGAAAGAGATTTTTCCTGAAGCTTACAATCTCCAAAAATACAAAGTGAATGTCAATTCGTATCTCCTGTCCCTTGATTCACGCGGTGTTCTTGTTCGGCTCCACGGAAGAAAAAACTTGCTCCGATCAATTTTTTTTAAATACAACTAAGATTGCCCAGAGGAAAGGTTTTTGCCGTGGACTTGAAGAGGGCTTTCGCTTCATAAACCACGATTCACAATGGAACAAGCTCTCCAGAATCGAAATGAGCTCTGAATTCATAAATTTCATTGAAACTCTACAGGACAACGCAGTCGTGTCGATAAAAGAGGACGGAATTTTGAAAAAAAAATCAATCAATCTCAGAGGGCGTACTGCAAGGAAAACCTCTCAGTCCATTCTATTTTTATCAGATAGTGAATCTTTTTTGGGACACCACAATATTCTACTAGTGCTTTATGCCAATGACTCAGTCCTGTATGTATAATCACCAATCTACATCGCTCGCAAAATGAACACACCTTGAAAAATACTGTCCAGTAAACCAAATATCCGTGAATATTCAAAAAACGAAACTGATGGTAAAGTGGTTATTGTAGCAACTACAACTCCAAATTTTTTTCATTTAGCGAACAAATTGAGATTGTTTGATTCCATATATATCTTGGTGTAACTTTGCACTTCTGGTACTTTATTCCCAGATGGCAAAACAAAAAATTTTCGAAAAGTAAACGAGCCATTGGTGTTGTCATGAATGTGGTAAGCAGATCCAAAATGAATTCATGGTAGGCAAAGACTTGGAAACTCTTGTCTTCAGATACGGTATCAATTTCTTTCTCCTGAAGATGCTAACCTTGTTTGCGAAACGCGAAGCGCGTGCAAATTATACTATTTTGGTGTTAGGGTAATTGATCTCTACGAAAAGTTTAATTTCACACCGAAGGTTCCGATCTGATCGTTTATATCTGAATAAAATTGAATCCACAGAATAACAATATTGAATATAACTTACCAAATAAAAATAATAAATAAATAAATAAATAAAATAAAATCCCACTTTGATTTCGCTGAATGTAGTGAGCTATGGCGAAGATACCTCTGTAGCAACTCGAGGACAACACTGAATCAGATTCCGGACTGTTAAAATGATAATAATGTTATTGAAGAAACAAACATTCAGATCTTGATATAGAAATTATCCTGTCTTATATCAACATTTTTCAACATGTGATGAATGTGAAAGCTCTCTCCAAAAACTGGCCCCTATTTATGGCTCCTATTTATGTGATTCGTATTATCTTGAAATATCATATCAAGGTGTATCCCATCTAATGAATAAATAAATCGGAACACTCGCCCATATGCTTGCTTCTTGATTTTTCTAAATCATTGTTTTTTAAGCTCAGGTAATTTCTTCTAGCTCTGAAGCTCTGTTCATGTCAATATCATCATACTATGTATTCGATTATTTATTTTAATGAGTAGTGATTTAACATGTCTTTTTTTATTGTTCTTTGTGTTTACCTTATGCGTAAAACTCTCAAAATATACTGGATTTATTATAACCTAATTATCGAACTTTTTGTTGTGGGATGTACATATCCATCTCAGATACAATGAAATTAATGATCTATTTATCTGGAAGCACTGTATCTGAAAAGCATCAATCGACAATTTTGAGAGAGCCTTAGGTTTTTTCGATTTCAATAAACCGTTCCATCGAATTTTGAATAACGCAATTTTTTTCTAATTTAATCGAATTTTCACCCTCGAGGGTTCTTGATATTCTGATAGCAGCACACTTAAAAAGTCAGCCTGTAAAACCTCATTTCATTTATTGAGAATGACCCGAGTCCATTCTGCATAGATATGAAAATGTTCTATTCTGAAAAACCTCAACCCAAATATATTCATCTAGAATATCGAACTCATTTTTAACATCACAAATAACTGATTAGTGTGTAATGATTTCATTTTCATACGGTATATGAGAGTTTCCAACAAGTATGTTCCTCTGATATTTGTTACTTTTGTAAGAGAAGTTTCACCGTTGGCTGGACCATTTCAACCGACAGGAAAATGAATTCAAGAGAAACGTCTCTATTCGTAATTTAAAGCAAAAACCATATTTCATTATGGATTAAATGTAATTATGTAGACACGTGAAACGGGTTACCTTGATTTCTCACCAATCAACGTGTTACTGCCACGCACTAATCAAAACACGTGTGAAAACAGCCCCCAATAAAGTTGATGTCGGTGTTTGATAGAGGATGATTAATAGACAGCTATCATGTATAGTGTTGCCTTTTCGGGTTTCGGAATACGTGTAATTTTCGTGTAACGGAAAATCAATGAAACAAAAGACTACGGTTGTTGGCAATAGCTCAAACTCGCCTAATAAAAACCAGTAGAAAAAGGGAAACTCTCCGCTTGAACACGAAACCTTTGATTTTAAATTGAAAAAATGAATCTATTTCGCCATTACTGTAATCATTTTTCATTGAAAAATCTCGTATGTCATATTTTTCGAGAGGATCTTTCTACTAGTTCTTTGGGATATCCATGTACTGATAAACATACATTATAGAGTGAAATATTTATTACAGTTTCTAGATGAACATGATGTATGATTTAAAAAATATGTACTCTTATGTAAATTGTGAAAATGGTCCAATGACTCAAGATCGACGCATTTTTTGTGTTTGTCCTAAATACCAACACTTATTTCCGTTCAGGATTGATATTTGAAATGTCGTTCATGTCATGACAGACGATTTTATTATACTTCGACAGTAATATCAATATTTTTTCAGGTTCAAATGGTGATCCTAACGAGGTAAAATAATGGTCTCGTCACGACGCGACGTTAACGACTTCCAAATACTAATCCTGAACTGAAATTAATCAGCAAGGTCTTTTGGCAATGAGTGCTGAAAGGCAGAAAAGTCCTCCATTTCGGGTTATTGAATAATTTTAAGTTTAATGAGAGTTTTTTTTGTGTTCGGTACTCATGAGAGTTCACCATGAAGCAAAAATTTCAGCCTGAAATACATATTTTTCAATCCATGGATAGCTTCGAGTGAATTGCCATCCTTGATGTAGGGACACTTGTTCGCAGCGATAAGAGTCCCAGATATCCTAGATATACGTGATCATCCCGAATACTCGATTACATTATTCCATCTGAATACAAGAAAAACGGGTGGTTTTCATTTATTATACTTTTCTTTGATTATCTAAGCTGATCATCACTATCACATTCTTCAAAGTTGGTACATAATTATTTCCTTCGGAATATTCTTTTATCATTCAACTCGAACGTTACTGTATCGTTCCGTGATGATAGAAAGTGACCGTCTATGGAGACGAGAATAACAGGATGACCCTACAAAATATGTTGGGTGCTTATTGCTTATTGCAGATCGAACGCTTTGTCAATATTCACCACATTGAATTAGTTGGAATAGAAGAAGGTGGTCGACGAATTTGACAGATAATACAATGAGAAGATAATTTTTAAAATACTCTTCAACCATCGAATTAAACTTCTCTTCAAACAATAGTTTTATTAACGCTGAAACACGAACTGAAAATAATAAACCCATAAATTAATGAGTTGATTTAATCGCCAGTGTATTTCAAAATATGTTCAAACACATCTCCACCTCTACTTAAACAAACATGTAATCTTCAAAAGATTGTCATGTGTAGCGCTTCTGATCAAGTCTGGAGTCAAACTATTGAAAGCAGTTGTAACTCTCGATTTCATATAATCCATTGTTGTTATTGAAGTAGAGTAAACCATATTTTTAATGAAACCCCACACGAAATAATCTGATGGCTTGCCATCTGGTGTTCTAGGAGGCCAACGAAAAGGTCCATTATTACCAATCCATCTGTCTTCGACGATTTCAGTTAAGCTACGCTGACTAAACGAGAATTATGGGGTGGAGCACCATCCATTTGGTACCATACACGTTCTATTCCTGGTCCATTATTCAAAATCATTTGAATTCCATTTCTCAGTGAATCTTCATATTTTGATGTATTCAAATTATCATCATGAAACTCGTTATAAAAAATTGACCCATTCTTTAGGGCACAATATACATTGAATTGCCATCTTTCTTGAAAACCCCTTTGGCGGACATGGGGATTTTCAGGCGCCCAATAATGACTATTGTGTCTATTGAAAACTCGATTTTTTGTGAACTAGGCCTCATCTGTCCATATGATATTGTCAAGGAAGTGTTCAGCCTCTTGAGTCTTGACGAGTAACCATTCAAAGAATTCCACTCTACGAGGTAAATCAGTCTCTTTCAAATGTTGGACACAGTGGAATTTATAGGTATGCCATTTATGCTTTTTAGGAATTCGACAAATTGTCACGTATTTGTGACTAACTGAGAAACATCAAACGAAATCTGTTTTACAAAAATGAGCGATGAACAAGGAACCCATATCAATTTCCGTTTGAAACAGTTTATCTCGAAAACGTTTCGAAATCTAAATAGAACAAAGTCAATCTAAAATTGAATGTAGAGCTCAAAAATGTTGAAATACACAGGGTGTTCCGCTTGAAAAAATTGACTCATTTTTTCATGAGATCAAAGTATCTGCATTTTTTGAAGACCCTGTATAAGGCTAATGTAAATATGATTCGGAGTGAAGATCCTCATAGTATCACTCCACTCCATTTCGAATTCGATCGTTTTAGTGCAAGAGAGTTCAAGATTATCAGCATTTATAAAAGTTCATGTTTGGTAAAAAAAATATCGAAATCAATTTATATCTTCTAAACGGTTATAGATAGGTATGGGGAAAAAGTATATGAATTTGTTGACAAAGTGATAATGAATCATAATATGATACTATATACGGGGTGTTCCCTTTAAAAAATCAAAGAAGCCGCTACTTTATAGTAGAAGCGACAACGGCGTAACGTCTAAAATATTTTAGGCGTGTGAATACTGTGAAATTTTCAGGTTGATTAGTTGAATAGTTTGTCAGAAACGGCTAATTAACGCTCATCATAAAAAGCCCTGTATATGCTTCTCTGTTTTGGGAAAGAAAACGAAGAGAGAGAAAGTTCACGCTTTTTCCATTGCGGTGATAATTGTCAAAACAAATTCTAACACCCCGATGGGTCATCAATTGTCGAAGAGGCGAATGATTCATCTGCTTCATAATTTTATATTTTATTGTCTAATGTTTCATAGTCTGAGGTAGAAAAAACCACCAGTTGAGGAGAATTGCATTGATTGATATCATTCATTATAATATACACAAATTGCGTGAATGATTATCTTATTTATATTTTCAATGAAAAATATATATATTTAATACATTTTCTTTCGCTAACATTCCAGAGGCATGTTCCAACCTTGTTAGTAAATGAGCGATTATTACAGGAATCATGATCATTTCTCCATATTTTTTCAATATAGTTTTTCTCACACCTATTTCTTTCGTCGTCTCTGAATACACCCATGAAATTCGAAGACCTGAAAAATGTTCTGAGAAACCTCTCCCGAATATTGTATGAAGGATTAAAACAATTCGCATTCGCCATTGAGGATAATTGCTGCAATGTTGTTTGGATATATCAAAGATTGTAGAATTTCACGGCCGGCAACTGATGAATTGTTAGGAGTTTTCGGGCTACTGAGCCGTGGACCGCAGGTTTTTGGGACTGACGTTTCGTCTGCATCTGCGGCAGACATTCTCAAAGACGATGCGGAAATGGTCGAGGTATCCTTCCCTGCTGCAAGGCTCCGATTTGAGCTTCAATCAAATCAAATGTCAAGCCCAAAAGCCTGCGGACCACGGCTCAGAAGCCTGGAAACTGATGTAATCTTCGAATAATCATGTGAAGAAAACATTCAATCCAGTTTGTTCTGCTGCAATGGTTGCCATTTTCACGAGAACTGGTTTAAATCTGTTCGATGTTTTCATTTTCATACGCGATATTTTGAATACCGATGACAAAAGTTCAACCACTTATTGAGATTTCTCAAACATTCTTCATATCATAGGCTATGAAAAATCGACTCTGAATGTAAGGAGTATATTGAAGGAAATTGTGGTAGTTCATCAGTGTTCAGAAAATTCTGAAGAAATGTTTGTAGAAAGTGTGAAAAATATTTGAGGAAGGCAAGGGAAAGCCATGCGTCTTATGGAGTATTCGAAATGCTGAAATATTTTTTGAGAAAAAATAAAGTTTGTTTTTTATATTTCCATCTATTTGCAATATTGATGTAACAGAATATGTTTTCTAAAGGAGAATTTTCATCTCGAAAATATGTATAACTATTGGTGGGAATGCAACGGAAAAAATCCTATCTGATGGTTTTAATGGCCTCAAAGGTATACAGATTATTGGATCGAACGTATGATTGTAATCTTCCAAACAATATGTGAACCTTCTTCAACCGAGCTCAATTGCCTCCACATCAAATTGAAAATGAATGAATGAAAGTATACTTTTTGAAGGATATTATTTTATTGACAAAGTGTTTTGGAGGTAAAAACATATGTCTCATGAATACAAACGTAGTTATATGATCAACAAACATTTTCAAAGAATACAAAAATGAAAATTAACCACAATACCAAAATGCTCGACAATCAGATATATGGAGAATTCAGATCTGAACAATTGAAAAGTTGAAATGAGTTTGTTAACCCATTGTAAGTGAGAATTGTACATAAAACTGTGATATTTTTTGATGATTATTTCATTTTGAGTAAAGTTGCACTCCGCTTAATATCCCTGAATAACTTTCAGTGAATTATTTCAAAGGAAGTCCGTGGTTCGTTTGGAATAATTGTAACATTTGAACTCCACAGAACATCAGAGAAGACTTGCAAATTCGACAGGACAGAAATACTGAGGAATATGGCTCATGATAGCTTTAGTAATGGAGGAAAAAAGCCTACCGTAAACATATCTCTATCGATACAAGTCATTCAGATGATTTATGGCTTGAACTCATATAAGCTTCCGTTGATGATCGGAATATATTCTAGATTATTGATAAAAAATAATAAATTCAGGTGAATAGTGTTCAACATTTTCTTTTATTTCAGTATTTATCAAATATACGGGTTCTGAGAGTTGAAACACACTATGTATCTTGAAGGGTTATATTGTAAATTTGTTTTTGATGGAAATCAAAACGATTCAAACATTCTCAGTCTCGAGAACACTGTTACATCTGGTTGAAGGCAGAAACACGCACCTGATCCGTGCTGGAAACGTTTTCAAACAATCGATAAATTTGATAAAACAACCCACGGGCTCATCCACGTTTTAGGAACACATACGTTTCCTAGCATCTGGCTGCAGAGAACTGACAAGATTGCAGGATTCGCCACTCAGATTGCAGGAAAGTGAATAACAGTTTCGTGGACTTAGTCACATGTTTGAATAAGTACTTAATTTTCGGTCTGCATTGAATAGATAATACCGTTTTCTGTTGTAATCCTACTCATAAACGTTTGAGGAAACAGCTTCATCTGTTTCGCTACATATATGCCTCTTCGGGCGGTAATATCATGAAACACCATGAATTTAAAACTACTCGTGTGCCTATTCGTGGGCTATGTTTTTCGTCTTCAAAAAGAAGCAAAATTTTATTCTCAGAAATGACAATTTTTCTCAATGTTTATCTGTTATTTGGAATAATGCTGTACTTTTTCAATGTTACTGAAAAGACGAGCCAGAGTTCTAAAACTGGTAAGTTTCATCGGAGATACTTTTTCACATATCAGAAGAGCCTTCATCATAATACTAGATATTTTCAAGACCGTCTTAATCGACCGTATCTATGGAAGGCTATTATAATTAAATCAATAATGTACTTCAGATGGTGTTGTAGTACAAAGTTCTATGTGACATAGATGTGACATAGGCAACACACACAATAGTGGATTTATCGGCACGATATTCATACTGTGATAGTGGTGAAATATTTTGAACCTGTTTTTCTGAAACGAGACTTCACATCATTCAATGTGCGTGCTTAATGGTCGCGTTTGGACGGCTCAAATTCAGTTAATGAATTGAATTTCACTCTGAAGAATATTTTGAATATTCAGATGGTGTTGTAGTACATAGTTCTTTTTCTTCTTCTGAACGGAGCAAGATATTGAGCTTTTACAAAATATACGCAAAGAGTCATCATTTTCAGTATTGTTGTGAGAAATTTTGTGTCTGTGAATTTTATACTGATTAATAATTGTATTTTGCAGCGTTGCAGTCTCAACCACTTACCCGATTGAGGACAAATCGCCTTGGCATATGAATATCACTCTGTCAATGTAGTTGTTGGACTTAGAATGGAATGTTTTGAAAAATTAGTATTATCAGCTAAATGATTTTATTTGGTGATATGCTGATTTTTGTTTTAGATGGAAATTTACACCAAAGTATTCTAGTTTTGGCATTACATTTTTGTACAATATTTAACATTTTAACATTTCAGTGGATAATCGATCTCTAGGGAGATTATGTGGGAAGGTTTTTGTGTGACCGCTGTTGTTCATTTGGTTGGCACAGACTGTACCATCCGTTGATGACTAGAATGCATATTGATTTCTTTATAGTCGAAATGCGGATCCGGTCTTCGTTTGGTCAAATTCCAACAAATATTTCGTCTAGCAATTCCTACAAGACGCTTGTTTCCAATTTTTATAATGAATAGTGTTTAAAAATTTCCCCCGAATATTTGGAACTAATTGAGTTCTCTTGTTCTAGCAGATAACGAAACTATTTCAGGAGAACTCAGATCCTGTATCACGAATATATCAATATCCTACTCAATTTATTCAATCTAGTTTTCGACCTTCGAATCTTGAATTATGCAAAATACCATGGGCGTCAGCTTTTGCCTCTCCTCAAAATGTTATGAGCTTATGACAAAATGGTTAAGGCTTTTGCGGCCGAGGTTATTAGTATAACTACTTCTCTTCGGGCTTGAAGGCCGTCGTTCTTCGGAATTTCTTCCTGACGTTTCGCTAGCGCGAGTGGCCAGCTTCTTCAGAGGCTTATTCATCTCCGATGACTAAACAGTTCGATTTCTCAAGGCGTATTTATATTGATGCAGGTAGTCTGGAGTGTTAATTACTTCTGTCGGGTTCGGGGAATAATCATCATTACTAGTTGCCGCACTACCTGCTGTGATTTCATTAGTTATTCTTGTTTTCTTCAGAATCGGATTCCAAATTCTGTTTAGAGTCAACGCTTCTTCCTTTCTGTTAAAATTGTCCGCATGTTTTTGGATCTCTATTGCCTCCCGCACCAGTCGGCTATGGTAACCCTGGTTGGGGGCAATCAGTGTGGCATTTTCGAACAGAATCTTGTGGTCGCCCTCACTCAATGCGTGTTCCGCCACCGCCGATTTGTCGGTTTGCCCCAGCCTGCAGTTCCTTTGATGCTCTTTGAGCCTTGTACCCATGGATCTTTTCGTGGTACCGATGTAAACCTTCCCACAGGTGCACGGAATGCGATAAACCCCTAACTGAACGTGCTCGAAGAATTTGTGAACCAGAACATCTAGAGCAGGAACTGGAACATCTTCAAGTGACCTTGAGGTCGAATGGGTACAGTGTATCTGAGATCAACAGGGCCATGAAACCGAAGAGTCCCACGGTTCATAACAGGGAGGACTCTCAGGTAGTTGCGAATGCATATCTGCCATATATCCCGAGGGTCACTGACAGAATTGGAAAACTCTTGGGGAAATACAACATAAAAACAGTTTTCAAGCCGACCAAGAAGATCCAGCAAAGCCTCAGGTCGGCTAAAGACAAAAGAGACCCACTGTCAGCGGCAGGGGTTTATCGCATTCCGTGCACCTGTGGGAAGGTTTACATCGGTACCACGAAAAGATCCATGGGTACAAGGCTCAAAGAGCATCAAAGGAACTGCAGGCTGGGGCAAACCGACAAATCGGCGGTGGCGGAACACGCATTGAGTGAGGGCGACCACAAGATTCTGTTCGAAAATGCCACACTGATTGCCCCCAACCAGGGTTACCATAGCCGACTGGTGCGGGAGGCAATAGAGATCCAAAAACATGCGGACAATTTTAACAGAAAGGAAGAAGCGTTGACTCTAAACAGAATTTGGAATCCGATTCTGAAGAAAACAAGAATAACTAATGAAATCACAGCAGGTAGTGCGGCAACTAGTAATGATGATTATTCCCCGAACCCGACAGAAGTAATTAACACTCCAGACTACCTGCATCAATATAAATACGCCTTGAGAAATCGAACTGTTTAGTCATCGGAGATGAATAAGCCTCTGAAGAAGCTGGCCACTCGCGCTAGCGAAACGTCAGGAAGAAATTCCGAAGAACGACGGCCTTCAAGCCCGAAGAGAAGTAGTTATGAGCTTATGTTCATTCTATTTTAGTTTTTATTCCAAGCCGTTATCTTTCATCTAACGTTCAAATTTGTGATCCTGGGCTGTTATAGTTTTTTACTTTCTACATTGTTGGATATCGTATCGATGACAAAAATGGGTTGAAAATGCTATATTCCATACCAGAAACGTGAAAGTGAATATGCAGCTAATTTATAGGAAATGTCGACAAATTGCAAATGTCGGAATGACTACTCCGAGTGCAACCGGTGATGAGTAACTGCAATTTGTCGACATTTTCAATAAATTGGCTGCATCTCCACTTTCCCGTTTCTGTAATAAAATAACGCATTTTCAACTCATTTTTGTCAATACGATATTCAACAATGTATTCAGTAACGAACTAACAGTTTATCAAAACGCCGAAAGTTGTTTGTTTACCTGACAACCCGCGAGAACCTAGATGAAGTCTGAAGGGGTTAAGTCGGGTGATCTTGCAGGCCACCTGACAGCATCATGTGTTCCAATCCATCATTCAAATGTCAACTATGGGGTATCATTGTAATCAGAAAATCAAGCAGATATCCAAAATTTGGAATTATACTGGGTGATCCATTTAAAAATCAATTGTTTATGTCATTTCCGAAAAATGCGGAAGTTGAAAAAATCTCTCTATACGTCGAAAAGTGCCTCTGAATGAGCACATAATTTTTCGAAATCCATGAAATTATCCGAAGAAATCAAGAAGAAAAAGTGGGTGTGCTATAAAGCTATGTCACACGGTATAATCCATTTTCCATGATATCTTGAAGCGAACAATTATTTCTGCTCTTTTCTAATAGGTACCTACATACTCCAAGAATAATTTATTTTTATGAATATTCTCAAAATGTCACAGTAAAACCTTTTGCCATCATCAATCTCTAATTATGTCCCTTTTTTCGAAATATCACAGTTTAATAGTAATGAAAGAACATTTTTAATAAAAGTTGAAAAAAAAAACACGTTACACAAACTGAAATGATAAATACTCACGGTTAACTGCTCAAAAAAACAGTTTTGCTCTACTCTCATGCTCGACATAAAGGCCTGGGCCTTTGTTATAAATCAATTCTCGAAAAATTTAAGATATTTCTTCAGAAATATCAGAAAACCTTTCCAGAGAATGTCACACTGCCCTTCACTAATCCATTACATTGTCAAATTGTTTCGGTCATTGCGGCACCCATTATTGTTTAATCAACGCTTGCAATTGTTTCAACATTGGTATCAATGTGATACTGATGCTGAATGAATTCCATTGATTCGTTTTTACTTGTGCTGTGAAAGCAATAATCATTTTCAAATTTTGTCAACCAAATAAACATCATCGAGGTATGAATGAACTAGTTCGTACTTCGAAAACATCAGTGATATAATTTATTTATTATTTTTCCTATTTGGTTGGGGGATGGTTGGGACTAGCCGAGATAACTGAAACCACTATCATTTTGTTACCAATGTTTCGACTTTCATAAAGTCATCTTCGTAGAAATACATTTCCAGTTTTCATGACTATTAAAGTTGATATAAAAGGACAAAAGTTATACCCATCGAATATAATTGTTACCAGAGCAGTTTTTTCCTAATGAAAAACGATTTTCTACTGTCTCTGGAACTTCATATGAGTGCGGCTGTTTCTCATAATTGTATATACGCCACTTTCATCAGACTAACAAAAACTCTTGTATTGTTTGACCAATCATCAATTTTTTTTCAAGTAATCCCAGTGGGCTTTTAATTCAGTTGTCAAACACAGTGCTCATATCAATTTCATTCTCGTTATCATCAGCTTGCATAACCAACGAAATTGGTGTTTATGAGCAATCGACTCGCTTCTGTTTCGGTTTCGACAAAGAATCCACCAGCGCGTTTCGTACAGAAGTTGTCACGGTCACGGTCAAAGTCTTTGATCGGCCTTGCTACGCTTACGCTTTTCGATTTTCTTTTGTAACCAGCTGATAGGTATTCTTGATTTGTTCACGCAAATCCTGACAGGTACCTGTTTTGTGTTACAGATGTCGGGCCCCTCCTTGAAATTTTCGTATAAATACGGTGCAAATTTTACCAACTGTATCATTTGATCTACAGCGTCAAATAACAATCAAGCAAAATGTTCAAATTCGTAAGTATATTATTTTTGTCCATTTAGAGTTATAACATATAAATATGTTTTGTTGGGAAATATCTTCTTCGACTTGTATTTTTGATGAAAAATGCTTTGTAATTATATGCATCGAGATTTGGTGAATGGTCAGGAGAAAATCTTCGGTCGCCAACTTTTGTTGCTATGTGCTGAGATAGTACCATTGGCGAAAATTGAACTTATGTTTCTTGAACGTCTTCTCTTGTCATAAGAGCGGCAAATATTATCATTTTCATTCCTCAGAAAGATTCATCATGTATAAGCAAATTCAATATGATATCAATATTGATTATATCTTTTCGAAACTCAATCATGGAATGTTCATTCACATGAGAACTTATGATGAAAACTGTCGACCTAAAAATTTTGGCGCACATTTTCCGTAAAGATGAAATAATAGTTTGAACATCTCGTATGTAGCTATCAAAATTCCCAAAACTGCAGATAGTATATATGATAATCTTTCAGAGATTGAACAAATTCGGGAACATGATTATTCTCAAGGAAAGAATCAAATTTTGAAGAAGTGATTTATGACTTTCTTTTTGCATTGACTTTAATGAAAAAAAGATATAAAGAAATATCAATTTCTCGATATATCAAATATCATCCGCAATATTTCCAACTGAAAATTATATTTCTGAAAAACTATTGTTCTGGTCACAAACTACCTTTGTTTCAGTTCGCCATTGTCTTCGCCGCCATCTTGTCCGTAGCAGTAGCTGCTCCTAAACCAGGCGTTCTCGCCACTGCTCCTCTTGCCTACTCTGCTTACTCCGCCCCATTGGCTTATTCTGCTGGATACTCACCATACGCAGCAACCTATGCGACCTATGGAGCTGCTCCCCTGGCCTACTCTGGATACGGATATGGATCATATGCTTACCCAACCGCATATTCTGCACCCCTTGTCCACTACTGAAGAGCTAAATTAAATTTCTGAAATTCGAAAAAAAATAATTCTGGAATCGATGTGTACTAAATTGCTGTTTAGGAAATAAATTTAATTAAGTTATCATTCTGAGATTTTTATTCTAGTTAGAAATCCCCAATCATACATTATCAATTCCTATGTGGAGTTGAATATTATTGCATGATCAGAGAATCGATTTTATTTTCTATGTGAAGATTTTTAATTCGCTATTAGGAAATTACCTTTATTAATCTTCCTCATTGTTATGATCGGTGCAGAAGATTTTTTGACAGTGATCAATCACGGATTTAGTTTCCGAAACGTTAACGATAAGTATTTTTATAAATAAATTAGTTCTTATTATTTTTTTTGATAGACAAAATTTGAGATTTACGAGAAGTTGCTGACTAATTGGACTCGTTCTATCTAGAAAGAACTGTTTTTCAATAGACGCAGTAACTTTTCGGGGTAGATCAAAAATCTACCCTTCTTCACTTGTATAGAGTTCAATATTAATTTTATTTTTTTTCAGTTGTGGTAAGTTACAAAGCCAAAAAACTACGGAACAAATATTGATCCACCACAAAATAATGACGTTCAAACATTTCTTATTTTTCCTACAAACAAACTCACAGATCTTTATATAATTTGAAGATTTCAATCATTTTGAATTATGAATGTTGATAACGATTATAAACAAGGAATATTCAAAACATTTTTTGATAAAATTCATCGTCATTGTCGTTTTGGTCCCTAAGCGGACTATTGAATTGAGGCTTCTCGAGTGATGACGGGTTTCCTCTAGGTGGGAACTCAGAAGCGGAATTAAAAATCGGCCAAAAAGATATGCTAAGGTTCCCATTGCCAGTTTATAGTCAGCAAAAATTTCTTGGGACTTTTGATAATACACTGAATTCAGTAAAAAAAAGTTGGTACATATAATATACATAATATGATCGATTATCTTCAATGACCATTCCGAAGTAGGTGATTATAATAATCATTGCTTATGGTCCATATCAGTGAAGATTTTCATCTAAAATTCAAAAACAAAACATATTCATATAAATTTCGAGGTTATAATAATCATATTTCGAGGTCATAAATCTAACGGAATCCGCAAAAAGTTGAACCATCCTCAACTTATTTGCATATACGCAATGGAATTGGCGGTAAAATTTCTCAGTTTGAAATCATATAATGTAATTGTAACACTGAAAATCCGCTTCTAATTATCCGCCTGGTAGAATCCCGTCTTAAGAGTAGAACAGATGAATAAGCAGAAAAATACCAGATTGTGGAAAAATGATAATACATCAATCTGATAGGTTTTTCAGGTGGTATGGGTCGATAGCAATGGAACCTATGTAAATAATGCGTAGGATTCATAAGTTAATTGGTTTTTAGTATTCAATGAGCCAAAAATGTCATTTTTATCCTATCATTGCTTGTGTTTAAATAAATTATCACCTTGAGTAGAAAAGAGCTTCGAAATGACTTGTTTCAGAAGTCTTTGGGCTAATTTGTTTCTCAGAGAGTAGCAAAAAAAGTTGTTAATGAGAATGAGTTATTATTGCATAAATCGTAGAAATTGCAATTTTTTTCAGGTGGAGCCATTAGTTTTCGGGTATTAGGGGTGTGGTAAAAAATTCAGATGTATTCATTGAATAGTTTCTGCAGAATCGTAATTGTTTATTGGAAGCATTTTTTTGCAACATGATTGTACCTGCAATGATGAAGTTAGAATAATTCTACGGATATCGATTCAGTAAAAATAATAACTTTTTACCACCATTAATTGTCATTGCAAAAGTACAGTAATTTTTATATCAATAACAACTATTTTATTTCTGGTGGTTTTCATCGTAGAATCATCATTTCAGTTGTATTGAGAACCTTCCTTATTAACACCTGCTCTGAGGAGATAGGGAGATAGGGTTCCAAGTTCATGTGTGACGAGGTTGAATTCTTTTTTATTTCCATATACTTCATTCATAACTGTTAAAAAAATTAGGACCACCAGTTTAGAGATGGTGAGTTGAACTTTCATTGCAATCATTTGAAAATGATTGCTTTCGAACGAAGTTGAAATCGAATACTCTGCTCAAATGCCGATTATTCAAACCAGTGATGGGGGAAACGTTCCTACATGTGATGCGCTCAAAAGCATTGTGATCTTCAAGTTATTTGATTTTTGAATTTGAATCTTGATGATTCTCCCTTCAATTTGTTAGTAACCTTTTGCATTGATTACGAATATACATCGTTTCGAGCCAGCATTCCTCGAATAACCAGGTTATTTTCTTCAACTTTTTTATGTAAATATTTTCTTCGAAATCTACAGTTTTTTGTAACAATCATGATGAGGAATGAGAAGAAATATCTCTCAAGGAATAGGTGCAAGCGTAGACACGTATTTCTAGCTCAATGGACTCCATTCACCATTACATTATAGCCAAGTGAAAAGATAGGTAACGGAGCCAAGTGAAGTCAGTAAGACATTATTATTTGTTGTTTCGGTCAGGATACCTCGTGTTCTTGAGACGACAACTGACGATAAACTTAATTAATATGGTCCAAACCATATGACAATAGCTTCGGGAAGTTGTGCCTGGTCTACACACCTGTTTGTTCGAAATAAGAGAATCAACCCAACTAACATTTTAGGAGAGTTATTCCACATGCCGGGGAGAAATGTCTAAAATAAAGGATAATACTGGTAGTACAGGCCTTGAATATTTAGCTTCAAAATATAAATAATTTATAAGTAGCAACCTTGGTTAATTACAGAAAAGTAATCACCAGTAAATCCCCTTCAAATTCCATAAGCCACTTCAGAGCAAGAAACATGTGAGAAATTACCTATTTTCTCCTGCAAAAATGACCCAACTGTCGCAAGGATTGGGGCGGTTTGAAATCTGGTATTATTTAGGGTATGATTCACGAAGCAAATGTCATCATAACCCAATGAATGTTTTGGTATTCTCTCTTGGTGAATATTCACCTATATGTGACTAGATATAAGCCGTTACGGTCAGGGAATATAAAGGTTAGTCAACAGGTCTAATAGTTCAATTATTAACTTGATTTCATACCGTAAGAAGAAGAATATTGACTTATAGGTACATTTCAAAAATTACGCCATATTTAATTAGAATATCTGTTTTACCCATCAATGAATATCGATAATATATTGAATTTTAGTTCATTCTGACGATTTATTTCTAAATAATGGCTGCATATGACATTTCAAAACCATAACTTTGCTAAAAGAGTGTTTTTTGGAGAAAACATTTAAACATGTGCAATCAATCAATCTGAATTATTTTTGCATTAAATCGCATATTTAAAGAGGCCCGTGAATTTTATGAAGGTAAGAACCATCATTTTACAGAAAATTTCGCGCCGCAAGGAGAATATTGTTGAAGAGAGAGCATGTTGCTACCGTATGACAAAAATTTTTACATTCCCATACTTATTGTCAGCATTTTATGTAGACCATAGCTGATTCGTTGTGGCAACCAAATTATGAGAAGTTGAGATAGAGATAATCTGTATATATGTATGCTATTCATATAAAGAAACCTCTCTTTGTTTACTCATTCGTCCAAGGGAATAATTATTGATAAGAGAAAGGTTGATTCAAGCTTGATATTTACTTATTTCTGACCAATTTCATGTCAAAATTACTTATTTTTACCCTCAACCTAGTAAACTAAATGTCCAAATATTTCAATTTTCGATTCCAATTACGTAACCTTTCAGAAAGGTCGCCGACCTGATCGAAGGTAAGATTAACGTAATTATAACAAAAAATGTTAGTTGGGAAGGAGGAAAATAAAACAGGACAAATCGATCAATAATAATGAAAATCCATAAATTAACCAAATTAGTTACAAAAACAAAATGAATATGCATAAAATTCCAATTTGTCTCGAATATTTTTCATCGAATATTATTATTATCATTGTCATATTCTACACACAGAAGGTTTTTTTTTCATTCAGTTATTATTACCCATATAAAGCCATGTAAAAATTAAAGAATTAGAATAGGGAATTCAAACTTACAAAACGCGTCCACCATTGGTCGAAACGAAATGTGACGTAAGACAACACACACAATAGTGGATTTATCGGCACGATATTCATACTGTGAGAGTGGTGAAATATTTCGAACCTATTTTTCTGAAACAAGACTTCATCATTTGATGTGCGTGCTGAATGGTCGCGTTTGAACGGCTCAAATTTATTCAGTGAATTGAATTGCACCTTGAAGAATATTTTAAATATTCTGGAGCCTACTTATATCTAATTCTACGCCAAGAAGGTGTTAATAGTTGATTCATGACATCACAAAAAATCGTGAATATTCCCTTTTTTCATCAAAAATATTTCTCAAACGTGAAACATTTTTCAATTCCGTTTTGATTTTGTAAAATGACTTGCATTTCAGAAAAATAATTCTCATTGACATCGACTGGATCGTCTAAATCGATAACGTTGAGATTCTGGCAGAGCATTCGACACAAAAATTCGTACAAAATACACGACAATATCTTGCAGCTCAGAAAATTAAAGTTCGAAAACTGAATCTAATAATCCGATCAAATTAACTGGAGCCCAAAATGACGATTCTCGCCTACGCGAAAAGTAGCTGTGGATTCCGGCAGACACATGTGTCCTTATTATCCCCTAAAGTTTACGCCAGATTAGCGGTTGAATGCCGGAAATCATATGATCGGATCGAAAAAAAGTTGAATTGAAAGTGGTAGATAATTGAAAAATCTATCGATTAGCGTTGGCCCGATGTCGATATTCTAATTTGTTGCTTAACTATTGCGCTCGGAATTTGAAAAAAGGCGTTGTTTCCATTACTCTATTGAAAAATGTTGAAATGCATTTGGGGGCTGCAACTGTGGATTTGGGAAGCTTTCAACTAGTAGAAACCACAGTTCAGATTCGGTTGAAAAACAATTGATAGGTTAGCAACAATCTAATTTGTTACTGAAAAAAGTGTCCCTCTAGATTGTTATTTCTTGTAGTTCAATTCTTCGACTATCCAAAACCGTTTCGTTCATTGCTCTACGATTATCCGTAGGGCAAGATATAACAATCTAGTGGGACACTTTTTTTAGTAACAAATTAGATTGTTGCTAACCTATCATTTTTGTTTCTCAACTGAATTGAAACTGTGGTTTCTACTAGTTGAAAGCTCCACAAATTCACAGTTGCAACCCCCAAATGCATTTCAACATTTTTAAATTGAATAATGGAAAAAATGCCTTTTTTTAAAACCCGACCGCAATAAGTATAACTACTTCTCTTCGGGCTTGAAGGCCGTCGTTCTTTGGAATTTCTTCCTAACGTTTCGCTAGCGCGAGCGGCCAGCTTCTTCAGAGGCTTACTCATTTCCGATGACTGATAGTCATAGATATTGACATCGGGCCAACGTTAATCGACAGATTTTTCAATTATCTATAACTTTCAATTCGACTTTTATTCGATCCGACCAATAGTTCTCATTATATGAGCAAAAAACAAAATGAAATAATGATTTCCGGCATTCAACCGCTAATTGTTGCTAAACGCACGGACAGAATCTGGCGCAAACTTTAGGGAATAATAAGGCCACCTATGTCTGTCGGAATCCACAGCTACTTTTTGGGTGGGCAAATATTTTACGAAAAACTTCATTTGATTGGACTATAAGTAGTTGATACTTATACATAATAAACAAATAATTCACAGTTGCCTGGAAGATTTCCATTAATGAGGTTTTTCTAAACCGTGACACGTGTTTCACTATACAATAGCTTCCTCAAGCAAGAATTCAATTTCCTATGAGTGAAAGTCTCACAGGCAACTGTATATTATTCATTCAATTCATGCTGAGTTCAATTACTTGAAGCAAAAAAGATATACCGATCGAACAATCTCTCTACTGTAGTCTAGTCTACTCAATAGCAGTAGAGCCAATGGAACGACGAATTTCTGCGATCTCTGGAGAATCACTTCACATAAGTACGGCCATGCCTTACCATTTTATACGACATTTTCATCGGACTCAAATCCCGTATTGTTAGGCTAATAATTATTTTTTTCATTGGGACCCCAGTGGGCTTCCAATTCTGTTGTCAAACACACTGCTCATTTCAATTTCACTCTCATTATTCTCATCTTACATAACCAACGAAAGTAGTGGTTATTAGTAATCGACTCGCTACTGTTTCGGACAAAGAATCCACCAGCGCGTGTTGTTGAGAAGTTGTCACGGTCAAGGTCTTTGATCGGCCTTGCTACGCTTAAGTTTTTCGATTCTTTCTTTAGTAAGCAGCTGATAGGTATTCTTGATTTGATCACGCAAATCCTGACTGGTACCTGTTTGGTGTTACAGATGTCGAGCCCCTCCTTTAAATTTTCGTATAAATACGTTGCAAATTTCGCAAACTGTATCATTTGATCTACAGTCAAATAGCAATCCAGCAAAATGTTCAAATTCGTAAGTATATTATATTATTTTTGTCCATTTGATGCTATAGCATTTCAATCTTTTTTGTTTGGAAACATCTTCATCAACACGTATTTTTCATGAAAAATGCTTTTTCATTTATATGTTATTGGGGAATGGCCACCAGTACTCTGTTGATAAAATAAGCAGCTACTTTTCAATCAAACATCTTCTCTGTACATTTCCATTGTTATTGGAAGTTGTATCAGTTAGCAGCATTATAAGAGCAATCTGCCTAGTGAAAAAACGAGTTCTTAGGACTACTTCCTCGATTGTCATTGCGTCCCAGTTCCAAGAACTTTGGAATATACACAATAATATTCAGAATAAATTTTCGAAGTTTTCTGTCTGGTTTCCAATAATTATTTACAGCCTCATTTCATGATATTCTCATGTATTTGCTGACATAAAAACAGTAATGTCTGCGAAAATTGAACTCAAGTTTCTTGAACATCTTTTCTTGTCCTAACAGCGGCAAAAGTTATCATTGTCGCTTTTCAAAAATATTTATCATATACAAGCAAATTCAATACTATATGCACGTCAATATTGTTTTTTTGTCGAAACTCAGTCATGAAATGTTTCTAGTACTCCAATGATATTCACATAATAAGTTAGGATGAAACAGAATGAAACTATCTGGCAGTAATTTTTCTTTATTGTGATGGCGCACATTTTCTCGAATGAAAAAAATAATACGTTCAACATAATCGACAACATGTTGTATACAGCTATTGAAATTCCATGAACTGCAAATATTATCTATAATACTCTCTCAGAAATTGAAACTTTGAAAATGGTCACATATTCAGGAACATGATTATTTTAAAGGAGAGAAGTAAATTTTGAGGAAGGGATGTATCAGTTTTTTGTATTGACTTTTAGAAGAAAAAGCCAAGAAATACTCCCAACTGAAAATTAGTTATCTGAAAAATAAGTGTTCTGGTCACAAACTACCTTTGTTTCAGTTCGCCATTGTCTTCGCTGCCATCTTGGCCGTAGCAGTAGCTGCTCCTAAACCAGGCGTTCTTGCCACTGCCCCTCTTGCCTACTCTGCTTACTCCGCCCCATTAGCTTATTCTGCTGGATACTCACCATACGCAGCAACCTATGCGACCTACGGAGCAGCTCCCTTGGCCTACTCTGGATACGGATTCAGATCATATGCTTACCCAACCGCATATTCTGCACCCCTTGTCCACTACTGAAGAGCTTAATTGAATTTCTGAAATCCGACAAAAATTAATTCTGGAATCGATGTGTACTAAATTGCTGTTTAGGAAATAAATTTAATTGAATAATCATTCTCAGCTTTTTATTCCAGTTATAATTCCCGGATCATATTCGAAAATATTATATTGTTTCCAGGAGATTTGATACTCTATGTATGAAATTAGCCTATTTGATATATTTCACCTTTACTGAGAGTATGAATAATTTTGATTTCAGAAAAAAGTGGTCCTCCATTTGTTGTTTCCAATAAGCCAACTGGAAATAAACCGACTGAACTTGGCCAGTTTTCTATAAGACAAGACAATCGATTTTTCCCTGACACATTGTGTTGAAATTGAGTTAGGTTCAGCCATAACTCCTATGATCTATTATTTGGAATTATGTTGTAACATTTACGCTCCTACGTGTTCGAAGGAAGGAACTCACAGATCTTTGTATATATTGAAGATTTCAATCGAATCGAAATATGAAGATTGACCAACAAATCAGTTGAATCTTTTGATTAAGGAAATTTCAGATAAAATAATAAAAGATACCTTCTTCAACATTGTTTTTACACAATCGAAGAATATACTTCTGACGTATTTTTCAAGTCGATAAATAGATTTGTTGCTCAGAGAAAAGAAAAAATAGTTGAGATTTGCTTATTATTACTGAGTATCATTATAAGGAATAAGTAGAGAAAGCTCCCAAGAGCGCAGGCACGAGTTTCAAGCTCATTGGCCTTCAACAGTATATCTAAGTGAAAAGATAGGTAACAGAGCCAACAAGAGAAGCCTGCTTCACATTTGTTGTTTCAGTCAGGAGACATCGTGTTCCCAGGGCAACAGCTGACTATGAACTTCAATAATATTTTTCAAGCCATATGACGGAACTTTGAAGAGTTGTGCGTGATTTGCAAGCTTGTTTGTTCGATGAAGGCGAGCAGCGGAAAGGAAGATTGAGAACCATCAAAATTCAAAACACAAAACTTCTTTTCTCTCCGATAATATATTTTTTCGAAATGAAAAACTATATCCCAATTCTTTCACTCATGACAAAAAAGACTGAAAAGGCAACAGGGCAAATCGATCAATAGAAATGAAAATCAATCGACAAAAATGGTTTCTAACACAATTTTCATGAATAAGCCGTATACTTCTCAAACATCAAGTACTTTTTAAATTCATTTTTATGTTGTAACATGTCTTTGAATATTTGCATTTCCAGAAATCTAATTCTCGTCAAGATCCTGGCATATCTCTGTAGAGAATTCGACACACAAATTCGTGCAAAACAGCACAAGTTCCTTGGAAGTGAACTATTTATCCTACATAAAATTTTGTGAATTATATTTTGTTGTAACTCAAATCTCTACAACGTCAGTTTTTGAACTCTTCATCGTGAAATCGAAAATAACAAAGCAATGAACAGAAATAGTTGATAACTTCGTAACAAATTTTCTTTTCGGTTGAATGATTTTTTCCGTACTCATTTCACGATCAAATGACATCTGAACGTTTTAACGATTAATTTCCACAATTAATTTTTATAATTTCGTTCAATTATTACAGTTTCATAGCGCTACGAAGTTAACCGTATTCTCAAATACTCCTTAGGATAGAAAATAACATATGATTTGTTTTCTATTACCTTTTCATTTTCTATATAATTTATAATTTTTTCAACATTCTATTTTATCTTCAATAAGTTATCGACTCTTTTCCCTTCCGTGAAACTTTGGCTTTATTACAATAATTTCTAATCCGTACGAGAATACTATGGAGATAAAAAACTATTTGGGGTTGGAAAAACATCTGCCTGACATAACCATAATTATTATTATCACTATTTTTCATCCTCTACTCAATCTTCCAGTTGTGCTACGTATTTCGCCACGTGCAGAGATATTTAATTACGAAAAATATTTTGAGTCTTGAAGGTAAGGTTTTGAGATTTGTGGCCAATATTTTTTATTTTATGATAAGCAGTTTGACTTTTTGAGGGTGCAGAAACTAGGAAAAATCGAAATAAGAAGTGTAAAGGCGAAAGCAATAAAAACTTGCTTGCTCGAGCAATCGCAAAAAATGATGTGAATAATGAACAATTATTACGAACTGTTCTGGAGGCAAAATAGTTGAGGCTTTCGCGGCCGAGGTTTTCAGTGTCACTACTTTTATTCGGGTTTGAAGGCCGTCGTTTTTTGGAATTTCTTCCTGACGTTTCGCTGGCTCGAGTGGCTAGCTTCTTCAGAGGTTCATTCATCTTGGAATTCACTCCGATGACTGGAGATTGTTTCTTCGCAAGTTGTATTTATGCCGATTCAGGTAGTTTGCGGTGCTAATTATTCCATTCGGATTACCTTGGTAATCAATATTAATGACAATTCCCCGAATCCGAATGGAATAATTAGCACCGCAAACTACCTGAATCGGCATAAATACAACTTGCGAAGAAACAATCTCCAGTCATCGGAGTGAATTCCAAGATGAATGAACCTCTGAAGAAGCTAGCCACTCGAGCCAGCGAAACTTCAGGAAGAAATTCCAAAAAACGACGGCCTTCAAACCCGAATAAAAGTAGTGACACTGTTCTGGAGGTTACTGTACATATTGCATGTTACCATTGATTATTATAGTTAAGTGGAAAAAATAATGCCATTTTCATTCCTGAACGGTTTTCTGGACCTTCACCATCTGCATAGGATAGAAGTGATCGGATTTTGAATTATTTTAAAAATCGATACAATAAAACCAAAGTTTCATGGTGGGGAAAGGGTCGATAACTAATCAATAATGGGTGTGCAATGTTGAAGAAATTTCAATTCTATGGAAAATAAAAATGTTATAGGAAACTTGTCTTAATTAGTCATTTTTATATGTATTCTAAGGAGTATTTGAGATCATGGTCAACTTCGGAGCGCTGTAAAACTATTATTGAAAAATAAAATACATAATCCATAGTAAAGATTAATCGTTGTAACTCTCCCTCTCAAAATGTTATCATGTTATTTTATTGTGAAATGACTAGAAAAAATTGTTCTGCCGGAAAGGAAATTTGTTACAAAATGTTCAACAATTTTCGTCCTTAACTTTGTTATTTGCGATTTTACGATAAAAAGTAATGAAAATGAAGTGCGTCCCCTGAAAAACGCAACCCCAAATGTAACTCTTCAATGGACTTCGTGTCCAATGATTTTAGTGGCACTAATAACTTCCCCCTAGCTCTTTTCCAACCCCAATCAGTTGGGTTCAGAACACGATCATTTCGATCGAATGTGTCGTTAAAATGTCTCAACCATTAATGGTGTTGAGAATGAGTTTGTTTGACGAACTGCTTCAGTGCTCCTCTTTATTGAAATATTTTTTATTTTTCAGCTTGAAATTATGAGAACCGGATTTTGTGGTAATATCCAAGAATTTTTTCAAATTAATTAGGTTTGAAGTTTGAAACATCATCATAATTGAATATTCCGGAATTATGTCCACCTTGAATATAAAAGAAGAATAAACTGATATTATAGTTCCATTGGAATTGGGATACAAGATCATATACTGAGTTGAAATTATCAGTTAATACACATCTCAACCCATGATATAAATATCTACAGTTGAATTCAATAATGAATTTGGAGGTAGTTCTTACAATGAGACATCAGTTTATTTCAGTAACTCTTATATACAGAACAACGGAATTCTTCAAGTGTATTCCATAATTGTCTTTTATTGTTATTATTTTTTATTGAAGTATTTCAAAAATACTTTCGACTTTTGAAGGTTCATTCCATAAATCTAGGTTAATCGTAGTCTTCTTGACATTGCTGTGTCTTCGGCATGGATGCCTATCGATTTTGCAGAGGCTGATCTAATATCTGGATAACTATCGAAAATAAATTGAATTGAATATTATATAACCTTCGTTATATCTATTTCACCGTATAGATCGAAAGCTTTTGCAAAATCTAGAGAAATGAGTTCTGTAGCCTTATTTTCATCAATACTTCTCATTATATCATCAGTTATATTAGCTAGTGCCGTAACACAGCTTTAACCTGGTCTGAATCATGATTGTTTTAGAGGCAAAATATAATTATCCTCCAAAAAAGGACGAATTTGAGTCTCCATTATTTTCTCTAGAACTTTCGAGAATACTGGCAAGATACTTACAGATCTGAGTTGATTGAAATCTGTTGGTTGATTCACTTTAGGTATTGGTAATATGTTGGCAATTTTCCTCTTAGAAGGAAAATATGATTTTAAGATACATTTATTGATGATATGAGTCGGAAATGGAATTATAATAGGGTAGCATATGTGGATAAATGTAATGTTGATTTGATCATGTCCAAAAGCTTCAGATTTGATATTACGAATCACATTGAAAAAATCACCTTCCTCAACATGTTTGAAACTGAAAGCGTCAATAATATCTTGTTTTCTATTTCTAGAATATTCGTCTATCAGTTCATCACTGGGCTGTTCTGCGTTATTCATAATATGATGTAGCCCATAATATAATAAGTATTGCAATTTTGTCTGGATTCTGATTCCACCCCTTTGCCGCATCTGAATCTTAATGCTCATCACACAATAATCCATTGTAAAATGGTTAATAAAAACTTAATCGACATTCCTAACCTTTCGAACCTTTTTTCTGGTCTGTGCAGAATGTGGGTTGAATTAAATCTTCATATGAGATTTCTTAAGACTCAAATTCTAACGGTGGAATTAGTAATGTATTTCGCTTACTTCACCCGTACAAATTGACAAATGTTTAAGACTGAGAAATATGGAATACCTATTTCATGCAAATAAACTGTTGGACAATCGAATTGAATAATACGAATTTCTAGACGCATTTTGATCTATGACCAGGACTATCAAGACCAAGACTATAAAGACCAAGTCCAAGACTAAGCCAGTCTTGTCTTGGCCTTCAAACATTGAGACTAATCCCAAGATTATATTTATTTTACTAGGCCAAGACAAAGATCATTCAGTCTTGGTCTCGCGAAGCCCTGAACCGAACTATATATAGTCGAATTTATTAACGAGGCAAGTTCAGCTGCCGCGGTGTTTTGCGACCTAACTCAATCATTCGACTGCGTGAATCACAGAATACTGCTGGAAAAACTCGGATTGTACGGTTCCAGAGTCCCCAATGATTTTGTTCTCATCTGAAAATCGTAGCCAGCTAGTAGATACCGATCGCCATTCCCAAATTGGCACTACTTCATGCGGTGTGCCTCAAAGATCATTCTATTATATATCAACGATATAACCATGCTGAATATATCTGGAAAGTTACTCGAAACTTATTCGCAGACGATAGAACTTTATTCTGACATCATTCAACACAACATTGGAGTAATTAAAACCTGGGGTGACAACATTTCACTTGTCTGAATTGTTGACTTTCAAATGTGAACACTGTTATGCTAGCCTACAGTCAGATTGAAAATGCCTCCCTCATTAAAAAATAATTAGGTCTCCACATTGACGATAAGTTTAAATTCAATGAACATGTTGATAAATTATGTAAAAAATTGTCTTCCGGATGCTATGCCATCAGGGTCATTATTGAAGAAGTGAGATTTGTAGCAATTGAATCTGCATATCAAGCACTAGTTGAATAGCATATAGCAAATTATGGAATTGTCTTCTGGGTAGCATGAACATGATCCAAAGTGCTCGAGAAAAGAGCAATCAGCGCCCTTTGCAGGATCAAGATATGGGATTCGTGCAGAGTATTTGAAAAAGCACCAGATGCTTACTGTAATCTCTTTTTTTTCTCTTGGAAACATCAAGTCTGATTCACAAACACCGTGATCAATATGTTGGTCTCAAAATTTACAACTACATTCCAGAACAAATCAAAGATATCAATTTTTACACTTAAAAAAAGAAAAGTTGTTACTATATGACATTATGTCAGCTAACGTGTATATACTTGTGAATATCTTCACTTTTTCCTTACAAATCGTGTGATTTCTATATTTTTTCATTAGATTTTAATGACTTGTAGGTGCTATTTATGTATTCCGTTCAAGAAATTTTATGAGCTGTGACTGTGTTTCGATTCTTTTGTAACTGAGCATAATTTAAAATTCCACCTTGAACTGCTGTATTCATTTTTTGTTTCCCTACAAAAAAATGACTTTCAAAACATTCGATTATTTGAATTGCTGTATTGATAGAGAGATCAGTTAGTTTTTGATAATGAATTCAGGATGATAGTCGAAAATTCAAAATTTCCAATACGGATTAATACCAGAAGGACTATTTTACATAATCTTGAGGTTCTTGGAGAGTTCATTTGCTCTCTTTTCATGGCTTCTCGCAGTGGTTTTAGTACGTTTCATTAATATATGTTTCAATTTGGAGCATGTTCATCAATAGTTAATAGAAATTTTATACATCAATTCAGATTTTTTTATATATAAGTTATTGTGAGTGATATATTTGCCTTGTTCAAATAATATTTTGAAAAAATCCAAGTTGTGTTTGATGTCGTTCAGCATTAAAATATATGAAATTCATTAAATAAATCTGCCCCAAAAAAAGTTATGTCAGAGTGATAAAATCGTGGTAACTTCCAATATGTATTGAATCAGAAAACTGAAACAAAACTTGATACGGGAGTTATTTAATTCATACATTGTAGTATTGAATTGAACTGGCCGATACTTGATGAAAATCCATATTAACAAAAATATATTACAGTTTCCTGTAAACCCATTGTAAGTGAAAATCATACAGGAAACTGTAATATATTTTTGTTCATACATTGTACCTTGAGCTGCCGTTCTGTCGTTTCGCTTTCAATAATTCCAAATTGGCAGGCAGATTAACAGTAGGCAAATGGAAAAAAACGATGTGCTTCAAAATAAATCTTCAATCGATATGGACCGTATCAGATGAATATTTTGTAAGGAGCAACGTGCATATTAGTTTCATCTGAAATGATGATCCTGTTTATTTCTCATTAGTATCAGTTTAATTTGATGTCAAGTGTGTTGTCGATTGAATTGTAATTATACGTTAGATAACATTATATAACAAAAACATGATCCTTGAGATGAAAATACGAAATCCAAAAAAAGTGAGTGCTTCAATCGATTGTTTTATAATATCAATAGATTTATATGATTTTATAATCAGAAAAGTTGAAAAAGGTTTCAATAAAAAAAATACTTACGAATCTGAACATTTTGATTGAATATTATTCGACATAGTCGATGGGCATACTTGAAGACTGGCGCTGAATCAAATCTTTGATTTTTTGAATATTCTTTGTCTTTCTAGAAAAAATGATAAAACTTCAGTTATCCACTTCACATACATACCCAAATTTGAGGATGGTGAATGAAACTGAAATTTCCTGTTTGTGTGTGAAAAATAAAATTTGTCGCGAAAAAAAGCGAATAAGTGACGTTCACCTTGATTCTGCAATGATCTCAACTGTATTTTGAACGAGATTTTTGGAATTAATCACTCGACACGTACAACTTGATTGTTCCGATGTATCAATGTCAGAAACTCATTTTTCGAATTATCATACAGAAGTGCGACCAATCACAGGAAGATAGAAAAATATCTCTCATAATATAAGCGGGTATGCCCATTTAAAGTTACATATTTACATATTTCAGGGACATATTTTGTGTCACAATCAATTTGAAATATTCAGAAAAGTAACCATTGAGGAATATCTGATGGTTAGATTTTAATTATGAAACTTTTTTTTTTCAAAGGAAAATGGTTTGACAGAATTACAATCATCATTAAAGTGAAGTGGCTTTTTGTTCTAGTCGATGAAGAGTAATGTGCATTGTAGAAATTTTGATGATATTTTTAGACTATAAACATGGACATTTCAATTATTTCCATCATTCAGACAACACGAAAAAATAAAGAAGGCATTCTGGTTGGTAGAAAAGTCAAAAAAATTGTTACCTTCGGAATGGAATTCCCAACTGAACCAGAAATATGAAATTTCCTTCAATCGTCCTTATTTTCTACTCAAACTGATATTGGGAAGAATTTTCCATGATTAGAACACTTCATGAAATCTGATCATTAAAAAGGGTCAATAGGTATTTTTCGCTTTTATAGGGTTTACATTACTTATCATCAGAGTATATGATAGTATATTAGAGTGAGCCTTCATTATACGTCTAGGCTCATTTCGTTGATTGATGAAACGGGAAATACTGTAAATTCATTTGATTGGATTACTTTCCATCGCCTTCTGTTGATTCTTCTTTATTATGCAGCATGTGATGAAACTAAACAGTTGACATCTTCTCAATGTTCACCTTCTAACTTTCAACAGAGGGGCGCTGAAAAGGTCTTATAGGAAGAGTTTCTCCATCAGATTGTATATTTTGGTTGGTGATGATTGAATAGATACAACATATCGATTTCGAAAGGAGAATACAAATGTGACATTCTGAAACTCAATCATACTACGGTGCAATAGTGCTACGGTGCAACGTAAAAATTCCTAGCCTATTAGACCATGATGGAAGTGACATATTTTTATGACCTATTTCTGACAGTCTGCCTCAGAAATGGAAATTCTTGATCTAAAAAAACAGTAATCTGTAAAAAATTACGCGCACCGTGTTTTGCTTCATATCATGCCAACAATTTGCTTCTATTGGAAAATACAGTATACTTTCAAGAGTATGCCTTCAAAATGTTCGTTAATCTCACGATAAAATATTTCAGTTGTGATGGTTGAATTGCGAAAAGTTGGTTTCCATTAAAATTCTTGCAATCATTCAGAGCAGTATGTATTCTGTGCGATGTTTGTATGTGTTGAAGTTGCAACGCTGCCTGTGAGAAAGTATCCATCAAAAACATTATTGAACTTAACGAAAGCAAATTCTGAGTTTCAATTGAAGTATCGCGTAGAGCGTAGAGAATGAATATTATTGCCGACAAAAGATTCGTTCCACCTTATTCGAATTCTTCAAAGATCTGACCGTAAAAAATAGGCCCAAAAAATATGCAACTGTCTTCCGGTCTATATTGATACAATAGCATTGCTGATCTCTGCTCGTAATTTCAATTTTATGTGATATTCTTGTGATATATTATTATAAAACATTTTCACAATTATCGTTTCGATTTCTTGATCAGATCTTTCATAAAAGTATCACCGTCTGAATATTGTGGGTTTGGTGGAGTAGGAAACATCGTAAAATGAATTCACTCCAATGACAGATCCATATCGAGTTCATTAGTCATGGAAACTTGTTCAAAATGCAGTTCAATCGTTGCTAAACCAAGGTAAACGCCTTCGATGAGCTTTGTCCCATAACAATGATTTTAAACAAGCTCCCCATACATCCGGATACATTTGACTTTTTTCACCTGTCTCGAATTTTATATTCGTGATGGAATTGTCTGAAATGTCATCATGTGTTCTACAGAGATACGCAATATACAATAACAATGGTCAAATTCGTAAATATAGCTTTGTATTGAAATGTTTCACCAATGAGCTCCTCTTCAAATTATGTGATATTATTGTTGAGTGATTTTTTTCATTCATTCAGTACCACTTAACAACAAAAATTCCACAATTTCTTTTTCAATTTTAAAAAGAGCGTTCCAACGCGAATACAGAAAAGTAAACTGATGGCGTCAATATCACAGTGTTTCTATCGAAATGGAATATTTATCAATACAAACGTTTATTTTGCCGCCAGTTACTCTGGGCAACGGCCTTCATAAAATTTGCCGGTTGTCACCCTGGGTAACGGCCAAAGAATATCATTCTGCGGCCTCTGTTGCGGATGTGAAATGCTTGACTCGCGTCCGTTTGCCCAAAAATTGTATTTTCTCATCTGAATTTTGGACTGGCGATATCATATTAACAAAAATATCAGTTTCCTGTACGATTCTCACTTTTTCACTACTTCATTTCTCAACTGAATGTATGGCATCTTCTCTATCATATCGAACAACTCATGGCCACAGGAAGTATTTTTTCCCAATTAAGAAAGTAATCAATTGTAGAATGTGAAAGTGACGCGTTAAAAAAAAGAACGTCAACTCCAATGTTCGATATTCTATACGAAATTCTGTTCAATACCGCTGCTTCAAAAAGAGATAATTGTGTATTGAAAAAGAAAGATTTGTTCAATTTGCAATCTTGGATATTCGACAATAACGCCAGCCTCAAAAGACACTTTTTCTGTAAATGTCAAAAAAGTACAACAAGCTCCCCATACATCCGGATACATTTGACTTTTTTCACCTGTCTCGAATTTTGGGTATATTTGTGATGGAAGTGTCTGAAATGTCATCATGCGTTCTACAGAGATACGCAATATACAATAACAATGGTCAATTTCGAACATTAGAGTTGACGTTCTTCTCCTATCGAATTTCAATCTCCATCAATATGGATTCGTCTGATATCTTAATTGCTTCAATGTAACTAAAAATGACAGTTTCTGAGTTTTACGAAATATTCCTCGTTTCCATAAATAAAGCATGTGCAATCTTCCGTCAATCTGTATGCTCTACAAACGCGGTTAATGGATATCAGATTGTTGATTTTCATGATTAGCGTCAGTCCTAGAACGTCTTTTATATTTCTCATTGACAGTTTCCATAATATACTGTTGGCGTATATTATTCCATATGAATTACCTGAATATCCTCGTCGGCTAAAGTATCCACTCAAAAAATTCTCTTCCATTATCATAAGAGTTCGAACAGACAATAAAACTGGCTGTAGGACAATTTTTTTTTATTAATGAACCTTGTTAATTCAGAACGTGGTGGAGTGTGGAGGCATGGTCAAAGTCTTTGATCACAACGAAATCTAGTTTTTCAAATCTGCATACCCACATACACAAATACAAACGGTTGAACTGATATTTTCAAGCCCCACCTTTGAAATTCGGTATAAATGGGAAGCAGATCTTGGGAATTGTATCATTTGATTTACAGAGTCAAATACTATCCTGTCAAAATGTTCAAATTCGTGAGTATTATTTTTTATGGTCTATTTCTGATGTTTGATTCAAAATATTATAATACCACGTAAGAAAATCCTTCAGAAATCCCCCACCTTCAGAATATTTTTTCCTAAATTCATATACCTTTTACTGGATCTCTTCAACACGATATTCAATATATTACCTGCAGGGCAGTGAACCACGACGTATTTTGGGTTGATCTAATTTATTTAAAAAAGATCGTTTAAATTTACCGTTTCTCTTTCCTGACCTGTTGAGAAATCCATTAGCTGTTCTTGTTCGGAAGAAATGCGTGATTTTTTCATGTTTTCCATTTTTGTCCTCGTCTTATTCTTTCACTGTTCTTATATACATACATTTAGTAGACTAATTTTTTATAGACTGGGCGGCAGTGACAGATTTTTTGAACAATTTTTCACAGTCTGCCTTTGGAAAGGGAAGTAATTGAAGATAAAACAAATCGTAATCCACAAAAAAATTTATGCGCTGCGTGGTACTTCATATAAGGCCCATAATTTGGGTTTGTTTATTTCAACAAGAATTTAGATGAAAGCGTTTTCACAGACTGCTTTTCATTTGTTACACATTGAAACATCGATCAGCGTGAAAAAAACATAAAGATATACTGTTTTAAATGATACAGGGTGATTTTTAAATTCCCCGAATGTGTTGTGAAAAAAATTAATGAAAAACAACTTTTTCCAGTACGCCAATTACAATTGAATTCTGTCTCATCGTGAGAATAACGAAAATTTATGAGGCAAACTCTCTGGAATTATACAGGGTGTTTCATGAAAAACAAATTCTGGATTAGCCATGGAATAATTTTTTTCGCAGTATAAGATTTATTTCAGATTCAACTATCTCCTATTCCAAAGGCAGACAATTATTCTTCTTTCACCTCCCTTCCTTCTAAACCATATTTTCCGTGAACTCAAGTTGACTTTCGGTTTTCAATTTTCAAGTTTTTTTAGTGTCGATGGATATTCATCTTCCAGGTTTGATCGTTCTAATTTTCATCGCCAATGAATTTACTAATCTTTTCTTTTCTTTTCGAAAATCTTATTTTCCTGAATTAGATTTTATATCGAGTAAAATGGCAAAAATTATTCTGTAAATGAGGATCGCCACTTTCTAGTTGAAATAACAAACTGTTTCAAAAGCCATCTGTCCACAAATGTCCCTTCAGTTCATGTGAAATGAAGTGAGAGCTCAAATCCTAGCTCCCGAAATTCTTGATTGATACAAAGGTCAAGGTCAAGGTAATTTTCTAACAATATTTCAATTAACATTTTTCACGATATGTTGTGGAAACATTTATATCCTCTTCAATCTAGTCGAATTCAATACGTACAACACAAATTCGATTCACATTTATTAAACAACATCAAAGTCAATCAAAGCAAAATTTGAGGGTTACTCTCATAACCGTCTCACTAATTATTTTAGTGAGACGCCATATTGAAACCCACTTTATGTTTATTCAAAATATAAGTTGAACTATTCATGATATTAGTATCATGTTTGTTCCGTAGTTTTCTGCGTTTTTATCCTACCACAATCTCAAGAAATAAGAACTAATATTGGAATCTTTACAAGTGTAGAAGGGCAGATTTATAATCTACCCCGAAAAGTTGCTGTCTATTGAAAAACAGTTCCTTGTGTATAGAACAAGTCCAATTAGTTAGCAACTTAGAAAACTACGGAACAAATATTGACCAACCACAAAATAATGAAGTTCAAACAGTAATCATCATTCACAATCTTCCACAGTTCGCCATCGTTTTTGCCGCCATCTTGGCCGTTGCAGTAGCAGATCCTAAACCAGGTTTCGTCGCTTCACCAGTCGTAGCTTCCCGTCTCGCTTACTCTGCTCCTGTCGCCTACTCAGCACCCTGGTCATACGCTTCCGGATATAGCCCATATGTAGCATCTCCTTTGGCTTACTCTGCATACGGGGCATACGGTTCTTACGCTTACCCTGCCGGATATGTTCGTTACTGATAGACCGATTCATTCGAGATTGTTGTGTAAAAATTGTTTTGGAAATGAGTTTAATTGATTTGAGAATAAACCTTTCGACTAATATTTGTATTTGATTCCAAAATGGGCATGAGAAAAATGAACGTGTCAGTTTCTCACAGCAGAAAATTCATCAAATGGTTAAGGAATGTGGAAGAATACGAGCAATCATTATTATTAATGGATCACATCACAATATACGTCAGTTTCAGATATATGTGATCAATATCTGAATGAGCCCTAGCCCACTCTTTTGGAAATTCCAGAAAAATTGCTCGAGCGGTAGAATATTTCTTGTGGAAGAAACCAGTAATTTTTTCGTCTATGTCCTATAATAAAAATATTCAGAGATGTCCAGAGATATCCAGAAGACATCGTGGAAACCAAAGAGTTAGGAGTTCGTATATATTTTGTCATTTTTTCCAATTGTGGAAATATTGAGTCATTTCCTTAACTGAGATGATTTCGAAGAAACGAATCGTGAAACAGAGATGATCGGCAGGTCTCTAAGCTCAAAACAAAAAAATGGGAAATGGTAAACCCGTCTTGTAGACTGATGAAACTTCTGAAGGTCTAACGAAGCATTCATAGGAAGAAACGCTTTTTTCGCGTTGAATCAGAGAAGTGAACAGGATTGTCAATGCCGTACTACCAAAGAGATGAAACCCTAGGTATATTCCGAGAGAAATCCGATAATTTCAATGAAGATCATCATGTCATTTTCATACATGGAATATTACTCCAGAACAAGTCGGATTCGTAATTTCAAGCGATATTGAGGTGGCAGGTTGTATTCTAATATTTCCTTCAGGAAAAAAAAATGGAAATATCGTTTGATAATAGCAGAGCTTTTCATAGAAGGGGTGTGGATTCAGATCCGGGGAATAAATCGTAGTGTCAAACTCTATTTGTAGCGTTCAAATTCCTTCCTGAATATTCGACTATGATTGATATATCGTAACTAGTTTCCATTTACGTAACATATCCATTGAGGAATGGCAATAACTTTCACTGAACTATATTTCTTGGTGTTAATTTGCTATAGATATTAGTTACTGCATAAATGGTTGAATTTCCTTCATACTACATCTTACATTTTTGGGGCATCTGACCTTCTATTATATTCCTATATAACATTACTTTCAGTCAGGGTGATTTTCATATTGTAACGGGTCGTGTTATGAACTCAAACACTTCATGAAGAAACTTCGAAATCAGTTCCGTTTATGTTTGCTGATTAGTTCTCTGGGTTAGTAACCTACCAC
The DNA here is from genome assembly GCA_032362365.1 of Zygogramma bicolorata. Taxonomy (NCBI): domain Eukaryota; kingdom Metazoa; phylum Arthropoda; class Insecta; order Coleoptera; family Chrysomelidae; genus Zygogramma; species Zygogramma bicolorata. The sequence goes on along the minus strand of JAVJAQ010003800.1, from coordinate 5,150,153 downwards.
TATCTGAAAAAATTAGAATTGATATTGAAATCTATACAAGTGTAGAATGGCACAGATTACAGCAAAGCCATATCGAATGCAAATGTTTATATTTGACGATAGTTCAGGCAGAAAGGTCGTAAGATGAAGCCTGAACCGAAGGAGACACAGAAATTAATAGAAAGTGTGGTGAAAGGATCCCTAAAGCCTTCTACTCGGGCTTCGGAAAGGAAATCAACAAAGGTATTATGGTAGAAAGAGACCTTATTATTCCCCAATCATCGAAGGTCATATCCGACTCATATATAAAAGACAGACAATCGAAAGCGACAAAGTTGGATTGATTATTCTCTTTCATCTTCACTCCTATCGTAATCAAGATCACAGCAAAGCCATATCTAATGCAAGTGATGATATATGTCGATAGTTCAGGTAGATAGGTCTTAAGATGGAGCTAGAATCGAAATAGAGACAAACATTAATGGAAAGTGTTGCGGAAAGTATTCCTAAAGCCTTCTACTCGGGCTTTGGAAAGGAACTCAGCAAAGGCATTGTGGTAGAAAGAGTCCTAATTATCCTTCAATCATCAAAGCCATATCTGACTCTGATATGAGAGAAAAACCAACCAAAACGACAACGGTATATTGATTATTCTGTTTCATCCTCACTCTTATCGTGATTGAGATCACGGTAAAGCCATATCGATTGCGAGTGATGAAATATGACGAAAGTTCAGGCAGACAGGTCGTAAGATGAAGCCATAACCGAAGGAGACACAGACATTAATGGAAAGTGTGGTGGAAGGATCACCAAAGCCCTCTACTCGGGTTTCGGAAATGAAATCAACAAAGGTATTGTGGTAGAAAGAGACCTAATTATCCTTCAATCTTCGTAGTTATATCAGACTCATATATAAAAGTCAGACAATCAAAAGCGACAAAGTTAGATTGATTATTCTGTTTCTTATCGAAATTGAGATCAGAGCAAAGCAATATCGAATGCAAGTGAAGATATATGACGATATTTCAGGCAGATAGGTCTTGAGATGGAGCCAGAACTGAAATAGAGACAGACAATAATGGAAAGTGTGGTGGACGGATCCCCAAAGCCTTTTACTAGTGCTTCGGAAAGGAACTCAGAAAGGTATTGTGGTAGAAAGAGACCTTATTATCCTTCAATCATCATAGTCATATCTGATTCTGATATGAAAGACAAACCAAAAAAAGACAAAGGCAGATTGATTATTATGTTTCATCTTCACTCTTATCGTAATTGAGATCACGGTAAAGCCATATCGATTGCAAGTGATGATATATGATGATTGTTCAGGCAGATAGGTCTTAAGATGGAGCCAAAGTCATATTAGTGCAAGCGCTGCGAAACATTCCGTTTGAAAAAACCGATGACCTCATTCTGATCGATGATTTGACTTAAGAAAGACTTAATTAATGATTGTGGAGGTTGCCGGGCGGAATTATGGTCCAGTTTTTTTTTCGGTCCTATAATAGTTTTCGCTTCCATCGCTGTAGCTGCGAAAAAAAATTGTTATTGACTATTAACACCTGGTTTGAGTAAGGTATGGAGAAAAACGGCATGATCTAATTCAATACAAATTTAATTAAAAAGTGGTTTACCTATCAATTAGTAGTGAAAAATTCATTCAGGTAAGTTTTGACAATTATTGCCGATGCATTTGCAAAGGAAAATACAATTGACTTCGCTTTTTCTACAAGTGCCAAACATTGTCAGGCATTCAGCATTATATTTGCAGAGCCTGATCAAAGAATTTGTCATAGGTGGTTTTGCCATTTGCAACGGGTACAACTTTCCATCTCGTCTTTCATAACCGAATTGGAGTAAGTTCGGAGGCCCATGTATTGCAGCCCTTAAGCAATGTAAATACAAAACATGAAAAATTCTAATAATTTCAGATACATTCGAATTGAATCCCAGCTTAGAAGATATTTTTTGGCTGATCCTTCAAAGCAAATTCCTCAAAAACTACTATTCGATAGCTTATGCTAAAAGTGGTTGTTGAGTACGAAAACATCGGAATCTGCACAATTTATAAAAACTTGTTCAATTCCTTCAAGAACAGCACCAAAATAATGGCTGAAAATCCTTCAATCTGCTTCTGGAGTGATGAATGAACATTTTTCGACGGAAAAAGGTTTCATTTTCTTTTTAATTATCAATGTAATAGTTCATTAATAATGTTACGAAATTCTCTAGCGCCGGCCTTGTCGCTCGTAAACGCAGAATAATATGAATCTAACAATTCAGTAGACCTATTACCTTGGAGCTTGAAGATTTCATGGAGTCTTCATATCCACCTGTAATGGCCAGCTGGGATTTTGGTTGAAGGACTTGATATAAATATTTGTAGTCAGTTTCAGTTAGTTTCGGTTTAGCAGTGTCTGAGGTGTTCTTTTTTTTAAATGATTTATTCAACGTCGGCCTGTTTCCCCTACCAAGGCCAATCATCGACTCCGGTGACCACATTTCCCCCAACCGGAAATTTTGCCGAACACTCTGGTATTCCAACCAGAGGTAGGGATCCTTTACGAGTCCAACAACCATGGACTCAGGACAGCAATTCCTCAATATATCTTGTGTTCATTGATATATTGCCTGCGAGCTGTGATATAATACTTTGCTGCAGTTTTATGAGCTTTCGACGCGCTTTTTCCCTGCTGCTTAGCTTCAGATATCGGAATGACTAATCAACATGGAGAGCTAGGCCATGCCCGTGAGGTATTCTTTCCATCATTCTTTTGTTGATTAACTATCATGATTGTAACGGTCATAGAATCTTCGCCACTTAATGTCCCCTCGAAAGCCATTGTCACAGTGTCTAAGATTTTCCAACAAACATAATATGTTTCCATTCAGTTTGGTAGATGGTGAATGAATTCGGCTAGAGCTGTATGTTGCGGTGTCTTTCTGTTCGTTACACTGATATAAATCACTAAACACCGCTAATGCTTCATGGAGTGTATTGCCTGACAATTTTAGATTTTGACTGCTTAATGAGGCTTGTATGAAAGTTCAGCTATTTCCTTAATGAACTTCCTGCCATGAAAACCAAAGAAGATTGCTTCCTCTCAGTAAGATATGAGAATAAAACCTTGTCACCAAATTTATCGATCAGCATCACTTCGAGATCACGATTAGAACTACATCCTCTACTTCAGCGAGTACAGTCATGCGTTGAGCCAAGTATGTCAATTCGAAAGCGGTCGTCGAAACACCGTCTTTTATATCCGCCATTAATTTGTCAAAAGCAGCCAGTAACTGTATTTGTGATATTTGTTGTTGGTCGACCTCTTTCGTTACTAGAAGATATTGGTAATGAAACGTAATTTCTTTGACACGACGTATGATATTGGAAGTTTCTGCAAACAAATCTTCCGGTGTTTCGTATAACAAATTTTTGTGAAAATTTCATAGTATTATCAACGCATTGGAAAACAGCAAAACTGCTGAAATTTCAGTTGAAAGATGACTTTTTTTATTTTGGTTTTCGTCGTATACCACAAATGGAACATCATGAGTCACTCGACGAATCGCTGTTGCTTCTTTTTGATTTGCAGGTCAGTTGATGATCCAGCCACGCCCTGTGTTGTTGATGAAGCTCTTTCTTTCAGCTTCCTATGTAGTGACGACGACGAATTTTTTCTTCGCTGATATAGCTGGCCATGCAACTTTTATACCACGAGAAGTGTTCTTCATCAGCATTCGGATCAAACAACTTCTTGAATTTGTCTGAAATTTCGTCTTTGCATCGTCTTGCTGCATTTGAATAGTTTCTTTCGGTTTATTCACCAGTTCAGCATGATTTTTCGTTCGCCTTTTTTTTAATCTAATAATTGTAGCGATATTTATTCACTTTAAAGAAAGTTATCCCAAAATTCGAAGCACCGCTATTTTAAATATTGGAAAATGTATCTGTTATAAAAATGGATGAAGTTCAGCTATAACTGAAGTCACAAAAACTGTTGAGAAAAGCGCGGCCCGCTCCAAAACTCGAGAGAAGGTATGTGACGCTGGGAAGGAGATTTATAATAAAACTGACAACGGGCTTTTCTGGCAACTTTCAGTTCCAGGTTTGGAAGGATCTTGCAAAAACATTCCAGTCGAGAAATAGCGGTCAATGGTTTTTGCATTCTATACAACATTTTTTTTCAACAACTACAGCGATGGAATCGAAAACTCCTATTATAGGGCCGAAAAAAAAACTGGACCATAATTCCGTCCGGCAACCTCCACATTATCATTAATTAAGTCTTTCTTAACTCAAATCATCAATCAGAATGAGGTCATCGATTTTTTCAAACGGAATGTTTCGCAGCGCCCGCTCTATATCAGACTCATATATAAAATACAGACAATCGAAAGCGACAAAGTTAGAATGATTATTCTGTTTCATCTTTATTTTTATCGTAATTGAGATCACGGCAAATCCATATCGAATGCAAGTGATGATATACGACGATTGTTCATGCAGATAGGTCTTAAGATGGAGCCAAAGTCATATTAGACTCTCATATAACAGTAAAATTGAGTTTGGCCTGATATAGTGAAACTCTTTATTAAATTGTCGAGGTTTCGAAAATCTTCATTTTCACATTAATGTGAGATTAGATATGAAACAGCAGAGGAAAAATCCTTGTTCATCTATCTAATCTCACATTAATGTCTTGAAAAAAAAAATAAAGATTTTCGAAAGCTCGAAAATTTGATGAAGAGTTTCACTATATCAGGCCAAACTCAATTTATGACTGCAACCCCAAGGTTAATTTTCATTTCATGAGGATTTTCCAAATTTAGACGGTAATTTCAACTAGTCCAGTCATGAGACTACCCTTCTCTCTCTCTCTCTCTCTCTCTCTCTCTCTCTCTTTCTCTCTCTCTCTCTCTCTCTCTTTCTCTCTCTCTCTCTCTCTCTCTCTCTATATATATATATATATATATATATATATATATATATATATATATATATACTTGTTCTATCCAAAAAGAACTGTTTTTCAATAGACGCATCAACTTTTCGGGGTAGATTGAAAATCTGCCCTTCTACACTTGTATAGATATCAATATAAATTCTTAGTGGTTCTTATACTTCCAACTGAATTCGCCGCTATGAAACTGGATACCCAGTTGATGCCCACAATATCTCGAAATGAAAATCGATAAACTTTCATGGGGATACTGAATGAATAAAATTTTTTGCATTCTTGAAATGGATTTCATGAACTTGACAAAATTTGAATATGTAATAAGGATTAAGAGTCAGATTTGTATGACCACATTGGATTGAAACAAACCAATTCACATCAAAATATTTAATGAAATAAATAATGAGTCACATGGAAATGTGAACTACACGAACATTTTACAAAACAACGTAGGATGCTGTGTAAGGTGAGTAAGCAGTATATCCTGCGGAATATACAGACGGCGCCACATAACTTGCATATGCTACAGGGGCAGAATAGGCAGAGGTATAGGCAACAGGAGCAGCGATCACTGGTGCAGTGTAGGCAGCAGCCAATAGGCTGGGATCTGGAGCTGGTTTAGGGTCAGCTTTAGCTTCAGGTGCTGGGGCAGATACAGCAATGGCGAAGATAGCGGCAAAGATACACTGGAAATAAAATACTCGAATTAATATTCATTACTCAGATCAGTGACATAGTATTTGAGAAAAATTTCGTGTTGTGACTGAACTGATGGACAATGAAAAATTCTTTTATATTATGTCAAATTATCCTTTTACTTTCTCCAATCCGATGGATCTTTTTCTGTGCGTCGTCAATACCTGGCGAGAAGAAACAGATAGTTTCAATACATTTGTTTCACAAGTGAAAATAAACGACAAAATAGTTAACGTTAGCGTTGATGTAGACAAATTTTGTATGCACAGTCAAAACTGATAATCTACGTACGTAATAATTTAATTTTATAATATATGTGTTGTTGATCATTCACTCGAAATACTTATCAAAATTGAAGAAACAAACAAAAAGAACTGGATGAAAGAATAGGATTATTCATTTCGTGTTCAGCATTTTCGGAGACGCAATTACTGAACCCATCAATTTCAGATGTATGAACATGAACAGAAAAAGAAAGTGGTTTATAATAATAAATATTCAGATACTGCGGAATTCTCGCCCCAAACATTAGAGTTTTCTGACGTAATTGTACAAGTGATCAAAATTACCAATAATTAGGTATAAAAGTGTTGTGCTCATGAACACAATAACTCTAATTACATTATCTGACTTGTCCTACACCAAGCAGATGATCTCAAAGGATGTATTTATTTCCTCAAAAAATCTGAAACTCACGGAAGAATCGGTATGCAAATTGCACGTCAAAACTTTCCAAAATTAGAATTATTTGCGTGGTTTTATCCACCTTAACTTGAACTGAAAACATTTATAATCATCAACCAAATCGAATCCTTTTATGAAATAGCTCATCTTCAAACTATTCTGTATCGAAATTTCAACATCCACAATCACACAATCCACATCAACATGCCGAATTGAAAACATCAAATAAATGATCTAAAAATTTTTTTTTCATGAATAATATATTTGTTTGACAGAAATTGACACCTTCTAATCAATACTCACCAATTTGAACATTTTGGCTGATGTTGAGAACCTAATTTCTTCAATTGATACCCTCAGAATGTAGCTGTCAATATTTATATCTTCAAACTAAGCAGAGATGGCATGTATGTATTAAAGTGGGGAAACAAATGGTCGGGATTCAATTTTGCGACATCATTGTAATTTGTATGCAATGAGCATTTTCAATTACTCTAGTCATAATCAGGTCAATGTTTCGAATGTTTTACTGCCGTACCAATCGAGTACTGCATGATTTCAATATACATGCACCGTTCATTAGGGGTTATTGGAAAAGTCAATTTTCATTAAACTCTATTTGTAAGCAGTTTCTACCTGATCAAATCAGTTTAGAGCCAATTTACTATCAAAAGATGTATTGGTGGTGGCACAGTTGAAAAATAATTTATTCTATCAAAGTGCTCGAAGATATTGTTTTTAATATCAGAGTCAGATTATTTGTATTTTAATTGATTTTTCCTTATTTGACACTATTGTGAGTGCGCCTAAGAAACAGAGCCTGTGCGGGCAAGGGGCGACTAACGCTCTTGACTCGTAGCGCTTCGGGGCGACCTATTGATTCATTTCGGTAGTGTACTTGCTATTTCAACTCTGGAGGAACCGTAATATTTACCTATTCATGTCATTCGATAACACAAACCTTACATGCCGGGATTGATATTAAGTCATTCTCAAACTTATTTTTTAGTCAGTTGCATCATGAGACTCTTTTTAAAGATCAATTACCCTAACAGCAAACTCATATTATTTCCCTAACAATAAACTCATATTATTTGCATTATATGCCTTTCAACTCGATTTTCAGTTTATTGTTGAGAAATCAATCAGAATAAGTAGTAGTAACAGACGAAGGCCATATCGGACCAAAAAACTTTGCAGGTAGATTTTTCCCTACCTTAGAATGTAATAGATTGTGAGTTAAATAAATATTCAACCCTGGTATTGATTAAGTATCATTTTTTTTTTTCAGAAGATGCTAATCATGTAAGCGAAAAGCGCGTCGAGTGCAATAATGGTATTGGGGTAATTTATTCCCAGATAGCACACATTTTACTCAGAATATCCCAATTCCATCATTCATTTTAACCTGAGGAGTTCTCATAAATTATCCCCCAAATGTCCGTAGGATATTATAATAGTGCCCATGTAGTACCGCAGAACATCCTGGCTTACTGATCCCCACCCTATCCCGAGGTCGATACCAGTCACAGGATATAGTTAGTTGATATCCAGGTAAGATCCCGAGGATATCCCAATTTCATCACACTTGACTATTATAGGACCTCCTGAGTAACATTACGGTGTTACGTCCTCAGGATTTCCCCACGTATTCCGAGTGTAGTGTATAAAAAATAACAATAAAAATATCCTCATCTTGTCCTCGACGTTTCCTGAGTGTATCATAGGACTACATTATCTCTCTCTGTGGTGATGAAAATTATTCAGTGTATTATGAATCCCAAGACTTTTGTGATAAAAGTTCATACATTCGTATATAATTCGTACACATTCATATACAACACAAATCCGATAACTCCTGCTACCTCCAAGTAAACGAGGTATCGTGTTCGGTTTTCATCGTTTGGAAATTCGATATGAATCATCCATTACGACTTTTATCCGATGTCAACCGATCGATTTACTTGGGAATATACGAGTAACAAGTATTTAGTTAAGAAACTGAACACACTGCAAAATCATTCTTTTTACAATATCTGTGAACTCACTAATGCTTCAAATCTATTTTTCAAAGCTATACTTACGCAGCCCTTTTGTTCTAGGCTATCTTTCCATGGTACTGTACACTAACTCTGTCTGTGTTTAGCGTTGAATTTGACACTTTTGACAGTTCGCATAACATGGAGTGAAAAATGGCGTTGGTTCAGTTGCTTGTGTTTGTAGTAGCATGTCTCATGAGAATCAAACGAGGAACAGATAGACTTTTGGATCTTGATAATATCATAAATGACGACTTCGAATTAAACTCAAATATCAATATAGAATCCCGACATTATATTGACAATCACAATGAATTGAGAGCATCTAATTATGTAATGGATACCGATTATCCTTCATTTCAAAGAGAACATAGGAATGTTCATTTTCACAGAATGACCGGATGGATATGTCTTATGATGAGGACTATGATAATTTGTATTTCAATGACTGATAATTTGGAGTTACCATCATTGTTTCACGAAAAATGTAATCAAATTCAAATAACTTGCTTTCCTTTCTAAACTCTGAATATTCTGATTTCAGAGTGCATGAGGAGAATACCATCCCTAAAAAGTCAAATGAAGCCTCGTTGGAGGGTACAATTAAGAGCTGGCTATGCGTCATGCCAAAGAAAGGACAGATAAGAAGAGAAGACTTCAGTGGATAGTTGGTATTTATTCCATTTTTTTTCTGTGATGTAATAATACATTTATTATTGTATTCCAAATTTTTCGTTTCTCAGAATTTTTATTCATGTTGACGAATTATGTTGGTCTTTGTTTGACTTGTAGAACTTTAGTAATGAATAAACTTCTGTTCATTTGTCAATGTTTCTTTTTATTCCACAATATTCCCTATATAGAGGCCAAAAAAGGTAAAAAATATAAATTCCTAGGACATCATATTTATAGAGAAAATGATCCGGAGCTTAACCTGACACGATCCGCTTCATATCCTTATGACGTATACAGGATTTCCTAAAAAAAAAAATATAGTCCCTGTTTCATACTGGTGATTTGTGCAGGACATCTTGGGGACGTCCTAGGAAGTAGGAATTTGGTAACATATCCGCTTCCTAGTGACATGATTGGGACACCCACCAGTATCCTACAGACGATTTAACATTGTCCCATATTGATCCCAAATAGGTCATTGTGCTATCTGGGTTATTTCTATGTGAAGTGACAACTTTTACACAAAGGATTTCAATATCATCGTTCAATTCCATAATGCTTTATTGGAGTGGCCTTTCTATAGATTGCCCTATAGATGTTGTTGCTTCGAACTCCTATGCCCTTCCACGATGTTAGTTTTGTAGCGATTTTCCAGGGTTCGTTGGTAAAAACTCTAAAAGTAGTTATAACCCTTGGGATCTTCGAAAATGACGATTTTCAAACCTTATTGTATATGTTTTTCGTCTTATAATAAAACAGTACATATGCAGTGGATAGGACGATACACTCGACCATTCCCGTATTGCAAGTAAAAGTAACTGTGTACAGTTTGGTTACAATAAAAAAATGTATCGTCCAAATGCCAGGCAGTGCTTTTTACAATAATTTCTAGGTTTCATTATGTAATACAATAAAATCAATCGAATTTGATGAGAATTTCAAAATATCAAAGATTTCACCTTTCGTCAATATTCAGTTGAATCAATATTTTCATTTTTCTGATAGACCTAATACTACGTCCAAATTGATGCAGTAGAAATCTGCTCGATTTCACAAATAAATCACATCAATCAATTAATTTTACAATAGAATCAGAAATGGAATCATTGCATATAAATTTCCCAAATCGAAACCCGAATCGAATATTGGACATGGATTTTTATTTCTACATAAATCTCCACAAACAGATTCTACAATAAACAACAGCTCAACCAACTCATGTCAACATAAAGTTGCAATTTAGAAGTACTACTATGATACTTGGGTTCATTTACCCGAACAACTCGTAAATAAAGTAGAGTATACTACTCGCAATAATGATTATTTTTATTGACTCATAGTATAATCTACTATTATCAACGTCTGGGTTTTTACCAAGTGTGTTTTTCATTTAATGTGTTTTCATCATATTGCGTTCGTATCATTCAAGTATCTGTTGCATGTATTTGCATGTATTATATGCATTTTCAATCCTACACATATTGATCGAATATATTTTTTGATGAAAGTTCATTCAATATTCCTTTCACGATCGAAATTCTTTTATCAAATATGTTTCTATCATTTTGTTTCCGACCAATTTTCCGCTACCCATAGAAACTACAAGTTGAATTTTTTCCATATTCATTGAGAATATAATTCATTAGTTTTCTTGATCGCTACCGATATGAGTTCAATGAATTGATGGAAGAAGTAGAGCAAGGGAAGTGAGAAAAAGTTTTTATTGAACCGAATAAGATAACTGTATCTCATATAGAATAGTCACTAACATTTGAGAGGTTTGTTAGAATGTTTTGACTTATGCTATCCGAAAAAACGGAGGGCCACTGTAACTTTGAGCCAGCAATAACTGCGGTCATATGCACCGAATATCAATTGATGATATTGCGTATATCCGACCAGAGCATTACATGAATAGCAATGAGGTAATGTGCGTATTCCCCAATCGATATCCATCGAAATAACCTCCTCAGCTCATTTATATAAACACCGAATCAACTGAACGATGGTATCAGTTGAACAAATCGTTTGATCACCGAAAAAACAGAATGTTCAAGTTGGTGAGTATTAGTATTGATTATTATGCATTATCCATTTTTTATTTCGAAATCAGAATTCATAACAGTCTGCCCGAATACCTAAAGAATATCAATCATAACGAAAAATTCAAAAGAGACATAACAAAATACTTCATATCAATGAAAGATTAGTAGGTAATCTGATTCAAGTGATTTTATTTGTTTTTGTTAAACTGGCATTTGTTCCTTATAGTTTTATAGATGTTGTATGTAACAATTAGTTATCTGTTTTTTATTCCTTGTACAAACATTTATGTTTCTTGGGATTAATAAACTATTACTATCATGTATTAGTAGTATCCAGTCAGTATACTGATTTTTCAAATGAGATTTCGATCACACTAGGAAACCGAAACTATGTATCCAAGACACGAGTCAGAAAAAGAGGCATTTTTCGAAATTTTTCCCAATATTCAAGATGATTTCATTGATATTGATCAGTTTCCGGACATTATCAAGAGAAAAAACTATATATATATATATATATTATTTCATGCATCATAGAATTTGGTACTGAACGATACATACAATATTGCTTCTTCTAGTGCATTATTGCTGCTCTCTTCGCCTTGGCCGTGGCTTCCCCAGCACCTGAAGCTAAAGCTGACCCGAAGGCTTCTGCTGACCCAAGCCTGATTGCCGTTGCCTATAGTGCTCCTGTTGTCGCTGCTCCCGTTGCATATGCTTCTGCCTACTCCGCCCCTTTGGCGTACGCTAGTTATGTGGCGCCCTCTGTTTACTCTGCTGGTTACACTGCCTACTCGCCATACACGGGATCTTACGTCGTATTATAAGTATCAGTCAATTATAACAATAAATAAGTTGATTTGAAAAAAAAAAATGTTTCACTTAGTGGTAGAAAGCCATCACAATTTGTAATACGAATAATGCTCTAACACAAATGAATTACGTGACGGAATATTTGAAAGGTTTTCCTCACTAAGGAATCAATTTTAATTGTTTGATAACTCCCATTTCACAGGTCAGACAAATCTCAGAATGTTAGACAAACCACGGAGTATTAATTATCAGTCGAAAAAAATCGAATATTTACCAGAAAACTTTATAACCATTGCAGGAAAAATAAGAATTAGTTCCTGGTATCGATGAAAGTGCAGAAGGCAGATTTTCAATCTACCCCGACTAATTGAACGTGTTTCATTCAAAAGGAACTGTTTTTCGAAATATCGCAGCAATTTATCGGGGTAGATTGAAAACCTTCCCCTCTACACTTGTATAGATTCCAATATCAATTCTCATTTTTAAAGATTGTGGTAGATGGATTGAGAACCCAAAAAAAGTAGGAGAAAGAATCCATCCACCACAAAATAATGATATTCAAACAGTAACCCGCCTAGCTATCGCACCCGTAAAAAAGTATCATGGATTTGATATAAAACTGAGGTTTCAGATGGATACATATATAATCATAGAACTCGTTCAAGACTCAATGAATATCCGAACGGTTCTCGTTCATTTATGACAGCTAAAGCTGTCGCTAAAATCACTTTCAGTTCATTTCCCCTTTAACCAAAGAGGAAATGCCAATATTTTTTTGCTGGAAATTCTACTTCGAACTCATCGGGAAAAAAACCCCCGAATATCACGCCTGTCGAAAATCGTATACCTGAAATTATTTTTCACCAAAAAAATGTGATAAATATTTTAATTAACCTGAATATAAACAAGGCTTGATGATCTGATGGAATCTCAGCACTTGTTCTTAAGGTGTGTGCCACCGAATTGACACTGGTACTTTGCGAATTGTTCATCTTTTCCTATAACTTGGAGGTTTTCCTAATTCTTGGAGAACAGTCAGAATTCAGAAAGTTCCTAAAACAGGGAAGAAAATTCTTCCTCGTAACTAGATACCAGTTGTATTGCTTTCTATCATTTCCAAAATGATGAAAAGCAATCAATATGAAGGTTATCAAATATTTGGGGAAATCAGGAATACTTCATGATCGACAATACAGATTTCGCCAGTAGCGAGATTTACGACCAACTTATTTATCATAAATAAATGATTCTTCAGTTTCTCCAATCCCAATACAAATACACAAACCCTACCAACGTATTTGACACTGACATTTTGGAATTTGGTTATATCGATTCCATGGTAATATTCAATTCGGAAAATTTTGTGATAGGACTACAAGAGGGAATAAAGGCTATTACTATTAATACCTAGTCATTCTTCCCTAAGGAAATAATATATGGAATCATACTGTCCTTAATAAAAGTGGTTAACCTCTGCGAGGGTCATGTATAAAAACTAAGTTCATTTCAGCAAATTACTGATCAAATATCGACCAGTGACTCGTTGGCGTTTGTTTCACATATTTGGCAGTATTCCATCGAACAATTAAGAGAAATGTTAGCTGTTGCACTCGACATTCCAAATGCGTTTGATCGGGTTTGGCATCGGGGTCTCCTTTCTAAACCGCCATCTTATGGTTAACCTCCTCAATTGTGTGCTTTATTGAAGAGTTTTTTATCTGATAGGTCTCTACACGTGGTTGTTGAGGGAGTATCGTCTGATATTCTCCCAATGAACGCAGGTGTTCCACAGGGTTTAGTTCTGGTGCCTACTTTGTTTCTGCTCCATATCAATGATTTGCTAGAGGAATCATTTTGTTTATTGTATATTTTTGCGTATTTTCCATTCTAGTTTCTCTTCCAGCACGAGAAACAAGAATAAACAGAGGAATTAGCGTCAATAGAATCAACGACAATTTGGCGGAAATAATAGAATGAGGTAATATCAACTTGGTGGAATTTGATGCTGGGAAAATCCAGGCATGTATCTCTTCAAAGAAAGGCGATCTATCTTCATTCAATGTTCAGATGTCAGAAGTAACTATTCCTAAAAAGTCAAGTATCTCGATGCTAGTAATCCTGATCAGGAATAATCTCTCATAGAAAAATCATGTGGATGGCACTAGTGATTTTGTTTCCAACTCATTTCTTTACTTTCTTTTTTAATTTTTTTTTCAAGAACGTCGTAGCATGTATTCCATATTTCATTTATTATTATCATACATGAGCCACAAAATGGCAACCAATTCAAAAAGAGAAGTGCCAACAATGTAGATCATTCATAATTTGATGATTATTTCAATAGCCAAACATTCATTTCCTATATAAACTGATTGTCAACTGTATTTCGAATAGTCAAACTTACAAACAGAAATCTGCACCTATTTCACAAGGAAATATGGACATAATAGTGTAGATGGCCTAACAGAAACGCTTCAAATCCTTCTTACACATACATTGACTATCTATACTATTTCTCTATAAACAATGTCAGACGTCGAAAATATATAACGTTTCGTTACTGGCATCGAATATCAAAGTTGACTTTTTATCAAATTCAACCAAACCTTTATTACCCTTTTTACATTATGCCTTTAATGCTCCTGAGACTGAACTACATTACTTTCTCAAATCGATCAAAAATATTTTCAGTATTTCTAAAATTAAATGAAAGCATTTTCATGGATCTACTGCATACAGATCTCACGCTTATCCTGCCGGATATGTTGGTTACTGAAAGAAAAAAAAACAATTGGGATTCATGTATAAAACTTGTTTTGGAAATAATGACATAATTTAATAGATCTGAGAATAGATCTTTCGAAAAATTTTGTCTTTGTTTCCAAAAATGGGTATAAGAAGATTGAACGTGTCAGTTTTTTATCAGCTGGTCGGGGAATGTAAGAGAAAACAAGCAATTACTGTGACGAAACTGTTGAAGGTGGAAAGAAATATTATTGCGATAGGGATGCCTTTATTGCGTTGAATCAGAGAGGTGAACGAGTTTGTTAGTGAAGTACAACCATTGAAATGAATCTCTTTTTTTGATATTGAAATCCTATTGTTCCAATAAATATTATCGTCTTATCTTCGAACATGGAACAGTTATCTAGAACAAGTACAAGTCCGATTTATGACTTCAAGTAATATTGGGGTGGCAAGTTGTAATCGGATATTTCTTTCAGAGACAAATTTGAAAAGAATGTATGATAATTGCAGAGATTCCCATAAGAGAGGTGTGGATTCTGATTTGGAGCATAGATCGTAGTCTCGCACTTTTGTGAGCAGATTAATTAGCGTTCAAATTTCTTCCTGAATATTCAGCTGTGATTAACATATCGAAACCAGTTTCCATTTTTGTTACATTATCATTGAAGAATAGAAATAATACTGGACAATATTTATTGTATGTGATTTTTTATTGGTATAAATAGTTTTACATACCTTATACTATTCGTTTCAGTCGAGATAATTTTTCAGTTTGTTACAAGTCGTGTGATGAACTGAAAAACTTCATAGCGGACCTCACACAATTCATTGGATTACAGTCTCCTATCACTCCAAAGGAATTCAGCTCTGCCCAACTCTACTTATTTACCAATCGATGTTTCTTATTCACTCTTCAAAAACTCAAAAAATTGAGACTTGGGATAATTAAATTGATGCATGAATACTATATTTTGGAGTGAAATTGACACATGAAAATTTCAAGATGGCGACTGGGTGCCATTTGGAAAGAAATTAAATGGAAAGAAGGGTTTTGTGAAACATAATTTCGAAGCTAGTGACGAATATTTTACAACGCTAGAATATGAAGTCAATATCTTCACCTACTCCAAAATAGGGGAACATTTAATAATTGAAAATACCTGAAAACGAACACATTACTATGGTAACCCCAAAAACCCTATAAGGTTTGATAGGTTATTTTTTGTTTATAAAAAAGTACAACGAACATCATTGTTCGGTTCAAATATTCTCATTTAGTTTCCGATTCTATAAATTGATAGGTACCACGTAAACTATTTCCAAAATGGTCATTTGAACAAAATTCAACAGGTGAATTGTATTTGAATATGCTGGAAACTACTGTTGATCCTCTAACCACCGAAATCGTCGAAGTTAATTCTAATGAATTATTATATTATCATTATAATGGATATTATTATTCCAACAAGATGGAGCACCACTATATTACCCCAGATGAGTAAGAAACTATTTGGATAATACTTTCCATGGTCGTTGGATTAGCCATCGAGGTCCTACGGAATGGCCAGCCCGCTTGCCAGATTTGACATCTCTAGACTTCTTCATGGGGCTATTTGAAGCAGAAAGTGTTCTGAACTTGCATCAATATTGAATGTACGGCAGAGAATAATAGAAATGTAGAAATCTCGACGTTCTTGTGTTCGAAAATGTTTGACGTGAAATATCAGATAGGCTGTTCTTATCTTAAGATTCAAGCCAACCTTTTCGAGCATCTTCTATACTGAATTCAGCTCATTTCTTGAAATTATGAAGTCAAACATTCATGAGCGCAGACAATTATTTAAAGTTGCCCCATTTCATAAGTGAATATATCGACCATCTTGAAATATTTATGTGTCAATTCCAGTCCAAAAAATAGTATTCATGCATGAATTTCATTATTCCACGTTTCAATTTTTTGAGTTGACCCGTCGAAAAATAAAAGAGGGAGGAAATTATAGAAATGCACTGTATATACTTACAACTAAATACACCATGCCGTTTCGAAACTGGATACCCTTTTGCAATGATAATCTATGAACTCTTGAAGGGATAATGAATGCGGATACAATTTTGAGAATTTTTTAAAAAAAGGTTTTCATAAACATTTTGTCATGTTTCGATTATGTAATATGAGTATTAATATCAAGACTGTCATTACCAAATTCGATTCAAACAAATAATTTAAAATCAAAAATTTTATTGAAATAAATAATGAATCATGTATAAATGTAAATTACACAAACATTTTACAGAACAATGTAAGATGCCGTATAAGGTGAGTATGCGGTATATCCTGCGGGATATACAGAGGGCGCCACATAACTTGCATATGCTACAGGGGCGGAATAGGTGGAGGTGTAGGCAACAGGAGCAGATATTACTGGTGCAGTGTAGGCAGCAGCCAATAGGCTGGGATCTGCAGCTGGTTTGGGGTCAGCCTTAGCTTCAGGAGCTGGGGCAGATACAGCAATGGCGAAGATAGCAGCAAAGATACACTGAAAATGAAAAACTTTATTAATTTTCATACTCAGATTAGTGACATAGTACCTATTTGAGAAAAACTTGTGCTGTGACTGAACTAAAAAAGACATTGAAAAATTGTTTTATATGCGCAATTATTTTTTTGCTTTCTCGCAGCTGATGGATCTTTTTTCGTGCGTTGTCGATACCTGGCGAGATAAAACAGATACTTTCAACACATTTGTTTTACAAGAGAAAAAAACGACAAAATAGTGAACATTAGAGTTCATGTAGACAGCTTTTGTATGCGCAGTCAGAACTGATAACCTACTCACGTAATAATATAATATTATTATAAATGTATTGTTGTTTATCATCCACTCGAAATACCAATCAGAATTCAAAACCAAATAAAGACAACTGGATGATAGGATTAGTCATTTCGTGTTTAATAAACCCAACAATTACAGATGTATGAACATATAATATATATGTTTCAGATACTGAAATCAGTATTAAAAATGTTCGCCCCAAACAACAGAATTTCCTGGAATATTTGTACAAGTGATCAAAATTACCAATAATTATGTACGAAAGAGTTGTACTCATAAATACAATAACTCTATTGATATTATTCGACTTGTGCTACACCATGGAAATGAACTCAAAGGATGAATCAATTCTCTCAAAATATCTGAAAATCACGGGCGAATCGGGACGAAAATTGCATGTCAAAACTTTTCAAAACTAGAATTGATTTGGTGAATATATCCACCTAAACTTGAATCGCAGATATTTTACAATCAGCAACCAAATTGAATCCTCCTCTGAAATACCTTATTTTCAAAATATTTTGTTTTAGAATTCATTTACAGATCATGAAACAAAACTGGTGGGTCGAGCCAGGGTGATATCCACTTGCTAGGTTGATTTCCACTTATAATCGGTTGATTATCGTAACAACATGCAAAAATGAAAACATCAACCAGGCAATAATTTCTAGTCATGAACTATTTCCTGTTAGTTTTCGAATATTAACAAGAGTCGAAATTGGGACCGAGTTATCAATACTCACCAATTTGAACATTTTGGCTAATTCTTGGAACACAATTTTTTCAATTGATAACTTCAAAATGTAGCTGACAATATTTATATCTTCAAACCAAACAAAGGTCGCATGTATGTATTATAGTGGGGAGACAAATGGCCAGGATTCAATTTTGCGACATCATTATGATTTGTATGCGATGAGCGTTTTCAATTAGGTACTCCACTCATAATCAGGTCAATGTTTCGAATGTTTTTACTGTCACACCAATCGAGTAGTGCATGATTTGAACATACATTAGGGATTATTGGGAAAATCAATTTTTATTGAACTATTTTTTAGCAGTTTCTACCTGATAAAATCACAATAGAGCCAATTTCATATCAGAATGAAATACTTTTTTCTGATATCAGAGTCAGACTATTTGCTGGTCATTAATATTTTTTTCTTTCTCTATTGAACACTCCCGTGAGTACACCCAGAAGGCAGAGTCTGTGCGGGCAAGGGACAACCAACGCTCCTGACTCGTAGCGCTACGAGACAATTAATTGATTTTTTTCGGCAGTGCACTTGTTATTTCAACTATAGAGAAACCGAAATGACCTCCTATACTACCGGTTGCTGTATTCGATACACAAACTTCACGTGCCGAGATTGTTATGGAGACAAATTGGCATATCCCTTTTAGTCCTACTTTCAGTTCATTGTTGAGCAATTTATCAGAATAAGTAGTGACAGACGATGTCCGTATAGGACCAGAAAACTTTGCAGTAGTTTTGGCACTACCTCAGATTTCAATCGATAGATAACCCTAGTCTCCATATTTTGTATCAATTTTCTTCTCCTAAAGATGCTGACCTTTTCAGTGAAACGCGCGTCGAGTATAAATCATATCAGTTTGTTGTTAGGGCAATAATAATTGATTTCTCAAAAAAGCTTCAACTTTCACACTAAATGTTTCGATCTCATCATTTAGTTCCATCATACTTTCTCTTGGAGTGGCCCTTCCATAAATTTCCCAATAGATGTTTTTCTTGTAATGAAATTGCTCCTTCAATTTCCTATCCCATCCTTGTACGATGTTAGGTTTGTAGCGATCTTCCAAGGTTTTTTGGTGAAAACACCAATTTTTTTTATCAGAATTTGAATGCCTTTTTCAGATTTTTTTATGCACGTATTCTCAAAGTAGTTGACATAACCTTTGAGGCCTCAACGAATTACGATTTCCTGAAAAATCACCTCGAATGCTCAGACAACGAATTCGACTGGTGCGAAGGCTATTGCTGTAAAAATGTCTACGATTACTAGCTGAAAATCAATTTGAACAAGTAAGTGAAACTCCTTCATTGCTACAAATTCAAAATATGTAATTGTTATTACGGTTTTTGTTTTCATTTTCATCCGCAATTGCTCAAACACCTCACTGTACATGTATTCCGTCTCAGAGTTCTGAGCAATGCGTATGCTAATGATAGGTCGTCCCACTTACACATTCCTGTATTGTATATAACTGATAATACATTTCGCGCTCAATTAATAATGTACCGTCCATATGCCACGCAGAAAAATTCCCAAGAATTTCTGGGTTTCGTTATGTTCCAAATGTAATAAAATCAATTGAAATGGCTTAGAAATCAGGAATATTACAGTTTTCACCTTTTTCTGCTTCTTGGTACTGAACTGGTAAAACGAAAACTTCAATATTCAGTGGAACAGTTGGATCAAAATTTCCTTTTTCTCTGATAGACCTAATACCACGTCCGAATCGATGTAGCAGACATTTCGGCTGTCTCGAGCAGAAACACAATAACAGACAATTTTCACTTTGGAATAATAGCGTAATCGAACTTACTGTGTTGTGCCACGCATTTCTGTATTTTGAAATATCATAATCGGTTCATGAAAAGCGAAGTTATCACCTGACCCTAACATAGTAACTATCCCGACTTCGATAGAGCACCCACACCAAAACACAATATATACAACTCCAAGAAAAACACAGTAGGTGCATAGAATTTACTGTGTTTCACGAGATATGTGATTACTGTGTTTGTGAATGGTCATACAGCTAATTTTCTGAAAAGTGCAGAATTATTTTCCCTGACTCCAATCAAGCAACTGCAAAGTGCCCTATGATTTCAATCATGAATCGATCATTTTTTGTTGATGAAGAAGATAATTAATTGTAGTATCACACGTGTGTTCAGCCAGTTCAGAAACACTACGATCAACGTACAATTGAATGACCCTTCATATAAAAGGAATCAGTATTCATTTGTTACTTTTTGGCATTGCTTTTTGTTTATTCATCGGAGCTAAAAACTTTTTATATCTTTTATAACAAGGAATTCATTTCAATTAGGTTTCAATATTAGTTTTCAGTTGATTCAATGTTACTACGGCAACGAATTCGAATAAAAACTCATTCAACCTAAATTTCTTCTCATTCCACTTACATTAAAAGCAGATTGGTTTTTTTGGAGAAGATTGATATAAAAATCACAACTGTGTTTTTTTACACAGACTAATTGAATTGAAAACAAAGCGAAAGCAATCACTGTGTTCTCTCACGAGCCTCACATTACACTGTAATCAAAAGTACCATACAGAATCATAAATTATGACACAGTATCAAGTCTAATGCATTTGATAAATTTTTCTTAATTTCACAATGATAACTAAGGTCCTACAGACAGTTTCTCCACGTAGCGTCAGTGAGTCTCAATAAAGAGAGTGGGGCTAGAAATTATATTAAAAATGCATTATTCTCAATGTTCACAGAAATGCTGTATTCTTAATTAATGTTAACTTATGTTCTCGATTTTACAAGTTATCCCCATGAATGAATTGATTTCAAAATATAATGGAACCCGAATAGAATAATGAACAGGGTTTTTAAATTTTTCATGAATATCCACAAGCAGATTCTACAATGAAGAACATGTAACTCATATTTACATAAAGTTGCAGCTTAGAGTACTACGATATTTCATGTAACGCATGACGAAACAATGATCGTACTTCTGTAAATCGAATACATGTGAAAGTCACCATCAGAACTCATACATTTACTTCCATCAAAACAGTTTTTTATCGATTATGTTTTTTATTAAATGTCTTTTCTGTATTCTTTATGGTGTTCCTATCAAATGTATTCAATATTACAAGAAAATCGATCTCATGTATTTTCTATCAAACATATTTTGATTTGATATATTTTCTGATGAAAGTTTCTTTTATCAAATATTCGTCAATATATTTGACCTCAATTCATGAATACGTATTTTTTTTTGAACGAGATGAATTCAATAAATTGATGGAAGACTAGATTG
This sequence comes from Zygogramma bicolorata, assembly GCA_032362365.1. Taxonomy (NCBI): domain Eukaryota; kingdom Metazoa; phylum Arthropoda; class Insecta; order Coleoptera; family Chrysomelidae; genus Zygogramma; species Zygogramma bicolorata. The sequence continues at coordinate 5,128,634 of JAVJAQ010003800.1, read as the reverse complement.
AGGAGAGTGAGGAAAAGTTTTTATTGGACGAACTGAATGGAATAACTGTGACAGGTTTGATTGAATATATTGATTTTCGCTATCCGGAAAAACGGAAAATGGGTCCTAGGAGGTTCACTTTAACTTTGACCCAGCAACAAATGCGGTAAAATAATTCAGAGATACACCGAATATCAATTGGAGACATTGCGTATATCCGGCGAGAGCATGAATAGCAATGAGGTTACGTGCGTATCCCCCAATCGATATCCATCGAAAATAACCTCTACAGTTCATTTATATAAACACCGAATTAACTGAACGATGGTATCAGTTGAGCAAATCGTCCGATCATCATTATTATTATTATTATTATTATTATATTATTTCATGCATTATGGAATTTGGTATCAATTGATACAGATAATATTGTTTCTTTTAGTGTATTGTTGCTGCCCTCTTCGCTTTTGCTGTGGCTTCCCCAGCACCTGAAGCCAAAGCTGACCCGAAGGCTTCTGCTGACCCCAGTCTGATTGCGGCTGCCTATAGTGCTCCTGTTGTCGCTGCTCCTGTTGCATATGCTTCTCCCTACTCCGCTCCTTTGGGCTACGCTAGTTATGTGGCGCCCTCTGTTTACTCTGCTGGTTATACTGCCTACTCGCCATACACGGGATCTTACGTCGTATTATAATATGTTATTCGGAAGTGGTCTCGGTCAATTATATCAATAAATGACCAGATTTGAAAAAACTGTTTTACTTGTAGGTAGAAAGCTACCACAATTTCGATAATATGGATAATGTTTCCACACAAATGAGCTATTTGAAAAAAAAAATTGAAGGGATTCTCCCACAACGGAATCAATGCCAGTTGTTTCATAACCCTTATTTCATAGCTCAGACAAATCTGACACTAACCCGCCTTGCTATCGTACTGGTGGAGAAGTATAATGGATTTAATATACGAATGAGGTTTCAGATGGATACATACGCATGTTGATAATCAATAATGAAAAAACTTGAAAATTATTTTTTCAGAGGCATTCCAAAAACCAACCGAATTTGCCCACAATACAAAAACATTCGACAAAGTCACCAGTCGGATATAATTAAATGTCTTTCGTGGTATTACCTAGGGGAGTAGTAGTTCACTTACAGGTGCCAAAACCTACTGTGTAGGTAGTTTGAGACTGGCATGAACGAATGGTGATGATTTGATTTAACGCCAGTCTTCGAATATGCCCATCGACTATTGGTCGGTTCATACACCACACTATTACTTTTACTTTATCTTTTACTTTTAATTTCACCTTGAGAATAGAATTGGACCGTTCATACACCAGTGTTATAGTAAACAGGACGCATGCGCAGTGATCAAAAACAAACGAAGAAGAAGAAGTAATCGTGGGTTACGTCATTGTTTTGATTTGCAATATGCTATTTTGTTTATATCTGAATTCTCAGAACACCCATTTAATATCGTTTCTGTAAAATATTCAGAAGAAGAACAGGGCTACGTTTCCTTATAATGTTGGTGGCACTGCTTGCTGTGATGACTTCACATGCACGCATGCGCAGTCCCTAAAATTATCTCATTCTAAAGTAAAAGTTCTCATCCTTAAACTAAAAGTAAAAGTGTGGTGTATGAACCGACCATATGTCGAATGTTTTTAGAAATTTTTCAACTTATAGAGAGGGACCTTGTAATTAATTTCAACAACAACCTCAGTAAAATTTCAAATCATAAGAATTGTTCAATACGGTAGTGAGCTATTCATTCACTGAAAAAGTTACAATCCAGAGCAAGAATATTATTTTGAAGAAAATTTGTATGGAAATCCAAATTTAGTATCAATAATTTGGTTCGGGTTTGAAGGTAGTCGTTTTTTAGAATTTCTTCCTGACGTTTCGCTGGCGCGAGTGGCTAGCTTCTTCAGAGGCTCATACATCTTGAGTTTGACTCGGATATGGGATAATGACTTCATAAAGCATAAGGTCCTATATATACTTACAACTGAATACGCTGTTATGAAACTGGATATCCTCTTAGTGCCCACAATATCTTCCAATTATAATGAAATCAATTAAGTCTGAGAGGATAATGAATAAATCCAATTCGAGCATTTTTTGAATTGTTTCCATAAACTTTTTGGCATGATTCGAACATGTAATAATTATTTATATTGAGACTAGCATTACCGTATTCGGTTCAAACAAATACATTAAAATCAAAAATTTTAATGAAATAAATAATGAGTCATGTAGAAATATGAACTACACAAACATTTTACAAAACAACGTAAGATGCCGTGTAAGGTGAATATGCGGTATATCCTGCGGGATATACCGAGGGCGCCACGTAACTTGCATATGCTACAGGGGCGGAATAGGCGGAGGTGTAGGCAACAGGAGCAGCGATTACTGGTGCAGTGTAGGCAGCAGCCAATAGGCTGGGATCTGGAGCTGGTTTGGGGTCAGCCTTAGCTTCAGGAGCTGGGGCAGATACAGCAATGGCGAAGATAGCGGCAAAGATACACTGAAAATGAAAAACTTAAATAATTTCCAATACTCAGATTACTGACATAGTGTTTGAGAAAAAACTTGTGTTGTGACTGAACTATGAAAGACACAGATACTTTCAACACATTTGTTTTACAAGTGATAAAAAAACGACAAAATAGTGAACGTTAGCGTTCATGTAGACAGCTTTTGTATGCATAGTCAAAACTGATAACCTACCTACTTAATAATATAATATTATTATAAATGTATTGTTGTTTATCATCCACTCGAAATACCAATCAGAATTCAAAAACCGAATGAAGACAACTAGATGATAGGTTCAGTCATTTCGTGTTCTGCATTTTCGGAGAACTAATTAATGAACCCAACAATTTTAGATGTATGAACAGATAATATATATGTTCCAGATACTGAAATCATTATAAATTTTTTTTGCCCCAAACAACAGAATTTCCTGAAATATTTATACACGTGATCAAAATTGCCAATAATTATGTACGAAAGAGTTGGACTGATAAATACAATAACCCTATTGATATTATTTGACTTGTTCTACATCATGCAAATGATCTCAAAGGATGGATCAATTTTCTCAAAATATCTTAAACTCACGGGCGAATCGGGACGAAAATTGAACGTCAAAACTTTTCAAAACTAGAATTGATTTGGTGAATATATCCACCTAAACTTGACCTGCAGATATTTTACAATCAGCAACCAAATTGAATCCTCCTTTAACATACGTTATTTTCAAGATATTTTGTTTCAGAATTCATTAACAGATCATGAAACAAAACTGGTGGGTCGAGCCAGGGTGATATCCACTTGCTAGGATGATTTCCACTTATAATCAGTTGGTTGTCGTAACAACATGCAAAAATGAAAACATCAACCAGGCAGAAATTTCTAGTCATGAATTATTTCCTGTTAGTTTTCGAACATTAACAAAAGTCAAAATTGGGACCGAGTTATCAATACTCACCAATTTGAACATTTTGGCTAATTTTTGGAACACAATTTTTTCAATTGATACCCTCAGAATGTAGCTGACAATATTTATATCTTCAAACCAAGCAAAGGTCGCATCTATGTATTATAGTGGGGAAGAAATAGCCAGGATTCAATTTTGCGACATCATTATGATTTATATGCGATGAGCGTTTTCAATTAGCTACTCCACTCATAATCAGGTCAATGTTTCCAATGTTTTTACTGTCATACCAATTGAGGAGTGCATGATAAGAACATACATGAACTGTTCATTAGGGATTATTGGGATAAACAATTTTTATTGAACTATTTTTAGCATTTTCTACCTGATCAAATCACAATATAGCCAATTTCCTATCAAAATAAAATATTTTTTCCTGATATCAGAGTAAGGTTATTTGCTGGTCATTAATTTTTTTTCTTTCTCTATTGAACACTCCCGTGAGTACACCCAGAAGGTAGAGTCTGTGTGGGCAAGAGACAACCAACGCTCATGACTCGTAGCGCTTCGAGACAACTTATTGGTTTGTTTCGGTAGTGCACTTGTTATTTAAACTCAAGAGAAATCGGAATAACCTCCTATACTACCGGTTGCTGTATTCGATACAAAAACTTCACGTGCCAATATTGTTATGGAGACAAATTGGCATATCCCTTGTAGTCCTATTTTCAGTTTATTGTTGGGCAATTCATCAGAATAAGTAGTATTAACAGACGTTTTCACCTTTTTCTGCTTTTTGGTACCGTACTGGTAAAACCAAACCTTCAATATTCAGTGGAACGGTTGGATCAAAATTTCTTTTTTCTCTGATAGACCTAATACTTCGTCCGAATCGATGCAGCAGACCTTTCGGCTGTCCCAGTCAAAAACACAGTAACAGACGTTTTTCACAAAGTTGAGATAATAGCGTAAGCGAACTTACTGTGTTTTGCCATGCATTTCTCTATTTGAAAAATCATAATCGGTTCATGAATAAAGAAATTATCACCTGACCCTAACACAGTAAATGTCCCGACTTCGATAAGGCTCCCATACCAAAACACGATATATACAACTGCTTCTACAAAAACACAGTGAGTGCATAGCATTTACTGTGTTTTACGATGGGATATGTAATTACTGTGTTTGGTGTTTGTGAATGGTCATACATCTTGTTTTCTGACCAGTGCAGAATTATTTTCCCTGGCTCCAATCAAGCCAGTGCAACGTGCCCTATGATTTTAATCATAAATCGATCATTTTTTGTTGATGAAGAAGATAATTAATTGTAGTATCACACGTGTGTTCAGCCAGTTCAGAAACACCACGATCAACGTACAATTATTGAATGAACCTTCATAAAACAGGAATTAGTATTCATTTGTTACTTTTTGGCATTGCTTTTTGTTCATTCATCGGAGCTAAAAACTTTTTATATCTTTTATAACAAGGAATTCATTTCAATTAGGTTTCAATATTAGTTTTCAGTTGATTCAATGTTACTACGGCAACGAATTCGAATAAAAACTCATTCAACCTAAATTTCTTCTCATTCCACTTACATTAAAAGCAGATTGGTTTTTTTGGAGAAGATTGATATAAAAATCACAACTAACTGTGTTTTTTTTACACAGACTTATTGAATTGAAAACAAAGCGAAAGCAGTCACTGTGTTCTCTCATGAGCCTCACATTATACTGTAATCAAAAGTACCATACAGAATCATAAATTATGACACAGTATCAAGTCTAATGCATTTGATGAATTTTTCCAAATTTCACAATGATAACTAAGGTCCTACAGACAGTTTCTCCACGTAACGTCAGTGAGTCTCAATAAAGAGAGTGGGGCTAGAAATTATATTAAAAATGCATTATTCTCAAGATTCACAGAAATGCTGTGTTCTTGCTTTGGACAGCCGTCTTGATGAACATTAATATCAACTTATGTTATCGATTTCACAAGTTATCCCCATGAATGAATCAATTTGAAAATAAAATAGAAACCCTAAAAGAATAATGAACAGGGATTTTCAATTTTTCATAAATCTCCACAAACAGATTCCACAATGAACAACAGCTAACTCATATCTACATAAAGTTGCAGCTTAGAGAAAGTACTACGATATTTCAGAATTAACGAAATAGAATAATTATCATTCACTAAGCAAAACCTTAATATCGCTTTCGAGACGAACTACATCAATAACAATTTAGATAAATCTGGCGAACTTGAGGAGAATAGGCCGCTGTGAAAACCATACATTATATTGAATCAGTGATATAACGCATGGCGAAACAATGGTCGTACTTCTATGAATCGAATACTTGTGAAAGTCACCATCAGAACTCATACTTTAACTTTGGTCAAAAGAGTGTTTTATCGATTATGTTTTTTATTGAATGTCTTTTCTATATTCTATACGGTGTACCTATCAAATGTCTTCAATATCATAATAAAATCGATCTCCTGTATTTTCTATCAAACATATTTGATTAAATATATTTTCTGTTGAAAGTTGCTTCTATCAAATATTATATCTAGTTGCTCTCAATTCATGAAGAATACGTATTTTTTTTGAATGAGATGAATTTAATAAATTAATGGAAGAGTAGATTGAGGAGGGTGAGAAAAAGTTTTTATTGGACGAACTGAATGAAATTACTGTGATTATGATTCATAGCGAATAGTCGCAAAAATTGCAACAGGTTTGATAGAATGTATTGATTTACGCTATCCGAAAAAAAAACAAGGAATGTGTCCTAGGAGATCCACTGTAACTTTGACCCAGCAACAATTATTGCGGTAATAGATACACCAAATATCAATTGGAGACATTGCGTATATCCGGCGAGAGCATCACATGAATAGCAATGAGGTTACATGCGTATCCCCCAATCGATATCCATCAAAATAACCTCTACAGTTCATTCATATAAACACCGAATCAACTAAATGATGGTATCAGTTGAGCAAATCGTTCGATCATCAAAATATCAAAATGTTCAAGTTGGTGAGTAACCACTATGATTGATTTTCTATTTCGATTCTTTGCCCATGTTGTCTTTCGGTCAGTATACTGGTTCTCCAAATTATATTTTGAATACACTAGGAACAGAAACTAGGTATCCAAGAGAAAAGTCAGAAGAGGACCATTTCTTGAAACTATTCTCAATTTTCGACATGATTGCCTCGATATTGATCAGTTTCCAGACATTCGTTATAGAAAAAACCTCATATCATTCCAGTGATCATAGAATTCAGTGCTAAATGATACAGATAATATCGTTTCTTTTAGTGTATTGTTGCTGCCCTCTTCGCCTTTATTGTGGCTTCCCCAGCACCTGAAGCTAAAGCTGACCCGAAGGCTTCTGCTGACCCTAGCCTGATTGCCGCTGCCTATAGTGCTCCTGTTGTCGCTGCTCCTGTTGCATATGCTTCTGCCTACTCCGCTCCTTTGGCGTACGCTAGTTATGTGGCGCCCTCTGTTTACTCTGCTGGTTACACTGTCTACTCGCCATACACGGGATCTTACGTCGTATTATAAGATGTTATTTGGAATTTTTCTCGGTCAATTATATCAATAAATGACCAGATTTGAAAAACATGTTTTACTTGTAGGTAGAAAGCTACCACAATTTCGAATACAGATAATGAGCTATTTGAAAAAAAAAATTAAAGGGATTTCTCCAGTACGGAATCAATGCCAATTGTTTGATAACCCTTATTCCATAGGTCAGACAAAACTGGAAGTGTTAAACAATCCAAGGAGTATTAACGCTCATTTAAATAATTCGAATCTATACCAGAAAAATTCCTTACTATTGCACAGATCACACTAACACAATAACCCGCCTAGCTATCGTACTGGTGAAGAAGTATAACGGATTTAATATACGAATGAGGTTTCAGATGGATACATATGTATGTTAATAATCAATAATGAAAAAACTTGAAAATTATTTTTTCAGAGGGAATTCCAAAAACAAACCGAATTCGCACACAATACAAAAACATTCGACATAGTCACTGGTCGGACATAATTAAATGTCTTTCGTGGTATTACTTAGGGGAGTAGTTGTTCACTTACAGGTGCCAAAAATTACTGTGTAGGTAGTTTGAGTATGAAATTATTCATATGAATAATTTGAAACGTCCCTTGGAAAAATATCCATTCCCTGTTGAAAAATAAAATAAATAATCATTTATCAGACTATCTGCAACCCTCGGATCCAGCAAAAATTTCTAAATCAAACTTGGAAAATAACCCAGGACTTATTTCCTCAAACTTGAGACAACCAAGGTGGAATTATACACCTATTCATTGATTCATTACTACGATCTGAAATCAATTTTCATCGAAATCAATAAGTTGAAAGTTCATTCAAAAACACTGAGAACGCTTGTCGGAAATCATAAAGACTACTCAATTGAAACATCAAATTATTTATTGATACTTCAATTCTCTGACGAGTGTCTGACAAACGGATTAGGATCAATCTCCAAATCGGTCGCAGGAAATTTAGAATCCAACGACGGTGAAAGTTACGGTCGACTAATCACAGAATTGCAAAATAATCGCCGATTCCTGGAAACGGATGTGCCAGGTTTCTTCCTAGTGAGAACACTTACAGCTTATCCAATCGATCTTGGCACAGAAATAATGAAATGTATGTTCATCAATCTCTGTGAAGTGTACTAAGATGAAAAAACATCTATTATTTGTGTTCACTGTGTTGAAATTCATTCATAGGTGTTTGTTCTTCCGTCATGGTATACACTACCAGTGTGCAACTAGAAAAGTATCTGAGTTTGTGCTAGGTTGGATTGGATGAACTGTACTTGAGAAATCGTTCATTTCGTGACAGTTGAAACATTCAGTTGCATTTTTCTGATGAATTTTAGCTTCGAAATCCAAAAGTTTTATTCCATTTGAATATTTATAATATATATTTGTATGGTTGTAGTTCACAGAACGACTGATAAATGAAGAAATTGATTCTAATCCTGCTATGATTTTAATAAAAAGAAAACTATGTTTCATAAATTTTCCAATGGCCCTGGTATAAGCCTCACCAAATGAATGTCGAATAATAATGAACATCTGACATTTTTGGTCACTTTGAACTACAGTAGCACCAAAGAAAAATTGAATATGTCAGTTAAAACACTACCTTACCAAAAAACAATTTTATGACTTCTTCCAGCCAAGTTGCTGACAAATCAGTGATAAACCGAAATCTGACTTCATTTGAAAACATTCTAGCATCTGCAATTAATTTGAAGAATGCAACAAATTGCACCTTCAATATTAATAATAATCAATTTGTTGATATGTTTTCAATGACAAGTGTTTCTTTTAGTTTTTTTTTCACTCGCTAGTAGAAAAAATAGTGAACCTTAACGATTAAAAGTTTTATTCGCGCGATTGCTGGCCGTGATCCGCTAACGCGTCGTTCGGTCATCTGCAATCGCCTGCGGAAAAGTATCAATTGCCGCAGTCGTTAGCTAGTAGTTACATTACAAGTTCAAAAAGTGACATTTTTCAGACAACTGGGAAATATCACTTTCGCACAAGTAATGTACACTATTATATTAAACAATATATGTGAATATCAGATATTGTATATTGAATTGCCTGACTAATCATACGATTTATTTGTGACAGTCTTTGTTTCAAAGCCTACGTAGCTTTTCAAATTTTCAAATAATGTGCCCGCTCCTCTAGTTCCATTGTTGCCTATATTAACGCAGGTAGTTCGTATTAAAACCAACTACTGAAATAATTATAAATAAACAGTTTGATGAAATGAAAATGGAAGAAATATCATAATTAGTTCTTAATGTGAATCGATATGAATACATATCACTGATAACGTTGACTCATAAAAAATAACATCGGGGTGGCAGGTTATAATATGATAGGTATATCTTTCAAAAAAAAAAAAAGAAAAAAAGGTTTGATAATTGCAGGGATTTTCATAGCAGAGGTGTGGATTCTAATTTGGAGCATGAATCGTAGTGTCAAACATCTCCGGGCAATTTATTTGTAGGGCTCAAATTTATTTCTATCTAACATTGAATTGAACTGGCAGATACCTGATGGAATTACAAATTGACAAAAATATCACACCTTCCTGTACGATTCTCACTGACAATGGGTACACAAAACCGCAACACATGTTTCGTTATACAATACGTTTTTCAAGCAGGATAAAAAATATCTTCTACGAATTTGATAGTCAGTTCCATAAATTTCTCAAATATGTGGTTTTCTTGTTTTCAATTGTTCCTTCAAACCTGTATACCACCTTTCCACGATGTTAGTTTTTTTTGCGATTTTCCAGGGATTGTTGGTAGAAACTCCAAATTTTTTGACCAAAATTTGAAAGCAAAAATTTGTTACAAAATAAAATGATTATTTGGAGCAGAACTTTGATTCAATTTTCGAGACGAAGCACATCAATAACGATCCAGAGAAAGCTATGGAAATAATGTTTTCTCTATTATGGAAATTTCGATCAAATAGGTTTCAGTAGAAAGTTCAATCAATATTTTGTTTTTTGATTGAAATACTTTCAGCTACTTCAATTTCTCTAGCATATTGTTTTCCATATGTTTTTCCGACACTCAAAGAAACTACAAGTTTGAGAGCAAATTCGTGAAGACTATTACACATTCTCGCAACCGAGATTCGAGAAAATTATGGAAAAAGTCGTTACTGTATGGTAGGAGATCATCACGAAAATTGAGGAATGAGACTTCCTATGTTCTCATACTACTTATATAGGTGTTGAAAATATAGTTTTTTTTTCAATTTTCGAAATGACTTCAAACTATTAGAACCAAATATATATATATATATATATATATATATATATATATATATATATATATAATGAATAGGAAGGGAAGAATATAAAGACGGAGTATAACTCAAACAAATATTATATCACTTTATTAATATTATCAATAAGATTAATGGTCCGACACCTCATCTTTATAAGAATAATTTTCCGGAAAGAACATATTCGACAGAGGCAAATTATTCAACTCCATCTGATCATTCATTGGGTACTGTGAATGTTTACACTTATTGATTATCAAACTCGCCGAGAGATTTAGCTTGAACTCATGCCCATCTGTAATGAGGTGAGACGCATACGTAAAATTTATTTTATCATATTGGAAACTATTTCTGTGTTCTTTTACGCGTGTATCAAATGTTCTTCCCGTTTGACCGACATAAAAGATAGGACATGAACCACACAATAGTCTATAAACCTCTGATCTATCTGACACTGAACATTTATCTTAATTTTTTTATATGAGAGCTTGAGTTATTCCTTGTTTTATATTATGCAATCTTCAAATCTTTTTGTTTCAAGAAATTACAAATTTTCTCACTAGGTTAGCCTAAATAGGTAAACATTATGTAATTCTTGTCATAATTCGTTGTAACTAGGTTTTTTTTCAGAACCTGACTATACAGCTCTTTGGCCAATGAAATGTTTACTGAATCACTATTATAACCGTTGTTAATAGCGATTTGTTCTGTAATATTCTTCTCTTGTATAGCGAAACACGTGTCGCGATCTAGTAAACACTAATATGTGAAAATCTCACGAGCAACCGTATATTATTTGTTTATATGAATTTTCATCAAGTAACGCCAACTTCTATTCAGTTTTTCAAAGTTTCTTGACTAAACGAGTAGAGTGAGCAGGGCGAGAGGAAGTTTTTGTCGAACGAACTGAATAAATGAGATTCTTGTGAATACGTCTCAAAGAGAATAGTCGCTCTGAACAATAAGCGGAGCATGAGTCCCGACAGGTCTACGGTAACTTTGACCCAGCAATAACTAGGGTCAAATAATTCATAGCTACACCGAATATCAATGATACTGCGTATAACCGTTGAGAGCAACACATGAATAGCAATGAGATATTCGTATTGCCCAATCGATATTCAACCAAAGAACCACTACAGTTCTTTGATATAAATACCGAATCCACCAATCAATGCTATCAGTTGAGCAAATCGTTCGATCATCAAAATATCATAATGTTCAAATTGGTGAGTAACGACTTTGATGCATGATTGATTTTATAGTTCGATTCTTTGCCCATTTTGTCTTTCAGTCAGTATATTGATTCTCGAAATTATATTTTGATCACACTAAGTTACCGGAACTAGGTGAAAGTCAGGGAAAGAGCCGTTTTATCAAACTTATCCCAATTGTCAACATGATTTCCCTGCTAGTGATAAGTTTCCAGATATTGGAAAGAGAAAAAACCTCATATAATAACTTACATTATAGAATTCATTACTGAACGATACAGATAATTTTGTTTCTTCTAGTGTATTGTTGCTGCCCTCTTCGCCTTTGCTGTGGCTTCCCCAGCACCTGAAGCTAAAGCTGACCCGAAGGCTTCTGCTGACCCTAGCCTTATTGCCGCTGCCTATACTGCTCCTGTTGTCGCTGCTCCTGTTGCTTATGCTTCTGCCTACTCCGCTCCTTTGGCCTACGCTAGTTATGTGGCGCCCTCTGTTTACTCTGCTGGTTACACTGCTTACTCGCCATACACGGGATCTTACGTCGTGTTATAAGATGTTGTTTAGAATTCGTCTCAGTCAATAATAACAATAAATGAGTTAGTTGATTTGGAAAAGAATGTTTCACTTGGTTGTAGAATGCTACCAATATTTCGAACACGAATGATGCTTTCAAGCTGGGTTATGTGACGGAATTTTTGAATGGTTTCCCCCTAATATGTTATCAATCTGAATTGTTTGATAACCCTCATTTCATAGCTCAGACAAATCTGATAGTGTCACAAACCAAAGAGTTTTAATGCTCAATCCAAGAATTCGAATTTTTGCTAGAAAACTCTCCCACTATTCCATATATGACACTAACACAATAACCCTCCTGTCTATCTTACTGGTGAGGATTCGATATAAAAATGGGGAGATAGGAATTCGTATATATTTGTTATTTTCCCGACTATGGAAATAATGAATCAGCTCTCATGCTGAAAAATGAATCGTGTGAAATAAGAGAAATGCCTCTCTAGTGTTGAATCAGAGAGGTGAACGAGTTTGTAAGTGAGTACTTCCAACACAATGAAACCCAATTTTTCGAATGAAATCCAATAGTTCTAATGAATGTTATCGTGTTGTGTTATCTTCGAACATGAAACAGTCATCAAGAACAAGTTGGATTTATAACTTCACATAATATTGGTGTGGAAAAAATTTTGTTGGAAATCATGGAAGGCGATACAAATCCATTACTTACAAGGATTCCAGGTGATGTAATATTCATAAAAAAATAAATGAGGCAGCCAAGCTATATTTAATCTAGAGCCAAAAATAGATTTCTGTTAAAGTCATTTTACAATTTCATTTATCTAGGAGCATTGTCTGTCGGTACAGAACAAACCGACACAACAGCAGGCAGCAGTCATGAAGCTGAAATCCGCAGACCTTCTTTTTCAAGAACTTGTACCACGAATGATGATACTGCTAGTGAATAAATCCGCCAAAAAAAAAGAATTCCAATAAAATTAGCCCTCTTGAAGAATACGAGACAAACGATACTAAACAACTTTCAAATACCGAACTACAAAGGCTAGTTTTGCTGAAACAACTGAGAGTTTTGGAAATGAAGGAGCAAAAACTGCAGAGGGAGCTAAATCCAAGTGAACAATTCACTTCAAATAATAATAATATTATCGTTGACGATGCAAACGAAAAAACTTACATTAATATGTAATATTTAGATATTTTTTTTAATTTTTGGAAAGAAAAAGTTATAAGAAAAAATATCAACGATAAAAATCATAAATGCGTTGTTTTGTACGACTTTCACATACCTTAAGTAAAAGCAAGAATGATTTCTGCTAATTAAGATCGCCTTCGTTGCCCACTTTGTTTTATATCATCTGTATCTTGTGCGGCAAGCGGATCCCAAATATCTTGTATTGGGGGATTCATTGGATCGAGTTTATCATTTGAATATTTAGCTACATTGTGTTACATGAAACAACATTCAACAAGTTTTGGAACATTGTCAATCGACACCCAAACCTTATATTGAAGCATTGGAAATCGCGAATGCTCGAACAACGAATTCGAGTGAGATTCCTGGATGAAAATAAACTTGAAGTGGAAAACGGACTTTCATTTACAGTCAATGGAAATAGTAACTGGTGTGATTGTTGTTACAATTGCTCAAAAACCTTACTCTATAATATGTTTTCTGTCTTAGAGTCAAGAAATGCATATGCTAATGGATAGGTCATTCCACTTACACATCCATGTTTGGTGAATAACTAATGGAAGTGTTCAGGTATAAAAAAAAAAATTTACCGTCCATATGCAAGGCAGTGAATTTTACAAGGATTTCAAGGTTTCGTTTTGTCCCAAATATAATGAGCCCAATAAGGGTGAATTAGGATTTGAAAATAACAACATTGACATTGTGCCGTGTTTTTTGGTTCTGTACTGGTAACATAAAATCTTCAATATTGTGTGTATCAATATTTTTTTGTTCTCTGATAGACCTAGTAGAACGTCGAAATAGATGCAGCAGACAGTTGATGAAAAAACATGTAAACGTATCTTCTCGATTTCACAAATCATCCACATCAATCGAATAATTCCACAATAGAATCAGAAAAGGAATCATTGCATACATTTTCTGAATCGAAATCCAAATAGAATAATGAACATGGATTTTCAATTTTTCATGAACTTTCACAAACAGACTCTACAATAAACAACTCAGTCATATAAACATATAGTTGCAGCTCAGAGTCCTATGATACTTAGGTCTATCAACCCGAAGCACTAAGCATGCAATAACATACAATTTTGTTACAGAACTGGATGAATATTCAGAAAGCAATACCTTAATAATGCTCTCGAGACGAAGTACATCAATAACAATACTTAAGAGAAAGCTGATTAACTAGAGAATTTTCTGTTATAAAAATTTCGAATGAATATATATTTTCAGTGGAAAGTTCACCCGATATTTGGTTTTTCGAACAAAATACTTTTGTATAATTTTGTTTTCAATAAATTTCGTGCCACCCATAAAAACTACAAGTTTGAGAGCACATTCATGAATAATTTGTCACATTCTTTTCCTTGATCTCTACCGAGATGTATCCAAAAATTTGATGGGAATGGACAATGCTATGTGGTTGGAGATCATCATAAAAATTGAGAAATAAATCTTCCTATATTTTCATATCACTTACATAAGTGTTATAAAAACATAGGATTAATTTTTCAATATTTGAGATGAATTCCAACCATAAGAATTATATATAACTGAAACTGAATGCATCAGGAATTCTCATTATTGCCTGGAACGAAATGTAACTGAAAGTTTCTTCACCAAAGGAAAGAATGAGCAGAGTGAGAGAAACTTTTTGTTAATCGAACTGAGTAAATGGGATATGAATGCGTTTCGAAGAAAATAGTTGCTCCGAAGAATAAGCGGAGAATGAGTCCTGGGAGGTCAACTGTAACATTGACCCAGCGACAACTAGGGTCAAATAATTCATGGGTACACCGAATATCAATGGCATTGCGTATAAGCGACGAGAGCAACACATGAATAGCAATGAGGTATTCCCCAATCGACATCCATCCAAAAAACTTCTGGAGTTTATAATATAAATACCCAATCAACAAATCAATGGTATCAGTTGAGCAAATCGTTCGATCATCAGAAAATCAAAATGTTCAAGTTGGTAAGTATATTATGATGCATTAATCATTTTCTGTTTCGATTCTTTGCCCATATTGTTTTTCAAACAGTATATTGATTCTCCCAATGATATTTTGTTCACACTACGATACAGAAAGTCAAAGAAAGAGGCATTTTCGAAACTAGACCCAATTGTCAACATTATTTCCTTGATATTAATCAGTTTACAGACATTAGTGAGAGGAAAAAACCTCATATTAATCCATATGTTATATAAATGATACAGATAATATTCTTATTTCTTCTAGTGTATTGTTGCTGCCTTCTTCGCCTTTGTTGTGGCTTCCCCAGCACCTGCAGCCAAAGCTGACCCGAAGGCTTCCGCTGACCCTAGCCTGATTGCCGCTGCCTATAGTGCTCCCATAGTCGCTGCTCCTGTTGCATACGCTTCTGCTTACTCCGCTCCTTTGGCCTACGCTAGTTATGTGGCGCCCTCTGTTTACTCTGCTGGATACACTGCCTACTCGCCATACACGGGATCTTACGTCGTATTATAAGATGTTATTTGGAATTCGTCTCGGTAAATTATATCAATAAATGAGTAGATTTGAAAAAAATGTTTCACTTGGTGGTAGAAAGCTACCACAATTTCGTTTACGAATATTGCTTCCAAATAGATGAGTTATGTGACGGAGTTTCTAAAAGTTCTTTCCCACTACAGAATTGTATCAATTGTTTGATAACCCTCATTCCACAGCTCAGCAAAATCTAAAAGTGTTAGGCCAAGGTTAAGCCCAAGAGTATTTATACCCAGTCCAAAAATTCGGATATATATCACAAAATCCTCTTGCTATTGTACACATTCCAGTAACACAAATACTCGTCTGGTTACCGTACTGGTGAAACAGTAACATGTATCAAATATGAAAATGAGGTTTCAGATCCGTACATTAACAATTATTTGATGTGAAACTTCGGTTCATGACAGAGATACACGCTTTTTAAGTCAAAAATGTTTGACATTTTGCGACTAGCATCGGATATATTGAAGTTGTTACATGCTTTCAATGCTGCTCAAACTGAATTGCAAACCACTGGGACATTTTGACAATCCAGACAAAATTTACTAAAGAAGAAGTCAAGATTTCTTCACTGTAAGGAAATGATATTCTCTCACAGTTGTTAGTGTTCTACATGAATGATTAAAAAGAGTTTCCATAGTATCCCGAGTAATTTTATTAAGAATTCCAAAGCACCATGTGTTTTCTCTCCGCTGGAAATTAAAAAAAAAAGACCACTCACGTATAGTTGCAAATATACCAATTTCCTTCGAAAACAGATATTATAAGAGCTTTTCGTTTCCAGGGTAGAGAAAACTCAAAAAAAATTATACCAGAACATTGCTACCTCCTCAACAAACATCCAAATAATATTTTTCTGATCGTACTTTTATTTCTCACAATATAAAAAACATATCATAGAGTCTTTCTTTACTGGAATTGTATGTCATCCAGAGAATGAATATTTTGAAAAATTTTCTACTCAACAAGCCAAGAAAACGATGATTTTTTTTCTGCATCTTGATGAGTGTAAGAAACTACTACTACTAGTTGCCCAATTAGAACGAGTATATCCAATGATAACAAAGTTCTCACTACCCTTGTCCTCAAAGGCTCCGTCTTCTGGGAAAGAGTGTTTTATAAAGGAAGGGGATAAAAAAATATATATAAGATATATTGAATAATTGTGTGTACTTCATTTTGAATTGCCAGATTTACCTTCTTCATGTGCATAATCGAGTTCTCTGTTAATAATATGGGAAAAGATCTTCTGATAGTTGAATGAAAAAGTGTCTTTTATCTAACTTCCCACTATCCATTAGGTATGATCCGAATGAATTCGTTTTCAACTAGAATCAAAAAGTATTGAATTGTCTTAATATATATTCTATTGAAACGAAACAATGGAATGAAAATCCCTTTATTCAAATATTAAATTCATACTACGACGTATGAACCCGTGTATGGCGAGTAAGCACTGTAACCAGCAGAATATACAGATGGAGCGACGTAACTAGCGTATGCCAGAGGAGCAGTATAGGCAGCGGTATAGGCAACAGGGGCAGCAACAACAGGAGCAGTGTAGGCAGCAGCAATCAGGCTAGGGTCAGGAGAGGCCTTTGGGTCAGCTTTAGCTTCAGGTGTTGGAGTAGCAGCAGCGAAGGCGAAAATGGCGACGAAAATACACTGAAAATAAACAGTTGACTGTGTTCATATCTAAACAAATATGAAATGGAAATTATAATCCAATAACAGTTCATTCTCGAAGGTTTGAAAGAATATAGAACAATGCACTCGAAAAGGAAGTGTTAGTTTACAACGTTGAGAAAAGTCAAGAGAAGAAAGGGATGCAGTTTTGTAGTATAGGTTGTTGATACCCAACTGTAAAATGTCACCTACAATGCCAACTACTGTTCAAAAATCATTGAATCGGCATAAAAATCTGCAAATTAATCAGAGATAATTGTAGTAGCACTTACCAACTTGAACATTTTTGTTTTTATTTGAAGATCAATTTGTGAGTGATAACCTTCCTGAAAATGATTGCTTATTTATACCAAACTATGTCTGAAATTCTACAGTCGTAGGTGGGTGGGGTTGATGTCGAAGTCATCATAATATGGTAGTCTTCACTCCTTCGATATGGATAGTGCAATTAATTCAATTGACATGCTACAGAGCTTTCATTCAATGTTATCGAATACGTGATTTCGACTTTCGACTCTATTTTTGACAGAGTTCACTGGAAATACCTCCTGAATTTGCTGACTCATAGGATGTGTTCCATTCAGAAGGAACTGTTTTTCAATTACTTCTACACTTGCATAGATTCCAATATTATTTCTAATTTTTCAAATTGTGGTAGGCTAAGAACCCCCAAAAAAAAAACGAAAAAAAAACATAAATTCAAACAGATTTGATTTTAGGTTTTAGGTCACAATTCTGACAAGATCAGAAGTTTTCGAATCTCGTAGATGTGATGAAAACATTTTTTGAATTGGTAATACAGATGATCTCAGAATACGAATATGTATAATATTCATCATCTTTTTCATTTCATACTATAGTCCGTTCATAATTTTTCGATAGCACAAAATGAGGGCTCAAGTCATAAAACGGTCGTAAAAGTCGTAAAATCATAGGCGGAGGTACCTGAGGTGTTTATTCATTAAAATTAATGGAGAGCTTATTAATATAAAGCTTCAGTTTATATTCGAAACTTGACTTGAAAGGGTGAAGTTGTTACGAACGAAAATAATTTTTGGTTTAGTACATTTTTTAATCGCATTTAATTTACGGCTCGTTGGTGTTTCAGCGTCTACGGCAGTAATTAACGTCTCTAATACTTATTTTGCGAATTTTGTTCAGTGCGTGAGTAACTTTTTTTCATTTTTCTACAAACATATTGTCGCAACTCAGTACTCGCTTGGCTTATTACGAGAGGATTTTTCGCTTTTTCACCCAACTGTCATTCATCCAAATAATGAAAGAACTCATTTGAAAACTTAATTGAATGTTTATTCCAAAAAACATGAAGAAAAAATACTTTGAACATCAAATAGTCGAGAAAATATAAAGAAACACTGAAAACTTACATTATACTGCTTCCTAGCAGGATCGTTGACAAGGAGATGTGCTGCATTCTGGAAAAATGCTCTGGAGACCGTTTCTGAAGAGTGATCGATGAATACTGACTAATTTCTGAATAATGGATTCTGAATCTTGACCTCCCTCAATATTTATGAAGATTCATCTGCTGAGGTTGCAACTTTGCTCCGGTCACCGTACTAAGGTGAAATGCCTAGCGCGCATACGTGCAAGTTTGCGAATTTCGAGATTGTTTTATATTCCCATATCCTGTAATCGTATCAATTTGATGTCTATGAACTTGGATTATTAAAGATGGAATTCTGAATACTGGGTGTTTTTGTTCTAAAATATTGAAGTTGAGGTTGAAACATCTTTCAATTCATGTATTTACTTGAATGGATTTTGAATTATTTAATGACGGTTCTCCATATTTGACCTTTCGTTCCTGCTTGTTTTGTTTGATTGCTTGCGATGGCTTCGTCATCATCATCAACATCATCAAGTTTTACACCGGTACTGTTGCGTACAGTCAGTAAGTCTGTCTATTCACCAAGAGAGAAGACTATTGTTTTGAACGTTCACGATGCTCTGGTTTCTCAGAATCCCACAAACACTGTTCAGAACATAATCAATAGTTGTGCCAACATGACGGGCGTAGGGGAGTCAACAATATATAGGTTCCTTTCAGAAAGAAAAAAACAAGGTATAGCTAACCCAAATACAAACGAATACTTAAAGAGGGGGAGAGAACCTATTGGAATTGATGAATTTGCCAAAAATGGTATTCGAAGGAAAATACACGAATTTTTTTACAAAAAAGAAATACCCAACTTGAACAAAATTTTACAAGAAGTTAGAGACGACCCGGATTTGCCTCATGTCGGACGAACCAAATTGTGGCAAGTTTTAAAAGAATTAAATTTCCGGTGGGAGAAATCAGACCGAAAATCACATTTGATTGACCGGGAAGAGATAATATGTTGGAGAAGAAAGTATCTAAGATCTATACGAAAATTTCGGGCTGAAGGAAGGCCAATTTACTATCAGGACGAAACGTGGGTAAACGCAGGTCATACTCTCACAAAAATTTGGTCAGGTAAAAATATATCAAGTTCCAGGAAAGCCTTTATGGAAGGTTGGTCTACTGGTATTTCCCCACCCTCTGGTTAAGGCAGTAGATAAATAGTTTCTCACATTGGCAGTGAAAAAGGATTTGCTAAGCATGGTTTGTTGGAATTTCAATCCAAAAGCACAAAAGACTATCACGAGGAGATGACAGCTGATGTTTTCGAAGAGTATTTTGAGCAGATGATTGAACATATACCACCAAACTCAATTATAGTATTAGATAATGCACCTTATCATTCACGACTAGTAGAAAGACTTCCAACGACTGCGTGGAAGAAACAGGATATCATTGACTGGCTGCGGAATAAGTACCTGCCTTACGAAGATGGAATGGTTAAAGCAGAACTTTTAAAAATTGCCCGGCAACACAAATCTGAGTTCAAGAAATACGTAGTTGACAAAATGGTGGAAAGACGTAACATCACAGTCCTTAGACTTCCACCCTACCACTGCGAATTAAATCCAATTGAACTCATTTGGGCACAAATGAAAAGCTATGTGGCTAGAAAAAATACGTCATATAAAATACAAGCTGTACGTGAATTGTTATATGAGTCTTTACAACATATTACAGAACAAAATTGGCGAGATGCAGTAAGGCATGTAATAGAAGAAGAACAGAAAATGTGGGATCTTGACAATATAATTGATGCGACTGTAGAGACACAACCGCTAATTATTAACCTGCAAGACGACTCGGATTCCGAAGATGATCCTGTTTATTTTGAATTTGAATAGTTTTGTAAGTAATCGTAGTTTATATCATTTGAAAATAGGTATTAATTAAATAAATGTATCTTTTACAAATTACAAGTAACTTATTATTTTCGAATAAAATAAAGAAATTTTATTAAAATAAAAATACAGTCTACAGTACCTACAGTTTAAGAATATTAATATATTTATTTATTTAAAGTAACTAATGTTTTAATCATATACTCTACGACACTGGTCAGTCATTTCCACTCAAAATACCTACATAATCGGATTAAAAGTTTTATAGCTGTATTGTATTAGCTGTCCTCTCTGTATTTCAGTTCTCTAATGAGGGTCAAACTTGCAGTGAGCTATCAACAAATTATGAACGGACTATAGTTAAGAATCGTGTTTTTCTACTCCCACCATATGTAACGAATAATCGTTACATCATTTATAATAAGTAAATTTATCATTCATATGACACCATCATCTATCGTTCGAAAGTGGAAACTTCACATTATTTTTGTAAATCAATAATAGCGATATCTAGCATCTAGCGGAGAATGGCTGAATCATCAGAATTTTTGTTCAACAACAAAAACGCCATTTTGGCTTTGGGCCATTGATCGCGCATGATCGAATTGAAATCTGTCGAAAAGGGAAGAAGCTCATGAAGCTCTCTTCTAATTAGGCTATCATCGAGGAACCATTGTTTAGAGATTTGATCGCTAAAATTTGTTTTCACGTTATCTTTATATCTTTACATTATCTTCCTTTTTCCACAAAAAGTTTTCATGAAGTGTTTGTTATCTTGAATGGAATATCAGGTATGTGAAAAGAGTTCCTATAATTTATTATCTTCTGTTCAACAATTTTAGCCAATGGTGGCAAGCATACCTTCACGTAATCTTTATCTTGATTTATCTTTGTAATCCTTCAACATTCAAGTGATTATCGATTCCATTTATTGATATTTTCAGGTTATTATCGCCAGAGGCGTATCAATTTAGTTTTCACAATTTCGTGAAACGAAAATTTCTGATTTTTAAGAATTTGACTGCGTTTTTATTTTCACAGCATTTGGCCGAATGACGAATGAAATTCTGAAAGGATCTCAATCAATTTGTTCGGAATAGAGGCTGAAAGTTGATTCCTGTTTGGAAAAATATATTGAAAACGCAGTAACCCACATGGTATCCTGTACATCCAGGCTGGAGATGATTCTAGGTGAGTATTGATCCACACATTTTTTCTTTTCCATAAAATCAGTAATTGTGTGTTTTAACTCACCTCGAGTCATTTTCTTTTAAGCCATAGGGTCCAGTGGGCATATTTTCTTGAAAGTCAAAAATTTTGTCGTTCCTTAAATCAGAAATTTTGTTCCTGATTTAAGTATCTACCGTTCCTTATCTCTTACCATCTCTTTGAAAATATCTATTTTGAGTCCTATTCATTGCACTCAAAAGTTTATTGCACTTGAAACTTGGATTACGAAAGATTTTGTGAAGTAGTATTTGAATATCTTTTTCTCGGAACTTCTTTATCACATAATCAGATATTTTGATTCCAAACAAACGAAAGTTTAGATTCTCTGATTATCTTTTCTATTTCAATATCTTTTCTATCTCAATATTTTTTTATGATCATTAACTTGTAGATATCAATTACGTCATAATTCATATATCGTTAGTAGTTTCATTTATATCTTGAACGCATATGTAACTAGCTCTAACTGTTCATAAATTCAGTAATGAATCATAGTCTCAACACGTGTTGAAATATCATTTTAGAGCTTCAATTTAAGATCATAGTTGTAAGGATATCTTATATTTCACTGTTTTACACAAATATCTTTGAATTATATAATTGCTGAGAGACACTAGCTAGTTACGTCAGTCATCCAAGGTTCAAGTCTGGTATACAACTATCTGGTTCGTTTATAACTCTGCAATATCATTTTCATGATACAACAACTACGGTGAGTCCAAGCCCAGCTATTGAACTGCAAGTCCAAACCCGAGAGTCTACCAGAAATACTAGGGTGAATATAGTAGCCCGACTTCTCCCAGGTACATCAGGGTGAATATAGTAGCCCTACGTCTTCCAGAAACATCAGGGTGAATATAGTAGCCCGAGACAAGGAAACCTGATCCAGCCACCATAAAGCAGAGAAGATCGAGTAGGCCACCACCGCAACCCATATAACCAGAGTTCACGAACTACATACCAGACAAGGTATATCAATAACTGAACCATCATACAAAATACATACAAATTGTTTTATTCATGTTACATGTTGTTGTTCATTATACACCATACATAGTTGCTTAGTGTTTCATTGTTTTGTTCAACATAGAAGGAAATTATCTTAAGAAAATTATCTTTATCTATATTAGGGAAGTTTGAATTTTTATCCTTTTAAATAAACAAAAAAATTCTGGCGTCCAGCCAAAATTAATTTCAAGATCCTTGCTTGACACCAACCTAAATTCGATACTGGCAAGTCAGTCCAAAGAATACCACGCCAATCTCCACTGAATTAGTCTGGCAAATCTGCAGTAACAGTTACCTTATGTAACTACGTTACACATTTTGAACCGTTTATTACATATTTGACAGGTGTTAGGTAATGGTTCGTATAGAATACACGTTTTTGCTAAATTAATGGCAGTCGTTTCCAGATTTTTTTTATTGATGGGATATGTAACAGTTCGCCTGATATATTTTTTATCATGACTACATGCAATTGTACGAAAACCAAATCCAGCGAATTGTCGTTGCAAGTTGATTTAAAAATATTTTTTCTTGGACATTTATTATTTAACAGTTTGTGGATTGGCGCTGTATTTATCTATTAAGCAAGCAATTGTTTTATCTGCTTGCTGCCTCGTTGATCATTGAAAATAGGTGATAACGTTAAATACATTCACAAACAAGAATAATGGGTCTATCTAAAATAGCTACTCCTCTGAATCATATAGAAGTCCCTTCGTTTATTTAACAAAAAATTGTGATTCAGCGCCCGTGGTTCGTGAATGAATCAAATGTCTCTGAATGATATACACATATCAACAAGGAATATTTGCTAACTATTTGATGTTATGGAAATTTTGTAATCTTCTTGCATCGATTTGGAAGAGAAAAAGCCAAAAATCACTTCCTCCAAATATCATTGTGTTCACGAAAATAATCATGTTCCTGAATGTATATACCCTCAAACGACTTTCAAACCCTCAGTTTAGAGTCCCTTGGCTCTGTAATATCATCTCCCTCATTTCATACAGTTCTACTAAATACCCTCGGTACATAAATAACTATTAAACTGTGAACGATCTAGTAAACATATCAATACTGAAAAAAATGTTTTGACGAAATGCTCATTCGAGAAGGAAAATGTGCAAATTATCTCACATTGAAAAAGAAGAAGAAATTCCAAAGAACGACGGCTTCAAACCCGAAAAAAAGTAGTGATACTGAAAACCTCGACCGCGAAAGCCTTAAAACCATTTTGATTACTTAAGATTCCAGACAGAAATGAGTTTCCTAATCAGAAATCAGCCGAAATGCTTGGCCATCTAAATATTTTTGTATATTGAGATATACACAAAATTTATAGGCAGCTGTCTAATAACCTGTAGAGAGAATCACTGCGTGATGATTATTTCGGATTATATTACACATCGCTAGGGTTTATATGGCATTTTGATATGAGGTGGATCACTTAATGGTATCTGGTGTTTACTTTTGAAATTGAATGTGTTGAGAACGTACGAGTACTTGGTAGAGGCTGGAAAACTTTGGGAAGATGGCTTTGGAATGAGAGACAATTCTCTTCTCCGGATGCTGATATGTAATTTTAGGAATTATTTTGTGGCTAAAATACTCTGTTTTTTTTATTTTTTACATAGAATTTAGAAATTGGAATTTACATTGTTATTTACGTTTCTCAATTGGAAGAAAAAAGCCAAAAAATAATTCTTCAAACCTCATTCTCTCCAAAATAATACCCAATTGTGTTTCAGTTTTTCTCGCAAACTTACATAATGAAAGTATCAGAACTGAAAATTTCATTTGCAATGAGATATCGCAATGTTAATAATGGCGGTTTCCTAAAAAGTGACCCGAAATTGTGATGCTACTACTGAAAATTCGTTATTTTAGGATATTATTTGAGGAGAGTTTTTAAATTTCAGAAAAGTTTTTCGTACTGTGCCGTGAAAATATTCAATACAATTCCAACACACATCAAGAGCCCCCACAATTGGTTAAACTTCAAGAAACACCTAAAAACTTGGGTCTTCCAGAACAGGCATTTGTTCTGAAATCAGATTTATTTATATTTTTTATATGTGAGACAATGTTTCATATACAAAATATTTAAATTTGAGTTTCTTACACACAGTTGTGATGGAATGTGATTTACTCTCTTACATATCATTATCTTTGTTCCTAAAATATCTTCATAATTATGTTTTTTTTTGCTGGTTACATGGAAGAACGGCCCTATGTCGAATGTCGCCAACGTATCTGCATTTGATGTACTGAAATATTTATGAACTAAATAAAGACGCTATTATTATTATTGTTTTCCTTCGGTAGAGAAATTTGCCATTATCGTTCTCAGCGCAATTTGCAGAATTGTATATGCGAAATCGAGTGAGACTTCGAGAAAGAGAGCTGAAATACCATCGACAAATATGCATCATTTTGTATTCATCTCAACCAAAAAGAGGATTTTCCTCTAGGCTTGCAACTAACTAATCGGGGTACATAAGAAGTCCATGAGAAACAGCGTTATTTTCAGATTGTGGTAGGAAGAGATGAATTAAAAAAAATCACTTCTCAATAATTTTGTTATCAGTATTGTGGGCCTCAAAAACACCTCAATCAGCCAATCATTTCACAGCTGTCCTGTTTCATTATGGTGAATTTCCATTTCAGTGACCCTATGAACTGACATGGTGATATTCCAAAAATAATTTATTCCTTTCTTGATGAGCTGTATTCAGAGTGCCCTGTTACTACTAGGTCAGAAGTAATCACGTACGAAATAAAATGAAACGGCACCTATTTCGCATATCAATTGAAATCATTGCGTATGCACGTACTGAGTATCAAATGCATGCGAAGGGCATTTTATATTAGTATGATGGCAATGACATCATTTTATCAAATTGAGCCTCACTTACACACTGTATTCGTACTCCTGTATATATTTTTTTCTATGATATAAGTACTGAATCCAGCATAAGGAGTATCATTCGATAGTTCGTCTTCGAACAAAGATCAAAATGTTCAAGTTGGTAAGTGCTCAGTTTGAAACTGTTGCAATGCACGTCTTCTCAGTGGATTTCGTTATTGAATTTATAGTTTTATTTGTATCCGTACCAAGCATTTGAATATGCTCTCTATTTTCATTTTTCAATACTTGAACTACACACCATGAGAATAATGATTTTCCGTTTCAGTGTATTTTCATCGCCATGCTTGCCATTGCTGCTGCTGCCCCAGGGCCTAAAGCTAAAGCTGACCCAAAAGCATCTCCTGACCCTAGCCTGATCGCCACTGCCTACACTGCTCCTGTTGTCGCTGCTCCAGTGGCCTATACCGCTGCCTATTCTGCTCCTCTGGCATACGCCAGTTACGTTGCCCCCTCTGTCTATTCAGCTGGTTACACCGCCTACTCACCCTACACAGGATCATATGTCGTAGTGTAGATCTCATCTGGAATTTCAACTGTTTTTTGAATAAATGAATTATTGCCAAAATAAAATTTTTTTATTTATGATATTAGTAACTGCTGAAATCAGAAAAAAAATTATCCACTCTCATTGTCATATGTAGTTGTTCGAGTGATATGATCATTATTAAAACACATCTGGCAACGCTGCCAAGTCAGTCACAAAACGGTTCTCAACTGTATCGCGTCGCGTTCCTTCAAATATCATAATACTGTGTTAGTTTGAATATTGATTATAATAATAGACACTACTCAGTTAACACTTAGGTAACTCTTTATTATAATCAATATTCAAACTAACACAGTATTATGATAAAATTCAAGAAAGTGGATTAACACTCAACTTACAAAAATCTAAGTTCTGTGTAAAACAAGTCGAGTTTCTTGGACATCAAATAAGTAGCAACGGTATTTCACCAGAAATCAATAAAATAAAAGCTATATCATATATTAGTCCCCCCAAAAATAAAAAAGAACTTCAAAGGTTCTTAGGAATGGTGGTTTATTTAGCAAAATGTATTCCCAACTAATCGCAAGAAACAAATATATTGAGGAAACTGCTTAGTGACAGATTTGAGTGGCAATGAACACCAACGGAATAGAAAAATTTTAGCAAAATAAAACAGTTAGTTTCTTCAGCGACAACTCTAGCATATTTTGACCCTAACAAGGAGGCAACTCTATCAGTGGATGACAGCCCTTATGGGCTAGGAGCCGTTATTACTCAAGATGGAAAACCAATAGAATATGCTTCTGTTTCATTAACAGCATGTCAACAGCGCTACAATCATATTGAGAAAGAGCTGCTAGCTTTGGTGTTTGGCTGCGAGCATTTTCATTTTTATTCATATGCTCGAGATTTCACTGCAGTAACAGATCATCGTCCGTTGGTAGGTCTTCTAAAGGAAAATTTAGATGATATGTCTTCCCGTATCCAGAGATTTGCTATTCGTCTACTACGGTATCATTTCAAACTGGTTTATGTTCCTGGGAAGCTACTAAAAATTCCTGACACTTTAAGTCGTGACCCCCTAGCGAACACGATTGATACTAGCTACCTGGATACAAATTTGCGTGTATACTCTGTTCTTTCAACCTCTAAAACGAATGAAGAGAAGATCCAGCAAGCAATCGAACAAGATGATATTCTTAGAACAGCCAAACATTATGTATTAAACGGTTGGCCCACGCATAAATGTCGTGTGCTTCCTGAGGTGAAAAAATACTGGGACATCAGAAACGATATTTTTGTTCATGGAAATGTGCTATTTTTCCACAAAAGATTGATCATTCCTATTTCTTTACGACAAAAGTTTTTAAATATCCTTCACCAGTCTCATCAGGGTATTATTTCGTGTAAAAAACGAGCTCAAGAAATCATATATTATCCTGGACTTTCTTCAGATATAATAGAAAAATTGATAAGCCACTGTGGAATATGTCAAAAATAATCAAAAGTAATACAAAAAAAACCTATGACTCCACACAATGTTCCAGTTCTACCCTGGCAAAAATTGCCATGGATTTTATGTCTCTAGATTCGAACAATTTTCTAGTACCTATATGACTATCATAGTAAGTTTGTCGTAGTTAACAAACTTATCAGTAAAACTGCTTCAAGTTCAATTTCCTCTCTGAAAAAAATATTTCCATCACATGGGCTACCAGAAGAGAATTTCTCAGATAACGGCCCCCCAAACAACTCCGACGAGTTTTACTCGTTCGCTGAAAAGTACTGTATTCAGTTAAATTCGTCCAGTCCCTACTACCCCCGCAGCAACGGAATGATTGAACGTACAATACAGACTGTTAAAAGTCTCATAACAAAATCAATCCTATCGAAGGAAGATCCATTTCTGGCAATCTTAAACTACAACTTAACCCCTAAACAAGATTTACCTGCTCCTTGTCTATTGTTGATGGGAAGGAGACTAAGGACTACTCTGCCTGTAAGCATTGAGCTGCTGAAACCAACCTGTGTTCCAGAAAATGTCAAAGAAAAACTTGAGTGCAGAAATGAAAAACACAAATTTTATTTCGACAAACATTCAAAGAAACTTCCTGAACTAGTACCTGGGCAGAATGTATTGATGCAAAAAGAGAAGAGAAAATGGCAACCTGAAGTAATCCTTAACAAAGCAGGCCCGAATGATTTCAGTGTAAAAGGTAACCACACCAATTATAGGCGTAACCGAATTTTCCTGAGACCATTTAATATTGCTAAAACTTCACCAGAAAATGAACCTGAGATTAGTGTGGCACAAAAAAGACGGTCAATTGGTCCTACATATTCACCGCCTGAACGAGATCCTTCAGCGGAATCAGGAAATGACACAGTTCAATGTGTAAAAACCAGATATGGAAGACTTATTAAACCCCCAGAAAGACTCTCTTACTAAGAGTCCCCAAGATTGTGTATTTGGTTGAATATTCTTTATTTTTCATGTATTTTCTATTTTTTGAAAAGGGGCGTGTCATGTATTGTAGTTGTTCGAGTGATATGATTATCTGGCAACGCTGCCAAGTCAGTCACAAAACGGTTCTCAACTGTATCGCGTCGCGTTCCTTCAAATATCATAATACTGTGTTAGTTTGAATATTGATTATAATAAAGAGTTACCTAACTGTTAACTGAGTACCGTCTGTTATTGTCCGAACAATAAAAACTCAAACATATATATAGGTATATATATTGTGTGAGGAGGTTAGACGACTGTCTAAAGGCGGATTCATGCAACGATCATTATAATTACATTAACATTACATTATCATTACATTTTCACTAAGAAAGTGTTGCCGTTCATGCAACACTCATTACATTATATATTTGTTGTTGAAATATCTATGTTTTTCATTTTAAGGATGTTCATATTGACGAACTAATTCTCTTAAAGCACCTTGATCCGTTATATTGCTGAATACTAATAATATAAACCCAAAAATAAACATAACATAACCTAAAACCGTCAAATGACACGTTATTGCACATGCGCAATTGCTGTTTTCACTAAGATTCATAGTGTAATGAAAATAAAGTTAAAAGTTGCCAACTTCTTAGTGCGACTAATGTAAATGTAATGAACTAATGTGTTGCATGAACGCTTCCACTATAAAATGGGTGTTCAACTTTTCTTAATGATAATGTAATGTTAATGTAATTATAATGATTGTTGCATGAATCCGCCTTAAGTTGAGGATAAAATCCCTTTTAAATTCGGGTGTGCAGTCAACAAGGAATTGGAACAAAGTGAACTCTTTATTCTGTTCAAGCTTTCGAGTCTTTATTGGCTCTTTATCAGGAACACTACAATGAATTGGGAAAAAATTGTAGGAATAGAAATTTTTTTACATGTGCTTATTTACGAATATGAGGTTAGTAATCCTTTTTCAATACAAACATGAAGGACAACATATCACAACACATCGACGTTATGGTAAAAAAATAATATAAAACTTTTTTTTTAATTTGAGTTATCAAACAAGTAAAAGAATGAAAATATGGGAGAAGTTGTTTCTCCTAACGGACATTGGAAACCATATTTGCAATTTGAACAGAAATGATGTGACTTAGAAGGAAATGAAATTGATAAGTGACCAATGATTACAGTTTCCTGTGACCTTGTTGCCAACACACAATGAAAATGAAAGTGAAATCACCAAATACCCAGGGGTACCAAGTGTAAAGTTGTTATTATTTCTCATCAGCAGGGGGCGACTTAGTAAATATGAGTAAATGATGCTGAGACTATCAATATCTTTCATGGAATTAATGGAATTTGGTTTGGAGGGACATCTCTTATGCTTTGCTGGTGATACAGCCATGATCCTCATAGGAAAAAAATGGGAAGACGTTAAACGTAGTGCTGAAACAGATCTACAAAAGATTCACGCATAGTTGACCTTGAAAATCCGTAACTTTCACGCCGGATATTGCGAATCAACCAGAAATTTTACTTCATGCACTCCATGCACTGCAATAATCAGAACCGATGCAAATGCTCTATTTTAGAAAAAGTATCATCGATCAACTACCTTGGAGTCGTCATAGACCAAAACATAAGATGGGCAAATCATATAATACATGTCAACAAACGCCTAAGAGCCCTGATCCATAGTTTCTATACCATGAGAGACATCTTGTCAACTGAAAAGTTCCTGATGTTATACACCCCTTCAGCTGGATCAATCTCGTTCTACTGCATCATACTATGGGGCGGGGCTTTCAATACCACTCTCAATATTCTCCAAACAACACAAAACACTAACCTAAAAATAATATTGAAAAAAAAAACAACGTTTCTCTACCGATATCATCTACCAAGAAACAAAAATATTAAATATCAAACAACTTTTTGTCCATCAATGTTTAAAGAGAATGTACACTAGTCATGAAAATTCCCATCAGATGAAAAATAGAATGACTGAATCAGATACAAATACGAAACTCAATACACAATTTTTCAAAGAATAACCTTAAAACAAGGATCTTATTTATTCTTCGGACCTGAAGTCTTCAATAATATCCCAACCGTTCTTAGAAAAATTCTGAACCTGAAAAATATAATATTGGAACAAAACAGTATATCTTTAATCACCCAAAGATATTTCACGGTATATTGAAATCGACATCTATTCGTTAAAGAAATATATATATTTTCCAGCCTACCTTCCTGCACCGTCTGGTCGACGCTGTCAAACCTCTTCAGGAATATATAAGTATATTGTTCAAATTGTAAAAACCATAACAAATATGTAATAATTATGTTATCTATTCACTCACTTAACACGACTAAATACAAAATGTACATTGAAACTATGAAATCATCAGATCGAGCACACAGCAAGACAGGCAAAACTTGCCTAGGCTAAGATGCTCAATTTATTCTAGAAATAATTTGTTATCCTGTCATGTAAAATTGGAAAATTGATATGCCAAAATCATGTGATTATTTTTTTCAAAAATCCGAAAGATATATCTTCCTCTAATTGGAAACTGAATATTGATTGCCTAATTTTCAGTTGATCCTAGCAATGAAAGAACAGCAGTGATAATGTATCTAATGACGAGAATCAGCGACTCAGTAGAATGTTAATTTGAATTGGTCAAGTAATCACTTTTGATATCGTTTATGTCGAGGATATTCAACTATGGTTGGGTGACAATGACATTGATTGAGTGGAATTACCCGCACTCATCAGTGCGCATTTGGAAACAAATATTCATTTCCTTGATATCAAAACACGATAATTGTCAGAAGTATCACTCCGTAGTTGATCATCAGGCAAAAATTGAAATTTTTCAAGTTGGTAAGCACTCAATTCGAATATTTCCCTCATATATAAAATGGCCCATAAGAGCGATGCAATTATTGAAAACTTACAGCGGTAATTGCATTGTTTCAAGTCACCATAACAACACATTTGAAACCGCATCGCTAGACGTCAGTAAACAACACAAATGAATGTCAGATAGACTTCAAAAATAGAAAAACATTTCGCGTTTAGGTGAGTACTCTATACAATCTATGGAGGAAAGTATAAATGAACAAAAAATAACATTTCCTTGAGAATTTCTTTATTCGTGAAATATTCCAATGAATTACATTCGTGCATAAAGATGACCAGATAATTTTGCATTCGACCGTGATATCTTATACAAATTGCATTCGGTTATTTTCATATCTTGCAAAAGAGCCCTCGTCCTTCGGACCCAGGCACTTTCGCCGAAATTTGTAAATGAACTCTTGCAATTTTTAGATATCACGCTTTCTTGCAAAAATATCGGTAATTTTTATGCACTCGTGAAATAATAACCGAGAATATCTTGATCAATTCAAGTTCTTCCAATCAATCAATTCAAAATCCAACGAATTCAGTTAATTTGAAGTCATCTGATTGAACACAATCAATCAGAATAAAATCATTCTGAAAAGATCCCATGAGCTCTTTCCACTTTTTTATGTAATTGCCATGGATACATACAAATTGATTTATTTTGATTTTGACGTTTCAAATATTTGATATTTCAAAATGTCACCATTTGCTTGTAATACTATAATAATATCAATGAAATTATAGAAACAAATATACCAGAAATTACATTTTACAGTCAAGAATTTGTATGGAAAGCATTCATGAACTTTTGCAAAAAGTATCATTTAGATGGAAATCGGGAGACGGAAGAATTGCCGTCAATTTTAAAGGATTGCGCTGTGAACATTAAAAAACAGGATGGTAGAGAGTTAACGGTCAAAACCATATGGAACTTAGCAGAATGAATTGGTTTTTCTCTTACTTCTTATCAAAAATGAGCAGAACAATTTCTATCAAAATAATCCCTCGAACATTGGTAAATGCTCAAAATTTGTATAACAACTTTCTCAAGTTTGTTGTTCATAGGAACAAGCATCATAGCAACTAGCTTTCGAAATCTGTTATGAAATTTTCGAAAAATTATCATGTCCTTGAGATAATTGCTCACAGAAATTGCAACTGTTACCATGAAAATATTCCTTTTTTCATCTGAACTATTCAATCAGCAAATACGTCGTAGTCTACACCTTTTCCAATTGTAATTCAGATTAGTCAAATGTAATTCAGAAGATATCAGTTGTAATTCAGAATAGTCAACTGTAAACATAGGCGCCGGAACTTCAAAATGATTGTGGGGGCTCGGTCTATATATATAATATATATATATATATATATATATATATATATATATATATATATATTTGATCGGCTAGGCTTCCGCGGTCAGAAATGTGCTGGCTGGAACTTCCGGTTGATCCGCGTCTGGAAAGATTTACTTGTCTACGTTTCGACTCCCATTTCGGAGCCATTTTCAAGACTTAGTGACCTTGCGTCTAGGTCTGAGTTGTCTCACTAGCTGGCTATCATCCAGTGATGATAGCCAGCTAGTGAGACAACTCAGACCTAGACGCAAGGTCACTAAGTCTTGAAAATGGCTCCAAAATGGGAGTCGAAACGTAGACAAGTAAATCTTTCCAGACGCGGATCAACCGGAAGTTCCAGCCAGCATATATATATATATATATATATATATATAATCACAATGAAATAGGTGAAATAAAGCCAGTGTATTATAACAACATACATCACATAGGTGATGTTCACATACATACAGAAAACACAAGTACCACATGTTTGAAATTATAAAAATAATTTCCAAACTCTTCGGTGAAGTATAGAAAAACAAAAGGAACTGATAATCACAGCCAGTTTCCCAGTTTCAAACCTCAAATGCCAAATGGCGAGTCTGAGTACTACAAAATTGTTGTTGTTTAAAATTGTTAAAGAAACAAATATCCAATTTCTGCATGATCTATAAAATATATATGTAACAAATAGGATAAAAAATTATAATTTTACTCACGTTAGGTCTGCCGTCTTTGGTTATTTTTTAAAATGAAAATATTTGCTATCTCGTGATTACTAACTTCTTTAAAAAGGAGCTCTGTAGAAGTTCAAAGTAGCACAATCGTTTAGTCTTTGCTGTGTCATCGTGAACCGTGAATACGTTTTTGATATGATATATCAGATATCACATCTTTTCATTTTTTATTACAATATATACGGTATTCGTACGCACCTTTGTTAATAGTGACTACCGCTTTGAGTAACTACGGCAGTTTTGTCACTGACACTGGTGCTAGCGTGATAATAAAAATCTTTATAACCCGACACCAATGAGACCGATACATAATTTGTTCTAAACAAACATTTTTTGTTATGAGAGCATGGTAACAGTTTCACAAACCAGAACTTCACATCAAACTCATATTCAAACTCATTGAAGCTATAATATACCTAAGTAGGAATGATAACCGAATGAAGATATCATCATTAACAAGTTAATGATAACACTGCATCTAATATGAGAATTTCTATAATATTTTGCAGCTCTTTCATGCATAAGTAATATGGTCATGTGTAACACTCAAACCATACGTTATATAATCTAAGAATCACTTTTTCTCTGAAATATGCAGAAGGACTGGCGTGGGAAAATAGTATATATCAATTTTTTTCCAATTGGTGTTTTCGCAGTGTTCTCAGATTTGTCTTGCCAGTACTGAATGCCT
The DNA here is from genome assembly GCA_032362365.1 of Zygogramma bicolorata. Lineage (NCBI taxonomy): Eukaryota > Metazoa > Arthropoda > Insecta > Coleoptera > Chrysomelidae > Zygogramma > Zygogramma bicolorata. Next base: position 5,094,116 of record JAVJAQ010003800.1, on the reverse strand, counting down.
TTTGTGTTCTTGATCAAACTGTGGTATAGTCACTTGGTTGGTCGAGCGGGAGCAGGGTTTAGAGGTAGCTGGTCGGTGGAAATATACTCAAAACTTCAATAAGGGTGTTTATTGGATAACCCAGTTCACAGGATTGTCGTTTATATGACAGAGTTGGTACTAGACTAACTAATTATGGTTCACAAAGTCTATTTGAATGACCATCATCACGTGAAGAATGTCATGTGATCATCACGCCATTAGGCTGATTGTCATTGGCTAGCAAAAGCTCATAGAAACAGTCGAACACACTAGAACTACCTTCGTTAAAAAGTACAGTCATCATTTCGATTCTTATGAAATAAAATATTTATTCAGCTTTGTCATCAACAATGATGATATACTTAATGTTATAGAAGAACAAGAATAATTGTGAAATGTGTATACAGCAAATGAGAAAATATGCAATTGAATATAGGGTGTTCCACCACTATATTACACCACCCCCCTATTTGGGAAATTTGTACCTGGGTAAGGTGCAAATTTTTGGCTCATTCTTCCTTTCAGAATTTTCTTCAAGTTCAATTTCATCTATTTCCTCAAAATTTTTATGAGTGTTATCTTTTTTATCATCCGTAGATGCATAATACTTCCGTAAAACCCTGTATACATTGAAAATGCATTTTGCCATTATAACTGAGATCACAAGACAAACAATAATGTATAAAACAGATATGTGCGTTACTTGATGACTCTTCACATTCTTCAATATCATTTCATTTTGTTTAGCCTTCAATGTATCAAGACTGTAACTAATACCACGTAATTTATTTATATGGTCATTATGAATGACTATTTGGTTCAAGTTCGAATTATTTTTTGGTAAAATGATATCATCTGGAAGTGAAATTGTTATATTTGGAATAAATTGAAACGTTATATTGGAAGAGTAGTCACTTTTTGAACTCAAAATTGAAGAACTAGTATACACTGTACACCCTGGCATTATGTTCAAAATACCTATATGAGAAATGATGAAAGACTTTTTCAAATGTTTACATACTAAATTGATCACTTCCTCATTGGGACATACAAAAATCCAAGAATTAATTTTTGCAAGTTGTATAAATAAGGACTCGGTCAGTTGCATAAATCTTTTTTCGCAAGAATGCGGAATAAAATTGACAGGAATGAACAAATTTGGTTCACATGCTCCATGCAAATAAACTAAATGAATAGGCTGTACTTGATCGCAGACATGACGATTTGAAAAATATTTATGCATCTTTCCAATTCCTTTCTATCCATGTTGAAGTAATATTGTTTTGACGTATCTATAACCATAATGTCACTTTGAGGAAGGATGAAAGAATATGAATTATTACCTATCTTTACAGGTAGACTAACAATTTTAATAACATCATATTGCCTTACATTTACTAAAGGAATAACCAATAAAAAACTTAACCTATTATTATGGAAATATACATGTAATTCCCAAACCTTTTGAAGCTCAAAAATAAACTCATTAGTGAGTTTCACTGGAAATGTGAGTTCACTCTGTAAATGGACTTGAATACTTTTGAGATGTTCCAGAAGCATTTGACTATCCACTGCTAGAGAATGAAGTATTCCACGGCGAGATGAATCGATTATATTGATAATATTTATCTGTTGTGCCGAAAGCTGATCTGATACGGAAACATACGTAATCAGCGCGCTTTGCAGAGATACTACACAGTTTTCTAATTCGATTTCGCTTCTATTGATTTGTTGTAATTGTTTCGAAAGAAAGTTTATATTAGAACTCAAATCGTCAATTTCGCCATATAATACTGAATTATTATATTGTTGAATTACTGATTCAAAAACTGAAGTTTGTTCCTTAACAAGTTCGAAAATGTGATTTTGATTATCATTCAACTTATTAATTTGTTCATCATAATATTCTGCATCTTCATCATCGAGGGTACCAAAAAGAAACTTGGATCCTCGTCCGATAAAGTTGAAAAGACCATTGGCGTTTCGTTTCGACTTCAACTTCACAGAATCACCTAACAATAATGACAATGATGCTGAAAAATCAAGACATTTAATTTAACATCAACAATTGGCAAACTTCTTTCACAAACTTTCTCAAAAATTGTTATAGATTTCATCTTTTGGCATAACCTACTAACATCATCACCAAATAACTCAACTGTTTTATACTGCTTTTTATACGGGGATAAATCTAAATAGGTGAGTAATCTCCAACGATTGTTGTATAGCTGAAGTGTTCCTACCTGTTCGAAGAAAATTCCTGGACTTGAGTTTATCTCGGTTATATTGTATTCTTTATCGGACTGCACAGGCTTTCCAAGATATAGTGCGAGCAATCTGTAAAATTTTCATTCATTCATTGATTGATTTTTATTCTATGAAAAGTTTTAATCGATTATTATGAACTTTCACCCTTTTCTTTCCTATTAAAATTGTTGAATTTACGTCTGACTCGATGGAAACAATTTCATATGGTCCCTTCCACGAAGGCAATAGTTTTTTACATTTTCCTTTAGGTGAACTTTCTTCCTTTAATAAAACCTTGTCACCAGTTTGGAAATTTACTACCTTCAATTTTTTATCGTAATATTTTTTATTATTTTCTTTCGCTGTCAACAAATTTTCGCGAGCTATCATTTGTGCATTTTGCATTCTCGATTTCAATTCGTAACTATAATTCCAGTTAAAGAAGTGGGTAAGGTAGCTTTATGTCCAAATAGAAGTTCGAAAGGTGTGTAATTCGTCGACATATTGTGGCTAGTATTATATGAAAACATAGCGTAAGGAATCCATGTATCCCAATTTTCTTGACCCCCTTCGATAAAATTTCTCAAATATTCTCCTAACGTACGGTGACTTCTTTCCAGAGCGCCATTAGATTGTGGTCTGAAAGCACAAGTATTGATTTTGCCTATTTTCAACAACTTGCACGTTTCTTTGAAAACTGAGCTCATGAAATTGGCTCCCTGATCCGTCAGAATGATCTGGGGTGCCCCAAAAATGCACACAATATTTTCAACAAATGCCTTAGCAATTGTGTTTGCCTCTTGGTCTGGTATTGGAATAGCGCAAGAGAATTTAGATAGATCGCACTGAAACGTTAAGATATATTTATTATTTCTTTGTGTTAACGGCAAAGGGCCCACTACATCCAAGAAACATTTTTCAAAAGGTACTTGGGCAGTGGAGGTTATTTGCAGTGGCATTCGAGTTCGTTTAGAAATTTTATTTTTCTGGCAGACTGAACATGACCTTACAAAGTTTTTAATATCATCGAACATATTTTTCCATGAATAATTTTGCCTAATTCTCTTGAATAGTTTAGAAATACCGATGTGTCCACCAAAACTAGAATTATAGTATTCGAGCAAAATTGTTTGAATTTCATCTTTTGTCAGTTCACGTTGAATTTTGTCAAGAAAAATATAAACAATCACACTTGTATTTTTAAAGATATATCTCAACATACTTCGCAAATATTCCATTTTCAAATGATAAAATTCTTTTTGTTTCGTAATATTAGTAACAAGAACCTTATTTATGTTTTTCTCTCGACAAAACATACTCACATTCACCAGAGCTTCGAAAAGATGTTCATAATTGCATCTTGAATTTTCGTCACCTGGTACATTAGCGAATACAATAAAATTATTCTTTGACTTGGCTATTTTTAATCCGCGCTGGCTATCTTCATCGAAGTTGCATAAGCGCAGTTTGTGATTTTGTATCAAATTACTAACCAACGGTTCATTTGCGATCATGTTGTTATTGCGAATGAAGGTTACTATGACACTATTCTCAACTTTCTGTGTAAGCACACTCTCATCACTTTCCCGAATATTACTATTCATTATTATCGTTTCCTTAATGTCAGCTAAATACTTTTTGTAATCGTGCTTTGTTTCTGAACTACCTTGATCAGGACCGTCTTCTGAAATTGAGAAAATTGCTCTACTCAAAGCCTCAGCATTTGAATTTTGAATTCCTGACTTATGAACGATATCGAAAGTGTACTCCTCCAATTTTAATCTAAATCTTAACAGACGACTCGAAGGATCAGTTACCTTGAAAATCCACGTTAAGGGCTTACAATCTGTTACTACCTTGAACCTAGTACCAAAAAGGTACGGTCTAAAGTGAGAAATTCCCCATACAATCGCTACTAACTCTTTTTCGGTTGCAGAGTAATTGATTTCTGCTTTCCTGAGGCTTCTCGAGGCGTAAGCTATAGGCAAATCCCGACTGATTTCGCCTTGTGATAAGATAGCGGAGATCCCGTAATGACTGGCATCTGTCGTTAAGACAAATTCTTTATCGAACTGTGGATACTGTAACACAGGAGGACTAATCAATCTTTCCTTAAGAATATTAAAAGATTCCGTGCACTGAGGCGTCCAACTGAAAAGAGCATCCTTTTTCAGTAAATTGGTCAATGGCATAGCAATACGGGCATACTCAGGAATGTAGCGCCTATAGTAGCCTGTTAACCCTAAAAACTGTTTAATTTCCTTCATTGAGTTTGGTTTCGGAGAATTTTTAACACATTCAACCTTTGCCGGACCAGGCAGGGTTCAATTTTCCGTTATGACGTGACCAAAATATGTTAATTCACGTCTCAAAAACTGGCATTTTTCTGCTTGTAACTTCAAATTATATTCCCTGAACCGGACAAAAACCTCTCTCAATTTTGAATTGTGTTCTTTCAAATTCTGACCATAAATTACTACATCATCCAAATAAACGAATATCTTTATTCCTTGCAATCCCGTTAAAACTGTATTCAGTAATCTTTGAAAAGTTGCTGGACTTCCCTTCAATCCAAAAACCATACGGTTATAATGATAATGCCCAAAACGAGTGCTGAAAGCAGTTTTTTCCTTGTCGGCTTCATCCATTAGAATTTGATTATAACCGCTTGCCAAATCTAAGGTACTGAAAAATTTCGAATTTCCTAACTCATCTAAAATGGAAGTTATGTTTGGTAAAGGGTAGGCATCTCCTACTGTAATTTCATTCAACTTACGAAAATCTACTACAACGCGCCATTTTTTATTACCTTTTGCATCCGGTTTCTTTGGTACGAGAAGTAATGGCGAATTATAAAGACTTTTAGAAGGCGAGATAATCTCGTCTTTCAACATTTGTTCGACCTGTCTCTCAATCTCAAGTTTTTGTTAATGCGGAAGCCGGTACTGTCGCGTATATACGGGATCAGAGTGAGTAGTTGGAATTTTATGAGTCACGGCATTCGTATATGTTAGGGTGTCACCTTCTAAGTAAAACAAATCGTTGAATTCCGTACAGATATCAAGGATGGATTCGCGTTCTTCATTTGACATATGATCGGTTGTGATAATGGACTTAACTTTTTTTATACGCTCGTAATCCACTTCGGTTTGCTTCATGTGCAGTACTTCATAATTTTCTAGCGTTTCAGTTATCAAATTTATTTCCTCCAATTGAATATCACTTTCTGTGGAATTGAGAATACTAACATAGGCATAACTATCAACAGGTTTCATTAAACAATTACCTACATAAACCCCTTCAGTAATTTCTTGTTTCATACAAACCATTTCTTCATTTTTATCAACCTTTGTTTTTATTATCACTTCACTTCTTGCTGGAATATTTATTCGATCATTGTTTTGATTCAACTGTAATGTGACAGCTTTATCATTTACTGAAAGATTCAAACTTAGTTTTTCCAAATCTAAATTAGCCTTAGACATCTTTAAAAAATCTTTTCCCAATATGCCATCAAAATTTTTCAAAGGAAAATCTTTCTTTACTATCTGAAAAGAATAATTCACGCTAATATCATTTCCGAAATTTATTTGTCCATGATGTACCCCTAAGGTTTCAACAGTTTGATCTGATATCCCATTTAAGCTAACTTTGAAATCATGATGAATGATAGCCTCATCAACTAAAGAAGTCACTTTTATCAAACTGCTTTGAGAACCGGTGTCGACTAAAAATTTGCCTTGAGCACCGTTCATCGTGGGGATTTTTAGCATAACTGAATCTAGTTCAGTACATGAGTTATTAATAGTGAACATATCAATTTCATTGGGATTACTATAATTATCATTTTCCGAAGCAGGGTAATTATTTACTTGTGAATTCGGGCATTGGAATGGCTCCCTGCAGTCGTTCCAAGCCCTAGCTCGTTTCCCGAGCTTGTACTAGGGTTGTCATTTGCAACTGGATTATTTGAGGTGTTATCTGTATTTTGACCGTTTTTACGCCTCAATTTATAACAATTATTCAAAGAATGACCAGGTTTCTTGCAATATTTGCATATTACAGTTCCCTGAAAAACATTTACTGGTTCCCTCTTCACTTCTCTTCCTGAAAATCTCGGTAAACCCGATGATGCAGACGGTCTATTGAAGTAACAGTCTTCAGTTTTGTGATTATTTTTGTGGCAAACTTTACACTTGAATTTATTTGGTAAGAATTTTGGGTGAGGTTTAGAACGTAAGTTTCGTTCTTCCTCGACAGCAGCTTCAATCGCTGATGTCAGATCGTCGAATCGACTTGCTTTTATAATGAGGCGAATACTTGAGTTCAATCCATCGACGAATGCTTTGAGGGCGGATTTTTTATTTAAATTATTTATTGCAACACGCGCTTCTTCTCCTTCGCTTGATACACAAGCGTCATTCAAATCAGATAATAACCGAATAACTCTATTAGAATACGACCTAACGTCTTCTGAGAAATTTTGCCTTATATTCAATAATTCGTTTTGTAATTGACCAATAGTTCTTTGTTCCAAAAATTCCGTTTGCAACTGTGCTCCTAGGTCTTCCCAATTTTCAAAAGAATTATATTTGACAATATTATATGCTTGTCCTGAAAGTTTTGATTTTATTATATTTATGAAAACTGGTTCGTCTCTAGCAAGATCAGCTTGTCCAATCTCTGAGTGAACAATATCGCAACATGTCAAAAACTTATGAAGCATACTCCTTTCTCCATTAAATTCTGGTATAATTTTCATAGCAAAGTCTACGTTGAGTTTTGGCATTTTGAGCTTGTAAGGGAACGAGTTTATGAATTACAATTATTGAAAAATAAAAGGAAAATGAGTCGAGTACAACAATATCAATAAACTTGCAATAACACTGTGGCAGGCATTATATCCATTCACGCACAATTTCCGGAATACTGAAACGAAGTTCCGCTGGACTGGAACGCTGGATCGATGGGTTACGGGAACACAGGAACGCCGGATCGTCGAAGACAGAATCGCTGGATCTCTGGAACGTCGGACGTTCGAACACTGGATCACTGGATTAGTGGAACTAACGATGGTGTTGACAGGTTACTCAGTTCAGGGCTTTCTTCCAGGATCAACCCTGTCGAAAGAGTATTTCTGGCTACTCTTATTGCAGGCTTGTTGTCCTCAAATGAACGGTGAGATCAATGCACTTCTGATCTGTTCTTCCGGTGTCTGCTTACGCGTGAGACGACGAACGTTTGAAAATTTTGATGTAAAGATTTCTATTTTTCCACCAGCACACCGGACACCAAAATTTTATGTGGTATAGTCACTTGGTTGGTCGAGCGGGAGCAGGGTTTAGAGGTAGCTGGTCGGTGGAAATATACTCAAAACTTCAATAAGGGTGTTTATTGGATAACCCAGTTCACAGGATTGTCGTTTATATGACAGAGTTGGTACTAGACTAACTAATTATGGTTCACAAAGTCTATTTAAATGACCATCATCACGTGAAGAATGTCATGTGATCATCACGCCATTAGGCTGATTGTCATTGGCTAGCAAAAGCTCATAGAAACAGTCGAACACACTAGAACTACCTTCGTTAAAAAGTAGAGTCATCATTTCGATTCTTATGAAATAAAAAAAAATAAAATTCAGCTTTGTCATCAACAATGGTGATATACTTAATGTTATAGAAGAACAAGAATAATTGTGAAATGTGTATACAGCAAATGAGAAAATATGCAATTGAATATAGGGTGTTCCACCACTATATTACAAAACGTATACTTCTGCATATCGTTCATTTTTTGAATTACAATTTATATCTTCTGGATTACAATTGAAAAGATCTGAATTACAATTGATATCTTCTGAATTACATTTGATCAATCTGAATTGCAATTAATATTTTCTGAATTACAATTGATATCTCCCGAATTACATTCGACTAATCTGAATAACAATTGATATTTTCTGAAAAACATCTTATATTATCTGAATTACAATTGGAAAAGGTGTAGATATTTTCTGAAATTATTTTTTTTTTCTCTACTCAACGTTACTAATTTTGATAGAGTGTAATTGGAACTATCGCTATGGAAGTGAATCTTTTCCCAACAGTGCTCATTCATCTAAACAAACTAAAAGAAGTGAACGCGCATTCGCCACATTCTGAAGATTGGTGATTAGTTAATAAAATCTTAGTACTAGCTTTTCTCCTAAACAAGATCCACCTGCACATTTGAATTAATATGCATTATGACTGTTTCAGGTCCAAAATGTCACGGGTATTCAATATTTCACAAAATTGCAGATGTATCTCGTAGCAACACTGATATTATATGAATCAGATTCCTAGTTATAATTCATTATTTTGGTTGAATCAGATGGAAAAATATTTCTAAACAGTTGTTCAGAATGCTTTCCAAATATCTATCAGAAAAAACTATGAATCGCTTATAACTATGATCCTTCAAGTTGTCTTCCATTGACTCGTATGTTCAAACAATAGGATCCGTCAATTTAATCTGCATGCATCTTGTTCAGCAAGTATGGCTTGTTGCTGACTCCTTACTCCATAGTCCATGGTGAAAAGTAATATTAGGTAACATTTTCTTGATGTATGAAGGGGATTAGGGTAGCTTAAATTTAATTGTGAGGAATTTTCTTTTCGGCGGAATTTTTTTCCCATTCAATTCAGAATGAAATGACATCATCATATTCTCATAGAGGGGGTTTCAAGGAATGCCTTTCACTATAGATTTTTGATTCTGCTCATTTATTAGAGTTTTACTTTTTATGATTATAGCCTTAGTTTTCTATTACCTTTTGATTTTCCATAAAAGTGTATGTTTTTTTCAACATCATTATTTTAAATAAACGATGAGTTTTGGAACCTTTGGTGTAAAAGTAGAAACTTTTCCTAGAGATCAATAACCCTAACACCAAACTGATATTTTCGCACTCGACGCGCGTTTCGCTAACAAGGTTAATATCTTCAGGAGAAGAAAATTAATACTAAATCTAGAGTTGGGGTTAGTTATTTATATACCTAAAGTTTTCCGGTCCGATATGGATATGGACTCTATGAAAACGTTCTGATGATATTTTATTATAAAATGACTAGAGGAAAAATTATATAGCCGAAAAAAAATTTTTATCAAAATTTCAAAATATTTTCATTTATAACTTTGTTATTTCGAAGTAACGATTAATGGTAAAGGTAACGAAGTTGTAGAGGATTCTATTTGCAACAAGAGCTCTGTAAAACTCTAATTAATGTACCAAATTACAAAAGTTCATAGTGGAATCTATTTGTTGAAACCCAATTCACAAATATGTTACGATATCTTTTTATTGTGAAATGGGAAGAGAAAAACATATTGCGCCGAAAAGAGAATTTGTTCCAAAACTATTTTAGTATATTCGACTGATAGGTTTTGACACCTTGGAAGGGAGAGATTTTTCTCTCTTCTTGAAATATGAGTCGTAAGCAATAGTACGCATAATTTACAGCGGACCTCGCGTTAGAATTGGATCGGCAGTGATCACGTATCCAATAACACGAATTGACGGCTCTGTTGAATAATAATTGAAATCATTGCATATAGGTACTCTCAACTTCGTTTCTGTGGAGGGCATTCTACTATTATAGGTGACTTCATGACAATGACATCAAATCATTGAAGTTGACCCCACTTAGTACAATTCGGATGCATATACTTTTTCTTCGAAATAAAAAATGTTCAAATTGGTGAGTAATCATTTTGAAAATGTTTTATGCACTTTATTGAAATGCTTCGATGCATTTTGAAATCAACATTCGTATCATGAAAACAATAATCCTAACGGGAACTAGTTTTATAGTGTGAATTCCGATTCCGTCCCAACCTGAACTATTCAATTAGCACATATAGACTTCGAAACTGATATAACTGAAATCAACATTATTATTTTAGTGCATTTTTGTCGCCATTTTCGCCTTCGCTGCTAGTACTCCAGCACCTGAAGCTAAAGCTGATCCAGAAGCCTCTCCTGACCCTAGCCTGATTGCCGCTACCTACACTGCTCCTGTTGTTGCTGCTCCTGTTGCCTATACTGCGGCCTATTCTGCTCCTCTGGCCTATGCTAGCTACGTCGCCCCATCTGTATATTCTGCTGGTTACACTGCCTACTCACCCTTCGCAGGATCTTACGTGGTACTTTAGATACCGTCTGGAATTCTTATTTGAATAAATAATTTATTGACCAGTATAATTTTGTTCTCACAACGATACTGTACATGGCAACTTTGGTTTGTTGAAACCTTTGGTATGAACATCGATTCTCCCTCAAATACCTGAATATTTAAATAATAACACTCAATGGACATGTATTTGGCATTTTCATGATGATTATTGATATAATTATAATATCAATTCTTCTCTTGAACATACCAATTGAGCTGAAGTGCAAGTAATTTTGGATCTGTGTTCGGGTAACTGAATTCTGTTTGGGAAGGATCGATGATACTTATTTCAGTTTCAGAATGTTCCCAGTAATCAGTGTTACAGAAACATTTCCAGGCGAGTTATTTCTCTTTTCCTGAGCTGACGAAATAAAAGCGTACTCTGATTGAAGTGACATCAGAAAATACTAAACGCCATCTGTAGATATATTCATCTACTTCTCTATCTTTAAGGAATTGCAATAATTTCTGACAGTTGAAACTTCATTTTGCGACCGCTGTTTCGAATACTCATACGCCTTTTCTCTCTCTCTTTCTCTCTTTTGAATTTCTTGTTCAGGAGGCCAAAAAACGTATAGTCCACCTACCGATCCTAAGGTTGTAGGTTCGCTTTCCGAACAGGGCATAAATTATTCTTTAAGGAATTTCTGTTTTGTTGACTTGACTTTGGGTAAAGGTCCAAGATGGTGCTCATGGAAACCAGCCGGCAAAGAAACCCACATTTTTGTAAACCAAATACGTAATGAAAGTATAATTCCATGTGAAATAGCTCACACCGTTATATATAAAAAAGGCTCCGTTGGTAGTCATGAGAATGACTATAACCAAAATATCAAAGAACTTAAACCAGATTCAAAAAGTTATTTGAAAGCTACTCAACATTTTCTTTGTCAAATCTTCATAATACTTTGGTCACGATAACACATACTTCCTCGTGGTTTATAATATTTTTCTGAACGCAAAATAAACATGCTCTCAGCCGTAGCTTTGCCACGATCAAACTGAAGTCTGGTAACTATTAGACTCCAAATTCATGGAGTATATTCTCATCCTAACGAGTATAAAGATGTTTTCATTTATACCAATAATGAGAATATTCTCACAACAAACTGTTCATTAAGGTACCTACTCGAGCTGAGCAGCTACTTCGGTTTTCTATTCATAGCACGTAGAGTATTTACTCCAAAATTTGGAGTATAAACTAAATAACTCATTTTTATTCGTACCACCCATTGAAGTAGCCCTTCTATAAATTGATAGATGTTTCTATTGTTCGAAACTGTTCCTTCAAACCTCTTTACCATACCCTTTCACGATGTTAGTTTTGTAGCGATCTTCCAGGATTTGTTGGTATAAACTCACCGCACACCTTTTTATGGAAAAATGGCTCTGTCAAATTTCTTGAACTTTTGATATGTTGTACAAATGATCATTCTGGCAAAATGTTTCAATTGGCGCAACAGATTCTATGACAAGTTTTCGAGATACAGGGTGTTGAATATTCATCATTTCATCACTCCGTATCTCCCAAGTTATGATTTAGTTCTGATTTATCTTTGGTACTATTATCTTCACATCCTTGTATGACAAATTCGTAAGAGAATCATAACGAAATCATTCTCAGTCCAGGGCGGTTTTACCTGAAAATAATGCTAATTCGAGAATATTATAAAATCATTTTTCATCTTTCATCACAAGTGATACAATTCATACAACGTGATTTACGAATATGGAAAAATAACGAATTTTGTTTTTTTTTCGGACACCTCATAGTAATCAACCCGCCGAAAATGACAAAATACCAGTGAAGGATGTTAAATGATGTGTTTTATAGTATACAGAGTGGATTGACGTCGATTCGAAAAATGAAGTATACTTTAATAAGGGAGTCGAAGAAGATAGAAAGAGATATAGACATAGGAGACCTCGAAATATTTTCAGTCATATCGTACAAAGTAGTTGCTCCGAAGAATAAGGGGAGAGTGAGTTCTGGGAGGTCCACTGTAACTTTGACCCAGCGACAACTAGGGTCAAATAATTCACAGCTACACCGAATATCAATAGCATTGCGTATAAGCGACGAGAGCAACACATGAATAGCAATGAGGTATTCCCCAATCGACATCCATCCAAAAAATTTCTGGAGTTTATAATATAAATACCCAATCAACAAATCAATGGTATCAGTTGAGCAAATCGTTCGATCATCAGAAAATCAAAATGTTCAAGTTGGTAAGTACTTATATTATGATGCATTATTCATTTTCTGCTTCGATTCGTCGCCCATGTTGTTTTTCAAACAGTATATTGATTCTCCCAATGATATTTTGTTCACACTACGATACAGAAAGTCAGAGAAAGAGGCATTTTCGAAAATAGACCCAATTGTCAACATTATTTTCTTGATATTGATCAGTTTTCAGACATTAGTGAGAGGAAAAAACTTCATATTAATCCATGCGTTATAAAACTCGGAAATAAATGATACAGATAATATTGTTTCTTCTAGTGTATTGTTGCTGCCCTCTTCGCCTTTGCTGTGGCTTCCCCAGCACCTGAAGCTAAAGCTGACCCGAAGGCTTCTGCTGACCCTAGCCTGATTGCTGCTGCCTATAGTGCTCCTGTTGTCGCTGCTCCTGTTGCATATGCTTCTGCCTACTCCGCTCCTTTGGCCTACGCCAGTTATGTGGCGCCGTCTGCTTACTCTGCTGGTTACACTGCCTACTCGCCCTACACGGAATCTTACGTCGTATTATGAGATGTTGTTTGGAATTCGTCTCAGTCAATAATAACAATAAATGAGTTGATTTGAAAATAAAATTGTTTTCACTTGGAGGTAGAGAGCTACCACAATTTTGTATACGAATAATGCTTTTACACAAATGAGTTATGTGTACGGAATCAGAGTCAATTGTTTGATAACCCTCATTCCACAGCTGATAGAAATGAAAGAGTTAGGTAAACCCAAGAGTATTTATGCTCAGTCCGAAAATTCGGATATATAATCACAAAACTCTCTTGCTATTGTATACATCCCAGTAACACAATAACCCGTCTGGTTATCTTACTGTTGAAACAGTTACATGTATCGAATATAGAAAGGAGGTTTCAGATACAAACGCATGTTAACAATCATTTGAATTGAAATTTCAGTTCATGACGGATATAGGTATTTAAGGTCAAATTTTTTTGACATTCTGCAACTGGCATCAGATATATTGAAGTTGTTACATTGTGCTTTCAATGCTGCTCAAACTGAAATGGATATCTTTTCCACAAATCACTAGAACATTTTGACATTCCATACAAAATTTCTCAAAGAAGTAGTCGAGATTTCTTTACTGTGAAGAAATTATATTCTCTTATTATGTTCTACATGTTCTACATAAATGATTGAAAACAGTTTCCATAGTATCCCAAGTAATTTCAGTTAGTGATATTCAGTGAATGGGTGATAACGTAGATATTATGCTACACCACCAGAAAACACCGCACAATCATGGTGGGAGTCGAAAAAGTACAGTACGAAACTGTGTATAAACTTCATGTCCCATACGGGACATAATAGTATATTATGCAACGATCGTGTAATTATTAATTATTATAGTTATTAATATACGAGCATAAACCGGGATACGAAACGAGCCGAAGGTGAGTTTGGTATGGTTTATGCGAGTGTATTAATAACCATTACATGAGAGTTGCATACGCTATTTTATCTACACCCGATAAATAGTGAAGAACTACAAATATTATATTTATATTGCACACAATAATACTAATTTAACGGATTTCTATGAAAAATTCCACAGAATTGTAATTAATAGTATTACTTCGAGAAATAAAACGATGAGATATGAAAAAAAGATCAAAAATCAAAGAAAAAGAGATTACTCGAGACCGGATTCGAACCAATGTCTCCTCCAGCTGGATTAATCAATGTCAGCGCCATAGACGGCTCGGCTGCGGAGAGCCCACAAATTATGATGAAAAAATAAGTGATAAATCATGTATTCGTCAAATGAAAAATTTAATCATTCTTACTGTATTTCTGTCGGTGAAGGTGTCGAAGGTGATTCTCCCATATCGCTGGTATCAGACATTTTGTTATGATTATCGAAGTTTGGCTATATTCTTCAAAAGTTCAATACTTATACCGATTTTGACTTGACAAATGTCAAATGCAGAACATGCACATCATGCTTGATTGAAAAATAATGGGTTTCTGTTGGTTGAAAATCTATATCGTAATGAAAAATCTGTATCGTAATGGATTTCATTATAAAACGGGTTGTGGGCATATAAGTGTATTATTAGAGTACGGGTGTAGATAAAAATAAAAATGTTCCTTGCGACGTTCGATGATTGACAGTGTTTTTCTACCATTGATTGTATGTACTTTTAATATAGGAAATAGTTTATATGCACCATGGGTGTTATTAGGTGTGTAAGCCTTACATAGGTGATTTTTATCTTTTTCTCCTTCAAGTCAATGCTGGAAGAATACAAAATTATGATGAAGAAATGATATCAAATAATTAGCATGTGTATTTCGTTTGGAGATGTTAAATTCATTCACAAAGAAGAAAAATGGGTCTGTCTTCAACAGTCTCTCCTGCCTATAAGGCGCGACGGGGCTGAAATACGTAGAATTTATTTTTTCTTGTTTACATCAATCACAATTTGAACAAAAAAGTGACTCATCTTCCGTCGCGTCGTATATAGGCGTGGTTTTTGGATGAATGGAACGTCTATGAATGATATACACATATCAACAAGGAGAGTTTGTTAATTATTTGATGTCACTTTTTTAATGGAAGTTTTGTCATATTCTTGCATTGATTCAAAAAAGAAACAGCCAAAAATTTTCTTTCTCCAAAAATCCTTCAGTCCACAAAAATAATCATGGTAAGGAATGTGTATGCACTCAAACGGCTAACAAACGCTCAGAGAAGAGTCGTTTGGCTCTGTTAGATCATCGCCTCCGGTGCATACACATCAATACCCTTGGTACATAAATAACTGTCCAATTTGTGAACGATTCACTATACATATCAATACTGAAAAAATCATATGTTATGACGAAGTGATTACTGATATGCTCATTCAAGATGGAACATGTGCAAATAATCTAAGAATAATAATAAATGCTTTTATTGATAAGTATCGAGTACACAGTTTCCATTATATAGACAAATAACAGACACTTGTACCTATCAGAAAGTAGAATTCAATATCTGAACATGTTGTCAGAGACACATATTTAGAGCTTGCTCTTCCATTCAACCATTCTCACATTGAATGAATACAAAAGAGTACCTGAGTTTTCAGACAGAAATAAGTTTCCTAATCAGAAATCGGCCAAAATTCTTGGTCATCTGGATATTTTCGTGAATTTTGATATACACAAAATTTATAGAAATGCTCATATGTTGAGAACATAGTAGTACTTGGCAGAAAAATAAAATAATTGGAAAGATGGCTTTGGAATGAGAGACAATAATTCTTTTCTCAGGATGCCGAAATGTATTTTGAAGAAATTGCAGTTTTTATGAAAGAGTTTGAATCAGAAAAAATTACAAATACTCTTTTTGTGTTTTCTTTTTCATTTCACTTTCATAAGTTGTTACTTCTATTTCTGAATTCGGAGAAGAAAGCCTAGAATCATTCTTGAAACTTCATTCTCTCCACAAAAATACTCGAGTTCCTAATTGACAGTATGCGATTTGCGTTTTAGTTATATTCCTTATAAATTTCTATAATTGAAAATTAAATTTGTGATGATATATCGCATTGTCAATAATAGCCGTTTCCTAAAATCTGACACCGGATTGTGATGCCACCAGTCGTTGAATTATCAGCCAGCTAGTATTTAAGAATAATATCCAGAAAATAAGTGGATCTATCACTATAACTCTTTTGGAATGTTGAAAATTGTAAAATATTGCCAAAAATTCCTCATCATGGGATTTTTCGGTTCTTCCGCGGTGAAGGAATTTGGCAATATCGTATTCAGAGCAATTTGCAAAAACATATATTTAATTTCGAGTGAAACTTTACAAAAAGAGCTGAAATACCATCGACACAAATATGCATCAAATTTGTATTCATCTCAACCAAAAAGAGGATTTTTTTCTAGCATTGCAAATATTCGGGGTACATAAGAAGTCCACGCTTCTCAACTTGCATGATTCAATTTTTTTCAGATTATAGTAGGAACTAATGAATTAACAAAAAAATTACCTCTCAATAATTTTATTAGCAGTATTGTAATCCTCAAAAACACCTCAATCAAACAATCAATTAACAGCTGTCCTGTTTCATTATGGTAAATTTCCATTTCAGTGACCCTATGAACTGATATGGTTATATTCCAAAAATCATGTGTTCCTTTTTCTGATGAGCTGTATTCAGAGTGCCCTGTTACTACTAGGTCAGGAGTAATCACGTACGAAATAACATGAAACGTCACCTATCCCGCATAACAATTGAAATCATTGCGTATGCACGTACTGAGTATCAAATGCATGCGAAGGGCATTTTATGGTAGTATGATGGCAAGGACATCATTTTATCAAATTGAGCCCCACTTACACACTGTATTCGTACTCCTGTACACTTTTTTCTATGGTATAAATACTGAATCGACAGCATAAGGAGTATCACTCGAAAGTTCATCTTCAAACAAAGATCAAAATGTTCAAGTTGGTAAGTGCTCAGCTCAGCGCACATCATTTCGGTGGATTTCGTTATTGAATTTATAGTTTAATTCATATCCGTACTAAGCATTTGAACTACATACCATGAGAATAATGATTTTCCGTTTCAGTGTATTTTCATCGCCATGCTTGCCATTGCTGCTGCTGCCCCAGCGCCTGAAGCTAAAGCTCACCCAAAAGCATCTCCTGACCCTAGCCTGATCGCCACTGCCTACACTGCTCCTGTTGTCGCTGCTCCAGTGGCCTATACCGCTGCCTATTCTGCTCCTCTGGCATACGCCAGTTACGTTGCCCCCTCTGTTTATTCTGCTGGTTACGCCGCCTACTCACCCTACACAGGATCATATGTCGTAGTGTAGATCTCATCTGGAATTTCAACTGTTTTTTGAATAAATGAATTATTGACCAAAATAAAATTGTTTTATTCATGATACTAGTAACTGCTGAAATCAGAAAAGAAATTATCTACCTCCGTATATGAAAATGAAACAACATCTAAACTTATGAAACTCATGAGACCATATTCTGGGGGAAGTTGTTTCTCTTGGATGAAATTTGCGAAGTCGAAAGAGTCACTGATAAAATATTTTCTTTATATGCTTTAGTCATGATATCAGTAGTGAATTGAGAAATTTTCTATAAGGAGCATTGATGCAAGAAATTATGTATCTCAAACAGAGTGTTGGTTCATGAAATTTTGGTATACCATAAAACCCAAAACAACTAGCATTATATTTGAATGATTTTCCTTTTTCATCTTTACTTTAAATATACCAAAAATTACAGTCAAGAATTTGTATGGAAAGCGTTCATGAACTTTTTCAATGATAGAAAGTATCATTTAGATGGAAATCGGGAGACGGAAGAAATGCCGTCAATTTTAAAGGATTGCGCTGTGAACAACGGTCAAAACCATGTGGAACTTAGCAGAATGAATTAGTTTTTCTCTTACTTCTTATCAAAAATAAGCAAAACAATTTTTATCAAAATAACCCTCGAACATTGGCAAATGCTCAAAAATTGTATAACAACTTTCTCAAGTTTGTTGTTCATAGGAACAAGCATCATAGCAACAAGCTTTCGAAATCTGTTATGAAATTTTCGACAAATTATCATGTCCTTGAGATAATTGCTGACAGAAATTGCAACTGTTACCATGAAAATATTCCTTTTTCATCTAAACGATTCAATCAGCAAATAAATAACTAACATAACCTGAAAATAATTAATTTTACAGGGCATTTTTGTTGCCATTTCTGCCTCCGCTGCTGTTACACCAGTACCTGGTTACATTGCCTGGTCACCTCATACAGAATTTTACGTCGTAGTCTACACCTTTTCCAATTGTAATTCAGAAAATATCAATTGTAATTCAGATTAGTCAAATGTAATTCAGAAGATATCAGTTGTAATTCAGAATAGTCAACTGTAATTCAGGATAGTGAATTGTAATTCAGAATAGTCAACTGTAATTCAGAAGATATCCATTGTAATTCAGGATAGTCAATTCTAATTCAGATATTATCAATTGTAATTCAGAATAGTCAACTGTAATTCTGATTAGTCAAATGTAATTCAGAAGATATCAGTTGCAATTCAGAAAAGTCAACTGTAATTCATAAGATATCCATTATAATTCAGGATAGTCAATTGTAATTCAGATGTTATCAATTGCAATTCAGAATAGTCAACTGTAATTCAGATTATATATTCAATGGAGACAATCAGACCGTTAGATAGCGACAGATTTTTGTGCCCCATTATCGCATACAAGCCTCGAAAAGGGTTGAAAAGGACATCGATTCTAAGTATAATGAAGGGAAATTTACGCTTGGCTCCTGGGGAGAACATATGAAAAAATCGATTTTCGAGAAATGAAATGAGTTCGGCGCCCATTTTCCCACATGTTCACTGAAATACAATTACTGTGTTCTTGCTTGGGGCAGCCGCAGTGTATCAGTTATTTTCTCCACATATATGTCCATTATAATTGTGAATTTTCTTTATATTCTTTGTGTTGTGTGAATAAATATCATTGATTTATATTATTGAATCGAATAGTAGCAAAAAATACCCAAATATTACATATTCAAACTAATTGAAGCTATAATATACCTAAGTAGAAATGATAACCGAATGAAGACATCATTATTAACAAGTTAATGATAACACTGCATCTAATATAAGAATTTCTATAATATTTTGCAGCTTTTTCATGCATAAGTAATATGGTCATGTGTTACACTCAAACCATACGTTATATAATCTAAGAATCACTGTTTCTCTGAAATATGCAGAAGGACTTGTGTGGGAAAATAGTAAATATCAATTTTTTAAAAAATTGGTGTTTTCGCAGTGTTCTCAGAATTGTCGTGCCAGTACTGAATGCCTTTTGCGTTCTTGATCAAACGTATACGTCTGCATATCGTTCATTTTCTGAATTACAATGTGTATCTTCTGAATCACAATTGACAAGATCTGAATTACAATTGAAAAGATCTGAATTACAATTGATATCTTCTGTATTACATTTGATCAATCTGAATTACAATCGATATCTCCCGAATCACATTTGACTAATTTGAATAACAATTGATATTTTCTGAATAACATCTTATATTATCTGAATTACAATTGGAAAAGGTGTAGATATTTTCTGAAATTATTTTCTTTTCTCTACTCAACGTTACTGATTTTGATAGAGTGTAATTGGAACTATCGCTATGGAAGTGAATCTTTTATCAACAGTGCTCATTCATCTAAACAAACTAAAAGAAGTGAACGCGCATTCGCCATATTCTGAAGATTGGTGATTAGTTGATAAAATCCTAGTACTAGCTTTTTTCCTGAACAAGATCCACCTGCACATTTGAATTAATATGCATTATGACTGTTTCAGGTCCAGAATGTCACGGGTATTCAATATTTCACAAAATTGCAGATGTATCTCGTAGCAACACTAATATTATATGAATCAGATTCCTAGTTATTTTTCATTATTTCGGAAGGAAGAGTATCATTCTCCTGGTTGAATCAGATGGAAAAATATTTCTAAACAGTTGTCCGGAAAGTTTTCCAAATATCTATCAGAAAATAACTGAGAATCGCTTATAACTATGATCCTTCAAGTTGTCTTCCATTGACTCGTATGTTCAAACAATAGGATCCGCAAATTTTATTAACGAATGGAAAATATGGGTCATATGCATGAAGTATTCTTAATAGTAACAAAAATCCAGGCCATAGATATGTCTCTGTACTCGTATGTACTTTTCAATCAAATTCAGATTTATAATCACGAAACGGATATTAGTCGAAAATGATAGTATTCAAGAATGTAGTATGTAGGGGATTGTGGCATTAGTGATATCTCGTGCCCAGATATAGTTGGATGATTTTATTAATGCTATCATTAGGAACGAGATTTATAGATTTAAAGGCAATTCTATCGCTCAGTAGAATGCGTTTCAGTTGGTGATTCATTTTCAAGATCTCTCTATATTTCATCAGAGATAGTCGAAAGTGATCTTCGAAATATTATTTTTTTCAAATCGGATGAACTATAAAACAACGCCACTGAATTTTTAATATATATTATGGATAGTCAAATTTGTACGAAAACGTATTTTAAAAAGTTGATTCAAATCGTATTTTGACGGTATCTTTGAATAATTATTTGCCGAATGAATGCGCAAAATTAATTTGGAAGTAGTAACAAATACAAAAAGCAAAACTCTACCCAATGGATCTGTTAATTTATAACACAAAACTGTCACTTTCTGGTGCAGATCTCTCGTGAAAGTTGTGGACTATCAATGACTTTGTGATTCAAAATCACAACATTCTTCTGCGATTGAGCTGAAGATTGGATGTCCACATATCCATTATCAGACCAAAACTTCGTAATCGACGTCAACCGAAGTACTTCAGCAACAAGATGCAGGTTATATGCATCTTGTTCAGCAAGTATGGCTTGTTGCTGACTCTTTACTCCATATAGTCAATTGAAAAGTAACATTAGGGGACGCAATTTTATTTTCTTGATGTATGGAGGAGATTAGGGTAGCTTAAATTCAATTGTAAGAAATTTACTTTTCGGCGGAATTTTTTTTTCATTCATTTTAGAATAAATTGACATCATCATATTCTCATAGGGGGGGGGCTTCAAGGAATGATTTTCACTATAGTTTTTCGATTCTGTTCATTCGTTAGTGTTTAACTTCTTAGGATTATAGCCTTAGTTTTCTTTTACCTTTTGATTTCCCATAAAATTATATTTTTTTACAACATTGTTATTTTATTATTGATTAGGTATCGACCCTTTTTCCCAACATGAAACTTTTGCTTCATCAAATTGGTTTTGAAAATAATCTCAAATCTTATTGGACATTTACACGAATCCAATATATTCAACTGAGAAAGGCCCAATGTAACCGTTTGGGGATGAAAACGGCATTATCCGTTCCACTATCTTCATAATAACAATAACATGCAATATGTACAGTAACCTCTCCGGAACAGTTTGTAATAATGAGGAACCGGAATTAAAAAAATGTTCCCTTTTTTTTTATTTTATCTGATAGAGCATGAAAATCTGTTCACAAAAATGCCCTTCTGACCTCTATCCTTCCACTATTTTTTTTTGAAACCTCTTCTATGTAACGAAAAATATCAAATGCTGACGTCAACACTTTCATTCATAAATACAACCATATGAAGTTGGGTTTTGGTAAGCCACACCCCTCCTATTTACTGAATGAATATCTTAGAGGAATAGAGGAATTTCATTTTTACAAGTTGCAGGAACTTATTACTGTTGACATTCTTTTGCGATGGGGAAGAATTCGCCATTTTTCATGTTATTTCGCGCTTCAACGGAAAATTTCCCGAAATTATGGCATCGAAGAGTGATTTTGTGAAGTTTTGTTTGGTAACTGAGTGCAAGAACAACTCTAAAGTTTCCGCAAATAAGAACTTTTTTCTGTTGCCGTTCGATTCATCGAGGAGGAATGCCTGGTTAACTGCTTTGAATGGGTGTGATAGGGTTTCTAAAAAAGTTAGGGCCTAGGTACGTTTGCGAGGATCATTTCAACGTAAGTAAGTGAAAATTGTGATTCGGTTTAGGAATTGATCGTATAAAATACTCTTAAACTGATTGCTTGTTTCTGTAACAATACCTAAAAATTAATCCAAATTATAACTAGAGTTCAAAACTAGCCATCCACAAACACGTTCGTGTAGTTGTAACTACTACCTTTGTATAAAGACTAAAGCTACTACTTTAAGAAATAATAATGAATATGACTCCAAGAAAGTGTTCATTGAATTGATATTTATTATAGAATTTGGCTAGGCTTAGCTTTAAGGTATTGTAGCAAGATCACACTCGAAATCACATACCTTTTTTTAGTGGGAAGAAGATGCAGAGAATTTTTTGAAAGTGAAATTGATGAATGATACACCTAGATTGAAGAAGGATGTTGTGCCAAGTATATCTGTGTCTGGTCCGGGTGAGAATGGAGTTGAAATGAAACGAAAACAACCAGCTGAGGTGAGTGAAAAAATTCAGCTTGAATTCATATTCTGGCCCATTGATCTGTTACGAAAAGAAACAATGACTGAGTAATATGTATTCGTAAGTACCCAACAAATTCCAATAATAGTGCTGCTTATGCTATTTCACAGTTTTTCTGTTTAGAAGTATTTTTATGTATTATATTCATTACAGTGGCTCGTTTATTCCTTTTCTAATGGAATTCAAGTTTAATTTCACATACTCATGTCTCAATGGAGTTTTTATCGATGAAATGTATCATCATTTGGATGTAATCTAACAGAGACATTGGAATAACTACAAATAAAAACATATATTGTAAGAGTAGAATAAATACAGACAAAAGATTACCACCAGCTTGTGGTTATTGGAGTTGTATGTGTTACCGTTTATTCGTTGTTGCATACCATTCAGATTAATTGCATTTAATGTTGTTTCTTTCTCTCAAAGCAAGGGTGGCTGACTCATTTTCTCTTCTCTGATAATATACTCATGACTCGCCGGAGTTTTTATATCAGTACATTATTGCTGAACACTCAATTAAGATCAACAAACATTTCAGGTGAACAAGGACCATCTTGAGCAACCTGTGCCAGCTAAATGTGAAAGAGGTCCAAAGAGCAATGATGTGTATAGTCAAAAACTATCCAGTTCCACCTACTCTGCAAGCAGTATTGATACAAGATCAGCAACATATAAAGATTCTGACTATGACCCTGATTCTTCCGATTCTGCTTGTGGTGATATCCACAATTTTCTACAACATACTCTCACCTGCAGAAGTGAGGGAATCCAAGAGAATAGCTGCTATGAGAATACATGTCGAAAGAGTTATCGAGAGGCTGAGGAATTTTAAAATGTTAGAACCCCATTCTTGCATAGATCATAATCACATACAGTTATTGGATTATATTGTTGTCATTGCTTGTGGAATTATTAATTTTCAGGACCCTCTGTTCAGAAATTGATTACACACTTTTAGATGTGTAATTTTCAAAGCAGTTATTTGTGTGAAAGGTGTTTTTTTTGGAATGTCAGTTGTTTAGCACTATGGCTTGCAAACCGAGTAACCGATTTATTTCAAAATTGTTTTTCCTTGAATATTGAAAAAATCCTCATATTGAATACTTTGATGAGTTGTATGTATTGTGATTGAGTTTTTGAATAATTCAAAGGTCTTTTTTTTTGCATTTCAATGTTTATATCTCTAAACAGGACAATTTGTGGGAAATATTGCTATAGCATGGAAAACGTTTTATCTCTTATGAAATAATTTTATAGTGATTGTATTTTAACTGTCCAATTTAATTTATTCACTGTCGAGTTGTTCATTAGTCATACGTTCTGCTCACCACTTACCTTATATATAAAAAATTTGTATTATTATACTAGTTTAATACACAAATGTAATCCAAAACTATGTTCATGAAATGCTCAGGGTACCATGTATCAGAAATATTATCACCTATTTTGAAATTTGAAAACTGTGTACAAATAAATAGATTTTATATTCATATTTTTTCTCAAACCTCAATTTATATAACATGCCCACATAAAATTCTATTCATTTTCAATCATTTGAAATATCATCTCATGGTAAACTGAAATATAAAACTGATTTGAAAATTGATTGATTGTTTAGTATAATTTTTTGAATGCTTATTTGTATATCTTTTAATAATTTTGCATCATTACTTTTGGTATATTTTTTTTCCTACTTATTCACTCATGTATTTCATTTTATTGGTAATTATTTTTTATGCTCTAAATGAACTATCCTTTTGAAAAAAAAATTGCTTTCAATATGAACATAGTTGAAATTGTAATAATATTTATAGAAACTAATTCAATTATTAATATAAGTATATATATATATATATATACATATATATTATAAGGAGAGAGATTGGGACCCCGGCATTAAGTTACAAATCCTTTTCTCTTTATTAGTTGTTCAAGTAAGATGATTTATGGTGTCACTAAGTTATTATTATTTGAATGACGTTCAAATATTTGTGGCATTGATTTGAGTGTAATATAAAATGTTGTTACCACAAATAATATCTGAACGCGATTCAAGTAATAATAACTTCATGACATCATAGAATGATACTTCAACAATAAACTGATGGTCTTCATGGCCAGAGATGAAGTCGTTTTCTCAATAAAATCCGAAATCCAAGAACCCACAATAAAAAAAACATCCATGATTCAAGAATACCAAAATTTTATATGTATATAAATAATTCGTTCAATTTTGCTGCTCACTGTGGTGTGTATACTTTTCTGAAATTATCAATCTTGTAATAAAATAGGAGATAGGCTTTTACTGGTAATGTACTTAGTTTTAATGACTGATTTATACCCTTAACTGAAATCAAAAATATTTATAATAGAATTATTCCAAACAGAATTTTTGGCAAATTTTTCCTTTTCTCGAAATGTAATGAAAGTATAAATCATTATATGAAATGAAAATCAGCCTCTCAAATATTTATGGACACATCACTAAAATATGTTGTATACATTTTTGGAATTGTTTAGGATTATTGAGTGAAATGTTCACTTACTTACTCTATGAAGATTAATTTCCATTGTGAAGTGTTGAAAAAGAAAAATGTTGAATTTCTGCTCAAAAGATCTTTTTTCAAATTTGGACTTTGAATCGAGTATCAAATAATCTCTTTGTTTTTTTTATTCTGTCCACAATGTAAATTGAATGAGAAAGTAAAACATTTCACGAATACAAACATATAATAAAATAACCACAATTCTAGATTCTCATTCCTAAATCTTGCCATTGAATCCTGAAAAGTTATTATTTTATTACTTGGTCCTTTGTTTCTGAAGGAATCCTATTTATCATTAGTGTCTCACGTCACCACCTGAACATTTTGTTTTTTCAAGATTAAAGTTTACTTTTAGCTAGAACGTCACAATTTCTTTCAGATTTTTATGTATGACAAAATGATTTTTTGAATTTTCAGTAAAATCCTCGATCTCATCACTAACATATTTTTTAAGTGAATGTTTGAAAATTTACCTCCTAAGTGATATCAATTCATAAATTTGAATAAAAATATAAAGCCATAATGGTTTGTTGGCCGTGGCCTTCAAGTTAGAATAACTGACGTTTCATCTACAACTGCCTTGAACACTTTTAAAGGAGGTAAGGTAATGACGTAGTGATCTGGTTACTGTTATAGGGCTTGACAAGTTGGTACTGCGTCCTTTACCTTATCACCCTCAAATGTCTACCACATGCACTAAAAATTGCAGGCCACGGTTAACGAACCCAGTAAAACAAAACAATGTGTTTTTAGATTATTCATATATAGGACAAAATTGTAATCATTGCTTTGTAGGTGATATCATGAGTTTTTGGTGGGTTTTTCTCATGGTGGTATTTTGAGAAATTGAAAGCATTCACTTCAATTTTTTTCCTTGAAATAATTGTTTTGCTTCAAATGTAGGCAAATTTTCATCTTCTCAAAATACAGCAAATGCATCACCTCTTATTTTCCCACTAATAATTTTTGGTACAAAATTATTTTTCATTATTATTTCAATAAACTATGAAATCCAAAACAGTTTTTTCTTTCATTCAGTAAACTTTTTGGAAAGTATCAAAAAACAACATTCAGTATTATGCTTTATTTCACAAAAAATCAACTCAGAAATGATATGAACTCGTTGAACTAAAAAATCAGAGTAGGAGAAAAAATTATTCACAAATTGTATAAACATTTTAATGTTCATTATAACTCAAAAGGGTTTGGACTTTTTTTGAAAGCGACAGGGGGTAATACACTCATTTCAAGTAATGAAACAATCTTTTGTAGATTGCTCTTTAAAACCATTCAGATAAAACTAACATACTGTCCTATTGTTTTAAATTTCAGCCCTCCATTTGTATGTTCATTATTCTTAACATGTATAGTACACAACTTAAAGCAAATACACATAAATGATACAGGGCATTATAAAAAACAAAATAATATATTATGCATGGTCATGTAATGATGGTATAAATACACGAGCATTAACCGGGATACGAAACGAGCCTAAGGTGAATTTCGTATGGTTAATGCGAGTGTATTAACAACCATTACATGAGAGTTGTATGCGCTTGTTTTTCTAGACTCTATAAATGATGAACTAATAATATTATATCTGTATTGTGAGTCCTACTAATAATTTGGTTTTATTCTGAACAGAATTTTCCTTTCCTTCCACCACTGAATTTGAAATTACGTAGTTTGTATTGTGTATAGAGAGTGGTCCTACAAAACTATACATCTATCATTTTTCTTGCTTGTAATTCAAAGCAAAAATGTCGGACAAGTAGAGTTTGATTGTGAGGACACATTTGGACTTATTCAGGGTTTGGAATTAATCTAAAAAAATTATATTTTTTGTCTAGTAGTTCTCTATGAAGTACCCTGCATAAGAAATGTGCAGTGTGCATAGTCAAAACAATATAACGAGTAGAACCTTTCAAAAATATGCTTCTCTGATGTCACAGTAAAAATGTTAGAATTTGCAAAAACAGGACTGTCATACATTTGTTAATGAACTTGTTTATATAAATATTAGAATTTATGCGTAGTCACTGATTCACTACCAGAAAATGTAATAAACGCCTAAGTACATGAAACAGAAATTCAATCTAACTTTCAATAATAAAAAAACGAAAAAGTGGGCATTTTTCAACTTCAATTCTAGAAAAATAGCCATAGGATTACGTCGAGTACAACAATATACCAAACTTTCAAAAAATTTGACTGACATAAGAAAAGTGTGGGGTACTTTACTTAGAGAATTGATGTGAAAATAGCAGCCGATTCTGCATTGAGCGTTTGGGTGAACTTTAATGAATAGGGTATCATTGCGAAGATAAGTTTGTACCTTTTCACATGATGTATCACTCGACCCCATTCACCATTTGAAATTTTAGGGTTGTGACTCCCCGTCGCTAGGGGTTTGAAGGCAGAGGTTAACGAATATGTCAAAATGTGTCCCCTTAAAAAGCAAATTTTACATGTCAGGGCCTTTTTACTTCAAATTCAAATCACTGTCATTGGACACTCTGTACAGTCATACTGGGTGTGGTTGTAGCCGTTCGGTAGAAGTGTATGCTTTGAATTCAACAGACTCTGAGCACAGGTAGTTCGCTAGGTTTGAATCCTGGTCACGGCAAAAGTAATTCTGCAACTGGTTGCCTAGATACCAATCCTGGTAGGTTGTTTTTTCAGTCGGAGGAAAACCAAGATAATGGGCACCACTGCTTATGTACAATCCCCCTAAAAAACAGTCAAAGTGAATTTATGTGTTGTATAAACAAATTATAGTGGGGAATGTTATTCTCACACAACAATATGTAGGTGAAATGTCACATATTTTTAAAAAGGCAAAAAAACTACATACATACATAGATACAAACATATATACATCTTCAATACTTAATAATTAATTATAATTATTATTACATACATACATACATCTTCAATATTAAATCAAATTTCTGCAAAAATAGCAATAAAAAGATTGAACCCTTTTCAGTTCAGACACACTAGCTTCAGACCAGTTTCAGTTTCATCTCAAAGACACACTGATACACAAGTATTACAAGGCATTTGTATAATCATATTTTGATTTTTAGAAAAAAGAATGAGCCACCTTCAGAAATACTTCTACTTCATATTTTCAAGAAGGGAAAGTGAGTTCTGAATCCAAACAAATATAGTTCTGATTTTCCTCTCTTACTACAAAGTTACTTGAGACGATTAGGCATTCAGAAACAGAAAATATAAAAAGGAAAAGGGGTTCATATTTTTTTGTTCAGAGGTAGGACAGGAAGAGAAGATAATTGTGTATACTACTAAAATGAAAAAGAAAGTAATATCAATGAAAACACTCATCACATATATTACCTCAGCTACAAGAGTTTTCCTTCTTCCCAATCCTGTGAGTGCATTTTGTGAAGGAAGCATGCCCTGTTAGGTATTACATTTCAGACAACTCTCCATATCAGGTATGAGCACTTTTGTTCTCTGTGTCACTGTTGAGTTGTCTCTCCATCTATCTTGCCACTTTCTCAGCATCCTACCCTTTAGGTCCAAGTGATTTGTCTCATTTCAAACATTTAAATTCCTCCTCCCATCAACTGATCACACACAGATCAAAAATACAAGTTCTATTTCTAGCCCAAAGGATACTGCATACCACAGATTATCTTCAACTCACTTAAATGGGCAGCACAGTCTTTGCATTTGACACAGTTAATCTGGTTCTCTTCTTAGTTGAACTCCATTACAACTGAATATGCTTTATTCCTCACGTTATGTTCAGGAGTAATTTTTCCTTTGACAGTAGAGATACGTTTGACAGTATCATGTTGCAGCTGAACAAAACCAACAGCATTGTCTCCATAACTCTCTTGTGCAGACCTACAATATTGTTATGAATAATTCAAACAAATTCTGTATACATAATTTATAACTTTTTTTGTAATATTCAACATTCATTGGACGTTAGTAGTTAGGTACCTACTATATTGACAAAATTATTCCAATATATCATTCAATTAGGACAGTTTTTCACCACATATTGATTTCCTTCTTATAATTCGACATAGTCGTTGGGCACACTTGAAGACTGGCGATAAATCAAATCATCCTAGAACAATTCGTTCAGGCCAGTCTCAAATTACCTACTCTGTAGGTTTTGGCTGGCACCTGTCAGAAAACAACTACTCCCCTGGCTGATACCACGAAGGGCGTTGGATTATGCCAGCGCAGGTTTCTTCACAGAAGTAAATCAACCAGGGGAGTAGTTGTTTTCTGACAGGTGCCAGCCAAAACCTACAGTGTAGGTAATTTGAGACTGGCCTGAACGAATTGTTCAAGGATGATTTTCCTTCTTATAATCCAACTAGTTATCAATAGGTAGGTAATTTATTTATTTCAGCAGAGTTATAGTCAACTGCAACAGGCCTCAAAATCTCGATCAGAATACGGAGTTCAGAATGGAGTTGATCATTTTATTTTTATACCTAGTGAAAATATATAGAAAAATTATTCGAGGAGTTTCAGAGTTTGTGATAGGCAACGATAATAGATTCAAAGTTTATTTGTCAAAATATTGAGGCTTATTGATCACATCATACTGTTATGTATACCGATTAATGCGTTCCGATGCCTTGCAAAATAAAATGTTTTCAAGTGTGCCAAAAATATATGAATACTGTCTTTCTAGCAATATTTCAAAATCCACTTCAAAGTGAACTTTAATGGTAACTCTTTCTCACGTGAATTTAATACTGGATTCAGTCACTAGGCAGCAGATTTAAGTAATAAGTACAATAGCAAGCTTTAAGTGTAGAACAAAACACCAGATTTATAAATGAAGTTTTAAGTAATAAGCTTTAAGTAATAAGAAATGGAAATTATCCAACTTTGTGATGACAAGTGCAGTTTTAAGTAATAAGAAATAAGTAATAAGCTATAAGAAGTTCAACCTTCATTTTTGAAAGGGAACGTTTATATGCACTTGTCATAAAAAAGTCTATAATTTTCAACTCTTATTACTTAAAACTGCTGCATAAATCCAGGGTGAGAAATAGAAATGATCCAACTTTCTTAGGACAAGTGCATAAACGTTCCCTTTGAAAAGTGAATGTTGAACATCTTATAGCTTATTACCTATTTATTATAACAAAAAACTGCTGCATAAAACAGTGTTACTGATTATTTGGAAAAGGAAACTTACCTCAAGATCTTCTATCCCTTCATTTCTAGACCCACAAAATCTGGATTTTTTGAAATGATTCTGAACATGGTCACAGCATCAATCTTTTCAAAAAACACACTAATCGCACTGTATAGGAAATAATTTCACTAAATGTCGGACTTCAAATAAACTCACTAAACTCAGCGAGTCACGTACAAACTATTATCATAGAAAAGACTTCGTAAGTATACAGCCATTATTGCCATTACACAAATAATGAAACAGCTCAGAGATCGGAGACACCCGCTTCCAACGAATGAATGATAGAAATAGCGAATATGAACTAATTTTTCCAATATGAATCACTAAATGGCGGAACTGGCGCCTTTGTCAACAGCATAACCTCAAAAACTCTGAACCAACGATCAGACGCCATTGTAACTTTGAATGATGTGAATTTAGCTGCTGTCAAATTAATCTCGTATTGCCAACTCACCGTAGTAAATCTAAATATTTTATAGTATTTCGTAGTATTTTATCGTAACTAGAAGGAGATGGAGAGCATTTATGAATGAGTAAATGCTGACGTCATCATTTGATATTTTTCGTTACATAGTAGAGGTTTTTAAAAAAAATAGTGGAAGGATCGAGGTCAAAAGGGTATTTTTGTTAAAAGATTTTCATGCTCTATCAGATAAAATAAAAAAAAGGGAACATTTTTTTAATTCCGGTTCCTCATTGTTCATTATCCATATTGTTTTTTGCGATTGCTCGATCGAGCAGTTTTTATTGCTTTCGTCTTCACACCTCGTATTTAAATTTTTCCCATAAATCTCTTACAAATAAATTGATCACTCATGATTGAATATTAGAAAGTGCACGCCTCATAAAGTCAAAATTCTTATCACAAAATACTTTTCACATCAAATATCTCTACACGTGGCGAAACACGTAGCACAACTGGAAGAATGAGTAGAGAAAAAAATAGCTGCATCTCCTAGGACTAATAATGATAATGATAATAGCAGGCAGATGTTTTTTTGTGTCCGAACGGACACCTAGGCATTTCTTATCTACATGGGATTCTGGTAAATGAACACTTGGATTAGGAATTATTGTTAAAACTATAAATATGACACCGAAGGTTCATGGTTGTTGAAAGGGTCGATAACTAATTAATAATGACATAGTTATGTTGAAAACATTCTGAATTATATGGATAATGAAAAGATTATGGAAAACTAGGCCTGTGATTATTCATTTTCATATGTATCCTATCATATGTATCCATTATATTATAAAATTACTAGAGGAAAAATTATATTGAATTGAACTGGCCGATACTTGAAAATCCATATTAACAAAAATATATTACAGTTTCCTGTATGATTTTCACTCACAATGGGTTTACAAAACCGCGACACGTGTTTCGCGAAACACGTGTCGCGGTTTTGTAAACCCATTGTGAGTGAAAATCATACAGGAAACTGTAATATATTTTTGAAAAATTATATAGTCGAAACAAAAATTATTCCAAAATTTTCAAATATTTACATTTATAACTTTGTTATTTTCGAAGTAACGATTGAGAGTAAGGTGATCGAAGTTGTAGAGAATTCAATTTGCAACAAGAGCTCTGTAAAACTCTAATAAATGTACGAAATTACAAAAATTCATAAAGGAAATTATTTGTTGAAACCCCATCTACAAATATGATACGATATCTTTTTATTGTGAAATGGACAGAGGAAAAAATATTGCGCCGAAAAGAGAATTTGTTCCAAAACTATTTTAGTATATTCGACTGATAGGTTTTGACAACCTAAAAGGGATGGATTTTTCTCTCTTCTTGAAATATGGTTGGTAAGCAATAGTACGCATAATTCACAGCGGACCTAGCGTTAGAATAGGATCGGCAGTGATTACGTATCCAATAACAGGAATTGACGGCTCTGTTGAATATTAATTGAAATAATTGCATATGCTCTCAACTTCGTTTCTGTGGAGGGCATTCTACTATTATGGGCGATTTCATGACAATGACATCAAATCATTGAAGTTGACCCCACTTGGTTTGTTGAAACCTTTGGTATGAACATCGATTCTTCCTCAACAGAGCTCAATTACCTGAATATCTAAAAAATGGACATTTATTTGGCATCTTCACGATGATTTTTGATATAATTATAGTATCAATTATTCTTCTCTTGAACATACCAACTGAGCTGAAGTGCAAGTAATTTTGGATTTGTGTTTCGGTCATACTTTGCTATATTAATATGCATATATCTCACGAGTTCCTTTTACCAGTCTGTATAGCTGCATAATTCCTCATTCCTCATAAATTTTTTGAAAACTCAGCTGATGAAATATCGAATAATGAATCCAGAGTATCAACTCATAAACTTCGAAGAAACATTTCATTGAAGTGGAAAATTCAATAAGCCATTTGTGAACTAAAGATTATCCAAGTAAAGATGGAATAACAACAAAAATCATACAAACATCAGTAGAATCAATTTCAGATCCTCAAGTTCATCTCATTATTATTAATTTTGAATTGGGAATATATCCCCGTTCAATCAAAATATCCATAATAAAACCAATCCATAAATGTGCTGGTAAAAACTTAAAAACAATTGAGGCTGATAACTTTTTTATCAAGTTCATCCAAAACATGTAAGGAAATTTTGAAATATACAATTGAAAAATATCTCAACCATATACATTTTTGGTCCTGTTAACAATTCGGAAAATATTTCAACTGAAAAAGCTATTTGCCATCTCACAAATTAATTTATAATTCATTGAATAACAATTCAAATCTCAGTATTTTTCTTGATCTATCCAGAAATTTCGATTCTGTAAATCATAAACGTCTATTCAAAAAACTTGATGCTATTGGTTTTCGAGGAGTCCCTCATGATTTAATGGAATGTTATATTACTAATTGAATACAATGTGTGAAAGTGAACGAATCTATCAGGAAATATATTGCTGTCAATTGAATTCACCCACGATAAGTTGCTAATATTTAAATACTTATTTCCATCGTTTCGGAAACCAAATTTGCTTTCGTTTTAAAATCTCGTTCAAAAATATTCGCTTCCAGGTACTTTTTACGTTCTATAGATATTTCCACGGTCGGTACTCTTCTGAACTATTATCAATCGTTCCACCCTTGGCAATATCTACGCGGATGACCCGACTAGTCTGGAATTCTCACCTCCTTGTTGTGAGCTTGGAGACCCATCGAACCCCTCTTGCTCAGAGATCTTTTTCCAATAGATCATTTGAACTTTGAGAGTCCTTGCCGAGGGAGTTTTTCCTGAACCTCACAAACTTCAGAAATTTAAACTTTATGTTGATTGGTATCTACTCTCCCTTGATTCACGCGGTGTTTCATGAACATTACATCATAAGTCTGTATGTATAAAAAAACTAATCCTATCTATATTACGTACCAATTTATGAATTATTATCGAATATAAGGTATTAGTGTCTCCACATTATTTTCTACCAATTAGTAGACCAAACTTATTAGCTAAAAAAAAATATCAGAAAAGATTACTGTAACTTGAATGATGAGACACTTAGGTATTCCTATTGGTTTATACTGAGAACAAAGTTTCTACTCACACTTCCCCTCATCTTTTTGTTTTCATTGAACAACATCGGTGATTCGCCGATGATTCGTGTTCACTGGGAACAGTAACAAGTAACATATTTTTTTTTTAATGCAGAATCACACGAAAGCGAATCCCTGTTATGTTCAAATAACAGCGCGTGAATCAACGGACAGGAGATACGAATAAACATTCACGTTGAATTTTTTGAGTCTGTAAGATCCCTCAGCAAGAGAGGTTCGACAGGTCATCAAGCTCACAACGAAGGGGCGGGAATTCTGTAACCATCGGGTTATTTGTGAAGATATTGCCAAGGGTGGAACGATTGATAATAATTCAGAAGAGCCCCGACCGTGAAAATATTTTTAATAGAAGAGAGACAAGTCTCTCCTTCTACGATTCTCCAATAATGTGAGCGAGTCCGTGAGCGAAAAGTCACCAACAAGCCGGATTGCCTTTCTCTGAGTAGAATCAAGAAGCTTCAATAAATGTTGTGGTGTCGAGATCCATGCATGAGAATTGTATTCCAAGACAAGTCGTATATGAGCCTTGTAGGTCAGCCGACAGAAGTGTTTCTTCGCACGAAATAGAAATCCAAGTTTCTGGGAAGCACCTTCAGCGATCGATCTCACATGGTTTTCCATGAGAGATTGTTACTGATCGTAATTCCTATCATCGAGATCTTGAATTGTAGGAATCGTTACTCCTGACATATATATACTAGATAATGAGAGATCGTCTGTTTTTGCGAAGAGGGATGCCTGGGTTTTTTCCGCTTTAAATTCCACCAAGTTAATGTTACCCCATTCTATTGTTCTCACCAAGTTATCATTAAATTTTATTGGCGTGAATGTTCCTTTGAATTTCTGTTTCTTGAGCTGGTATGGGGACTCTTGAAAAGAAACTAGTATGTCGAGTGCTGTCGTCCGCAAAACTATGAACTGAACAAGATTTCTTGAGCAAATCATTGATATGAAGCAGAAACAAAGTAGGCGCCAGAACTGAACCCTGTGGAACACCTGCATTTATTGAGGGAATATCCAGATGATATTCCATCAACAACCACATAAAGAGACCTTCCAGATAATAAACTTTTCAACAAAGCACACAACTGAGGAGGCAAACCATAAGACGGCAGTTTAGGAAGCAGACCCAAATATGAGAAACATAAGCCGACAAGTTATTGGTTGATCTTTGATGGCAAAACACGTATTGTAGATCATTATTTATTCCTAATTTCTCTAGATATTTGATGAGCTTCAAATTGATTGCTTTTTTTATGACTTTGCAAATGAGGGAAACTTTGTAATTGGTCTATAATTACAAGGTAAAGTTTTATGTCTTTTTTTAGTGACTGGCTGAACTCTTGCTGTTCTCCGGGATTCAGGAAAAACCCCCAAGTTATAAGACACAGGTCCACTGTATTAGCAAATTGGTTATTCGTCTCAAGAATACGAGTGGGTGGATCTACCAGTTGTTCCAGATCATTAGTTATAGCAAATGCCTCTACCTGTCGTCCTCTTTCATCTGTCCATTCGGGAATTCAAGCCAATGACGAATTACATACATTGCAATCACCCAATATGGTGACCTCAGCAGTTGGATGGTTTTCTTTGATGAAGTCGATCTTTTCCGATAAAAATGTGAATAGTCTATCAAAATTTTCATTGGTGGGTGAAAAATTAAGACAACAGATAAATTTAGTTTGTTGATGATTGACAAGCTTAAATCACATTAGGTCAAAATCTTCCGGTTCAAGTCCTCCATCGCGTTGGCACGATAAACCATTTTTTTTAGAGTATAGAGGAACATCACCTTTGAGACGAGAGCGAAAATAGACTTCACAACCTGGACAAAGCATATGTTCTTCATTCGGATATGAATTGATCTGAGTTTCAGTTGGAATAAGAATGTCAGGTTATTCGGTTTGGTGATGCACGAATATAACAATAACCGATTCTCAATACTCTCGATGTAGTATCCCCCAAGTCCCCCCCACCCGGAAATCCGATTGGAGAGGTATTCTACTTTCGGAGTTCTCTACTCTGGGAGACATTATCATCATTTATCAAATTCAATTGTTGCAAAAAAAACGGAAATATCAATTAACCACATACTGAAACCTGTATTAACACTTCGTAGCACATTACATATGGTGGTATATCACCGGGCGATGGTAAGACCATCTTCCACCAAAGTTTATTCTTCTAGTCGCCTTCTGCGACAAGCAGAATCCACCCCAGGGTTATTCTAAACCGACCCTATACAGAGACATTCTCTTTCTCTCTCTCTCTCCATATATATATATATATATATATATATATATATATATATATATATATATATATATATATATATATATATATATATATATATATATATATATATATATATATAAAAGCATAGAGTGAATTGAATTGTAGTTATCTTATCTTCAAATATGCTTCAATGCCAGCAATTCAGAACCAGGAGCATTTTGAATGAATAATGCCATATGTCAAATCGAAATGTCAAAACTTGAAAAATGTCTTGTATTCTCCTCATTTCCAGATTCTATATTCCCTACTGACATTGACAGTTACTATATTGACAAAGATTCAGTTCATTCTGCCAGTGTACAGCGCAATGACATAAAATATTTTATCTACACCCGTACTCTAATAATACCCTTATATGCTCACCACCCGATACAGATTTTCAACCAATAGAAACCCATTATTTTTCAATCAAGCATGATGTGCAAGCTTTGCATTTTGACGTTTGTCAAGTCAAAATCAGTAGGTATTGAATTTTTGAAGAATTTAGTCAATTTTCGATAATCGAATGAAAATGTCTTATAGCAGTGATATAGAAGAATTACCAGCGACTCCACAGATGTCTTAGACAAGAAAAAAATACAATCGAAAGGATTATATTTTTCATTTGACAAATGCAACACATATGTTGTTATTTTTGCTTGAGTAGAATGTGCTTTCATGGCCGAATGGTCAGCGGCGCGGGCAGTGATCACGAACGTCCTGGGTTCAATTCCAGACCTCGGCAAAGCCTTTTTTAATTTTTTTTTCTTCTCATTGTTGTATTTTCGGTGCTTATATCATTAATTATAATTCTGTAGAATTTTTCAAAGAAATACGATTGATTACCCACTATTATTGTGTTCAATATAAATACCTAATATTATAATATTTTTAGTTCTTCATTATTTATTGGGTGTAGATAAAATAGCGTATGCAACTCTCATGTAATGGTTATTAATACACTCGCATAAACCATACGAAACTCACCTTCGGCTCGTTTCGTATCCCGGTTTATGCTCATATATTAATAACCATCATTACACGATCGTTGCATAATATACTATTTCGATTATAATGTTAGTCGGTAGCTTCGAGTCACTATAATGGAGGGTCGCATAGATCAACCCATATGAACCCAACCAAAAGGTACCAATTCCCCCATATCAAATATAACTATGCATATACCCACATTTTTGAGCGAGGGAGTTGGTGCTATTGATCCTCATCCACCTACCGATCCTAAGATTGTAGGTTCGCTTCTCGAACAGGTCATAAATTATTCTTTAAGGAATTTCTGTTTTGTTGACTTCACTTTGGGTAAGGGTCCAAGATGCTGCTCATGAAAACCAGCCGGCAAAGAAACCCACATTTTTGTAAACCACATACGTAATGAAAGTATAATTTCATGTGAAATAGCTCACACCAGAAATAAACCGTTATATATAAAAAAGGCTCTGTTGGTAGTCATGAGAATGACTATAACCAAAATATCAAAGAATTCAAACCAGATTCGCTCAGAATCAACATTTCTTTTTAGCTGTTTGGATTTGAGAATCGAATGTTATCCTGATGACTGAAATTCCACTGCTATATCTACTCATTTGCTATTACTCTTTTGATGGAAATTTTGTATTCGTTCGCATTCTCTTGTAGAAGAAAAAGCCAAATAGGTATACAATTTTTCGAGAACTCCACAAAAATCATTATGTTCGTTGATGTCTATTCAGCACGTCGATTTTATAACAACCAACCAATATTTAAGAACAGTCTATTTTTGCGAAAATGTATCGAGAATGTCAAAATATACATTCGCAGTCAGGAAGTTGGTAACAACTTCTTCTGGGTATAATCGAAAGTGAAGGAAACCGTCTTCATTTTCGTTCTATAAAATATTGGATTTGAAATTATGTCATATTTCAATATTTTCGAATATGATTCTGTTGTTGGGAATTCCATCAGATATTCCATTTGAGTTGATGTGGCTGTAGTTGATAATGGCATTTTTGAAGTTTGTTGAGCCAAAGGTATAAAACATTGATGGCTTTAGCTAAGTATATTATTGCTACAACCTTATTCGAATTTGAAAATGAATTAAATCTCTCTGAACCTAAGGTAAGTAAAGAGGAACACAAAAATCTGAATCTTGAAATAATTGTTTCGATAGACGAATCCAAAATTTGATTCATTGAATATATTCAATTGAATAACGATGAGAACAAAAACAGGGCCCATAATTGTTCACGTATGCTCTATCATTCAAATTTCAACAAGTGATATACTAACAAGAATTCTTTTATTCTTATCTTATATCATTGAGTGATGAAGGTTGTAAGTCACAAAATTAAGATAACCTCTGAAATGTCCCTTCAGAAAGAAAGACACTGATTCAACATCTTTTAGTCGTTCGTGAAATAAGTGAGCAAAAAACTTCCCCAATACTCCATTTTTCAGATAGAGGTATCATAATGTGGAATGTCATAACACCCTAATCGAAAACCAAATATATAACAAGAAAGGTGAAAACGACGAATACTTGACGTCACCGGAGACGTCAATGCATATATAATCATCTCATCACCGTCGGGAATGAGAGCTCGGACCGTCTACCAATTATATTCCGTGAAGAAAGAGCGTGATAGGAATCTGGAACTTCAACTGATAATTGTATAATTATAATGATGAAACGGGAGAAATTGTATGCCTTTTTTGTTATACATAGGTCGGCTCTGAATATTTTACTGTTTTATGGAATGCATAATGATTATACCCCTCATGATTTAGGATCCTTGAGTTTCTACTCGACTTGATTCTTTTATATCACAAGTTCATCTTATATGCGTACGGAGGTATACGGAGTAGTATCGTACCTATTCAGGACGTTACAATTATGGCTGATATACGCAAATACCTGATACGTCCAGATTTTACCCGAAGGGACAGCTTCGGTACGAATATTTTTGGTCCACAGTAGACTCAGAGTGGACAGTAATGGGACATAATTGATTTGAAAATACTCATCTACTAAAAGCAGAACCATTTATAAAAACGAATATGGGCGTGATTTGAAATTATGACAGACGCATTCCCACAATGTGAATTCCCAGGTGATATGAGACGAATTAACACAATAATTATTCACTGAGTTGTAATAGTATATTATGCAACGATCGTGTAATGATGGTTATTAATACATGAGCATAAACCGGGATACGAAACGAGCCGAAGGTGAGTTTTGTATGGTTTATGCGAGTGTATTAATAACCATTACATGAAAGTTGCATACGCTATTTTTTCTACACCCAATGAATAATGAAGAACTAAAAATATAATATTATTAGGTATTTATATTGAACACAATAATAGTAGGTAATCAATCGTATTTCTTTGAAAAATTCTACAAAATTATAATTAATGGTATAAACACAGAAAATACAAGAATGAGAAATGAAAAGAAGAAAAAAATGAAAAAAAATAATATGCCGAGGTCAGGAATTGAACCTGGGCGTAACTTTCTACTGCCGGCGCCTTTGACCACTCGGACATGGGAGCCCATACAGTTTGGTTGAAAATAAAAACATGTGTTCCATTTGTCAAATGAAAAATATAATCATTTCGATTGAGTTTTTTCTTGTCTAAGACATCTGTGGGGGAGTCGCTGGTAATTCTCCTATATCACTGCTATAAGACATTTTCATTCGATTATCGAAAATCGACTGAATTCTTAAAAAATTCAATACCTACTGATTTTGACTTGACAAACGTCAAAATGCGAAGCTTGCACATCATGCTTGATTGAAAAATAATGGGTGTCTATTGGTTGAAAATCTGTATCGTAATGAAAATCTGTATCGTAATGGATTTCATTATGAAACGGGTTGTGGGCATATTAGTGTATTATTAGAGTACGGGTGTAGATAAAATATTTTTACGATTCGATGTCTCTTGGATGATCAAAATTATTTTTCAAATTGGAATCCTTGTTGCACATGCATATAAAAAAAAATTACCGATGAGGAAGCTGATATGTCTGTTCAAAAATGTCGGCTCCATTTGGTAATCAGCTGATTGTGATCTGTCAAAAACATGTGTCTACTATTATTCACGTTTTTTATTAGTGTTTTTCGAATTCTGGTAAAGTTTTGTGTAGGCTAATCAGTGCGTGAATTTGTTATATAGAGAAGTGTGTTTTTCCTTGTTTTTATTGAATTCGTGTAATCCAAATTTTAACTATGTTGCATTCAAGTTTTTTTCTTTGCTTCGTGTTTCGTTTTCAGGTATTCTGGGTTTTGGACTGACCTTGAAGCATATTGGAAGAAGGAAAATATCAGTGCTTTGGAAAACTAGGAGGCCACTTTCAACGATCAAGTCTTCCTGCATCAAGAACATTACACCTGTCAAGAATTGTTTTCAACTGGAAAAGGTCCTCATTTCTGAAGAGAAATATGATGACATCTTCAATTGTAGATCAAACAGAAGATACAACATACAAAATGCAATCATTTACAAAAACCATCCTATTCGACAAATAATGATTATTCATCGATTTGGGTAAACTAATAATATTTTCAGTTTGTATTCCAAAAAACTGTAAAATAAAATTTTCCAATCACGTTAATATGGCAGAGTAAGACACCATGAACAATTCATTAGATTTACACTAATCAATAATGAGCAAGATACTCTACAGTGGGAAGCCTCAAATATCGGTCATAAATTTCCGATATGTAAAGAAGTTTGAATGAATATAGCTTTATCCCTAGCCCAATCAACATGTAACAATAAAAGGTGATATGTGAAGAAATTTAATTACTGAATGAATTTTCCATCACTAAAAATGAGTTTTGACTAATTGATTATGGCAAATATTATTGTTAAAATGTTATCAATTTGGTGAACGAATGAATATAGAAATGGTTTACTGAAATTA
The DNA here is from genome assembly GCA_032362365.1 of Zygogramma bicolorata. NCBI lineage: Eukaryota > Metazoa > Arthropoda > Insecta > Coleoptera > Chrysomelidae > Zygogramma > Zygogramma bicolorata. The sequence continues at coordinate 5,052,778 of JAVJAQ010003800.1, read as the reverse complement.
AAAAAAATATATTCGTTTAGCGACAATCCAAAAATTAGATTGACATTATTGTTTCAACTCGAAAACTAGACGATATATTGAGTTACTATTCATGAACATTTTTATAATCGATTGCTTTGGCAGCAAGTGGTGGCATAGATGTATCATCTCAAACTCCATCCAAACTTTTCCAAACTAGGCAATGCAGTTTTTTCAAGTTGGGATTTTTGGATGGACATCCTGGAATTAGATTCCAACCTTCAAATCAGAAAACTTCATTCTGATCGAAATTCACAACAATCATTCGATGTTGAATCCTTTTTTTTTTTTAATGAATGCATCGACTGTCCGAAATTTCCCTACCTGGCAGTAAAAAATCGTCCCTCTTGAAATGTAAGGAACATACTACTGATGATTTAGGGACACATTTTTGATGTTTTACTGATGTAATCCTAGCCCTCTTTCTGTCGAGTTTTCTTCCTTCATCAGCCAAATATAAGGGGAACTTGTGAAAAGAAACGTTGAGATTTTACCTTTTCCGCTGACAAATCCATCCACACAACAGCTCAGATTGTTTATTTTCGACTTTGTTTTATGAAATAAATTAGAAATCAATTGCATCATCATGACAGTGACAGAATTTTGTTTTTGTTTCACAAAATGAAATAGTTCAAATGTTTTCCAATAGAGGCGTATCTGGATGATGAACTTTCCAATTGAAGGAATATTCCGCGCACGGTTCTCTTTCCATACTCTCTCCATTCAATATTTATGTTGTCAGCTTCCAATCTCTGATCACGCAGTAATTATCATATTGACAGTCCACAACGCAATAGAAAAAATAAGAATTCGAATATGCAGTGCTCGGAAATCTTGTTTTGTAGATCAAGTATGTTCTATTTTCTTTTCAGAGTTTCAATGACAACTTGCTACAGTTCATTTGGGAATTATGAACTTCAGATGAAACCATATACGGCGTTGTATTCTGTCTCATGTAGTCTAGTCCATGTAGGTCTACGTCATATACCCGATTGACAATAAATCCACTTGATTCAATAATTTGGTCCCTAGGATAACTCTATCACTTCAGCGTCTGTGTGTGTGATAGTGGTGTTGACCCATCATATTCAGATGATTGTGACAAGGATATGGAACTTGCATAATATGGAGGATTGTAATGGGTATTGCCAAACCTCTGAACTGGATGGTGGTGAGCCAAATTGATGTACATTTTCAACATTTTCATTTGTTTGTCGAGAACTGGCATTCGACGAAAAATACTTTATGTCATATTATTCCATTATAGTGTTTTAATTGCTTATAGCATAGGCACAAAGTTCACTTTATGAGCCGCACAGGCCGTGAAGACAAAAAGCTTCTGGATATAAAATTTTAATGATTAGAGTCCCTAACAACCAAGGTATGTAGTGCTTCTTCTTCAAATATTCCTGTTGTTGATACAATAACAAACTGATATGACATAAAACTATGTATACAGCACGAGTATAAATAGATGCATATGCCCTCATGCAAATCACAAACCCTCGGACCAGAGATGGCTTCGTAAGATCAGAGCCCTCAAGACATCCCATACCCATGATACATACATAATTCTTCGGGCCCGCCCTACGAATAACCACCTAACCCAACAAGAGTTGAACATTTCGTCTAGAAATCGCGACCAGATGACATTGTTTTTGAATACAGTCGATCAAACACTGTGTATTTTCACATGAACTGTATATATTTTTCCTTCCTGAATGGTAGTATTTACTATAAGATATCATATGATTATATTCATCACTATTATCTTTATATGGTTCAGTTTCTTTGATGAGGCAGGTGAATGCGAAGTGTATAACGCAAAGAGAAGGTTGGAAAATAGAAAGACTATCTATTTCTACCAATATTCTCGAGATGTGTTGATGATTCCCAATCACCAACAAACATAATTTTTTGTTGGTTTTTCAATCACCTCATGGTGACTGTTTTAACAGTTCATTTGATTTTCTATCGAAGGAAGTCGACTTCAGTCACCATCATCATCTCACCGTCGTTTAAAGTGAATCCAAAAATCACAATTCGGTGCGACTTATATATTGCTTGGGAAAGTATCTGCATTCCTTCTGGTGATGAAACCCAATGTGTTAAGGAAATCTCTGATATCATCATTTTGGGAATAAAGACGTAAAAAAATAAGTGAGAAGGAGGCACAATTTGAAAATCCACTTCGACAGAGACTGCTCCAAGGCTGTTCTATTGAGGAATGCGGCATTAAATGAAGGAAATAAATGCAGATACACTCTAAACCACCGAAAAGCCTGAAAGTACCGGACTTTTTTAGAACTGAAGGTTCTCGTTCATTTAGGTCCATTTGTTTCTCATTTTTTGGGCATAGACCGGTACTAGGCACCGAAAATCGAATACTTTTGCTGATATGTTTGCTGAAAGCTCTTCATTTGGATGGTCGACCATGCAGGGAAATACCGTGTCGAAAACCCGTACAAAAATAGCATATCATAGCTCGCAGACAATATATCAATGAGCACAAGATATATTGAGGATATGCCGTCCTTCGGAGGGGACGTAAAGCCGTCGGTCCCAAGCCCATGGATGTTGGGCTCGATAAAGATCCTTACCTCTGGTTGGAATACCAGAGGGTTCGGCAAAATTTCCGGTTGGGGGTAGTTAGCTCACCGGCGTTGGTGATTGGCCTTGGTAGCGGAAATAGGCCGACGTTAAATACAGAAATAGAAGAAGAAGAATCTCTTTATTGAACAGTTTGCTTTCAAATATAACGCAACTATTGGAGATTTTGTATGACAAAAGTTAACATCTTATGATTTTCGTGAAAAAATCTAGGAAAACTCTCAATGAAACCAATATTAAGCTTTGGTTGGAGCCAAAATAATTGATGAACCGATTAAGTTATCCACGGAGGTGTCCTTTACTAACAGTTGAACATTCAACCTCATTTTTCACAGCTTTCAATGATTTGTATGCTTTCGTTCTCACACATTATTCACATTCAACACAGTTACTTAAATAACGCAATTATAAGCACGACATACGAATACTAATGATCGCCTTTAGCTACGCACGAATGACTGAATTTTGATCGAATCAAGGATATTTCTCCAACTTTACAATGACAATGACATTGACTCTCCAAATAATCCCACTGAGAGAGACAAATATTTCTGCATTGCTAATACTGATTATTTTATTTGAAGGTATGATATTTGTCGAACAAATATTTTACAAACATGTATAGACCTTTTTTTTTATCAATTTATATGTTCGCTTCATTTTTTACTCATTATTACTGCCCTGAAGAAGCATCCTAGTAGAAGCGATATCTCGCCAAAGTAAACCAGAGATTTTCGATATTGGATTGATTGAGAGACCCCGTTTATTGAGGCATTGAGGATTGTGAAACGACTCACAAAGGCTCCCCAATTCCTGGAAACCATTTTTATCCCTCCGAACAAATCCATTGATCAATCCTTTTCAAACCAGACCTGTATATGGTCCGACAGTTTCAACACCGTCGGATTCTCATACAGCTAGCTATAAAAGCCATCCCTCTATCCACCGAGCCACAATCTTCACTTCGTCAAGATGAGTGCTGGGGGTTGAGGAAACTAGGCCTCGCCACCAAGTCAAGAAGTCTTGAGAATGGCTCCAAAGTGGGAATCGAAACGTCGAAAGGAGAACAACTCCAGACGCGGTTCATCCGGAATATGACCCTAGTAGTATAACAATAATATGTTTTATTCTGATTTAGAAACTAATTCAGTATAGGAATATTAAGAGTCGACTTCACAGCCATGATGTTTTTTCATATTCCTGGGATATATACCCCCATCATCAGTAGGATAACACAAAGAACATGAAGTCATGATAGAAAAAATGCTCAAGTTGTGGGGGTTATCAGGAAGTAATGTTTTAACTTTTTGAATATGTTCTAAACTATCCATTGTTTCTTCGTGTTACCATTTCCAGGATGGAAGTATATACCCCCGAGACATGTCTAATATGAATTTCAATCAATGAAGAAACACCACGTCTATCGAAAGTACTCTGAGTAGGTATTCCTTCCTTACTCCTATTCCCACTTCCCCGAAATTTCAACTGATTGTTCACAGCAAGTATGTAGCAAAATACCTATAAGATTGTGCAGCAAACTACGAAAAAAACTTTCTAATGTCGAGTCAAATCGGTACGAATTTTCAATTTTCAACTCGGGATTCAATAAAATTAAAAGGGTTAATTTGGAATTTGATAAATTTCCTAGTCTTAAGTCGGAATTCAATGCAATTCGAAATTAGAAATTTATAAAATTTTGAGTTTGACGTCGAAATTAAATAAAATTCCATTTGAGTTCGGAAATTGATATATGGTGGTCACAACTTGTGTCATAAAATTCAATTTCAAACTCGAAATTTTTTAAAATTCTGACCTCAAATTTATTGAAGTTCGACTTTGAAATCGGAATTATATAAAATACAAATTTCAAAATTGGACGTCATTCTGTTTATGGCCCTTCTACGCCTCCGTGAATCAGAAACAATCCAACATGTGTTTTTTTTTTTGCAAATATTAGAACGATATCGTTATTTGTTCAAATCAATCAATGTTACTCCACAGTATCAAGGGAAAAAAAGTTGCACGATTACCGACAGTTACTAATTACATATTTCTTGAACTAGGCAGTATTTATTCGATATTTTACAACAATGTTGATTTCCAAAATGAATTTACTGCAAAAGCCCATATTCTTTCGAAAAAATTCGTATAACTATTAGAGATATTCAGTAAATCATTTTTCCGATGGATCAAACAATGGATAATTGGTACCATTGGATGTTTACACGTAAATACAAAAAAAGATTTACACATAAAACGAATGAATATAATAGTGGTGGAAGATTACCAATAATTTGTTTCCAAATTCGATTACGTTTTATCAAAACAATATTTTTCAGTTAAAAGTTATAAATTCGAAATAAAAAAATATTGTTATATAATGAATATCAGCTATATTAAGGTGGATTGAATTACAGAAGCTGCCAAGAGGGGTAGATGTTTTCTGAAAATAAAAATTGAACATATTCGTTACTTCTTTGTCAGCCCCATGCTATTGGTCAGCCCACACTTATTAGGCCAGTAGACTAATACATGAGTTCTATTCAACAGCCGTGCCAAATCACCAATTTTTTTGTAGGTAGTTTGGACCTCAAGAAATATAGTGTGAACTTTGTGGAATCGAGAAATGACGATTTCTGTCAAAAAAAAATCATTGAAAAAAACAAAAGACATATTTTGATGTTATTATCTTTGGAATAAGATTTATCGAAAAATGTTTCGTACAAAAAATGTGCGCCGTGATGAAATCTACAAAATGAGTCCTATGCAAATATCACGTAGAATTATTAGTTTGGTGGTAAATCACTGTTAAACAAAAATTTTTCAAAAAAATTGTTATTGTATTTACGAGGTTTATTTATGAAGTACTGTCTTCAAACTCATCCACCATCTGGAGGAAACTCTCCTGAAGAGATACCGGTAAGGCTTATCCAGCCATGTTATATAGGTTAGCAACAATGACCGATTTTCGTAAATCTGGCGTGTCGCTATAGCATTTGTTCCACAAGGCCGAGAAGGTACAAAAAAATAATGGTGATTCTTTTCAGCATGTACATTCAGGATTTGAGTGAAAAAAATATTTTTATTTTTTTTTCAACATGTTTTTCGAATATGTAAGATTTTAGCTTATAAACAAATAGAAGTTACGCCTTATATATTCAAGTTATTTGAAATGTTCCTTAAGATTCCCGTAGGTCTTAGCGAGACGCGTAATTCAAAAAAGGAAAAGTTCCAATAACTTTATTCTAGGCCGAGATACAATAACTTTTACGTTTGTTTCATTTGTTATTGTTTAAATAAACATTTTCGCGAAATTCAAGTTTTCGGGCATTCGTAATAATAGTGTTAGGCATAATATTTGATATTATAGAAACCGTTTCGAGCATTGATCTCATGGTAGATCATGATTGCATTCGGTCACTCGCACACGAAATATACTGACGGCGGCCTCGGTCCAGCCGGGTGACGCGTGCTGGCCTGCTAGCCTCGCTCCAAGGCTCCTCTCGCGCGGCTTACTTAACAATTTCCATATCTCCCTTATAAATTGTCGTAAACAAATGAATTTTTTTTTGATTCAACGTAGTTTTTTCTCGTGAATTCAAAAATGTTCGTGAAAATAATTTTTTTTCAATACGTACCCCAAAAAATTGTTTTTAAATTCAATGTTGATGTTGGGTGGCCTATAAATAATCTTATATTTGAAAGGCGAGGAGAAAAAAAGTAAATTTGAACTCGTCCGTAATTTTTTTATTACAATTATCATCTACATACATTCTTACAAGTACCTTATGAAATACTTATTTTTCTCTCCGGTTCATAGCTAGCGTTATCATCGTTATTTCCTACAATATTTTCATCGTCACTCAATGCAAACGTTGTTACATCCTCCGTATCATCTATATCGTCTGAGATTCCTGAAAATTGTTCGTCGATTTCGTCATCGCTTAGAACTATTTCAGGTTCGATGACATTCGAACAATTTTGTCCGCAACATTTTTTGCACAATATTGTGCATTTCAGCCCTACTTTTCGACACGCACACACATACACGTATCAGAATACTTGTGGCATCGCAAGAATATTCCTGAATTGTGGCAAATTTGAAGAGGTGTCCTAGGGTGGTAGAGCCATCTATTAGATGACGATGGCTATTTTCAAACCTCGGTTACACACCATATTACAGGAAACATTCAAACATTTAATTATGGCACCCTGTGCCATAAGTATTTGCCCATGTGAATGGTGTGTGACGATGTCAGAACTATGAGGAAACGTGAAAAAGTGTGTGAAAGAGGTGCCACAATTATGGAAATTTCGGTTGTGTGTTAATGCGGTGTTGTCAGATCACGTCCATCGCTAAATTATCATTTTTAAGCTCAACACTGACACTATTCAATCACAGAAAAGAAAAAATGAGTTGGCAAAATCTGTCATTTCTTCTCCATTATTTAAGTTGTATCTGCGTTGAATATTACTAATCCGAGGTCATCAAAATCTACTCCAACATCATCAAAAACGCCTACGTGTTTTATTGATTTTCTGTGGCATATTGGAATATTGGTTGGAATTTCAACAAACATAACTCATTTTTATAGCTATTCATTGAAATGAGCCTCGCATTTTTATATATAAAGTTTTTTTTAGGAAATTAGCATAGGTCAAATTTAGGTTGATAATTTTTCAAAAATTGATCAGATTGAAAGTTTTATGGCAATTATCATTCATTGAGCGTAGATACAGTAAAAGTCGACTACTCGGAAACTTATTATTGCTTTTGTACCGAACTGCTTACACGGTGTTCTGTGCCCATTGGAAATGTTTTCATTATCACGTTATTGTTCGTATTCATACATTTTCGTATTTGTTATTATTTCCCACATTCGATTTCTTTGAATCTAAAGAAAAATAACATTCCATTTTTGCATAACGATGTATTTCAAGTTAGTCAAGAGACTGACCCGAATATGAGCTGAGGATCAAAGGTTTTACCAAACAGAAACTGTAAGATCTATGAGACGACACTTGAAAGACTCAACACAGGGTGAGAAGTTCGGAAGTTTGGTAGAAATTGATGAAACTCTTGTTGCGGATGCTACTCAAGAATTATATATTTGTAATCAGAAATTAGTAGACTCAGAAAATTATATAGCTACTCATGATTTCCGTTCAACTTCTTGTGATGAATCAAGGAAATGTCGAAAAAAAATGGCACATCTTTTGAATAGATTGAATACGATTATGTCGGATGATGATATTTTCAAAGGGACTCTAAATAATTCACTACATGAATTATATACACTTGAATCAAGTTTTGTTGAAAAACTAAATGGTGGGCAGTGTCATTGGTAAATTCTTTTCCTCAGGCCCCTGAATTAATGGTCATCGTCTGCACGCAAACAGATATGTAAGAGGAATTTCAGGTTCACTGGAACTGAAGGGTCCATGAGCTTAGCGCATTTTAGGAATCAAATGAGTATTGTATAGGGCGGGGCATTTCCAATAATGATCTGTATCATGGTGTTATCGATTTGTTAGAGGATAGAGCTGAAAGTTGGTACCGTTCTGTTAGGAGTACTATATATTCGTGATCAGAATTTGTTAGGTATTTGAAAACAGAATTTCTACCCGAAGGATTTCAAACTGATTTCTTGAAGGAAATTCGAACAAGTAATAAGGGCGATTTCGAACCGGTGAAAGATTTTTTCGCTTCGATTTTCAATATGTTCAACCGACTTTCCAAACCTCTTTCTGAGAATGATGAACTAGAAATGATTCGTAGAATCCTAGAACAATACTAAATAGATAAATATGGTTTAGCGACATTTGGAACGGTAAACGAACTCGGATTGTTGTGCAAAAAACTTGAATCTTCGCGAAATATGTCTGCTGGAGCGAATGGTCAGGGTAGGCATAGAAATTCAAAAAACTTGGAGTCTGATTTAGCTCATCAGAGACTGGAAGGTTTTCTCGAAGGAAGGAGGCAAAAAGGTACTTTCAACCTCAGTCGTCCTATCGGTTCGGCAATGGTAAATGTCATAGGCGGATGTTCGAATTGTGGTGACACGATTTTACGAAATGCTCGAAGCCAATAGTAAAACTGTTTTGTAATCGGTGCGGTAATCCAGGGGTTACTGAATGTAAATGTGGCTGCTCATAAACGGAAATCGAAGTCGTCGATAAACCGGTTGGCGTCGACTATATGAGTTTTTACGAAACCGGGACCATTTGGGGAATGGTGGAATTCTTGGTTGGATTTTGTAAAGACTACGAGTAAAACTAGATGTCATTTAAAAAAAATGGTAATTATATTAGACCATATTTAGAAATTACGGTTTTTGGCAAAGCATACCATGGGATAAGCTACGTAGTTCTGATTTAGCGTTGGGGAGATATACACACTGTGTTGAAGTTGATAACGATAGTTCATGTCAGGTGTTAAGAAAAACCAATGTTCGAATCGTCTTAGAAAATGAATGTTGACTAATCAAGTGTTTGGTAGTGTTAGATTAGATTATATTTATAATTCATCTCTTGGGTATACAGCGTGTACATGAGATAAGTCATTTTCAGTAGATGTGTTTCCTACGGTACATAGTACAAGTAAAAAACTACAGGAACATTGTTTTTGCTACTATAACAAAAACCGTTATAATTTATAAGGAATAATAATAAAACACTCACAAGAGTTTAGCACTTAATAAAATGAAAAAAACATGTAAGATTTTGCTAAAATACGGTAAAAAATATACATAAACGGGTAATTATTCCCATAAGATCTACCATCTAGCATTTTTGAACTCATTAATGGAATAGAAACACTGAAACAGTTATCAAGCAGAAATTGCTTCAGTTCTTTTTTGATTTCTTTGTGATCGTGGATTCTTTTAATTTTTTCTGGGAGGTGATCGAAAGCATTGGCACCTGCATAACGGGGGTATTTTTTATATCCCATTTGATTAAATCGTTTCAGGTAGAGGTTGGGAATCGATCGAGTTGAGTACTCATGTATTTAATGAGTTTCAGTAAAGGAAGATAGGTTTTCATGAACATAAATTAATATTTTGTACAAATATATGCCGGTCAAAGTGAGAATTTTATATTTGTGAAAAGTGTCCTTTCAAGACTCGTTATAAGACATATTGAAAATCAGCCCCAAGAATCTCTTCTGAATTATGAAAATACGGTCTACTTCTACAGATTGCCCCCAAATCGTATTATTTGTATTCAGTATTCAGTAAACGAAAGAGCAATAAAAATTTAGGAGATGATTTTGATTGAAATTGTTCTTCAAAGTCATGAAAGCAAAGTATGTTTTATTTAATTTCGTACATAAAAAGTTAATGTGTTCTTTGAAATATAATTTGCTGTCTAATGTGTTCCTGAAAACTTTGTATGTTGGAAGATGTCAGTGTAGTTGATTCAATATTTAGTGTTATATTATTTATTTCTTTATATTTGTTGATGAATTCTATAGATACAGCTTTCTTCAAATTGTTTATTATCAGGTGGTTGTTATTGCACCAGTCCGAGAAATTCTTTATTACATGTGATAATTCATGTTCTAAACCCTTCATACTATCCGATGTAACAATGATAGTGGTATCATCTGCGTATATGAATGCTCTTCCATACTCAATGGAATATGGAAGATCATTCACATACAGAAGGAAAAGGAGTGGTCCCAAAACACCCCCTTGCGGAGTGCCAAGTTCTGTTGTTTTTTCGTCAGAATATGTATCTTTTATTTTAACCTGAATTTTTCTTTGATTCATGTACGGCTGGATCCATTGGTTTATTGGACCACGATTTCCGATTTTTTCTAATTTTCCACACAGGAACTTTGGATTTATGGTTTCGAACGCTCTAGTCAGGTCGAAGAATATACCACAGACAAATTTTCTATCATCTATGTTCTCATGTATATACTGAACCATGTCCGTAGAAGCAGTTTCGATAGAGAAATTTTTGCGAAAGCCATATTGGCAAGGAGTAATTAATTCGTTCCTATTTAAAAAGTCAACTAATTCATCATATACTGCTTTTTCAATTAGTTTGGAAAAAGATGTTGGTACACAGATTCCTCTATAATTATCTATAATATTTTTTTCTCCCCGTTTATGTACTGGAATAACTTTTGATGTTTTCAGTTCCGTTGGAAATTTGCCTTCACAGACAGAGATGTTGATAATATCTGCTGAATATTTCGAGATTATAAAACGACTCTCCGTTAATATCTTCATGGGAATTTCATCAACTCCATTGGAATGTTTATTTTCGAAATTGAAAAGGATATTTTCGATTTTGAAATGATCTATGGGCCTGAAATACATGGAGTGTGTTGTTGAGATTTTTGAAGAAGTAAACATATCAGGAGGTAGATTCATATCATCTATTTGTTTTTTGATGGATACTGAAAAATGTTGAGCAAAAAGGTTAGAGACATCTTCGTTGTTTGATATAACTTCATTTTCGATTTGCAGGTTAATATTTTCATTTATTCTCTTCGGTTTCCCGAGAGTTTTATTGACCATACTCCATAATGTTTCGATTTATTGTATGAGTTCAAAATTTTATTTTCAGAAAATTTTCGTTTTTCTTGGCAAATTTTGTTGTCAATTGCTTTTTTGTTTTGCTTATATTGCTCATTATTTTTTGTTTAACATGCTCATTATTGGAATATTTGACTTTTCGTTTTCTAAAGCAAATTTCGAAACACCATTTGAAGTGGTCGGCAAATTCTTCAAACATTTCATCGACATTTGATGTTTTTTCGGGTATGAATTTACTGATAGATATAGAAGGTGATTTTATTTTTGGTATCGATTCTTCCAGAGATATCGGGTTGAACAGAAATTTCTCGAATTTTTGGAAAAAAATTTGGCGATTCGGTCGTAATCGTACAAGAATATCGGCTATCGGTTCGGAAGTAGTGATAAGTAATTAACAAAGGAAATGTTCGGATGAAATAGTTTCAAATTTTTTTCTCGAAGTGAGAAAAAGAATCAAACATATGATTGACACGGGGACGAGCTAACCTATCAAACAGAGGAATATCTTTTGCTTAAAATCAAATCCAGACATTCCAGCTTTATCGTTGGGGTATTTTATAAACCGCCTAATGCTATACTTTCTGATGTAATCGAAGACATAGATAATATATTATCTCTCACTTATCATACTGCTGATTGGATGGCATGCTTAGGAGACTTCAATGTTAACTTTTTCAATATAAATAACCCCCTCATGCACTGCTTTGAATCGTTTGGGTTTTCACAAATCATAAATGATGCAACAAGAATAACCAAATTTTCGACCACGCTACTCGATGTTATTTTCTTCGTTTCCAACACTGAATTAGTCGGCAAATCCGGTAACCTTTCCGTGCATGAGTTATCAGATCACAATTTAAAGTTTTTTGAATTAGATGCTCCTGCTTCAAATAATGAACCTGAAATCATTGAATATCGCTGCTTCAAACATTTCAATTTGAATACTTTCCCCACTGATTTGTCCAGCTTACCATGGCAAACCATTACGAGCGAGAATGACCTTGATGAAAAAATTGAATTATTCAATGAGTTTGTCCTTTCAGCATTCAATAAAAATGCTCCCATTATTAGAAGGAAAGTCACCAAAAAACCAGCACCATGGCTGACAGATAATTTGAAAATACTTAAAATAGAGAGGAATAAAGCTCTACAAAAATTTAAACGGAATAATAATGAAGATGACTTCATGAGATACAAAGAACTCAGAAATTATACACTTTCAGTAACAAGAAATGAAAAAAAAGCTTATCTTGGTCATATAGTAGTGAATAGTGATTCAAAAACTGCCTAGAAAAATCTTAGAGACTTGAGTGTTTATTCTTCACGTAAAACTGAAATTCCTGACCATTTGGCAAACTCTAATGCATTGAATAATTATTTCTATACTTACTTGCAAAATGTGTCTAATGGATGTGATGAGATGATTCACTCTGACAGTAACTCAGTTCACAACAAAGATATGAAATTTTCCTTTCGCTTGATTTCAATGGAAGAAGTTCATGATATTCTGCATTCTATTGAAACCAATGCATCTGGAGTGGATGGTATAAATTTAAAAATGCTTTTATTTTATAGCCCGTTCATTGATAAATATATAGCTCACATGATCAATTGCTCTATTGAAGGATCGTACTTTCCAATTCTTTGGAAAAGCTCTGTGGGTATACCAATTCCGAAGAAAAGCAATCCCAAAGAATTTTCAGACTCTGAGAATATATAAGAATACTGTCTCCAAAATATTTTAAAGATTCTTATACAGAAAAATGTTCGTGTACTTCACATCAAATAACTTATTTCACGATTGTCAATGTGGATTTAGGTCCGGCACAAGAACTGAAACAACTTTGATGACTGTAACTGACGATATGTTATCTGCTAATGATCGAAACTTATCAACTGCTTTGATGTTACTCGACTTCTCTGAAGCATTGGATACTATCAGTCAATAATTGCTTCGTGCTTGATTGAGATTCTACGGTTTCAACACACCATCAACATTTTTGGTATGGAGTTACTTTATAAGGCGATCTCAAAGAATTTTGGTGAATGAATCATACTCATCATATCATTATATTCTCTCTGGGGTTCCTCAAGGTTCCATATTGGGCCCATTGTTTTTTATTATATACACGGCAGATATTTTAAACGGAACGAATCATTGTTAAGTGCAGGCTTATGCAGATGATACACAGTTGTACCTGATCTTCAGTATGGAGAGTTCAGATGCAGCTGTGGAAATTATAACCTATGAACTTGAGAAAATACAAAAGTCAGCTAACGAACACTGTTTGAAATTGAATTCGGATAAATCAAAAGTTGTTTTATTTGGGAATAAAAATAATAGAAGTATTTAAAAAAATAATATTGTCATTCACATAGACAATAAACCCCTACAAATTAGTGATTCTGCTAAAAATTTGGAACTGATTTTAGATGTAGATTTGCGCTTTTCTCAGCACATCATAAGCCTGGTGGGCAGAGCTTTTGCGTCGTTGAATCTCATTTGGAGTAACCGACATCTTCTCAATTTTAAATTAAAACCTACCCTATGTGAGTTGCTCGTTTTGAGTCACTTCAATTATTTTGACTTCATTTATGGCTCCTGTTTGACGAATGATGTTGAAATGCGAATTCAAAAGGTCCAAAATAGTTGCTGTAGACTCATATTCGGTATACAGAAATTTGAACCCATCTCACATAAACTCATCGAATGCAAGTGGCTCAACATGGAAAACAGGAGACATCTTCATCTAGGTACTTTCGTTCATAAACTTTTGAACAACTCTGATCTGCCAGGCCCGATACGTTATTTCATTCCTAGATCCCAAATTCATTCAGATAATGTCAGAAACAGATCTGCCTTCAAGGATGCCTCAGCACAGAACTGCAATTTTCCAAAGGTCATTTATTTATAATGCTGTCCATATATACAATATGCTACCAGATGAGTTCAGGGTTTATAATATCAACAAATTTAAATATATAATTTAAAAAACTTCTATTTTCTCGACAATAAGATTGAAAAATGAGTAACCTCTACAAGTAATCTCCATTCGATTCCATTGTTGATTTATATTCACTCATCTTCAATTATGTTTTTCCACTGTTTGAAATAATCTATGCACCTAATTAATCATTCATAAAGTCTATAATGTTAATAATCTTTGATATTATCTCGGTCAGCCGTTACTCACTTATTGAAATGTTTCAAGATTTTTATTGTTCATATTCATATTCAGTTCTCACCGCTTTGGGCGGAAGCCCTCTGATGGTTAAGTAGAATAGCTTCAGCTAGACTTCGCCATCAGTCTTATGTAAATTTTTATATTGATTCTTTTTAATCTTCAATAAAAGACGATTTATTATTATTTTTATTATACTTTGATATTTCACCATACTTTCAAGAGATGATAAATGAGAAAATTGATGTGAATGCTACTGTTAGATGTGATCGAACCATGTAATTCACCTTGGTCAACTCCGTTGCTAATGGTTAGAAAATCTTCGGGGGAATATCGTTTTTGCATTGATTTTGTGAAAGTTAATTCAATTAGCGACGTGACGCTTACCCGTCACCATAAGTTAATGCTATCTTAGATTGCTTGCGGGAGGCACGTTTTTTGTCGGCTATTGAAATCAAGTCAGCCTACCAGCAAATCGATTTGAAGGAGAACAGTAAAGATGTGACTGCGTTTACGGTACTGGAAGAAGGTTTATATGGTTTTTGATAATGCCATTCAGTCTCCATAATGCTGCAGTGACCTGTCAGAGGTTTTTTTGAAGGATACGTAGGGGCTGATTTATAAAATTCGGGTTTTGTATAATAAGATGACACTATAATCATTTCACCCGATTTTGAATCTCATTTTTCTGTTTTACGAAAAAGTTTTATAAAAAATGTCAGATGCTGTTCTCACATTCAATAGAGCTAAGTGTACATTTTTAATGAAGGAACTACGATACTTAGGATATCTTGTGAATAGAGATGGCTTGGGAACTGACCCATCAAAAGAATGCATATTGAATTATCCGACTCCTAAAAAGGTCAAAGAGGCACGTTGATTTGTTGGCATGGTATCTTGGTACAGGCAGTTCATTCGTAATTTTGCCAGTCGCATGGCTCCTCTCACTAATTTGACCAAGAAAAATGTTGAGTTCAACTGAGATTCTTGATGTTAAAAAGCGTTTCAGGACGTAAAGCAATGCTTGATTTCAGCACCGATTCTAACTTGTCTGGACTATGGCAGGGAGTTGAGGCTTCAATGTGACGCATCTCTGATGGGTTTAGGTTGTGTGCTGGGTCAATATTTTGATGATGGGGAGATAGTCATTTCTTACGCAAGCCGTACGTTGACATCTCGAGTGAGTGAATATTCCACCACTGAATCAGAATGTTTGGCTATAGTATTTGGTATTGAAAAGTATCACCCATACATAGAAGGGTCTCGATTCAAGGTTATTAGTGGTCGTTATTCTCTGCTTTGGCTTTGTAAGCTCCAAAATCATTCAGGTAGGCTTGTTCGTTGGGGTTTGAGACTTTAAGGGTATGACTTCGAAATAATTCATCGAAAGGGTAAATCGAATGTGGTACCAGACGCATTATCGCGGGCTATCAATCTTAATGAGATTCGGTCAACCAAAACTGATAAATACTTCACACGTTTGATAGATAATGATCCCTCTGACTATCCCAAGTTCAAAATTGAAAATGATAGATTATATCGGTATGTCCGATCAGCCCATCATAGCTTTGATGAGGTGCAAGATTGAAAAGTAGTGGTTCCAAAAGAATCTCGTCGTCAGGTTATCGCTCAATTTCATGATGAGTCTTATGCTGTCCACGCGAATATATTCAAGACAGAAAGAACAGTAAGTGAAATGTATTATTGGCCAGGCATGCATTTCGATATAGTTCGATTTGTAAGAACATGCGAGGTTCGTAATAGTCAAAAACCAGAACAATGGTTACCTCATGGCGACATGTCTAGTATAATAGTTTCACGACCTAGGGAGGTTGTATGTACTGATATCGTTGAGCCGTTGCCTTTGTCACTAAATAAAAATGGGAATATCTTAGTTGTCGCTAACCTCTTCACCAAATATTCCTTGTTGTTTCCTTTGAAAGTTGCCACAACTGCCTTGGCCACCGAGTTCGAAAGCAGAAAATTATCTGTTTCTTATTTATGGGGTACCGGAACGGCTCATTTTGATAACTGCAAACAATATGTTTCTATTTATTGTCATTAATAGTTCTCACGTTAATCCTAGCGGAAGATTCAATAGCGTTCTTGGCACTGCTTTGGGGTCTTTCATACAGAAAAATCAGAGGTGTTGGAATGAGAACTTGTCGAAAATAGGTTTTTGCAATGTTGACGGCACATCACGAAGTAACTGGTTTCAGTCCAGCGTATCTTAACTTCGGTAGACAATCTCAGATTTCTGGACATGCACACCGTATGGAAAATATAAACGGAACATTTGAGTTTGTAGGAAGAGAACGTTGTCAGACCATTTCAAAGATGTTCGGAAATTATTAGAAGGGGTTAGAAGAACGTTGACACTCACATATGAAAATTTGCTAGTTATTATTAATTGAGACATCGACCTTTAGAGTTGGAAGTAGGCCAAATTGTTTGGAAGAAAAACTACACCCTATCAGACAGAGCTGATTTTTATGCATCGGAGTTGGCTCCGAAATTTGTTAAATGTGAGGTTTCGGGGAAAATTCCCACGAACGTATATGAGTTATCAAACTCTGAAACTGGGCGGTCTCTAGGATCGATCTACATCAAAGATATTAAAAATGATTGAATCATAGCTGATCTCCGATATTTTATTTTTTTTTGTAAGTGAATGTGGTGTTCGAAAATTTTTTATTTCTGCTGGAAGTTTGATATGATTCACTCAGTTGAGAGGAAGGCGCTCATCCAATAACTATTATTCATGTGAAAATAACATGGATACAGATAAAAGTTGTTTTTTGAAGCAGCAGTTCTGGAAGTTTGGGATATTGTATACAATTGGGCCTTCAATCAGGAAATATAGATCAACACTTCATCTTCCATTCTAATTGGTAATCTGATTCATAATTTTGAAACGTCTGTAGTGATAGGGTTTCAACACAAGGA
This sequence comes from Zygogramma bicolorata, assembly GCA_032362365.1. Lineage (NCBI taxonomy): Eukaryota > Metazoa > Arthropoda > Insecta > Coleoptera > Chrysomelidae > Zygogramma > Zygogramma bicolorata. The sequence goes on along the minus strand of JAVJAQ010003800.1, from coordinate 5,035,473 downwards.
GGTAAACGTACAGAATCTGTGGCGATTCTGTGAAAAACCTTTCGATCTTTCATAATTTCAGACGTTTACGGCTGCGGAAACGAGAAAATAGTTGGTTCTCTGCTCTCTATCAACAATATCTAACTTGTCAGATTTGTTGAAATTCACTGAACCCAGAAGAGCTAGCTGAAGTACTTTGAGGCTGGGAATATTGTTGCAGATAAGAACCTCTTGTTGTTTTCTTTTTCGTTTTGAGATACAAAAACAATGAATGACCTAAGAGTGTGCAAGATTTATTTCGTTTTTTCATTTTGGTTTCGTGAGGTTTTCGATTCAGGCTATCAAAGTTTTTCCCATTGAAGAATGATTGGGTGGTATATCATTTATCCCCTTTCAATTCTTTTTTGGTTCTTGCAAGAGATAGCATATTATTTGTCTACGCAAAAATAGTTGGTGAGATCGTCTGCTTCCTTCAAGAATATTGAAAAAAAATCATTCAATATATACCCATTTCTGAAAGTAGTTTTTTTTCCAGTTGACATTAGGAGTTGTTGATACCAATTAGATTTTGGTTTACTATTTTTCTTTTCAACAGCTGGGCAAAAAAATTATTTGGCGTCCATTTTCTTACACCTTTTATTTTTTTGTTGAACATCTTGGAACCAAGGCCCTTTAATAGTTTATGTGCTGGTAACTAAACTGTCCAAACTTGACCACCCATAATTCACGTTGAATCTGGAAACTTAAATATATACAGAATAACGTTATAACGGGATTTTGAACGCCTGTGATAAGTTTAAATGATGATATATCTATTACCAATTTACTTTGAATTTTTCTTGTAATTTCGAAGTGAACATTTTGTCTTTTTCAGAAAGTTAACACACTTTGTATTGTGGTAATATACTGAATAAAATGGAACATTAATATTCAGAAATTAGGTGAGAAACTATGTGGTAATTGAATATCGTAATAATTGTTCTTATACCATTCATAAGCAAACGAAATGAATGTAACCTTTGGTATCAAAGTTTAAACTTTTTCTAGAGATCAATTACCCTAACACCAAACTGAAATTTTTGTACTCGACGAACATTCAACTGACAAGGTTAGCATCTTCAGGAGAAGAAAATTGTTCTTCTCCTGAAGACAGGCCATGGTCCTCGATGTTTTCAAAGAAGGCTCCATGCATGAGCTTGTTTGTATGCAGCTGCAGCATTTTAGCATTCTCTGCAGCCTTGATGTGAGTTATTCTCCCTGCGGGCTCCAACTAGGTGACAGAGAGTTGGTTAATCCGCTCGGTTTCGAAGACTACACCAAGTTCATCAGGAGCGCGCCTTGCTGTCTTGAACAAAAAGGCACCAATTCCTGCATTGCCATGATCTCAGACCATCTAGTGTAGGAGATCCGAACTCCTGGCTCTATCCAGTACCATTATGTTATGAAGACACTCCAAACTTGAAGTCCATGGCCCCCTTGTCGAAGGATCATGGAACGGACGATTCAGGATGCATGATTCTGTGCATATGCATCATTTACGAGTATTTACGTCAAGTTGCCGCAACTCTTCCTGAATACATTTGATTGCTACAAAGGAGTTGAGTAGAATCAGAATGGCAAGTTTGTTGGTGGCAAAAACTTTATTCTTGCCCGAAATATCTGAAGACCAGATCTGCCGTAGTTTCTGCCATGGAGAGTTTTTTCAGAGAGTCAACCTCTTGGGTGTGACGTTGCTTCACAACCAAATAGGGGTATGTTTCTCCGACATTCAGAACACTTCCGCCTACAAGTTGCATCCTCGCATCGTCCTCTTTTGAGATGAACCAGTGCAATTTGACAATCCCGAATTTCATATCGGCAGCATGCGCGAAATCCTGCACAACCCTCAGGGATTGCTCGTGCTCGCTTTCTCCAGAAGCATAAAGATTAAGGTTGTCCTTATAAAAAAGATGGGTTATTATTATTTTTATTATCCTTCGTCGTCCAAACCGACCTTGTTGGGTCCGTATTCCTCACTTCTTCGACCCAGTGGGCGAACGCACTGGTACCATTAACCAATGATCACTCCCCGCACCTCGAGGTCATTGATCACTGGCTCCAAGAATCACGAATCCTGAGTAAACACAGTGAACCGAGACGAACGAGGACAACGTATGAGCACATATGAGACATATATTGGATACATATGAAAAAAATCACCAATCACAACTTTTATTTTCAAAATTTGTCAGTATATACCAGCTAAATATCTTAGAAACAATTATTTCTTACTAATTTATTCAGAACTTCATTATTCAATCCCAGTTTGGGGATTAGCAACGTTGAATGACTCGAAACCTCTCAAAGAATTACAAAATGAAGTCATCAAATGCATATTCAATCTTCGATTTTCAGAACCCACTATGAATTTATATACCTACACCTATGAATCTATTAAATATGGAAAATTATACCAATTGAAGCTTTGTTGTTTCATTCACTCTGTGAAAATAAAAAAAATGTCTTACATCAATTTTACCATGAAGTCCTCTATTCATAACCACCAAACAAAACAAATTGATTGTGTTTAACGAAAATGAAAACATATTAAGGAAACGATTCATTTCTTATGATGGAATCGAGATATACAACTCTTCATTTGAAGAGTATCTGGACAGTATATAATAATCAGCCAGTCAAACGAATGGCAACACTGTAATTTTTATAATTTCCAATTGTAGAGGTCGCTTCTGTCGATGAATTTGATGTGCCGTAGCACTGTGTGTACCAACTCTCTGAATAAAACTGAGTAGTGGCAACTCACACACTTTGGTAATGATTCATGCACAATTGGAATGTTAGTAGGTTTTTTGAGAGTACCAATTTTTTTTGGGGGCATATTTTCCATGACGAAGGTAACTACGTCAACAAAACTTGTAAATTGTCAGCCAATGGGTGTGATTTCACTGAAAAAATTGTGGCACGGTGTGTAGGATGCCACAGTTGTGAGCGGATGCCGTAGTTCAGGATTATTCACACACAAGGTGCCATAATTATTGTGCTACAAACACAATTAGTTTGACATTTACTTGTATCGCAACCGCAAGAAATGATTTCCAATAAATTGGCCGGAATTGGGTCTTTTTTACAAGTGATCGGCACCAACATACTGTTGCTTCTTTTCCACCCCCATTGCATTGGATCCTTTGAACAACCGCCTTGCCATTCGCACACTCGTAAATAAGTGCGAATCGAATGTTCATCGCATGCCTCAGCGGTTGGGGGAAGACAGCTTAAATTGAACGTACTTTTGAGGGTTGACTTCGTGAAACATAAGTACCAAAATGCATCAAAAGAGAAGTTATCATTTTTTCGTGCGCCATATAGCGTCATAACGATGTTCTGTCCGGCTGCCTGTATCGAACTTTTCAACGCATTTGGATCATTGAAAATACTAGCTTCTCTCTTGAGATAATTACGGTCACTCCTCAAGAGTTCAATCAATTTGGCTTTTCCCTGCTAGCTTGTACAGCGAAGACGTTGTGTCACAGCCTGTAAAAGCGTGGATAAGGTGTCGTATTTCAGGATATACCGTGTGACACTGACTCATGGTACACCCCCGTTTTCTCCTTTGTTTTCCTAGCTATATTTTTTAAATTCGGAAAATTGAATATGCTCACTGAACAGCATTTCTCGACATATCTGAAAGAAAAAAACAGCTTTCAATTTTTCCGAAAATGACATCAACTTTCGATTCTTGAATGGGACATCCTGTATATTGTTGCATGATCGGCTAGGGATGATCATGAGGAATCCAATGATACCAGGTTTCATGGTGTTATCTCCGATGACTACGGAGATATCGCCATTCATTTTATTCATGAGCTCATTGAGTGTGAGAGAGAATTGAAATGACCCGCCAGAAAAAGTTTCTCTCTCCATATTCAATGTTCAAATTTCAGAAATATAGCTAAAGAAGCAAAGGAAAAAACGGGGGTGTACCCAGAGTCTGTGTCACACGGTATATATATATATATATATATATATATATATATATATATATATATATATATATATATATATATATATATATATATATATATATCGAAAAACAATATTTATCTGTTCAAACCTAGCCGCCAGAGTATCGAGGAGAAATTATATTCCACAGATAGTTTCGAATATCCTGATATACGACACCTTATCAGCTTTATCCACGCTTTTGCAGGCTGTTCAGTGAGCATATTCAAAGTTTCGAATTTCAAAAATATAGCTAGGAAAACAAAGGAGAAAACGGGGGTGTACCATGAGTCAGTGTCACACGGTTCTAAAAAAATTGTTCTAAAATTGTTCGTTTTCGTTAACCAGCTGACGAACGTCAACCCTCAGAAGTCGAAACTTGTGCGAGCAATGGATCAACGAGGCCTTACCTTTTAACGTGCGAATACCCAGCACGGTGGCCCGGCGAGGATTCGAACCCCGGCCTTCCGCTTGATAGGCAGATATGCTAACCACTACACTACCGAGACCACACGGTATATCCTGATATACGACACCTTATCCACGCTTTTACAGGCTGTGACACAAAGTCTTCGCTGTACAAGCAGGGAAAAGCCAAATTGATTAAACTTTTGAGGAGTGACCGTAATTATCTCAAGAGAGAAGCTATTATTTTCAATGATCCAAATGCGTTGAAAAGTTCGATACAGGCAGCCGGACAGAACATCGTTATGACGCTATATGGCGCACGAAAAAAGGATAACTTCTTTTTTGATGCATTTTGGTATTTATGTTTTACGAAGTCAACCCTCAAAAGTACGTTCAATTTAAGCTGTCTTCCCCCAACCGCTGAGGCATGCGATGAACATTCGATTCGCACTTATTTACGAGTGTGCGAATGGCAAGGCGGTTGTCAAAGGATCCAATGCAATGGGGGTGGAAAAGTTGCAACAGTATGTTGGTGCCGATCACTTGTAAAAAAGACCCAATTCCGGCCAATTTATTGGAAATCATTTCTTGCGGTTGCGATACAAGTAAATGTCAAACTAATAGACCGGGAGGTGGTGTCACTTTTGAACTAGTGATCGATCTGCACACGAATTTTGCAGCATGAGTAGTTCTCCACCTGTACATATGAGGACCACGCGTCAGCCAGTCCAATAGTGGTGGGTGTGGGCGTGGAAGGCGGTGAAACTCGGTGAAAAAATCTCAAAAATAAGTGATTGATCTCCACGTGAAACTTTGTAATGATGTAAATTATTCATGATTATAGGTGGAAATAGGCGTCAGCCACGTTCCCGATGGTGGAAACATCGTCAGTCAGGCCTTTGAAGTGGTCGGAAAAATCGGAAAATTGAAGTGACCGATCTGCACTTGAAATTTTGAAGGATGATTATTGTATTCAAATTGAACATGAAAATGGACGTCAGCCACGTTGATAGTGGTGGATTTTGCGTCAGTCAGGCGTCCAAAGTCAAGGGCAGTGACCAGCTTCTTTTGGCGCGCTGTATTTGGAGTTTGTGCTTGGAGTTATGTGGTGGTGCTTCATGATTTTGAAATCATAATATCCATATCAAATTCATTAGGATTCACTACGACGATGTCGGTGATTAGAGGATCAAGAGTAGTTGCCAGCACAGTCAAATACAATTCCTTTGTTGAATTTTGTTCAATTGACCATGTTGGAGATAGTTTAAGTATGTGGTATCTATCTACTTATAAAATCGGAATCAAAATGAGAGTTTGTTCTAAAATTGTTCGTTCCGTTAACCAGCTGACGAACGTCAACCCTCAGAAGTCGAAACTTGTGCGAGCAATGGATCAACGAGGCCTTACCTTTTAACGTACCCAGCACGGTGGCCCGGCGAGAATACTTCAGCTGAACAATGATGTTCGTTTTACTGTCATTTTTGTCTTTTGTTATGAACAAAAAATAACCTATCACACCTTATCGGGTTGTTGGGATTGCCATATGATAGAGATAAACGAATATTTCTAGTAATATCGATATTGATATGTTTGTTTTCAGGTAATTATTAAATAATCCGCCATTTTGTAGTATAGGTGAAGATATCGGCTTCATATTTCAGGCTCGATTTGAGGGTTATGAATTATTTGTCAGGAGCTTCGATATTATGTATCACAAGACCCCTGTTCCATATTTTTTTCCAGATGGCGCCCAAACTTCTTTATTGCATATTGTATTGACTATATTGCAGGAGTAGGCTTTGTTATGATATTTCCATCTGTGTATAAATAATGAAGACATCACGCATTCACTGAAAATAATGTTTAAATTTGAAAGAATAGTCGTAATCAATCTTCAAAAAGTTGGATAGTGATTTATATCACCTTAAAATTGATATATAAACATGTAATTGTTATGTACTTTCGATAACTAATCGTCAGCCGGCACGATGCCGGTGGAATATGCGTCAGTGGAACTGCATAAGATACAGCGCGCCAAAAGAAGCTGGTCACTGCCCTTGACTTTGGACGCCTGACTGACGCAAAATCCACCACTATCAACGTGGCTGACGTCCATTTTCATGTTCAATTTGAATACAATAATCATCCTTCAAAATTTCAAGTGCAGATCGGTCACTTCAATTTTCCGATTTTTCCGACCACTTCAAAGGCCTGACTGACGATGTTTCCACCATCGGGAACGTGGCTGACGCCTATTCTCAACCATGATCATGAATAATTTACATAATAACAAAGTTTCACGTGGAGATCAATCACTTATTTTTGAGATTTTTCCGGCGAGTTTCACCGCCTCCCACCCCTACGCCCACCACGGTCGCGCCGGCTGAATTTCGATTTGGAGTACAGTAATGGTAAAACTCTCTAATTAATCACATTCGAGTTGCAGATAAATCACTGATAAAAAAGTGACATCACCTCCCGGTCTATAATTGTGCGTGTCGAAAAGTAGGGCTGAAATGCACAATATTGTGCAAAAAATGTTGCGGACAAAATTGTTCGAATGTCATCGAACCTGAAATAGTTCTAAGCGATGACGAAATCGACGAACAATTTTCAGAAATTTCAGACGATATAGATGATACGGAGGATGTAACGTTTGCATTAAGTGACGATGAAAATATTGTAGGAAATAACGATGATAACGCTAGCTATGAACCGGAGAGAAAAAAAAAGTATTTCATAAGGTACTTGTAAGAATGTATGTAGATGATAATTGTCATAAAAAAATTACGGACGAGTTCAAATTTACTTTGTTTCTCCTCGCCTTCCAAATATAAGATTATTTATAGGCTACCCAACATCAACATTGAATTTAAAAACAATTTTTCGGGGTACGTCTTGAAAAAAAATTATTTTCACGAACATTTTTGAATTCACGAGAAAAAACTACGTTGAATCAAAAAAAAATTCATATGTTAACGACAATTTATAAGGGAGATATATGGAAATTGTTAAGTAAGCCGCGCGAGAGGAGCTTTGGAGCGAGGCTAGCAGGCCAGCACGCGTCACCCGGCTGAACCGAGGCCGCCGTCAGTATATTTCGCAATGCTCGAAACGGTTTCTATAATATCAAATATTATGCCTAACACTATTACGAATGCCCGAAAACTTGAATTTCGCGAAAATGTTTATTTAAACAATAACAAATGAAACAAACGTAAAAGTTATTGTATCTCGGCCTAGAATAAAGATATTGGAACTTTTTCTTTTTTGAATTACGCGTCTCGCTAAGACCTACGGGAATCTTAAGGAACATTTCAAATAACTTGAATATATAAGGCGTAACTTCTATTTGTTTATAAGCTAAAATCTTACATATTCGAAAAACATGTTGAAAAAAAATTAAAAATATTTTTTTCACTCAAATCCTGAATGTACATGCTGAAAAGAATCACCATGATTTTTTTGCACCTTATCGGCCTTGTGGAACAAATGCTATAGCGACACGCCAGATTTACGAAAATCGGTCATTGTTGCTAAACTATATAACATGGCTAGATAAACCTTACCGGTATCTCTTCAGGAGAGTTTCTTCCAGACGGTGGATGAGTTTGAAGACAGTACTTCATAAATAAACCTCGTAAATACAATAACAATTTTTTTGAAAAATTTTTGTTTAACAGTTATTTTCCGCCAAACTAATAATTATACGTGATATTTGCATAGGACTTATTCTGTAGATTTCATCACGGCGCACATTTTTTGTAGGAAACATTTTTTGATAAATCTTATTCCAAAGATAATAACATCAAAATATGTCTTTTGTTTTTTTCAATAATTTTTTTTGACAGAAATCGTCATTTCTCGATTCCATAAATTTCACACTATATTCCTTGAGGTCCAAACTACCTACAAAAAAATTGGCGATTTGGCACGGTTGTTGAATAGAAGTCGTCCAAATTCATGTACATTCCGTCTGGACTATATACAAATCCCTCTATGAAGAAGGTCCTGGTCAGCCCGCCAATGCTGCAACATCGAAGGGCTGACAAAGAACACGATCCATTTCAGTGTCTCAGTGAATTCCATCATAAGGGTATCAAGTGTTTTCAAAATCCTGCCAAATCTTTCAGAGGTAATGTGTTAGTTGAGCGACGTTATTCCGATGGATTCACCAATTGCTTGAACACGCGTTATCTGTCCTAGCGTAAAATTCTTAGAGAACCTTCACGATTTTTGCAATGGTACTAATGGTATAGTTTAGAAGTACTTTTTCCCCATATAAGGTTATATGATGATTGCATATAAATAACATGGAATCAATTCAATTTAGGTGATTGACCGCTATCCGATTTCTTACTTTCAAATGAAATATTATTTTCCCGTGTTTTCGTTTTTATTTTGTTACGGAACCTTTTATTAGGAGTATGCTTTGGAGGACTTAATCTTTGTAAATAACAAGAATTTGTTGTCAAGATTTTGTTTCCAGGCGTCATTCCTGATTTCAGTTTTTCTTTATTCTTCAACATCAAAAAAATAATTTCTAGTATTTTGTGGAAGAATTATCGAATTGGATATTCGCATTTTTCCGCAGTTCTAATTATAATACTTACCAATACCGAGATAAAGACGAAAATATAAAGATTTTTCAAAATTTTTTATTGTAATATGGATGGAAACATTAAACTAACTCGGAATATCGTTCTAATATTTGTGTTGGGTAAGGATAATAAGAAAGAACGACTATTGCTTTTTACATTAAAAATGTATATATATTTTGTATCTTGACAAGTCGAAAATTACAGTTGTCGAAAAAATTGAACATGACGTAACTATCAATAGAAAAATACAGTATGTAAAGAGAAAAACGAAATATAAAACGTGAAGCATATCTAACATACTCCCACCTTATGCTAGAGCAAAACAACATAAAATAAAACAATAACGTTGTGGTCAATAAAATCACACAAACTTAAAAACCATAACGTTGTGGTCGTTTTATTGAACGACCATATCTTGTGAGTACTTCATCCTCTTTCTTCTCCTCGGTATCGACTTCATATTCTGTTTCGTTGTCTCTCGCAAACGTATATTCTTCCTTCTCGTTTTCTCTTCTTCTATGACCACCCTCCGAGATGACTGGTTCTTCGTCTGGGCTAGATATTTCCAATGGATATATTCTTTGGAACGGTCGTACTATTTCCCCTCCTGAAGATAATTTGATTTTTGCTACCCTGGAGATGCTGTCTCTTCCTGGATAAATTTCTACAATACGTCCCATGGGCCAACTTAATCGTTTCGTATTATCCGATCCCACCAACACAATATCTCCAATTTTTAACGTGTCATGTTTCCTCTGACCAACGTGAACCAGATTTGCTAAATACTCGCTTCTGAATCGGTCTCGTAGGGAATTCCTCAATTTTTGGAGATATCTCCATCTTCTTTTGATTGCAGATCTATCTATCTCATCCAAATCCGTGGTCTCAGTTCTCTGAATATCCTGAATGAAAGCCAATGGGGTTATAGGAATAAGCTCCTGGGGATTGTCATATATATAAGTAAGTGGTCGAGAATTGATAACTGCTTCACAATCGCAAACTACCGTTACTAGTTCATCGAAAGTGACACACGATTTTCCCAAATTTCTTCGTAGTAACTCCTTCATAATCCGTATGATCCTCTCCCACCATCCTCCCCACCAGGCTGCAGTGGGTGGATTGAACTGCCATTGTATTTTTCTGACAGTGGAAAATTCCAATATCTTCCTCCACTCAATATTTTCCAGAAGATCATTGGCCCCCTTAAAATTGGTTCCGTTATCGGAATAGATAACAGAGATCCTCCCCCTGCGGGCAATAAATCTTCTCAATGCGAAAAGAAAATCCTCTGTTGAGAGAGATTTCACAACTTCAAAATGGCATGCCCTGTAAACTGCGCACGTAAAAACGACTATCCATGCTTTTTGTCCGTTTTTCAGTAATAAAGGCCCTGCAAGATCAACGCCAGTGATCTCAAAAGCTGCTACAGTTTTTATTCTATTCCTAGGAAAAGGAGCGAAAGGTGTTTCTAATGATTTTGATTTGTGACGTTTACAAATAATACATTTGGACACAATATCCTTAATCATCTTTCGTCCTTTCACTATCCAAAATCTCTCTCGTATTTTTGTCAAAAGAGTTTGCACACCTGCATGTAGATGAAGTTCATGCTGTTCTATGATTAATCTTCTCACCACTTCATGCTTATAAGGCATCAGAATAGGAAACTTGAAACTATCATTCTCTTCTGCATACACTAGTTTCTTTTTCACTCTAAGTAAACCATAATCATCTATAAAAATTTCTAAGTTCACAAAATTCTTTCTCTCTCTGAAACTTTCACTCTGCACTAGCCTCAGTAATCTGATCTCAGCGGCTTCATATTCCTCATGTGATAAAAGAACATCTGCTTGTACTATCTTACGGGAAACCCTTGCATAAAATCGTACTATCCATCCAATCATTCTAATCATCTTGGAATATTTACTGAAATATCGAATGAAGTCCAAAGAACTCACATTCTCTTCATTCACTACCGCCACAAAATTTTCAGTCACCCTCAACTCAGTCAAGGCTTCCTCTTCGTTAAAATCGTTCGACATAGAAGGCCAAGAATCTATACTCAAATTCAACCAACTGGGACCTTTCCACCACTGAGTTTCAAGAAGATATTTTGCACTACAGCCCCGTGAAGGAAGGTCTGCGATATTCAAATTGCCTGGCACAAAATTCCACTTATTGATATCGGTTGTTGAACGAATTTCCGCAATTCTGTTTGAAACGAATGTTTTCCAATTGGATTTTGTTTTGATCCAAGTTAAAACTACTTTGGAATCACACCAAAAATAAGGTTCAATGTCTTTAAAATCGTCAAGTTTCTTTATTGACTGGTAAATTCTACATCCCAAAACGGCCGCTAATAATTCTAACCGCGGAATGGTTACGACTTTCAATGGTGCAATTCGCGACTTGGCCTGTAGTAAATGTGAGGTGACTTTGCCATTCTGTTGGATTCTTATAAAAATGCACGAAGAAAAAGATAGTTTGCTAGCATCTGAGAAAATATGTAAGGAAATATGCTCGGACTGTTCAAAAATTGTTTCTTTGCATATACTTCTTGGAATTTGACAGTGTTCTAATAGCTGAATCTGACTCAACCAAGTCATAAAACTCTTTTTGATTTCCTCGGGTAATTCACTGTCCCAACTAATTTTCATTTTCCATGTTTTTTGTAATAAAATTTTTGGTAAAAGTGTTACCGGACAAGTGTAACCGATAGGATCAAAGACCTTCTGAGCAGCTGATAGTAAACCTCGCTTAGTTAGTAATATATTATCAAGCTTTTCGAAACCACTTACATCGCAAAATAAGGTATCCTGTTCGAAATTCCAGCGTAAACCCAAAACAGAAGAAACATTACTTTCTGTAGGCATTTCATCAATACTTTCTTCAAAAATTTTTGAAGAGTTATATATCCAACCTCTCAAATCAAACTGAGCAGAACTCATAATATGTTTGGATTCTTTGATGAAAATTTCTAATTCTTCCCTACTATTGACACTAGTTACGCAATTGTCTACATAAAATGATTGTTTAAGTTTCTCTGCGGTTTTTCTCAAGTGATCTGGAACATGATTCAAATGATATGCTATGGTTGCTGCTAGTAAAAATGGGCTAGATGAAATACCAAATACCACACGTTTATGTCGATAAGTAATAATTTCCCTTTGACAATTGTCCTTCCACCATAAAAATCTCAGAACATCTCTATCTTCAGGTACTATACTGATTTGAAGGAATGCCTTTTTGATGTCGGAAACTATTCCTATTGTTCCTATTCTGAATTTGAGTATAATATTAGGTATCAATTCAATGAAATTAGGTCCTATTTCTAAGCAACTATTCAACGAGACTCCATTTTTATCTTGCGCAGATGCATCAAAGACAGGCCTTATTTTGGTAGTGTTACTGGAACTCTTGAATACAGGGTGATGGGGTAAAAAATATTCCATATTTTCGTTATCAATAGTTTCTGAAATTATTTCTATGATACCTTGAACTTCCCATTCTTTAAAAATTGCATTATATTCTGTAAATCTATTGAGGCTATTCAATTTCTTTGTAGTTGAAAATAATCTTTTCTCTGCTAAATCTCTGTTATTTGAGAGCTTTTGACAATTTTCTACCCAAGGTAATCCTACTTCATACCTATTTAACGAATTACGAGAAATGGATTTGTTGAAATTTTCTACAGCTTCAGCATTGATCACATCTTTACTTTTAACTGAAATTGGATCTTTAATTCCTAGGATATCTAAACTCCACAGATCAGATATGTTCATGTCATTGAAAGAACAGAGTGTCTCAAATACAGATTTATTTTCGAGACATTTACCCATGATGGTCCAACCTAAAGATGTTTCTATGGCAACTAAATCATTATCCAGATTCTCAATCCGCCCTGTAATCAATTTTCCATAGATATCGGCACCCAGAAGTAAATCTATCTCAGTTGACTCTAGTAAAGTATCAGAAATCAGAATGTTCTTTTTCTTCAGTTCATCAATTATTTTTTCATCGTTGAAACGTAAAGAATAATTACAAATTTTACCTTGTTCAAGGGCTTTCACGTAACAACCAAAAGAATTATTCAAATTCCGTATTTCAAAATCATAGAGTGTAAGAACTTTGACATTTGATTGTGCCCCTCCGAAAACACTCTGTATAATGTTTTCCGATCCGATTTTGTTGAGACCTAAATATTCAGCGCAATCTTTCGAATATAGGAGCGTTGTGATGCGGAATCTAATAGAGCTCTAATAACCTTCGAACCAGTACTACCATAAATTCTAACAGCAATAGTTTGTAAATATGTACCACTTTTATTGTGACTGATTAGGGTATTTTCCCGTGAATTATCAACTTTTGAAGTGGAATTTTCCTTAAAATTATCTGAATTTTTCTCATTCAAATTGGGACAAAGTAAAGGAAAGTGCTTTTTACCACACACTATACATTTTACAAAAGACTTACAATTTTTGATATTATGATTAGGCTTCAGACAAGCAAAGCATGCATTTTTTCTCATCAAAATGTTTTTTCTCTCTTCAAAAGTGATCGAATGCACCTTGAAGCAGTCTTTACTGGTATGTGATTTACTATCACAGAATAAACAATTGAATGCTTTTTTGTTACCTCGTTGTCCTGTAGAAATAATCGTGGCCGCTGTGTATAATTCTGAATCCCTGTTCTGTTGTGTTGATTTATTCCATACCTTGTCACATTTTTGGGCTTTAATATTTCCTGTCTCTTTTCCTGAGACAAAACTGGATTTGGCTAAATTGATCCTTTCTTCCCCCTCCACTTCATTTCGCAGGAAACCTAATAACATTTTCAAATGATTAGAAGAGATGTCCGAATATTCAGATTCGTTACTTTTCAGGTGTATACTGGATCTGAGACTGCTCCTCTGCCTCTCCCACACTTTCAATGTTTCCTCAGGAAGGGCAGATTCAACTAGTGGGTACAGCATCGATGCATATTTATTACTAGTCACTCCCAAAGAATCGAGAGCTCTCAATTGAGTCTCAAGTTTATCATATAAGGAAGATAATGTCATACCTGATTTGTTGGAAGTAGCCTGCTTCAATACCAACACCACTCCCTCACATAAACTTCAATCAGAAACTCATCTCTAGCAAATCTGGTCTTAAGTTGATCGATGGCGTTTTTATAATTGGCTCCATATGGCGGGAAACTTTCAACTAATGCCTCTGCAGGTGATCCGGGTTCCATAGATTGTAGCAAATACTGAAACTTATCGTCGACGTCGATGCTATCATCTTCGTGAATTTTACGAAACTGACCCCAAAATCCCAACCAGTTTTTAACATCACCATTGAACTTTTTGAGTTCGAGTTTTGGTAGATGGAATCTTTGTTTGACATTTTTGGCACTTGAACTGTCTCCACTGATACTAACATCTCCAGGAATATCATGATTCGTTGATTCTATTAAGAGAAATTCGCATTTGGACTTATATTTCATGAGTTCTTCTCTAAAAATCTCAGCATTCAGAAGTTCATCGTCAATTTCTTCATCCTGGCATGTGGCTAATGACACTCTGATGATTTGATCCAATTGAAATATTCTTTCTGCCTTATCTTCGATTTGTCGCAAGAAGGCTGAAACGACTTGTCTTGGAATACCTTCTGAATCAGTCAGCTCTTTCTCGAAATCGCTGCAATTATGCCTGAACATTTTTCTCAATAATGTACGTTCTTTCTTTACTAGGGAAACATTTTCCATACTCTGTCCTGTCACGGTCGCCATCAAATGTTGGGTAAGGATAATAAGAAAGAACGACTATTGCTTTTTACAGTAAAAATGTATATATATTTTGTATCTTGACAAGTCGAAAATTACAGTTGTCGAAAAAATTGAACATGACGTAACTATCAATAGAAAAATACAGTATGTAAAGAGAAAAACGAAATATAAAACGTGAAGCATATCTAACAATTTGCAAAAAAACACTTGTTGAATTGTTTCTGATTCACGGAGGCGTAGAAGGGCCACAAACAGAATGACGTCCAATTTCGATATTTGTATTTTATAAAATTCCGATTTCAAAGTCGAAGTTCAATAAATTTGAGGTCAGAATTTTAAAAAAATTCGAGTTTGAAATTGAATTTTATGAGACAAGTTGTGACCACCATATTTCAATTTCCGAACTCAAATGGAATTTTATTTAAATTCGACGTCAAACTCAAAATTTTGTAAATTTTTAATTTTGAATTCCATTAAATTACGACTTCAGACTGAAATTTATCAAATTCCAATTTAACCCTCCTGATTTTATTGAGTTCCGAGTTCAAAATTGAAAATTCGTACTGATTTGACTCGAAATTAAATAGTTTGTTTCGTATTTTGCTGCACACTCTTATAGGTATTTTGCTTCATACTTGCTGTGAACAATCAGTTTCAATTTCGTGAAGTGGAAATAGGAGTAAGGAATACGTAGAGTCGTCTCGACAGACGTGGTGTTTCTTTATTGATTGAAATTCATATTAGACATGTTTCGAGGGTATATACTTCCATCCTCAGAATGGTAACACAAAGAAATAATAGAAAGTTTAGAACATATTCATAAAGTTAAAACATTAGTTCCTGATAACCCCCACAACTTGAGCATTTTTTCCTATCATGACAGCTTATTGCATATGTTCTAAAACTTCTTCTGGTTCTTTGTGTTGTCATACTGAGGATGGTAGTATATACCCCAGCAATATAAAAAACATCATGTCTGTGGAGGGGACTCTAAATATTCCTATACATAAATAGTTTCAGAATCAAAATAATACATATTATTGTTATCATCACCGATGATAATAATATATTCAGGTTACCTCAGGACATATTTAAGTATTTCAAGTAATAATTTTAATATTTTTCCTTTGATATTTTTTATCGCATGTTGAATTTCAAGTTCATTAAAAGGCATGTTATTTACCTATTTCACGTATGCATCAACAGTAGTACACTTACTGAAGAGTTGATTGGACAATAATTGTCAGCAGTTCAAATTCAAATGAATATCGATTCGACCTGATGAAATTTTTTTTATACTGAAATATTCCAAGCTTTCTTACCTTTGGTATGAATGTCTGCTACAAGTTATAATCAATGATGATATTACGTATTCATCATCATGAACAGTAAATATAATAAAAAAACATTGGAGAATCCTGTGAAATCCTCACAGTTAATAAGTTTTGATCTCCCGTTCATTATGTCGAATCTGAACAACATCATACCTTCATAAACTCAGAGGGAGTTTTCGAAAAAACTATACCAAAAACAAAACAGAATTGAAACTTATAACACATACATTTTTGGAGTATTGTGAAACTCCGAAAGAGTATACTTTTCATAGCGATGCTATCAAGAACCTCATCGCTTACCGGGTCTGATCCTTTTGACGGCAAACAATAATTTTTGTTGAGTCTGATGCTGCCAAAAAAAATCGAAACCCAACGAATTGGTAATGTTTTCAAATATCCTTTCAAATTCAATCCGATCCTTTTATGCCATGAATTAGGTAGAATATTTTGAGAAACCTATGTAGAGAACATCCTTTTATTTCCCAATAATAAATACAAGGGTTGTAACCGAAATATTGGGGCACAATGTATATCAAGAATTCAACCATTGTGGAATTGGGGGAACTTTGCCTCCTGATTGAACTTCACATTGTCTTTGTAAGACATGATATTGACAGTAATTGGAAATAGTAGAATCGCATTGGATTTCAAAAAAATCATATTGAATGGATGAGATACTTCATGGAGATATTTTGTACATGAGGTCAAATATCAACCCTCAATCTTTATTGGGTTTTTGATGATTTGGATGAATTTTCTATCACACATACGAAGCATCTATAAACCCGCTTCTAACCTGGCAATACATCGTACGCATATTAATGATTGCCTGATTCACCACTCTTGATACTGCACGGATATCAACTGAATTTTGATCGATTGAAGGATATTTCCCAACATTTCGATGACAATGACATCAATTCATCAAAATTTACCCCACTGCGACATAGTTGTTATAATATAAATAGTGAATTCCCTCAGTGAAATGTATTATTCAGTTCGAAACCCAGCCAAGAATCAAAATGTTCAAGTTGGTGAGTGTTAACTGTGAATATCAGTATGCTATTGCTATAGAGAGTATATATGACAGTACCTTCATTGTTTCCCCATCGAAAATCAGGAGTTGTTTTCTATGGAAGTACGAAGTTTTTTCGAACTAAGTGGTCATAAAAATGAATGGAGTGTTTAGGGTCATGTACCAGCTTCAACAATTATCATTTGTCTTCATATCAAAAAATGTTTCTCAATATATTTCATCGCTGAATTAGCTGTGTGTTAAAGATAAAATATCATGATTATGGCCAATCTGAAAACTATATTATATTGTCTACTCGTATATTGATGAATCACCAATTATTTTTTTTCAGTGCGTTTTCATCACTATCCTCGCTTTTGCTGTTGCTATCCCAGCACCAGAGGCAAAGGCTACTCCAAAGGCATCTCCTGACCCTAGCCTAATAGCTGCTGCATACACTGCTCCTGTTATAGCTGCTCCTGTTGCCTATACTGCTGCCTATTCGGCTCCTCTGACATATGCTAGTTACGTGGCTCCCTCTGTCTATTCTGCTGGATACACTGCCTACTCACCCTATACAGGATCCTACGTGGTGTTGTAACCTGTTTTCTGTTATTTGTGATATTTTGCTTCAATAAAACTTTGACTCGAGGTGAACTGTTTCAATAGAAGAGGTTGACCTCTTTTCCTTCTCCTTCAGGTGTGTTGCTGAAATGAATGTTACACGGGCGCTGGAATATAAAAAATAGTCCTTTCGGCAGTTGATCCGTGTGCAAGATCGTTTGACGTCATGACTCTCTGATGGAATCATTATCAAGATCTTGCAGACAAATCTCATAATTCAAAAACCAATAGTTTCATACCTCAACCATTAAATTACAAAACTCATTACATGATATCACCATGATAATTTCAGTCATGATATCTAAGACATTCTGTTCAACACCTTCAGAGAAGAGTTCTGGATTTAGCGGATGAGACATGCAAGTCAAGGTTGTTGGGGAGACTACGAAAAATTAAAAAATATGAACTCCTTACCATATCCGCCCCTCACAGAACATCTGGCCCTTTGAAGGTTGGAACCTAACGTTAGAGCTTTCTTCAAAACTGGTATCAATCATTTTGGGACCAATTGTGACGCTTTCAAAAACAGATAGAAAAGAATTATATTTTTTTTTGTTAAAATTTTTGTAACTAGGGAATGGGCGCCAGCGGATAATAATCCACGAGGAAGTGGGAACCAAACAAAATAAGGTGCATATCAATTTCAGAATATATGATTACTTAAAATATCAATAGAGAAAAGGTACAAAACGTTGATGCCTTGTAAAACAATAAATTCAATTAGAAAATATCCGAAATCTGGGTGAATCGGGTATTGTTTATAAAACTACTATTGAGTTTTCAGAAAATTGCAAATACTGTTAATCAGATATAGTGGTATGGGGAATAAAGACTAGTTTGATTATCTAAATACACAATGAACAATAAAAGGGAAAATTTCTGGCCAGAATATCAAACGATCAATCTACAGCTGTAGACCGGTATACACGGATATAAAAATCATTTCCCAATAAATTATTATAAATAAATAAATTATAAATAGAAACGATAAATTACGTAAACTTCAACAACTAAGTTTATAATAAAACACAGGTTTTCTTCTTTATTATAGGTACCAATAGACGAAACGACGTACTCACTCAGCGCTCAGAAGAAAATTCCTACGTTTACTCAGACTGCTTTTCCTTTGTCATATTTGGGTGGAACTCCCGAATAAGCCTGAGAAATTGTATACTCCTCGCCCAACTGACAGCTACCTGACCAGCAAAGTTACTTTGACACGAGATTAGGTGGCAGCGCAACAGGATGGCAATGTAATACCCCAGGTTGTGACTGATGAGACTCTTGCTTAGGGCGTAGGGTGAAGGTTGATAGGTCAAAAGAAAGCCATATCCTAGTACTCAGATCCTAGGTTGAGGATCAATGCCGTACCAAACTCACAGAGTTACGTAAGGGTTGTGCTACGTGCCTGGAACGAGAGTTTCGTTCACGCAAATGGCTTCGACAAGCGAAGTTGCAACAATGAAAATTATTGAAAGAGAATCCATTACCTTAGTTCTCATTAGGCACACATTCCAGCCAACAACGAAAAATCACTTCTCACTATTGTGGCATTGAACAACGACCGTTTTCGGTTCGGCCTACTTGATATCTCGTCACCGAATATCCGCGATTTCGAGTCTCAGGTTGCTCGATCGACCACAGAAACTTTGCAGCGAGAAAACCGAGGTAAACAGTTTTTTCGGAATGCCAATCGCTACCGCTGAGTATACAGGTCGTCTCCTCTACGGGATACCGCGGAATTGAACCGTTACACACCCCCCCTTCCTGAGCAAAAATATTTCAGATCACTGAAATATTTTAACTCGCATTTGAAACTATCAAACGTATAACACTATATACATATATAACATACCTAAACTCGGAATAACCTAGCAAAAAAATATTCGAATACCTCATCTACTTCTTTGAAAGATTTCGATGTCTAGAGACACCACGCAATTTAGGAATGAATTTCCGGAGTGATTCTTGGATTCCAAAAAACATAACATCAAGTTCCATATGAACATATCTTGAACTCGCCAAATTCCCGACCGATATCTTAATCATACTTCATAAACACTCATGCACCATTCGTTGCCACATTTATATCCATTTTCATACAATCAGTCCGACTCGGATCCCGTATAAGGTTTCAAGTCCTTCACATGAAACTTGCCAAGATGTTTTCCATCCTCCCCGACTAGATCGTATACCAGTTCAGACACCACCCTCTTCACGGTACAGAGGACGAATTTTGGTGCTAACTTTGAAGCAAAGTGTTCTGCCTTATTCGACAAGACAAAATTCCTTTTCCAGACCTTGTCACCGACGTGGTAAACATCAGATGGACGCTTCCTCAAGTTATAATGTCTAGAGTTTTTTTTATACGCTTCAGCTAATGACCTGCGAACATCAGAATAGAACTGGGGAAGTCGATCAATTTCTGAACCATATTCCTTCCTGTTGATGTTGATCAAATCAATATCATCAACGGATTGCAATCGACCATAATACTGTCCATCCACTGGGACGTAACGACCAAAATTTAAGAAAGTGGGAGAATAACCAGTAGCCTCGTGAACGGCTGTTCTCAGAGCGAAAGCTATTTTCTGGAGCTCCTGATCCCATGTTCGGTGATCTGAAACATCCAAATACGACCGTATGGCTGTTTCTAAGACCCGATTCACACGCTCTACTGCATTTGTTTGAGCATGGTAATTGGCGTTATAATGTATTTTTGACCCGTACCGTTTAGCTAAATCCCTGAAAACATGGGAGGTAAATTGAACGCCGTTATCACATGCTATTATTTGAGGGGAGCCGAATACCAGAAAAACTTGCTCTTCTATGAACTTCAATATAGGAGAGGTCTTTGCCGCCTTCATAGGATGTACTAAACAGTACTTAGTGAAGTAGTCAGATACAACTAAAATGAATGAGTTTCCGTTTTTTGTTCTCGGAAGGGGTCCTATAATATCAACCGATATGTATTGCCAGGGGAAAGAGACTCGTTTAGGATGGCCCATAAATCCGGGACGGGACGTAGACTCGACCTTTTGAGCAGCACAGACTCTGCACCTTCTCACAAACTTCCTCACATCCTGCAACAATCGAGGCCAATAGTAAACCTCGCGAATCCTCTTTGCGGTTTTATAGACGACCAAATGTGCGGCCGTAGGAACTTCGTGAAACGAATTGAAAACAGATACTCTTTGACCTTTCGGGATTACCAATTTCCAATCGCTGAAATTGGTGCGCAAACCCAAAGCAAAAGGAACGTGACGGTACAGTAAGCCGTCCATAACTTTCCAATCGGAATATTTTTCCGGGCATTCAGAGACCTTCCCAATCATACGATGATACCAGGGATCTGCGTCTATTTCGCTCTGCTGTACTTCCAAGACACAAGTTTCCACGGGTGCTCGGGAGAGAGCATCTGGAACGACATTCAGTGCGCCTTTTCTATGAAGTATTACCATGTCGTACTGACTTAGCTGCATTGCCCATCTGGCTAGTCGACCTGTAGGATTTTTTAAGTTACTCAACCACAAGAGTGAACTATGGTCTGTTAGAACAGAAAAACGGACTCCATCTATATAGGGCCGAAACTTTTCCACTCCAAAAAGAACAGCAGCGCATTCTTTTTCCGTTACAGTGGACTTTCTTTCCGCTTCAGTGAGAGATCTGGATGCAAAAGAAACAATGACTTCCCTTCCGTTATCATCCTGCGTCAATACAGCTCCAAGGCCTACATTTGAACCATCACACTGGATACAAAAGTCCTTATTGAAGTCTGGGGTAGCAAGGATAGGGGCGGTAACCAAAATTTGCTTCAAACGACAAAAAGCTTCATTGGCTTCTTTGGTCCACTCTATCTTCTGGGATTTTTTCTTACCTTTCAAGACCGCATTGATGGGAGCCGTCACAGATGAGTGATCTTTAACGAATCTTCTATACCAGCTACACATCCCGAGGAACCTTTTCACTTCAGTGGCTGTCTTCGGAACTGGATAGTCCAACATGGCTTTCACCTTATCAGGATCCGTACGTAACCCTGCACGATCGACTACAAATCCTAGATATTTCAAACTGGTCCTACAAAACATGCATTTATCGATGTTAATTGTTAAGTTGGCGTCTTTCATTCTGCTGAAAACAAGACGTAGAATTTCTATGTGTTTTTCGAAACTTGGAGTGGCCACAATGACGTCATCGAGGTAAACGAAGACGTACGGATCAAGTTCAGGTCCCAATATGGAGTCCATCAATTTCTGGAGCATTTGTGCAGCGTTGCATAGACCGAAGGGCATAACCGTGAATTCGAATAATCCACGGCCTGGTACAACAAAAGCCGTTTTTTCACATGAGCTTGGATCCAACGGGATTTGCCAGAAAGCTGATTTAAGATCGATACTGCTTAAAAACTTTGCACCAGATAACTTGTTCAATATGTGATCAACAATAGGAAGTGGGTATGCACACTTTTTCGTGACAGAATTCAACTTCCTGCCGTCAAAGCAGAATCGGGATCCACCATCGGATTTTTCCACAATCAACACGGGGCTAGCCCATGGACTAGTAGAAGGCCTTACCACTCCCCATTCAAGCATTTTATCAAGTTCTTTGTTCAACTCATCCAACTTGTAGGGTGACATGACGTGATGCCTTTGTTTTATCGGTTCCACATCGCCGGTGTCAATTTTATGAAAACACTTATTGGTCCTGCCTGGTTTAGACGAAGATAAAGTATGAAATTCAGTTATAACCTCATTCAGCACCTCCATTTCACTAGAATTCAAAGTAGACCTATCACGAATTTTCTCCATAGAAAACAGAGGAACATCAGAATTCGATGGAAAGGTTGTATTCAGGTTCTTCGTCCCAACGAAGTACGAGCTTGTGCCAAATTTCACAGTAATATCAAAAGCTCGACAAACATCTGCTCCCAATATGAGGTTGTGTGCCAACGAAGGTACTACTAGTACTTCCACAACTTTCACGACATCATCCAGCTGTAAAGGAATATGAACATAACCCTCAATATGTTGGATAGTCCCATCAGCTGTCCTAAGATTCATATCGAAACATTCCCTTGCCTTCAATTCGAAACGATCCAATAACTGCATACCTTCACGGCCCAAGACCGTATGACTTGCACCTGTATCGAGAAGCGCAACTATTAACTTACCAAAAATCTTGACAGACACAAAGGGCCTATTATCACCCTTTTTCTGAACGAAAATAGCATCACTTTTCTTCACAACCGCTTCCGCAACCGAGTTGTTCGCCTTTGTATATGACCTATAGAAAATTTTAACTTTCTCAAGCCATGTCTTCCACTCGGCTGAAGATGGTTTCGGGACCTTCGAGAAATAGTGAGTGTGGGAATTACGGCGGTCCGACTGTCGAACTCCACTCCTCAGTTTTTTGAACAACGGGTGCAATTTGGCCGGATCACATCTTTCATACCACAACCATAGCAAACTAGTTTCCCGGACGACGATGTCGGCTGTGACTTCCTCTTACAGTCCCGCTTGAGATGACCCATCTCATTACAATTCCAACAATGCAGTTTAGAAGTACGATTGAAACTGCGGTTAGAATTCGACATAACTGAGGGTTGCTCTTCCCTACTAGAAAAACCTTGGCATGATCCAAAGTTTTTGAAGGTAGAGATGAATGACCCGCCGGAGGAACATATGCCAAACCAGGCTCCAAGGTAGCAACATTCCTTTTGGGGGGAGGCTTGAAATTCCTTTGGACCCTTTCAGACTCTTCCAATGCTCTGCAAATTTCAACTAACCTAACAATGGTCGTTATATCTTGGAGTGCTATGTGAGAATGGTACTTAGGCAACACCCTTGCTTTGAGTATCCTGAGCTTCTTTTCCTCAGAAGGCTTCTCAGAAAGACAGTCGAATAGATTTTCCATAATAGAAATGTAGATGACTACTGGTTCCTCATCATGTTGGGTACGTCTCTCGATTTGCCTCCATAATTCATCATCATAACCTACAGGTAAGAAGTCGTTTTTTAGAGCTCCAACCAGACTGTCCCAGGAGTCGAAACGTTTTTGCCGTAGCTGTGCCCTGAACCACTCCAGTGCTACATCATCAAACAAATCAGAAGCTGCTTCATATAACTGTTGTTTAGAGCATTTTCTCGAAACCATAAGCTCATCGACTTTGCCTAAAAATGAATTGAGTGAGCCGCTGCCTTGTTTGCCGCTAAATTTGAGAGACCACTTGTAGACAGGAATAGACCTCTCATCATTGGTAGGTACCTGAGGATTGCTAGAATTGTTAACAACAGCACCCCGTCGATAACGATCTATAATTTCATTCAGATCTTCCTCCAAGGCCGACACGACAACGATATTATCGCCCCTGTAATTGGAAATTTCTCCATCTGTACCAACAGGTATTCTTATTAACCTACCCAAGACATGATTGATTCGACTACGTATGCGGTTCGCTAGCTCTTCATTCACCCCATCGTAATCATTCACTAACTCTGTGATAGACCGAATACTCTCATCGATTTCCTTTTTCGAAGTATCATGAGAATAATCAACGACATTATAAACAACACCCGGACGAGATTGGTCTTTCTTCAGTTCTCTGCGAAGGAATTTCCGTTTCAAGTCAACATCGACTCTATCGGTATTCACTCCACGGAGAGACAACTCATAATTCAACTCGTTAACCCTCAAATGGTGGGGTTCTATATTATAATTACACGCCATGGGTAATTTATTTAAATTTTCACTCTTACTCAAGTGCACCCTGTATATGAAAACAGACCTATTCAATCACTCTATCAAATCAATCTCAGATTACATTAAACAGTTACCGAACTACAAACGTGAATAGAGAATGGGACGACCTGTATACCAAACGTCCGCGTAAAAAAGGCAATCAAAAATCTGTACTAATATGCTAAATCAGGTCAGCTATCAATTCACGCGAGATAAAAGATAAACATTCTCAGAACATCTACTCTCAATAGTTTTTATTTTGATGTTTTTATTTCGAATCTTTTTTATCGAGATTCCATACCAAAGTAATAAGTAATGATAATGCACCTATTTTGTTTGAAGGAAAAATCAGGTAGGGTTTCAAGAAGTTATGCTCCGGTTACAATATCAAGATCGAAATGAAAAACTCGAGCCCCTGAGTTGAGGCGCCAAATATATGTGTGACGCTTTCAAAAACAGATAGAAAAGATTTTTTGTTAAAATTTTTGTAACTAGGGAATGGGCGCCAGCGGATAATAATCCACGAGGAAGTGGGAACCAAACAAAATAAGGTGCATATCAATTTCAGAATATATAATTACTTAAAATATCAATAGAGAAAAGGTACAAAACGTTGATGCCTTGTAAAACAATAAATTCAATTAGAAAATATCCGAAATCTGGGTGAATCGGGTATTGTTTATAAAACTACTATTGAGTTTTCAGAAAATTGCAAATACTGTTAATCAGATATAGTGGTATGGGGAATAAAGACTAGTTTGATTATCTAAATACACAATGAACAATAAAAGGGAAAATTTCTGGCCAGAATATCAAACGATCAATCTACAGCTGTAGACCGGTATACACGGATATAAAAATCATTTCCCAATAAATTATTATAAATAAATAAATTATAAATAGAAACGATAAATTACGTAAACTTCAACAACTAAGTTTATAATAAAACACAGGTTTTCTTCTTTATTATAGGTACCAATAGACGAAACGACGTACTCACTCAGCGCTCAGAAGAAAATTCCTACGTTTACTCAGACTGCTTTTCCTTTGTCATATTTGGGTGGAACTCCCGAATAAGCCTGAGAAATTGTATACTCCTCGCCCAACTGACAGCTACCTGACCAGCAAAGTTACTTTGACACGAGATTAGGTGGCAGCGCAACAGGATGGCAATGTAATACCCCAGGTTGTGACTGATGAGACTCTTGCTTAGGGCGTAGGGTGAAGGTTGATAGGTCAAAAGAAAGCCATATCCTAGTACTCAGATCCTAAGTTGAGGATCAATGCCGTACCAAACTCACAGAGTTACGTAAGGGTTGTGCTACGTGCCTGGAACGAGAGTTTCGTTCACGCAAATGGCTTCGACAAGCGAAGTTGCAACAATGAAAATTATTGAAAGAGAATCCATTACCTTAGTTCTCATTAGGCACACATTCCAGCCAACAACGAAAAATCACTTCTCACTATTGTGGCATTGAACAACGACCGTTTTCGGTTCGGCCTACTTGATATCTCGTCACCGAATATCCGCGATTTCGAGTCTCAGGTTGCTCGATCGACCACAGAAACTTTGCAGCGAGAAAACCGAGGTAAACAGTTTTTTCGGAATGCCAATTGCTACCGCTGAGTATACAGGTCGTCTCCTCTACGGGATACCGCGGAATTGAACCGTTACACAATAATGTGACAGTAGAAAGTGAAAAGATATATGGCGTGATTTCCACATGCATGAATTCACTAGCTGTTCATTTGAAGATTGTTCATGACTTGAGAACAGCTGGATATTTGTGTCTCTTTTATGTACAAACTATATACTATCAAAAGAAGGAATGACTCAAAGTCGTCTCCACATTTATTAATGATCTTGAAATCCACCACTCCACTTCGAGCATGGATTTTTTCCTTCGTATATATACTATATTGAGGGAATTTATATTTGAAACAAAATCAATTCTTTCGAGAATCCCCTCCAACCGTTTGGCTTTGAATAACATCTGGCTATTTATTGCTCTTGTGGTGTCGTTCACGTACCTCAGCGTGGCAATATTCAGTAAGAATCTACTTTTTTTTTGGTAGATTTTCTACTCAAATCAGTAAATTTTAGTAAGGACAAATCATCGAACAGATTTTGTGAAATATATCGATTTACCCGAATACATTAAAATAAAACTAGTTCAAGTAGCGAAAAAAAAAAGAAATCTGGAGTTACATATGACTTTTGTTCGTAGTTTTTCGTGTTTCCAAGCTACCACAATCTGAAAAATCAATTACATCTGATAATTTCTCGATGTGGCTTCCTCTCTATTTCGTAAGCACTGTGAAAAGTGAAACTTTTCCTAGAGATCAATTAATTGAACTGATATTTTTGCACTCTACGAGCGTTTCGCTAACAAGGTTTGCATCTTCGCGAGAAGAAAATTGAGTATCGCTCTGGAATGTGTAAAGCAGCAAAGTCAGCCATTTACGATTGCTTTCAATCAGTCAATGCTGTGGTTAATCGTACTAATGCTGTTTTAAATTATAGATGGAGGATATCTACTACATCACGTTGTGTGGGATCGAGAAGAAACATTCAACGTTATTTTAGAAAATATGTTCAGTATTTACGTAGACATTATGATCATACAATGACGGTAGTATTTGGTGGCTATAGCGACACAAAAATGAATATTGAAGCTGCAGAACAACGTCTTCGAACTAATAAAATATCCTCGAGATCCGACATGATCTAATTAACATGAATAATGAATCTCGTTCAATTTCCATGTCAAATGCGATGACGCAGATGTTCTCATAACTGAAACAGCAATAGAAAAATTCATTGCAGCAAACTCAACAATTGTAGTGAGTGAAGATGTAGTTGCTCTGATAACATATTCGAAAATCAGACATGTGAAAATAAGCAAAATCATTAATTTTTTGTGGGGGCATGGCCCAGCTCTTCAGGTTGACTGACAGTCATTCGATATCTGAAGTCAAGCAACGCCGAGCGCGGTTAGTACTTGGATGGGTGACCATACAGGGAAATACCGTGTCGAAAGCCCGTACAGCTGCAGCGAAGTAGCATATCATAGCTCGCAGACAATATATCAATAAGCACAAGATATATTGAGGATATGCCGTCTTTCGGAGGGGACGTTAAGCCGTCGGTCTCGAGTCCTTGGATAGTAGATAGAGCTATGACAATACGGGGCCAAAAAGGCCTGTTTTTCCATGTAAATTGCCATAAGGAAATCTAAGGTCCAAGCTGGTAATTTTTTGTCCCCTTTGCCTGGTTCGCACCCAGGCTAAATTTCTAGCATGGTTCGCATCTTCGCTAAATGGTACCCATCCGCCGGTAAGGTAGATTTCTACTTTACCCGCCGCATACCCACATACCCGCCTAAAGCTGGTAACCGTATAAAAAAGCCTCCGCCGCCAGTGAGTCTCGAACCCTCAATCAGCTGCTTATGACGCAGACGCGTCAGCCGACTAGGCTATCTCGCCTGTTGAAATTGTAGGTAGTGGATATGATGAGTCGAAAATGAACACCGCCGCGTACCGACAACAAGCGGTCAGCTGGGTAATGAACGTATTGTAGGTATTCGACCTTTGTCAACAGATTGTTCGATATTTGCTTTGTAGGCGATAGATATATGACGTCACCACATCAGCTGATGAATGCTCTGGGACTCCGAATGAGAAATGATTTTCGTTCTTCAGACGAAGTCACGTACATGCGATAGCGCGCGACAAATTCCAATGAAATATCTTGAGTGAAAGCAGGCGCCTCCAAGTCTCATGCGTCTTCATATTGAACTAGAAAACTCAGTTTGTTGTGGATAAACATTACATATATAGATCATATCCAGAGCTCGCCTCTCAACTTCAGTATAGGATTCGACTCTTCGAACACTACATCACACAGAAATTCAATAGTCCCATTCAACGATATATCAGAAATACCGCGTACGATCTCAACGAATACACATGCCATCACAAAAATAATTTGAATCCCGCAAAAGCGAAATCGATTCAAGCGTCCGCATTCCATAGCTATGACGTCACGTAACGAGTTCAAACAAGTCTCAGAGTTGATTGACTACATATTGAAATGGAGCGGAGTACGCAGCGCAACTCTCTCGCTGTAAACGCGTCAGGCGTAAAACGGAGACACGTAGATCGAGCGCATAAGGTGAAGAACTTGGCGAATGCGACGGATCAATTGATGACATATCTCACATATCAAAGACGACTGCCATAGTGCATCAGGTGAAGAACTTGTCGAACGCTACGACTCAATTGGAGACATACCAATCATATTGAACATGTCAACCTCAGGGTGTTAGGTGGGAGAGCTTGCCGAACGCGGTGGTTCAATTGAGAACATGCTAATCATATCACAGACATCTACCTGAAAGCGTCAGGCGCAGACCTTGCAGAACAGTAAAACACAACCGAGGACGTGCCGATCATATCAGATCTGAGGGTGTCAGGCGGAAAACTTTCCAAACGCGGCGGTACAATGAAGACATGCCAACTATATCAAAGACAACTACCTGAAAGCGTCAGGCGACGAACGGCACAATTGAAGGCAACTACGAGAGGCGTCAGATGAAGAACTTGCTGAACACGATGTTTCAATTGATGAAATTCTGTTCACATCAAACACGTATACCTCAGTGTGTCAGTCGGAGAACGCCAACGCGGCGGTTCAACTGGAGACATACTAATCATATCATCAGAAGGTGTTAGGTAGAAAGCTTACCGAATGCGAAGGTACAATTGAAGACATGCCATATCAGAGACGAGTTCCTGAGTGTGTCAGGTGAAGCACTTGCCAACGCGGCGGTTCAACTGGAGACATAACAATTATATGAAACATTTTACCTTAGTGCGTCAGGCAGAGAACTTGTCGAACGCTGCTGTCCAATCATATCAAAGACATATACCTGAAGACGTCAGGCGAACAACTCGTCAAACACGACCACTCAATTGATAATATTCCAATCATATCAGACACGAATACCTCAGTCGGAGAATTGGCAACTTGGCGGATCAACTGGAGACATACCAATTATATGAAACATTTATACCTTAGTGCGTCAGGCAGAGAACTTGCCAACGCCGCAGTTCAACTGGATACAAACCGATCATATCAAAGAGGTGTACCAGAGGGTGTCAGCCGGAAAACTTACCGAACGCGGCAGATCAATCTGTAATATTCGAATAGCTGAGTGTCAGGCGAAAATCTTCCTGAACGCGACGGTTCTACTGGAGGCATACCAGCTATATCAAACACGTCTGTTTGAAGGTGTCGTGCGAAGAACTTACCGAACGCTACGATTCAACTGGAGGCCAGAGGGTGTCAGCCGGAAAACCTACCGAACGCGGCAGTTCAATCTGTAATATGCGAATACCTGAGTGTCGGGCGAAAAATCTTCCTGAACGCGACGGTTCTACTGGATACAAACAAATCATATCAAAGATGTATACTTGTAGGTTTCAGGTGGAAACTTGTCGAACGCGACGGTTCAACTGGAGGCATACCATCTATATCAAAGTCGTCTATATGAGGGTGTCAGGAGAAAATTTATCGAACGTGGTGGTACAATTGAAGATATGCCAATCATTTCAATGACATCTTCCTGAGTGCGTCAGGTGAAGAACTTGCCGACCACGACGGTTCAACTGGAGACATACCCATTACATCAACGACATCTACCTGGAGGTGTCAGGCGAAGAACTTGTCGAACACGACGACTCAATTGATATTTTTCCGATCATATCATATACGTATACCCAGGGACTCAGCCTGAGACCTTGGCAACGCGACAGTTCAACTGGAGACATATCAATCATGTCAAAGACGTCTACCAGAGGATGTCAGGCGAAGAACTTTTCGAACACGAAGGTTCAAGGGGAGACAAACCAACTATATCGAAGACGTCTATTCGAGGAAGTTTGACGGAAAACTCTCCGAACGCTGCGGTATAATTGGAGATATGCCAAACTTATCAGAGACGTCTACCTGAGTATGTCAGGCGAGGAACTTGCCCAACACAACGGCTCAATTGAAGAAATGCTGAATATATCAAGGACGTCTATCAGAAGCTGTCAGGCGTAGAACTTGCTGAACGCGACGATTCAACTGAAGATATACCACTATATCAAAGACGTCTACCTGAGGTTGACAGAAAGAAAACCTAAGACGTGAGTATGTCAGACGAGGATCTTGCCGAACACAACGGATCAATTGACGACATGCCGAATAAATCAAGAACGTCTATCAGAAGGTGTCAGGCGAAGAACTTGCCGAACGCTGCGGTCCATTTGAAGACATGCCAATCATATTGAAGACATATACCTGAACGCGTCAGGCGAACAACTTGTCAAACACGACCACTCAATTGATAATATTCCAATCATAACTCAATTGATAATATTCCAATCATATCAAACACGTATACCTCAGTGCGTCAGTCGGATAACTTGTTAACGCGGCGGATCAACTGGAGACATACCAATCATATCAAAGACGTCTACTTGAGGGTGTCAGTTGGAAAACTCACCGAACGCAAAGGTACAATTGAACACATACCAATCACATCAAAGTCGTCTTCCTGAGAATGTCTGGCGAAGAACTTGTCGAACACTTGGCAACGCGGCGGATCAACTGGATACATACCAATCACATCAAAGACGTCTACTTGAGTGTGTCAGGTGGAAAACTCACCGAACGCAGCGGTA
The DNA here is from genome assembly GCA_032362365.1 of Zygogramma bicolorata. Lineage (NCBI taxonomy): Eukaryota > Metazoa > Arthropoda > Insecta > Coleoptera > Chrysomelidae > Zygogramma > Zygogramma bicolorata. The sequence continues at coordinate 5,004,277 of JAVJAQ010003800.1, read as the reverse complement.
CAATTGAAGACATACCAATCATGTCAAAGACGTCTTCCTGAGAATGTCATGCGAAGAACTTGTCGAACACGACGGTTCAACTGAAGACATGACAAATATATCGAAGACATCTACCAGAAGGTGTCAGACGAAGAACTCATCAAACGCGACGATTCAATTGGAGACATACCGTCTCTATCAAAAATGTCAGAAGGAAATTTATCGAACGCGGCGGTACCATTGAAGATATGCCAATCATTTCGATGACGTCTTCCTGAGTGTATCAGGTGAAGAACTTGCCGACCACGACGGTTCAACTGGATTCATACCTATAACATCAAATACATCTACCTGGAGGCGACAGTCGAAGAACTTGTCCAAAAACTATAACTACATTGGCAAAATGCTGATCAAATCGAAGACTTCTATCTGAGGGTGTCAGGCGAAGAACTTACCGAACGTGACGACTCAATTGATATTTTTCCAATCATAGCAAACACGTACACCTCAGGGACTCAGCCTGAGAACTTGGCAATGCGGCAATTCAACTGGAGACAAACCAGTCATATCGAAGACGACTAACAGAAGATGAGAACTTGGCAACGAGGCAGTTCAACTGGAGACATACCAATCATATCAAAGACGTGTCTACCAGAAGATGTCAGGTGAAAAATATTTCGAACGCGACGGTTCAAGTGGAGTCATACCAACTATATCAAAGACGTCTATTCGAGGAAGTTAGATGGAAAACTCCCCGAACGCGGCGGGATAATTGTAGATATGTCAATCGTATCAGAGACGTCTACCTGAGTATGTCAGGCGAGGAACTCGCCCAACACAACAGCGCGATTGAAGACATGCGGAATATATCAAGGACGTCTATCAGAAGGTATCAGGCGAAGAACTTGCCGACCGCGACGGTTCAACTGAAGATATACCACTATATCGAAGACGTCTACCTGAGGTAACGGGAAGAAAACCTAAGATGTCTACCTGAGTATGCCAGGTAAGGATCTTGCCGAACACAACGGATTATTTGACGATATGCCAAATATATCAAGGACCTCTATCAGAAGGTGTCAGGCGAAGAACTTGTCGAACGCTGCTGTCCAATTGAAGACATGCCAATCATATCAAAGACATATACCTGAAGACGTCAGGCGAACAACTCGTCAAACACGACCACTCAATTGATAATATTCCAATGATATCAGACACGAATACCTCAGTCGGAGAATTGGCAACGCGGCGGATCAACTGGAGACATACCAATCATATCCAACACGTCTACTTGAGGGTGTCAGGTGGGAAACTCGCCGAACGCAGCAGTACAATTGAAGACATATCAATCATATCAAGGACGTCTTCCTGAGAATGTCAGGCGAAGAACTTGTCGAACACGACGGTTCAACTGAAGACATACGAATCATATCGAAGGCATCTACCTGAGGGTGTCAGGCGAAGAACTTACCGAACGTGACGACTCAATTGATATTTTTCCAATCATAGCAAACACGTATACCTGAGAACTTGGCAATGCGGCAATTCAACTGGATACAAACCGGTCATATCAAAGACGACTAACAGAAGATGAGAACTTGGCAACGAGGCAGTTCAACAGGAGACATACCAATCATATCACAGACATATACCTGAAGACGTCAGGCGAACAACTTGTCAAACACGACCACTCAATTGATAATATTCCAATCATATCAGACACGAATACCTCAGTCGGAGAATTGGCAACGCGGCGGATCAACTGGAGACATACCAATCATATCAATGACTTCTACTTGAGAGTGTCAGGTGGAAAACTCACCGAACGCAGCGGTAAAATTGAAGACATACCATATCAAAGACGTCTTCCTGAGTATGTCAGGCGAGGATCTTGCCGAACACGACGATTCAACTGAAGACATGACGAATATATCAAGGACGTCTGTCAGAAGGTGTCAGGTCAAGAACTCGCCGAACGCTGCGGTTCAATCGAAGACATGCCAATAATATCAAACACGAATATCTCAGTGCGTCAGTCGGAAAACTTGACAACGCGGTGGATCAACCGGAGACATACCAATCATATTCAACACGTCTACTTGAGGGTGTCTGGTGGAAAACTCGCCGAACGCAGCGGTACAATTGAAGACATACCAATCATACCAAAGACGTCTTCCTGAGAATGTCATGCGAAGAACTTGTCGAACACGACGGTTCAACTGAAGACATACGAATCATATCGAACACATCTACCTGAAGGCGACAGTCGAAGAACTTGTCCAAAAACTACATCTACATTGGCAAAATGCCGATCAAAGACGTCTACCTGAGGTGTCAGGCGAAGAACTTTCCGAACGTGAAGATTCTCTCGGGAATATGGTAAACATATCTACCTGAGAGCGTCAGACGAAGAACTTACCAACGCGACGGTTCCATTGATGACATTCCAATTATACCAAACACGTATACCTCAGAGCATCAGTCGGAGAACTTGCTGAACGCGATTTTTCAACTGGAGGCATATCAATCACATCAAAGACGTCTACCAGAAGATGTCAGGCGGAAAACTAGTCGAGAGCGGTGGTTCAATCGGTAATATGCCAATCATATCAAACACGTATACCTGAGTGTGTCAGACGTAAACTCACCGAACGCGGTACTTCAATTGGAGGAGACAAGCCAATTATGTCGAAGATAACTACCTGTATGCGTCGGGAGTAGAATTTGCTGAACACGACAGTACAAATGAAGACATGACGAGTATATCAAAAACGTCTACCAGAGGCTGTCAGGCCAAGAACTTGCCGTACGCGACGGTTCAACTGCAGGCATACCAACTATATCGAAGACGTCTATCTGAAGGAGTCAGGTGGAAAACTTACCGAAGGCGGTGGTACAATTGAAGACATGCCAAACATATCGAAGATGTATACCCGGAAACGTCAGGCTGAGAACTTGCAGACTACAACTCAATTGAAGACATACCGATCATAGCAAAGACGTCTATCAGAGGGTGACTGGCGGAAAACTCACCGAACGCGGCGGTTCAATCGGAAATATGTCAGTCATATGAAAGACTACTACCTGAAACCGTAAGGCAAAGAATTCGACAAACACGACTGTTCAATCGAAAAAATCCCGATCAAATCAAAGACATCTACCTGAAGGTGTAAAGAGGAAAACTCACCGAACGCTGCAGTTCAATCAGTAATATGCCAATCATATCAGAGATGTCTGCCTGAGCTCGTCAAGCGTGAAACTTGCAGAACAAGACAATTCAATTGAACACATGACGAATATATCAAAGACGTCTATCAGAGGTTATCAGGCGAAGAACTTTCCGAACAGGACGGTTCAATTGATGACATCCCAATCATATCGTTCACGTATACCACAATGCGTCAGGTGCAGAACTTGCCAACGACGCTGTTCAATCAGTAATATACCAATCGTATCAAACATGTCTACCTGAGTGTGTCTGGAGGAAAACTCGCCGAACGCAACGGTTCAATTGGATACAAGCCAATAATTATAACAAACATGTATACCTCGGTACGTCAGGCTAAGAACTTGTCGAATACGACGACTCAATTGTAGAAATGCCGATCAAATCGAAGACGTCTGCCTGAAGGTGTTAGGCGGAAAACTTTCCGAACGTCGCAGATCAATAGGTAATATGCCAATCATATCAGAGATGTCTTCCTGAGTTCGTCAGGCGAGGAACTTACAGAACAAAACTCAGTTGTAGACATTACGAATATATCAAAGACGACTATCTGAGGGTGTCAGGCGAAGGACGCGACGGTTCAAGTGATAACCTTCCAATCATATCAAACTCGTATACCTCTCTGTGTCAGTCGGAGAACTTGCCAACGCGGCGCTTCAGCTGGATACATATCAATTATATCGAAGACGTCTACCAAAGGGTTCAAGGCGGAAAACTTACCGAACCTGACGGCTCACTCGGTAATATGTCAATCATAGCGATCGCGTATACCTCAGTGCTATTGGCGAACTTGCTGAACGCGACGGTTTATCTGGAGTTATAGCAATTATATCGAAGACGTCTACCAGAAGGTGACAGGTGGGAAACTTACCGAAACAGCGCGATACAATTGAAGACATGTCAATTATATTGGAGTCGTCTACCTGAAGATTTCAGGTGAAGAACTTGCCGAAAGCGACGGTTCAAATGGATACAAACCAATCATATCACAGACTTCCAACTTGATGCATCAGCTGAAGAACTTTCCGAACACGACTGATCAATTGCTGATATACTGTCAAATCGAAGAAGTACACCTCAGTGCATCAGGTGAAGAACACGTCGAAGGCGACTGTTCAATTGGAGACATGCAGATCATATCAAAACGTCTACCCGAATACGTGAGGCGTATTTCTTGCCGAACGCGACGGTTCGATTGGATACAAACCGATCATATCAAAGACGCGTACATGATTCGTACCTGACTTGCATCTGACTCGTATCTGACGTCTACCTGACTCGTATCTGACGTCTACCTGACGTCTACCTGACTCGTATCTGTTATGCACGTGTGTCAAGTGTGTGTTGGATGCGTGTCAGGCAGACGTCAGATACGAGTCAGGTAGACGTCAGATACGAGTCAGATGCAAGTCAGGTACGAATCATGTACGCGTCTTTGATATGATCGGTTTGTATCCAATCGAACCGTCGCGTTCGGCAAGAAATACGCCTCACGTATTCGGGTAGACGTTTTGATATGATCTGCATGTCTCCAATTGAACAGTCGCCTTCGACGTGTTCTTCACCTGATGCACTGAGGTACACTTCTTCGATTTGACAGTATATCAGCAATTGATCAGTCGTGTTCGGGAAGTTCTTCAGCTGATGCATCAAGTTGGAAGTCTGTGATATGATTGGTTTGTATCCATTTGAACCGTCGCTTTCGGCAAGTTCTTCACCTGAAACCTTCAGGTAGACGACTCCAATATAATTGACATGTCTTCAATTGTATCGCGCTGTTTCGGTAAGTTTACCACCTGTCACCTTCTGGTAGACGTCTTCGATATAATTGCTATATCTCCAGATAAACCGTCGCGTTCAGCAAGTTCGCCAATAGCACTGAGGTATACGCGATCGCTATGATTGACATATTACCGAGTGAGCCGTCAGGTTCGGTAAGTTTTCCGCCTTGAACCCTTTGGTAGACGTCTTCGATATAATTGATATGTATCCAGCTGAAGCGCCGCGTTGGCAAGTTCTCCGACTGACACAGAGAGGTATACGAGTTTGATATGATTGGAAGGTTATCACTTGAACCGTCGCGTCCTTCGCCTGACACCCTCAGATAGTCGTCTTTGATATATTCGTAATGTCTACAACTGAGTTTTGTTCTGTAAGTTCCTCGCCTGACGAACTCAGGAAGACATCTCTGATATGATTGGCATATTACCTATTGATCTGCGACGTTCGGAAAGTTTTCCGCCTAACATCTTCAGGCAGACGTCTTCGATTTGATCGGCATTTCTACAATTGAGTCGTCGTATTCGACAAGTTCTTAGCCTGACGTACCGAGGTATACATGTTTGTTATAATTATTGGCTTGTATCCAATTGAACCGTTGCGTTCGGCGAGTTTTCCTCCAGACACACTCAGGTAGACATGTTTGATACGATTGGTATATTACTGATTGAACAGCGTCGTTGGCAAGTTCTGCACCTGACGCATTGTGGTATACGTGAACGATATGATTGGGATGTCATCAATTGAACCGTCCTGTTCGGAAAGTTCTTCGCCTGATAACCTCTGATAGACGTCTTTGATATATTCGTCATGTGTTCAATTGAATTGTCTTGTTCTGCAAGTTTCACGCTTGACGAGCTCAGGCAGATATCTCTGATATGATTGGCATATTACTGATTGAACTGCAGCGTTCGGTGAGTTTTCCTCTTTACACCTTCAGGTAGATGTCTTTGATTTGATCGGGATTTTTTCGATTGAACAGTCGTGTTTGTCGAATTCTTTGCCTTACGGTTTCAGGTAGTAGTCTTTCATATGACTGACATATTTCCGATTGAACCGCCGCGTTCGGTGAGTTTTCCGCCAGTCACCCTCTGATAGACGTCTTTGCTATGATCGGTATGTCTTCAATTGAGTTGTAGTCTGCAAGTTCTCAGCCTGACGTTTCCGGGTATACATCTTCGATATGTTTGGCATGTCTTCAATTGTACCACCGCCTTCGGTAAGTTTTCCACCTGACTCCTTCAGATAGACGTCTTCGATATAGTTGGTATGCCTGCAGTTGAACCGTCGCGTACGGCAAGTTCTTGGCCTGACAGCCTCTGGTAGACGTTTTTGATATACTCGTCATGTCTTCATTTGTACTGTCGTGTTCAGCAAATTCTACTCCCGACGCATACAGGTAGTTATCTTCGACATAATTGGCTTGTCTCCTCCAATTGAAGTACCGCGTTCGGTGAGTTTACGTCTGACACACTCAGGTATACGTGTTTGATATGATTGGCATATTACCGATTGAACCACCGCTCTCGACTAGTTTTCCGCCTGACATCTTCTGGTAGACGTCTTTGATGTGATTGATATGCCTCCAGTTGAAAAATCGCGTTCAGCAAGTTCTCCGACTGATGCTCTGAGGTATACGTGTTTGGTATAATTGGAATGTCATCAATGGAACCGTCGCGTTGGTAAGTTCTTCGTCTGACGCTCTCAGGTAGATATGTTTACCATATTACCGAGAGAATCTTCACGTTCGGAAAGTTCTTCGCCTGACACCTCAGGTAGACGTCTTTGATCGGCATTTTGCCAATGTAGATGTAGTTTTTGGACAAGTTCTTCGTCTGTCGCCTTCAGGTAGATGTGTTCGATATGATTCGTATGTCTTCAGTTGAACCGTCGTGTTCGACAAGTTCTTCGCATGACATTCTCAGGAAGACGTCTTTGGTATGATTGGTATGTCTTCAATTGTACCGCTGCGTTCGGCGAGTTTTCCACCAGACACCCTCAAGTAGACGTGTTGAATATGATTGGTATGTCTCCGGTTGATCCACCGCGTTGTCAAGTTTTCCGACTGACGCACTGAGATATTCGTGTTTGATATTATTGGCATGTCTTCGATTGAACCGCAGCGTTCGGAGAGTTCTTGACCTGACACCTTCTGACAGACGTCCTTGATATATTCGTCATGTCTTCAGTTGAATCGTCGTGTTCGGCAAGATCCTCGCCTGACATACTCAGGAAGACGTCTTTGATATGGTATGTCTTCAATTTTACCGCTGCGTTCGGTGAGTTTTCCACCTGACACTCTCAAGTAGAAGTCATTGATATGATTGGTATGTCTCCAGTTGATCCGCCGCGTTGCCAATTCTCCGACTGAGGTATTCGTGTCTGATATGATTGGAATATTATCAATTGAGTGGTCGTGTTTGACAAGTTGTTCGCCTGACGTCTTCAGGTATATGTCTGTGATATGATTGGTATGTCTCCTGTTGAACTGCCTCGTTGCCAAGTTCTCATCTTCTGTTAGTCGTCTTTGATATGACCGGTTTGTATCCAGTTGAATTGCCGCATTGCCAAGTTCTCAGGTATACGTGTTTGCTATGATTGGAAAAATATCAATTGAGTCGTCACGTTCGGTAAGTTCTTCGCCTGACACCCTCAGGTAGGTGCCTTCGATATGATTCGTATGTCTTCAGTTGAACCGTCGTGTTCGACAAGTTCTTCGCCTGACATTCTCAGGAAGACGTCCTTGATATGATTGATATGTCTTCAATTGTACTGCTGCGTTCGGCGAGTTTCCCACCTGACACCCTCAAGTAGACGTGTTGGATATGATTGGTATGTCTCCAGTTGATCCGCCGCGTTGCCAATTCTCCGACTGAGGTATTCGTGTCTGATATCATTGGAATATTATCAATTGAGTGGTCGTGTTTGACGAGTTGTTCGCCTGACGTCTTCAGGTATATGTCTTTGATATGATTGGCATGTCTTCAATTGGACAGCAGCGTTCGACAAGTTCTTCGCCTGACACCTTCTGATAGAGGTCCTTGATATATTTGGCATATCGTCAAATAATCCGTTGTGTTCGGCAAGATCCTTACCTGGCATACTCAGGTAGACATCTTAGGTTTTCTTCCCGTTACCTCAGGTAGACGTCTTCGATATAGTGGTATATCTTCAGTTGAACCGTCGCGGTCGGCAAGTTCTTCGCCTGATACCTTCTGATAGACGTCCTTGATATATTCCGCATGTCTTCAATCGCGCTGTTGTGTTGGGCGAGTTTCTCGCCTGACATACTCAGGTAGACGTCTCTGATACGATTGACATATCTACAATTATCCCGCCGCGTTCGGGGAGTTTTCCATCTAACTTCCTCGAATAGACGTCTTTGATATAGTTGGTATGACTCCACTTGAACCGTCGCGTTCGAAATATTTTTCACCTGACATCTTCTGGTAGACACGTCTTTGATATGATTGGTATGTCTCCAGTTGAACTGCCTCGTTGCCAAGTTCTCATCTTCTGTTAGTCGTCTTCGATATGACTGGTTTGTCTCCAGTTGAATTGCCGCATTGCCAAGTTCTCAGGCTGAGTCCCTGAGGTGTACGTGTTTGCTATGATTGGAAAAATATCAATTGAGTCGTCACGTTCGGTAAGTTCTTCGCCTGACACCCTCAGATAGAAGTCTTCGATTTGATCAGCATTTTGCCAATGTAGTTATAGTTTTTGGACAAGTTCTTCGACTGTCGCCTCCAGGTAGATGTATTTGATGTTATAGGTATGAATCCAGTTGAACCGTCGTGGTCGGCAAGTTCTTCACCTGATACACTCAGGAAGACGTCATCGAAATGATTGGCATATCTTCAATGGTACCGCCGCGTTCGATAAATTTCCTTCTGACATTTTTGATAGAGACGGTATGTCTCCAATTGAATCGTCGCGTTTGATGAGTTCTTCGTCTGACACCTTCTGGTAGATGTCTTCGATATATTTGTCATGTCTTCAGTTGAACCGTCGTGTTCGACAAGTTCTTCGCATGACATTCTCAGGAAGACGTCTTTGACATGATTGGTATGTCTTCAATTGTACCGCTGCGTTCGGTGAGTTTTCCACCTGACACACTCAAGTAGACGTCTTTGATGTGATTGGTATGTATCCAGTTGATCCGCCGCGTTGCCAAGTGTTCGACAAGTTCTTCGCCAGACATTCTCAGGAAGACGACTTTGATGTGATTGGTATGTGTTCAATTGTACCTTTGCGTTCGGTGAGTTTTCCAACTGACACCCTCAAGTAGACGTCTTTGATATGATTGGTATGTCTCCAGTTGATCCGCCGCGTTAACAAGTTATCCGACTGACGCACTGAGGTATACGTGTTTGATATGATTGGAATATTATCAATTGAGTTATGATTGGAATATTATCAATTGAGTGGTCGTGTTTGACAAGTTGTTCGCCTGACGCGTTCAGGTATATGTCTTCAATATGATTGGCATGTCTTCAAATGGACCGCAGCGTTCGGCAAGTTCTTCGCCTGACACCTTCTGATAGACGTTCTTGATTTATTCGGCATGTCGTCAATTGATCCGTTGTGTTCGGCAAGATCCTCGTCTGACATACTCACGTCTTAGGTTTTCTTTCTGTCAACCTCAGGTAGACGTCTTTGATATAGTGGTATATCTTCAGTTGAATCGTCGCGTTCAGCAAGTTCTACGCCTGACAGCTTCTGATAGACGTCCTTGATATATTCAGCATTTCTTCAATTGAGCCGTTGTGTTGGGCAAGTTCCTCGCCTGACATACTCAGGTAGACGTCTCTGATAAGTTTGGCATATCTCCAATTATACCGCAGCGTTCGGAGAGTTTTCCGTCAAACTTCCTCGAATAGACGTCTTCGATATAGTTGGTTTGTCTCCCCTTGAACCTTCGTGTTCGAAAAGTTCTTCGCCTGACATCCTCTGGTAGACGTCTTTGACATGATTGATATGTCTCCAGTTGAACTGTCGCGTTGCCAAGGTCTCAGGCTGAGTCCCTGGGTATACGTATATGATATGATCGGAAAAATATCAATTGAGTCGTCGTGTTCGACAAGTTCTTCGCCTGACACCTCCAGGTAGATGTCGTTGATGTAATGGGTATGTCTCCAGTTGAACCGTCGTGGTCGGCAAGTTCTTCACCTGACGCACTCAGGAAGATGTCATTGAAATGATTGGCATATCTTCAATTGTACCACCACGTTCGATAAATTTTCTCCTGACACCCTCATATAGACGACTTTGATATAGATGGTATGCCTCCAGTTGAACCGTCGCGTTCGACAAGTTTCCACCTGAAACCTACAAGTATACATCTTTGATATGATTTGTTTGTATCCAGTAGAACCGTCGCGTTCAGGAAGATTTTTCGCCCGACACTCAGGTATTCGCATATTACAGATTGAACTGCCGCGTTCGGTAGGTTTTCCGGCTGACACCCTCTGGCCTCCAGTTGAATCGTAGCGTTCGGTAAGTTCTTCGCACGACACCTTCAAACAGACGTCTTTGATATAGCTGGTATGCCTCCAGTAGAACCGTCGCGTTCAGGAAGATTTTCGCCTGACACTCAGGTATTCGAATATTACAGATTGATCTGCCGCGTTCGGTAAGTTTTCCGGCTGACACCCTCTGGTACACCTCTTTGATATGATCGGTTTGTATCCAGTTGAACTGCGGCGTTGGCAAGTTCTCTGCCTGACGCACTAAGGTATAAATGTTTCATATAATTGGTATGTCTCCAGTTGATCCGCCGCGTTGCCAATTCTCCGACTGAGGTATTCGTGTCTGATATGATTGGAATATTATCAATTGAGTGGTCGTGTTTGACGAGTTGTTCGCCTGACGTCTTCAGGTATATGTCTTTGATATGATTGGCATGTCTTCAATTGGACAGCAGCTTTCGACAAGTTCTCTGCCTGACGCACTAAGGTATAAATGTTTCATATAATTGTTATGTCTCCAGTTGAACCGCCGCGTTGGCAAGTGCTTCACCTGACACACTCAGGAACTCGTCTCTGATATGGCATGTCTTCAATTGTACCTTCGCATTCGGTAAGCTTTCTACCTAACACCTTCTGATGATATGATTAGTATGTCTCCAGTTGAACCGCCGCGTTGGCGTTCTCCGACTGACACACTGAGGTATACGTGTTTGATGTGAACAGAATTTCATCAATTGAAACATCGTGTTCAGCAAGTTCTTCATCTGACGCCTCTCGTAGTTGCCTTCAATTGTGCCGTTCGTCGCCTGACGCTTTCAGGTAGTTGTCTTTGATATAGTTGGCATGTCTTCATTGTACCGCCGCGTTTGGAAAGTTTTCCGCCTGACACCCTCAGATCTGATATGATCGGCACGTCCTCGGTTGTGTTTTACTGTTCTGCAAGGTCTGCGCCTGACGCTTTCAGGTAGATGTCTGTGATATGATTAGCATGTTCTCAATTGAACCACCGCGTTCGGCAAGCTCTCCCACCTAACACCCTGAGGTTGACATGTTCAATATGATTGGTATGTCTCCAATTGAGTCGTAGCGTTCGACAAGTTCTTCACCTGATGCACTATGGCAGTCGTCTTCGATATGTGAGATATGTCATCAATTGATCCGTCGCATTCGCCAAGTTCTTCACCTTATGCGCTCGATCTACGTGTCTCCGTTTTACGCCTGACGCGTTTACAGCGAGAGAGTTGCGCTGCGTACTCCGCTCCATTTCAATATGTAGTCAATCAACTCTGAGACTTGTTTGAACTCGTTACGTGACGTCATAGCTATGGAATGCGGACGCTTGAATCGATTTCGCTTTTGCGGGATTCAAATTATTTTTGTGATGGCATGTGTATTCGTTGAGATCGTACGCGGTATTTCTGATATATCGTTGAATGGGACTATTGAATTTCTGTGTGATGTAGTGTTCGAAGAGTCGAATCCTATACTGAAGTTGAGAGGCGAGCTCTGGATATGATCTATATATGTAATGTTTATCCACAACAAACTGAGTTTTCTAGTTCAATATGAAGACGCATGAGACTTGGAGGCGCCTGCTTTCACTCAAGATATTTCATTGGAATTTGTCGCGCGCTATCGCATGTACGTGACTTCGTCTGAAGAACGAAAATCATTTCTCATTCGGAGTCCCAGAGCATTCATCAGCTGATGTGGTGACGTCATATATCTATCGCCTACAAAGCAAATATCGAACAATCTGTTGACAAAGGTCGAATACCTACAATACGTTCATTACCCAGCTGACCGCTTGTTGTCGGTACGCGGCGGTGTTCATTTTCGACTCATCATATCCACTACCTACAATTTCAACAGGCGAGATAGCCTAGTCGGCTGACGCGTCTGCGTCATAAGCAGCTGATTGAGGGTTCGAGACTCACTGGCGGCGGAGGCTTTTTTATACGGTTACCAGCTTTAGGCGGGTATGTGGGTATGCGGCGGGTAAAGTAGAAATCTACCTTACCGGCGGATGGGTACCATTTAGCGAAGATGCGAACCATGCTAGAAATTTAGCCTGGGTGCGAACCAGGCAAAGGGGACAAAAAATTACCAGCTTGGACCTTAGATTTCCTTATGGCAATTTACATGGAAAAACAGGCCTTTTTGGCCCCGTATTGTCATAGCTCTATCTACTTTGGATGTTGGGCTCGTTAAAGATCCCTACCTCTGGTTGGAATACCAGAGGGTTCGGCAAAATTTCCGGTTGGGGGAAGTGTGCTCACCGGCGTCGGTGATTGGCCTTGGTAGCGGAAATAGGCCGACGTTAAATAAAAAATAAAAAAAAAATCAATTTTTTGTAGAGCTTCAATGCGTCTGACAAAAGTTCTGGTTCATGATAAATGTCTGACACTAATGGATAATAATTCAGAATAATATTCTACAAAATATAGATGAAAATCAGCCATGCGAATGTAAGTAAATGACTCTTATTTTTAGTTACCTTCCCCACCTGTTACCTGCCCAGGTGTCACTCAGCGAGCTTCACAAACACGAAGGTATTCAAAGCTCACGAGACCCTACTGAGAACCTAAGGTTTCATCTGGGTGAAAATAAGTTATGTCTGATCGCTCTGGGGCCTCACTTCATGTCAGTTTGATATGTTGAAAATTAATGAAACTTCAAAATAGAGTTGAGAATGAAAGTTTAGGCATTGAAATAATCTTTAAAAGATGAATGATCTACGACATTGACAAAACATTCCACTCATCTTCCTGAATTGATTGTAATCTTTTGGCGTTATGTATAGGTAATCAAGAAAATGTGTGATTCAGGCTACGACACGTACGACGTAAGAAAAGTGAAAGAGACATGTGAACGAAATCACCAGAGCTAACAATCTACCCGTAATATCCACCCCTCCAAAGGATATTTCTTCAAAGTTGGCTTACTATATCTCTATAAACAATGGTATGGCTATCGATGAATCAGTCATGCTAGTGCCATTTCGACATCACATACCAAAAATTCTAATCTCAGTACATATTTTCAAAGAGGCTTAAAGAGGGAAAAAGCAGGCTAGCTTCAGAAACGCCGCCAAGGGATTTATAATAATTTCGATATATTTCTATTGATTTAATTATCAAATTTATGAAAAATAACATAAGTAAGTGACAAAATAGTCATTCAATTTTGCTTCCACATTATATTGCAGTAACGTATCGGGGCAAATATACCAATTTACCCTCGAGAGAGGGAGAGAAAACCCACACCTTACCTCATACCTATACACCCTAATTACTAAATTTTTTCAGAGAATATACCTTCTAAAAATTCTCATCAGTTTGACTTATCTGCTTTTCAGCTACAAGTTCTGCTGATCGTTTTTATTGATGAAGTGTGATAATATTTTTTAATACTAGTGTAACTTTTATTTTATGTACCAAATACTTGTAAAAAGACAGTGACTTTTTGCAAAATTGAATCAAATAAATAATATATAAAGTCAATGAATATTTTAATAAACGATGAAATTGAAACCTCCGGAGTTAAAGTTGCAACTTTTTGTAGAGAACAATTACCCTAACACCAAAATGATATTATTTGCACTTAACGCGGGATTTAGTATCTTCAGAAGAAGATAATTCAAGCTGAATTTAATTTTATTCGAAAAATAATCGACTATATTGAATTCGTAGCAATAGTGCCTAACCAATTGTGGAATGATATACATGGTGTTCTATTCAAAACAGTACTTCAAGATGCCGAGGGAAAAATGTGTTTTTATGTCTTTTTCAAGCCCTTCGAATTTTGTTGTGATCAAAAATCAGTAGAAAGGGAAAGGACTTTAGACGCGCACCGTTTCATTCGAGTGCAATTGGCCATATCCGACGATTTCTTATAATGGTGCTGTATGCAACAATATATTTGGAAATATATTATATATAGGTACAGAAAAGCACCGAAATATAACAAGACCTGACTTTTCAAGTAAAAGTCCTATTTATCGGAAAACAACAAAATTATTCTCCTCTTGTATAGATTTCAACCTTATCCCTTTTTTTTCTCCTGCCTCATGTCTGGACAGGCGCTAATTACATCAAATGAAATGTTTCCAACTTTGAGTAATGAAAAGAACGAGTCAAGACTTGAATACAATATTTATTGAAAAGTTATTATAGGGGTTTGCTATACTGGAAACTGTATAAGTATATTTGTACATCGAACCCTCGGTAGCAGATACGATTCATTGGATCTTTCTAGAATCATAAGAGGAATGGCAAAATTTCAGGATATCCGATGTGAAGTTTGTAAAATTGATAATGGAACTGGAAGATTTCAGTTATTGAGATTGAATCTAAGTAAAATTTCGAGGTGGATCACCCAAAAAAGTAGGATTAGGTGGGATTATGAAATAAAAATGAAATAAATAATATAGAATCTCTGTGATGTTTGGAGGACTTTATCTGAAATGGAATTCTGAGTATTGTGAACTATTATTTTTAGCTGTCACATACACAAAACCTCAAGTTGATGACATTGACCCAAATATATTGCCCAGTCCAACAATCAAAGAAGGGCTGTATAGCATATTAATTAGATAAGAATAGTGCAGTTCGATACTAATGATCTATTATTTCATTGAAATAAATCCCACCACTATTTTATAAGCAATGAATTATATTCACCTCCAGAGTATAAATATTCAATCAGTTATTAGGAAGTTATCACTTGAATATTATTTCTCAAGTAAAAATCAACATGTTGAAACTGGTGAGTATTCGTTATAAAAAACATTTATTGAATTGATTTCCAATGAATGAACTCTACGAAGGGATTTGTGATTCTTGATTGTATCATACTTTATATTCTTTCCTGGTATGTGATTTGTATCATCATGAACTAGAGCTGATGCAATAGAAATTCGGTCGATAGCATTTGGTATATAGGATTAATATCGTCTACAGGCACATAGACACAAAGAAAAGGAAAAGTGATTTGTGTTACCACATTAAATTTTGTGTTCACTTGATATATGTTCTAAGCACTGTTGGAAAGTCATTATTTCGTGGTGGATAATGTTTTCTCCGTAGGTTTCAGTTTTTCTCCCCTACACCGAACTGGTGTTAGGGTAATTGATCCCTACAAAAAGTTTTAACTTTTTCACCAAAGTCTCCAATCTCTTCGTTCATGTAGTTTTTTGAGTTATCATTTCCATGTTCATATTAATAACAGAACAATACCAAATCTCAATTATTTCATGGGTATTAAAGAGGAATAATAACGATATATGCTTACTTCACTTTCAGTGTGTTTTCGTTGCCATCTTCGCCTTTGCAGTAGCTGTCCCTGCCCCAGAAGCTAAAGCTGACCCAAAAACTTCTCCTGATCCCAGTTTGATCGCCGCTGCTTACACGTCTCCAGTTGTCGCTGCTCCTGTTGTTTATACTGATGCATATTCAGCCCCTTTGGTCTTTGAGAGTTATGTTTCTCCGTCTGTATTTCCTGCTGATTACAGTGTCTTCTCACCCTACACGGGGTCCTACATCGTACTGTAAAATGTTTTGAGTTATTCGTGCAATTTAAATTTCACAATAAATTATTGAATGAAAAATGTCTTCTCAATATGATGAATATTCGATCAAAATCTTAAGTCTGAGTTTCAATGAAGTTTTCCTCAGGGACTAACTTATTTTCCTAGAACACAATATAATGCAGTTTATGATGCCCAGGGGCCTGTATCAAGAAAATTACCAGTGAACAAGCGACTAGTTACAAGTTCAATAGCAACAAGTGACAAGGACTAGTAATTTCTGTTTCAAGTAATAACTACTCGACAAGTATGTTGTTTCAATAAAATTACAAGTATATGAGTGACAAGTTACAAGTGTCACGACGACTAGTCAGAAGAACTAGTTGTTTCTGTTTCACAGAACTAAATAGCTACAAGCAATATTTCTTGTTTCATAAAGAAATTTTGTACAGTTGTAGACATACAAGTGAAAAATTTCGTGCATATACAGAGTATTAACATTAAGCAAGGGCGGTCCATGGACAGTTTCTCGAGGGGATGGGATAAACAGTTGTCAGTAGAGTAGATCCCATATGGCTAGTGGTGAGAAAATACGGCTCACCACTTCTCTTTAATTAAAGTATCTCAACATCATTAGTTCCAACAAAACCTCTGTATTTGTCTGAACTCTCCAATTGAACGTTCCATGCTGATGTGCCGTCATATGGAACAAACGTACGCGAAAAACTGATGGTGACGAAATAGTAGTTTACCTAACAAGTGCGGAAAGTGATACTTGTTCGCACGCGATTGCAGATGACAGAACGACGCTTTAGCGGAGTTCGGCCAGCAATCGCGTGCGCACATGTTAGGTAGGTACACAATTGTTTTACTGGCGTTTGGAAAAAACCCAGAAGTTAACATAAAAGAACATTTGTTATTAAATACATATCAAAAAATTTATCATTTTTTTTTTTAATATTGAACGTGAAATTTAGTAAATTCTTGAGTTTGATAACCATATTTAACATGGAGTACCTGGAACAAAGAGTGTGTGATTTGCATGTTTCTTGAAATTTCAGCGAAATAAGCCAAAAACAATGTCTCTTCTGAAAGTTTTCATTCCCTTATTCAAAATAAATATGTTCTCTTTGGTGCTTTTAGTGCCAAGTTGACATAACGAGACGAAAGCGAGAAGTGGAAGGAAATTCACGAGTTTGTTGTATACCAACAATTAATAACAAATAATAATCACTGGCAATATTGACGGGACACGATTTGGCCCAACAAAGATGTAGGGGTGTAGTTTCGAGACCAAATATATGGATTACTGAAAACAGTGTTCAGCATGTATGTATATGGAATCAGAAACATTGAAGAAAAATAAAAAAAAATTGGAAATCCTACAAATGGAGCGAAAGTTGAGTTCAGGCCTGATACTCTCATCGATAACAGCGGTGCAAGCAATATATCTTATTATAACTTGTAAATTCTATAACGTAGAAATAAACAGGTTCACAACAGGAATATACCATTTAATCTTCGCAACAGTGAACATACAACACGGCCCCAAAGTGCACTTTACGGACGGTGCGTGCATAAAGTGCACCTTATGGCCCGTGCGGGCATGATGGTCACAAAAGAAATTCAACATGTCAAAATTTCCATTGTTTGTTTTCCTAGCAACCATAGTAACTAGTTAAGGTTGGATGAACTTTTCGATATTTTCAAATATTCATATTGTTGATGCAATAACGAACTAGAATGACAAACAAGTTTGGATTCATCATGGGTTCAAATGAATCTATATGCCCCCATTCATTCGAGCCCTACGGATGTTGACATGGTGTTCTCCTTCGGACCACATATTTTCTATTATAGCAAATATTCAATCAACAATGTTTAACGTTGACCATGCCCTCTACGTTGGTCGAATTATACTGATAAATTACTAGTAATTCTCATACATTGGAATTTGTAGAAACAGCAACGATGTGAATAGATGAAAAAACACTTGTAAGATCACACACGAATACATGTCAGTCCTCACTTACAAGTTTAGCTTTCAGAAACGCAAACTTGTCACAAACGGCATTTACCAGCCTTACTCTCATACTTGTGATTATTGCTGAAACAGCACACCCGTAATTCGTATAAAAAACAGTAGTTGTAGGATTGGACTGGTAAACTTGTCACTCATTATTTACCGGTGTAACTTGTAGAAACCCAATTTTGTCGAAATGGTAATTTACAACTGCCGCAGTAGTATTTTACCACTAGTATTCGCTTATTGAAACAGGCCCCTGATCAAATGTCTCCATGGGCGCAATAAGATATAATGGACGTGTTCTGAGATACAGGGTATTTAACATGCGTTGGAAGGGTTGTTTTACCTTTGGACAATCAATAATGAGGCGATTGTTTCGTTACAAAAAGTTAAGGATTACAATTACAATCTCAATATTGTCGACACAAGTTATAATAAGAAGTTCTAAGACTCCGTATATGGGGTTATTATTAATTACACACTTCTTGTGTAATTCATTGAACAAACTCAGTCAAACGCGAAAGCTTGTAGACTCGTAGAGTAAGTAAAAAGCAATTGATTTTAATATTGGGTGATCTGAGGTTACTATTATACGGGGTCGTCCATTTTTTTAGTTGTACTAATTTTGGTATTTGGTGTACGCACACCATCAACCAAACATTCGCTACCCCTTAACCCACTTATTAGGATCTGTTTACGATGCAGGGAACAGTCCCCGACCACAAAATATTGTTCGTTAGGTTTTTTTATTTTATATCAGCGTACGTTGCTAGTCTGATTTTGTACAAACATAGATACAAGCATTACATACAAATATCAGCATCGGCTCGTAATAAAAGGCCACTCTATGTAGATATCCTAAGAACTTTTCGATACAAAACGTATCGACATCCCCATTGCGTTTTTAATTTTATAAGACCCTCAACACCGGTCTGTCGCTGGCGTTAGCTTTGAATGCACCTGAAATTGTCGTCTTTTTGTTGTTTTTGGCCTCGTTGAGTTGTTACAGCTTCACTGTTCACTTAGTTATTCATAATTATCATACAAAAAATACATTTTCCAAATATGAATATCCTATATACAACATCAAAGTGTATAATATATTCGAGCAAACATCCTTGTACTTACAAACCTGGCGCAAAGCGACACTGATGATGGAGGTAGACCTCCGAAACCGGTCCTATTTGAAGCTACTGTAATTATTTGAGATGAGACCATGTGCCAATTGTCTGTATCAAGGTTAACTGTTTCCTTTATGATACAAAGTTTTCACAGAAAAAATACATCTTTTTAGTTCACAAAATATATAATAGTTATAGCTTTTTGTAATAAAATCAGCCACATGAAGTGTAGGCAAGATGAAAAAAAGAAAATGCTCTAGATTATTATTCTATAATCAGTCTTGTCGTATGGTTTTTTGGACATGCTTCGCAGGCCATCACCCAAACATTCACTTTACGGGATTTCCCCTAACCGAATTATAGGATCCGTACATGATGCAACAAATAGACAAGGGCTATAAAATATTGATGATATCACTTATATTAAGTTTTATACTCTCATGTTTAATTTTTCTATATGTTTCTGAAAAAAATTAAAATTACTACAACTAAAAAACTAGACCACCCCGTATAATAGTAACCTCAGATCACCCAATATTAAAATCAAATATCTTCTACTTATTCTGCAAGTCTACGAGCTTCTGTGTTTGACCGAGTTTGAAGAATTACTCAAAAATTATGTAATTATTATTAACCCTGTATACGGAATCTTAGAACTTCTTATTATAACTCATGTCGACAATATTGAGATTGTAATTATTATCCTTAACTTTTTGTAACGAAACAATCGTCTCATAATTGATTTTCTAAAGGTAAATAACAACCCTGCCAACGCATGTTTAACACCCTTTAACTCAAAAACTGCCCATTAGATCTCATTGCGCACATGGAGACATTTGTCAGGGTATCATAAACTACGTTATACTAAATTTCCTATCCATTGCCTATTTATCTTGGGCCTGAAGACATCAAATGTTCCTGTACACATTGTTTTTTAGTTCGCCCATTATTCATGACTTAAGTCGTTGCAACCGACGTAAGAATAGCAAAGGAAATCTTTCTGCCAAATCCTACTTGCCATTTCATTTCTGACACCTTGTACTTTTAGAATATGTATCCAAAAACTTCTGGAAACAAAGTTTTCATTCATGATTTCCGATATTTTTTGGAAACTTCCCAAAATGCATCGAAATTCTTTCGACAAGTGTCGCGAGTTCATTTTATCGACTTTAGCTTCATGAGTGTGGAAATGTGTAGTTGAGAATCTGTTCTTTCTCACAGTGGCATTTATTTTTTTGTTGAAAATCTCAGACCGGTTTCATTTTGAAGCTTCAAGCGGCAATTTCTCAACTCGGGAACCGAGTTGGCACAAATGTCCGCTCCACAGTGGACTCTCGATTGTTCGTTTGTGTCAACAGAGTTGATAGCAGCAACTATTTTGAACTGTTCCATTTCAAAAAACCTTTGACTTATTATAAGTTTCATTAATTTCATTCAAACTTATTTTTCAGATGCTAGTTGATGAATATGATTCTCACGCGAATTTTGAGTTATGTTGAGCCTTGAAATCAGTATCATTAAATGAATTCAAATCTTCGTTCTTAAAAATGAAGAGAGAATTCATACCTGTTAACCGTTTATTATAGCAAATGATATAAATGCAGTCCACTTACAGAACGAAATCACAATTATTACAGTTTATCCAATATATCCTTGCAGTAACTTAGCCCCTTTTCCAGTTGCGCAGTGGTTTTACAGACCATGACGAATGAAAAAAACACTTTCTACACGAATATTTCAACACAGTGAAACACATTTCATGTGTGCTTCCATCCTAATATACTTCCCAGCGATTGTTACTCATATAGGTCGCAAGTTTTTTGCCAAGATGAATTGGACAAGCTGTAGGTACTTGTACATACGCGTTGCCCACCTCGCTCTAGGGGTGAATTACTGAGGCATCACAATTCACAGCCACGTTTCTCACCAAAGAAACATTTTTTGGGAGAACATGTCAACACATTTTTTGTGAAAATTTTGACGTTCTGTATGTTCGTTTCTATACATTATAACGAAATTTTCAATCTCCTCCAAGTTATGGATGCAATAATGACTTTTCCGGAATTTTTCCCACTTTCCAAAGGTGCTGGCGTGCATAATAAGTTTTAACGCACCCTTCAAAATCGAATCTTCCCAAAATTCATTCCTATAGGATTAAGTGTCTGGTTGTAAGAGCATTTTGACTACAGCGCCTGGATTAATTGTCTTTTCTTAACCTTCAAATTATGGAAGTCTGAGAGTTTTCCCTTCCGAAAATATCTTAAGAAATACATTTCTTCTGAACCACCGCAAGAACCCCACGTTGGAGTCACGACCTTTCCATCTTTTGGCAACTGCAAAGGTATTTAATATGCGTCGTAGTAGCACAAATTATCTCCGTGTGCCAGTAAACAAAATAAAATCAAATGATAGAGTCTAGTCATCTAATCAAAGTGTTCTTGTCGACAATATCCAATCAAATTTGTGCAGTAGAGGATGCGTGAATTAATGGAGTACCTTATTAGACGGAAGAGTTATGTAATCGAAAGGATGTTCTTAGTTGCATTGGGAAAGGTCCTGGTTTACGTAATAGAAGTGATTTAACCTATTTAATCCTATTGTACGGAAAAAAGTATTCTGAAAGTCGTAACCTCCGTTTGATGGAAAAAATTGAGATTGAATGCGTGACACGGTTCGAACCGTTGTATTCGCTTGTAGCTTAACTTTTGATTATTCACATATTTTCATCATTTCATTAATTCTCATATTTTAGTACCGATTTTTATATGATTAACGCATACATGTATATTCTTCAATTATTCCTCTAGAAACAGAAATATTTCTTCGGATGAATATCTCTGCAAAATGTCAAATCTATATAAAGTGTTGTCTTCATCTTCACTGTGACCACTGCCAGTGAAACTCATTAAAAATAAATGCGTTCGATGCTGGAATTGCATCAATAAATATTCCAGTTATCACTAGTAGGGACGCTCTATGTTTTTCATAAGTTGAAAATGGAAGAAACGAAATGGAACAATCTTAGTTATTAATTTTTCATTTCATCAAAAGAACCAACACACTTGTACAAATAATCACATAACATAACTATCAAATATATTTTTGGAACTATTCACAGAATATCTTCCCTACATTGAATATACCGTCAATTAAAATATTGTCTGTAACGTTCAAATTAGACTAGAAACAGTACCTCGAACTCCTTAATCATCTCAATAGAAAAAATCAAACTAAAACTACATCGTTTGCGTAGGGAACAGCAGCATATCCATAAGCTGCATCGTAAACTGATGGCGCTACGTAAGCAGGTACTCCGGAATATCCCACTTGTGCTGTGTGTGCTAATGGGACAGAATAACCTGAAGTATATGCCACTCCAGGGCTAGCAGCAACATATGGAGTTGAATATGCGTTCGTATAGTAATACTGGGGCACGGGTCTGGGCTGAGGGTTGGCAACTGGAGCTGGAGCTGTGAAGGCAACTGCCACAATCGCAGAAACGACTAACATCTGAAAAAATTAGTGTCATGTAATATCTCCGCTGAATCTTTTTTTCTCATGAGATATTGAATGAGAAAGGTTCTGTTCTAATCAAGATACATTTGAACAGAATTATTCCAAAAGGAAATAATCAATGATTCAGAAACCAGTCAATGAAACTTTCAGATACGTTGAATGATGAACGTGAGAAAAATAGTATAATACGTAAGGTGGAAAATGAGTGCCAATTACTCACGAGCAAAAAATTGTGAGCAAAAAAGGACAATTCAATCAAACAAACCGGCCCGAATTAGGAATTTTGGTGCATTTGGTGGAACGTATTTTGCCGCCCCACAACACAAATGTTTGGTTACTATTTGTTCCCATCATATTATGAAGAAACAATATACAGATAGAGAATATATTGAAGATGAAAATAAATAGTAAACAATAGTATGCATAACAATGTAGACAATAACATATATGATATATAGATAAAAAAGCGAGGTATAGCATAAATAAGATATTTTATCCAACACATGTCAGTTATAACTGTCATCATTTATGTCATTTCAGACAAGTGAACTATCATATAGAACACTAGTGTGTTATTTGATAGTTCACCACTATGTTAGAAGAGATATAGGTGGTGTAGGATGTTGAGCACAAATTCTAATGCAAATTACACCCCGGTCATGAATTTCAATTTTGATGGTGTGGAATGGGCATTAATGGCACTAAGGAGTGAGATTGCCAATATATTTCTATGATGAATCACATCAGTAAATATCAAATGGAAGAATGTCCTGTTTTATTAACCCTTCAGGATTGGAATTGTGGATAAATTATTATTGATTTTTTTCCTGAAAACCAATGAAGGAGTTTGAGTCGAGGCAACCGCAACATGGTAACAAACCAGTATAAACCACTTCTTTTCTACAGCCGTGAAATTTCTATCTAGGGGACATTATTCTTGAATCATTATACTTGATTCTTTTTTCCACTGCGACAACTCGAATGTCTGAGGAATTGAAACAAAACTCAACCATATAATGAACAGATAATAATAATAATAATAATAATAAAACATTTATTTGCCATCCAATTTGAACTTTACAATCGTCTAAGTTAATGACAAATAAATATAGGGTCCCCACAGAAGGATAAACCTGTGCGTGGGTTAGATCATATTAATACATTATAGATTATAGTGAATATAGTATAAGAATAAAGTTCTTTTCAGTATAAGCAAAAAAATATTACGAGAAAAATTGTATGTAGATATCACATTGAAATCACATATACTCAATATAAATGAGGAACATTTAAATTATATAATAATAAAACAATCGCAATAAGTACATAGCATCGAGCATAAGTCAGACAGCGATCAAACGAACGTCCTATTTTTAAAAATGAAAACAAATAAACAATGGAGTAAAGCAACAATAAAATATGAAGTTTTTTCCAGTATGGACAAAAAAAAATAAGGAAAACTGCATATACATATCACATCAGAATCACATTTGATTAATATAGATAGATAATCAAACCACACAATAAAACAAAACAACCGCGATAGGTACATTCCACTGAACACCAAACAAACATCATTTTCAGAACTGAAGACAAACAAATAATAGAGAAAACATACAATTCTCAATACTAAAGACAAACAAACAATGTAGAAGTGGAGTTCCTGATTACAACTCCAACCACATAATATATCGTTTAAACATTGTCATAGTATGTATTTTTCACATCAACATATTGGTGTATCTGTGCTCTTGGCAAACCTGAGTTCCAAGCTTTAAGCTTATTTTTGAACATATTATTGCCAACGATAGTTTTGATATCTGCTGGAATAAGATTATACAGCCGAGGAGCTAAGTAAGTATAACACTTCTGTAAAGTATTTTTCTGTGATTTTGGCACATATCAATTCTGTGGCGAGTTGCATAATGGTGTTCAATTTTTTTCAGTTCATGTTCATTTTTGTGTTGCCTTATCACAGTTCTAAAGACGTGAAGTTGTCTTATGTCCAGAATTGATGCATCCTTATATAACGCCTCTGTGGGGAAAGTTCTTTTTTTATTTGTGATTATTTTCAGAGTCAATTTCTGTATTTGTTCTAGGATTTTTATATGAGAAGCATTTGCTGCCCCCCCAGGCAACAATCCCATAGGAGAGGGGAGTTTCAAACAAGGTATAGTAAAGCATGCGCATTTGTGTTATATCTAGTTAGAGTGTCATGTATTTCAGTTTATATGTAACACTACGTAATTTTTTTACCAAATAGTCAGTATGAGCATCCCATTTCAGATGCGCATCTATATATATACAAGAAACAAATGAAAGACGAATCGCGTAACTTCGCTGATTCACATAACCTGACGAAAATAGAAAACAACCCATCAATTCAAACTCCTTGAATGCAAACAATTCATATATAATATTAAAAAATCCCAATATCTTATTATTAACTTCCATTACTAGCAATGTCATTGGAAAAGGGTACGCGATACTGGCCGAATATACTCTGCGTTGCAGGAAAATAAGAGTTTTGAGATTTGAAAGATATACTCTCTAACTGCCCTGATCAAATTCGCATTTATCGTTTCATGATGTGATATTCGAGAAATCTGATATCGATTGTGAATGTTTATGAATAATGTAATATTCGCAAATTGTCGTGAGAAAGCAAACTACATATTCTCAGACTGAAAAATTCAGCTAGGCTAGTTAGCCTGCAATGATAGTACTTTCGATTAAATTTTCATCCTAAAATGACTTGTTATTCAATTAATAAAAATTGTTCTATTTGACAATTTGTGAGTGCCACTCGAATAAAAATTTTTCCAGATAAATGTCCATTTTTTAAAGTCAAGTATTGATTTTTGAGCAATATTACTCGAAATAGCAGATAAAAACCACTGATCTCATGGTTTTATCAATGCCGGTTTTCTCTTATGGTGATGCTTGATAGTAAGTTTTGTTTAAATAAGGATTTAACGATAACATTTACAGATCTTAAGGTATCACTTCCAAAACTATTAACGCCATTTGGAAAAGCGATACATATTTCAAAATGGTAAAGGCTTTTGCGGCCGAGGTTATTAGTATAACTACTTCTCTTCGGGCTTGAAGGCCGTCGTTCTTTGGAATTTCTTCCTGACGTTTCGCTAGCGCGAGTGGCCAGCTTCTTCAGAGGCTTATTCATCTCCGATGACCAGTCAACGACGGCCTTCAAGCCCGAAGAGAAGTAGTTATACTGATACATATTTCGATAATAATCAGTACGGAATACACGTTTTCCAGTGTGGGATAACACTTCGAAACGTAGAAGATAGAAAATATAATAATAATAATTGAAAGTTTAACAAACAGAATCAATATCAGACATGGAACTTCTCCTAGAGATCAATTACCCTAACACCAAACTGATATATTTGCACTCGACGCGTTCCGCTAACAAGGTTAGCATCTTCAGGAGAAGAAAATTGATATATCAATTAGTATCAATTTTCTTCTCCTGAAGATGCGAACCTCGTTAGCGAAACGCGCGTCGGTTGTAAAAATATCAATTTGGTGTTAGGGTAATTGATCTCTAGGAGAAGTTTCAGCTTTCACACCAAAGGTTCCAAACTCATCGTTTATCTGACAAAAAGACTTCACCCACGACCGTCTTACAGGAAGAGTGAATGTGTCATAATTGTGGCTGAATAACGAACTCGAATCTTCAAAAAACAACGATTGGTAAGAAAATATCATGCTCATAATTCTCTGAAGTTTTGCCTGGGTTAATAAGCTCATACATATTATTCTCAGCAAATGCCTACTCTGGGGTGAATGATAGACAGCAAATACTAGATATTTCAACTTTCACTAAATTATTATTATTTAAGATAATTTTCACGTCCAGATGAGTTTTGTTTGGTTGTTTTCACGAGCTAGTCCAGTCTATGACAATTTTCCCGTGTATTTATCCCATACAGCACCGATTCGCATGAAAATTTGGATTCAGGATCTACATACCCTCTTTTTCAAAATCTAACCTGTCCCGAAGGTTACTTTTCCCCTGGGGGTGGATGCCACTCCTTCTTGGGGGTGAAAGAATTTTTATCGGAAATAAGTGCGGGAATCAATAGTTTGACTAATTCTGAGGAATTTTTGTTCAATGAAGTTTTTTTTGAAAAGCAATACTTTTCGACTTATTCGCGAGTGAAATTGTTGGTTTTCTGGCAAAAAAAAACACGTTTTCAGATCCTTTTTCGCGAATAACCGGAAAAATATGCATCTAATCGAGAAACTTGTGGAGAGCAAAATTATAGCTTTTCAAAAGATAAAGGCGATGGTTTATTTGTGATGTATGCAAACCCACTACAAACTGAATAATTACTTGTTGGAGTTGATTGGTATTTTCAAACGCCAAAATAGAAAGTTTCTAAATACAATAACCAAAGACCAATGCATTTTTTGGGAAAAATTCAGTGGACCTTTTCTTGAGTCCTTTGAAAATCCTTCATTTCTGTTATTTATGAAAGTTTCTAGCATCAAAACTGACCGAGGTATGAAAATTATGTTGAATCCTATTTTTTCGTTGAAAAAAATTGTGAATAACTCATCCTCTCTTCCCCCCCCTCTTTGAAAAAAATCGTTATTATTCAATAATTCACTTCATTCATGTTCTAATAATGAGTTCTGAGTTTTTCATCAATGATAAGTACGTAGTTTTGGAAAAAATTGAGATTGAAGAGAAAAAATCATATACGTATTTCAGCGAAAAATCACCATTTATTCGAAATAACTCGAAAAGTATTGATCACATGCAAAATTTTCTAGAGTACAAAATACATTTTTTGATCTCTTTCAGCATGAACCTTTTCAAAAATATAATCTGACACAAAAAAAATGAGCTTATAGCTCCTGAAAAAACCTTCAAAATACTTTATTGGTGGATTTGATTGATTAAAGACTAAGCGAGTTATGGGAAAAAAACAAAAACAATTTTTGTAGAAATTAGAGTATGTACATTAGTACCTATATTGAAGAATACACATAGTAACTTTATTTCAGGCCTATTGGAACTATATGATTTCAATCGATCACTCATCCAAATCTAGACCCAACCTTTTTTTAATGGGGTAGTTTCCACCCTTAAAAAATCAAAAGCAACCCCGACTACAGAGGAAACGTTAAAGTAGTCTCAATCTGAATTTTCATACAGTTGGGTTTCCCGGTTACTCAATAACAATTTCGATATAATTTTTTAATGGAAACTACCATAAGGATGGTTTCTTGGGGTCGAAACTCTTTAAAAGATCAGAAATTGTCTATCGAAGTTAATGCTACGTATTTACAGATGACTGCACCCTCAAAACTAGTATTTTGAAATTTTGCCAAATTATTATTTTCTGATGATATTCTGTCACAAGGGGGGGTGTTGAGGGCTGACACTGATTACTGAACCATAAATTATATGAAAAATCATCAATTGATTGATTTTACTGATATAAATATGATTTCACACTTTTTTTACCGTCATAGACTGGAGTAAGCGGTTGGAACAGAAATAAACTACTCAGTGTTCACAATTTTATTTGCCAACGTTTCGGCGATTGATATTCGCCTTGCTCAGGGCTACAAAGATGGAAAAAGTTGTACATATACATGCATGAAGAATTATCAGACAAACTTTCGTGCAATACCAACTAGTGAGTGTATTTTTTTAAATGTACATATTTTCCAAATTTTAACGCAAAATTATCGTTTTTATATTCACTGACAACTACTTTTTGAAACAATTGAGTAAGTACAACTCACTAGGTGGTATTGCACGGAAGTTCTTCTGATAATACTTTATGCATATATATGTACAACTTTTTTCATTTTTGTAGCCCTGAGGAGGGCGAAAATCAATCGCCGAAACGTTGACAAATGAAATTGTGAACACTGAGTAGTGTATTTCTGTTCCAACCGCTCGTTAAAACAACCAAACATTATTATTATTATTTGTGAAAATCAAACGGGATAGCTTAATAATGTTCCGATTCATTAATAAAGGACATTTCATTTTTGCGATATTTCTTCTGACATATTTCAATTGATCATAAACATATCAAGTTAATTGCATCTTGGAAACTTATGAATTGTCATAACTGGAGAATTTTGGGTACCTACTCTTAATGAAAAGTATCAGCTTACCAATTTGAACATCGTGATATGAGTTGCTGTTTACTTCACTATTACACAACTGGCAATGAAACTACTAAATGATTTCAATATATACTTAGGTCATCTCCTTGAAGAAAATATATTTGGGCTGTAATCATGCCATAAGGGGAGTAAACCACAAAGTATCACCATAAAATATGAATATTTTTAGTCTCTGTGATACTCGAAGCAATCAAAACAGATTAATGACTATCACACATCCTGCATATCGAATCGAAGTGTCCAGTCTTTGGTATTCGAGAAGAGACACCGTCGATATTTTTGAATATACCGGGTGATAAAGAAATCATTATACATATGGAGCCGTCCCATTGTTTATCAGGTAAAAATTCAATATTCTGGCTGGAGTTATATTCGAAGCCAATATTTACATTAATGAAACAATGGCATTATCTTACAGTTTGCCTGGAACCGAACCCAGAATTTTGAACTACTGTTTTCTTCTTCGATAAACCGCATCAATCGCAATTGGTTATTATGATATACTTCTCTATATTTTGTCTAGAATTTGTGAAGAATTCAAATGAACTAGTCCTTATGTGGCGTTGAGATCACTGGAAATAGATGAGAGAGATTATTATTGATGATCATGATCACTGGATTACAAGAAACTTTCGCAGCGTATTTTTAAGTCCTTTTCTCTCGGCGCAGGTCAAGAGGCTGTTCTCCTGCTTCAATGAGTAGACTCTCCACCGGACTACCGCTAAAGCATTTCTGAGCACAGTATGTTTAATGACGTAAAGTTGTTTGGGGAATGATTGCCTAGCCGTAGAAAATGCGACGCAACCGAAGTCTAATTTGGACCTCACAATGGTCAGAAAAATCGTAAGTAGGGTCTGATCCCCAGGTGATAGGTTGAGACCTTCATGAGGTTCAAACCATTTCATCAGGAATTCTTCAGGCTTTGTATGTGGGAATTCCATATGAGTTTTGCATCGAACGTGATGCCAAGAAAGTTTGTTTCATCGACAAATGTCAAACGAATTGAAATCTAGTTCTGAGTGGACATTATTGTAGACTTGATATTGCATCCTGTGGAAGCGGCTCCAATGTATTGGTGTTTCTTTCACTGAGAAATAGGACTGAATCATCTGCGTACAGCAACCTATTTACTGTTTGTTAAATAGTTTTCGAAACATCATTGATTGTTATCAAAAAAGCGAGCCACTGAGTTATGATCCCTGTGGGGTACCATTCTTGATAAACATTTCGTCAAATTGAATGCCATCAGCTCTCACCGAAAACGATCTGTTCAAAAATATTTTCATTTACGAAAGTAGCTTATTATAATTATTATTATTATAGCCCGCTTTGCTTCTGACAGTTTTTCAATTTATACAAGACGTTGAGGTTTCAAACAGTGTTGAATGCTCGACGAATATTGAAAAAGATAGCTTCTTGCCGGTTCGCGGAGTCTTCGTGGATGGCCGACTGTAGGATCACCAAATGGAGCGATTCTTACGAAATCCATCTTGTTCAGGAATAGGGAGGTTATTTTGGTTTGGAAAGAACTGCAATATTGAATTCGAATTTTTTTCGGAAACTTTGCTCATGGTGCAAATGGGAGAATTGGGTCTGTAAGAATTTGGGAATGCCACTCGTGTTTCTGGCTAATTATTACACAATTCGATGTGTATGAACTTTCCTGAGAAGAAACAGAAAACTATCTATGAAAAGCCCGTGCCGTTTTTCAATGAACACCTCTCAGAATTGAGGAGACAGGTCCATAATGTAAAAGTTGTCGCCGACTGTACAGGTACAGCGAAAGATGCAATTGCATATGACAACCATACCAGACAACTATAGACCCATTTCCATAGTACCGATTTCAGGTAAAATAATTGAAATCATTCTGAAGAATCGACTATGTCGCTTTTTTGATAAATATAATAAAATTCATTCATGTCAGCATGGCTTTAGGCTAAATTGCTCCACTGCCCAAGCCGTTGGTAGAGTGATAGAGGAAGGTGGTCGAGGGTTTTGAGTCGGGTGAGCAAACAGGGCTTACACTCTGTGACTTGTCCAAGGCCTTCGACTGCGTCTCCCACAAACTTCTGTTAGCAAAGCTCGAACACTATGGAATAAGAGGCATTCCACTGAATATTATAAAGTCATACCTGACGAATCGTCAGCAATTTGTAGTGGTAAATTGATCTATGTCGCAAAAAGCTATTATGGAACACGGTGTTCCACAGGGGTCTGTTCTTGGACCTCTATTATTCATTATATACGTGAATGATATTTTCCACTACTTGCTGCCTGATATGTTTATCGCATTTGCTGACGATACCTCACTCATAAACTCTCTCGAAACGAGCATGGTGACCACAGCGGCTAGAGCTGAGCACTGGTTCGCAATAAACAAATTCAAAATGAACAGAGATAAAACTCAAAATATCATTTTTTCCCTAACAGAACAAATATAAACGGATCCTCCGTCAAGTTACTAGGGATTACCCTAGATGATGGGCTCAAGTGTACTAATCATGTAGATAGCCTGTGTAGCCTCTCA
Source organism: Zygogramma bicolorata (assembly GCA_032362365.1). NCBI lineage: Eukaryota > Metazoa > Arthropoda > Insecta > Coleoptera > Chrysomelidae > Zygogramma > Zygogramma bicolorata. The sequence goes on along the minus strand of JAVJAQ010003800.1, from coordinate 4,972,925 downwards.
AGTCAACTTTTCCTTTTACGTAAATTAAAAAATGTTGTAGTTGTAGTCTCTCTTCCACTCACATATCTCCTACGGCAACATTTCATGGGGAAATTCCAGCCATGCCATCAGAGTATTCAGACTTCAAAAGAGGGCTTTGAGAATAATTGGTGGTGCACGCTACGATCAACCATGCAAGCCTTTGTTCATCAAATTTCAAATCATGTCAGTTCCTTGCATATACATTTTCCAGACACCCCTCGAAATACATAAAAAAATGCCAATTAAAGTTAAACTCTGACTTCCACACTTATCCAACCCGTTCTAATAATCAGTTGAGATCTAATAAGTTCAGACTGAAAACATCATCCTGTAACTCACTCGATGTAAAAATTCAGAACAAATTATCTGACGATTTGCAAAATCTCGCCACTCATCTCTTCAAGAAAAAAATAAAAAAATATTGATTGAAAATTGTTTTTTTTTTAATCGAAGATTATATGAAACTCGACAAACTTCATTAGAAGTTGATAATAATCGCAAACAAAGCAATAAGATATCTGTTTCTTGTTTTTTAATCCGACATAGTATACGTTTTTATTACATGTACCTGTACATGGAGTATGTAGGTACTATTTATTTTGAATTTATCAGTACTTTTTATCTAATTTATATAATACTATAGTGCGTTTTATGTATGTATTTTGATATATGTGCGTATATATTTTATTATAATCTTATTGTCTCCACAAAAATTTTATATCCTCTCTAGGCGGATGCTCTACCACTGAGGAAGGAAGGTCGTGGCTTCGAATCCCGCTTGAAGAAGTTTGTTTTTCTCAAATTCTTATGATTTGTCTGAATGCCGTTATTATTCCATCCATTTGTTAATCATACAGACAGTAATACATCTATCGTTTATACATACATATATAGTGTGAATGATTTTTCTATCACTTTCTGGATTTGTTGCGAAATCTGTCGTATTTTTATGTTTCTCTGATCTTCTTTTCTCGCTATTGCCATTTCATGAAAGCTGATTTTTCATTGATCATTTTGATGGACATTTAAGTAATTATTGGAAACTCACATGAATATTAGTACAGGCGGATTTGAAAAAAAAAAAACAAAGTTTGATTCAGAATTTCATTTATTTCATATCGAGTCGGAAGAGCATTTCATTTCAGTGAAACTATTCGCCACATTCCTCACCCTTGAACTGCTAAGTGTGGAATGGCATACACGTACTCTTCGATGCTGCCCAAAATTCCAGGCTTGAAGTGCGCAGCCTGAACAGCGCTGGCAACAAGTTCAGGAGGGCAGGTGCAGAATTCACTGCCATAAATTTCATATACACCATTGATGAAGAAAGGTGAGTATGGTGAGTAGTTGGGGTAACCTGGTCGAACTATGCCTTCTGGGGGACAGCTACAACATCCATAATTTGGGAAGAATTGAATTCCCAAATTTCTGTAGTAGTTGAATATATTGTAGTATTCAATTTTTCCGTTTTTATGGAACCCAAATAGTGTTTCAACACCTCTGCCAAACAATTTTGCAGCTCCTGATACGACTCCTGCTGCTCCATTTGCCAATCCTGCGGCTCCTCCTACAAAAGCATGAGCGGCTCCTTCGGCTAGGCTCGCAGCTCCCCCTGCCAAACTTGCAGCTCCACCTGCAACAGCCTTTGCAGCTTCTCCGAATGCTCCATCGATGAAACCAGGGTGGGCACAGGCAACTCCCAGTACAGCCAGAGCCACAATCTGAAACAAATCATTGTTTATCGAAAATATTTTGGAGGAGATAAAATAATGTCTTTTATGGCGAGTATTGAGGTTGATGGTCGATCCAAATTACGCATGCTAATTTCTCTTCGAACGTGAAAAATGCTAATTCCCGGGTAGTACTGAATCAAACTCGGAAGCTGTCATCGAAAGTAGAAGGTAGTAAAGGTAATGAAGATCCACTTTAGATAGGAGCACTACATGAACTTATTTGTCTAATGTTGGAAATGAAACGTCAACAAGTCAAAAAAAACGTTGATTTCGCAAGCGTATGTTATCGTATCAGATAATATCGTTGAGAAATGTTTACTCTTCTACGGAAAATTAGGTTTTCCTATTCCCTTTCATTCTTTTATTCCCAATTGGAAATTTCATTCGTTCTGTAACCCTCGGGATTTTTCACAACAAACGTCGTCATTGCCTCCTAAACAGCTAACGCCTCCCTATAACTGGAAACCCTCGGAAGTCGAAACTTGCGCATGAATAATCATAGATGAAACTTGTTGGGAATCCTGAGAGAGGGAGGGAGAGAAAGGGGGAGAGAGTGTGTGTATGTGTTCATAATCCAAGATACAGGACATTATTGACAAACACTGGTAACAAAATACTTGTTGATAACCACATGCAGAGGAATACACAATTACATAATTACATGAAATAAATACATATAATCACATCTAGGTAAAGTACAAGCACCGTCAATTTCATATCGTTTCGTCATTAAAATATTCTCCTCTCAGAATATAATGGGCTCTAGATGCCAGTCTTTCATGTAATTTTTTCCTAAAAGTTTTTGAAGAATCCATGTTTCTTATATCTGTAGGTAGCTTATTATACATTTCGACACCGCCGTAAATTATTGAGTATTAGATCAGTGTGGATTTAGGAATGTATATGATGATATTCTTTGTATTTTATGCAGTGCGATTGTTATATTCGTAAGAAGATTTATTATTGTGAATAAGATATGTAACTTCTGAAACGTAGATTACGGTTAGTGTCAATATTTCGTGTTTCAGGAAAAGAGGTTTACAAGAACTCAACCAAAACCCCAGAACTGGATTGCGTACCTCAAGTATGACTCAATGAGAGCAAAATAGACACTTTTTGCCACATCACATCCTAACTCTTTAGCTGTACATCTGAGGGCAAAACAGCCGGATGACAATTTTTTGTTTAGCAGGCTAATGTGATTTCAGATGGGTATCTATGTTGAGTCCCAGGAGTTATAAATTGCTGTCAGATGGTAATGAATCAACACCTAATCCTATATCCGGAAGAACACATTTGAATGTATGTGATTTTGTTTTATTGAAATTTGAACAGAAAATGTGCATCGCACTACGACTTTATTTTTTGTAGGTCTCTCGTAACATTTTCAGAAAGCAAATTCATATCCTCAGAGTGCGACAGAATTGTGGTGTCATCGGCAAATGAAGTGAAGGAAGAAAATATATATAAGAGGGAAAGATCATTTATATACAGGAGAAATAGATATGGACCTAAAACTGATCGTTCAGGTACTCCCCAAGTGACGTTCAGTAATCCAGATGTATGGTCAGTTTTATCCAGATGGCTTTGTCCTGTCGCATATGATTCCATCCACTTCAGGGCCATGTCTCTGATACCATATGGGAGAGTTTCTGCAGAACTAATGTGTCATGGACACAACCGAAAGCTTAAGTCATATCACAGAATATTGCCGCCACGTTCTTGCTCACATTGATGACGTTGTTGTATGCCATCTGTAGACAATTAAACATGGCATCGGACGTATTCTTGACATTTCTGGTTCCAAATTTTCATTGCTGATTAATTTGTTTGCTTCATTGAAAGTACAATCCAAGCCGAATGATAAAGATTTTTGAAGATTTTTATTGACTCATCATAGCCCACAGCATTTTGATTTTTGATCGACTTGAATATCTCAATCAATTCTAATGAAGTGGTGTCATAAAATATACAGGATGAGATAATGTTATTTTCTTCAAGATATACTTGAACCAAACTCCAAGATGGTGGAATTAGAACACCCCTTCAACCGCATTATCAAAAATTAGACACCTGTTATCATTACCAAAAAAAAATTACTCTCAACTGCCTTTCAATGAATATGAAAAATTAACTGTATTAACTCTTCAGATCTGACTACTCTAAGAATCTCATTCTATCACGCAGTTAAATTTTTCTGAGACACTTTTATAGAAGTGAAGGGTGCTCTATTACTTGTGCTCTAGCGGGAACTTATAATTTCGAAAATTTCTAAATCGAAGAACGTCCTGACGAATCGTTTCCCACTTTGAAATATCCACACACTTCTTGGATCCGAAATTATTTCCTCAGCAATTCTTTTCTATACCCAATAAATACCCTTGTGAAAAAAAAAATTATCAGAACTCACCAATAGTTTCATTGTTGTTAACTTGTCACTTCACTGACCAACGAATATGATGGTATCAGTCAATTCTTCTTCATTATATACCAAATAATATCTGTGAAAGGTCATTAAATTCCACTTGAGCAAATTCGAAACGAATGAGAAAAAAGTGAAAATGATGTTTACAAATATGCTCATGATATATTTTTAATTCTCCAAGGATAACTGTGGAAATTCAATGAAAGTGTATTTGAAAATAATGTATCAACTGTTCATATGTTTGGAAAATTTTTTGATAATAGAAATCAAGAATAAACAATTATCTTTTGTTTGTATTATAAAAATTTGTAATGAATTGATAACTCTTTGGAAGTCATTATTTTAGGGTGGATAAATCTTTTCTTCATAGTTTTATGGATTTCTAACCTAACACAGTCTGAAAAAATAAGTATTAATATTGGAATCTATACGAATACTCTCAGTTGAATAATGACAGATATTGAACCAAATGTCACAAAAGAGAATAAAAAAATGTGTTCATCCAATTCTTTTTTTGTGCGGTCAAAAATATATCGGTGAAACGTCACGACCTTTGGAAGTGCGAAAGAGTGAACACAAGATGTACATCAGGAACAGACAGATAAGTGGTTCTAAATTATCAGAACACATTCTCACTGCCGATGGAGATCACACAGTAGGATGGAATAACAGAAAAAAGATGGCAGAAGAGTAAAGGCAGGTAACGAAAATTCAAGGAATCTGCTTTCGTCATGCTGCCTGGAGAATATTGCCTCTCTATGAGTTCGCTTGATTGGATCACGGCTGGCTGCCCCTCCTGAAAGGAAAAAATAATGTTATGTCAGATATAAAATTATTCGAGAAATAACATTGACGAAAATTGAATACTCGATTTGAACAAATAAGACTCACCAATGGAAACCATTATTATCTCATCAAACACATCCCTTAATTAACCCTTTTCAAACCAGATCTACCTGGGGTACGACAGTTTCAACAACGTCGGATTCTCACATAGCCATAAATCCCATCCCTCTATCCACAAATCCACACATTGATATATATATATATATATATATATATATATATATATATATATATATATATATATATATATATATATATATATATACGCTTTATTCAAATCATTGCTAAAAATTACTTTTTTGACAATTTTTTTCCATTATGTCAAATCTTTGTTCCTTCAAATTTCATTTTGTGATCGTCGACATGTTCCGTGAGAGCGCAAGATCTTTTGTGTAGTTTATAGTCGCTCTAGTGTCCTCTCAATATAGATTTCAAAGTTTTACTTGTTTGACCGATGTATTTTTTGTGGCGAGGAATGCAAGACTATAGATTACATTTGATTTCATCAATAGGGATTGTGGGGAGTAGGCAGATTGAGGCCCCGGCGTCAAGTCACAAACCCTTGCCCCCTGTGACAACACCTGAGGAGTAGGCAGATTGAGACCTCAGCGTGAAGTCACATTTACCTCTTGAAAATGGCTCCAAAATCGGAGCCGAAACGTCGAGAACAAAACTCCAGGCGCGGTTCAACCCGAACTCAACAACAACACACAACTGACCGCGGAAACCTATCCGAACACATATATATATATATATATATATATATATATATATATATATATATATATATATATATATATATATATATATATATGTGTGTGTATAATTTTTTGCGATAGGCAAAATTCACTTATACGAGAAGTTTTCCACTAATTGGACCAGTTTTATCCAAAAGGAACTTATTTTTAATTCAAGCGGCAAGTTTGCGGAGTAGAAGTCTGCCCTTACTCGTTACAAACTGACTTCGTCATCTCTCACCAACAGCATTGTTATTCGCGAAAGAGTAAATGATGAAATGTGGCAGTCATTCTCCAATCACCAATTGGGAGATTATGCTGCAAATATTTGCTGTGTGAAACATTCAACATTTTGGCTAATTTTCTCAATTTCAATTTCGTGTCCGAAAATACGAATGATTTTTTCGTTTCATTATTCTCTAGAGCTCTGGGAATGAAATTTCACATTTCTGAACAACGGTTTCTTCAGATAATTTTATAACCTGTACAATTTTTCCAAAGTTGATTATGAACTATTAAATTTAGAATTATCTGAAGTCAATTGGAATAATCAGTTACATAAACTGAATAGTGAAGAATCAACTGTTGTGTTTTATGAATATGAATAATTGAATCTGTTGTGCCAAGAAAACCAAATTTTCACAAGCGATACCCTTCATGGTATTCATATAGTACATTCAAAGTCATCAAAGAAAAGAGAAAATTTCATGGATTATGGAAAAGACACAATAATCCAATCGACTACTTGACATTTGAACTACTGCGTGGTCGTTCAAAATTCTCAATTGCAGAAGATTACAAAAACTACATCAAAGATTGTGAATCCAGTATTAACTCGAACCCAAAATATCTATGGCAATTTGTGAAATCTAAAAAAACAGTATCGCCTCAATTAATACTCTAAGAGTTGATGATAGGATAATTACAAGCCCTAATGAAATTTGCAAAACTTTCTCAGAATATTTCTTCTCGGTTTTCAATCCGAGAAGAATTATTCCAGCTCATAACGCAACACATCAAGAATCACATATCAACATTTCTTCCTATAACATCCCCTTACAATCTTCAAAAACCTCAAAATCTCCCGAATAAAGGTGCAGGACCTGATTAACTTCCAACAACATTCCTCAAGAACAGTGCTTAATTTATTGCATTACCACTTTACATAATTTTTAATGAATCCCTCAAAGAGGGCGTATTCCCTTCAGTCTGGAAAAAAGCTCATAAAATCCCAATCCTGAAATCGGGCAACAAACAACTTGTTAAGAACTATAGACCAATTTCAAAATTGTCAATCATAGCAAAAACTTTCGAATTTATTATATTTGAAAACCTGTTCTTCGACGTCAAAAACATAATTAATATTGAAAAACATGGCTTCATGAAGAAACGATCAGTTGACTCAAACTTATTCTCCTACACTGAGTATATCCTTCACAGCCTCAATGACAAACACCAAGTTGACGCTATTTACACCGACTTCAGCAAGGCTTTTGACAAGATCGATCACTCAGTTTTGCTGCAGAAGCTCGCTGGAGTCAGGGTGAATGGCAATCTGCTGAAGTGGCTTGAATCTTATGTAACTGATCGTTGTCAAGCTGTTACAGTCGGTAACCACAAATCGGAATATCAGTTAATCACCTCCGGAGTGCCTCAAGGATCGCATCTAGGGCCACTCTTATTTAATATTTATATCAATGATATATCCCAATGCTTTCGATTCGACAATTTTCTAATGTATGCAGATGATCTAAAAATATACCATTCTATTTCTGATGTTAACAACATTACGCTAATACAGCAGGATATCAATACCTTTCATGATTGATGTGAGGTGAATAGTCTGTATCTGAACTTCGAAAAGTGTTACCACATCTTGTTTGGACGCGGGAAAAGCGGTCTAAATCACTCATCATATCAAATATCTTCTAGTCCCTCACAAACTGTCACAGAAATAAAGGACTTAGGTATAATATTTGATTCTAAAATGCTTTTCGATAAACATATATTTTACGTTTCTAAAAAGGCTCATAAAATGTTAGGTTTCATAATGAGAACTTGTCGGGAATTCAAGAACATACAGACTCTCCGTACTCTCTATATGTCATATGTCAATAGTGTTTTGAGTTATGGCTCGGTGATATGGAACCCTAGGTACGACATTTATATAAACCAACTCGAAAAGGTACAGAATATCTTCATAGACTATATCAACAAAAAATGTTTTTCACTCCACCCCAATAACCGTATCTACGTTCGAAATGAACGAAACATATTAAAACTAGCGAATAGAAGGGAAATTACAGATGTGAAGTTCCTCTTTGAAGTCTTTAATAATTTAGTTGATTCGCCTGCTATCCCTAGTAACATTTACCTTAATACTTCTATGTATATTACTAGGCATCAGCATCCATTCCGTTATGAACAATCACAAACATACTATTTTTTGAACTCTCCTATGCATAGGTGCAACATATCATACAATACGCTGTCAAATTGCATCTCTATTGATATTTTCTCCTTCTCATTCTCGAAGTTTTTCTACACCTTGAAAAAACATTTTCTTGCTACTCAGATTTGTTTGGTATTTGTGTGTATACTCATAATATGTGTATACATGTATGTATATATGTATGTAATTATTCCATAGATGCATTTTTAATTTTTTTTCATATTGTTTGTATTCAGTCCATGCACTCAATTTCGTAATATTGTTACAAATCATGCATAGATATAGATTATAATAATGTGAAATAATATATCTGTGAATACTGTTTTTGGATCAGTCTCGTTTGTATTCCTTCTGTATAAATAAATAAAATCAATAAATACCCTACAAATGTATTTCTTTCGTTGTACTGATGTTTCGTGAGAAAAATGAATACTAATGTTTACCAATGAGTCCCCATTAAAGTCTACTTTCCCAAATTCGAAATAAATGGTGTCGTTTTCAACATTTTTGGCTAATGTGTTACTGATATATGCAGGTGATACATAGAAATGAAATATATTGAAACGATAAAATTATGCATTATTCATATAGAATTAAGTTACGAAGGAATTTTAATTTCTGTCACTTTCTTTGCAATAACTGTCTCAAACTGAAAAACACAAAATTTACAGTTACTTTTTGACTCTTTCTGTTGCTCATAAATAGTTGAAATTCATAAACGTGTATGAAAGAAGTTAAACTGGAAGTATCAGAAGCACTCTCTATGTCAACTGTCTCACTGCAATATCAATTATGCATGATGGAGTATGATATCTATAATCTCCCATTGAGCCATTGTAGCCATCTATGATTCAAGAGGAGACTAATTCACACTAATAGAAAATGATAACTCATAGTGTTTCTATGAATTATTTTTTACTCAATATAACTCAAAATAAACTGAATACATCTGCTTTCTCATAAGGGTAAGCGAATTTTAGTGATTCACCTAGTTACAATATTTTCACATTTTTTGTTTTTCAAGTCGAAAAACTGTTTTCATCTATTACAGAAAAAATATCAAGAGATTCATGGGGACCGTGCGCGACGTTTTCGCTATTTATTTTCGAAATTTTTGGGGACTTTATTGCTTTTTGTTTTGTGTCTAATGGGTGTTCAACAAAATACACCGAGAATTCACAAGAAACCTCGAAATAATTCATTTTGAAACAACCCTTCCAAGAAGGCCTCGTTACTAACTATAACTACGTCATCTCTCACCAGCAGCATTGTTATTCGCGAAACATTCAATGATGAAACCATTTGCTGTGTGATACCTTCAACATTTTGGATAATTAACTCAATTTTCAATTTTAATTTCGTGTCCAGAAATACGAATGATTTTTACGTTTTCCATTTCATTGTTTTTTCGAGCTCTGCAGCTTTGGAAATGAACTTTCACATTTCTGAACAATGGTTTTTTAGATGATCTCATACCCTACAACTATATTTTTTTCCGTAGAACTGATGTTTCGTAAAAATTAATACTCTCTCTTAGTGAACAACCGGGGTATCCACCTCAAACTCAAACTTGACCTTCTATAACACTGAAACAGTCACCAACTCAGGCGTCACGGGTCGTTTTACAGGAAGTGGAAACAAACCCTCGATTGGAAAATATCGAATGTGAACCGATTTTTATTAGCTTCAAATTATTCTTCGAGTATTGCGGAAGTGTCGATTCCTAGTTTTACCATGATTTTAACTTTTGTCAGGTTTTGACATTGACTCACTTTCAAAATCGAATTACTTCAGTGATTCACAGATTTGTTTCATGTTCAAGACTTCAAATATAAAATGAAATTGCCTATTGATCAGGAGCGGCTAGTTTGATTCATGAAAGTGAACCAGTGTTTCCTAAAGATTTAAAATGATTTCGATACAAGTTATCACAAGATCCTTTGTGCTGTATGAAGAAAAGAGTTGAAATTTTCCTTTCAATATAAATCTATTGAATATATTTTAATCAGATATCTTCGTTCAAGAAATGTGAGGGTGATGATTTTTCACAACCATACTGGGTCTGTCATATACCTTTGTTTCATTGTTGAATGAACTTTGATTCAGAATGCAGTCCAAAAGGTTTTGTGCAATTCATATGCAACAATTCGATGCCAGTTATTGCAAGTTACTATTTTCGTCTTCAAATATTCATTTTGCTCACTATCTGATAAATCCTAGTTCAATATTCAGTAGAAGTATCATGCCATAATAAGGCAAGAACTTCCGCATTTCTAAATACTTAAAGTTCTAAATTCGAATGTCTAGCAGAATGAACTAGGCTTATTTTTTCATATTGTAAAAGAGAAATCACTTCTAAGAGATCTGGATTGAAAAAATTGATTTCAACTGCTAAAATATGCATGTCGTAGCTTTTGCCCCAGATGTGAAAAGCAGATGCAATAACGAAGTCCTTCTTTGTATTATAGTTCAATTCTATATGGAACTTGCGATTACTACGGAATAATGAGCACTGGTTGAGTTCGCCAAATTTCCATTTTGAAAATAGAAAATTGAATATTTTGCTTTGGAACAACTTGGGCATGATTCAAACATAATTGAAAAAATCAACGATTTTCCTGAAAACCATTTTTTACCATAATTATGAATAATTATTGGGTTTTTCGCTTTATTTCTCTATAATTATGATGTGATGGTCAATAATGTAAATGTTTATAGGTTGAGGATAAATTTATGGTGGAACGTGTTTTTCCTCAAGAAAATTTTCGGAAAAGTTTTTTATTTTCATTTTTTGCCATGCCCATTTCTTGTTGTAATTTGTTATCTTTCAGTATTTATATTTGTTATTGCTATTCTACTTAGTGGTTTTTCATTATTGGAATCCATTTTTGGGCTTTTCTTTCTCCTAGAAATGATGAAGATTTCCTACATATTATTTCATTGCTATTTTTTTACTATCACTCTTTGTATCTATGAATCATTTCTGTAATATTGATCATTTGTTTCATGGCGAAAGATAAATTAGTAGCTGTGATCAGTTCAAACCAAGGTTTTCTGAAAGTTATTAACTTATGTATTCATAAAAAAAATATCTGATCGTTATAGAACCACAAAATGCCTGAAAAGCTTTTGTTTAAGGGAACACTTGTAGCGTTTTTGTAAACTTTATTGAAATCACTCTATAAAGTGTTCTTGAATTACGTCATTCTATCAAGCTAGATGCTTGAACACCTCTAGTGAAACACATATCAATCTCTTGACCCATGATACAGATCTAACCATGAAGTGGTCAAAGAAACATTTTTCGCATTGAAAATTGAAATAATTGTACTCTGCTTATATTTTTCCTCAGCTTGTGTTGCGATTTTCGATGTTACTCATCAAGTCTGTAGGTGAATGAGCAACTAAATTATGAATCACTGCTAGAGAAGGTTTTTCGTCTCACGAATTGCTAAAAACTGAGAAAAAAAAATAGTTCAATGAAACGTATTATTTATTTCGTACACATTATGATGACGCCTATCCACGAATGTGACTAACTGATCCTTGTCCCACTCCCTGAGCTCCAAAGTGAGGAATGGCGTAAACATACTCGGCAATGTTGCCCAAAATTCCAGGTTTATAGTGCGCAGCCTGAACAGCGCTGGCAACAAGTTCAGGAGGGCAGGTGCAGAATTCACTGCCATAAATTTCATATACACCATTAATGAAGAATGGTGAATGTGGGGAGTAGTTGGGGTAACCTGGTTGAACTATGCCTGCGGGGGGACAGCTGCAACATCCATAATTTGGGAAGAATTGAATTCCCAAATTTCTGTAGTAGTTGAATAAATTGTAGTATTCAATTTTTCCGTTTTTATGGAACCCAAATAATGTTTCAACACCTCTGCCAAACAATTTTGCAGCTCCTGTTACGACTCCTGCTGCTCCATTTGCCAACCCTGCGGCTCCTCCTACAAAAGCATGAGCGGCTCCTTCGGCTACGTTCGCAGCTCCCCCTGCCAAACTTGCAGCTCCACCTGCAACAGCCTTTGCAGCTTCTCCGAATGCTCCATCGATGAAACCAGGGTGGGCACAGGCAACTCCCAAAACAGCCAAAGCAACAATCTAGGAAATAAAATAATATCAAGATATGTTGTTTTGTACGTAAACAATTCAAATATTCAGTTCTTAGAACAATGATTTGTTTCTTATATTCGACACCAAGATGAGATAAAATAATAAGGATTGCTATGTTTCATCTCTTGGTTCGAACAACAATAATATCTGAATATATATATATATAATGTTTTTTGTGGAAAAATCATATATTCCGTTCAGGAAGACATATTTGACAGATTTTCGAGCTCACTCACAAGTGGAGAAGAAATTGCACTCTTTAGGTCGATATCAACGAATAAGCCAATATGAAAATATTGTGGATTATCATGGGGAACTAACAGAAACTCAATTATTTCACGAAACTAGAAAATTTTGATTTATATTGCTATCATGACATTATAGTGCAATAATTTCATGTGGCCTGAATTAACACTTTGATTTTTATTTCGTGTATTATAGGTTAATCAGGCTCATTCTTGATATATTGATATTTTGTGATTATTCGAAATGAGATTCAGGAAATAAAATCGATTTCATGACATACACTAATTTTCCTTCATTGTCATAAGGAGAGATTTTTCACAAATATAGACTTATGAAAACACAAAGTTGCATACATATAAAAATGTTCTCGATACTGAATACCTAATAGGAAAAATTTGTTAAGTTGAACTCACCAATACTCTCATTCTTGTAGGTAGTTTTCTTCACTGTCTACTGAAAGTGATATGGAACTTCCTTTCATTCCTCTTCAATATATAGTAACGTATACCAATGAGTCCCCATTAAATTCTACTTCCCCAAATTCGAAATAAATGGTGTTGTTTTCAACATTCCTGGCTAATGTTTCACTGATATAATAATATGCAGATGATACATAGAAATTAAATGTATTGAAACGATAAAATAATGCATTAATCATATCGAAAAAGTAACGGAGGAGTTTTAGTTTTTTTTACTTATTTGGTATAACTGTCTCAAACTGCAAAACACAAAATTTATAAGTTACATTTTGACTGTTTCTGTTCCTAATAAATAATTGAAAATCAAAAACGTGTATGGAAGAAGTTGAACTGAAAGTTTTACAAGCACTCTCTAGGTTATTTACTTCAAAATCAACCATGCATGATGGAGCTACAATCTTTCCCCCTATTGAGGCAATGTAACCATCTATGATTCAAGAGGTGACTAATTTACACTAACAGAAAATGTTATCTCTTAGTGTTTCTATGAATTATTTTTTAAAAACATTTGACATAGTCAGTGGGCATACTTGAAGACTGGTGTTAAATCGAATCATCTTTCTTTGAGACTGGCCTGAATAGATTGTTCGAAAGATGATTTAATTATTTTTCACTAAATATCACTCAAAATAAACTGAATACATGTGCTTTTTCATGAGGGTAGTCGAATTTTAGTGATCCACCTAGTAACATTGTTCGTTTTTCAATTCGAAAAACTGTTTTCATCTATTAGAAAAAAAGTATCAAGAGATTCATGGGGAACGAGCGCGTCAAAAACTATCAACAACTTAAATATTCCGATTGACCTGAAGGAATATCTGATTAACAGGAAAAAATCTTCACGTACACCTCGAGTATATGGCCTTCCCAAAATACACCAGCCGAACATTTTACTCCTTCTCATAGTTAGTGCATTCGCCTCACCAAGAAGCTATAGCTAAATATCTCGCAAACATTCTCCAACCTCTTGCAGAACAATCCTCATCATATGTCCAAAACTCATTTCATTTCATAGAAATCATCAAATCGGTCAATTTCCAACCCACAGAATTCCTGGTAACATTCGACGTAATATCCCTTTTCACAAATATCCCCTTATCAGATACACAGCATTCTAAAAACGAAACATCAAGTCTCCAGGGCAGTGAAAGGCGCCCCTATGGGTTCTCCTCTTTCGCAAGTACTTGCGAACCTCTACATGGAAGATTTCGAGTTTAGAGCAATTGGTACATCTGCATTGGAGCCAACGTGTTGGCTTCGTTGAGGGTATGATGTCTTTGCTATCTGGCCTCATGGTTCCGAAAGCCTCCACACCTTCCTCAATCACCTTAACAATATTATTTTTCTGAGCACTTTCTGCTCAATGAAGTTTTTTCTGAAAATCAATACTTTTCGACTTATTCGCGAGTGAAATTGTCGGTTTTCAGGCAAAAAAACGTTTTCAGATCCTTTTTCGCGAAAAACTGAAAAAATATGCATCCAATCGAAAAACCTACGGAGAGCAAAATTATAGCTTTCGAAAAAACAAAGGCGATCGTTCATTTGTGATGTATGCGAACCCACAACAAACTGAATAATAGCATGTTGAAAGTTGATTGGTATTTTCAAACGCCAAAATGGAAAGTTTTTACGTACAATAACCAAAAACCAGGGCATTTTTCGGTAAAAACTCATTGGATCTTTTTTGAATTCCTTCAGAAATCCTTTAATTTTGTTATTTATAAAAGTTTCTAGCATCAAAACTGACCGAGGTATGAAGGAAAAATTGTTGAATCCTATTTTTTCGTTGAAAAAAAATTGTGAATAACTCATCCTCTCTTCCCCCTTTTCGAAAAAAATCGTTGTTACTCCATAATTCACTTAATTCATGTTCTTATAATGAGTTCTGAGTTTCTCATCAATTGTAAGTACGCAGTTTTGGAAAAAATTGAGATTGAAGAGGAAAAATCATATACGTAATTCAGGGAAAAATCATAATTTCTTCGAAATAACTCGAAAAGTATTGATCACATGCAAAATTTTCTGGTGTACGAATTTGAAGGTTATTCTTGTCTGAAAATTTTGGTATTTCATTTTGTTCTGCAGGATGGAAACAGAGTAAGACATGGCCAGTTAAATATTGTGACGGTTCGTGCAAAGTACCTTTTTTGAGCCCTTGCAGCATGAACGTTTTCAAAACTATAATCTGAAACGAGAAATCATGTGAATGAGCTTATAGCTCTTGAAAAAAGCTACAAAATACTCTTTTGGTGGATTTGATTGCCTGAAGACTAAGCGAGTTATGGAAAAAAAACAAAAAAAATTCAGTACACATAGTAACTTAATTTTAGGTCTAGTGAAACTATATGATTTCAATCGATCACACATCCAAATCTAGACTTAACCTTTTAACCTTTCAATGGGGTAGTTTTCACCCTTAAAAAATCAAAAGCAACCCCGAGTACAGAGGTAACTTTAAAGTAGAGTCTCAATCTGAATTTTCATAAGGGTGGTATTTAGGGGTCGAAACTGTTTAATAGATCAGAAATTGTCCATCAAGGTTAATTCAACGTATTCACAGATGACTGCCCGCTCAAAACTAGTATTTTTTATTTGTTCTTTAATAAGGGTAGTTTTCACCTCGGATGAATAAAAATCAACCCCAGGCACAACCTCAACTTTGAAGTAGATGGTAAAGCTAAATCTCAAATTAAATGCAAATAGATACTGAATAAGTTGAATAACTGCCAAATAACATGTACTTAAATTATTATTTTCTGATGATATTCTGTCACAATCGTTGAGGGCTGATACTGATTACTGAACCATATATTATATTGAAAATCATATTAAAAACTATCAATTCATTGATTTTACTGATATAAATATGATTTCAGTTTATTACATGCTCCAATCTGAAATTTTGATATTTTTTTTCGAATAGGGGTGGTTTTAAACCCCTCCTCCAAAAAAAGCAACCCTCGGCACAGGGTAGATTTCGAAATAGAGGGTAAGCAGAACCTATATCCGAATTTTCATACGAATCGGTGCTGTATGGGATAAATAAACAGTTTACACTTTTTTTACCGTCATAGACTGGAGTATTATATCTTTTCTCTAACAGATGGAAACAGTTTTTCGAATTGAAAAACGAACAATGAGAAATTATTGTTACTAGGAGAATCACTAGAATTCGACTATCCTTATGAAAAATCAGATGTATCCAGTTTATTTTGAGTTATATTAAGTAAAATATAATTCATAGAAACACTGTGAGTTATCATTTTCTGTTAGTGTAAATTGGTCACCTCTTGAATCATAGATGGTTACATGGGCTCAATAGGAGAAAAGATTGTAGCTCCATCATGCATGGTTGATTTTGAAGTGAATAACGTAGAGAGTGCTTGTAAAACTTTCAGTTCAACTTCTTTCATACACGTTTTTGAACTTCAATTATTTATTAGGAATAGAAAGAGTCAAAAAGTAACTTATAAATTTTGTGTTTTGCAGTTTGAGACATTTATACCAAAGAAATAAAAAAAATTAAAACTCCTTCGTTACTTTTTCGATATGATAAATGCATTATTTTCTCGTTTCAATACATTTAATTTCTATGTATCATCTGCATATTATTATATCAGTGAAACATTAGCCAAAAATGTTGAAAACGACACCATTTATTTCGAATTTGGGAAAGTAGACTTTAATGGGGATTCATTGTATACGTTACTATATATTGAAGAGGAATGAAAAGAGGTTCCATATCACTTTCAGTAGACAGTGAAGAAAACTACCTAAAACAATGAGAGTATTGGTGAGTTCAACTTGACGAATTTTTCCTATTAGGTATTCAGTATCGGGAACATTTTTATATCTATGCAATTTTGTGTTTCCATACTTCTATATTTGTGAAAAATCTCTCTTAATGACAATGAAGGCAAATTAGTGTATGTCATGAAATCGATTTTATTTCCTGAATCTCATTTCGAATAATCACAAAATATTAATATATCATGAGTGAGCCTGATCAACCTCTAATACACGAAATGATAATCAAAGTGTAAATTCAGGCCACATGAAATTATTTCACTATAATGTCATGATAGCAATATAAACCAAAATTTCCTAGTTTCGTGAAATAATTGAGTTTCTGTTAGTTCCACATGATAATTCACAATATTTTCGCATTGGCTTATTCGTTATTATCGACCTAAAGAGTGCAATTTCTTCTCCACTCCTGAGTGAACTCTGTCAAATATGTCTTCCTGCACGGAATATATGATTTTTCCACAATATATATATATATATATATATATATATATATATATATATATATATATATATATATATATATATATATATATATATATAACTTATATATCAATAATATTCAGATATAATTGTTGTTTGAACCAAGAGATGAAACATAGCAATCCTTATTATTTTATCTTATCTTGGTGTCGAATATAAGAAACAAAACATTGTTCTAAGAACTGAATAATTGAATTGTTTACGTACAAAACAACTTATCCTGATATTATTTCATTTCCTAGATTGTTGCTTTGGCTGTTTTGGGAATTACCTGTGCCCACCCTGGTTTCATCGATGGAGCATTTGGAGAAGCTGCAAAGGCTGTTGCAGGTGGAGCTGCAAGTTTGGCAGGGAGAGCTGCGAACGTAGCCGAAGGAGCCGCTCATGCTTTTGTAGGAGGAGCCGCAGGGTTAGCAAATGGAGCAGCAGGAGTCGTAACAGGAGCTGCAAAATTGTTTGGCAGAGGTGTTGAAACATTATTTGGGTTCCATAAAAACGGAAAAATTGAATACTACAATTTATTCAACTACTACAGAAATTTGGGAATTCAATTCTTCCCAAATTATGGATGTTGTAGCTGTCCCCCAGAAGGCATAGTTCGACCAGGTTACCCCAACTACTCCCCACATTCACCATTCTTCATCAATGGTGTATATGAAATTTATGGCAGTAAATTCTGCACCTGCCCCCCTGAACTTGTTGCCAGCGCTGTTCAGGCTGCGCACTATAAACCTGGAATTTTGGGCAACATTG
This sequence comes from Zygogramma bicolorata, assembly GCA_032362365.1. Lineage (NCBI taxonomy): Eukaryota > Metazoa > Arthropoda > Insecta > Coleoptera > Chrysomelidae > Zygogramma > Zygogramma bicolorata. The sequence goes on along the minus strand of JAVJAQ010003800.1, from coordinate 4,954,824 downwards.
CCGAGTATGTTTACGCCATTCCTCAGTTTGGAGCTCAGGGAGTGGGACAAGGAACAGTTAGTCACATTCGTGGATAGGCGTCATCATACTGTGTACGAAATAAATAATAAGTTTTATTAAACTATTTTTTTTTTCAGTCCTTCGCATAATTTAGTTGTTCATTCATCTACAAGAACAGACTTGATGAGTTACATCGAAAATCGCAACTCAAGGTGAAGAATAATATAAACAGAGCACAATGACATCAAATGTCAACGCTCACTTCATGGTTAGATCTGTATCATGGGTCAAAATATTAATATGTGTTTCACTAGAGGTGTTTGAGCATCTAGCTCGATAGAACCACGTAATTCACTATAGTTTACAAAAAGGCTACAAGTGTTCCCCTATACAATGGCTGCTTCAGGCGTTTTATGGTACTATAACGATCATATACTGTGAAATTTATATGAATACATATACTTACATATGGTTCACTCGCTAAACTGATCTCAACTACTGATTTATGTTTCGCTTTGAGGAAATAAATTGATTAATGAGATGTTCATCAATCAGCAATTCAACCGACCTAACTCCATTGATTTCTGAGTTCTGGACCTTTTTTTCCAAATGCAATATACATCATAGTTATGACTGAACTCATATCTTTCAGTCAGAAGTTTTTTGACAAATGTCCAAATTCTTTTTTCATTCGAAAACTAACTCTTTTCACCTTTATTCTCTTGCTGAAATATCGTTTTACGTTTTACCAATATAGAGTTTGGTGCAAGTACATACGATAATTTGTTTATACCTGATCCTTTCGATACTGAAATTTCATCCTTATTGTTTTCAAAGAATTTCCCCAACATATCAACCGTTCTGTATGATGTGTCCAATTCATTATCCTTAAAAAATCAAGCAATATTATTGGTGAGTTCGCTCACTCAGGTCGATCTCAAGCCATTCGCTATTATATTTTATGATCGGTTAGACCTGATTGATAGCTTGTTTGAATGATTTCTTGAACAGAATGGACTCAACATTAATCACAGCGTAAACGTTGACAGCAATCTGCTTAACAATTTTTTTTTTGGGCAACAACGGTAACGATATGAACTTCGTTCTGTTTTGAGTTACCTCATAAACAATTAATAATTCAAGTCTATCTATTCACGAGAAATTATAGTAAACGCCAAAAGGTATTGCCATACGTTGGTGAAAAATTTACTGACACAAATCTACTCCGTCCTCTCATCAAATATCAATTACATTACAATAATTGGTATAACTAGCTTATATGGGCTTTCTCCAATTGGTACTAACATTCACCAGAAACAGTTACAAACTCATTTCAATACTTCATAGGAGAAAACTTCGAAATGTTCGTGGGTGATATAAATTCAAGCCTATAAGACAAGCTATCCAATGAAACTTATTTATTTTTTAATAATATCTTGTCTGAAAATGGTTTCAGTTCATATATGAATTATTCTACAAGGGTTATGAGCATTACTATAATTCATTCATGAGGAATACTGCCAGACAATAGGATATCATGGTATTACTGAAAGATTTTTGACTCCACCTGAAAGAGTTGATTTTATATAGAAACTCCTTTTATCAGTCGGGAGTTTTTTGCTCATGTCGTCATGCCTATAGATACTGACGAGTCTGATAGATTTTCGATGGCCAGTCGGATTTCTCTGATTTCCTCGTCTATTCCTTGTTCTGTTGTCAAATCGGTTGTTTGTTATGGAAAAGTCGGGATGTGTTCAACATCTACTAGGTTGAGTTCATTCGCTTCTTCTGCGGAGTTTCTCGAGAGGCAATCTGCGTCTGCATTGGATTTTCCACTTTTATGCTACATTTGGTAGTTGAATTCCGCTAGTTCAAGAGACCAAGGTCTAACTTGCCTGTGAGATCTGTGAGTGATCGTATACAACAAAGAGCATGGTGATCTGTCCATATTTTCACTGGTATTCCGTAGATTAAATGTGTTAGGTACCCCACCCCAGTGCCCACATCAGAGCTTATGTACGCTACAAGGTGATATATTTTATCTTCTCCTTTTTGTAATAGGTGCTAATGTAATTTTTTTTCAAATCTTCGAAGGCTTTTTGTTGGTCTTCTTCCCCTTTGAAACCTGTATCTTTTCTTGTCTCTTTATGGAAGTGGTTCGCTATCAAGGCAAAATTCCTTATTAATTTTCGATAAAAGTTACAGAGTCCAATGGAACTCTGGGTTTGTTCGACCGTTTTCGGTACTGGGAATTTATTTACCGATGGAATGAGCTCCTCGTCTGGCGATAGAGCAGACTCCCAAGGAAGTCATTTAGGACCTTTCCTTTTCAACATATTCGTAAACGATATAAAAAGAAAAATCGAAAATTCAGAGGTAATAATGTTTGCGATCACTTGAAACTTTTTAAAACTATCCAATCACGTCAGGACTGCATAGGTATACAATCGGACTTGACAATGTTAGCTGATTGGTGTTCTCTGAATCATATGGATGTTAATGTTGACAAATGTAAAACAAATACTTTTTATCGCTCGGTAGGTAAGCATGAATTTGTGTATAACATAAATGGGAAACCCTTAGAATCCGTATCATCTATACGCGACTTAGGCATAATTATGGATGTCAAATTGAATTTTCATCTTCATTATGAACATATAACGAATAGGGCATTGAAAATGCTACGTTTTCTTTGCAGAACAACAAGGGATTTTACAAATGTAAGTTCTATCAAAATTATTTATTATTCATTGGTGCGGTCAGTTATGGAATATTGTAGCCTTGTTTGGTCACCAACATACGAAGTTCATAGTCATAGTATAGAGAGGGTTCAAAATAAATTTTTAAGCTATATCTCATTCAAACTAAATATGCCACTGAATATGCATTCTCAAATTGAAATTTGCACTCAAGCCGATCTTCAAATGCTTAGTACTCGTAGAGCACAAGCAGATATAATTTTCCTCCATAAAATACTAAATTCAAAAATAATTTGTCCACAAATTCTTCCGCAAATAAATCTTCATGTTCCTCCCAGACATACTCGTAACAAGCAAGTATTCGCAATTGAATTCCATAGATGCAATTATGGCAAGCATTCTCCTTTGTGTCGTATTATTACATTTTTCCATATAAGTTGAGCACATTATTTGTATTCGAGCCCAATAAGTACTTTGAGGTTTTGTTTTCAGTTTAAGTACAAATGTGTTAACCTAGGAAACTTGTACAATCTTGTATATCTACTGGGGTTACCCGTCAATAAATAAAATAAAATAAAATATCCCATCTTTGCCTACTTGACGATTATTTTCATGTAGACACATTTACTAGGTGGAAGAGTCTTCCCTCCGTTTTTCTAGATGCTCCTCCAGTATTTGCGAAAAACAATGACGTCATTCAAGTATATGAGCACGTCTCTCCACTTCAAGCCCCTGAATACCATATCAGCTAGAGATTGGAATGTGGTGGAGGAATTACACAGCCCGAATGGCAAAGAGTTGAATTCATAACTTCCATGTCACTGTGCGGTAAATGCTGTGCACTGCTTCCAATTTTCTTCAACGTTGACTTGCCAATAAGCACTGAACATGTCTAGCGTTGAGAAGTATTTTGCTCACCCTAAATACGTAAGGATATCATCTATGTTCGGTATTGGATATGAAGACTTCTTCGTCACTTCATTGAGTTTCCTGTAATCTACACAAAATTGAATTGATTGATCCTTTTTCCTAACTAGAACAATTGGCCTAGTCTATGGTGATTGACATGGTCTTATGATATTATACTTAAGCATTTCCTCGATTTGGTTGTCAATATTAATTCGTTCTTTTTGTGATACTTCGTGGGATCTACATTTTATTGGTTAGTATCCCCAACGTCTATCACGTGTTCCGCTCTTTCGATTGTTAAACAGTACCGGTACTTCTTCAGTTGGGAAAGTGACTTCCCATAGTAATTTCACTTTGCTGCCTTTTTTTTAAATGATACTCATTAGTTTCTTCCCTTTGTCTGGATATTGTATGCATATGAGTCCTCTCGCACATACAAATTTTTCGTTTACTTTGAAATCCCAGAGAATATCTCTATCGGTGTGTATTTCTTTCCAATTGACCGTAAACTCTTTGGTTTGTTTATTCAGCATTCCATCTTTCTAATTCAACTCGTGGTATCGGTAGTGTAGTGGTTAGTATATCTGCCTATCAAGCGGAAGGCCGGGGTTCGAATCCTCGCCAGGCCACCGTGCTGGGTAATTGCACGTTAAAAGGTAAGGCCTCGTTGATCCATTGCTCGCACAAGTTTCGACTTCTGAGGGTTGACGTTCGTCAGCTGGTTAACGAAAACGAACAATTTTAGAACAACTTTGAGCGTGTTTTGTTTTGTGTTTGCGCCTATGTTTGTCATTTTTTCATTTTCTCAGCATTGCAAGAATTGGTTCAATTGGTTTATTGAAAACGGTCAGTTGACAAAACGCAAACCTTCCTCTTGATAATGTGCACAAATTCTAACAGTTTCGGGATGTTAGAAATAATGGAAATATTCACTCTACAATCGATGCTTATTCTGTGAATATTAATGTAGGAGTTACAAACCATGCAAGTACGGCTTGTTGCTGGAGATAAAATATTGAGACGAAGACTGCTGGAATCATTTTCCAATTGTCGTTGAGTGTTGCCTAGAAACAATTGAAACAAGTTCTGCTGCAGCAATATCGAGAGGAGGTCTTTCCGCAGCTTATCTTCCTGGTTCAGCCTTTTTTTCATATATATGCTAGTCATATGCTGAATTCTAGAATTTTTATCACAAACGTAACAGCCCGCTCAATTTACCAACGCCATTTGGAATGATATATCACTACTCCTGAACTATCATAACCAATTAAATGATGAAAAACAAATTCCAAAAAGGAAACGTATCAAATTACAATACCTATTCTGAAATTAACAATAAGTCTCAGTATGACAAGTTCATTGACAGACCTTTGTTGATTATACATCGTCTACTTGATATTATATCGAATATCTGCCAATAGTTCAGAAACCCATTCTTGAATTCAATGGGGTGAATTTATAGTGTTTCCGATTTTGAAATAACCGATAAATGGAGTATGTAATGGAAAACAAAAGAGAATAATTGAAATACATTCTTACATGTAAATCATCGATAAGAGGTTAAAAATGGAACCAAAGCGTTTGCTTTCGACGAGATGAAAAATACCAAGCAATGTTGCCAGACTTTCAATAATGGTTTAAAGATGTGGTAGAGTGAGAGCATACATTTTTTTGAAATGTAAAAAAAAATTGGGTTCCATGCAACACACACCCCGATCATATTTATCGTTCTAATGACGGGAAGACCCAGTATATTAGAATTATTTCTATTCATGCCTCCCTATGTACTCAAAATTTCGATCAGTAATGATTATTATCACCTTTACGTATTTCTATTGATAGCCAGCTAATATTAAAATCATGGAACACGAATTAGAAAAAAACCGTCGCTGCCAAGATCAAATTTTCCTATTAGCAATAAAAGCGTTCTATCAATCTTTTCCACGTTTCTTTTCGTTTTTTTGCGACAAAGCTCAAATCAACAAAATTAATTCAACTACGTTATTTTAAATTGTTGAATTAATTATTATTAAATTCATATATCTGATGTGATTGTTGTCTGTAATCTTCACTCTCTTTTATATTTATTTTGATCTCCACGTTCACACGATTTACTATTTGAGAAAAATCTTGGCCACTAGTAGAATGTCCGCATAAACAAGTTCCTTCAACTGGTCATGCAAATGGTAATAAGCTCCTCAATTCAATTATGTAGATCATGATTGATGTGATGCTGAGCAGTGACAATGGCAGAGAACCGTAACGAGAAATACAGTTGAGTATCGTCTGCATAGTGATGAATGTTACATTTTTGCACAGATTTATGAAGAACACAAATTCACAGACTGAATAATAAAGGACCGAGAATAGATCCTCGAGGAGCTTTGGATACGGGTAGAGTCTCCGAGATGATATCATTCACGACGTCAGGTCGGAAAAATTCGAAGGGGAATTGCACTTAGCTAGGAAAATAATCAAGCCAGTCTTCCAACATTCTGGAAAAACACTTTTAGTTAAGATTTTGTTTATAAGAAATGTTAAGGGGTTTAGTATATGTATGTCGATAATGTGAATCATTTGGAGTGGGATATCATCTGAACCGGTTGCATTACTCTTGATGGGTTTGAGGTATTTCTGCATGACTCTAGTTGAGACCGTAGTAAACTGGTAAAAATTTTCTATTTCTGGGTGGTAACGGTGTCGTTCCAGCGACGAAATTTGAAGGGCTGTTTGCTCGGGCTGGAAGACTGTACTGAAAATTTTGTTGATACGATTCGCGTCATTCAAGTCACTCTGAGAGTTTGAGTTGCTATTTTTTCTCAATATATCTAGTGATCTCGATGTGTTCCAAGTTGCTTTGAAGATTTTTTTCGAAAGGAAATTTGAGGTGAGCTTTTTTCTCCCGACGAATAGCTCCTGTGGTGTAATTTATGAGGTCTTTATAGCTATTTCAGTCGGCAGCTAAATGTGTCAGATCAAATCTCTACGAAGCGCAGTCTCTGAGAGAGATCATTTTCTTGATAATATAAATTAGCCAAGGAGCTGGTGGCTCGCCTACTCGTTCAGTGAGGAGAGGGGAATGCCTTTCAAAAAGCAGGATGATATTATTTTTCAAGAACGAGGCCATTTCGTCTGCATCATCAAGCTGTCAGATGTCATCCCAGTGAAAATTGTCAATATCGAAACAAAATAGTTCGTGATCGAGGCTGCGTATTTCACGAAATGAAATCATTTGACTTTCGAAAGTATATGTATGGCGCAAGATACCGTCATTTTTTACTGATAAATCCTCAACATATCGACATATCGACCACATCGTCGGCGTCGGCATTATCGAAGATTTCAACTTCATAGATAGCTCTCATTTACCTAGTCTGTCAAAATATAATAATGAATATATATTTATGGTTTCGTTCTGATGGAGGCGTTAAGCATAGCAGTAATATTCCAGAAATATCTGTTGTGTCACGAGAATTCCCGCAATGGACAATGTCTGTATCACTCAACTGAAATATTAGCGGCATTTCGAACAATAAAACTAGGCTGGCCCTGATGACCGACAGTGCAACAGAAGATACTGACTTGAGAAAATGGCTGATGAAAAGTGGACGGTTTAATTTCGAGAACTGAGTGAGACTTCAGTCATCGAAGAGGGTTGAGGTTTTGATGAAGGAAGCGAGAACCTATATCTTTTTTGTACGTTCGGTTATTAGATAGTTTGTGGTAGCTATAGTATCTTGTCAGTGTTAGCTTGTTCTGTATAACTGCCTTGAGTAAAAATACGCTTCGAGTAAAAGTAATTTCCCAGCTCATCTTCTTAGTGGTGAGGCACGAGCACATTGTTGAATTAATGTAAATGAACATATTTTTCACAAGTTTCGGAAGGCAGAACAACAAACTGTTGTCAAAGTTCTTGACAGTATTCAATAATCGTGACAGAAAGCCAGGAAAGATGAAAGGTATAACAAGTGTAAGCAACTATTATTACTTCAAAGCTCTCCAAAATTCTTGGTATCTGTGAGGTGTGATGACGTGATGGGATATATAAAATTGTTTCACTATCCCACAAGGAAACTTCATTTTCGAAACCTGAAGAGGGAAGGATGAATGGCCATTTTTTGCTGCCAGAAGGAAAACATTAATATATGTTTGTATTATCAAAAATGCCATAGCAACAGAGCATCATCAAAACTATGACGGACGACGCAACACGTATTTGGTACTATTTCGCAAAATTTTTGGGCTTGAGGACCGTGTACTGGAATTTTGAATTCCGGAGCTACATCTGGGGCAGCCATCTTCAGCGGCGTGGTCGGAGTTTAACTTTCCTCTGCGAGTCTACTATGACTGATGATCATCAATAGATGTCAGATTGTGATGTCAGATGAGAACCGAAAAAAACTACATTAAATACATTCATAATGAATACAAATTCAAAACTAATTGAATTAAAAATCTCTCAGGTACTAATACTCCAGATGATTCAAATTTTCTGGCTTGAAGATACAAGTTCAGCACTGAACCTATCATGGGTAGGGATTTCTGGAAAAGGGAATCATTCCTCAATTTACTGATATTATCACAAATTTTGTTCATTTTCAAGACATCTCTCAATTGTTTATCATAATCCAAACTTATTGGTCACTAATTCTGACAAGGCCCATGTTGTTACAGACTCTCAGTCTCAGATTCAAATCAAATATAATCAGATTATAGAAAAATCACACAATTCAAATGGAGCGGATAAAATTTGTCCAGAATTCTATGCTCAGATTTCATGACAATAATTATTCCTGTACTAGTTGTGTTCTAAAGCAGCGTACAGTAGAAAATTTTGAGTAAGTATCTACTGATAATATGAGTTGTTTACTCTCAATCAACGGCTACAGTATGCCATGGACGGCTGGGAATATATTTACTCATTGAAGGCCCCTTCTGGATATTATTATGAAATTTCCTCGAGCACGAAAGGCCAATAAACCATTCACGAGCCCTTAATAATGCCTTCTCGATTTCCATATAATTATAATGTGATTATGACGTGATATCTTCTCTCATTTTCTCTGGATCAACTAACTGAAGACTTTCGGAAATCACCCCTTTTTGTAGAACTAGTTTATAGCTCACACCCTCTCAACATTCTCATAAATCAAAATATTTGAAATAACTTGCTTCCTAAATTCATACCGGAACAACATTCAACCATTTCGATGAGAAATAAAAAACATTTTGATGCATTATTTTGTTTATTTCATTTATTGTTCAAGAATGTGTTATACTTAAAATCCAAAGTGAGGAAGGGCGTGAACGTACTCGCCGATGTTGCCCAAAAACAAGGTCAGGAGGGCATGTGCAGAATTCACTGTCATGAATTTATATACACCATTGATGAAGGATGGTGAATGTGTATTCATAAAAAGCACAGTATCTAATCGTTATGGTACCATAAAACGCCTGAATATGCTATTGTATAGGGGAACACGTGTAGCGTTTCTGTAAACTATAGTTTAGTAAAGTTGCTTTGAAGATTTTTTTCGAAAGGAAATTTGAGGTGAGCTTTTTTCTCCCGACGAATAGCTCCTGTGGTGTAATTTATGAGGTCTTTATAGCTATTTCAGTCGGCAGCTAAATGTGTCAGATCAAATCTCTACGAAGCGCAGTCTCTGAGAGAGATCATTTTCTTGATAATATAAATTAGCCAAGGAGCTGGTGGCTCGCCTACTCGTTCAGTGAGGAGAGGGGAATGCCTTTCAAAAAGCAGGATGATATTATTTTTCAAGAACGAGGCCATTTCGTCTGCATCATCAAGCTGTCAGATGTCATCCCAGTGAAAATTGTCAATATCGAAACAAAATAGTTCGTGATCGAGGCTGCGTATTTCACGAAATGAAATCATTTGACTTTCGAAAGTATATGTATGGCGCAAGATACCGTCATTTTTTACTGATAAATCCTCAACATATCGACATATCGACCACATCGTCGGCGTCGGCATTATCGAAGATTTCAACTTCATAGATAGCTCTCATTTACCTAGTCTGTCAAAATATAATAATGAATATATATTTATGGTTTCGTTCTGATGGAGGCGTTAAGCATAGCAGTAATATTCCAGAAATATCTGTTGTGTCACGAGAATTCCCGCAATGGACAATGTCTGTATCACTCAACTGAAATATTAGCGGCATTTCGAACAATAAAACTAGGCTGGCCCTGATGACCGACAGTGCAACAGAAGATACTGACTTGAGAAAATGGCTGATGAAAAGTGGACGGTTTAATTTCGAGAACTGAGTGAGACTTCAGTCATCGAAGAGGGTTGAGGTTTTGATGAAGGAAGCGAGAACCTATATCTTTTTTGTACGTTCGGTTATTAGATAGTTTGTGGTAGCTATAGTATCTTGTCAGTGTTAGCTTGTTCTGTATAACTGCCTTGAGTAAAAATACGCTTCGAGTAAAAGTAATTTCCCAGCTCATCTTCTTAGTGGTGAGGCACGAGCACATTGTTGAATTAATGTAAATGAACATATTTTTCACAAGTTTCGGAAGGCAGAACAACAAACTGTTGTCAAAGTTCTTGACAGTATTCAATAATCGTGACAGAAAGCCAGGAAAGATGAAAGGTATAACAAGTGTAAGCAACTATTATTACTTCAAAGCTCTCCAAAATTCTTGGTATCTGTGAGGTGTGATGACGTGATGGGATATATAAAATTGTTTCACTATCCCACAAGGAAACTTCATTTTCGAAACCTGAAGAGGGAAGGATGAATGGCCATTTTTTGCTGCCAGAAGGAAAACATTAATATATGTTTGTATTATCAAAAATGCCATAGCAACAGAGCATCATCAAAACTATGACGGACGACGCAACACGTATTTGGTACTATTTCGCAAAATTTTTGGGCTTGAGGACCGTGTACTGGAATTTTGAATTCCGGAGCTACATCTGGGGCAGCCATCTTCAGCGGCGTGGTCGGAGTTTAACTTTCCTCTGCGAGTCTACTATGACTGATGATCATCAATAGATGTCAGATTGTGATGTCAGATGAGAACCGAAAAAAACTACATTAAATACATTCATAATGAATACAAATTCAAAACTAATTGAATTAAAAATCTCTCAGGTACTAATACTCCAGATGATTCAAATTTTCTGGCTTGAAGATACAAGTTCAGCACTGAACCTATCATGGGTAGGGATTTCTGGAAAAGGGAATCATTCCTCAATTTACTGATATTATCACAAATTTTGTTCATTTTCAAGACATCTCTCAATTGTTTATCATAATCCAAACTTATTGGTCACTAATTCTGACAAGGCCCATGTTGTTACAGACTCTCAGTCTCAGATTCAAATCAAATATAATCAGATTATAGAAAAATCACACAATTCAAATGGAGCGGATAAAATTTGTCCAGAATTCTATGCTCAGATTTCATGACAATAATTATTCCTGTACTAGTTGTGTTCTAAAGCAGCGTACAGTAGAAAATTTTGAGTAAGTATCTACTGATAATATGAGTTGTTTACTCTCAATCAACGGCTACAGTATGCCATGGACGGCTGGGAATATATTTACTCATTGAAGGCCCCTTCTGGATATTATTATGAAATTTCCTCGAGCACGAAAGGCCAATAAACCATTCACGAGCCCTTAATAATGCCTTCTCGATTTCCATATAATTATAATGTGATTATAACGTGATATCTTCTCTCATTTTCTCTGGATCAACTAACTGAAGACTTTCGGAAATCACCCCTTTTTGTAGAACTAGTTTATAGCTCACACCCTCTCAACATTCTCATAAATCAAAATATTTGAAATAACTTGCTTCCTAAATTCATACCGGAACAACATTCAACCATTTCGATGAGAAATAAAAAACATTTTGATGCATTATTTTGTTTATTTCATTTATTGTTCAAGAATGTGTTATACTTAAAATCCAAAGTGAGGAAGGGCGTGAACGTACTCGCCGATGTTGCCCAAAAACAAGGTCAGGAGGGCATGTGCAGAATTCACTGTCATGAATTTATATACACCATTGATGAAGGATGGTGAATGTGTATTCATAAAAAGCACAGTATCTAATCGTTATGGTACCATAAAACGCCTGAATATGCTATTGTATAGGGGAACACGTGTAGCGTTTCTGTAAACTATAGTGAAAATCACTTTAAAGTGTTTTTGAATTACGTCATTCTATCAAGCTAGTGGAGCATATAAATCTCTTGAACCATGATAGAGATTTAACTATGAAGTGACCGGTGACATTTTTTTATATGTATTGTCGTTGGTCAAAAAACCATTTTTCATGATGACAATTGAAATCATTTTACTCTGCTTGTATTTCTCCTCAGCTTGAGTTGCGATTTTCGATGTTACTCATCAAGACTGTTCTTGTAGATGGAAGAGAAACTAAATCATGGATCACTGCTAGAAAAGGTTTTTTTATTTCACGAATTGCAAAGAACTGTAAAACAACAGTCTAATGGAAATTGTTATTTATTTCGTAAACAGTATGATGACGCCTATCCACGAATGTACTAACTGTTCCTTGTCCCACTCCCTAAGCTCCAAACTGGGGAATGGCGTAAACGTACTCGCCGATGTTGCCCAAAATTCCCGGTTTATAGTGCGCAGCCTGAACAGCGCTGGCAACAAGTTCAGGAGGGCAGGTGCAGAATTTACTGCCATAAATTTCATATACACCATTAATGAAAAACGGTGAATGTGGGGAGTAGTTGGGGTAATCTGGTTGAACTATACCTGCTGGGGGACAGCTACAACATCCATAATTTGGGAAGAATTGAATTCCCAAATTGCTGTAGTAATTGAATAAATTGTAGTATTCAATTTTTCCGTTTTTATGGAACCCAAACGATGTTTCAACACCTCTGCTAAACCATTTCGCTGCTCCTGCTGCTCCATTTGCCAACCCAGTGGCTCCTCCTGCCAAACCTGTGGCTCCCCCTGCTACAATTCCTGCTGCTCCATTTGCCAACCCTGTGGCTCCTCCTGCAAATCCTGTGGCTCCTTCTACAAAAGCATGAGCAGCTTCCCCCGCTAAATTTGCAGCTCCTGTTACAACTCCTGCTGCTCCATTTGCCAATCCTATGGCTCCTCCTGCCAGTCCTGTTGCTCCCCCTACAAAAGCATGAGCCGCTCCTTCGGCTACGCTCGCAGCTCCTTCCGCCAAACTTGCTGCTCCATTCGTCAGTCCTATGGCTCCTCCTGCCAATCCTGTGGCTCCTCCTACAAAAGCATGAGCCGCTCCTTCGGCTACGCTCGCAGCTCCCCCCGCCAAACTTGCTGCTCCATTTGCCAATCCTATGGCTCCTCCTGCCAATCCTGTGGCTCCTCCTACAAAAGCATGAGCCGCTCCTTCGGCTACGCTCGCAGCTCCTCCCGCTAAACTTGCAGCTCCACCAACTACGGCATTTGCAGCGTCTCCGAATACTCCATTGATAAAACCAGGGTTTGCACAGGCAACCCCCAAAACAGCCAAAGCAGCAATCTAGGAAATATAATAAAATAAAGTTCACTTGTTTTGTTCACAGACCAAGAACCCGTGTCACTATTTTTGGTAGTGATAAGTTTACGCCCATCGACCACTGAAACTTGTATTATCGATGTCGACGATGCTACAGAGATTCTCGCCATACATGATTTCCGGGGCGAAGTGAGGGTGGGGGGCTGACCGATATGTATAAAAAAAGTGAGCAGAATTAGTCGTAAGTTTACGACTGAGAACATTGGGAAAGCAAACATTTCAGGAAAATAATCCGACGCTCGCTTATTGTCAGTCGCCTACATCGTGGCGTTCACCCGCTACAGCCCTCGAAATATGTAACAAAAAAACAACAACAAAGAAAAACCAGTTTACGACTGACAATGGGGCAGATCTCACCATTAGCATTTTAATGACACAAATTTCGCAGGCCAGCCTTATTTAATAGAGCGGAAGGGCGCTCGGCATACCTGTTTCGGAGGAATTTCTAAGGTATTTTTTATGATAAGCTCACGACTGATTCCTTCACAATAATGTTCAATTTCAACTGTCCAATTGAAAAATGCAATCAACAGTCATCAAACAAGGGGTGCAAATATTGCCGTTCGTAAAAACAAGTTCCTGGAATAGCGCTCTATAAAGCTTGGCTACATTTTTATCATAAAAAAATCATATGTTTGTGACTGACAATCAAACATTTAGGTACAACGTAAGTACGTGAATATGAAAACACCTTTCTCAGCTGTTTATTGTATGGATAAAGCTCACTTGGTAGCTAAACTGACAAGTTTCTTGCATTTGCGAAGTGCAGATAAAATATATGACAATTATTGAAACATCGGCCCTAAATTTTTCAATACAGTAATTTGACGACTGACACTTCGAAACATACTTGAAGTGAACTCTGCTGGATCGATCAATTCACGTGTCAGTCATCTCATGTATCGGTGGAATGTTGTCAGTCAACAAATGCAGCGTCGCGCACTAATCATGATTAGTATAGATGTATTTTTTGAATGACTATAATAGTTATTAGTCAAAAGCATTGGTGATTCTCTAGCTATGATTTTTATTTAAATTTTCTGACTATGCATTTCGAGAAAAAATATAAGTATTTCAGTTCATGATTCGTTTTTTTTTCCAAACCAAATTGGAACTCCAGTACGACCCTGTTGCCGACATCTGAGTTCACCGTCACAAAATAATAACTATCTGTATCACTGTACGTGTTTTACCATAGTGTCATAACATATAAAAATGGCAGATTCCTCACTTCAAAATACAACAATTTGACCCAACTTGCTCATATAAAATGTTGCTAATGAGAGTGATAAAGTTCAAATTTAGAGTTTTTTTTAACTTCCAACGGTTTTGGATATTAATGAAATTATAATCTGGGAAATTTGTGATATAAATGTACGCTTCAGTTTTTTTGTTGTTAGCGCTATTCAGTTGTTATCAAATTTTTTTTCATTCGATATCGTTACTTCTGATGATTTAATCAAGCATTATTTTGGTTTCATTCGTGCGAGATCTTTTTCGAATCGATTTTACATGAAAGTGATTCACCCTATCCAAATTGAACAAGAATACATTTATGCGTAGAAAACTGTAGAATTCAATACTCTGAGATCGAAACCTCCAAAAAATACTTGCGAAAAAAGTTGGGGTTTGACCCACCCCTGAATGGAATTTCGAAAGGAATGGTAATACTTTTCATCCGTGATAAAAAGGATTATCAACTCTAGGAATTTAATTTTTTTGTAAAGTACCGTTTCGGAGATTTCAGATTAAAACCATCCCGAAAGTTCCCCATTCAAAAGGCTGTAGCTCATTTAGGTAGAATTTTAACATATTGGGCCTTCATCTTGGGCACACCTTCAAATGGCCATAATTCCCCAAGGGACCATTTCTGGCCACATGTTTGTGTGTGAACTTTCTCAACTCTTCCTGTAGTTGAAATGTATCTATGTAATTTCAGGACACCCTTTATACATATATACAATGCTTGAAGTGCATTTCCACTGAAATGACGCATGTTTTAAATTTTTATCGGGCCTTTGCCACACTTTACATGATTATAGGTGACAGGTTCCTGATGAAGGTGGTACAACTAACGTCGTGTGAATTTTTTGAGCATAAACTTATAATATTGAAGTATACCTGAATATTTTTGCACCTTTTCAAGGGCCCAGTTTCTTTTTGCCTCGTGGTATGTGACTGACGGTAATAGATTCTCGATTTATGCATAATAGATTACTTGCCCCTAAATTTTGAAATGTAAGCTTATCATAAAAAAATACTTAAAGAATTCTTCCGATACAGGTGGGCCCAGCGCCCTTCCTCCCTATTGAATAAGGCGGGCCTGCGAAATTTGTGTCATTGAAATGCTAATGGTAAGATCTGCCCCACTGTCCGTTGTAAACTGGTTTTTCATTGTTGTTGTTTTTTTTTAAACATATTTCGATGGTTCTAGCGGGTGAACGTCACGATGTATGCGACTGACAATAAGCGAGCGTCCGATTATTTTCCTGACATCTTTGCTTTCCCCATGTTCTAAGTCGTAAACTTACGACTAATTTTGCTCACAGATCGGTCAGCCCCCTACCCTAACTTCGCCCCGGAAATCATGTATGGCGAGAATCTCTGTAGCATCGTCGACATCGATAATACAAGTTTCAGTGGTCGATGTGCGTAAACTTATCACTACCAAAAATAGTGACACGGGCTCTTGGTCTATCATAATAAATTCAATTTTCCAGTTCGCAGAACAAGTTTTTGTTTCTCATATTTTAAATTAATAAGAATTGCTATGTTTCATCTCTTTTGTTCGAACAACAATAATTATATTCGAACATTATCGATATATATCTTTTTGTGAAAAAAAAAATTCCGTTCAGGAAAAGATATTTGATATATCTCCGAGTTCACTCAGGAGTTGAGAAGAAACTGCACTCTTTAGGGGTCGATATCAACGAATGTACCAATACGAAAAAATTGTGAATGATCATGTGAAACTAACAGAAACTCAATTATTTCACGAAACTAGAAAACTTCGGTTTATATTGCTATCATTTTTTTATATGCAGACTCACGCGAAAGGGAAGCTGTGTAATGTTGGAAGTATACCGCGTGAATCAAGGAACAGGAGATACGAATTAACATTTACTTTGAATTTTTGAAATTTGTGAGCATCAGGAATAACCTCTTCCCAAAGCTCAGCTGTTCTATTGAAAAATGATCCCCCAGCAAGAGAAGTTCGACAGGTTTCCAAAAGGAGTGGTAATTCTGTACTCGTTGGGTCGGCCGTGTAGATATTGCCACGGGTGGAACGATTGATAACAATTCAGAAGACCACCGACCGTGAAAATGTCTATAGGAGAGAAACAAGTCTCCGACCCTTCTACGATGTTCCAATAAAGCGAGTTTGTCTGTGAGTGTAGTATCACCAACAAGACGGATTGCATTCCTCTGAATAGATTCGGGAAGCTTCAATGAATGTTTTGGTGTCGAACTCCTTACATGAGAACTATATTACAAGACAGGTCGTATCTGAGCCTTGTAGATCATCAGAAGCTGACGAAAAGTAAAGTATTTTTTCGCACGAAATAGAAAACCAAGTTTCTGGAAAGCACCTCTATCGACCGATCTCACATGGTTTTTCCATGAGAGATTATCACTGATCTTAATTCCTAGCTTCGAGATACTTGACTTTTTGTAGGAATAGTTACTCCTGACATCTGAGTACTAGATGATGATAGATCGGCTTTCCTTGAGAAGAGACATACCTGGGTTTTCCTAGCATTAAATTCCACCAAATTCATGTTACCCTATTCTATCACTTTTACCAATTCATCGTCAATTTCATTGACGTGAATGTTTCTTTGAGTTTTTGTTTTTCGAGCTGGTTTGGAGAGAATATCGGATGATACTCAACAACCGACATACAGAGACCTATCAGACAAGAAACTCTTCAACAAAGCACACAACTGAGGAGACAAACAATAAAATGCCAAACTCGATCAAACGCTTTTGAAATATCGAGTGCAACAGCAATCGTTTTTCCGAATTTTTCGATTGAATGCTGCCAAATATGAGGAACTTATGCCAATAAGTCACTGGTTGATCTTTGATGGCGAAACCCGTATTGTCAATCATTAATTATTCCAGATTTCTCTAGATATTTGATAAGCTTCATATTGATTGTCTTTTCCATGACTTTGGAAATGATAGAAAGCAATGCAATTGGTCTGTAATCACAGGGTAAAATTTCCTTTCCTTTTTCGAGATTTAGCTGAATTCTTGCTGTCCTCCAGAACTTAGGAAAAAAAACACGTTACATGAAAGGTTTAATAATTCGCAAAATATTGGTGTCAATTCGGGGGCACATGCTTCCAGAACAATTGCTGGAATTCCATCAGATCCGCAAGTCTTATTCGTCTTCAGGTCCATTAAAATATTTCTTATATTTGTTTGGTGAAAAATTATCTCAGTCATATGACTATCGACAGGCGTTATATTCGGGGGATCTTTTCTCGATGAGTCCAAAGTAAAATTCTCAGCAAACATATCTGCAAATGTATTTGCTTTTTGTGAGGCAGTGGTGGCTTGTGATCCATCTTCTTAGGTTGAAGGAGAAAATGAACTAGAGGTGAAATTTTTGGTGACAGCTTCAGCAAATCACCAAAACGAAGGAGAACCGTTCGGGCATCCAACAAGTTTTGAACGAATTCTATGATTATGTACTTCTTTAGCAGCTTCAATTGTTGCACTACACCTATTTCTTGCGTTGACAAACTCAGATCTCGTCTCCGAACTGGGATCTTGGCACCAGCGATTGATTGCCGCCTGTTGGGATGTGACAGCCTTAGAGCTTTTATTGAACCATGGTTTTTAGACTATGGTCTCTTTGTACTACTGTGAATGAATGTTTCCATTCCTAGAAAAATGGTATCAGAGATTTCTTGAGCACATAGAGTGGGATCATCAGATGAAAAACAGACCCTTCTAGGAAAATCAGAGAAAAACATTCGAAGACCGTCCCTGTCTGCTGACTTGTAATGCCAGACACGACGTGCGGGTAACTTACCATCCATTAGAGCCAAATATGAACAAATTGTTGAAATCAAAGTCGGACCAGAATTACCCAATGCGGAGTGAATTTTGATTTGATAAATATCGGGATGAGTAGTAAAAAAACAGGTCCAGTGTATTGGCAAATTGGTTAGTTGTATCAGGAATACGAGTGGGTTGATTTATTAGTTGTTCCAGATCATAAGTAATAGCAAATGCCTCTGCTTGTCGTCTTCTTTCATCTTTTTTATTCAAGAATGATTTGAGCCATGAAGAATCATATACTTATATCGAAATGAACCAATATGATGACCTCAGCAGATAGATGGTTTTCTTTGATGAAGTCGATTTTCTCCGAAGGAAATTCGAATAGTCTATCAAAAGAGTCATTGTGAGGTGATAAATAAATACAACAGACAAATTTAGTTTGTTGCTGATTGACAAACTCGAACCGCATCACGTCAAAATCATCATAGTGAGATTATTCCATGTAGTCCTGAATTTTCACTTCCATTCAGGAAATAATCGATTTCATGACACACTTATTTTTCTTCCTTGTCATGAAGAGAGATTCTTCATAAATTTAGACGTATGAAAACACAAAATGGTATTGATATAAAAATCTTCCCGATACTGAATACTACATAGGAAGATTTCGTCAAGTTGAACTCACCAATACTCTCATTGTTGTAGGTAGTTTTCTTCACTGTCTACTGAAAGTGATATGAAACTTCCTTCCATTCCTCTTCAATATATAGTAACGTATACCAATGAGTCCCCATTAAAGTCTACTTTCCCCAATTCGAAATAAATGGTGTTGTTTTCAACATTTCTGGCTAATGTTTCACTGATATAATAATATGCAGATGATACATGGAAATTTAATGTATTGAAACGATAAAATAATGCATTAATCATATCGAAAAAGTAACGGGGGAGTTTTGATTTTTTTTCCTTTCTTTGGTATAACTGTCTCAAACTGCAAAACACAAAATGTATAAGTCGCTTTTTGACTTTCTCTTCCTAATGAATAATTGAAGTTCAAAAACGTGTATGAAAGAAGTTGAAGTGAAAGTTTTACAAGCACTCTCTATGTTATTTACTTCAAAATCAACCATGCATGATGAAGCTACAACCTTTCCCCTATTGAGCCAATGTAACCATCTATGATTCAAGAAGTGACCAATTTACACTAACAGAAAATGATAACTCCCAGTGTTTCTATAAATTATTTTTTACTATATATCACTCAGAATAAACTGATTACATGTGCTTTTTCATGAGGGTAGTCGAAATTCAGTGATCCACATAGTAACAATAAATTCTCATTGTTCGTTTCTCAATTCGAAAAACTGTTTTCATCTATTAGAGAAAAAATGTCAAGAGATTCATGGGGAACGAGCGCGTCAAAAACTATCCTCAACAACTTAAATATTCCGATTGACCTGAAGGAATATCTGATTAACAGGAAAAAATCTTCACGTACACCTAGAGTATATGGCCTTCCCAAAATACACCAGCCGAACATTGTACTCCTCCTCATAGTTAGTGCATTCGCCTCACCAAGAAGCTCTAGCTAAATATCTCGCAAACATTCTCCAACCTCTTGCAGAACAATCCTCATCATATGTCCGAAACTCATTCCTTTTCATAGAAATCATCAAATCGGTCAATTTCCAACCCACAGAATTCCTGGTAAGATTCGATGTAATATCCATCTTCACAAATATCCCCTTATCAGATACACAGCATTCTAAAAACGAAACATCAAATCTCCCAAGACACGCCCATTAGTCATTGTATGTCCAGTACGTACTTCTACATGGAAGATTTTTAATCTAGAGCAATTTATACATCTACATTGAAGCCAACGTGTTGGCTGCGTAATTCATTCATGTCCGAATTACGTACTGCTAGTTCGTGCTCGTTTGATACTCGTCGGTTCGTCTGTCCTATATATGTTCTTGGGCAGTCGTGGCAAGGAATTTCATATTTTCCTTGTGATTCGTTGAGTATTATTTCTTTAGGTGGGCGCAGGATAGAGGACATTTGATTGTTTGCTGTGAAAACTGCCTCGATGTCGTATATTGTCAGAATTCGGCTCAGTTTATCAGTGACTCCCTGAATGAAAGGAGGGAAAGCTTTCGGGCGTTCAGCCTGATCTTTCGGTGGTTTGGCATGCGAGAAGCGGTTTTTTTGCATTGAATGGTTCTCTGGATGTAGGGGATGGGAATAATCTTTTTGAAGAAGGGCGAATGTGAGCTTTTTCAGCTCACTGGGTCTGTTGTGATCATCTGTGAGTTTGATGGATCTATTGATAAGAGAATCCAGTACGGAGCTCACCTGGGTTGGATGATGGTGGAAGTAGGTATTGAGATATCTATTAGTATGCGTGGGTTATCGGTAGACAGTATGAGTGAAATAAAGGTTGGATTTTTTAATATGAACATATAACAAAAAAAGCGTTGTTCGTCTCCATTTCCATGGTGAAGTTTATATCGGGGTGGATATTGTTAAGGTGATTGAGGAAGGTGTGGGGGCTTTCGGAACCATGAGGCCAGATAGCAAAGACATCATACCCATAACGAAGCCAACACGTTGGCTTCAATGCAGATGTACCAATTGCTCTAAACTCAAAATCTTCTATGTAAAGGTTCGCAAGTACTTGCGAAAGAGGAGAACCCATAGCGGCGCCTTTCACTGCCCTGGAGATTTGATGTTTAGTTTTTAGAATGCTGTGTATCTGATAAGGGGATATTTGTGAAAATGGATATTACATCGAATCTTACCAGGATTTCTGTGGGTTGCAAGTTGACCGATTTGATGATTTCTATGAAATGGAATGAGTTTCGGACATATGATGAGGATTGTTCTGCAAGAGGTTGGAGAATGTTTGCGAGATATTTAGCTATAGCTTCTTGGTGAGGCGAATGCACTAACTATGAAGAGGAGTAAAATGTTCGGCTGGTGTATTTTGGGAAAGCCATATACTCGAGGTGTACGTGAAGATTTTTTTCACTGACTACTGAAAGTAGTATGGTAATTCCCCTCATTATTTATTTTCACTAAATAGTAACGTTTACCAATGAGCCCCATTAAAGTCTACTTTTCCAAATTCGAAATAAATGTCGTCGTTTTCAACATTTTTGGTTAATGTGTTACTGATATAAGCATTTATCACACCGAAAACGTAACGGAGGAAAATTAATTTTATTACTTTCTGTTATAACTGTCCCAAACTGCAAAACACACTTCAACATCAATCATTCATGATGGTGCTACAATATTTTTTCCTATTGAGCCATTGTAGCCATCTATGATTCAAGAGGTGACTATTTCACACCAATGGAAAATGATAACCCCGATTGTTTCTATGAATTCTTCTTTACTCAATATAACTCAAAATAAACTAAATATTCATGCTTTTTCATAAGAATTTTGCATCGTGCTTTTCATCGTTATAGTCGAATTTCAGTGATTCACCTAGTAACAATAACTTCTCATCTTTCTTTTTTTAATTCGAACAACTGTTTTTAGAAAAAATATCAAGAGATTCATGGGGACCGTGCGCGACGTTTTCGCTATTTACTTGCGGAATTTTTGGGGACTTTATTGCTTTGTGTTTCGTGTCCAATGGGTGTTCAACAAAATACACCGAATACTCACAAGAAACCTGGAAATAATTAATTCTTAAACAATTCTTATATTAGACTGAAACATTTTGACCATCTTCAGGGTGCTCTATTTATAAGATAAAATTCCTTTACACCCATACTATAATAATACACTCATATGCCCGTAATAATGAAATCCATTAAGATACAGATTTTTTATAAATATACAGATTTTTCAGTCAATTGGAAATCCAATTCAGTGGCAGGAGGCTACATTTAAAAATCGGTTCAGGATAAAA
Organism: Zygogramma bicolorata; assembly: GCA_032362365.1. NCBI lineage: Eukaryota > Metazoa > Arthropoda > Insecta > Coleoptera > Chrysomelidae > Zygogramma > Zygogramma bicolorata. The sequence continues at coordinate 4,932,714 of JAVJAQ010003800.1, read as the reverse complement.
TCAGATTTTCAATACAATATTGAGCTCTATTGAGACTAGAACCTGGAACAAACTTTCCAAACTGCACAATAAATCATCTTAATATTTTCAAGAAATCGGATTATTCACAATGATTATGCTTGTTATAAATAAGAATTGAATATTCATAATTTTAATCAACGAATGCGAATGACTATAATTATTGTGTTAAATACTAAAATAAATATAATAATTATAGTCCTTCATTATTTATCGGGTGTAGAAAAATTTCGTCTGCAGATCTAAGGTAACGATTAGTTATTACAAGATCGTTACTGGTATATTGAATCAGGCAGAGTAGGGTTAACACGGTTGACGACTGACAACTGGAGTTAAGCAAAAATCTAGAAAGAATCATATAGATAATACTTGCACTCGACGCCCATTGCCCTAACGAGGCGAGAAAAAAATTCAAACTGGATCTAAAGACTGGGGTTAGTATTACATATTATTTCTTATAATCTGCGATAGTGCAAGCAAGCACGGTCTGCAGTGTTTTTCCTCGATCAACCCAGAACTTCGTCTGTTGATTGAATTGGACAAGCTGTACTATTGAATGCATCGATCAGCCTCTTACCGTACACGTTAGTCTCGGAAAGTTTCCAATCATTACATGTTCAACAGCCAGAGCATGCTTGAATGTAGTTGACAATGTTCCTTGTTGAATGGTGGTTCGGACCTCCATTGTCTATATTGTAAATGAGCAATTTGTTCAGGCCAGCCTCAACTCACCTACACTGTAGGTTGACGGACTAAAAACTATCAGAAAACAACTACTTTCCTGGCGAATACCACGAAGGGCATTGGATTACAGGTGTTAGGGCAGGATTCCACACAGAAGAAATTCCTGCATATGTTCTTGGCAATACAACTTCCAGAATCAATTTCCGATAATTATGACAGGTCACACTTGACAATGGTTTCAGCCTATTCGACCACTCGTCAGTGCAAGGCAGTGTTAAAAAATTTTATTCGAACAGATTATCTTCCCTAGATCAAAATGATTTTTTTGCGAGTAACCCGGTCACAAAAGTCGGTAACCGTCGAGTTATAACCCCCACCCCACATAGCAATCAAAAGCATATTCATAACTCGAGCACATGCTGAGGATATGTTTCAACTCATATTCCCCAAATAATATCCCTAGTATATTCCCAGCATAAGTACTTTACTGCTATGAATGTTCTTTTCATCATATCTGTCTAGGAATATTGTAGCATATTTTAAGGATCTTGGGACACATTCCCGTAAGTACTTCATAGAATATTTGTTTTAAAAAATACGTACATAACATTACATTTACATTTTAGTGAACTAACCACTCAAATCAACCCCGTAACCTTACTCTTTAGAATCTATTATATTTTACATTCTAATACATTTTCAACTTGACATTCAGTACAAACTGGCTAGGTTGAAATCCCAACTGTTGGTACTTCGACTTCGTTAAAATCTTCCTGGCAGCACTGCATGCATGCGTGCGTGGCAAGTCGCAAGCTTAGCTTCCATTTTCCAAGCTTCTTGTTCTTTGTTCTTGTTGAAATTGAATGTTATCTACAATCAGTGAAGTGTGGGGAAGTTATCGAAAAAAAAAGTAAGTTTATTCATAGAATAATATCTTGTATATCTATTTTAGATGCTGTTCAATGTATTAAGAGAACACAAAATGCCTGTGAATATGAAATTATCCAAGAAATAAAGAGATGGTTAGCTAAAGCTAAAGAACGGGTTAAAAATGAATTAAAGAAAACTGAGATAAGGTGAGTTTTGAATTTTGGACCCTACCACCACTGTCCCAGTACCTATACCTACATGTTCCAATGGAATATCTCATAAACCAGAAGTGATTTCCGATATTTACATTGCTCTAAGCATAATGTATAATTATCTATATTGATTATTCAGAATTTTAAATTTTTATTTTTTCAAATAAATGAAATATTCCATTGTAACATGTATACCGGGACACCCGGTATATTGTTCTAATCCATTATACAGGGTGTAACTAAATAAGTGTAAAACATTTAAGGAGGTGATTCCTCATCGAAAAAAAGATGGGATCTTTCATGTAAAAAAATTTCATTGGAGCATCCCCTGTTGAGATACAGCCCCTTAAAGGGGGTACATAAAATTTGTATAACAATTTTTTTCACAAGCACTGAAAAAGTTACAATATTGAAATTGACATGACAGTGTCATACCAATTTAATTGTCACTATCGCTGATAGCGACCTACTAGATAGATCAGTTTCGTATTTTCGTATTTTCGCATTTTCGCTCAAATGTTTTACACTTATTTAGTTACACCCTGTATTTTTATGTCCCAAAATCAGCAGCGTTCCCAGGACACTGAAATAGGATAAAAAACAATAACATGTGAAAAGAATTTCTTAGTTTTTCATAAATGTTTTAAAAGTATTTGATGTCTTTTGTTTGAAGATAATCTCGGATGGCATTCATGCTTCAGAAAATGCCAAGAAACTAACTACTAGAACCTTTTAGGGTAATGATGTTACATCTCCTAAAGTCCCTCACCAAAATATATATTCATCTTGGACATATCCAGTTTGCACATATAGGGTATATTGAGCATATATATAGCATATGCTATGTTGGTGATATAGGTATATTCTGAGGATATTTGAATATATTCAGGGTATATATTTCAATCATATACTTGTGCCCAAAAAATTATACCTAGCATATTCTCAGCATATAGTAACCATATTCTGTGTATATGCTAGGGGTATAATCTCAATATTCTTATGCGTTTAAGAATATGTTTACATATTCACATACTTGGTATATAATTTTGCTGTGTGGGACTTCAATTCAAAATTTCAAAACTGGTAACACAAACTCGATTTCGCAAAAACGTGCGTTAAAGATCTGGTTATATTTTAATTTTGAATGAAAAACAGTGAGGTTATGTTGTTATTGTTTACTATTTATTTTGAAAGTTTTATAGATATGGAAATATTGAAATATCAAGTTGTTTTCGAAGATTTCTTCGTTAAGTGACAATAATTTATATTTCCACATTTTGATCTTGATTAATGATTGAGATTCACGATTACCAATAGGAAAAACATGTGAAACTCATTTAAAGATGCCAATAGATAATATTAAGTTGAACCAGTATCATGAAAATATGTTTTTCGTTTTTCCAAATATTTCGAATAAAAAAAATACACTTTCAGCCAGTTGCATGCTAAATGCACTGTGTGTGAACTGTCTACGTCTACAATTGTGTGTTTCTCTTCCTCTGTCTCTGTCGTTTTAGCATCTTCTCATATTACCGCCTATAACCCTGCTGTCGAGCAAGGTTACGTTTTCAATAACACGGTAATAAATAGTGACATCATTAATGACGTCACATCAACTTCCCCTCTATTACCGCATATCGCTAAAATGCAACCGGTTACTGAAAATCGTTACCATTTGTAACCCGGTTACTCGCAAAAAAATCATTCTAGGGTGATCATTGGCAGAGATTCAAAAATAAATCGTTAATGTGGAACATGAAACATTTGGGTATGTCCCCTAACCCTCTCAATTCCTCAATATCAACTCCTTCGTCATCCAGAAGATGGATCATAAAGCACGGGGAAGTTGGTAATTAATGGATGAGAAGGAGCTATCGAAGTCCTACTTACGAACATGACAAACACAAAAAAAATTAAAAAAAGGTACATACAGTTCATTGTTGCCAAGCATGCCCTGGATGAATGGTGATGGTTCGGACTTCCATTGTCTATATTATTAACTCTATTGAAACCTGTTGCTAAGAATTGGAAGGATTAAATTACAAATCAAGTGAGATAATCGAATCAAAATAACATTTTCTGGTCTCCGATTCAGATCTCGATTTCGCAGATTCATCAAAATTACAATCAGAAACAGTTTTTCAAAGAAAGTCGGATGAAACTGTCAAACACTATAATCTTATTCAGAATTCACTAAAACTGACTCATACTCATAAAGTGATTCAGGACATAGAATGAGAATATTTATCGCTCAAGAAACCCTAGAAACGCTGAAATTTCTAGGCAATTATGAGCCTCTGAAAGATGAATAAGGTTGTAAAAATGTTAACTGTCATGGTCATAGTGAAATTACCAGAAAAAAAACACACAGCTCCTCTTGTTAAAATCTGAAAAACGCTACTAATCAAACGGTTAGAAAAACATGTTGTAAGTTGTATCATCAGACAAGGTATTCCTTGCCTGTGGAATAGAAAAATAAACTCATATTCAGGCTGTTCCAATTGAAATAGCATAAACTTCGGAAGAAGTTGGCCAAAATCAAAGTACCATTTCAAGCTCCGCATATGGAAATGAATAACGATGCTTCTTCAGGCTCTCATCTTAGTCAATTCGCTGGACAGCTTTCAGATTTTTCAAGTCACTTCATGAAGAGCGAGTACATTGAATTATACTTCCAAAGGAAATTTGGGGTATCAACTCACCGCTAGAATTGTATGCCGCTTCAACAAATTGTGGAGAAGCATTCTCTTTATCACCATTCGCTAGGGTCGATTTTGATGATCTCAACTTTTACGTACAAATGAAATTTTTGGTAAATGTCTCTTCCCCTGACACCCGAGAATTTTGATAAAATTTTTGGCCAACTTTCGTATTTCAAGTCTCTGAACACGAATCTGATTTCGAAATGGGTCGCTCTTTCTTTTGTTGTGGCTCTTTGAAATTAGGAAGAAGGACATATTCTCCCTCCAGAAAATATCTGAAAATATCTCGAGAGAGATTTATCTTCTGCCAATGTTTGTATAATATTTCATGAAATCAATCGAAATGATTTCACAGGGTGGAGAGTTCCATAAGAGGTCAGGAAAGTTATCTCCTACCTCGTCTTCTTCTGAGCGAGCACATTCTTGAATGATGGTGAATGAACACATTTTTCACGTGTCTTGGATGACAGAATAATAGACTGTTGCCAAGGTTTTCGACAGTGTTCAATAATCTTGACAGTTAGGCAGGTAAATTGATATAAAAAATAAGCAATCGTTATTGTGTCATAATGCTCTAAAATTTTTGAGATCTGCGGGGTTTGGTATCGTAATGAAATACCTAAAATTATTTCACTAACCCACTATAAAACTTCAATTTCGACACCTAGAGAAGGGAGAAAGATTGTGAATTTTCTCCTGTCGGAAAGATAACATTTTATGACAACTTCTGTATGCTTGTATTACCAAAAATGTCATATAAACAGAGCATTGTCAACACGATGACGACGACGCAACACTCACTTGACACTGTTTGAAAGTCACTATTTTGTAGTGGATGAATTCATTCTCAAGACCAAAACCTTGATGAACCTTGTGAACTATAAATTTTCAACTTCCTACAGGTTTCATATACCAGTCGATGGAAATGATATTTTCTTCAGTGCGAGAAAATTTGGTATCCCAGAAGAGAATACTTTCTTTCTCATCATCACATTCTATGGTAATTTATACAGTGCATTTCTTCAATGTCGCCCTCCTTCAATTTTCTGAACGTGTCGACTAAAAAAAAACTTGGGTTAATGAAATTGATGCATGAATACTATATTTTTTATGGAATTGACACATGAAAATTTCAAGATGGCGACTCAGCGCCATTTGGAAATAAAACTCAAAAGAAAAGTGAGGCCGTGTGATATATCATTTTAAAGCTCCTAACGAATACTTTACAACCCTAAAATATGAAGTCAATATCTTAACCTACTACTTACTTCTACCTAAATCTAGGTAAGGGTTTCACCAACGTATTCGAGCTATTCACGGAGTCCTCTTACTGGTCAAGATTATAAACGGGTCTAGAACCTAGATGAAACTAGCAAAGAAATTCAAATGCATGTTCTTCCTTCTGAGTTATCCTACAATATGACTACTTCTCAACCATATTTCACATGGCACAAGTAGACAAACTTCTATTGAGTCAAGATGTTGATTTAAACAGGCTAGAATACAAGTTTTTGAAATTTGAAATATCCATTAATCACAAACTCACTTCAAAACTGAAAAATCAAATGGCTATGCTCAAACGAGAGATAATTTCCCTTTCGAATGAGACAGTTTTTTGAAATTATCGCGTTCTTAACAGAGAACATAAAATGAAATTTCCCATAACGTAAACGATACAAATATTAATGAAATGAACAATCTTTTTTTTTTATCCACAGTATACTGTAATTCAATCCTAATTTTGTTAAAACTCTTTCGAATACTATAATTTCTGATGATATTTCTAAGATTCTGGCATTAGGACACAAGTTCACAATTGCACCTATTGTGGGTAGGAATTTCTCCATAGAAACTGCTAGATGAAACTAGCGAAGAAATACAAATGCATAATCTTCCTTCTGAGTTATCCTGCTATAGGACTACTTCTCAACCATATTTCACATGGCACAAGTAGACAAACTTCTACTGAGACAAGATGTTAATTATAACAGGCTAGAATGAAGTTTTTGGAATTTGAAATCTCCATTAATCACAAACTCACTTCAAAACTGAAAAATCAATTGGCTATGCCCAAACGAGAGATAATTTCCGTTTCGAATGAGACAGTTTTTTGAAATCATCGGGTTCTAAACAGAGAACATAAAATGAAATTTCCCATAACATAAAGAATACAAATATACATGAAATGGACAATCTTTTTTTTTTATCCACAGTAAACTGTAATCCAATCCTAATTTTGATAAAACTCTTACGAATACTATAATTCCTGATGATATTTCTAAGATTCTGGCATCAGGACCCAAGTTCACGATTGAACCTATTGTGGGTAGGAATTTCTCCATAGAAACTCTTTCAGCAGCTTTTGACTTCGTTGTGTCATCATTAGATGATTTCCAGTCGTAAAATGTGAATAATGCTCGATCTACTAATAGTATTACAAATTTTGTTTATTCAGTTTATTGAGCAATCCTCTTGTTGGTGATTCTTGTGCAGAATTCTCACCCCATTTTTTGTCAACCTCTGTGGCTCGAAGATATTTTTCCGATAGATCAGCTGAACTTTGGAACTCCTTGCAGAGGGAAGATTTTCCTGAGACTTACAAACTTCAAACATTCAAAATTAGTGTTAATTCGTATCTCCTGTCCATTGATTCACCAGGTGTTGTTTGGACATTACAGGGATTGTAAATCTGTATATACAGAAATGATAATGAAACTGATTTAAATGGAATAGATTAGAAACAGAAAAAGAAACCCACCGAATACGATGGAATTTGTCCAAAATTCTATGCTTTACCAAAATTCCATGAACCTACACATTCAGCCAGCTCCTCAATTGGTTATCCTACAGAGTCTTCGGCATGGTTCTTATACGGATATTTTGACCATTTTGCGATAATAATGATGAATATAATATAAAAGATTCGTTTCATGCAATATCATGATTATTTTAGATACCGTTCAGGAATTCTTGTAATGAAATAATGGTATGTTTTAGACTTGAATTCCAGTTCTTTTTTTCCATGAAGTTATTCAGAATGCTCAGTTTTCAGTTCAGATATGGATCTCGTATCATTTTACGCTAGTTGTACATTTGTCTCTTTTTGTATTGTTGATTTGGAACTTTGTGATTTCGACCTCATCAATGTGTTTTGAATGAATAATTTCTTCATTTTGATGAAAACTATTTTGATGAAAAATAAAAAATGCAATGCATTATTCTCTTTATTTAATTTATCGTTGAAGAATTCCTGTAATGAAACGATGAAATGTTTTATACTGCAACTCCAATGTGAGGAATGGTGTAAACGTACTCGCTAATGTTGCCCAAAATTCCAGGTTTATAGTGCGCAGCCTCAACAGCGCTGGCAACAAGTTCAGGAGGGCAGGTGCAGAATTCACTGCCATAAATTTCATATACACCATTAATGAAGAATGGTGAATGTGGGGAGTAGTTGGGATAACCTGTTTGAACTATGCCTGCGGGGGGACAGCTGCAACATCCATAATTTGGGAAGAATTGAATCCCCAAATTTCTGTAGTAGTTGAATAAATTGTAGTATTCAATTTTTCCGTTTCGACGGAACCCAAATAATGTTTCAACACCTCTACCGAACAATTTTGCAGCCCCTGTTACGACTCCTGGTGCTCCATTTGCCAATCCTGTGGCTCCTCCTACAAAAGCATGAGCCGCTCCTTCGGCTACGTTGCAGCTCAACCTGCCACAACCCTGGCAGCATCTCCGAATGCATCACTGATGAATCCAGGGTGGGCACAGACAACTCCCAAAACTGCCAAAACAGCAATCTGGGAATAGAATAATATTCGATTGTGTTCAATCCAATTCTTCAGTTCTATGAACATTGTTTTTTTCCTTATACATAGCAGCACGATTATTTTTGATGTCATCGGGTCGATTTCATCGAATATAAAAATGTGGGAAGTAACAATTCAAACATTTTTTGATGTATTTTGAAGTGAGAGGGTTCATGATCAAAGTATTATCGATAAGTAATCATGAAACACCAATGATTATTTTGGGAAAAGAATAGATCATGATTAAAACTCCTATAGCCATATGACATATTACCTGAATTTTGAAAACATTATGAAGACTCGAATCACCCCATATCATCCGAATCTTTCCCAGAAATTTATTTTTTTCGGGAGCTCTGTCGAATCGTATATAACATATGAAGATTCACGAAAGTAGCGGACGTTTTCATATATGGTTTATATTGTGTGAACCTGGGTCAAAGAAATACATTTTTCTGAATATGAATTGCTTAGGGGAGAACAGACTTATTATATACGGATTTTTGTGACTATTCCAAATGAGTATTGGAAAATAGTCTCCATTTCAAGATATTAACAAGATATCAAGAAGTGAATAAGTTTCATCTGGAAGGAAGAGATGTGCATGAACATAAAAATCCCTCGGCACTGAATACCATATAAAGTTGATTCGGTTGAACTCACCAATACTTTCATTGTTGTAGGCAAAAGTTTCACCTCACTACTACAATGATATGGTATTCCCCTCCACTCCTTCCCAATATATAATAGCGTTTACCGCCTTGCAGCCATCAAAGTCCACTTTACCAAATTTGAAATAAATGGTATTGTTTTCAAAATTTTTCGCAAATATATCCAGCTGATACAGAAAAGTATATAATAATCGAATAGATTAAGTGAAGAACAAGTTTTCGATATGTTTTTTCCACCCAGATATACTCGAATGACTATAGTTTTCTTTCTAGGTTAAAGAATTTCTGTGTAATATCAAAGTTTTGTTATCTGGGCGCTTAAGAGTGTTCTTCATGAGAGAAAATATAAAAAAGATATTTCGATGTCATTATGATCTGCAATTGAAAAGTACCTATTTCTCAATATCGATCACATATAAATATTGAGGTGAGGAAATATTTCACCTTTGTGTATGCAACCAGTTTGTGGGTCAGAAAAAAATTCAATCATTCTGAATTTCTCTATGAACCTTCGTTTAGTATTTTTATTTTGTATAATGTTAATTCTACATCTTTCATGATTCACTCACTAAAAAAGGAAAACATAGTCCATCTGAAACTACTTCCCTGCCAAAATCCATTTTCCTCAAATATATGTATATCGAAGTATTATGTTTTGAATGCATGTGAATGAATATTATATGGTAATAGAAGGAGACAAAGATAAAGAAAGGAGGTTGAGCAGTTTCTTTGGAATATATATATATATATATATATATATATATATATATATATATATATATATATATATATATATATATATATATATATATATATATATATATATATATATATTAGCTCCGAGTAGCTATGATGAGAACGGGCATCTGAGTTTGGCAATCCTACACTCCATATTTGTTCTGTGTTAGGAATCACAAATCTCGACTTCTGAGGTTTGACAAAAATCCATATAATTGAGGCGAAGCTTAGTAGTGACACTTTGTCGAACTACACTTCATTCAATCATTTGGGAAACATACATTTTATGAAGAATGGTGTATCCAATCCTTACCAGCACCAACCATTCAAGACTTATGAGGAAAAGTTAAACCAGTGTTACTTTTTATTGTATTTAGAAATGACAAAAACACTGGAGAATCGATATAATGAATTATCGATCTATTCATTTCCCACACATTACGAACAACAAGTTAGAAATCGTTCTAGATGCTCGAGGATTGGAATTCTTCCTACACACAGAGTCAAGTGTGGAGATAATCTATTTTCAGGATGTTCACGAAAACGATCGCTCAATTATAATACCTTTCAGAGTAAGTGAAAATTCTTGAAAGGAATACATTATTGTGCTTTCCATTGAATGTATAATCATGGTTGTCAGAGCTAAGCTATCATAATGTGGCAAACATATCGAATGAGGCACTATCGTCTGCGAATATTATAACCTTACCAGCAGAGTGGATATAAAACGAATCATTCAGATGAAAATTAAAAAGTTCTGGTTCGAGTACAGTTCTTTCAGTTCCATATATTGTTTTCTATCGGTGAGATAACTCTTCAGAAGAAAGCGAGGCGTTTTCCTGAATCCGATCTCATGCAATACTTTTGGTAGTAGGCTGTGATACACAGTGTTGCTGGACTCGTTCCTAAGCTACTACCAATGTCATCAAGCAGTAAAAGGATGGCGCCTTGAGAAGATTTTTCCTTTCGAAACTCAAATTGATTGGTAGACAATATTTAATTTTATTCTAGATGGGAAAATATTATTTTTTGGGAGTCTTCTGCCTAGGATATCAGTAATTAGCAGTATGTATCTGGTTTTTCATAATTCTAGGATACTTTTCATAGGATACTTTTTCAAGTACAAAACACTCAATTTTTCTGACTCTTGGCTTTCCATTTACCTTTATTGTGAAGACATTTTTTCCCATGTGCTTGTTGTAACCTACTTTCAGCTAACCTATTGTTAACTCAGGAGAAACTTTCAAAATTTGTTATTCAAATGTACAAAAATTATTTTTTTCATAAAATAAAGACCTAAATTCATTGAATTTTGCAGTTATTTAGTAAGTACTTGCCTATAGAAATATAAAGGTTATAGGAAGCATTTTTTATATATTTCTTTAACAAAATACCATGATAGCATTGACAGCTTTGACCGACCTCGACGTCAAAAAATGTCCACTTCAATTTCATCCTGGTTACCAATCCCAGCGGAAAAAATCCGAAAAATACGCTCGTTACCATGGGAACAGTTTCAGAAAACCATCTTTCGATTGGTTAAAAAGTACTTGTATGTAATTTTCAGAGTGGCTGATTTTTGGTGGATGTCTGCTCACTTACTCACGAATCAATTCGCCGGTGAAACGAATATCTCTCTCGAACTCACTACAGAAACTATCAGGGCAGTTTGTGGTTGAGAGTGAGTCCCGTTTCTACTGTATTGCAACATCAGTTACATCCCCTTCATAGAGTAATGAACGAAGGCATACTTCTAGCGAATCGAACCAGAACCCTTAAAACTATTGTATATCCTTGGGATGAATTGAAACCAGCTCCATTCTTGAGGGGAGTGACATGAATTCTGTCTTTGGCTGAAAGTGGAAACACATTTTTTGGTTGATTTTTCCGCTATTGATTTTCGAATTCTATTCATCTATTAGCAACACCTACTTGAAACACAAAATATATTGCAATTAATTTTGAAAATATTCATTTCTTTTTCATTCCATGAAATTATTTCGAATGATTATAATTAAAATAATATACAAACCTTGGCAAAACATACAATTTTTCTCTCGAGAAATATCTTACCTTGGATTTCAGCCTCGGTAATCACTATTTTTTCTCGAGAGAAATGATTCACTTTCCGCCTCAGTATATAATATATCAATCACTCTTCGTCAGTATTTTCCAAAACGCATTTTTCTCGGGTGATAAGTAATGGAGTTCGTTTTCAAAAATTCATATCTCCTCTTCAACCAAATATTTTTGACCATCACGTTGCGCAAAATCATCTCTGATATTTTCAATAGAACGTTATTTATTTTCAATTCTCGTTTTAATTTTTTTTCATGAATATCGAGATTGAATTTTCATATAATCTTCTTCAGCAGAGGTTGACGATCAAAAAGTGTCAAAATATTCGATTTGACAGCTACATACATATTTTTCAGATAAATTGGTTGAAATACAATACTTACTTTTCATTCTTGACAATATTCTGAAAAACGCACTACTTTCAACTTCTTAGTGATGAAAAATCTGACCACAAATGAGTATCTTTGAAAGTTGATATTTCCGCTTTTCTGAATATTTTTGCAATATTCAAATCTTTTACTTCAATCCTATCTCAGTAGGCTTGTATCCTTCTGTAAAAAGTATAACCTACTCGCTAAGAGCCAATATGGATTTCAATCTGGTTTATCAACTCAAGATGCTACTCTCTCTCTGGTCAATCAAGTTTTATCCAAATTTGAAAATGGCGATAAATCGATTAGTATTCTGTTTGATTTGTCACGAGCATTTGATACCATCAATCATCAACTTCTCCTCAATAAACTTTATAACACTGGAATTCGCGGCCAAAGCCTCAAATGGATTGAGACTCATCTAACTGGCAGATCACAATCTGTGAAAGTTAGGCTCAAATCCGGAATATATCCTTCTGAAAATCGTAAAATTTCAACAGGGGTTCCCCAAGGTAGTGTACTGGGTCCTACTCTCTTCCTCTTATTCGTCAACGACATCTCCAGTATTAATCAACAGTATTGTATCTTCTTCCTGTGAAGGTTTATCTGAACGGGCTGATAATGCAGTTGCAAATATGCTTGGTTACTGCGCTCGAAATGGCCTCATACTAAATAGTAATAAATCAAATACCACTGTTTTCTCGCCTAGAGAAATGGGCTGTAGTATATTGGTTAGAGCAAATAATAAATCTATTGTACAGAAAAAATCAGTCAAGTTCTCCCAACTATCCTGGAATGATCATATTGACTCTGTTTCTATTAAATTATCCAAGCATTGTTTCGTTATTTGAAATCTTAGAAATTTTGTCCCCTTGTATATTTTATTGAGTTACTATTATGCCTATGTTCACTGTAGTCTAAATTACTGCTTAGTCTGCTATGGTAACTGCAGCAGATTGAATGATCTGTTGATTGCTCGAAAAAAAATACTAAGAACCATGTGTTTTAAAAAATATGGCGAGTCTTGTGAGCAGTTATTCACTGAATTGCAAATTTTAACTGTGATATCCATGTATATTTTAAATTGTGTCACTTACGTTAAGAATCATTACCATGAGTTTCAGAACCGAGATACTATTCGCACAGCCGCCGGTTATACTGTAAGACAAAATTATAATCTGATAGTTCCTGTACATAAGTTAACATCTGTATCAAACGGGCCTCATATCATGTCTATAAAAATTCACAATAAACTTCCAATATTCATTAAGAAAATGTCTAATCCTATAAAGTTCAAAAATAGCGTTAAAAGTATTCTGTACAAAAATGCCTACTACTCACTTGATGAATATTTCCAAACTGATCTAACTGGTTGATATCACCATTGCTTTGCTTGCTTGTTCACTATTTTATTGTTCATACTCCATTTTTGTGTAATTGTTTTTAATGACTATCTTCAACATCTTCTATTGGAAGTTTTTTATGTACTTTCAATATTTATGTATATTTTTTCTTTTTTCGCCTGTCTATTCCATATTTCATCACCTGATATTATTTTTTTTATTTTAACTGCAATCATTACTTGTATATGTGACGATTTCCATGCTTGTGAAAAAGTCTCAGAAAAAAGTATTGTATTGTATTGTAATCAATCATAACTCAAAGAACACCCTTTTTATGAATCGAATCAATAACGTATTCAGTCATCAACTTATATATGAGGAGTTGATTTAAAAAATGTTGTTGATTGCCTTGTCAATATGAAGCTCAAACATTTTTCCATTAAAAAAAAATCATGCAGGCATACGATATGAAATTATGATTGATAGAGAAATTTGAGAGAAAAATTGTTCAATAATTTCTTTGTCCACAGGAAGATTTTATTACCCTTTCTGGCAGAAAGAATATATTGAATGCAGAATGAGAAGAAAATGAACTTCAACAGCAATAAGAAATCAAGTCAACTTCTTCACTCAAAATTTCTCTCAATTGCTGCTTCAATGTGGATTCTCACAAACTCGAAATATGATGATTTGAAAAAATTTCTGAGTGGTATCTGTGGCAATTAAAAATGTTTTCGAACCGCTGCCGGATCCTTGGAAATCGGATCTATGACAATCCAAACACATTCATCAGAATTAATGATATATGGAAATTCATCAACATTCACTCTAGAATAGAGTACGAACTTGCTTGCCATGAATAATATGTTTGTTCGAAACCAAGGGAGCATATAGGTGCAATGATTCTAGTGGCCACATCCCGTATCAACTCCATCAAGAAAACAAAATTTTGAAGTTATTACTTTATATTTCACACATTCTGATATATATCAAATCTAAATGGTGGTCTCAAATGCGTTCTGAGCTCCCAGTTGAGGTATGGCAAATACATACTCGTCGATGGTGCCCAACATTCCTGGTTTATTATGTGCGGCCTGAACTGCGCTAGCAATCAGTTCTGGTGGGCAAGTGCAAAACTTGGTATTAGCAATTTTATGAACTCCGTTGATGAAAAATGGTGAATTTGGAGAATAGTTGGGAGAGTCCGGTTGAGCAATAGCCTGGGAAGGACAGGAACAACATCCGAAGTTGGGGAAGAATTCAATACCTGAATTAATATAGTAATCGTAAATACCAGCAAAACCAACTTTTCCGTTTTTTCGTAATCCGAAGAGGGAATTGATACCATTTGTGATGGCATGACCCAAGTTCAGCATCACTCCTTCAGGTCCTTCTGCTAGATATTGCCCTGCTTTATCGAGTACAGATTGAGCGGTGTCTACAAACCCAGCGGAAGCATAAGTCACACCTAATATAACAAGGAATGCGAACTGAAAAAAAACGGAGAATTATTTGTATAACTGTTTAGCAAGTTGAAAACAATGATGGAGAACTACGTCTTCATTCACAACTACATATCCACCCGAATAGCAGCCACAGTCTGAGCTCGTTGTTGATTATGATCTGATATTTCAAAACTATTCCTCAAACAAACCTATAAGACGAATATATGAATAGAGATTGTGTAATAAGGAAATTGTCCAGGAGAAAATGAATCTTAGTTCGTCATGTAGTGCATGACGTTTATTAAACCAAGTAGATTATTTTAAAAATTGAAGAATGTCGATGAACAATTGAGATAATCTTCATTCCTGCGAGTTGTCAGTACTCATTTCTCGTTATTCATGGACTTCAGGCCTTATGAAACTGAAAAACATTCTTATTGTTTGATTTTTTGTGTGTAATGCAAGGAAAATTGAAATAATTTCCATGCCAATACAAATCAACTTTTCAAAATATTCTTACCATCAAATATTTTTCAAAATTCCAGGAATCGAATTGAGGAGGTTTCTTACTTATTAAACTCATTAATTTTTCTCCATCCTCTGTAGCTCCATCTATTGGGTAACGATACATAATAAATTATTTCTTGTTTCAATGTGGTTGACAATGTTCCTTGGTCAACGGTAATGGTTTGGACTTCCATCGTCCATATCAACCTCATTGATACCTTGATGCAAATCGAGTAAGTGAATCAAATCCCAAACGAAAGATTGAAATGGATTTTCTGGTCAATAATGAAGTTAAGGATTGACAGATCAAAGAAAATAATGTTGTTTCAAAAAATCAAGATATCGAATATGAAATATTAGTCGAAAAAATTTTAAATTAAGAAATAAATGAAATAATATGGTGACGAGAAAGTTGAAGTATCGAATGTGAAATAATTGTCAAAAAATGTGAAGTTACAAGATGAGTTCACTCACGTCTGGTCACTTGTTATTTCATTTCTTTTTAAAATTTTTTGGACTAATATTTCACATTCGATATCTCTTTTATTTGTTACAACATTATTTTCTTTAATCAATCAATCCCTTATTTCATCGTTGACCAGAAAATACATTTCAACCTTTCGTCTGGGATTTGATGTTCTTACTTGATTTGCATTTTTATCCTTTCGTTCTTAGCAACAGGTATAAATAGAGTCAATAATATATAGACAATGGAAGTACGAACCATTACCATTCAAAATACTTTTTCTCTATAATAATCGAAACTGTGTTGTCATCACCCAAAATATCGAAGTTAGCTTACTTTCCATACTTCAAATAATTGTACAGAAAAAATCAGTCAAATTCTTGGGCTTGAATATCGACTCCCAACTATCCTGGAATGATCATATTGACTCTGTTTCTATTAAATTACCCAAGCATTGTTTCGTTATTTGGAATCTTAGAAATGTTGTCCCCTTGTATATTTTATTGAGTTACTATTATGCCTATGTTCACTCTAGTCTAAATTATTGCTTATTTTGCTATGGTAACAGCAGCAGATTGAATGATCTGTCGATTGCTCAAAAAAAAAATACTAAGAACCATGTGTTTTGAAAAAAATGGCGATTCTTGTAAGCAGTTATTCACTGAATTGCAAATTTCAACTGTGATATCCATGTATATTTTGAATTGTGTCACTTACGTTAAGAATCATTACCATGAGTTTCAGCATCGAGATACTATTCGCACAGCCGCCGGTTATACTCTAAGACACAATTATAATCTGATAGCTCCTGTACAAGTTAACATCTGTATCAAACGGGCCTCATATCATGTCTATGAAAATTTACAATAAACTTTCCATATTCATTAAGAAAATGTCTAATCCCATAAAGTTCAAAAATAGCGTTAAAAGTATTCTGTACAAAAATGCCTACTATTCACTTGATGAATATTTTCAAACTGATCTAACTGATTGACATCACCATTGCTTTGCTTGATTGTTTACCATTTTATTGTTCATACTCATTTTTGTGTAATTGTTTTTAATGACTATCGTCAACATCTATTGAAAAAAATTGTATGTACTTCCAATATTTATGTATATTTTTCCTTTTTTTGCCTGTCTATTCCATATTTCATCACCTGATATAATTTTTTTTATTTCAACTCCAATCATTACTTGTATATGTGACGATTTCCATGCTTGTAAAAAAGTCTCAGGAAATGAAGTATCGTATTGTAATCAGAATAGTAGTTCCACGTGAGCCAATAGAATTTCAGAATGGAACGAAAACAGAATTGATATATTCATTTTTTTAATATTGCAAGAAAATGATTGAATAATAAAAACATATCTGAACACTGTTTTCCTTCAAACACTTAACAGGAATATAGAATTCGAATATAAAAATTGATTCCATTTATATTGACCTCTGCACACTTCCCCTCCTCATCAATTATGACATGACATGAAAGAGTGAACTAATGAAAAAATGTTCCGAACCTGACCAACACTTCCGTCATAACAACTCATAACTAGCAGTGAAACTCCCAATCTTTATGAATTCAGTACATTTATTCTCCTATGCCGCCATTTTTGACAATTGACCGGGGGCACCTTTCCAAATAAATGCTTCACCTACAAAAATAACCCCAATTCGACTGTCAAAGTAGAAGCGTTTTCCTTTTCGTAGGTATTTTTGGCTTCAGGTTCTTCTCCTACAACGAGTTCCCAAATATTCAGGGATCTCTACCTTTTATGAAAGGGCATCTATTTCCAACTGACGACTCTGAATATTGATAAAATATCAAAGAAATAACTCACCTCAAGAATAAATGACATACAAAAACTTTCCAGGCAGATTTTCATTCGTTCGATTAGTTCTTAGGAAAATTCTGTCGCATTCGTAATCGAAATAGAATTCACAAAATAACTAATTTTTATTTATTCTTGAAAGTAATACGTAATGAAATTCAACAACAAACTAATTCAGTTTATGGATGATACTATTTTCTCGATGCATTTTTGATGTGCTCCACTTTTTCTTAGAGATATCAAAAATATGTTTTGATGCAAAAAAAGCTTATCAAGAACTTACCACAGTCTTCATCGTTTTGGTTAACTTGGTTATTTGTTCTTGATGACTTCCAACAAAATTTGAGTACCATCATACATTTTTTCTTATATATGAAGTAAATTATCATTTACCCATTAAATTCCACTTCATAAATCTCGAATCAGTTGAGTGAATTTTCGATTAGGTAAAAATCGGTGGATGATTGGTAAATTTCCTAAAAAATATATCTTGTTTTTCTGCTTTTATCATAGTGTTCGACTGCCAATCGTGTATCGCCGCTACAAATTAGACCTGACTCATTTAATGACCGGAATAAGTTTCGGTTACTGACCTACCTACACAGTGACAAAGACCAAATATTCTCCTCCTAGCAAACAAAGAGAGTTTAAATAATTATTCTGTGAATACTTCCGGATTCATTCAGCTGGTTGAATTTCTCAATATCTGAATTTTTTTGAGACACTGAACATTGAACATAGATTTGATTCGCAGGCAAAAAATGCACTCAAAAATTTGTTTTTCGGGCACTTTTTGACGATATTTCGACATTCTTCCCAGATTCTGGTTAGATCTATGTTTTGTCTCTGCTCGTACTTACGATTTCATCTTCAGTATCTGTGAATAGTGATGATTGCATATTTTGGTCTGTAATGGGTTGATTGCAAACTCCACCTGATATAATAATAATAATAATAATACATTTTCGAAAGCGAATGTATAAGACTGTTCCATGCAGGTTCACAACTTCTATGAGCATCAATTATCCGGGAGGGATTTTGGCCACTTGCAGGACGCAATTTAGCTAAAAAGATTTATAGGGACTGCATGTGGGGACGATATGACCCAAAAACAATGTATGGGTAATTCACCTGAACAAAATTCACGCTCAGGTTTTGTTCCTGAATGTCTCGTGGTTTCATATCATGCTGGTCCCTATTATACAGTGCATTCCTTTAATGTCTCTCTCCTATTATTTTTTGAACGGGTCAACTCCAAAAATTGAAACTTGGGTTAATGAAATTGATGCATGAATAATATATTTTGTGGTTGAATTGACACGTCAAAATTTCAAGATGGCTACTGGGCGCCTTCTGAAAAAAATATTAAATGGAAGGGGCGGTCTTCTGATACATCAGTTCCAAGCTCCTGACGAATACTTTACAACCCTAGAATATGAAATCAATATCTTCACCTACTACATACAAAATGGCGGAACATTCAATAATTGCATGCACACATCGACGTTTGACTTCATAATTTGAGGAAATGAGCTCAGTTCAGAAGATGCTCGAAATGGTTGCCTCAAACGTCTTGAGATGAGAACAGCCTATCAGATAATTCACGTCAAACATTTTCGAACACAGCAACGTCGATATTTCTACAAATATTTATCATTCTCTGCCGTAAATTCAATATTGGAGCAAGTTCAGTTTCGTACACCTTCTGCTTCAAATATCCCCCCAAAAAAAGTCTAGACGTGTCAAATCTGGCAAGCAATAACAATAAAAAACAGAAAGTCGGTTTCAAAGATGCACTATCAAATGAAAAAAAAAATTGATGTAGGTGTTCCCCAGGGTAGCGTTTTGGGCCCACTTCTTTTTGTTTTATATTTGAACGATATTGGACTTTTTTTTGAATCTGAGTTTATAAACCTATTTGCTGATGATACTTTGCTTATGTGTAACGATTCGAATTTAGATCTAGCTATTCATAAAATGGACAGGATTTTAGGAAAGGTAGATGAGTATTTATGCACTAACAAATTGATGTTAAACGTAATCAAAACGAAATCAATGATATTCACCACGAAATATAAATACAGTCCCTTAGATATCAACGGTATTAACCTCAATATCAATAACGAAAAAATTGAAATTGTGTCAACAGTCAACTGGACAATTTTTTGAATTTTAACAATCACTTTTGATATATAAATGAGGAAATATCAAAAAAACTTTATTTTTTCAGTAGAATATCACAAAATTTGTCAATGCAGTAACAGTTTAAAAAACCATTATTCAACCACACTTTGATTACTGCGCGTCAGTATTATTTTTATTCAACCTCAATAAATTAAATATGCTACAGAAACTACAGAATCGAGGGGTGGGAGTAATCTTGAAAACGAATCGTAGTACTCCTATAAAAAGTATGCTACATTGTTTGAATGGTTACCAGTTGAAAGTAGACTATACTATTTTACAATGACTCTAGTAAACAAAATTGGAATGGAATGGCACCAGAATATTTTAAGAGTATATCAAATTCAATAAAAACATTCATAATTATAATACAAGAAATTCCAATAATATACATATAAACAGAACGGCATTCGAAAGTACTATGAATTCGTTATTTTTTAAGGGCTTCCATAAATTCAATGAATTACCGGAAGAAATAAAGAAATTATCCATTTTGAAAAATTTGAAAACAGCACTCAGGGATTTAAAAAAAAAGTAAAGAAAAAGTAGGCGATGGAACACAAATTGTACAGTTCTATTGAATTATTTGGGACATTATTGTTTATTGTCAATCATCATTTGTTTTTAATTGTTCACTAGGGTACTCATATGTGTAATGGAACAATTGTTTTAATAATAATTGAATTCATGAATGTACAAGTTCTTAACCTATGACTTTGTTATTTTTGTTTGTTTTTTGAATACCTAATTATAATTTAGTATCTACAAACATGTTACTTAAACTTGAACATTAACTTATGATAATGAAATCCTTATATATAATGATCATTTTTTATTTATATGTTTAGTCTTGACTTCAATTTTTTTGTACTTATTATTATTTGTACTTTCTATATTTCTATGTTTTCATTTTCTATATTTACGTATTCTTTTTTTTCTATATGTCATTATGCTAGTGTTATCTTTATAAGGTGGTTCCTATTTCAAATAAAAGATAGATATATATATATATATATATATATATATATATATATATATATATATAATATATATATATATATATATATATATATATATCTATATATATATATATATATATATATATATATATATATATATCCATCCATCTTCTTGGAATAATAATATTTATAACAAGTTCATGAGGATTCATTTTGACAATTTCAGTGATTAGAGGATCAACAGTAGTTGCCAGCATATTCAAATACAATTTTTCTGTTATATTTTGTTCAAATGACCATTTTGGAGATATTATATTGGTACCTATCTACCTATAAAACCGGAAAATAAATGAGGATATTTGAACTGAACAATGATGTTCGTTGTACTGACATTTCTGTGTTATTTTATGAACAAAAAATAACCTATTAAACCTCATCGGGTTGTTGGGATTGCCATATTAAGACAGAGAAAAACGAATATTTCTGGAATTATCGATATCGATGTGTTTGTTTTCAGGTGATTATTAAATGTTTTGCCATTTTGTAGTAGGTGAAGATATTACCTTCATATTCTAGGGTTGTGAAGTGTTCACCAGGACCTTCAAAATGATGTATCACAAGACCCCCCTTTCCATTTATTTTTTTCCAGGTGGCGCCCAGTCGCCATCTTGAAATGTTCATGTGTAAATTGTAATCATGCATCAATTTCTTCCCAAGCACATTAACGGAATGCACTGTATATAATTGTATAGAGTATAAGAAGGGTTGTAGCACATCTAAATTCTATCTGAATTCTACATTCAACTATTTTTTGGCTATGGATTTGACAGAATATAATTTCATTCAAATAGACCAAACAATAATTTTTCCTACTTCTCTCCACCAGAATTTACCTTCATTCATTTTGTTTTCTCTCCTGCCATTGAAATAATTAGCATCGCATTTCCACAATTTTATGCGATGAATCCATATATACCTATTTCAAACGTTTCACAGTGGAATAGATCAACTCAAACGTGAGCAATGAATGAAATGATCAGAAATCATAATTAGCACGGATATTTTACACGGATGGTGTGCAACTTAACATGCTTGAACAAACTTCCGTGAGCACTACCATCACTACCTACCTACAAGTGGAAGATTCGATTGTTCTATTTTCAATTTTATGTTATCATATATTCATATATTTCAACTATTATTTTATTATATATCATGTATCTCAATATACTGTTATATACTTATACAGGTATTTCTACGATTGTATTGAATAATATCAATGTTCAATCAATGTTCGCTTATTTATATTTATCACACTTGACACTTTCATATCTTTACTATTTTTTGTATATGTATGTGATTGTATTGTATATTCCTATATTTTAGTATAATTGACTTTTTCCACGCTGTGAAGTCTCTGGTAATAAAATTCATTTGATTTGATTATAAGTGTCGATTTCATTTATATCAAACAGTACGAAGGTGATAACGATATTTTATTTGCAGTCTTCCATCCTTGGAATCACCCCCCTCAGAAAAGTTGAAAAGTGTCTGCAATGGCACGATATTCTCTTCAAAGTC
This sequence comes from Zygogramma bicolorata, assembly GCA_032362365.1. Taxonomy (NCBI): domain Eukaryota; kingdom Metazoa; phylum Arthropoda; class Insecta; order Coleoptera; family Chrysomelidae; genus Zygogramma; species Zygogramma bicolorata. Next base: position 4,910,236 of record JAVJAQ010003800.1, on the reverse strand, counting down.
ATATTCTCTTCACCAGATATCCCAGAACACATTATTGAAGTGAAAATTTGCTCCCTTTTTGTATTGAACTGTCTCTGAACTCATTATTTTCTGTTCCGTAATTTTTACAAAATTCTTGCAGGCTTCATCACTCCAATTGCACATATCCTTGTTACTGATAATAATAGTGAAGACTCTCGAAAAATCAATGCCACTCGGAGTTTCTGATACCGGTGTCAATTTCGGTCTCAGGAATATCTGAGAATATCATTAGGAAATAAGTGAATGGTTATGCTAATATTGAAAATTTGCTGAAATTTACTGACGCTAATAGGGTCGTTCAGTGAAATCAACATTATAACATTTTTATGCATTTTCTTGTAGTGTCTGGACCCCTAATACGCTAACAAAAATTTCAGACCAATAGCTTCATCCGGTACTGAAATAATTCAAGTTGAAGTTGCGCTGGAGTAAAAGTATCGAGAACAGCGCGTGACGTCACTATACGCACACGGTAGAGGACGCGCTGATTCTGGTAATCTACCAGAAGTGGATATATTTATGATGAAAGGAGTGAAATTACAGCAGTAAGTAAACACAACTCAAGAAAAGACAATATAGTTGTGGTTGAACTGATGGTAATACTTCGGTTGCTATGAGCTCCTTTTTACCGTTACCTTCGTTGTGACCTGAGTTTCACTGATTTGAAATATAATGATAATAATAATGATGTTGAAAAAAAATACCTTTTTATGTGATACAGGTACACTGCGTACGGCAGCTCTTCGTCGGTAAGCACTATGGGTTTCGAAAGAATACACTTCAGTATTTGAAAAATTCAAAGGTGTTAAAAAAATCTTGGTGATTGGCGCCACACAGCCCTAAAAAATTAAAGAATATGAGATAAGGTCGGCTGTGCAACCAAATCATGTAATGAAGTTGTTGAAATCTCAGCAAAAATGAGTTCTGATATCTTCTGAGACTCGGTATAATATTCACAAACACTGGCTATGAAATTGAACGGAGGTAGAAAATAAAATCAGATATGCACTCCAATGTGTCATTTAATGAGGTACTTATATAAAAATTCAATTGGTAAATGTATGGCCTCGATCTTTGGAAACAATTTTAGCTCCAGGTTCAGATAAAGAAACGTAATAAATCAAGCGAGGAATCGAGTTAATTGTAATATCACCTGTGAAGGATTGTGTATACAGATTGTAATATTACCACCTTACCAGAGTATACTCAGCTTAGGTTCACAGAACGTTATATACATCAACCTCATATAAGAATGTTAAGCAAGTATTATCATTTGCATCAATCTGGGAATAATTCTCAGTCAATGAGAAAGTAAAAAAATATAGTTTTTAGTCAAACACAAGAAATATGATCCGTTCGTAATAACTAGATGAAATTATTATAAATATTTGATATAGTAAAATGATTCAGTACCTTCAATATTGAGCATTAAATAATACGCGATAAAAAAATATATGATTGATAAAGTGTATGCATTCGCCTGATAATCTTTCTCGCTTGATGGTGGAAGAAGCTGCAATTTTCCTTTATCTGGTCAGGTGTAGCACATCAATGGAGTACGTCTTTTTCTGACAAAGAATGGACGTGGACTTCGCATGGACGTGGGCAATTGACATGGATGGAGCAAGGTATATGCAAATCCCTAGCGTGGAAGGAAAATATTATTCCCTTGCGGAAACCGGTATATGCAAATCCCTAGCGTGGAAGGAAAATATTATTCCCTTGCGGAAACCAAAAAACGTTGAACTCTATCGAAGTAGGAAAGCAATTCTTCAAAAATAAATCCCAGTTGAAGGAACTCAAAAAAAACTTATCTTGACAACCTCTCCATTAAACCCTATAAAAAAAATCCTTGTTGGAAAAGTATCTCTGAATCTATCGATTATCCAGAGTAGAATAAAGAGAAAACCAATGGAAAGATATATATTGACATTCTTACCTTCCTTGAAGAAGGGTTACTTAAACCAGCAAAAAGAGCAGAGTGAAATGGCTTCACTCGTTTTTTCTGAAGAAGTGGTGGTTTTCAGCACAATCTGTGGGTAGTGCAGCCTCTCATGGAAATCTCAGCAGTCAGAAGTAGAAGTTATATCCGAAAACGTTTTCGATCAGATTGATGAAAATCGCACCATGCAGCTCACCACTTTACAAATCCCTCTCGGAACCCATCAGAGAACTGACCTCCTGCGGTCAAAAACCAATTTTCCACCTGTCGCAGGTGAGCCAAAATCGCCTACCGAGCAACTCTATTCCAAGGAATTCTCAAAATAGGTATGGAAACGCCTCATTTTTACGACTTTCGGTTTCTCTCATCTGCTGGAATTTCATCCGAGAAAGAATCCGATTTGGACCTAATGATAAAAAAATTACAATCTACATAAACAAGAGAGAGATGAATGAATATCCATTTCCCCAACATTAAATAATGAACGAAACAATTTTTCTATCCAACCCCTATAGGTTATCGTAAATTAGAAATAGAATTCATTTTATTTTCGATGAGAAAAATATCTCATCCCAATAATATTGTGGCGACGAATTTCAGCAGGACAAGCAGGTGTAAACTGGGTTGCCAGTTCTGCACGAAAGTTGTCAACGGTTTATAAAATATTCTTGGAAAATATAGAAAGCAAAAAATACAGTAGGTTTTTATAAACGCTACACCGTGTTATTGTTGAAAACTGAACATATTCATATTGACTTTTGAAAAAAGGTTAATTATTTGAAACAATAATGGTTTCGTCTGCTTAAAAATGTTACAAGTAAATTAGGACTTGTGTGCTGTTTTGATGAAGAGAAGGACAAATTTTGTGTGTTCAAACAACAGAAATTTGATTTGAAAAATTGTGAAGATTCACGAAAAATGGACATGTTTCTTCGAGAATATACGAGACCGCTGGAAAGTGTTGAGGATTTTTTGTAGAGGAAACCAAATTACGTGAGTTTCACACAAAAAATTGAAAAAAGGTGCTTATAGCGACTAAAGTATTACCAGATCGGCTAGACAAAATTATGGAGACAATGCCATCGGTTATGTAGAAGTGAAACAACAACAGAAGTTTCGTGAGTTGAGGGCAAAAATAACACCAGAGCATAAAATAAAAGGCAAAAACTATGATGTGTTATGTGTAATAAACACGGAGGAAAGATTTATACAGGAATCGAAATGCCATGATTGTCCTGCTTATCCGGTGCATTAATAGATGTATTCTTACACTCTGGTACCACACAACTTTTGCAAAAACTCCTTTTATCGCTCATTATAAATCAAACGACAGTTACTTCACGATACATACAGTCACACTCAACGAAAACTGACCCGAGTTTACTAATAAACGAATATCTCTTATCTGGCGCCCATCGGCCGTACGTATAGTGAAGTCACAATAAGCCACGCCCCTTTTATACGCGCACGGATTTTAAATATTAATTTAAGGCTGTAAACATGTGAATAAAAGAAAAAAATTTGGTAGTTAGATTATTTGAGTCCAGTACTTTTCAATTATAAAATAAAAAAAAAATGCTGAATGAGCCCATTGCCCTTGATCTCTTTACCCAACTTGATGATTTTTCTTTATTAATATTTTCCTTTTTGAACACTTCTACTAGTGCGCTCAGGAGGCAGAGCTTGCAAAGCTGCAAATGCGTCCTGTTCATTTTCAAAAATTTAATACTTCAGTACTCAGCACACCCGCTTTCCATGAGGAGTTCCACATCTACCCTTGAAACAAGATCTGAAAGTGTCGTAAGGATATTGTAATACATTTGTCATAGCTCGGTATTCTATATGGAAAGTAACTATTCGAATGGATCAATTCATTGATGTCAAAAGTGTTTCGAAATAAAAAAGGGTTTCCCATAAAATGTGATGGAATTCTTCATATTTTGCCATTACCCGTCAATTTATTGGAATGAAGTATCTACGATTTGGATTCATGTATAAAACAAATTATAGCATTATAGAGTATTTTTTTCTACTCACTTCCATGGATTTACAACCCACAACAATCTAAAAAACATTAATCGGTACAACAAAATTTTTTTGGCTCATTTGCTATTTTTTGAGTGATGTTCGTAGAGTAAGATTTTCCATATTACGACAGGCTGTGATCACGTTTTTGAGTTCCTTCTATTTTGACCATCTGAAATTTCAATAATATAACTTGCTTTTTAGATTCTCTTTCGTTAATTTTATAGTATTTTTGATATATCACATATGTATTGAATTACGTAGTTTTTATACATGGCATAGGCTACTACGGAAAAACATTATTTGTGGTATTCTCTGTATCAACAAAATGTTCAAAATTTGATTGGCCAGAAATGATCTCTCTCTTTGGAAATTCCAGGTGATTCGATATCCGACAAAAATACTTAACCGTACCTAGTGTTTAACTTAAAAAGATCAACCAATTCTCAGTGTTTTATTTTGCCCTTGAAAATTATACCAGGAGTGGGACTCTGTAAGCTCAAAATCAAAGCGAAGCGATAGCGACTCGATCAAGTAAGAGAGGGAAACAGAGTCGCTCTCTTTTGAATGTGAATTTTTATGTTTTATGTTGTATTAATTTTTTATATCTGTTCGAATACGATTTTATTTCTCAAAATTTGATACCATCCAAGTTCCATACGATTTTAATAGCGAAATTATCGAAGAAATTCATTCTCATGCTCCTTTAAAACAATTACAGCCGAAGCACCATCTGTGGGAATGAATGAGAAATAGAATGAACTGAATCATAAAATCTGTCAAAATTAACATTTCATGTCGTTCCCATATATTAGAAAGAGATAGGCACTATCTCTTTCTAGAGACATCAAAATCGCTGTCGCAATCATAAGGATTCCGAAGGTACCTTCGTTAAAGTCGATAACTGCCGATTGCGAAAAATAAGGACATTTTGAAGATATTTGTCGCTATTAGAGACAAATTGTTCACAAATCCTCTCTACGCGTTATATTTCAATACATGAAACTCAGTCACAGTCTAAGTGAATCTCTATCGCTTCGCTTTGATTTTGAGCTTACAGAGTCCCGCTCCAGGAGTCATGTCCTCTACGCATCGTTTTTGCTTGCATTCTTCCAAACGAAATGATTTTTGTCGAGCATTGAGATTCGTTATATTATTTTTTGTGGCTTTATTCATGATACTTCCTTGAATGTCAACGTTCGATTGAGGTGTGAGTCCCAATGGACTTCCTTTGAATTGAAATTTGATATACACGTACATGTGGTGGAAATATGTATTCATGCCATTAGCCCTATCAAAATGGTCAGAACATTTTATGTATCTCAATATATCGTTTTGAAATGGAACAAATTCAAGAGTACTTCAGAGCCCTGAGGATTGAAAGCAAATGACAATGTCGAATTTTCACATATCAAATGGTATAAGCAATTGAATTCAGAATGTACCTCTATAAAGAAACTTACTTTGAAGCATATAGTTTTATCTAGGACTATGACAAAGTTGATTTAGCTCCTCTGGGCCATTTTTCAGCCAAGAGTTCGGCTATTAACTAACTCCTATGCTTGAGGACTATAATTAGCCAAGATAGTTAGTCAAATAGTCACTGAACGATACCGATCGTGAAATGGTTTGATGAGACTAGAGTGATGGAACTCCCTCCTCAAGTATCTGTTACCGTTTATCAAATATATTATTTCATAGTAATTATCTTTCGCACTTTTGCACTTTATCTCAACAGATTCGTTGCATAGACCAATTTCCTCCTAAATGTTATTGACTTTCAATCAAATTTAGGATTTATACTTCACTTTTGCCTATGTGTTTTTTTAGAATTTATATCCATGGCATCTAGATCTACTACTAACATAGTAAACTTCAAGTCAGATTTTAATGATGTGAAATCGTGTTTGAAACATCGTTCGATATTTTTTTTTATTCATAGCTTATATTTTGCTATTCTCAACTATCAGAACATATCATTGTATGACAACCATTGTAACTTTTCTGATTTAACCTTCATCTTCACATGAATACTACGCTGGAGCCTTCATCGGCTGTTGAACACTAGCCCCAGAAAATTTTGCAATCCCAAATCGTACTCTAGATCTAGAGTAACCAAGTGCTGGCCAGCCAGCTGGTCACTGTATATCGTAGACGTTGCAACAGCACCACAACAACCGGGTGCTACCAACCCCATTCAAAGAGACCCCGTTGAATTGTCACCAAAGGGGAAACGATTCTTTGCAAGCACAGCTACTATAGGTCACTGGCAATAAGTTTGTGGATGGAATCAAATGAAGATTCTGACATAAGTCTTCATATATTAGATTTTTCAGGAATTATTTTTTGGCTTCCTTCTTCCCCAAATAATAAAATAGAAATAAGAAGTTCTACGAAAGAATTGAAATGAAAAAAATTACAAATAATACATCGAACTTCATTATCTCCACAAAAATACCCAAGTTTCTAATCAGTTTGTTTAGACTTCAACTAACTACCATTCTAATGATTTTTTAAGCATATTCCTTATGACTGGATATGAATATGTGAATATTTCTTTTCTTGTTTTTTTAACCAAGCAAGGTAATGTCTTCTTCGACTTCTGGCGCTATGAAAATCAATCAAACTTAATCGTGAAACTTACTCATACCCACTTTATACCGTTTTAATTTGATCAGCCTATCAGCACAATGAGTCTTTCCAGTCTGGAGTTGGTTACATAGTGTATACCGACGATTCAGAAGTCATACTCGAAAAAATGTGAGGAATCGGGCCCATTCAACATTTTCCTTACTTAAGAACTCCGTTGAGAGTTTTGTCCATGAGGAAGTTTCAAAAATAGTACTTTTTCATTTTCGAATAAAAAATAGACAAGGAACCTTCTTCAATAGCAAGGGACACTTTCACCAGTGACGGTTAGTAATTTGACGGCCGATTTATTAACAACCCGTCAGAGATGTTTGCCTTTCACCACCCACTAACGTATCGTTAACAGTTCTTTAAAATTAAATGCCCGATCGAAGATTTTTTTAAATACTGACGGAGGTATTATAACCTCAAAATTATCAAATATTTTTATAGACCGCAGGCATATATGACAGACGACAGTAAATCAGACAGTTGTAAATTCAGCCTGCTGGACAAACAAACGGATCTACAAATGCTAATTGTGCATTTGTGTCATATTCCAAAATATTTTTTCTCAGTAATAACTCAATTTTGAGCGATTGTTGTGAGAGACATGAATTGTCGATTCAAGCAACTAGAAGAGCAGATTTAACTACTGATAAGTTGAAATGGGCAACGGTATATTCATACATTTTGTATCTCAGAATTGAAATTATAATCTCATTAAATTACCATTGTTATTTATGGAAATACGATTTGTTTGTCCAGCAGGCTGATGCGTGTGACGTCACATGCCCGCGGTCTATACTTGTGGTGGTGATTTACTCTACAGTACCTTGAAATTGAATGTGATGGAATTGGCAATGAATCTTATATTTGATAAAGACGATGAAGATTATGCTCAGGGGGTCAGAAGGCATCGAGTTATTAGAGAAAGAGAGAATCATATCACAGATTATGATATTTATTTCATGAAACGATTCAGTTTATGTAAAATATGTGCTCTTCTTGTATTGAATTTGATAGGTCACCAATTCTCTACTTTCGACAAGTGAGTTTTGATATATCAGTGCCAAATTGTTCATATTGACCACAAATTATTGTTTTCATGAATACTGCTCTATTTCACCCATGAATCACCTTCTGCTTTACCTCAGACTTCATACCACAGCTTGCTCTCAGCTCATCACAGGTGAATTCAGTGGCATGACTAAATCAACAGCGCGTAGAATCATCCATAAGGTGTCTGAAGTTATTGCTTCACTCTATAGAGAACATATCTTTCTTCCAAGGAAAGCAACTAAGATTTCCAGATCATACATTCAGATGAACATAGAATGAATCTCAAATAAGGACACGTGATTCGGCTGTGAGAATTTTCTGAATATTTAAAAGGAGATTCGCAATATTAGCTGTTGGTATCAATGCATGTTCAGAAATACCCTTACCAATCGTAATAGCCTATGAGTCCTTTTACATATCCTAAGGAGAACTGGTAAACCTGACGTTCCGGGTGGAAATGATCTTCAGTTTCCTATGCACTGGAATCAGTTGGTTGAATATTGGCAGATACGTCATCGTAAAAACAGTGTGGGTGAAAATATTCATCAAAATCTTGGGCAAGTCCTCATAAATGATTTTTCATAGCTTGCATATCCTTTATGAAAACAAATTTTGATGCTTCTACTCTCAAGTGGCCAGAACTAGTTTAAATATGAACTGAATTTCCACAATTTTTGTTTATTATAATTTACTTTCCCAATATTGAATTAAAATGTCATTTGGACAATCTCTTTTTATTTTATTTTCACAAATTAAATCAATATAATATATATATATATATATATATATATATATATATATATATATATATATATATATATATGTATATATATTATTCATGGAAAATAGTCAAGCAAAAAGAGACAAGTTTTAGAATAGTCTGATATATGTAGTAGGAAATGGTAACGACTGAACTTTGATTTTATACAGCAAAAAAAATATGTTCTTGTCGAGTCTCCCTTCAAGTATGGTATTGCAATCTGGGGTTTTCGCAACAAACAGTTGATGAGCACTGCAAGTTTGCAACTGTTCGGTAATATACAGCACTTCCTGAATCGAAATCGCACATTTCTAGCAACTTTTTGGTTCATTCTGAGTTACTCGAAGCATCCGGTTTTTTTCATTCGATAAACTTTTCTAAAAAATCTGTGAGGATTTCTTTCTCAGCATTCGTGAAAATTGAAGATCATACACGTTTCGTTTGAGAGCAGATTCATCCAAACTATTATCCATTTTTCTCGAATTCCAAATCGAATTCAACGTATGCCCTCATGAATTGTCAAAATTTCGAGGTTAGGCAGGCGCAACTGATGTAAAACTCAAAACTACAATGCAAAATTATCAAATCTTCACTCCTTCTAGAACCTCCGTGCTAGCGGACTCACTGGAATTCAAAAAAATATCTTTATCATAATAATGAAAACACTTCTATCAAACCCACCATACACTTCATATCATGATCTCCTTAGTGAACGATTAATAAATGCGTCAACACATCTAGTAAGTAATTTCATCCGAAGTTATCCAGATAATAATTTCAGAATTTATGATCTGGACCAATAAACTAGTAATCATGGTAAAATGGAAACAAAATGATAGGGTGAAGGATTGACTAACATTTACATATCAATTATATATGAATAAACTAGCATTTCAATGGAGGAATATCTCAATTTCAGCTGTGGATTTATTTCATTTACATTTTTTGTGAACCGAATATTTTCTACACACCTATGAGAATAATAGTAATAATATTCCAATAACAAAAACAATGGAAAAACACAGCGACATAGGTGCATAGACATCATAACCAATGGACTGACTCTGAGAGAGAGGACTGCTGAATGAGCAAGATGGAATACCTCAAATCTAGTTGATGGTTCCTTTTCATGAAAATCTCTCGCTGCCAGAATCTCTACTCTCCTATGTCTGATTGATTACTCCGGTTGGTCAATTTCTCTCACTCCATCAATGAAAAAGAAATGAGAGCAGCCGAAGCAAATTCGAAATGCTCGACATAGTTCATGTCATGATGACGTTATTTGAATTTTTGTCAAATTTGAAACGTTTTTTCTTCAAAATACTTCGAATTTAGTTACTGCTAATGAACTGTGTGTTACTCAATCCACAAACATTCACAATGCCCTCATTTTTTGCAGTGTATAATTGCTTCAGCAGATAAAAAGATAACTCAACTTGAAATTGCATAGGTGAAATATTATTTTTCACGAATGATTATAGATATCTAAAAGACCAAGAGTTGAAAGAGAAATGGGGGGTAGCTTTCAGAAGAAGTAATTACAATCCTTCTAAAACAGCAGTGATTTGTAAATTTCCATGCTGTATAATATTTTTAACTCCGATTTCATTCAAGTCAATCATTAAGGAGTGAACAAGTACATACACCAATTGAATCCTTTAATGAGTATTCCGACAAGAGAAAGAAAAATATTCTTTCTTCGGAAATTCAAAAGTGAATACCAAAATACATGCTAAAACTATTGAAACAACCGAAATCTTTGAGAGAAGCAGCCTTTATACAACAAATAAATTAAAATGTATCTGATAGCGAACAGACTTTCAGATATGATTTGAATACATGAGTCCTTACACAAATGAATACTGATGACAAACCCCTATTCGGCGTTTCAGAATACCTTTCTGTATGTGGCTTGAAAAAAGATAGCTTGTGAAGGATGGAATACTTCAAGTCTAAGCTGAAGTCATCCTTCTCCTTCCTTCTTTCTCTCTATAATGTTTTCCGCATCGTGTTATATGAAAAACTGTCATAAGGGCCAGTCCATTAGTTATAATGCCTATGCATAGGTGACATAACCAAACCTAACTTAGTGCAAATTTGCTAGTTCTATATTTGGGGCGCCAACTACTGTTTAGTGATTATTTTCCGAGAATTTTGATGAATTTGATCAAAGCCGGTACCCGGGTCTGACATTGAGATAGTACCCGGGTACTTAACATTTCATATACCCGGGTATACCCGGATTCGGGTACCCAGGTAGAAAACCCTACTTTGGACATAATACTATTTCTTGTCAATTATCAAGACTTATTGGAGGTTCAAAATAAACATGTGCATGATTTTCATTTCGGTGTGGATCATTCTCAAACATTATATTCTTACTTGTACAAGCTTACTTGACATTCGAAAGAAATCTGAGATTTCTCCAGTCGTTCAGTAGGGTAGTCAAAAACACGGTTCTCTCATATTTCTTTATTGAATACTGCATGACACAATTATTGTAATCATTTTCTCAACGAATCAAGGCAAACCAAAAAGACTTCCAAGCCCATGCCCATGGGAATCATGCCCTCTATGGTTCATAATTCCATTGATTCCTGTCACAACTTTTCCATGTGGCCCACTTCCTGATACTACATGAGATACTGAATTAACAACTGCTGATCCATGTGGTATATGCCCTCCATCCTGGAAGTTAGTGGTGACTCCTTTAGTTTGCTGAATTGCATTACTCCCATATGGCAGATGATGTTCATAACCATGCCCATGATCATACCCATTCCCATGGAAATCGTTTTTACTATGACTAGTCACTTCTTTTGTTTCTTTCACTATTTTTCCGTGTGGCCCACTTTCTGATATCATATGAGACACTGAATTCACAACTTCTGGTTCGTGTGGTATATCCGATTTAGAAGTGACTTCTTTGGTTTCTTTCACAACTTCTCCATGTGGTCCACTTTCAGATATTACATGAGACACTGAATTAACAACTGCTGATCCATGTGGTACATTCATTCCATCATGGGTGACTTCTTTAGTTTTCTCAATAACATTCCCTCCGTATGGCATATGTTCATGACTATGCCCATGATCATACCCACCATGGAATTCGTTTCCACTATGACTAGTGATTTCTTCTGTTTCTTTCACTATTTGTCCATGTGGTCCACTTTCAGATATCACATGAGACACTGAATTAACAACTGCTGATCCATGTGGTATATGCATTCCATCATGGGTGACTTCTTTAGTTTTCTCAATAACATTCCCTCCGTATGGCATATGTTCATGACTATGCACATGATCGTACCCATCATGGAATTCGTTTCCACTATGACTAGTGATTTCTTCTGTTTCTTTCACTATTTGTCCATGTGGTCCACTTTCAGATATCACATGAGACACTGAATTAACAACTGCTGATCCATGTGGTATATGAATTCCATCATGGGTGACTTCTTTAGTTTTCTCCATAACATTCCCTCCGTATGGCATATGTTCATGACTATGCACATGATCGTACCCATCATGGAATTCGTTTCCACTATGGCTAGTGATTTCTTCTGTTTCTTTCACTATTTGTCCATGTGGTCCACTTTCAGATATCACATGAGACACTGAATTCACAACTTCTGGTTCGTGGTGTGTATGCGAATTAGAAGTGACTTCTTTGGTTTCTTCCACAACTTCTCCATGTGGTCCACTTTCAGATATCACATGAGATACCGAATTTACGACTACTGGTTCATGTGATATGAGGGAATCATCATGCCCATGCAAGTTAGAGGTGATTTCCTTAGTCGTTTCCTTTATAACTTCCCCTCCATGTGGCAGAGTCTCTGACATCGTTTCGGAAACTGTGCTCACGATTTCTGGTTTGTGGACGATGTGACCAGGATCGTGATGAACGGTAGAATCTACATGGTTGGTGAAATGATTCGGTTGGAATACGGCCCCAGTGTTACCAACGGGAAACACCCCTCCGAAGTAAGGAGAGTATTTGTTATAGAGTAAGGAGATAATTGGGTTATAGTAAGGTGAAGATATATAATGGGGAAATTGAAAGGGGTTATATAAACCGTTTACGAAATTGAAGTAAGGAGCAGCTACACCGTTGTGGAAAGGAAATTTGAGAGGATTATAAATATTATTGGAGTGACAAGGAACTGAACCGCACATAACAAAAGGTTGGCGAAAATTGGGAACAACCCTATCTTCTTCGGAGGAAGAAGATATTTCAGCAGAGTCAGGAATTACATTGTGGTTATTTGTAAATATACCACCGGGAGTAATTGGATAGTAACGTTCATGAATGTTGTACCAGTTAGGAGGAATGAAACCGTAATAAGGGCTACGTAAATTCAAAGACGAAGGCAATACTCCTTTATGTTCGCAACCACTCTGAGCCAGAAAACTACTTCTTTGCTCTACAACTTTTTGGACGTCTTCGTGTTCTTGTTGAACATCTTCAGTTTTCTCGATTACTTCTCCAGATATGACCGCTACAGCAGCGACAAAATAAGCAATCTGTAAAAGAATCAGCACTGAATGTTTCGAAATACATCTTATGCAAAATCGAGGCCAAAAACTAAAACGCTTGTAAAAAAATCTGAACAATAATATCGAAATGAAGAGCTGCTCGAAAACTCATTATTAAGAAACAATGAGATCAAGTATTGCGGTTGGAGTATAAGAAAAAAGGAATCGAATATCATTAATCGTTTTCATTATCAATTCACTTTCAGCTCCTTTTTTTGTTCAATTACTCTTCCACTAAAAAATTAATACCATTTCCACTTCACTGTTTGCTTTTTACCCATAATCGTACCAAGAAACACACAGTTTGTGTCTACTCTCAGGCTTTTGAGGAAACGATAACTAGGCTTGTTATGTTTTCGACTGAGGACGGTTCTAGAATACTTTGGAATAGTCACACAGCCATGTCTCCCAGTGTTTACGAGATCCCTATATATAAACTCGTATTCGAACAACCCTGTATAAAAGAAATGTTTCGAAATCTAGATTTGAAAAATTGGCTAGACAAAGGTAATATTTAACATTAGCTTCATTCTCAATTATTTCTCTTGTCCGCCACACGAAGTTGATAGCTTCAACCATGCCAAGTGTAAAAAAATATATTCGCACTCGTTACAGAACTTTTGATATAATTACATTCTACCGTAGTGAAGAAATGCAGATCTGATGACATTCGTCGTTGAAAACAATCAGCTGAACTTGAAAAATATCACATTTTTTTGTTGGTTTTTATTGATTTATGAAATTTTCCTGGATATAATTCAATGAAGTGAATGTCAAAATTTTAGCAATGATTGTTTGGCTTCGTCATTGATGAAGTACAAGAAATATTTTGTCGCATCAGTGCAAGGAGGTACTACTAAAAACATGTTGATTTTCGTATCAATTGAAACTCGAGTTATGTCACACAAAAGGCATGACATGAACTTTCAAATTTCGAAGTCGAACATGAGTAACATATGACGTCACATGTTCCTATATCGTATAACGTCCATACAAACGTTTTTCAACCCATTTTCATTTCGATTTCCTTTGTTGCTGCAGTATTGACACTCTTTATAATCTTTGAAAGATTCCAACAAATTAGATCGTGAATTATTTTTGGAAATTTTTTCGAGATGCGAATATTTTTTGGGAAAAATTGACACTTCATGTACATATAATCTGAACTGAAATCATCGACATTCCGATTGAATGTGGGAATGCTTCATAAAAGATAAATTTTTACTTGAATCGAATAGCAATAGGTCTGACTGCGAGCATTGGCTCGATAGTCCAGGAAATGAAGCATTTTGGCTCGCAATTTTTTCGTTCACCATGGATTTACTTGAAATTTTCACAGAAGGTGGGGAATAGCTCAAGGATCATTTTCTATATCATACCGCTGTACGCTAGAGCCTTGGGGGTGGTTGCCACCCCATCTCGGGGGTGGAAATTTTTTATTAGTGTAGAGAGGCAAATTGTCTTTTAAAAAAACAAGAACAATGCTCCTTTTAGAATTTTTCTACGACGAATACGAACTGAGATACAGCAAATTAATGCTTTGCTTTTTTCGTCAAATGTATAAATTGGAAGATTTAAAGCGAAATAACGAGAAAAATTTGCATTTCCCGAAGAGAGCTCATGAAATCTTTTTCAAAGAATTCAATTAGAGCTTCCATCCAAAAACAAAAAAGTGTCTCTAACATGAAAATTGACCGACTCACGAAAAAAATCTATGAAAACAACCCCCAAAGTACCCCCTGATTAATATTGACCGCCACCCTTCTGTGATTCTCTTTATATTTCGTTTTGTTATCGTTCTAGTTTCGTGATTATGTCTTTATTATAATTGTGACGATGTTGTAGCACATACTTGTTTATACATACTCATCTATTTTACACGCTATTGTATATTTATCATGACTTTATCAATGAGATGAAAATCTTCTGATAATAAAGTATATTTTGATTTGATTCGATATATATGTTCTATCAATACACCCACGAAGTTTGACCAATATAGAATGCCTTATTTTAGAAAAAATTGAAGTTTAAAGAGAAAACGATTTTTTCAATTTCGTGTTTTTAACCATTTTCTCAAAAATATCTCCCAAAATACTTAAGATACGAAAAAAACGATATAGTACTAAATTGTAGCTTTTGTAATGAAGAGATATAGCCGTTTAACACCTATATTCACGATCGAATACCACCTTATGCATGCGCTTTAAACTCTCCCCAATTAAAAATTAAATGATCATAAGTAATTCAATTCACATAGTCTTATTGCTCTCGAGAAGCCATACAAAAAATTTCACCTGAAATGAAGGAGCTATGCTTGAAAAACCGATCAATTTTTTTTTTATTCGAACTACCCGCTTCGGAGCGTAGTAATCTACATAACCGGAATATTTGGCCGTTATATATTATATGTTCCACTTTTTCCATTCATATTGGAAGACAGAGAACAAGAAACATCTGCTCACGTGTATGCGTGTGTGAGTGTATATTTCGTTGATTTCTCACTAGTGTATTCTAAAGTTCGAAGACATAATATAAAAATTTCAATTTTCAAGGGTAGTTTTTTACAAGGGTAGGTTGAAAGATTATGAAATTGTATCCCAAAGCATGAAACAATCATTATTTAACTATTTTTACCCATATTTAGGTTTTTAATGTTATTTTATAATTTTTGGCAATAAGGGATAGTTTTCAACCCTAAAAAACAAAGAGCGTACAACGGCACAATATAGATAATGAACTTGAGGGTGAAATAAGCCTGATCTCAAATTTTTGTACAAATCGGTGCTGGACGAAAAAATTGCGAGGTTTTACCACTTTTTTAGCTTCATTCTCTGAACAACGAATTCACATTCATGAAATATTCGAAAACGTCAGAAACTGTCGACGTGTGAATTATCGAACAAGAGTTCACAGGATTTTGTACCAAATCAATTGTGGATGAAATGATTGAAAAAACTCACCAGTTTCAACATACTGCTTGAATGATGATATTCTGTCTACTACAGAACATAATATGATTTACCTTCCTTTTATGATGAGAGCCTATCAATAATTGCCCATCATGACAAATAACGGACAGTGAAAGAATCATTAAATCGAAATCATTGTTCTATCAAAATCAGTTAGGTAAAATTGTGTTTCGATAAGGAAATATTGGACAACCTACAATCTTTGTTCTGATTATGTAGCCGTGATGGTTTTTAGTGCCTACTGAGAAATAGTTGATTTCACATTATGGCTTTCATTATTTTCTATGGACTAATATCATTTCAGTAATGATGTCAATATTCAGAAATACGATCAACAATGATCTCTGATGGAGATAGTAGATTAGTTTGAGATATCTATTGCAAAAAGCTTCTTCCAAAAAGTTGGTTTCCTATATATCCTAAAAATAGAACAGAATGTAAACAAAGAGCTTTTATTATGAGTCGCAGAGAGTACATCTTTACATCTTACTGATTTACAGAATCTTATGAATGTGGGAATCTTATGAAGCTATCATAATGATGAACATTCCAATATCAATCGATTAAATAATATCGAGCCAGAAGTTGCACAATTAATTGTCGATCGTACCTGGAAAGATAAGTTTCAACTTTGTCTTTAAGTTTTGAATCAACATTTTTCATATTTTCTGTAATTTCATTATTATCATATATTATGAACACTAACCGTAACAGCGACGTTTTATCTCGTACCAGGAAATATTTGTCATACTTGATCACCAAACCCCCGACAAAAGTCCGCTCGATCCTACAAGACCCATTTCTTATATAAATATTGGATTTCACTTGATTCAAATTTTCAAAAAAATCGTTAAGTATCGAAATGAATTAAATATCGAACGAAAAAACGTTTCATGGCAGGTAATACGGTAAAGTACTTCCATAAGGAATATAGCCTTTTTATATATTTTCCTTTGAGAAATGTGTGTTTGGGATGGAGCAGACTATTTTATCAAATACTTATAACTTGCTTTCTACAGATTGAGCCTGCAGACCCAAAAGTCTCGCTGGTGGTTCGTTTCGCCACGCAACATCAATACGTTTTTACATAGGTTTCATATAATACTAGTTCATTTTTTAGAATGGAACTAGCTGTTCTGCAGTTATAGAAAGTTGTCTTTCGGTTTTGAAATTCTTCGAACAGCGTATATCATAATTCAAATAGAAGTCTAATTCAATTATTCAATTAAAAAAAACACAGCATGCAAATCAATTGTATCCACAAATCAATACGTTTTCATAGCTCTTATATAATACTCGTTCATTTTTGAGCATCGAACTGGTTGTTGCAGAATAATGAGAGGTTGTATTTCGGATTTGAAATTATTCGATTGAACAGGATATATCATAAGTCAAATAGAAGTCTAATTCACAATCTTTTTTATTTAATTTCAAAATTATATTATTATTTGATTATTATTTAATTTCAACAAACAGCATGCGAATTGATTTTATCCACAAATCAATACGTTTTTATTTGGAGCTCATATAATACTCTTCATTTTTCATAATCTAACTAGTTGTTCTTGAGTTATAAGAAATTGTATTCTGATAGTCCTCAATATAAAATAAATATAATTCTTATTCACAATCTATTTCTTTTCATTTCAACAATCATTCAATTTCAAAAAGAAAGCATGCGATTTAATTGTATTCACAAAACAATACGTTTTTATGAAGCTTTCATATAATACTCGTTCATTTATGAGAATCGAACCAGTTGTTCCAGAGTTATAGGAAGTTATATTTCAGTTTTGAAATGCATCAAATGGACAGGGTATATCATAAATAAAATAAAGGTCTAATTCACAATCTATTTCTTTCCATCTCAACAATAATTCGATTTAAAAAAAAGAACATGTGAATTCTCTCTATCCACAAACTTTATGCTGCAGTGATTTTCAATCTGAATATGAGATATTCTTGCAAAAATTATTTGCGAGTTAACAAGAGTCTAATATTCATATGCCATATACTTGTACAAGTATATGGCATATAAGTGGATAAGATAAAGAAAAAACCGAATCAAGGAGAAAAAACTGCTGTTTCTACAAAATTTACTCCAAGAGAAACTCCTTTTGATCCTAAACCATCGACCAGTCAAGGATCGTCGAGGTTCCAGAGAATGACAAATGATAATGGGCCGAGGAAAAATGATAGTGCACGAGGGAAATCAACATTCAACTGCTATCGTTGTGGAATTCACCATGAGAAGAATCGGTGCCCTGCATATGGTAAAATGTGTGCAAAATGTAAAAAATCCAATCATTTTGCTAAAATGTGTAAGTCCGTGAGTGAGGTTCAGGTACAACAGGTTCATGATGATTTGTACATAGATTGTATTGATGATAATGATGAAAATGAATGGAAAGCTTCGATGCATGTTCATAATGGTACAAAAATTAAATTCAAGCTTGACACAGGTGCTCAGGTCAATATAATTCCTGCCAAATTTTTAAAGGAATTAGATATAAATGCGAATAATTTAATTAGTGACAATTCTAGTTTGAAAACTTATACAGGGGAAACAATAAAGATCCTAGGAAAATGCAATTTGAATTGTAAAATAAATGAAAAATCAGAATGCTAAATATTTTATATAGTAGACGAAGAAAATGTTGTACCAATATTAGGTAAAAGAGACTGTGAAAAACTGTAATTAATTCAGTTGGTCCATTCTCTGCAAACAAAGAATTTCAAAGATGCCAATTACGAAAAAATTATAGAGGATTTCAATGATGTTTTCACTGAATTGGGTTGTCTAGAAGGCACATTCAATATTGAATTGAAAGAAAATGTTATTCCTAAAATTCATGCTCCTAGGAAAGTTCATATCGCCATTCAAGAAAAATTGAAAAATAAATTATCGAACTTAGAGAAAAATAAAATAATAACCAGAGTTGACCATCCTACAGATTGGGTAAACTCTTTAGTAATAGTTAATAAACCAAATGGAGACATTCGCATTTGCATGGATCCTAAAGACCTCAACAGTGCCATTAAAAGAGAACATTACCCTTTAGCATCGGTAGATGATATTATATCAAAGTTGAAAGGTGCTAAATTATTTTCAGTCCTTGACGCTTCTGATGCTTTTTACCAAATAAAATTGAATCGTAAAAGTTCGATGCTCTGTACGTTCAATACACCTTACGGAAGATACAGATTTTTACGGCTTCCCTATGGTATAACACTAGCTTCAGAAGTTTTCGAAAAGAAAATTAAATTTTTATTTGAAGATATACCGGGTGTAGATTCTTATATCGATGATTTTTTGGTGTGGGGCGCAACAAAAGAACAACATGATGAGAGACTCAAAAAGTTATTGATGAGATGTAGAGAAGTTAATTTGAAACTCAATTTACAAAAATGTAAATTTGGCATAAATAATTTAATTTTTCTTGGACATAGAATATCAGATAAAGGTATCGAGCCTGACTACGATAAGGTCTTGGCAATAAAAAATTTCAAAGTTCCTTCTTGTAAAAAAGATTTGGAACGATTCTTAGGTATGATCACGTATGTATCGAAGTTTATACCAAATTTATCAATGAAAACAGAGGTTTTGAGAGATCTATTGAGGAATGAAATACTTTTTCATTGGGAAGAACACCACCAAAACTGTTTCGAGGAGTTAAAAAAAATTCTGTCTTCGAAACCTATATTACAATTTTATGATGCGAAAAAACCTGTAACAGTTTCAGTGGATTCGTCTCAAATTGCAATCGGAGCAGTACTTTTACAAAATAATTTACCTGTATATTATGCTTCAAAATCGTTAACTCAGTCACAGAGGAATTGGGCTCCTATTGAAAAAGAAGCACTTGCGGTTTGCTTCGGTTTAGAACGATTTCATCATTTCGTATTTGGAAGAAAAAATGTAACAGTTGAAAGTGACCACAAACCACTTGAAACAATCATGAAAAAACCTCTTAATATGTGTCCACCTCGTATTCAAAGAATGTTCATTCAAATTCAAAAATATGATGTGAACATTGTTTATAAACCTGGGTCACAAATGCACATAGCAGATGCATTATCAAGAGCCCATGATGACAATTACAAAAGTGAATCAGATCAAATTAATTTTGAAAACGTGTTCGAGGAAAACCTCAATGCTCAGGTTTGTCTTGTGACAAATAATTTAGAGTTTTCTGATAATAAATTGAAAGAAATTGAAAATGAAATTCGGAAAGATCAGGAAATGCAAGAATTAGTTAAACTAGCGAAATATGGCTGGCCAAGTGAGAAACAAAAAGTTCATGAGAGTGTTAGAATGTATTTCTCTATGCAAGATGAAATTTCATATCACGATAATTAATTATTCAAAAACACCAAGTTGATAATTCCCAAAAACTTAAGAAAACAAATGTTGAAAAAATTACATATAAGTCATTTAGGAAAAGAAAAGACGAAAAATCGAGCAAGAGAAATATTATTTTGGCCAGGCATGTCCCGAGACATAGAAAATGTTGTAGCCAATTGCACAGCATGTGCTATGTACGCCAAATTTAATCCTTCAGAACCGCTAAAACAACATGAGATTCCGAAAAGAGCTTGGCAAAAAGTTGCTTTAGATTTTTTCGAAGTGGAAGGAAAACAATACCTCTGTATGGTGGATTATTCTTCAAAATATCCAGAGATCGTGAAATTAGATTCTCTTACTTCAGCAGCTGTAATCACTCAGCTGAAAAATATTTTCGCACGTCAGGGAGAATCCCTGAGATTCTGTTTTCAGATAATGGACCCCAACTAACCTCAAATGAGTTCAAATGTTTTGCAAATGAATGGGACTTTACTCATCACACATCAAGTCCAAAACATTCGAGGTCAAATGGGTTAGTAGAGAGAACCATCCAAACAGTGAAAAATATTTTCAAAAAATGTAGTGTAGCTAAAAATGATCCTTTGTTAGCATTATTAGAGCTAAGAAATACCCCTCTATACAATAATATATATTCACCTTCACAATTACTAAATCATAGGGCTTTGAGAAGCATTTTGCCTATTACTGATCAACATTTCAGACCAGTTAATGTCAGAAGGAACCACTTCAAAAATTTCCTTAAACAAAGACAGAAAAGTCAGAAGTATTATTACGATAAGAGGACGAAAAATTTACCAGAACTCAATACAAACGAATCAGTATATATTAAAACGAATTTTAAGAATGTTCCTAGGAGAATAATAGGTGACAATCACAGGCCAAGGTCCTATGATATAAAGCTACAGGATACTAATAGACAACTTGTTAGAAATTGGAAATATCTTATAACTCGTCGAACAAAGAATAATATGCAGGTGAACAATTCCTTCAATAATGATTTCACAAGTAGAAAATATTCTTGTTCAGATGATGAAAGTGATTGTGTATCAGAGTCATCTAAAAATCATACTGTTTCTAATGGTACCAGTCCCATTTCTAATGGTAATAGAAATAGTTATGTAACTAGGTATGGTAGGCATATCAAACCTCCTCAAAGACTTATACTAGATCAGTGATAATAGGTACATAATTAAAAAAAATGGAAACTGAAGAAGTTGACATTTAAGGGAGGGGATGTGATAGTTATTATTATGTTAATAGTTTAAATCTAATGCGGCTGTACTATTAATTTGAGAATGTAATGTCAGATTCGGTTGTCAATAAAGACAAGTCTAGCAGACAATTTTGTATTACTGAAACCTTTACACATTTCATTTAATGAAAGTCATTTAGAAATGTTCTATAGCAATTTTTGAGGCCGTCCAGACCAAAACTGAAGTTCTGAAACTGTTCGCGAACTGTTTGAGAACTGCACGTGATCTACGTGCACTCCAGAAATTTGTTATTGGAATATGTGTGACTTCAAAGAAATATAATATGTAGGTTGTTGAATGTTTTTTTTATCTCTAATCATTTTTATATGTATGCGATGCTTCCTTCCCAGAAATAAATCTTATTCAATATTATGCACTCGATATTAAAGGAATGAAAGGATTTTCATCATTATCCATATCATTGAGAAAGTGATGAAACCAATCATTTCAAATGCCTAATTTTTCCTAATAATTCATGGGCTTCACAAGAAGGTCTATTTCAAAATAATACATAGCAACGAGATAGGCCCGATTGCCGATTCTTCAAATTCTTCAAGTTATTCATCAATTCGAACACTCTCGAAGGAACAAGATAACGATTGATGCTTGACTCATTCAAGACATCTTTCACTCATTGAATGATTACGAATAAAGAATTTATGCTTTTTTCAATATTTCCTACTAGAAATCGCAAGATTTAAGTCGCACTAGTTTCAACTACTGAGGGTTATAGAATAGAATAGAATAGAATTTTAATCATCACTCGAAACTTTTACAATAGAATTAATTGTACAAGCTTATCGGACTAGTCACATAGGAAACAAAGGGTCTAACCCAGTATACATGAGTATGAAAAAAGATCTAATATACAACAATTCGAAACAAACAGATTAAAAAATTTAAGTTGCTAAAAATTCGTCAACTGAATAAAATGCCTTATTTACAAGAAATTTAAAGAGAACCACTTTCAAGTGTCTATGATTGTCAATTTCTCCAAATATACTGAGAACTTTATTATAGCATATAATCCTCTGATATTCATGTGAACTTTGACCTATTGAAAGTCTAGAAAAAGGTTGTTTGAAATGATCCCTGTGTCGAGTGCCATACTGGTGGATGTCACTATTTCTTAACGTATTGCCGTTTTTCCTAAAATCGTCAACCAATAAAAAAATATATAAAGAGGGGAGTGTGAGGATATTGTATTTCTTGACACCAAAAAAGAAATTCAAAACATTCTCAATGCACAAACTGATAAAAAACCAACTTCTCAAACAGTGGCTGATCGCATGATGGGTTTAAAATTTTTAGAAGTGAAGTTTCTTGCATTCTTATTGTAAAACGAATATACTGACCCAAAATTAATTGGAATGATTCAAGATACGTAACATAGCTTCGGTTGCATCGATGCTACTTATAATTCATGGAGCAATCGTTACCTTGCCAAATTTATATTTTGCATTATTTTGGCATTTCTATTGCATGCATTCTTTGATTCATTATTCATCACTCTCACTCCCTGAATTAGTAACAAACATTATTATTATACCGGATGTTAAACCTTTCAGGCTCGCGCATAGAATTTTTGTCAAGTGTTGAGGTAAAAATTCGGTGATTTATATGGTATCACAATCTGGTCACTGAAAATCATTTATTTGCTCCATGATCTATGTGGAAATCAAATCAATGATTCTACTCTTTCAATTAACCACTTATCATTCTATCATCCTGAATATTTCTGTCTCAATTTTGATGCAATGAATGCCAAATGCAACTTGTGCAAAAGCATAAAAATCGTTATGAAAATGAGGTGGCCCTCAAGATCACCAGATTGAAATATCAAAGTTTGGGTTATTTCCTATGAATATAACTACTTTTCTTCGGGCTTGAAGGCCGTCGTTTTTTGGAATTTCTTCCTGACGTTTCGCTAGCGCGAGTGGCCAGTGACTCATCGACAGTCATCGGAAATGAGTAAGCCTCTGAGGAAGCTGGCCACTCGCGCTAGCGAAACGTCAGGAAGAAATTCCAATAAACGACGGCCTTCAAGCCCGAAGAAAAGTAGTTATACTTATAATCTCGGCCGCGAAAGCCTCAACCATTTTCTCATTTCCTATGAAGCTAGGAATACTCAAAGAGTTATTTCGAGACAAGTTCAGAGAAAACTACATGAATGATCGCAAAGATGAATCTTTAATCGCTTGTCATCCCTTTGAGAGCGCTCAATCACTCTTACACCAAATTCAAATCGCTCACACACGCGTTTTCGCCAACGACTATTTGAAATCCGAATGTAGGTACATCTGAATGAATGTATGAATTCCTTTGTTACTCATCACGGAAACTGAAACATGCCCCTGTTGATAATTGGATTTGCACGGTACATTTTCAAATAACTGAAAAATGTTACGTAATCCATTATAACTCGTATCTTTTTCACAGGTACGTCAGAAAGAAAATGGAAAGGAGATGACAATGCCCAACTTAGAAACCAACTTTATTCCACAAACGCAAATGCATCGTTCAATGACGTCTTTCACGAGTTAGCGTTCTGATTGGGAGAGATAATTAATTCATTTCCTTTGATCAGACGACCAGAACAATATTCGTTATGTAACAAGTTGTATACGTGGAATGAAAAAGATAAACTCGTTATTCTGCATCTCGCATTCAACGACGTTGAAAAATAATTGGTGGATTTATTTCATTATACTGAAGTACCTTGTGATGAATTCATTATTGGTAGAAAATAACAATAAATGTTGTATTATGGAATTAGTCTAACCGAGAGGTCAAAAAACTTGTAAAGCAACTTGTCTCAAATCGATGTATTTTCGGATATATACATGGTATCCTACCTAAAAGTGCCATAAGGAATATCTTCGGAATTGGACAAGGTATTGCAATACTAGAAGCTATAACAACGTCTTAGTTGAGTATTGTATGCTAGCGGAATGTAGAAACACTTCAGGAATACATCCGATAGACTAAGTGTTTTTTTTTGTATTCCAAGTGATGGGGAACTACGAAAACAATGGTGAAAGATGATGGGAAAGATAATGTACCTACATCAAAATCGTGCTCATATCATTGTGAAAATTATTTAGTGAGTCTGCTATATTTATTTACAGCTCAGGGTGAACAAGTCAAAAGTTTTGCATTAGCTATTTAGCAGTAAAAAATTTGGTTATTAGCTAACCTAACCTAGTTTACGAATATATCGGAATATAGATTAATAATACCTATACATCTCTGCTAGGGGCATTTATGAATACCAATCTATGTTATGGACCTAAATACAGCATATAACAAAATGCTTACCTTGCAGCTTTGGCTCATTTGATCCCTGCGTACATAACATTGAAATTTTATGCAAATGAGATATATTCGGATTAGATAATTCTGAAGAGGTGTCTCCAGAATCCATTTGTCTGAAAGTTAAAACACTTCTAGGAGTGGAGGTTGGAGTTTCTGACCTAAATAACATATACCAACTGAGAACACAAGGAAAGCATCCCTTGAAGGTCGAATTTATATCTTACCTGAAGAAATTAGAAATTCTCAAGCAGTGCAAAAAACTGAAAAACACTGGCATTGCAATCTCCAACGACCAGACTTATAAACAGAGGTGTGAAAGTATAATTTTGAGAAACTATCTGAACAAAGCGAGACTCAACACATCCAACAAGTCTTGCATAAAAGGAAACCAATTGTACATGAACAACAGAGCTGGAAAATTGGAGAAGAACGAAATTAGTATTATCGACGAGGGACAAGTCAAGAGTGCTCCAGCGACTCCAAACGCAGCAAATTTCAACAAACCAGAGTGTGAAGGAAACTTGAGCCAGAGTGAAGAAGAACAGCCACAGGAGAAGCAAAACGTAGAAAAAAGGCAAGGAAATAGAATCCCAACCCCTTCAATACCAAGTCAAAAGAAATCAAGCAAGACAACTACCAATTCTCTATCAAGAGATAGACTTAAAAGCTCAAGGTCTGGTAAATGAAATCATTGGTCCGCTGAAATGAATTATCAGTTTTGGTAACATTCACATTTTCACCACACTATACCGAAAAGTCAATTGTATTTCTTTTTACCTATTCTGAACTGTATAAGCATTCAAAAGAGAGACCAAAAGATGGATCCTTATATTCAACAGTTCGAAATAAATAAAATAAGAACTAACACTGCGACTTGTATTGAAGAATGTGAAAAACTATTTCTCCATGAGAACAAAACAAAATTTAGAATATTTCACAATAATATCAGAAGTATAACAAAAAATAAAGATGAGATGGATATATTAATTGATGAATTTCAGCATGACTTTGAAATCCTTGCTTTCTCTGAAACATGGAATATATCAGATATAAATTCCATTAAAACTTTCAAATACGATCTCATATATAATCATGACAATATAAATCAAAATGATGAAGTGGTGGTTTATATAAAGCGAAATCTAGATAACAAGTATAGCATAATTGATCTAGACATCATCAAATTGATACAGATCACCGTAAAATTCGAAAATGAAATAATTATAGTAAACAGCTTATAAAGACCACCATCGACATCACCCGTTACATTCATAAATAGCCTTATGAATACTTGACAAACAATACAAGCAATGAGACATATACTGAAATTATTTCAGGTGAAATTAACATAGACATTTGTTGTATTTTTCTACTTCTCTTGGGTAATCTAAGCTCAAAACACTGTGAAATTTTATATTTCAATTGAAGATGGTATTGATACATTGTCTGACATAAAATTAAAAATTGTTTCCTTGTTGACTGTCATGAAATATTTTTGAACTGATGTATTTCATTTTTACAAGTTAGAAATAAAAGTTTTTCTAGTTGAGAATTGAATTGCTCTCAATTTCACAACAGGTTATGGGCCCAGAGCATTAACCATAGCGTACTTATCTGTTCATAATACATTTCACGGGTGAAATTTTTCAAAAGTAACAACCCAGTCATGCAAAGTGGAACGACTTCAAATGGAGGTGAAACGAATGTGAATATTCATTCAAGCAGTGTGTCTTTGGCTGTTATTGAACCTCTTCATGATAGGAATGGATATAGTGCTTGGAAGTTCAAAATGAAAATGTAGTTGATGCATGAAGGTCTCTGGGAAGCTGTAGCAGGATATCCAGTAGCTGATAAAACAACCAAAGAAATGAAAGATTTGAAGTGTATGGAAGCCTTCACTAAGATTTCCTTAACTCTGGAAGGAGCTGCTCTCACACTAGTAAAAAGATGTGAAACAGCTAGGGAAGCTTGGGATGCACTTGCTAAATCTTACGAAGATAGAGGACTTGGACGACGTCTCAATCTACAAAGAAAGTTGTATCGATTACGTTTGCCCGATTTCCGATCCATGGAGGATTACCTCACTGAAATTACTGATACAGATCATCAACTAGCCGATATTGGAAAAGAAATTGATGATGAGTCCATAGGAGCAATTATGCTTGGTGGTTTGACATCCAGATACGATCCTCTCGTGAACTGGCTGGTATCTCAATCGCCACAAAAGTGCTAACCAGAAAAGGAATTTCTGGCAAAGACATAATAATCTACACTGACAGTAGACAAGCCCTACTAACCTTGAATAGACAACGTATTATCTCAGGGTTAGCACTAGAGTGCCATCAAGATTTAGCTAACGCCTCGGTAGATAATAATATCGTACTAAGGTGGGTGAAAGGGCACGACAGGAGCAAAGGCGCATTGCTGACTCTTTGGCCAGGATGGCGGCTGGAATGAACATTTTGGGACCAGGTGACACCCATGGCTTGACGACTTCGCGGAACTAGCCAAACGTTACACCCATACTCAAACCCTCAAAAGATGGGATGAAACCAAAGGATGCAGTTTTGCCAGGATCACCCTGGGCGACCCTGAGAAGCTGGATCCAAATAAATATTTGGCGATGACCAGGAAGAACCTACGTTTAACAGTGGGATTTCTGACTGGACACTGTCAACTAAGGAAACACCTCCATATTATGGGGCTAGTGGACACACCTCTATGCAGGATGTGTGAACAGGAAGATGAAACTGTCAGGCATGTCTTATGCGAATGTCTGGAGCTATCGTCGATAAGAGAGTGTGTGTTCGGTGAGTCTTGGCCTACACCTGCCGATATTAAGGAGATGTCCCCTGGTGACCTGTCCTCCTTCCTGGATAAGGCAGGATGGACAATGTCCTAGGTGGGCGACTCCTTGGGGGAATGTACAATGGGCCATATTGTGGCCTAAGTGCTGTGGGTCTATACTCACCCTCCCTACTCTACAGATACAGATACAGATACGATCCTCTCGTCATGGCACTAGAGAACTCGAATGTTCAGATCACATCAGAAATGGTGGAGTCAAAGTTGCTCAATGAAATGACTTCTAGTTCTGTAGCAGAATCGGCAATGGCAGCAACAGATAAGAAAATATGGAAAAAACAAGACAAGTTCAGAAGAAAGAAAGGTAAAGGATTGGTGAAGAAGGATGTAGTTTGCTTCAACTGCAAAGAACCAGGTCACATCAAGCCAAGATGCCCAAAATTGAAAAGTCGAAGCGAAAACTCCGAAGTGAAAAAGGACTATAGTCTTTTAACGGTTTTTTCTTCAAACGTAGGCTCGAATAGTTGGTATGTTGATTCTGGTGCTTCAGCACACATGACTTCGTCGAAAAGTATGTTACAGAATTTTTCTCTCGAACAAGCTGGTTTAGAAGTTACTGTTGCAAATAATGAAAAACTTTATAGCGAAGGTTCAGGGACAATTTATTTTTCTAACCCTTCTAGTCAAATAAATTCAATGACAGGTGTCAAAAGCTGTTGAAAAGGGTTTTTCTATTGTATTTGATTCTGTAGGTTGCTCTTTTTATAGACAGGATCAGTGTAAAATAGATGGAAATGTATTATTATCTGCTTCCTTACAGAATGGTATGTATGAATTGGATATATCATCTACTTAGAGAGAGCATGTGTTCAAAGTCGAAGGGAAGGACAATGCGGATCTGTGGCACTCAAGATTGGGACACTTGTGCCGATATGGTATGGACCTTCTCAGAACCAAAATGGCGTTTGGTGTGAGTTTTCCGAGTACAAACGATCACATTTGTGAAGTCTGCATCAGTGGAAAGCAACACCGATTACCGTTTAAACAAATCAAACACAGAAAAGGTAAGAAAACCCTTGATTTAGTTCATTCTGATGTTTGTGGTCCTTTTAGTACTGAATCTTTATATGGTAATAAATACATGTTGATTTTTGTTGATGATTTTACAAGGAAGATATTCGTGTATTGTATCAGTTCTAAATGTGAAGTGAAAAGTAAATTCATGGAGTTTCAGGCTCGAGTAGAGAATGAAACTGGCAATAAAATCAATACTTTGAGAACTGATAATGGTACTGAATATGTTCAGAAAGAATTCAGTGAATATCTGAGAATTAAAGGTATCAAGCATGAGACATCAGTGCCATATACACCGGAACAGAATGGTGTTGCAGAGCGCACCAATCGTTCAATTGTTGAAAAGGCTAGATGCATGTTGCTTGAGGCTGGTTTACCAAAGGGATATTGGGAAGATGCTATTAAAACAGCAGTCTATTCAAAGAATAGATCTCCACATAGGTCTGTAGCAGCAATGACCCCAGAGGAAAAATGGTCAGGCTATAAACCAGATTTGAGTCATTTGAGGATTTTCGGCTGTAAGGCTCATGTTCTTATTCCTAAACATGAAAGGGACAAGTGGGATGCCAAATCTAAAATGTATGTTTTCGTGGGGTACAGTGAAACTTCAAAAGCATATCGTTTGAGGGAAATTTCAAATCCCAGAAAAATTGTTGATGCTAGAGATGTTGCTTTCCTAGAAGATATTTTTCCGAAAAAATGTGGGGAAAACAAAGTTGAAAGGAATATTGAACAGAATTTTACACCTGAAAATGATTCAACAGTCAATAACAGTTTTTCTATTTCTAGGGATTTTGCTGCTGAAGAAATAGAATCAGAAGTACCTCAAGAAAATAATGCTATCTCCAATGAAGAAGAGAATAGGGTAATGCTTGAAGTTGAAAAAGAAGTGGAAAGATATCCTCAGAGAGACAGAAAAAGGAAAGAGTTTCCAGGTTTTGAACTCTACAAAACTGATTGTGAATTCAAAACCGAGCCCCAAACTTTTAAGCATTATCGGGAGAAGAGTCAGAAAACTGGAGGATTGCAATGGATGAAGAGTTCAACTCTCTTATTGCTAATCAAACATGGAGTTTCGTTGAAAGACCTGTTAACCAAAAAGTAATTCCTTGTAAATGGGTTTTCAAAAGAAAAAGGAATGAACACGGTGATATCATCAGATATAAGGCCAGATTGGTGGCCAAGGGATTCGGACAAACTCATGGCGTAGATTATAATGAAACCTTCTCACCAGTTGTAAGATACTCCACAATGAGAACTTTGATAGCTCTTGCTGCTGAACTTGATATGGACATACACCATTTAGATGTTGAAACAGCATTCCTTAATGGAGTTTTGGAGGAAACGGTGTATATGGAGCAGCCAGAAGGATTCATATTGGAGGGACAAGAAGAAAAAGTGTGCAAACTAAAAAGGCTTTGTATGGATTGAAGCAGGCATCACGAGCTTGGAA
The DNA here is from genome assembly GCA_032362365.1 of Zygogramma bicolorata. Classification (NCBI taxonomy): domain Eukaryota; kingdom Metazoa; phylum Arthropoda; class Insecta; order Coleoptera; family Chrysomelidae; genus Zygogramma; species Zygogramma bicolorata. The sequence continues at coordinate 4,880,018 of JAVJAQ010003800.1, read as the reverse complement.
CCAAACTGTTCATAAGGTGCTCCTGGAAATGGATTTCAAGCAATCAAGCCACGAAGATTGTGTCTACCATAAAACAGATAAAGGTAAACTAATTTACGTAGCTTTATGGGTGGATGATTTTTTCGTTTTCTCTAACTGGAAAGAAGAAATGGCAAATTTGAAATTGAACTTATCGAAACATTTCAAATTGAAGGATCTGGGAGAAATACAGCAAGGTCTGGGTATTTCATTCAGAAGAGATAGAAACAAAAATATCATCAAAATAAGCCAAGAATGTTGAAGTCGTTACTTGAACAATACTTTTCAGCAAACCAGAATATGGAAATAATTATTAGTTTCTTTCAACAACTTGTATTCAACTTCAAAAACAGAGATTAGTTGACAAACTGTGACAAGCTATATTCTATATGTCATAAACTATGGATAACATTAGTGTTGCTTCAAATTAGATGAAATGTCACTTCAACACCCTCCCTCATTGAGTAATTTGTTGATTCATAGTCAGTCCCAGACTCTTGCACAGAGTTTTAAGTCTTGATTTAAACAATGGTTTTGTCATTATGTCTGCAATTTGAAATTCCGAAGCTATTTTCTTTATTTCAATTGAACTTTCAGACACGAGTTCTCTCACGAAAAAATGTCTTGTCTGTATATGTTTAGTACGGCGATGGTATTCAGGATTTTGTGCCAGCCTAATTGCAGCCTCGTTATCTACCATCAGCTGGGGTGTACCTTTCAGTTCAATAATTTCGCCATACAATCGTTTTAGCCAAATTAGCTCCTTCGCTGCTTCACTTGCGGCAACAATTTCTGCTTCAGTAGTAGATATGGAAACTGATGGTTGCCGTTGACTTAACCAGGATACAGCGCCCCCAGCATACATGCAAACCACTCCAGTTGTTGACCTACCCGTAGTATTGTCTCCTCCATGGTCTGCATCACTGAAACTTTCAATCATTCCAGTTTTGTATTGAGATTTGTAAAGAATGCCATAATCTAATGTCCCTTGAAGATAGCGAAATATTCTTTTAACTCGAATACAATCTTGTGAACTTGGATTTTCCAAAGTTCTAGAAGCATAGCCAACTGCATAGGCTATATCCGGTCTTGTACCAGTCATGAGATACATGAGGGCTCCAACAGCTTGCCTATATGGAAAAACATCTGTTGTGACTTCTTTCTCTTTCCTCCCTGGTTCATTTATCATAGGCGTAGAGATTGGATTACAGTTATCCATTCCAAAGCGTTCCAACAACTTTTTGGTATAACCATTCTGACTCACTCTTATTGATCCATCTTCATTTCTCTTTATTTCTAAACCAAGAAAATAAGAAGCTGGTTTAACAGTTATTTTGAACTCTCTCTTCAAACTTTCAAGGAATTCTTCTTTGAGTGACTCATTTTTCGAAGCTATTAGGCCATCATCTACATATAGAGTCAAAATTAAAACATCTTCATTCTTTTCCTTAATAAACAGACATGGATCAGCATCACTTGTACGAAAACCTTGTTGGAATAAAAATTCTCCAAACCTTTTGTTTCAGCACCTAGGAGCTTGTTTGAGACCATAAAGGCTCCGTTTCAGATGGCAAACATAATCAGAACCATCTTCATATCCCTCCGGTTGTTGCATGAAAATATCTTCCTCCAACTTGCCATACAAAAATGCAGTTGAAACATCAAACTGGGTTAGAGACATATTTTCAGATGCTGCAATACTCAATACTGCTCTAATCGTACCAGATTTTGCCACCGGACTGAATGTCTGATTATAGTCTTCTCCTTTTCTCTGAGAAAACCCCTTTATTACAAGTCTAGCCTTGTATTTATCAACAGAACCATCTGGATTTGTTTTTATTTTATAAACCCATTTGCATGGTATTGGTTTCTTGCCACTTGGTAGTTTTTCAAGTTCCCAGGTATTATTTTCTTTAAGCGAGTTCATTTCACTGTTCATTGCTTCCAACCAATGAATTCGTTGATCACTTCTTAAGGCTTCTTTATAGCTCTCTGGTTCACAGAGTTCAAGCACTTCAGTGGATGCATGCATGACAAAGTCATCAAACCTCTTCGGATATTTCATTTCAGACCTATTTCTCAGCTGCATTCCCTCATCTTCGTTTTCAGATTCATTTTCTCCTCCTGAAGTACTTCTGAGCATATCTTCTAGTTCTTCTCTGCTCTGTTCTGACTCACTGTTGTTTTCTTCTTCCACTTGTTCTTCTGGTTTGGGCGAAACAACAGGACCTGTATTCAATCGAGTAGAAACAAGGAGTTTCTCATCAAAAATAACATCTAATCAACTTTTTGGTTTCCCTGGACCATATTCGATACCCATCATCATTATCATAGCCAAGTAGTACTCCTTTGACCACTTTTTTGTCCATTTTCTTTCTACAAGGCCTTGGGATATGTGCATAACAAGTAGTGCCTATGATCCTGAAATGTTTTATATTGGATTTCTTTCCCAACCAGATTTCATAGGGTGTTTTATTGTCTACTCCTGAAATCCCCGTTCGGTTTAAGATATAAACAGCAGTATTTATCAATTCTACCCATAAATACTGAGGTAAGCTTTCTCCGGAATGCATGAGAGTGCGTGCAGTCTCAACAACTGTTCTGTTATCCCTTTCAGAACAACCATTCTGTTGCGGAGTGTATGGCATGGTTAATCTTTGTTGAATTCCATTTTTCTGTAGAATTTCTCTGACTCTCTTATTATCAAACTCTCCACCATTATCACTAAGCAGTTCCTTGATTATATGTCCAGCAGTTCTAGCTTCAGCTAACATAATTTTCAGTTTTTCAGGTACTTCAGATTTTTCTTTAATGAAGTAAATATATCGGTATCTACTGAAATCGTCTTTGAATAGTACAAAATATCGATATCCTGACTGAGAATTCACAAAAGGTCCACACACATCTGTGTGCATAAGTTCACCTGGCTTTTCGGCTCGGTTCCTTGTACCAAACTTGTGTCTATGTGCTTTACCATTTATACAAGCCTCACATAGTTCACAGTCCAGTTTCACATTTAGCCCTAGCTCACGTGATATAATTGCTTTAATGTGCCTTTTGTTTTGGTGTCCAAGTCTTTCATGATATAATTGCAATAACTCATCATTCGAAACTGTGTGCACCTGAGACATTAAATCAGGTTTGACATGTTTCAATGCTAGCTTGAATAATCCACCATATCGACTTCTTTCGCCAATGAGTTTAATGTGTCCATCAATAATCAGACTACATTTCTCTGCTTTGGATATAAACTGACTTTCTGGATGTTTGTCCTGAGCAGACAGGACAGAAAAAAGATTTTTCTTTATACTGGGAACATACCAAACATCACCAAGAGTCAATCGTTCAGACTTTCCATTCACATCTGCTTCTACTGTGATTGTACCCTTTCCAACAGCTCCAATGGAGTACCCATTCGCAGTTGTGACTGTGTGAATTTCATCGAAATACTCGAATGTTTGGAAAAAGTCATCTCTGTTTGTGATATGACCTGTGGCTCCATTATCAACAAACCAGCCATTTTGATCACAATCACTAGTTACAACGTTACTAGTAACGGCAAGAAGTGTCATATTGATGCCATTTCCTTTTCCTGTTGAATTACTGTCTGTATTCGGCTTGGGAGGCCTGCCATCAGCTTTCCACTTTACACAATGCCTCACTCTATGACCTGGTAATTTACAGTAATGACATATCAACCCTTTCTTGGGTTTGTACTTGGATTTGTTGTCACTACCTTTTTCAGTAACCAGTGCTTCTTGATTATTATCACCTTTGCTGCTTAATGCTTTCTCATACGTACACAACTGATTTGTGAGATTATCAATTGTTCTCTCTGTCTTTGGTATCATCATCCACCCTGACTTGAAAGAAAAATATTCATCCGGTAGGGTTTCCAATATCTTACAAATAAGCAACACTTCAGGTAAGTCACATCGACACTGACTGTTACTTGCTAATTTATCCTTAGCAATTTCCACTTGAAGTTCATTCCACAAGTTTTTTAGCTTTGATGTATGTGCGGCAATGTCATTGGTGAGTTGTCTTTTATAGCTAAAGAACTGGGTAGACAGGTCAAAGGTTTTGTCTTCTGCATTTCCATCATATAATCTGTGCAATTCTAGCCAAACCTCACGAGCATTTGAAAACCGCATCACCTTCTGAAGAGTTTCCTCAGTCATATTTGTCGTTAGAACTAATAGGGCAGTACTGTCTGCTTTCGTGAAAAATTCCAGATCAGTATCATATTTTTTCTTCTCTGTTTCAGTTGCAGTAGATGTTACAGGTGTAGGCATTACGATTCTCCCTTCAAGAACATCAATTGTGCCTGCAATCCCTCGAAGTAAAATGCACAGCTTATATTTCCATGTAGACCAGTTAGCTTTTCCTTCAAGCAAACCTATCTGAACTCTTGTCATATCCATGATTATTTCTTCACAAAAGAAATATATTGAATTCGGAAGTTTCAGCAGTCTAACGCACCTGGGCCCATAACCTGTTGAAGTCGTTACTTGAACAATACTTTTCAGCAAACCAGAATATGGAAATAATTATTAGTTTTTATTTGATCGGCTAGGCTTCCGCGGTCAGAAATGTGCTGGCTGGAACTTCCGGTTGATCCGCGTCTGGAAAGATTTACTTGTCTACGTTTCGACTCCCATTTCGGAGCCATTTTCAAGACTTAGTGACCTTGCGTCTAGGTCTGAGTTGTCTCACTAGCTGGCTATCATCACTGGAGAACGAGGATGCTCGTTCTCCAGTGATGATAGCCAGCTAGTGAGACAACTCAGACCTAGACGCAAGGTCACTAAGTCTTGAAAATGGCTCCGAAATGGGAGTCGAAACGTAGACAAGTAAATCTTTCCAGACGCGGATCAACCGGAAGTTCCAGCCAGCACAATTATTAGTTTCTTTCAACAACGTGTATTCAACTTCTGAAACAGAGATTAGTTGACAAACTGTGACAAGCTATATTCTATATGTCATAAACTATGGATAACATTAGTGTTGCTTCAAATTAGATGAAATGTCACTTCAACAAAGAAAGATATATTACTGATTTGCTTCAAACTTTCAACATGGCAGGTTGCAAACCAGTATCAACACCGGGATATTCGAATGTACACAAAGAACTTCAGGAAGATGATGGTAATGTGATAGATGTTCCATATCAATCTCTCATTGGAAGTTTGATGTATCTTTCTGTTGTAACAAGACCGGACATAGCACATATAACGAGTTTCCTAAGCCAGTTCAATACATGCTACAAGGAAGTTCATTGGAGAATGGCAAAGAGGGTGCTTCGTTATTTAAAAGGAACTGTGGATATGGGAATTGTGTATCAGCGAGTCGGGAATAACATCACTGGATATGCCGATGCGGATTTTGCAAATGATTTGTCTTCGAGAAAATCATATACAGGGTATGTATTCACTTTAGCAGGTGGCCCAATTTCTTGGGAAAGCCGAAAACAGAGATGTGTTGCTTTGTTCTCGACTGAAGCCGAATACATTGCTCTCTCGGAAGCATCGAAGGAAGCTGTTCATCTGCAGTACTTACTCGATGATTTGGAAATATGTGAAAAAAATTCCGTTATGATTTATAATGTCAATCAAAGTTCTCAAAAACTTTTGATGAACTCAAGTTTCAAAAATCGGACTAAATATATTGAAATAAAATATCATTTTGTAAGAGAACAGGTAAAACAGGGTAGAGTCGAAATTAAATATTTATGCACGGAAAATATGTTAGCTGATATGTTAACCAAGAGTTTAGCTCGAGTGAAACATTGGAAGTGTATCGAAGAATTGTTTATGTCTTGAGATCTATGATAATTTTTTTTTGTTATTCGTGTCTGCATAGATTAGGGGCGAGTGTTGTATTTTTCAACTTCCCTTGGGTAATCTAAGCTCAACACACTGTGAAATTTTATATTTCAATTGAAGATGGTATTGACACATTGTCTGACATAAAATTAAAAATTGTTTCCTTGTTGACTGTCATGAAATATTTTTGAACTGATGTATTTCATTTTTACAAGTTAGAAATAAAAGTTTTTCTAGTTGAGAATTGCATTGCTCTCAATTCCACAACAACATTCTAGACAACACCGAAGTGACTGAAGAATATCTGGATATGCTTAGTGAGTTAGGTTACATATCAGCCATCAACAAGTATACAAGAGTATTCAAAAATAGCAAATCTTGCATCAATCACTTATTTATAAAAACTTCAAAAAACATAGATCTTATTGTGCCCGTTGTCCTGGAAATGAATGTGACTGACCACTTCCCTATTCTACTTCAAATGAATTATCGAAGAAAAAATAATCCAAAGATTGTAAACAATTATAAATACATTTCGAACCAAAATAAAATACTTAATAAAATCAAAGACGAAACCTGGAACGGAGTATACAACGAGGAAAGTGTATATACTGCCATAAACAAATTCATCCAAAACTTACGTAACAATATCGAACTATGCACGCACAAAATAAAATTGAAACATCAAGACATAAAGCGTAAGGAATGTACAACAAATGGAATCGTTGAATCGGTCAAAATGAAAAAATAAACTTTACAAAAACCTCCAGAAGGATCCCGAAAATTAAGAGCTCAAAAAAGAATTTAAAACATATAAGAATAACCTAAAAGAACTCATACTGAAAACAAAAACAGAATACTATAAAAAACAGATCACACAAAACTCAAATCATCCGAATAATTTATGGAAATGTCTAAGACATATAAAAAACAAAAACGAAAGTGAAACTGAAATAAATCAAATTGAAGTTGCAGGAGAAATGAAAAATAATCGTAGAGAAATTACCAACGCATTTGCTGAACATAGTACAGTACAGTAGGCGAAACGTTGGCAGAGAATAAAATCACTGATCCAAGTTTTAATGACGCTGACACATATTTTAGTAAGACAATCTTCATTTCAGAGACTAACGAGACCGAGATCGGAGAGATCATAAATAATTTGAAGACCAAGAAAGCCCCAGGTCCAGATGGAATAAGATCTGAGACATTGAAACTATTGGTAAATTTTGTTAAACAACCCATAACATTCTTGATCAACAAAGCTATCCGATGCGGAGAGTTTCCAACAGCTTTCAAACATGCCGTCATAAAGTCGATCTGTAAGAAAGGAAATAAAAATAAAGTTGTCAACTACAGTCCCATTTGTTTCATAAGTAATTTGGCAAAGATACTAGTGATGATACTGAAAAAAAGAATTTCAAATTATCTTACAAAAAATGAATTACTATCAGATAAACAGTTCGGATTTAGACAGGGTAAGTCGACAGATGATGCAATGGCTCATTTGACTTCGAAAATCGAAAATCTATGAACAACTTGATGAGTCGAAACCCGTATTATGCATATTCGTGGACCTGGCTAAAGCCTTCGACACGGTATGCCATGAAAAACTACTCTATGTACTGCAGGGAATTTGATTTAGAGGGATTGCCTATGATTTGATGGTGAGTTACCTGAGAGGAAGAACATATCAAGTGAATATAAGAGATAATTCGAGCTACGTCGTATCAATGAGCTATGGTGTACCTCAAGAAACCGTAATAGGTCCACTCTTGTTCAGTATATACGTGAATGACCTGTTCAAGCTATCATCTGTTGGAGAGATAGTCAGTTTTGCGGACTACACGGCCATATTGTATAAAGCAGAATTATGGAAAAGCCTCAAAGAACCAGCTGAATTGGATTTCACTAATATCATCAGATAGTTCGACAGTAGAACACTCACAATCAATATTGAAAAAACGTTTTACTTGCCATTCGCTTGTAACCGAAATATGATACCTATATACCAAATGCTCGACATTAACATATTCAATAACACGATCCATATAAAACACAAAAATGAAATCAAATATTTGGGAATCACTATCGATAGTTTTTTGAAATGGAACTATCATGCAAATAACGTAGTCAAAAAAACTAAGGACACTCATCAGTACAATAAAATTCTACAAAAATATATTAGATACAAAATACTCAGAAATCCTTCACAGTGCACTCGTGTAACCTCATCTGTCCTATAGCATCATAGCGTGGGGTGGTATAACAAAAATTCATATGAGAAAGATAGAAATAACTCAAAAATGGATAATGAAAATTATTTACAAAAAAAGTAATGACACTCCCACAGAAACATTATTCCAGGAGAGCAAATTATTCGATGTACGCAAATTATACTTTCAAAATGTTGTTATTAGGCACTACAAAAAAAAACAAGACACAGAACTAAAACGACAGCAATACCCAAAGAACATAAAACAATATCACAAAGATGCTTCACTTATTTGAGCCCGATTCTTTACGCCGAAATTCCGGAACCAATAAAGAAACTGAACTCATTTGAACTCTTCAGAAAAAAATCAAAATATGGCTTCAATCCATATCTCGATGTAAAATTCATCAATTGATAGACCGAAAAAATATATATTATTCTGAAGACTAGAGAAATAGTTATGTAAATACATTCTATTCGACTCAATCAATTATTTGTATCACTACCCTAAAGAATAAACTTGTAATATAATTTTTTTATGTATGATTTTGTCTTTGTATATGTTTTTATGCTACACATTATACTCAGCTAACCCACGCACAGGGATTCATCCCTTTGTGGGGCGCTCTTTTATTTAGTGTTTGTCGTTATACACAATGTAATTGTTTGTACTCATTTTATGGTAAATAAATATTATTATTATTATTAATATTATACAAACACTCGACATGAACCAAGGATATCCTAAGACAGCGAGCAGAATTTGCTTTAGAATCGAGCTATCTAGTTAAGTTCAAGAACGAGAACAAGAGTACTGTCATTATTAGGGTGTCAGAAATGAATTTACATAATATTATTATGTATATAACGGAATAGGAAGCGAATGAACTGACTGAAAGTCGTATTTCAGGTATTTTAGAGGAAAGAGAATGAAAGTAATCTATATTAGAATATTACCGAATACGGGGACAACTGTATAAACGGCTAGCACTTCATAATGAATTTGTAAAATTCATTACTGCAAATACCACAATCGAATTTGAGATCACAAGTTGTGCTCGAATTATTATTTCAGTGCATACTATTTGTTGTAGGGGCAAATTTTTCCTGGCTCGCAGCTTCGGCTTGCTGGGGGTGATCTGCTTAGTTCCTGAGTTTTGTCTTCGTGACGAACCATCCTCATAAATGTAGGAAGGTCGCAATCTCCAGAGCCTCTGGCTGGTCGAGGATTCAATCAACGTATGCCATGTGCCCATCAAGTAGGCGGAGAGCGAAGAAGAAGCCTTCTCCGATGTTCCTAAGAATAACAAGACTAACGGCTGTCTGAGTCCGAGGAACGGTGACAGAGGAACGGTGACAGAGAACCGTCAAAAGCCGTTGCTGGGCCACCTTCATCGAAGAGGGTATCCTAGTGATTGGAAGCCTACCGAATCCATCTAGGAGTTCTGTCACGTAAGAAAACTCACTGCAATGTAGAGTTGAGGCTAAAAACCCCATCTCCAGCATCCGGAGAACTGAACGCGGGTTCTCCCGAGATAGGGCAGATAGGTAAGTTTTCGGGAAGTATTCTATAAAGCTGTATGGGATTGTAGGGAACCTTTGGTCCAGCATTGAGCCATCGTGGTGGAAAAATGTGTGAGTGATTTTTTCGTCTGAAACGAACCCAGAAAATCGAGCACTAGTCGATCATGAGTTCGACTCGACGACCTTAAATAAATCTACAGCGGGCCTTTGTGGTTATCTGGAGGCATTTTCAGTTAGGAGGAACCAACGAATTTTGAGTTGTCACTATATTATCTCACCAACAAATCCTGGAAACATTTTCTCGACAAGAGAAATAATTTTTTCCATCCTAATGTCCAGTCATAATTATCAAACGTATACGCTACAAGATCAGTTGTCGAGTATGGGATTCCTACACCCGCATCTGTTGGACATAATGCAATGCCTTTCTTGGTACTTGACATGGAAGTAGTTGTTCTCTGATAGATGTTAGCCCATTTACCTGAAGAGTAGAAGATTGAGACTATCTTGTACCTTCCGGTTCAAATATGATGTATTGATGATAACCGCTTGTCTTCGAATACGCTCAGCTATATCTACGCTCAGACTATATCGTAGAAGATATCAATATTTCTTTTGGTATCTGAATATACTAGTACATTCGACTATAACGGCAGTGAAGCCTCTCGAATCTGAGTAAACGGTTGGGTTTTAGGTTGAAAACACAAGTCAATCGTATTTTCGTTTAATTTGAATAATATTTTTATATGAATACAGAAGGTAGTGTGGAGATACGTGTTTCGTAACTGTTATCATTTTTGCTGGTGCGATCCGAGTGAAAACGATATGTATATCCATTAGCCGTTCAATGATATCTGAAACGAATGCAAATATAAAATGATTGATATGCACTCTCGATTATTCACGAATACATGTTGAATATTAATCATACCAAAATTAGCTAACATTGAATTAAACAGTTTAAAAACTTTGAAGAACCCAATAAGGAACAAAACTGAACATGGAATTCTTCACATGAGCATCTGTTCATCACTTGGGGATGCTTAGAGCTCAAACTGAATATTCCAAAATTTTAACTAGACGTAAACAGTATGTATCTAATTTTATTGATGCAAAGCTTTCACTACCGACCCCTAGATTATGAAACAAATGACCAGCTAGGGTATGCTCACTGGTAGAATGGAGAATTATGGTATAATCTTGATATCCTACTTCTCGAATGGTATTTGTTCAAGAATTACCGATAACTTGAGAAGCGTGAAGTAAAAGACAAAATTTCTTATTTTTTCTCTTCCTTTTCAATGAAAGGTATACTAATGCCACATCAAGGAATCAACTCTTGTACATGATTCATTCTCATTTTTGAAGCAATAACACATGAATATTTCAATATATGACAATTGGAAAAAAGCATATAGTATTGGTGGATAGCTGGTTTTTAACTCTCTGTGGCATACGGGTCCATGATTTGGATCACCCAAATTCAGATGAATGACGCAAAGTGGTCACAAAATTAGACCACCAGTAATATTTCCTTTCGCAAGTTGCACAGTCGCTGAATTACTGAATCACCTATTCTCACCTATCTTTTGGAGCAGGTCAGTTTTTTGCTTGAGGCTGATTTACTATCAAGAGGAATTGTGAATCATGAGAATGCGCTGAAAACTCTGTGTAACAAGGGCCTAGAAATGATGGAGTGGCGTGCCGCAGTTTCAAAACACCTTGTTTCTTCGAGCACTTCATCTTCGCTGTACGTTTTTCGAAGACCTCAATATTTCACTCACAACCTAACGTATAATTTTCATGACCAATCCACAGCTGATGAGGATCATAGCATAGCTCGAACTGTGTTCGGCATTGGAATTGAATGCAATTCATGAAAGATCGGAGTATATGGGAAATTTTTTAATGATTCCAACGCACGAATCTTCTCATCTGATTTATATCATGACAGATATATTTGTCGATTCTGAGATGCCTAGAAACCTTGATGGTACCACTGATCAGATTTCGTTTAGATTTTTGTGGCGAAAAAAAAAATCGACGCTTTTGGCGGTTTCCCCTATTCTATCGATAGGGGGCGTTATGTTCCCAATTCAAGAAATTGATGTCAAGTGTCAGGTCAATTGTCACATTGTCATGTCACTTCGCAATTTTGATGTGTACGATGTTTTTATCGTGTTGCTGTTGTTGCTTTTGAATACATTTTTACTGGTTTTTTACTGGTATTTGATTGGCCACCCAATATCCTTAATATTGCGATCTCTTTTCACTAGACAATCAAATAAACATGGTGAAACTCGACTGCACATTTTCACCTAGTGCGAATTTAGCTTCAGATAAGACTGACAAGAGAGTGTCAGCGACATCTATACGTATTGTACGGAAACCTCCAAAAGCTCAATTATCCACCAAAAAGTAAGCAATCCAGATTTTGACACTTTTATCCAAACCTTTTACAAGCATAATTGAACACACCAGGGTTTATAGACATCTTGAGGTACCCCTTCACGTACAATCGTGGCCTGCGCGCCAAGACTGACGACGGCTTGGCCCGCGTTCCTGGACTGATGGTATGCCAAAAACCTACACGTTCGGTCCAAAATTGTCAACAGTCTCCAGTTGATGTTGAAAAGTGAAGGCATTAACGTGAAAATTCATTACTCACTGAAAATGAACGAGTATGCTTTGAAAAAATGAGCTTGTACAAAAGAAAAACAATCGCCTTGTTACTGTTAGCAGAAACCGACGAAGAAGAACATGTAACCCGAAGGTAAAAGAAGAGATATTGGTCTCGAACTTTCTTCAATTCCTTTCGAAAAAAGCTCCTGAGGTTATTCATTTTCTTTGTCACATATTCTTTATTTGCATTACAACCGCCTGGTAGAATTCAATTAAATTTTTCAAAATTATCTTCCTCAAATATATGCTTGTTAGCGTATTTCGCACTTTTTATTTTCCATAGACGTCTATAAATTTCAACGAACTCTGTAACGAAGAAAACTGACTGAGGAGGTACCATGTCATATGAGTTATAATAATAATTTCTATACAAAATAATAATATTACAATTGTAATGTACTACTTATGAGAACCCAAAATGCACTACACCTACTGATAGTGTTTACGCACGTCTCGCTTTCGCCCACTTGTAATCCTATAGTCGCACTCTTGCAATAGCCGAAATATTTGTTCGATTTAATTTCTTCTGTCCGAGCCGGGATTGAAACAGGCGAGAAATACTGCATACTTCACGTTCAGTTTCGGACCGAACTGATGGAAGGACAGTTCAAAACTGACGGAAAACTTTACGTGAAGGGGTACCTTTCGTCGATTCGATTCTCGATGATACTGTGATGCATCAAATGGTGTTTTCGGTTGATGTTAAACAGGGATTTCTTACGATGTTACACCTCTAGGTGGTTCTTATTATGTCTTGCTAACCTTTGAAGCGAACATGCAACTCTCTATCTTGTGAACTTGGTATAGATGTTTCATGGAGATTCATAAGATGACCGGTTCTCGCTAGATTCTGAGTTGGCACCTACCATGCGTTCATTTCAGAATATAAAATCTCCACCAATATTTCGGTTCTCTACTTTGAATGAAATTATCTCAATGATCAGAATCAAAGTTGATGAGAGAACACCAACAAACAGTATCATATACACCAGGAATAACTCGTTTATTCCCACAGATACGATTTGAGAACTCAGTAAACATTTCGGTTTCTCAGATGCCCATATATCCAGCTCTCTCTTGAAAATTCCCCTTTCTCTCATTTTCATTAAGCTGGAAAAAAAAATATCTATTATATCATCTTATTGTTTCAATAGTAGTACCATTGGATATTTCTATATAGAGAAGTAGTACTATAGCAAGAGCGTATTCACTGGCAATAGGGAAGATCAAGCACCTCCCCTCCCCCGAAATTATGTTTTATCATGAACCCAGAGAGAGTTGATAGAATTTAAGAAATGTAAATTTAGGGAAACACTTCGCAAATCTTCCAAAAAGATGAGACAAATGAAAAGTTTATAGTAATCCCATATGAACCTCAATACACTAGAGGACTTCAACAGATATTTGATGAAGTGAACATGAAAGTTGCATATAAAACATCTCACAAATCACAACAGCTTCTTGGTAACTCAAAAGATAAACTAGAAAACTCAGAGAAGTCGAGAATTCACGAAATCAGTTGTCAAGATTGCAATAACAAATACATTAGCCAGAGCCGACGAGCTATTAAAACCCGTTTCAAAGAGCATTTAGCACACATGAAATACGGAAGGGTAGAAAAAATCCAGCGACGCCCAACACGCTCTAGACAATGACCACAAAATTGGTGAAAGCAATCTGAAACTGATCAACCATGTGCATGACACAAGACTACTCGATGCACGTGAGAGTCTAGAAATAGGAAAATGTAAAAACAGCACGAATGGTGACCTATCCCTTTCAGCCCGCTTTTCAATTTATTGTTGAGAAAGTAATCGGAATAATCAATAATAACAGATGACGGACCAATGAATTTGGCAGGTAGTCACTGCACTAGTTCATTATCGAGAAATTAATTAGAATAATTAACAGTAATGAACAAAGTCCATATCGAACAAAAAATCTTTAGGTATATGAATAACTAACCCTAGCTTTAGATTCACTACCAATTTCCTTCTCCTGAAGATGCCAACCTTGTTAGCGAAACGCGCGTCGAGTGCAAAAAATATCAGATTGGTGTTATGGTAATTGATCTCTAAGAAAAGGTTCCAGTCTCAACGTTTGATAGAAAAGTTGCACATTACTTGTGGTTTGACCAAAGTCGAGCCGAGTTGAAAATTTCAAATGAAACGTAGAACAATAACACATAAAATTTCCTTTTCAAAGAAGTGGCCGTTATTACTGAAAGCAGAGGCGTAGGAACCATTTTCCCCAAAATGAAAATGGCGACAACAAGACATGAAATAAGGAGGAGGAACAAAAGATAAAAATTGTTTACTTCTCGACGAAACATTTGAAGTTTTGACCAATTCACACGCATTTTATGTATGTCAACCTCGGAGTATACATCTACTCCTATATAAAAGATATGAATATGCTATAAGTTTCATTCAACAGTTTCAGTAGTTGAGGAATTACCATGGGTTATCACAGCTTCAAGGCTAGAACTTTTCACTGGATGATCGCGTATTCGTTCACTTAAAACGATATGGTATATTAATGATGAATGCGATAAGAATACTGTTACATTTTCCAGCACACTGGGAAGGGGAAGCTGATTGGGATAATGTTACTAACTTACTTAATATGTGTTACGATTGAGAACCATCACTATAACAATCATATAAAGTTAGGATGTTAAAATTTTCTCTCTCTAAAATTTTGAACGGGACGAGATATAAAGATAAGATAAACATTTAGTCAGAAAAAAAACATTTTCAGTACTTTTCTATGAAAATAGTAATTTTGTTGGTCACTTGTTGCTGAGAGGGCGGTATAAATTCTTTTCAAATATAAAAGGTCAGAAGGTCAAATATTCTGTATCTGAAACTGGTTTTCTTCAGGATATTATACATATACAATCCATTTCTAAGATATAAGCTCTGAAAGTTGCCTATCACAACAATGGTTTTTCGGAAGATGTCTCGTCCTTTCGGAAAAACGAACTAAAATTGTTCGTTCTAAAATTGTTCTAAAATTGTTCGTTTTCGTTAACCAGCTGACGAACGTCAACCCTCAGAAGTCGAAACTTGTGCGAGCAATGGATCAACGAGGCCTTACCTTTTAACGTGCGATTACCCAGCACGGTGGCCCGGCGAGGATTCGAACCCCGGCCTTCCGCTTGATAGGCAGATATGCTAACCACTACACTACCGAGACCACAATTCTTCACAATCTCAATAGACCGCGGGCATGTGACGTGACATGCATCAGCCTGCTGGACAAACAAATCGTATTTCCAGAAACAACAATGATAATTTAATGAGATTATAATTGCAATTCTGAAATAAAAAATGCATGAATATACCGTTGCCCATTTCTACTTATCAGTACTTAAATCTGCTCTTCTAGTTGGTTGAATCCACAATTCACGTCTCTTAATAGCAAGAGGATTATTATTCTTTCTATTGTTGAAAATAGAAGGGAATCGATGGAATGAAACATCACAATCGCTCAATATTGAGTTATCACCGAGAAAAATCATTTTAAAATATGACACAAATGCACAATAAGCATTCATAGATCAGTTTGTTTGTCCAGCAGGCTGGATTTTATTTATATATTCGGGATACAAACAGAAAAAAATCCACTACAGTATCCGCATAATTGAATTAATATTAAATTAAAGTAACCTATAATACACAAGTGCATAGTGTCTAAAATAAGGGATGAATTAGAATCAAGTACAATAAGAAAAAAAAACTAATCAATAGTTATTGACGAAGAGTTAATGAATTATAATTTCTGAAAATAATCTTTCAGTATTTTTTTGGTGGTAAGCATCGAAGTATTGAAAATGTCGAAGTAGTTTGCAAGAGTATTACCTCATTTAACGCATCGACATAGAGGAGAGTTCTGCGAACAGTTCGTTCTCTTGAAGGGTAAATTGAATAATTCATGTGTTCTCATTGTTCTATTTGGAACGTTTAAGCAAACTATCGATAACAACGATGGACAATTTATTTTGTGTGTTATTATTTTTTGCAAAAATAATAGTATATTATGCAACGATCGTGTAATGATGGTTATTAATACATGAGCATAAACCGGGATACGAAACGAGCCGAAGGTGAGTTTCGTATGGTTTATGCGAGTGTATTAATAACCATTACATGAAAGTTGCATACGCTATTTTATCTACACCCAATAAATAATGAAGAACTAAAAATATTATATTACTAGTTATTTATATTGAACACAATAATAGTAGGTAATCAATCGTATTTCTTTGAAAAATTCTACAAAATTATAATTAATGGTATAACCACGGAAAATACAAGAATGAGAAATGAAAAGAAGAAAAAAATGAAAAAAAAACTCCGCCGAGGTCAGGATTTGAACCTGGACGTAATTTTCCACTGCCGGCGCCTTTGACCACTCGGACATGACAGCCCATATAGTATGGTTGGAAATAAAAACATATGTGTTCCATTTGTCAAATGAAAAATATGATCCTTTCAATTGTATTTTTTTCTCGTCTAAGACATCTGTGGAGGGTCGCTGGTAATTCTTCTATATCCCTGCCATAAGACATTTTCATACAATTATCGAAAATTGACTAAATTCTTCAAAAATTCAATATCCACTGATTTTGACTTGACAAACGTCAAAATGCAAAGCTTGCACATCATGCTTGATTGAAAAATAATGGGTTTCTATTGGTTGAGAATCTGTATCGTAATGAAAATCTGTATCGTAATGGATTTCATTATAAAACGGGTTGTGGGCATATAAGCGTATTATTAGAGTACGGGTGTAGATAAAATATCTGATATGTCACGCCTATGTTCCAACGATACAAACTGGAGGTCCTGTCTAATTCGCAAAATAACACTGTTTTCAGTAATTTGAATACCTTGTTTGTAGGCAACGAATTTCAAAAATCGATTCTGAATTCGTTCTAATCGATCGATGTATATATTATATTGTGGACTCCAAATGGTTGATGCAAACATTAACTTACTTAAAACAAAAGCATTGTAGAGAGATTTTATTGATTTTGTTTGATTGAAGAATTTACATTTTCTCATGACATATCCCAAAGCTCTACTGCTCTTATTTATTACATAATCTATTCATCGATAATAAGTTTGGAGTCAAAAATAACTCCTAAATCTATGAATGAATTAACTCGTGACAGCAAGATATTATTTATGTGATATGAATATGTAAAAATATTTTTGTTACGGGTGAATGTAATGCAGCTACATTTGGAGAAATTGAGATATAATTCATTTTGTGTACAAAATTCAAATAAATTATTCATGTCACTCTGAATTCTCAAGCAATCCGACAATGACTTTATTTGAAGATAAATTTTCAAATCATCAGCATACATTAAAAATTTGGCATTCTTAAAACATTGTTTAATGTTATTAATATAGATAATAAAAAATAAGGGCCCTAGATGGGACCCTTGTGGCACTCCAGAAGGTGTTGGATAAGGATCAGATGAATAACCGTCTATAAAGATATATTGGGTTCTGTTTTTCAAATATGATTCGATCCATTTTAACATCGCACCGCTCACACCGACCTCAGCAAGTCTCCGAAGTAATGTATTATGACTAAGTTTGTCAAAGGCTTTGCTGAAATCCGTATAGATAGTGTCAACTTGAATTTTTTTATCCAGATTATCATGTAAAAATTCAGAGTAACAAAATAGATTCGATTCAAGAGATCGATTCCTAAAAAACACATGTTGCTCCGGTATAATTATGATTTTAATTAAATGAAATATATATTTATAAATTAAGAGTTCAAATAGTTTTGGTATTACCGATAATTTGCTTATAGGACGATTATTTTCAACATTATCTTTCCGTCCGTTTTTAAAAATGGGTATTACTCTCGCCACTTTCCAACTGGTAGGAAAATATCCACAACAGAGTGACATATTAAAAAGAATTGTTAAAGGTGTACATAAAGTATGAGCACAGTTTTTGCAGAAAATTGCAGGTATTTGATCAGGTCCTGAGCCTTTATTAACATCTAATTCTATTAATCCTTGTTCGACTTCCTGTTTACTTAAAATAATTTGTGATAAATTAGAATTATTATCCGTTTCATTACATTGATTCTGACAAAATGCATTATGTTTATCAACGAAGACGCTTTTGAAAAATTTCGAAAATAAATTTGCTATCTCAAGACCATTTTTTGCTTCATGATTATTCAACTGCATTTTGTGGGGAATCTTGCTGACTGAGTGCTTTTTAATTGATGAAAAGTTCCAAAAACGTTTGGGATTGTTTACTACGTCAGTCTCAACATCTAAAATGTAATTGTCGAAGTCTCTCTTTATCATTGATTTTGATCTAGCACGGAGAAGCTTGAACGAGTTTAAATCGTTAAAGTTTTTATACATTTTCCATTTTTTGTGAAACTTGCTTTTTTCTTTTATTACTTTAATAGTGAGGCAGAATAGTATGAAGGAAACTGTCTACTTTTGAAAAATTTTGGAACGTTTTGATCAAATAATTTATTTACAATACAGTTGAATTTATGAACGGAGGAATCAACTGAATCGGTCTTTATGATATCTTCCTAAGCAATATCAGCAAGAGAGTCGTTGATTCGAGTATAGTTCGCTTTTTTAAAATTTAAGAATAATGACGATACAGGTTTCAATTGCCTTGAATATGAAACTTCAAATAAAAATTCTATGCAAGGATGATGAGTGTCCTCCTTCACGATTGGACAAGAGCATTGTTGTAAATTAGAAATATTAAATTTATTGCAAAGAATCAAATCCAAAAGTTTGCCGTTCAAGTTTCGTACTGAGTTAAATTGCATAAGATTTTTAAATGAAAAGGTATCAATTAAATCAGAATATTTTCTATCTACATTTGATGGTATCAAAAAGTTGTTAGCATCAGCCCAATTTGTTGTACTTAAATCAAAATCACCACACAGAAGGAATATATCTCCTTCATTTAGGACAAGGGAGTCGAGTTTTGATGAAAAACTTGCGAAAGAAAGCTGGTCATCTCCAGGCAGATAAATATAACACAAAAAAATTTTGAATGATTCAAAATGTAAGCACACCCACATATCTTCTGTATCACTTAAGTATTCAGTGACAATGGACGTTTTAAACTTATTTTTCAACTTATTTACAACTATCATTTTACTGTCGTCTGTCAGATATGCCCGCGGTCTATTAGGCATTCCAGATCAGGTTATGTCTGGGGGGCAAATACCAGTTTTAACCAATCACAAACTGATAAAAAAGAACAACAAACGAAAGTTCCTGGGGGGCAGATGCCGCCGATTGGTTCATTTCGGTTCATTTGACATTTTTGACAAGTATCTGGAATGCCTAATATGGGCGATGTTAAAATTAAGGTTAGTTAGTGGTTATTGAAATGAAAACAAAAATGTTCAAAATTAGATCTCCATTTCCATGAATGGTGAGTTTTCGTTAGTTGCAAAATAAAAAAAAAAATAACTGGTAATATTTCGGCTGGTCCGATTCTCAGAAATAAACCAGCATTTTGTAGAGACCTTGAAGATATTTGAAAAAGGTAACACAAGACTTTTCCTAATTCGCAAAAACAACTCGCATCCGCCCGCTCAGCAACAAATATTGTTTTAGTTGAAAAACATCACAATATCAAGGAATGAGATGACTTATTGCGTCCGCCCTAAGGCTGAGTGTCATGCGAATATTACATAAAAAATTCACCTGATCTGGAACAACACCGTATACTCGGAATGTTTTTGCAGCAACATACCAAATGGAAAGGGCGGATAAAATATTATTTCTGCCAGGTCGCATATCATACTTTGATCAAAACTTCTCGCTATTAGAGGATATGCAGTTGTAGCTTCTGTATGGTATGCAAATCCTCCCTTCTTCATAAGAGCCACACCTTCATCTGGCGACAAAAAGTTTGGTTTACCATTCTCGTATATTTTCGTACTGTTCAGTTTTTGAATATATTCCTCGTTCCTTCGTTGAATTATCAATGTGGTCGTATACGGCTGATTTTCTATACCAACTCTCAGATTACTTTCGTATAATTCTTTGATTGTTGTGAGCATTCTGGGTCTTGTGCTCAAAAGGGATGAAACCAAACTGGAAGTATAATAATTGTAAAGGATCATCGAGACGATCAGGAGTGTCAGAAAAATTATTCGACCGCCCAGACGGTTTGGTAGGATAGCTGACCCTGGAATATAAATAGTAAATGTCTACTGAGGTATTCAAATTAATCAGTTGATTACTACTTCTGATGAGAAAAAAACTCGGAAATGAACAAATGATTATTTTTTCGAGAGAAATTAAGAAATATAACCAAGTGTTACTCAGACAAACGCACAGATTACCACAACTGATTCCATTCATTTTTGATTTCTGCAATCGGTATTTTCTGAATAGCCCCTATTCCAAATAATTATCGAAATATACGAAATTACCATTGTTTGCAATGGTGCCATCACAATACGAAAATTGACTAAAAAAATTACGGTCGCTGCAACTCATCCCTGAATTTGTTTGTTTTTGTTCGTTTGAGTATACCCTAAGTCATTTAACGAGCAATTCATTAAGAAAACTATGAAAGTCTTCAAATACCATCTGAAGGAAGTAGAATAACGACGAAGAATTCATTGTTTCATATCCTAGTAACCTACCTACCAAAAGTTCTTTCGATTAATTATTATCTTTCTTTATTTTTTTTTTTTCATTTTTTTGAGGTCGAGGAAAGTTTTAAACATATTGGCTTTACATACCCTAGTATGATTAGCTACTTTGGTAGCAATATGATCAACCAAACTTTCAGGAATTTCATGCACTTCACATTTGTTTACGTTCATCATCATATTCGTATGTTTACTACTCAAATGACTTATCTTTAAACTTTTTCGAGAACTATTAACATTGTTATCAAATTCATCCGTATCTGCACTGGACATATTGAGTTAAGTAACACATGCACTCCCAATGATGAATAGTAATACTATTTATTACTAGACTCTGACAAGCCTTATACAACTCTGTGCCTTCTTCGATTTCACAGTCAGCCAATCGAAACGCGAGGACTAACTACTGTCCATGTGCTGATCACGCTATATGCATTGGGTGAAGTGAATAAAAGTGAGCATGAGTTCAAACTATAGATCCATCCTTGTCATATCTCAACAACCCGTATAAGTTTGCCCCAAAAAATTAAGTGCCAGAATTTACATCAACTTTATTCAATCATTGTTTTCGCGCACTCTATCTTTAACATGAATACACTGTAGGCATCTAACAATTGCCTATCGCAATGAGTCTACTGATTGCACCGGTTGTAAGAAATCTGAATTGAATATGAACCGGCTATCGCAATGAATTGAAGAACTAGCGCTAACCTCAAGGTAAGACCAGAATCAAAGAAATGATATTCTCTTATTCCACTGAAATATTGGTTGTATATGCCCAAGTTCTGCATGTTTCGAAGGTATGTGGTGAATTCAGTTTAGAATATAAAACTGGCAAAAATAGTTGCTCGAAACCGAATTAATTCACGTGAATTGAAATTCACGAACCTTGTTGAGCCAATATTGATATAGTTATAACCAATGAAGTAAAAAGGCTATATTTCTTTTTGGTATTGAGGTACCTATATTCCACCCAATAAGCAAATGTTATAGTGGTGCCCATCAGAACTCCAGTTCCAATCGTTGCGTACCAAGTCCTAGCAGAAAACGGTTTCAACACTTCTGCTCCGGGTTCTACCGTACCAGGGTTTCTGAAGAAAAAGCAGGTCCTGAAAAATAATGGTTGTCATTATCGAGAAAACATGAAATAGATAATTTTAAGATGAAGCTCTTTTGAAACCAAGTTAGCAGTGAAGCGAAAGGAAAAATTGGCAAATTAGCAACAATGGCGTTAGAAGACATGCATACAATTTAATTCAAACCCATTTTCAATGTTTTCCAATCGAATGAATTGAATTTCTTTATATCAATGTACAGATCTTCAGGTCCAATCTACAATCGTGTTAGTATGGAAACTTGCACCGTACATAGTCACAATACGATAAGTTTTTCAACGATAGTCCTCATATTTTCTTCGATGAAGGAAATTCAATTTTAGAACCAAATGAATTGCAAGCAAAAATATAATTCTCCATACCAATATATACATATTTTCCTACGAACTTCAAAAGTTATACATTTTTCAATTTGATGTCGAGTAACATCGTTTTGTTACGTTAATTTTTGGTTTTCACTTGTTTATGGTAAACATAAAAAATAACTTGTTTTCAACGAGCTCTTATCGTTGGTTTACTTGAATGGAAAATAGGGCACAAGGTAATCATAGTAATCCACTCTAGCATATCGCAAGGCACCTCCAGAACTCATTACGTCGATCTCCTTTCGATACAACAGACTAGCCACTCCACCATCTCCACCACCTGAAGTGTTTCCAAACCAAGCATAGCGAATTGTAGTATTATAACTGAAAATTCAACAAAGTACAAGAAAGTTCAATAACATAACCTTATTATGTATTTATTGTCAGTAACACATGAAAACATAAAAGTTGATAACATATTTCTAACGTAACAAATACTTGAAAACAGAATACGTGAGTCTTATCCTGCAGCCTCATTAATGTCACTGAATTCACAAATATTGTTTTTATTTGCACAACATAATATGAATTCGGAATCAGGCTACCGTTTACTCAAATAACTTTTTTTGTGATTTGGTGTCTGATTGATTTTCTTCATCCAGATAAGTTTTGGTAAATAAAAACCAGCACAATTGGTCGTATTGTTATGAATAATAAGCATTGTATTCTACTTGCTCCATATAATTTGTTACTGTTAATTATTACCACCCTGTATTTGTGCCGGCATGATTGGATGTTACTTGTCATAAATGCTTTTCATGGCAATATATTCATATCTGGATAAACAGATCTCATCAACATGAAATGAAAATATACCTGGAATTTTTTGAACAGTGTTTCTGATGAATAGAAAGCAAGTATATTACTGAATATCTTCGAAGATGATGCCATTAGGGTGAACAATACATTGAAATTCGATAAACCAGAGGAGAATGAAGGAAATTTCAAAGTTATGTTGAGCAGATATTAGGAATATTGTACACCAGAGAAAACTTTAGGAATAGAACGTTCAGCAGCACGCAGTCAAGAACAGAAAGGACTGATCACTGATCATATAACAATTTTCTTCATTTACTTGTTTCACATGTGACATAAGGCACGAATAAAGGGACTCCTGCATTCGACAATACTGGCAATTGTTGTAAATGAAAAAATTAACTCGAAAGCTGTTGAAACTCTCCTTAGAGATCAATTACCCCAACACCAAACTGATAGTTCTGCACTCGACGCGCGTTTCGCGAACAGGGTTAGCTCCTGAAGATGCTAACCTTGTTAGCAAAACGCGCGTCGAGTGCAAAAATATCAGTTTGGTTTTAGGGTAATTGATCTCTAAGAAAAGTTTCAACTTCCAATCTCGTCGTTTTTTCGAAAGCTGTTGTAGAAATGAGGCTCGTGATAATTATAACTCGAGTGCAAAAGTTAGGGAAGTTAATTGCAATAAGAAAAGTGATAATGATAAGTAATTTCCTATAACTGAAATGAAAATTCTCGAAACTGCAAACGCGTAGTATTCCAAAATTCAGGTGGAAATATTTAAAAATAAGCTTTGAATTGGATACTGAGATATCTATATATATATATATATATATATATATATATATATATATATATATATATATATATAATGTGTGAGAAGGTTAGACGACTGTCTAAGTTAAAGAAGAATCCTTTAAATATTCGGGTGTGCAGTCAACAAGGAATTGGAAAAAGTGAACTCTTTATTCTGTTCAAGCTTTCGAGTCTTTATTGGCTCTTCATCAGGAACTCTACAATGAATTAAGAAAATTGTAAGAATAGAAACGTTTTTTTAACATGTGCTTACTTACGAATGTGAGGTTTATAATCCTTTTTTAATGAAAACATGAAGGACAACATATCACAAACACATCGACCTAATGGTACAATTATAATATAAAACTTTAATTAAAAGATATGATCAATCATACATGTAAAAGAATTGAAAAATGGGAGAAGTTGTTTCTCCTAACAGGCATTGGAAACCATATTTGTAATTTTAACGGAAATGATGTGAAAAGAAGGGGATGAAGTTGACAAGTGACGAATGATTACAGTTTCCTGTGACCTTGTTGCCAACACACAATGAAAATGAATGTGAAATCACCAACTAAACAGGAGTACCAAATGTAAAGTTGTTATTATTTCTGCCCAGTAGGGGGCGACTTAGTAAATATGAGTATATGATGCTGAGATTATCTATATCTTTCCTGGAATTTATGGAATTTGGTTCTTTGAAAATTTGTGTCATTTCAAGAAAAGTTCTTTTCTTAAGATTGGATTCATGTTCCAATATCGTCACATTATCATTGATCATTTACCCGATTATGATAATGTGACGATATTGGAACATGAATCCAATCTTAAGAAAAGAACTTTTCTTGAAATGACACAAATTTTCAAAGAACCAAATTCCATAAATTCCAGGAAAGATATAGATAATCTCAGCATCATATACTCATATTTACTAAGTCGCCCCCTACTGGGCAGAAATAATAACAACTTTACATTTGGTACTCCTGTTTAGTTGGTGATTTCACATTCATTTTCATTGTGTGTTGGCAACAAGGTCACAGGAAACTGTAATCATTCGTCACTTGTCAACTTCATCCCCTTCTTTTCACATCATTTCCGTTAAAATTACAAATATGGTTTCCAATGCCTGTTAGGAGAAACAACTTCTCCCATTTTTCAATTCTTTTACATGTATGATTGATCATATCTTTTAATTAAAGTTTTATATTATAATTGTACCATTAGGTCGATGTGTTTGTGATATGTTGTCCTTCATGTTTTCATTAAAAAAGGATTATAAACCTCACATTCGTAAGTAAGCACATGTTAAAAAAACGTTTCTATTCTTACAATTTTCTTAATTCATTGTAGAGTTCCTGATGAAGAGCCAATAAAGACTCGAAAGCTTGAACAGAATAAAGAGTTCACTTTTTCCAATTCCTTGTTGACTGCACACCCGAATATTTAAAGGATTCTATATATATATATATATATATATATATAAATATGTATATGTATATAGCATCTTGAAAAGATAATTTATTTTGTTCAAGATGTGTTGATAGAACAGCAAATTTTCACAAGATATTCTGAGATATTCACAGATTTGAGTAGAATTGAAGAAAAGTTTTATATACACATAGAAAGTATTATTCGGTAGTTCATAGTTCCAGAAGAGTTTCGTTTGATATACAAGTGAATTGAAACAAGCACTTGAAGGAATGTAATCTTCAAAAATAAAAGCTGAGTTTGATAACACAAATGATTGGGTATATAGTTTGGTTATTGTAGAGAAATATTTCCCTCAGGCTAGGTTCACATTCCAAAGAATTGAACGAATAAATTGAAAGACAACATTTCGCAATACCTACACAACATAATATAATTTGTGAAATTATTGGTAAGAAGTACTTGATATGAGTTCCGGATTTTGACAAATTCAGTTAGATGATGAAATTTGAGATATATGCGTTTTCAAATATTTTTTTGCAAGGTAAAAATTTTTAAGGTTTCCTTCTGGAAACAAGTCTGCACCAGAAGTGTTCCAAAAAATTATAACAATATTTGGGAAAATAGAGGGTGTGCTGAATATATTTAATGATTTGGTGATATCAGGGGAAACGAAAGAAGAACATACATACAATGAGTTAATTCGATGCAATAAACCAAGGAGAAGCTCTAAGAAAACTTTGAGTACAGAATCAAGGAATAATAAGGTTCCGAAAATTGGAAGTATATCATCAAACATATATAGAATAATACTAACAAATATTCATGGACACACATAGACGCATTCATGCAAACTCTAATGGAACATAGGTGATTGCGAAATCCAAGTTGATGACATGGAGTACTGTTGATCAGTATAGTATGGAGATTTACTCACATATTTTCCGTGAATGTCTATCGGATTGTATATGAAACCTATTGGCAACGATCCAACATATTTCATCGAATGTTTTTTTTCATTAATTCATTTCACAAGAAATCGAATTCTAAAAATATATTACCAAGGAATCGAAATTTTTTCTGTGCTTTTGCAAAAGGACTGGTGGGGAGTAAGGTAAAAGCAGTTTATGCTGTTAATTGCAGAGTTATGGTGATTTATTTCCAAAGTGGATTTGTCTTTGTATGGAATTCGATATAACAAAGCAAAACCAATTGTCTCGGATCGAATATACCTGTTTCGCTGTACAGAGTGTCTGGCATTCCTTATGAGTGATTCTATGAGAGCACGGCTTTGAATTATTAGACTAGGAAAATCATTCTATTTCACATGGTATGTAGGCATTCCATCCCAAATTTCAGTCCAATTCGACACCTAAATATTTAATTATCTCTCCTGATGCAAGACACTTGAAAGAAATTTGCTCTTTATTTAGCTTTCATTTAGTTCAGCATCAATAAATATAGGACTTGGGGTGTATGATTTCTTCTAGAAAATGTTTCTCGTATAAAATGCACTACTTTCAATTCTCTTTGGCTTTTCTTGAAGTGATGAAGCATAAAAATAAATCAATAAAAATGGTGACACTTACTGAAAATTGTGAACTTGTTGCAGAATTCGGAACAGCTCGAAATGGTATTTGCCAAATGTTCCAATCTCCTTGTACCGCCTTGCTTGCTGATATTCCGCATCTACTTCGAAATGGTAATCTTCCTAAAATAATTCGAGACGGTCATGAGAGGAAAAAAAACCCTATTCGGTACTATCTATTGGTCATATTCTTGATACCTATGAAAACGCAGTTACCATATCAATATATACTTGTATAAGCTGTAATATGGCTGAATATTTTTTTTCAATTCAACGAAAGACATATAATAAAACCGAATTTTAATTCATGAAGAATTTTAAATGATACATTCATGAATTCTGAGCAGCCAAAATTTCCACTTGTAATACCACTAGCGCTTGAATTATTTGCGGAAATTTTTTCGAGCTCACGAATATTCTGAAAATAAATATTGAAACACCATATTGAACTTCAGCGAATGATTTGAAATTCATGTTTTAGCGTTTCAAGATAGGCTTTGGAATGCATCACAGATTGGAATCGAAATTGCCTTGTTCTGTCACATTTCATTAAGGTTATTGTGTGAGCTTCAACAAAATGAATCGATTCGGTCAGTGGCTCGAGAATAAAGACGTGGATTACTATTGTATCTTCATGAGTCTGCTAAATTGTTCTAGTACCCCATTTGAACGATCCATTTTGTTCAACTTTGCTCAAAGTCGGTAAGTGATCTGTTATGTCAAACAAAATATGCTCTGCTTATGTCAAAAAATTTCCACTATAAATCGCTGTAGGTAACCCATGCGGGAAAAAATTTTCGATAAAATCCTCAAAAATACCTGAGTTGCTATGGTAACGCGAAACAAAATAAGCATTTCATTGGTCGAAAACTCTTGGTATGAAGTTTTCCCGGTTACTCACTGTATGACCGCTTCTTATCAATACTCCGGTCATATTCTTTCTGGTTTCATAAAGAGACAATTGTTCAATGGGGTGCTCGAAAGTTCCATCTCCCACTTTTTTTATAACAACATCCACAGCAAGTCCAAGCTTGTAAATTTCAAAAACATCGTATTCAGTTTGCTCGGAGTTGGGTACAGCAATTTTCACATTCATGTCAGCTCTCAATTTCAATCCAGCAAATAGGGCTTTGATGTCATCGTTAGCCATTGTAGAGGTATGTAACATCAGCCAACTGTACGTGAATCTGAATTTTTCCGCTTCAGAAACCTATAAAATTGAATGTTTCCAATGGTTCATGATTCCGATAGAGGCTGCAACATTTTGAAGTTAACATTTTCCTCAAAGCGGTTTTACTGAGATTTATAGTAATCAGTTATTGCACTAGATCTGTTTCACCGATAAAACTTTTCATATTCAACTTTTTCAGTTCACATTTTCTTTATTTTTCTGAAAATAAACGGAACATATAATCCTCCCACACAAAGCTCAATCGACCAAAATTCGTATACTCGTATAATGGTTCAAGATAAAATCCCTCTACCTGCGGTCTTACGTTTTAATCAAATTATTTTACGCTCAAGTCGTAAGCTAAGCAGAATTCTGGAAATTTCCTGATATACATTTTTCTTTTGTTTCCCCCCTGGAAATGAAAAAGGAAAAGCAATGAAATCATGTGATATCTGTTCTTTCTTTTCCCTGAAACGTAACTGCAATTTGATAAAGAACCATGAATTTAGAACTGAAATTCAAAAAATATTTAATGTACTTAATATACCCCTCCCTTAGAGACGATTCGGAATCCGGAGAGCCTTCTTTTTCACACCTTTTTGAACATTTTTGATGTGATTATAATTTTTGGTGAGCAGTACCGTTAAAACTCAGTACAGTAAGGATGGGTACTTTACGACCTGATGAAGTGTCCGTTAAAATAGTAGGTGCTGAGAATGGACACCACATCCTGTCATTTGCTAAAGTGAAAGTAAAGCCTCAGCACCGATTATTTTAACAGCCAGTTAGTCAGGTCGTAAAGTATCCGCCCTTTAAACATAACCCCATTGCATTGTGAAATATTGGGGCTCAGTCCATATAACAGTAGAAGTCTTGTAGCTACAGGGGAATGAGATAAATTGGCATAAGTGTTCCATGAAGTTACCCAAGTGGATTAGTGTTTTCGGGTATTTGAGAAAAGTCATCATGAGTTGTTGTGATAATAATAGACCAGGCAGCAGGAAAAGGTTTTTTGGGCCAATAATTTACAGTTTGCCTTCAAGAAAGGAATACTCGCCTAATAAACCCAGAGTATGCGTTTTTTTGAACCCAGTATATAATTCTCAACAGTATTTCACGTGAATTTTCATCAATCTGACGATGAATCTATTTAAAGGCGTGATGGGCATACTATAGAAATTGCTTTTTTGAAACATTTCCGAGGCATATCCGTTAAAGCTATAAGTCACTTTGTATCTTTTGAAGCAGTATGTCTTCAAATTTTTTGTGATTCGATCAATTTCCTTTCGTATATAACAGGATGAAAGGTTGTTTGTGAAAAGTCGTCCATAAAATTCATAGACGATTCCAACGAACACAAATTGTGGCATTCACATTAAATACCCAACAGCTTATCAATTATTTTGGAGATTTACCAATTCCGGTTATTTTCGCTCGAAGTATTTGTCCTTGTAAAGGCAGACACTGAAATTGTGGTCCGAAAACTTGTCCACTGCTTTGGATGAACAAAGCAACTGCTGTCATCAGTGCTCACAGAACGAATACTGCGTCGTTGTTAGGTATCCCATCTAGAGAAGGGATGCTGACTCATTTACTCCTTTGATGTTATATCTTATATGGATATGAGCCATTACTTACCTTCACCAAAACTTCATGACTCCGTTCACATGATAAATCCATTACGTAGCTCACTTCCACATATTTTTCATCTTTGATATTATTTATCACACCAGCATATACTCTTGAATAGTGAGTCAAAATGGTGAGTTTGTTCTGAATAAGTTTGTGCAAGTTGACAATTTCTAAAATTGAAATTAGGTCAGTACACTCATTACCTAGATGAAAAAGAGATAATTTATAGACCATATGACTGAATATGAAACGATTCCACTAAAATCATTAGTTTCAGAAAATTACGATTTCTGAAAATTTTTCAACATTGCAAGATCCTCAGTGAATTGCACAGAGCTCCTGACATATGTATGGCACGTTCGTGAAAATTCACTCTCCTTAACTCCCAAAAGGAACAAGAAATCAATTTCGGAGAAGATCATGAGAAGAGAAATAATTGATATTTGATAGCTTAATGTTATCCAAATAATATTTGTTTGGCTTGACTCTTCAACAAGAAAGCAATATTGATTTTTTCCGAATAAGAAAGGGGGGCTGGGGATATCTTTATATTTTTCCGAAAGGAAAAAAACAAATTTCCATTCAACATCTTGTGAAATCTGTATCAGGAGAGTTTCAAATAACCGCAGTGTGGTCATTCTTACCCATTTCATTACATTCATTACCATTAGAATCTTACAGGAAACTGTATTAGTTTTTTTTCGAGATATCAGATTGGGGTAAAATAATTCATCACTCGTGGTGCCGGCTACATCCTCCACCCCTTTCTCAGAACCAGAAACAAATAAATAAGTTGCATTGTTTATCTTCCAGTAAAAAACAACTGAATTCGTTCTATTTGGTCATGAAATTCCATTTGCTTTCTAAGAATTATCGAGGGTGATTTTCATAATGTTTTAAATGTTCTCTAAACTAACATATACGAATCAGGTGTTGCCAATTTCACCCAGCTAGAAAATATACGATTTGAAATATTGATATGAGTTTGCTGAAGAATTGTAAAATAATTTCTAGAACCAATTTTTTGCAGTATGTCTTTGAAAGAGAAAATACTTGAACCTAAAAACTTCAACGTCTACCTTGCATCTGTTACATTCGAAAACACGTCCCAAAGTACAAAAAATATCAAGGGGTGCTGTTTGAAATGATACAGTATTTCAGCATGATCAAATTTTGAATTTGAGATCAAGCTCATATTTTTCCTGCAGATTATGATATGTTTCAGCTCCAAGCATTTTCCATTTCAAAGGCAGACTATCAAAATGATAAAGAAAACTTGAGCTGCATGGCAGACCCTCGGCCTATTTCTTGTTGATCTTCATACTGAAATGATTTTTTCGATTAACCAGCTGACGAAAATTTGTGCAAGCAATTGATTTGAGGGTCCTTGCCTCTCTACGTGTGAATACCAGCACGGTGGTCCGGCGGGAAAATCACCTCAGGTCTCTCGCTTGATAGATGGACGTTTTTACTTCTACACTTCCGAGACCACAACAATAATATCAAGATATACTTTTCTGGAATATGATACGAATTTCTACAAATCGGCATCTAATGCAAACATAAAAATCGCTGTTCAATAACATATTTTTTTTCCACAATTTGATCTATTTATTCTAACTACTTACATTAATATCGGAAAATACCTACCATATTCTCTCCAGCACAGTAGAAAAATACAAGTTTTCGTATCAGTTTTCTCCAGAAAGTTGAGAATCATTTGCGATTTACTGATATTCATTTTCCCAGTCACGCTTGCAAGCACTAAAACAATGAGTAGTATATTCATGTCAGCATGGAGTATAAGAATGCATTATACTACGATTTTGAGAATATCGCAATGCATAATTTTGGTAGATGATAGAAAAATTAGTCACTTTGTTGGAGGTAAAGTTATTATGCACAAAGAAATCTTTGCGTGTTGTGAAATAGTGGACATTTTGAACAGCCCAACAATAGATATTCCGTCATAAGAATATCAAATCAAAGGTGAGGATAATCGAATCAGGCTTATGCTCATGAATATATCAGATAATATTGAGGTGACTCTAAATGGTCCGCGGTCGTGAAAAGTTCCACCACTAGAGTTTTGATCGATAAAATATATCGAAGTCAAACTATGCTCACATTTCTGGGTTACGTCACTCGTCACTTCTTTTTTCAAATGGGAGAGGGTGTTGTGACATCTTGTTGTTGAGACATTTTAGTGTTTTATCCACTCTTGTTTAGTTTCAGAAATCGAATATACCGTTCTCGAGTCATTTGCATTGATTCTTTGCATCGAACTGAATACTAAACAAGGGCGCAGAGATAATAATGAAGATTGTAAGAACCCAACGGATCATCAAATTTTGATAATAAAGATATGTTTCAATTAAAACTTATTAACAACGATGGACCCTTGGAATTCAATTTTCGACTCTCTGTATTTCTTATATATTTGCCGTAGTTTATGTAAATGTCTATTTTCGAATCAAACCCGTTGAATTTAAGGCAGGTACTTCTTTCAAATGAAAAAGATATCTCGATTCTCTCATTGTTTCCGATACTGGTTCAAGGAACAGGTGTGGTAGTTCAAGATTGTCAAGGTGAGATAGCTACACACCCAGTCATGATACAAAAAAAGTTCCTCAAATATCAAGTGCAAGGTTATAGCCATCATAAATAAATATAGGTACCTGCTCGAATAAAATGAATAAAAATTTCTCAATCAATACGTGCGGAAAGAAATCAGATCAGCAATAGATGTAATTGAACATATAATATTATTACTTTAGTGGTTGTATTGAGTTTTGAGGAAGTCATTCAATGAAAACTAATACTTTATTTGAAAGGCATCAAATCCTAAATGATAATCACTCATAAAATGATTGTGAATCATTTTCATTTGAAAACATGTAATGTCACAGCTGGACTGGCAGAAAGTCACACACAATTCATCGATGCCATCAAATTAGTATTTCAAGGTGAAATACGATTCAGTAACATCGACCACATAAAACAGTTTAATTATAAAGACATATGAATTTGTTTGTTTGCCAGCTGGCTGATGAATCTCCTTACTACCACTCATCAATTTATATTATATTTTATACGGTGTAGTCTTAATGAGATCTCCTGGGTAACTCTATGAAGTTGATAATAATATGAGATAATGCCAATTTTTAAAACTCTAAATTTTTGCAAATCGAGTGAAAATTCTATATTATATCTCGATGGTATATTTCTCCTAAAGGAATACAAACGCAATATCTATATCTTTCAATTGGAATCTTTTCGGCTTGTATTGTCTTCCAATTCATTTAAACATCTTGTTCCTATATTGTGAAAGATAATAGTATCATATCGGTTCCTGAATGTCTGAACCCCTGGCAAAATCCACCAGGATTTTTCCCTCACATGGCTTCTTCACATGCCGACCAGTATTGAATATTGATTGTACATCCCAGGAGTATGATTGAATAATCTGAATAAAATTAGGTTAGTACTCAAAGACAAGTAATATCTACTTCTACGAAAGAACTTCTCGATACTTCCAAACAGAAACGGGAAACTAGAAAATCAGCTGTGTGAAGCTGATTTTTAGAGGAAATTATTATAAGAATAAATACTCAGTGTAGAATCGAATGGATTCCGGTGATGCCACGGCCATATGTTTACTACCAATTTGACCACAAAGCATGAACAAGGATCATCTATCGAAAGGGACTTGCAAAGAGGTGTAACTAGCTCAGTTGCACAGTCTTGCGTTGTCACCTCAGTAATTCATGCCTCAAAATACTGAATAAAGCATATCCTATCAGAAATGTAGGTGTCTGAATTACGGCATTAAAAAAAAATTAGGTACCTCTTCGCAGGGTTGGCGACACTTTGAACATACCAATGTAGGTGGTCCGGGACTGAAAATGAACTTAAAAGCGAATATGACCAGATACAGCCATTAGTTGTGTCGACAAAGCTAAAACCGCATTTTATTTTATATTATTTATAATATGAATGATATTATATATCAGTTATAATTGTGTTAGTCGAAAAAAGCAAAAAACCCACAAAATCAGAAAGATTAATAAAATTGGCACTCGAAGGACATATTTTAAAAACTGTCCTGATCTATCTTGACGGCATTATAGTGAAAGAAAGCTATGAAGGTACATTAGCAAATCAATAGTGAGAGGTGAATTTGCATACAAAAAAAAATCTCTCCGACCTACCGTAGGAGAATCCCGATAGTTTATTCACGAAGTGAAAAAATCAGAATTTTCGACAACATCCTTCATATGAAAATGATCGAGATGAAATAATCGAGAATTGACTCACGATTAATAGTCACTTCAAAAAGATTGAGTGTTTACTGGGTGTATTTCATTCATCAATTCAAGGAAAACGTTTCAATAAATTATCTGTATCTGAGGATTTCCAAAATATCATTATTTCTATTTTCATTTTCCTTATTGTCTATGAAGATCCTAAACGTTACAAGATTCCGCAGTCCGCGAGATTACATGAATATTCTGAATTGAAAAAATTTAACACTGGTATGAGATGGTAGATCTCTCCAGTAATAGTAATAATAATAATAACATGCCTTTATCTATCATTGTCCATTTTACAAGAATGATTAATGGGCGGGGTTCAGCTATTAAAGATTTTTGCAAACCCAACCTTGACGTTCACAATTCATCTATATGATCACCTTGAAACCATCGTTATTCGATATACATATAAAAACCTTCAATATTTAATATTCAAACATATACATAAACAAGTATAATATGAAGATTTGAGAAGTTCGTAGGAAAATAAAAAATTCAATAAGTGTAGTGGCAAAATAATGAAGTCAATACATACAGTACATTTAAATTCAAATCATCTTTCGAACAATCTGTTCAGGCCAGTCTCAAATTACCTACACAGTAGGTTTCGGCTGGCACCTGTCAGAAAACAACTACTCCCCTGGCTAATACCACGAAGGGCATTGAATTATATCCGACCGATTGTTCGAAAGATGATTTGATTTAACGCCAGTCTTCAAGTATGCCCACTGATTATGTCAAGTGTTTTTACAGTACATTTGCCAAAAATTAATGCAAGAGTCATCAGATCAGTAATAATAACCAGTCATATTCCAAAATTCATGTTTTTCTGATTATCAAATCAAGTTTACTACTCACACTGCCATCTAATATAGAATAACTGAATCAAGATGCTTCTCAGTTTGTTGTATTGTTACCCAATGAGTAGTAGGAAACTGTAGGTATTTGAATTATCGATTACATTCCTGATATCCTGTTACATGATATCAGCAACGATATATTCCTCAAACATTAACAAATTATCGCCAAACAAATCTTAACATAAATGATAATACGAGTTGATACTCATTTAGGATATCATGTCTTACTATATGTTCTCCTGATAATGGATATCAATCAGGATTGTTTGAAGATCCTACCTACACTTACGGTACGCAAAAAATATTCAAGATACGGAGATACGGGATGTTTCGTCTCATTTGCCGACGGAATTGGAGAGAACGATATGAGGGTCTATTTATGAACTTCTGTTTCCCTTTCAGTGAGACATTATTTGTTTCTCTTCACAGCAAACTTTTCTTAATTCGAAAATAGACGGACCTAGTAGATCACTTATTATTTGTGATGAATAGAAATGAACATTTAGAAATTTAGTTTCGCTTCAATAAGTAGGCGAAAACAAAAGTTGCAAAATTTTCAACTTTGCTGAATAAGTTCAGTTCATTTATTTTATTCAATACATCCAGCAGGCCCTAGGGCCAAATACAGGTGAAATATGTTTGTATGGTGGAAAGTGATAATCAATATCACTACTTTTATTCGGGTTTGAAAGACGTCGTTTTTTAAAATTTATTTCTAACGTTTCGCTGGCTCGAGTGGCTAGCTTCTTCAGAGGCTCATTCATCTTGAAATTCACTCCGATGACTGGAGATTATTTTCTTCGCAAGTTGAATTTATGCCGATTCAGGTAGTTTGCGGAGCTAATTATTCCATTCGTTTTAAATGAATTGTCATTAATATTGATTACCTTGTTTACCTCATCGGGGTTCGGAGAATAATCATCATTATCATCTGAAGAACTACCTGCAGTTATTATCGATTCTCTTGAAATGGGATTCCATATTCGGCTGAGGTTGACAGCTTCTCCTTTTCTGTTGAAATTATCCGTTTGTTTGTGGATTTCTTTTGCCTCCCGTACCAGTCGGCTATGGTATCCCTGGTTGGGTGCAATCAGTTTTGCATTTTCCAACAGAATCCTGTGGTTACCCCCACTGAGTGCGTGTTCCGCCACAGCCGACTTGTTAGTTTGCCCTAGTCTGCAGTTTCTCTCATGTTCCTTTAACCTTGTTTCCATGGATCTTTTGGTGGTACCGATGTATACCTTCCCACAGGTGCACGGTATGCGATAAACCCCTGCTGCAGACAGTGGATCTCTTTTATCTTTAGCAGATCTGTGGCTCTGTTGAATCTTCTTCGTGGGTTTAAATACAGTTTTTATGTTGTATTTACCCAGGAGTTTTCCAATTCTGTCTGTGACCCTCGGGATGTATTACGCCAAGAGCCAGAGCAAAAAAAGTAGGTTCATAATGCAAACTTCCACAGAATTGATTTTCTTGTTGGAAAATGTTTGGGGGTGTCCCCTGAATATAAATTCAAGTTGGCGGGACAGGGGGGGTTGAGCTTCAGCCGCCATCTTGGAAAACACGTTTCATCACATATCTCGTGAACCGTGCATCGTACGACAAAAACAGTAGGGATCATTTTCGTAGATAATGAAAATCTCTTCAACTTTTATTCGAAACTTTTTTTCGTATAGTGCATAGATTTTCATTTATAGCGCGCCAAACTGTTCCCAGCAGGGTTATTGCTAAATATATAGTGAACGGTTGATGAAACAGTATAAATGGCAGTATTTTGGCGCGCCATAAATAAAAACCTATGCTTTATACAAAAAAAAGTTTCAAATAAAAGTTGCAGAGAATTTTATTATCTACAAAAATGATCCCCACTGTTTTTGTCGTACGATGCACGGTTCACGAGATATTTGATTAAACGTGTTTTCCAAGATGGCGGCTGAAGCTCAACCCTCCCCGTCGCGCCAACTTGAATTTACATTCAGGGGACACCCCCGAAAATTTTCCACCAAGAATATCAATTCTGTAGAAGATTGCAGAAAAAAAGTACCTGGTTCTTGGACTATATGGCATGTATGCATGTGCAACTATCTGAACGTCCTCCCTGTTTCGAACAGTGGAATTCTTCAGTTTCATGATCCTGTTGATCTCGGGTACACCGTATCCATTCGACCTCAAGGTCACTTGAAGATGTTCCAGTTCTTTCCCCAGATGTTCTGGTTCGCATATTCTTCGAGCACGTTCCGTTAGAGTAGAAATGACTCCTCTCTTTTGGCTGGGATGGTGGTTCGATAGTACGTGCAGGTACCTATCCATGTGTGTGGGTTTTCGGTATACTTTGTGGGTTAGTCTAGCCCCACATCCTTCGATCAGTATATCCAGGAATGCTATTCGTTGGTCCTGTTCAGTCTCCATGGTGAACTTAATATTGGGGTGTTGAGCGTTCAAGTGGTCGAGAAAGAGTTTTGGAGCGTCCCTACCATGTTTCCAGATGACGAATGTGTCATCCACGTAGCGTAGCCACAAGGTCGGCTTCAATTCGGAGGCGGAACACGCACTCAGTGAGGGTATCAACAGGATTCTGTTTGAAAATGCAAAACTGATTGCACCCAACCAGGGATACCATAGCCGACTGGTACGGGAGGCAATAGAAATCCACAAACACATGAATAATTTCAACAGAAAAGAAGAAGCTGTCAACCTCAACCGAGTATGGAATCCCATTTTAAGAAAATCGATAATAACTGCAGGTAGTTCTTCAGATAATAATGATGATTATTCTCCGAACCCAGATGAGGTAAACAAGGTAATCAATTTTAATGACAATTCTCCTAAAACGAATGGAATAATTAGCACTGCAAACTACCTGATTCGGCATAAATACAACTTGCGAAGAAAAAAAATCTCCAGTCATCGGAGTGAATTTCAAGATGAATGAGCCTCTGAAGAAGCAGCCACTCGAGCCAGCGAAACGTCAGGAACAAATTCCAAAAAACGACGGCCTTTAAACCCGAATAAAAGTAGTGATACTGAAAACCTCGGACGTTTGATTCGTGTGAACGATAAGAAGATTTCCAGATTTGAAAAATTATTGAAGCTTCTGGACCTGCTTGTCAAGGGAGAATTGAAGTGATCCAGTTTATTGGGGATTGCTAACGCGTCGATCGGCCAGCAATCGCTTACGGAAAAATCACTCTACGCACGTGTAAGGTACATTATTTTTTCTACTAGCGTGCGGAAATAAAAACAGAAGTTAACATTAAAGAACATTCACATACAAATCAACAAATTAATTATTATCAATATTCATAATAAACGTACATTCTGTAAATTAATCACAGGGGCTAAAGAACTCAGATTTCGGTTTTCCACTACTTTGTCATCAACGTGGCTGGAAGAGGTCATAAAATTGGTTTCGATAAGGTAGTGTTTTGTCAAATTTATTTTTGCTTCATTACTACGGTAATTCAAAGTGACAAATGGAAAATGTCAGATGTTTATTATTATTTGACATTAATTTGATAAAGCTTATATCAGGGCTATTAAAAATTATTGAAACATATATTTTTTTTATTACAATTCATAGCAGAATCCCGATAATTTTCCTCATTTTTCAGTCATTCTTTGAACTACAACCATAGAAATATATATTTTAAATATTCAAATGTCAGTATACTCTCCAAAAACTTATAGATTCACGCACTAGTGCGGATCAAGGCTTTATCCATTGCGGAAAAGCAACTCTCTCAACACTAAAATGAGTGTGGAAAAATGGACTCCTCCGTACGCTAGTAGAAAAAAGTATTACTGAGCCATCTTGGTGGAAGTGAACAGTTTTGGACCTCTTGGCAGAGCTACAAGTGAATTTTGCTCTCAGTACAACTAATATGATCGTGAAGTTAATGTAATTCTGTAATAGGTCCCATGCTTTCCAAATATATCAAAAAGTTCATACCTCTGCAGGGTTGAAGTAATAAGATGATTTGTCAATGATGCAGCAGCTGAGAAATGGTGAACTGAATGCATAAAGTCCTAAATGTGTTGCTCCGAAATGGCTTGGTTCAGTGGGCGTTGAATATTTAATCTGAGGTGGATCAACAGGAAGCATGGTGATTGCAAGATTCATAATTGTATATTGCAGGCTCTATAACAGCTCGAAAACTTCATGCCCAAGTTAGACCTTGCCCAAATTTTTCAGTTAGCATGGTCTCACACCTTGTTTGGGAAATGAGCATCACACAATATTAACAACAATTATTGTTTACAGTCAGAATCGAAGAGCCAACATATTTCAGAAAATAGAATCATGTCCTTCGCAAAAATAAAATCCGTTTTCATATAACAGTGATATATGTTGGTCCAATCGATGTAGTGCTAGCTCATGAGATTACTTTTTGGCTACACTGATTTATTTTGTATTGTAAACATGATTTTCCTTCATTATTTTCTGCAATCTTGGTCTATAAAAGCCAGTTAACCTTTTTGAGTTTGTGTGATTATTTCAACACGATTGCAGAGAGTGTGCCATGAAGTATCCATCTGGCTTTTCTGAACGAACCCGGCGATCTCCTCTTCAACAGGTCGAATCGAAATCACACACAAACACATACTCATTTCATTTTCTTGTGATACATTTCCGAAGTTTACTTGGTTTCATATATGTCCAGGAAGAACTTTATTGATTAATATTAATTTTTATTTTCTCAAATCATCATTTGGGTAAATAGAATGATAGAACTTGGTAAATAATTCGGGGTTACAGTGTTGCCGAATATATGCGAATGATCGTAGAATGAATCTCAAAATACAGATTCCAGGAAAGGTTGTGAAGTGGGTCTACTGATGGGGAATAGCCGACTTGAAAGCAATATGTTCCCGGAGAAAATCAATGCAGGTTCTGTCAAGAACAGGGAAGAACCGTACTACACGTGCTATGCGAAGAGATAGGGATGCTGAGATTTACGAGATGCGGGAAAGTGAAAGCAGAGGCTACTAGCCTAATGAAACGGTTAGTGTCAAGGATACGTAGTCTCATCAAAGAGATCAAGCTAGACAATCAGCTCTAATAACTAAGAAGCATCATAGTAGTTCTGAAAAGGTCGCTGCGAATGAGGCTATGAACTAGCTTCCCCAACAAAACAATCCTATTTCACATTGTTGGACCTTTTCCTCTAACTTGTCATTGCGTTTGAATGGGGTTATATGAGTTGTTCCTTCGACCAGTTGACGCGCCCCCTCACGAATGTCAACCCCTAGGAGTCGAAACCTGTGCGAGTAATGGATTAACGAGGCTTTATCTTTCAACATGATGATAACGTGGCGGAGACTCAAATCCTGGCTTTTCGCTTGACAGGCCGACGTGTTAACCAATACACTACCACGCTTTTCATCTAGTAGAGAAGTCATTTAATTGAAACGATGGTTCTTTGAGTTTTTTATTTTACAATATTTGTTTACATTATCTAATTGTCAAAAACTGGTTCCTTTATACTCTTCACGGACAGTCTACGTAACCTCTCTTCTCTCAGTGCTTCCCATTTAGAAGACCTCCTTCTACCTGCGTTTCCATTCTCCAATTTGTTCAGAGCGTCTTCGATATTGGAGTAATCAAGGCCCATCTTGTCGTGGTATTTATTTTCATCTATAAGCCCATATATTGCGGGACTCAGCAGCTCTCTAGCAACGGTCTGGTCTGTCTCTTTTGAAAATGTACTAATCGTGAGACCAATGATAATGCATATAATAGTTCCGATCATTGTCAACCAATAATGAGATATTTTGAAAATTGGAAAGATGTAGGGTTCACTTATTGAGCTAAAAAAACAAGAAACATGATAATTTTTTTCCAAATAATCGTGAAGTGTCCCAATAAAATGATTATATTACATCGCTCAAAAATATCATAGCAAATGATGTACTAACTCGGCGTCGAGGCTACTTTTTGTTAGGAACGAAATCAAATATTCATAGGGAATTGAGTATGAAATACTCATTGATTGAGTATCAATTTTCTTCTCCTGAAGATGCTAACCTTGCTAGCGAAACGCGCGTCGAGTGCAAAAATATCA
Source organism: Zygogramma bicolorata (assembly GCA_032362365.1). NCBI lineage: Eukaryota > Metazoa > Arthropoda > Insecta > Coleoptera > Chrysomelidae > Zygogramma > Zygogramma bicolorata. The sequence goes on along the minus strand of JAVJAQ010003800.1, from coordinate 4,838,984 downwards.
GTTTGGTGTTAGGGTAATTGATCTCTAGGAAAAGTTTCAACTTTTACACCAAAGGTTCCAAAACTCATCGTTTATTCCAAAAAATATATTCAAACGCGATCTGGATAACATATACTGTATGATTCAACATAAGTTGAGAGGAATGTGGCTCTAGTTGTATGTGAGATTGAATTTGATGATTAGGTTCGAATATTAGTCATCATCCGCACTTAAGGTCCGTTAACTTGTTTATTCATAGAATCTTCAGTAGAAATGCATTCATATTTATAGATACCCCAATGAAAATAACTTTAAAATGAGGTTCCCACTATGTTATTTCTGCTATAAATTTCGATAGCCTCGAAATAAATGTTACCTGGAATTCATTATTGTCGAGTTTGCAAATATATCACAATTTTCGATTGAAAATGGTTTCTTCGGATAGTTCAGCATCTTATTCAACTTGTAGTAACTGTTTCCTAATATTACCACGAACATGCCCAAAGCAGAAATGACGGCTCCATAGAAAGCACCCTGAAACATTTTGTATATTGTGAGCATTTTGGAGAATGAATAGATATTGTCATGTGCAGTGAGTCGAGAATTGTTGCCACCAAAAAGCAGCCAAATACTCTTTTTCTCCAGGAGTAACTTACGGTTCTGAAGATATGGGTATTCACTGATGTTTATTATTGTTGATAAAGCAAAATATTCAGTTGAAATTAAAAAGGCATAGGCATTATGACAGCCATTAAAGTAGTAAAAGTAGTGTTCTAATGGAAACCCAACGAGTAAGTATTCTGAAAATTATTAGTACACTTTCTCGACTGTTTTAGAAAGTGAGTTGCAAGATAATTTGATACGAACAGCCCAAGAACAATGGCAATCACTCCTAATTTCTTAGAAATATTTGAGTTTCTTGTGTGATTTGCGCTATTATGAGGTTCACAAAATCATGACACGTATTTTCCTATTAACAGAAGCATCAGATACTTGTGTATGTTGTTAGGGCCGATCCAAACAAAAATGAAAACAAACGTATTGAAAACCTTATTGAAGTGAAAATAACACAGAAAACTGTAAGTAGTTTTCGATACGAATTATCATCAACTATCCATCAGTTCTAACCAACTCTTTCTCAGGCCTATTCCATTTAGGTAACAATCAACCGACTTACGGCATCAGGTAGTTTCAATGAACGTGTTTCTCGAGACTTCAGGGGCCTGTTTCAAGAAAGTACAAGTCTTGTAGCTACAAGAGAAACACAAAGAAAGACGATGATGAATAATTGTTTTTCACTCGTTTTTGACCTGTGCCTGCAATGTCTTTCTCTTGTAGCTACAAGACTTGAAATTTTATGAAACAGGCCCCTGGAGAATCCTTAGATTTTTTCTAATGAAAATCACCCAGTATCATTGGTAATAAAGGCGGAAAAACAATTCGAAATTATATTCATAGAAAATTTGGTTCGTACTAAGTGTTAAGAAATATAACCAAATAATGAAAAGGAGGCATTCTAAATGAAAATAATTTTATAAATTATATACTCACATTCGCATTCACTTTAGGAAAGAGAACTCCCATTGTAAACATTCCCAAAAGAGGTCCACCTGAAACACTTCCAACGCCAATTGCTAGCGCTAGTAAACCGCCAAGATGTTCCACCACGTAAACCATAAGTGTACCAATTATTCCAATTGATGCAACTAGTACTTTTAGAGTGAAGGCGGGATCTTTATATCCTCTCTTTTCTAGCGGTGATTTGAGAAAGTCCTCATAAATTGTACCCGCTACACAGTTGAGTGAAGAAGATTGAGCACTGCAAGATTCATGTCAATTATTTCGCCATCATAGAAAATATGACGTTAATATTCAACTATAACAGTCTTTCATCATCATACTCATGTTCCCATTAACATAGTACTGCAAATTATGATAATTCCAGAAATTTCATTGAAACATATCAAATTTTCTCTAAATGATATGTAGGAGAGTCGCCATCTCAATTATAATAACCATTCAGATACATTTCACTTATTGAAATCATTTTTTTATTTTAAATATTGTTTTTTATATTACAAGAAAATACAAAATAAATATTCACTCTAGTAGTAAGGAAAGAATCAGTATTAATTTTGAACACTTTATTGTTCGAAGCCTCATAAAACGCCAAATAATTTTCTTGAAAAACGAGTTGTTGTATACCTGAAATAAGGAAACAGGTAGATCATGTTAACATTGTCAATTTCTCTCTACTGAAGACGCTAACTTGGCCAGTGAAATAAGTGATGAGTGTATATAACACCAGTTAAGGGCCAGTACTTTACGATCCGATTGAATTAAATTCAACAATGATTATATTTCAATCGAGAATTCCAGTACTTTACTACCCGATTGAAAATTGATCATGTTCAAAAGTGTATATATGTTAAATCTAACGGCACGAAAGTGACTCCATCAAATATATTCAATTCTGATTGATCCGGTCCCCGCATTATTTTGTATTCTGTTTGATTTGAGACACAAGTCCTAGCGCTGAAAATCGTATTCAAAATTCAAATGGGAAAGAAAAGAAAAAAAAAGGTTGTAATTTTCTCAAATTGATATTGATTCATTATTATCGCAGCTCACATTAGCAGATATAAAAGTGATTGAAAATGAAGTTACTGATGGTTGCAGCAAAAATCGACGAAGAAAAAAGTTACAGATATATTCAACCCAGTCATAGGTACATACAAAGACATGAATTCTATTGTAATCAATCAAATTTTGCTGAAGCGAAACCTCCTGAGAAACTCCTTGTCATCTAGGTCATTGAAGTGATCTGTTCGCTCCTTGACTGTATATGTTCTTTGCAAGAAAACTATGATTCTTTGGTCGTCATCGTTGAAATATTGATAAACAGAAATTCGGCATAATGTCAATAATGCTTAATGTGTCACAAAGGATGAACTTTCACTACTCGTAATTACTTTGAACGTTTATTTCGAAAGTTCTTATTTACCAATCACAATTTAAACGAAGACGCAAAGTACCGGCCCTGAGTGTAAGAATAATTGATGGCTGTTAAGATTTTTTATTTCCTATGAGAATTGAGAAATATATACCATTTACCTCAAAGAAGCGCAAAAAACTCCAGCGATGAATAAGCCTGATAAACCGGGAATATTTCCAGCTATATCTAGTACGTAGAATGGAAATATCTCGTCCAACTTGCTGATCTGTTTCGTTGTCAGCGGATCACACAGGGAGTATCTGGCGTAAATGAGTAGGCCACTGATAACGCAAAGCGTTTTCACTAATATCATTCCCAGGCAATAAAACAGCACAGTTCTGAAATTTCAAAAAACATCAAATACTCAAACTGTGAAGTAAAAACACGACACATGTTACGTCATGTAATACCTCCGTCAGGCAGAAGATAAAACTGTCGGAAATCAAATGGAGAAAAATAGTCGATTTGTTTGAAATTCTTCTTTCACAACACGAAACTTTTCAAAGTCAGAGAAACCCAAAATCGAATAGAAATAATATATATTCGATTTGATCTTCTTTTAATTATATTTAACTTCGACTTAATTCTTATCCACTGTTTGAAAGTCATCATTTTTGTGGTGCAAACATCTTTCTCCACAGTTTTTTGAGTTGGTAACATTACAAAAATCTGAAAGACCTCTGATTCACCCCAAAATTTGATGCATTGAATGAGAAGCAGTTCATTTTTCAGTAGATCAAGATATGTCCAAAATTGATTCCTTCAGTCAAGAATCACCCAGTTAGTGAGCTGTTTTTTCGGGTTTCAAAGTCGGTTGTCGAAACGCTAGACATCACCCAGAAGATGGCAAATGAGACTTTGCCGAAACATCATGATAATAATTCTTCAGGGGATCAAAACAACAGAACACGGAATGAAACCCGAGAAAACAGCTCATCATATTTTGTCCGTCCACCAAATTTTCTAGAAACTTGTCAAATATTGAAATTCTCAATGAAAAATTGCTGATGCATTGATTGAAAAGCAGTTCATTTTTGAATGGAATACGTCCAATTGGCAAAGAACTTTTTGTATGAATGAACCAGTTTCAGATATATCTGGCACAGAGATGTAAAAACTTCTGTGGTCATTCCTCTCCATTAGGGCGGAGATTCTGATGATCCCTTTAATCTCCGTCCTATATCTCTTATACCAAGCATCGCAAAAATCATTGAAAAGATAATTAAAAAACGACTACTTGAGTTCATAATCAAGCATAATATCATCAGTGGAAACCAATTCGGCTTCCAGAATAATAAAAATACTCATGATGCTATTTCCCCATTTCTGAATAAAGTTTATTCTGAGATAAATGTCGGTGAAAAGACTGCTGCAGTGTTTTGTGACCTGTCAAAGGCATTTGACTGCGTTAATCACGAAATACTGCTGAGAAAGCTACATTGTTATGGATGGAGAGGAGTAACTCTCAAATGGTTCGATTCCTACCTGAAGGGACGGTCGCAAATGGTCAAAACTGTTCAACTTTCAAGAAAAAGGAAAATTAATTCGGGTGTTCCACAAAGTTCTTTTTCAGGTCCCATTCTTTTTTTATTATATATTAATGACCTCAGCAAGCTTGATATTTCTGGAAAGTTCACCTTATTTGCAGATGACACAACCATACTTTGGAATATAAAAATACTTGTGAGTTACATTAAATAATCTCTGCTGATTCGAAAAAAGTGAAAGATTGGTGTGATTCAAACATCCTATCTTTTAACTTAACTAAAACAAATTTAATATCGTTTAGATGCTCGATCAACTTTATTTTGAAGACAGATCATTGGAATCTAAAAATAGCACTAAATTTCTAGGAGTGTTCATTGATCAGAATTTAAAATTTGTGGATCATGTCAAACAACTCACTAGCAAAGTCGCCTCTGGCTGTTATGCGGTTAGAGTAATTCGTAATGAATTGGGATTCGGCACTGCAAAAATGACTTACTATGCACTCATAGATTCTCACTTATGCTACGGAATACCGTTTTGGGGAGCATGCAGCCCAACTTTATTCAATAGTCTTCTGATTTTACAGAAAAGGGCAATAAGGTATATGGGAAACCTTAAACCAAGAGAGTCCTGTAGAACCTTCTTCAAAAACCATAATATCCTAACGGTAACTGCATTATTCATACTGGAATCTGTGTGTTTAATAAATAAGCATGTAATGAACTTCGCCACATCCTCTACCCATTATAACACCCGGAACGGCAGACACAATCTACAACTCACAGTGCCAACTAAAAACATCACCAGAGACTCCATATTTTACAATGGAGGAAAAGTGTAGAATAATTTGCCTCTGTACATAAGGTCTGCCAATATAAATGACTTCCAATTCAGGAAGTTAGTCAAACAATTTCTATCTGATAGACCCTATTATACTTTGAATGAATTTTTTGACGATAACTTTTAACTGATTGACTAGCTCATGTTTTTTATCTTCATTAAGGAGCTTTTGAATTTTTACTTTCTATGTCTATTCTTATATGAACTTGACTTCCACTCTTTTATATATACATACTTTTTATAATCTCCATTTTACCATGTTTTGTATGTATTTTTATAGTTTTATTTTTGTTATCTTTTGGTATATATCGCATTTTTTAAGTAAGTATTTACTACCCAAGCTTTGTCAACAAGGTTATGTCTTATGATAATAAAGCATATTATTATTATTACCTTCGTTTGAGCTAACTACGTTAAAAGCTACTCTGCAAACTGGAAAGTCAACGATTCGTTCAGTATAGTTATATGCAGCATTTGGATTCTAGTTCAGTTTGAATTCTTTTCATTCAATGATTATATCATTCGAAACAATTTTATGGCATGGATCACACTCACTTCGATTAAAATGTCTTCTGAGGTAAGTGTGACCGCATGGGTTGGGGTGAGTGTGAACTCGTTATCGCGTATACGTTCACACTCAAAATATTTTCTGGTTCCAGATACAAAATGTTCGAAGCCTGAAATTTTTTTCCGAACAGATCTCGACAATGCAGAAGAAGAAATGAAAACAGGTACGGTGAGCAAATAATGAGCAGAATAATTCTGAAATATAGAAAAATAAATACTCGTGGCCAGAAATCGGAGATTTCGATATTTCAGTGGATCAAGATATGTTCAAGTACTTTCTGAACAAATCATAGACAGAGGAGGACATTCCAATTTTCAAAACATTTAGGTTGATTTTCATTTTCGACCTTTCGAAAGTTTCTTCACCAATAAATATATTTTAATTGAGAAATGAGAAGTACCGCATTCACACTTTCTCCAAAATTATGAAAAGTGTGATCCATGGTTCTGATTTTCAAAAAAGAATTTTGTAATAAAGTCTAGTTGCCGCAATAATGATATGTAACTTCCTAAGTAAACAAGTATGTGACGATTACTTTATTTCGAAATTTTTGAAACGGCTAGAAATGACAAAAAATTTGATCACTCATGAAGAACGCGTTCACACTTACCCGATCTTACCTTACCACATTAGAAAATACTATAACAAATATTTAGAAGGATACTGATCTTCATTAACCAAATCCGTTTCCATTCTAAAAAATTTTTTTCGATTTGTTTTTTCATATATTGCTTTTGATAATGTGACAAATATCTGAGAGCTGACATGACCGTCTTTCGAAAAGGTTTGCCAGATGCGAATTATATCAGGTGAACTTATCTCAAGTCAGTTCTACCATTCTATACAAGTTTTTTGTGGTGGTTTGAGTTAGTTCAATAATAATTCGTATAATTCGGCCGTGAATAAACTTACCCTTCCACTTACTTATTGCAGTCTTTCAGTGAAGCTACTGAAAGAAATTTTTGTGTACATCCTTGGTTGATTGTTGTTGTGGCTATCATGTGAATGGTAAATCCAATAACTATTGTCCAAAAGGAGTCCCTTGCCACGAAGTCTACATCAAAACTGAAAAGATAACAGGGCATTTCAGAAAAGTTCGGTTGATATCATCATCGTTCATTTACATAAAATAAAACAGCAAGCATAACAAAACTATACATTCTGCAAATAAACATTGGGAAACCAACAGGAGCAAAAGGTGTTTCTTGTACGTGGTGTAAATAAATTCTTATAATTCGATGTATTGAAATTGATATGAAGTATAAGGTTAACAAATTGTAAAATAAGTATATAGAGAAATTTCATAAACTAAGTAGACGTGTGAATATATATAAAATGAGTCATATAAAGTATAAATGAAATAGACTAAAATGACCATTACAACATCCATAATCACATGTTTAAGAAAATGAAGACGTGAAATGATGAAATCGATCATATGGGGGGTATAAATGAGATTTCTAAAGTTGAAGATGGTCTTAAAAACTCAAAACAACTTTATATAAAACATTCAAAAAATTTGTAGACGTGTAAATAGATATAAGGAGATATATGGATACTGAAAATATTTAGCGGTATTAAAGAAAACCAGAACAGGAACACCTTATAATGTTCAATCATCGACAACTACCACAATTATGTTGATTTTCATTTGTAATGCTCGGGAAGTTACGTGCTGTAAATTTTTTCCAAGAGAACATTCATGATGTATTGTGAAAAATGTACATTGATGCCTCTTACTCCTTAAACATACTATAATTCGTAAAGTTATCTAAGAAAATCTTGGGATACCAAAGTTCACTTATTCCTACACACTCTCAAAGTGAATTAATAATGAATAACACAATATTCAATAAAGAACATAACAGACCTACGAGACGAAAACATCAAAAATCAAGTTCAGATTCCGATGGTACTTTGTTAGATACTTCGAGAACAGAAAATACTAAATACTAAAACCGTTTCCTCTGAGATTTTCACTTGGAGTAATAAAAACTACAAAATCGTGGTTTTCTAAACAATAACTTCTTCAAACCGACTCAGAAGAATACTCACTTCCAAAGATCCAGACGATGTCCGTCAATAGCGGTCCTAAATACAGCGGCAATTCCTCCTGAAGCCTTGAATCCCAAAAATGAAACAATTGAGACAGTCATGGCAGTGACGGTGAACAGAACTGTGTCTGACCATACGAGAGCTTTCAGTCCCCCAATAGTCGTATAGAAAATGCATATTCCACATACTACCGGTGTAATGATGTGAACATCGATACCAGTTGCTGGAATCAAGTATTTACTCAATCAAAAACAAAGAGGAAACTGTATAGCAAACGTCCATTAATAAAAAATTTCACAAACTCGATATATAATACACCCAGTATAGATATTTGATATTTTTTAATCAAATTGAATCTGACATATACTTCAAATATTACAGAGCTTATACAGTTTCAAAATGCTCACCATGAAGGAATTGAGAATAATTATCCACAGTTCGCATAATGTATATGATGCAGATAGTATTAAAAACAAAGTCTTGAAGGATATTTTCGTAACTAAAGATCTATATATAAATATAAGGTTCCATTGGATTCAATGAATAGTATGAAATATTGTCAATTTAGTGGAAAGCTCAAGTCGGATACTGAAGTTCCAGTACCCATGATCACTAATACTAATGAAGTCTACATATTCCGCCCGATAAATTCTTCACTACCACTTGAAGAAGTATCAAAATGTTTATTTATTTATTATTCACATTCAATTTCAAATCATATCTCCACTTTATATTAGTCAGCAACTTCTCGTTTTACCTATCAAAAAATACCGAGCTAAAATTTATGAAAATAATTATCAAATCATCTTTCGAACAATCTCTTCAGGCCAGTCTCAAATTACCTACACAGTAGGTTTCGGCTGGCACCTGTCAGAAAACAACTACTCCCCTTGCTAATACAACGAAGAGCATTGAATTATATCTGACCGGTGCCAGTGCAGGTTTCTTCACAGAAGTAAATCCTGCATTTGCTTTCGTCGATACGGATGAAGGAACTGATTTTCAATTATAGGGACGGACACACTTGCAGACCGGTTTCGGGCTATTTGGCCACTCGTCAGTGCAAGGCAGTGCCATCATCAACATAAAGTCAATCAAACTCCTTCACGAGCATCAAGCCCCGCCCAAAGCTGATGCGAACAACGAAGTTGTTGTCGGATATAATTCAATGCCCTTCGTGGTATTAGCCAGGGGAGTAGTTGTTTTCTGACAGGTGCCAGCCGAAACCTACTGTGTAGGTAATTTGAGACTGGCCTGAACAGATTGTTCGAAAGATGATTTGATTCAACGCCAGTCTTCAGGCATGCCCACTGACTATGTCAAGTGTTTTTAAAATAATTATCGTTGACGTTTCGGACACCGAATCCGCTTCCGTTTTCACAACTCTCACAAATATCAGCCATTCCAGTTTACGTGATGTCGGGGGCAAATACCAGTTCCACCATGAAAATCAAACTCTTTTGAAAAAAACAAACGAAAGTTTCTGGGGGACAGATGCCACCGTATTGGTTTAATTCATCATTCATATGTTGACAAATATCTGGAATGCCTAATTCTCTTTTAGGTTAGTTCTTTGTAATTGTAAAAAATTTGAGATTTGCCATTATGTTTTTTGAGAGTGGCAGCCAGGCGCAATCCATATCAACTGAACTTTTTGAGATGAATGAAAGAGAAAAAATATATTGAATCACATTAGAAATTATTTCATAAGACAAAACATAAGCAACGGAATTGCCAAATAACTGAAGATCAATTCATTTTTTTCCATGAGAAAGAATTTCTTCAATCGAATTCAATTGAGTGATATTGAATTCTTAATATTCTTTTATACCTTGATAATGATTCATAAAAAAAAATTCTGTTCAACCACAGAGCTAGCAGTATCGAGATGAAACAAGTTATGTTGTCTAATGTGATGATTAGGAGCTTCTGAGTTCCTGATCGATATCAAGTTTGCCTTCATTAATTTGTTCATAATGAAATTAGACAATTTGGAACTATCTATCGTGAAATGTTCTTCCGAAGAAAATGTGCCCGTTGATTGAATTGTTGGAATATCGTATGAGAGACGATGTAGTAGTTTCAAAGCTTTTCTATATAAAGCAGGTACTTGAAGTTGAAGTTATTATAAGAACATGAACCCCATATATTGGATCCGACTGAGAATATGTGAGTAGAGAACCATACTGGCTATTATGGATTTGAACTGCGAAAATCTTCGTAATGATTCGATGTCATAGATCAACCAGTGACTTATTGGCGTATGTTTTTCATATTTGGCAGAATTCTATCTGAAAATTCGGAGAAACGTTAGCTGTTGCACTCAACATTTCAAAAGCGTTTGATCGAGTTTGGCATCGGAATCTCCTTTTCAAATTGTCGTATGGTTTGCCCTCTCAGTTGTGTGCTTTGTTGAAGAGTTTCATGTCTGATAGGTCTCTGTATGTGGTTGTTGATGAAGTATCGTCTAATATTCTCCCAATAAATGCAAGTGTTCCCTAGGGTTCAGTTCTGGAGCCCACTTACGGACGACAATACTCTTCATACTAATTTATCTTCCAGAGTCCCCATACCAGCACAAGAAACAAAAATTCAGAGAAACATTCACGTCAATAGAATTAAGGATGACTTGTCAAAAAAAATAGAAGGGGATAACATGGACATGTTGGAATTCAATGCAGGGAAAACCCAGGCGTGTCCTTCTCAGAGAAAGCAGATCTATCTAATATTCAGATGTCAGGAGTAACTATTCCTACAAAGTCAAGTATCTCGATGCTAAGAATCACAATCAGTAGTAATCTCTCATGGGAGAACCATGTGATATCGATCGCTGAAGGTGCTTCCCAGAAGACGATTGCCGATGGCAGCAATCGAAACGTCGTGAGTACATTTAACTTGAAATCTGGTTTCAACATTTATTCATACTATTTCATTTATCTCTTCATTTACTTTTTTTCGACCGATATTTCAAATTCGATATCTCAATTTTCTTGTCACAATATTATTTCATTGATTTCTTCATTTGCAGTTTTTTGACTAATATTAAATTTTCGATAGCTCGATTTTTTGTAGCATTATTTTCTTTGATCGATCAAACCTCGATATCATTATTGACCATAAAATTCATTTCAACATTTTGTTTGTATTTGATATCCTTGATTTGTATTTTTATCCTTTTGTTTATAGCAACAGGTTTCAATAGCGTTAATAATATAGACAATGGAAGCCCGAACCATTCCCATTCAAGAACAGCTGAAGTTTGGAACTCTTTGGCGAGAGAGGATTTTCCTGAGACTTACAAACTTCAGAAATTCGAAGTGAATGTTACTACGTATTGTTTGGTTGTTTTCACGAGCGGTTGGAACAGAAATACACTACTCAGTGTTCACAACTTTATTTGCCAACGTTTCGGCGATTGATTTTCGCCTTTCTTAGGGCTACAAAGATGGAAAAAGTTGTACATATATACATGCATAAAGTATTATCAGACAAACTTCCGTGCAATACCACCTAGAGAGTGTACTCACCCAATTAAATATAATATTTAATAATATATAATGTAAAAACGATAATTTTGCGTTAAAATTAAGAAAATATGTACATTTAAAAGAAAATGGTGTAAGACGGTGAAAATAATCACTGAAAGACATCTGGAACGATACATCGAGAATCAAATACGAACTGAATTGACAAGAAACTTTCATTCTTCGAATGTCAGTGAATTATTATTTCTTCTCTCCCATAGCTGATGTGGATATTTGGAGATAACGGATAATTTTTTTTTAAATATCACTGAGCCGCTTCTACCCAAGAGTGGGTCTATGCGTAGTCAAGATGTTTCTACAAATATTATTTAAGTTGTTATAATCCGTTTTCAAATTAACGCACTCATCTTCAGTGGCAATATGAGCCATCTCTTAGAATAATCTTTTTGAGAGAACATTTTCTCCATCTATAATCTTTGTTGTATTGAAATCAAACTTATGGTTCAATTCAAAATAATGAGTACTCAACGCAGTTTTATTGGATTTTTTCTATTTGTCTCTGAGCAATCATTTTTATGTTATTGGAGTCTATTTTTGAGATAATGTTTTATTTGGCCTATATATACCTTATCACATTCTGTACAGGGTATACGATAAACCACGTTGATATTATCCATTAATGGTGTTTTATCTTTCAATTTGGAATACACATAATTGCGTGGTGTTTTAGTGTTATACACAGAAATTTTTGAATTGACTGTGCTCATGCACTTCTTCAGTCTGTCGGATAAGACTGGAATATTCGGAATTTTATGATAACGACACAAAGTTGATGGTGTCTCATCACTTAGAAACATTCTTTCTGAGGGTTTTTGGCTCAAGCGGCTTAACGATATTTGAAAAAAATGTTCCGTTATCTCTGAATGTCCACATCAGCTATGGGAGAGAAAAAATAATAATTCACTGACATTCGAAGAGTGAAAGTTTCTTGTCAATTCAGTTCGTATTTGATTTTCGATGTACCGTTCCATATGTCTTTCAGTGATTATATTTACCGTTTTACACTATTTTCTTTTGAATGTACATATTTTCGTTATTTTAATGCAGAATTATCGTTTTTATATTTACTGACAACTTATTTTTTTAAACAATTGGGTAAGTACACTCACTAGGTGGTATTGCACGGACGTTTGTCTGATAATACATGCATGTATATATGTACAACTTTTTCCATGTTTGTAGCCCTGAGGAAGGCAAAATCAATCGCCGAAACGTTGGCAAATAAAATTGTGAACACTGAGTAGTGTATTTCTGTTCCAACCGCTCGTGAAAACAACCAAACAAAACTCATCTGGACGGGAAAATTATCTTTGTTACTTCGTTTCTCGTGTCCATTGATTCACGGTGTGTTCTTTGAACATTACAGGGCTTTCCTCTCGTGTGAATCTGCATAAATGAAAGTAAAATACAGTTTCAACATAGAATACACAACCATCCTAAAAGAAGTAAGGGTGACGTGTTATGTAGACAATGACACATGAACAAAATCAGTTGTTGAGTAAATTCATCGGGTTTATGAGATGAAGAACGCAATATTCAGTTTTGAGGTAGGTACTCACCTGCCGAAAATGCAAGTGCCGGAACATACACGAAAATTGGTAAATTCAAAAATACTGAGAATGCATATAAAAACGATGACAATGTCCTGCATCTTCTGTCGAACCTCAGTCCCAAGTATTCATAGACGCTGGTCAACTGTAATTTGTGGAACACAGGAAGAAAGATGGAAATAGTTATCATAATGATGATTAAAAACGAGAGAACAGTCAACCAATAGGCAGCACCAAAAACATACACCTCCGATGGCAATCCTAGTAGAGTTATGCCCGAGGTATGACTGAAAATGAATGTTATTTCAATTAATTATACGCCCTCCGAGAAAAGTTGATGTAATCATTGAGCAAGTCTCTCGAATGAATAAACAAGTGAGCTGAGTAAGTTGTGGCATTTTTCCATGTAGTCAAATATTTCCTATGTTGAATTTACTATCATTCAGTTGCAAAAATAATGATTGATTGACAAAAATATATTTTTTTGGCTCGATCCTCTTCGAAAAAAAAATATTTACCTCTGTCCAGTGGGACCTAGATGTACTCTTACACACCTAAAGAGCAATTTTATATTCTCTCCAATTATTTAGATCATCTATAAGACATACAGAGGTGAGGATCTTTAGATCCTCCTCTACTCTTCAATATATACCAAAGACATAAAGAGAGGTGAGAATTTCGTCCCGAAGACGTACACAGATATAAAATTGGTCAAATCAAATGAATGGAAATATGTAATAGGAAAATGTAATAATAAAATGTAATGGAAACTGATATTTGGAAATTATAGCAGAATCAGTTTTTTGAAGGTTCGTTGGACTAATTGGATGAATGTGAAAAAATGGTTCTCAAAACAGCCAACAGTCAATCAACCCATAGGATGTGGAAGTGGTTCACATGCAAAAGAAGCTCTTGTGAAAAAACCTTCATTGCAATTCTCAAAATTTTATCAAGTGCTTGTCGTGGTACTAGGCAGAAAAGTCGTTGTTTTCTCATCGGATGTTTGTCTATGCATCGATGAACCGAAACTGGCTCCGCGAATATAATAAACTCATATTTCAATTCGAAAACATGAAGTTTGAACTCCCCAATATTTCAATTCTATGTTGAACACGAACTATTCTCAATATTGTATTTATTTTTCATCTCACCTGGCTATCAACGATATGACCACAGGAAACACTCTCATGTCACCTCCACCACGCAGATATTCTTTCGTAGTAGTTTGTTTTCTTCCAAAAAATCCAAAGTAGATACCTATGGCCATACTCACTGCAAGCATGGTGCCAAAAATTCCATAGTCGTACCAAGAAAAAAAATGCTGCGCTACTCTAGTTACCGTTGGGGGTAACGACGGTGTTACCGCCGACATTGTCGTGGTTGTGAGACTCATCTAGATCTGAAAATATAATAATGATATTGGCAACTTATAATAAATAACAAATCAATAATATATTCCGCGTCCAACCTCAGAATTTTTTTTTCCAAATGAAAAATTGTATTTCTCTCACAAGGGATATCCCTCGACAAGAAAATTAGTATTTTTTTGTATTTCTTCATCGACATTTGTCATTCCGGAAATACAAAATACTTAAATTTGTGCAATAGTAGATAGTAGGCTAGATAACTAGCCTACTAAAATTTTCCAGTGGGAGAATAGTTACCTTTCTCAAGATCATTTTCGACTATAACATTATTCTTGATTCACAAACGATATAAAATTTTTCAAATTCCAGTTCCACAAAATATTCATTCATGACCTTTTTTTAGTACAGGTGAAAATGATAAAGAATTGATTTCGACCGATGAGGAAACATCTTCTGAAGTATCTATAACCACTTAGTTCAGACACTATAACCCTTATATAGATACTGTCGACTTTTTGTAGAAGGCCTCAACAGGTTTTTCCCAACCCAGAGGTCAACCCCATAAGTTCTAAAGAAGTACGAATATTTGTTTCGTCTAAATTCATGACTGATTTTACGCACTCAAAAACCTGGAACGCAATAGAAATCGGTCTTGATTTTCTCTTGTGCAACGTACAATACTCATGTGTTGACTTTAAAATAACAAATTCCGATGTGCGAAATGAAGCTCAGCAGTGTGCAAAGGAAAGCAAGATTACACCATTTGTGAAGGAACTTCTGATATATTACGAATCATTTCAATGAAGCCCGTTGATGTTGAGAGGCAAAGAAATAGGAGAAATGTATCGATTGCCTTGCTGAATTTCGTGGGTTCGGATAAGTACCGAGTTTGAAGTCACAAATACTGAAAAATATCCAACCAAAGCCAGACTGCACTGGTAGAAAAATTAAAATAATTTCGATGGCTTGCCTCAACCAATAGATCGATTTCTTGAATCAATTGATTGGCTCGTTGATGATATTGAAAAATTTTTCAACTCGAAACTGTTTCGTGAAATATTCATAAAGCAAGTACGAGCATTGAATTAATCATCCGAAGCGATTTTGCATTCTTGAGGAATGTTTTTTATTTCTTGAATGCAGGGATCTAGATCCTACAAAAATTAATGTTGATTAAAAGTAAAGATTCATTTTTCCATGAGACGAATGATCTACACCGAACATTTACTCTATACGGAGAGGCTATTTATACTTTATATTTTCCAATGAATGAATCAGTTTTGATGAAACGAACTGAAAATAAAATATGTTTCATACTCACTCAAGTTGAAGCAATAAAAATTCCGAACGAGCCCAGGATCACTAGAAAAATAACATTCGAAGGAGTTGTATGGGAGACAATGGAATAACTATTTGCTCAATTTCTGAATTAGCGAACAAAACGAAACAAAATCGCATATCTCTTTTCAAATATCTTTGGCTGTGTAAATAAATGTGACAAGAGAAGAACACGGCTTAGCATTAGGTGACGTTGGGGAATATTTTTGTGAATTGTGGTAGTATAGATTAATTTGCTCTGAAACTACCTTCACTAAATCACTTTCCTATGAAAAAAAAATGAACCCAAGTTTTTCGATAAGTAGCACAGAATTATTTTCATTCAACATCGAGAGTATTCACCTGCTTCATTGCAAAATTGATACAAGCATTAATATTACAATGCACGTCCTTGTTTCGCCATCTGTTGATGGAAATTTCAACAACTAATCAGGCACTTTCAGTATAAGTATATGTTTCTTCCGCGAGGGGTGCTTATAGTGAAAGTAATATTATTTCCGAACATTCTCTGATGTTAGATAATATATTCTACGGAGAATTGTGTGGAAATGCCAGAAGAGAACGATTGCCCACTCTCAATTCTTTCAAAATCATTTCAAAAGAATAAACAACTGACACAGGCATCCATAACTATTTATTCTTGAATAAGTTCAATTTTATTTATCGTTCAACTAAATTCATTTCACAATAGTTGACTCATTTCATTATTCATTATTTTAATCTTCATTTATGGTCCTAAAAAATTTACAAACATAAAAATAACAGCAAATCAAAATGAACAACCTCACGAATTAGTAAAACTTGTGAGTCAATGAAAATAGTAGGGAAAATATACTGAACGAATTGAAATAAAGAAAAAGTGAATAAATGAAATTATATCACATGATCTAATTGAAAAAAAACTTTAAAAAATCGAATCTATACAAAAACTGATAGTTGAGATCAAGAGAGTAAATGATAATTGAAATCATATTGAATCTCCAAATGAATTATAATATAACTATATAAATAAGTTTCTAGAAGACATTTTTCAATGTCTATTTTGCATTTTATTATTGATCCTGTTTCTTTATTTCAGATGGTAGAGAATCGTCAAGGGATCAAATATTGAAAACTTGTTGTGATTTTGATTTATTTACTTCATTTTTCAACGATATAATTATAGATTCATTCCCATCAATCAACATAATGAATACGATAGTAACCAGAATACAGGAGATACGTATAAGGATGGGAGATATGAAGGCACATCACTCACTTTGGGGAGGCAGCAGTTAACAGGAACAGTCAGATCCTGATAGACCGGGAGGTCATGACAGGTGACGTTCCACCATTTTTTCGTGCATGCCTTTTTAAGGCTTGATAAATAACCCTGAAATATCAAAGATAGTCCGGTTTTTAGCCCCCCGCGCGTCCTCTTCATAAGGAAAAACGCTTTTCTTTCTGTAGCGAATTTTCGTGTTTTTCCGTGATATTATACTGCATGCCATTGTAATATACGGAAGTTCAAACTAATTGAAGCTCTAATAATTGATGGCATGCACCCCGCAGCGGCCCAAGATGATCAAAGGGTTGTGAAAACCTGAAAAAAATTTTTGGAAAATTCCGTGTTTTCAAATTGCATGCCGATGTGAAGAATTGAAGTTTTTGTAATAAAAACACTATGGCAAAATTGGCATGCACCCCTCGTAGGACCAACGGTGAAAAATTTCCGGAAAATTCTGTAAAATTTTAACACCGATTTTCCGTGATTCCAAACTGCATGCCATTGAAAAAATACTTAATTCGTACCATTATTCAATAGAAGGAAACTTGGCATGCACACCAGGGTGTCACAAAATAGAGGCATGCGTGACGAAAGTTGCAAAAAACACTGAGCAAATTTAGGTGACTTGTTTTTGCATGCCTTTTTGAAATTCATGAGTTTACCTTATTTCAAGTCATGAATGTAAATGGCATGCATGTAGCTACAGCCCAATACACAAAAATTGTGAAAAAATTGAATAAACATCAATTTTTTAATTGAAAAAAATCTAAAAAATGGCGTGACTTCTTTTTGCATGCCGCTATGTACTTTTTTGAGCCGGAATGCAAAATAGCATGCATGTAGCTTTATGACAATTGGTTGAATAAACAAAAAAATCGTCCGATTTAATAATTTTATTATTTTTCAAATTTTTTATGAAAAATGAAAGTAGAAAATCATTTTCAGGATCATTATTTTATACATAAAGTATTATCATCGAATTCACTCGCCGCCCAATTTGGGTTAATATTCCCATCTCTTACTTAACGCTCAGTTGATGTATTTGAGGCGTGAGTGCAAGTGAGCCAAGAATGCTCTCAGCCGACACCCTCCTACCGCACCACATGCTGCCAGAACCCAGCTAAATATAAAATCTTGACCTGATACATCATGCCGACTGGTAGCGAACTTGTTGTTTACTTCTATACGGTGGTATAGGCAATGGCGTAGCGTGTAGCGTCTATCATAGTGTTACGTGCTAGCGCCGGCCCTGACGAGATCGTGAACGCAGATGAGGGATCGCGTCGTCATTTTCCAAGAACTGTTGATTGCAGCCTGGAGAATTCGAGACACGTCATCGGGGCTTCTCTCGAGGATTCTCGATAGGTACGCAGGTTTATAAGCATCGTGATATCGCGGCGGAGAGAAGTTTTCATTCGGAGATTAAGTTATTGACAGAGTTAGTTAAGTGACAAATTTTATTCAGAGCTATGTGGTGAAAGTTATTGGGAGCTAAGTGGAGCAGAGCTTTGTGCGGAAGTAGAATTTTTAGTACAGAGAGTTTTGGTACCGAGCATTGGAAAGTTATCGGAGCGATTTAAGTGATTGTGTTGTATTGCATTGTGATAGAGAGTTATAATAAAAGAAGTTCAGTGTTGTTCGGGGTTTCAATCGAGGACCCAGGGATAAATCGTAACAGTAGTGTCAGAAGTTGGATTTTGAAAGGATATATCGTAACAGTGGTGTCAGAATTGATATTTTCCAGAAGAAAGATCGTAACAATAGTGTAGTGGTAGTAGTAACCTCTCGTGCTAGTCGACGTATGATAGGCCACGTTTAGACTAGAGACCGGGAGATTCGAGTCATTTGAATTTATTCTTTTTACAATTCTTGAATGTTGGACTGTGATAACATGTATGTTATTTCAGCCATCAACTTGAAATAATGTTTATTCAAACAATTTTCATGGAGCTACATGCATGCCATTTCGTATTTCAACTTAAAATAATATCTACAAACGAAATACAAAGTGGCATGCAAGAAGAAGTCACGGCATTTTTCAGATTTTTTTTTCAATCCAAAAATTGATGTTTATTCAATTTTTTCACAATTTTTATGTATTGGGCTGTAGCTACATGCATGCCATTTCGTATTTCAACCTAAAATAATATCTACAAACGAAATACAAAGTGGCATGCAAGAAGAAGTCACGGCATTTTTCAGATTTTTTTTCAATCCAAAAATTGATGTTTATTCAATTTTTTCACAATTTTTGTGTATTGGGCTGTAGCTACATGCATGCCATTTACATTCATGACTTGAAATAAGGTAAATTCTCCAAATACAAAACGGCATGCAAAAACAAGTCACCTAAATTTGCACTGTTTTTTTGCAACTTTTATTATTATTTATAATACGATGGGCTTATTCAACATGCATGCCATTTGAATTAGATGATTAATCCGTTATAAAATTAATATTCATCCTTATTAGGAGTGATTTGGAATCACGGAAAATCGGTGTTAGAATTTTACAGAATTTTCCAGAAATTATTCACCGTTGGTCCTACGGGGGGTGCATGCCAATTTTCCCATAGTATTTTTATTACAAAAACTTCAATTCTTCACATCGGCATGCAATTTGAAAACACGGAATTTTCCAAAATTTTTTTTCAGGTTTTCACAACCCTTTGATCATCTTGGGCCGCTGCGGGGTGCATGCCATCAATTATTAGAGCTTCAATTAGTTTGAACTTCCGTATATTACAATGGCATGCAGTAACATATCACGGAAAAACACGAAAATTCGCTACAGAAAGAAAAGCGTTTTTCCTTATGAAGAGGACGCGCGGGGGGGCTAAAAATCCGACTATCTTTGATATTTCAGGGTTATTCATCAAGCCTTAAAAAGGCATGCACGAAAAAATGGTGGAACGTCACCTGTCATGACCTCCCGGTCTATGATGTCAGTTATGGAGGACAATGACTTGGTTGTCCTGAACGATGGAACATCAACCAGAATTAATAATCCATCTGAAACTCCAAGCCCAATAATTGATCTAACTATTGTCTCATCATTTATAGCCACCTAGGGCTCTTGGAATGATCTCACGGATTGCGGTAGTAGTGATAACTTTCCAACCATGTATGAGTATAGGGAGTTAACAGCACATACGAACTGTAGAAATAAACAAATTTTCCGTAAAGCGCACTGGGTTCCCTATCATAATAATATTTTGGATCAGTTAGATTTTAATTTAGTATATTTTCACGAGGAAATTACAAACCTAATGAATAATGCGGTTAATGAAAGGACCTCAAATATAAGAACCAACCCTGTATGACCCTGGTTGGATAAATAATGTGAAAAAATCGTTTTGAATCCAATGTAACATATTATGATTAAGAAAAAATCAGACAAAACCAATCAACAAATTACCTGACATAACTGTCGCAAAAGCATTACCCGACCCCGACAACCTTGCCATATGTGGGATCAATCCTAATTTTGAAATAGAGTCTTCTATAAACGCATTTTCTCCTATTAATGAATTATACAATACTTTGAATTTTGAAAAGTATAGAGCGCCAGGCCTAGACAATATTCCTTGTATAATGTTCGACAAACTACCAGGCTCTTTGAAATACAAATTGTTACATGTATACAATAACATATTACGTGGGCACAATGTATCAATCGGAAAAAAAATTTATTTCAAGGATTCTCGAAACCGAATAAATGTTCAAATGATTTCCATGATTTCAGCCATATTGCATAAATGGATAAGTATTGGAAAAAATGTTGGAAACTCGAGTAGAATGGGATATTGGATATAACTCTATTCTGTCATTATACCAATTATGGTTCAAACAGGGTGGAGGCCCCATGGACATTTCAGCTCAAATTATCACATACATACATTCATCACATACATTCAGATCAGTGGCGGATTTAAGGAAAAAGGCCCAGTCAGCAAAATATCTTCGCCCCCCCCTCCTCCCAGAAAATTATGTTGTGTCAGGTGTTCCATGGAAAGTGAAAGATATATGTTTCAGGAATTTAATGAATATAAATTTTTTTCCATTTATTCATCGAGCATTATAAAAGTTATATTCTTTTTCACATCGAGAAACCAGGATTAGCATCAAAGTTACTCGTAGAAATTACTCATCCAGTACAGTAACTTGCAGTAACTAAAGTGATAGTTCCCGCGCATGTTCAGAGAATTCTCATTATTGGCCGCGACAATTCCAACTTTCGAAAGTGATGGTCAGTTGACTGTCAACTGAATTTAGATGCGCGGAGGCATCCGCTTTTGAAAAGTCAGAAATATTCGACAAACTTTGAGAAAATCCTAGACGTTTTAAATAACTGATTTAATACAAAAGTTATTAATTTATATTTAATTTACGATAGTTATCAGGCAATTATTCTGATAACAGGGGGCCCCTGATTGAAAATTGAACTTGTGCTGTTCACAAGGAACTCACCAAAACATTTTTTCAACAAAAAAATAACAAAAAGAAATCGAAGGTGTATTTTTCAGCAAGAGGGGCCCTGAAAGCCTTTCGTCAGGGGGGCCCAGTCGGCAAGCGCGCTTTTGCCGACCTGTTAAATCCGCCACTGATTCAGATGACATTTGGGTTGAACCAGAATTTGGTTGCTATTCTTCTAGATTTTAAAGGGGTTTAGGACAATGTAAACCTGCACATACTTCCTGATTACATGATAAGATATGGTAATGAAGGGGATCTAACTACTCAAATATTTATAATTTTTATCCATAGGCAAACCTACACATTAGACTATGCAAACAAAATAGGTACGTGGTCCAGAACTGGCTACGAAGGAATTACCACAAGGTTCCCCAGACTTCAGTTTTGTTTAATATGTATTATACCGAATTATGCACACGATGATATATAATTTATTGTATTTCAACGATTTTTCATTTCAGCTCACATTGGCTTTATGGACAGATGATGTTTGTGTCTTATTTTCGATTTTTTAAATTTTTTCCACAGGGAGTCCCTTTTCGAAACAATGTTACAGAAACATTTGCAATTTTTTTTGTGTACTGTCTGTCACTCCCTTCTTCATTTGGGGGGGGGAGGGGCGATAGAGGATAATTTACCATTCAATAAAACCTCATTTCTATACGTAAAAATGCACATTGATATTGAGGAAAATTAGGATTTTTTTTTAAGAATATCGATTCTTCCTTTTTTTTCTTTCTTTCAGAATATATTCAAAAGAGAAAAACTTGATTTTTGCATATTTTTTCAATTTAAAAAAATGTGTACATGACTGTGGAGCTGGCCCCCCTTTTTTTTATGCACGACCCCTTCATTTTTTCTATTTTTAAATTTTTTTACGTACGGGTAGTTACATATTTTTTTTATCGAAATCTGACAAAAAAAAGCGCGATCAGTGGGGGTGAAGGGGGGTTGCGCTCAGAACCGATCGATACAAATCAATGTTCTAATGCCCATTTTCTTGTTATGATAAGGTATCAGAACCTGGTTTCAGTATGGGATTATTCTTACAGTGGACATGGGTTTTCTCGACTGGACACCATCATTTCAACAACTTGGTATTGATTATCGTATACCCCCATTTCTGGCACAAGGTCAAAGACAATTCACTAACGAGAATGCGAATAGGTAATACTCAAAAAAAAAGTGTGAAGAGATGGGTGACCTTGTGTCTTTGGTATCCAGGACAATGGCATAAGTGAGGTGCAAAAAAAAAAGAAGTCCAAGGGATTATCATTATCATCATTATTTTCCATTTTCTAATAGAAAGCATGGCTGGATCTCCTATCATTTCAGTTTCCATTGGCCTTCATCATACATTTCTATTTAGTTTTTAAAGCAAAGGATTTTCTGTCATTTTTTTCGGATCATTGGTTAAAGGACTCTATTTAATCACTGATTGTTATTTTTTCATTCGGCAAACATTCATTTTCTGTTGTGGTTTACAAACTGACAAGTTACATGATGAATAAACTTGACATTTGGAAAAATTTTCTTCATTAAACAATTTTATTATCTGAACATATTGGAAGAATATCAAAATTACGGAAAACCTAGTATGTAACAAAATAATAAATTTAATTTTTTATAACTCACGCTACTTTGCGTTATCTCGATACACTCGTCCTGCAGAAAACGCGTTCAAAATGAGATTTCGAACTACTTATATACAGGGCTATTCAAATTTGTTTCTGTACATGGGGATCTCGTAAACGATGAGAGAAAGAGTGTCGGTTAAATTGTGGAAATGATGCGTATTTTAGAGACCTATTCAATGATGTAAAAAAATTGAATATAGCTCTTTTGGTTCAAGAGATATACAGGAAGAAACATATAATCCCAAATTATGTTTTATCCTCTATCTTATTTATTCGCAAACATATTGAAAATCTGTCCACATCCTGCTATTGGCACTTGAAGTGGGCTATCAGAATATGTCCATGAATCTTTTATACAGGAAGTCATCTGACTTGGGCCACCATCATCTTTGAATTTTTAAATACAGACCATTATTTTTTTTTGTAGTTTTTGGATCGTCAACCTTTACTTCATATTGAGAAATTTATTTAATTTTATATTCCGGGATGTTTCGGTAATATTTGATTATAATTAATAATAATAATAACGTTTATTGAAACAAAGTTTACAAGAAAATGTTCAGATAAACGTTGGGATGTAATCGCGAGTGTTCAACACTTACAAAAAGCGCTGAAACACTGTGTGCGAATGGCAAACATCACATTTTGAGCATCACGAAAGTTAATAATCGGGTACACATAAGGCACATGTAATGTAAAATCAGTTAAATGATACTGAAGTTACAATATATAAATACAATAAAAGTAAACAGAACATAACAATATACAATAAAGCTGTTAATATATAAAAAACAATGTGTAAATAAGGAATCTAAAACCTAGACTAGACAAAATAGATATATTTTTTCACAGTTATTTTCAGTGACATTATTTTGTTTGTACGAATGTGGAATGTGTATATGTAACATGAAATATATAACATAAAATTTACAATTTTAAAGCATGCAATTCCAGGGAATCAAAAATGAAAGTATGGAATTTGGCACATATATATTTTTTTTTCAGTTATTTTTGGTGTCAATGAGTTTTTCTATTGTCGTTTTGTTTTGTGAAATGAATTTTTTCAGCACTTCTTTAAATTTTTTTGCGGGGTATATATTTATAATATTGAAAGGGATCTAGTTTATAATTTTGGGGCCTAGATAATTCAAACTTCTTTGTCCAACAGTTTTATTCATGTGTGAGACAGAGAAGGAAGTTTTAAATCTGAAGTCATACTTCGAATTAGGTGCGGTCTCAAGAGTGTTTTTGTTTTTATAGAGAAAGTTGACAACATTATAGAAATATAATTGTCTTGGACCGAAGAGCTTGATTTCGTTCAGTAATTTTTCCGTAGGATAAGTATTGGGCTTTCTCAAAATAATTTTGTAAAAACGTTTTAGTAGGTTTTCTAATGGCTGTAGATGGGTTTTCACTATTCCACTCATGCAATCACTCCATAAGTGAGATGTGGTGTTACCAAGGCCTTGTACAGTGTGATTAGGTCATTTTCTTTCAGAAAACTTCTGGATTTATAAAATAAATAGATTAACGATCGAAGTTTTTTAATGATAGAATCTACATGGGTATCCCACTTTAGGTGACTGTCGATATGTATACCTAGGTATTTTACACTCGTTGCTGAATTTATCTCTATAGTTTGGTGATTTTCTTCGATTCGTAAAAAGTTGTTTTTCGGTAATTTTTTTTTATATGAGCTAAAAGGTATAAAAAAGGTTTTTCCATAATTCAGTGTGAGTAATTTATTTTTGAACCATTTTTCAATTTTAAGAAAATCTTTTTCAACCTTTATTTTAAGTTTGTCCCAGTCTACATCATTGTAATATATAACGGTATCGTCTGCAAAACTGATAATATCCCCAACCGTATCCAGAAGAAACAAGTTATTCACGTATAGTAGAAACAGCATGGGACCCAACACTGTCCCCTGAGGTACGCCACATTTTAAAATTCCTGATGTGCTATACGTTCCATTTATATTCACGAACTGGGTACGGTCTTCAAGATAGTTTCGGAAAAGATTCAGCTGCACACCTCTCACTCCAATATCCTCTAGAGATTCGATTAAGAGTTCAAAGCTCACTGTATCAAAAGTCTTCGCTAGGTCCAAAAAAATAGCTAGCGAGGGCTTCTGGTTATCTAGATCACGATAAATTTTTTTAATTAGATGCGCAACTGGGTCCTGGGTTGAGATACCCTCTTGAAATCCATATTGTTTTTCGGATATGATTTTATATTTTTTTAAAAACACCAGACTCTTTGTTTGATGATTTTCTCAAATATTTTAGCGAAACTAGTTATTAGGGATATAGGTCGGTAATTAGTTGTAGCTAATTTATCACCTTTTTTATATATCGGTTTCACCACTGAGATTTTGAAAATGGACGGAACTTCTTCAGTATCGATTATCATATTTATAAGAAAAGTCAATGGCTCTGTAATGAATTGAGCAATTTCTTTTAGAGTTTCTGCTTTTATATTATCATATCCGGTTGCTTTTTTATTTTTGAGACTTCCAATAACTTCTTTCATTTCTTCTTTATTTGTGTGAGAAAGATATAGGGAATGTGTTACACGTTTTCTTGGTGGTTTATAATTCAGGTCTGGAGTGATTTTTTTTTGCTAGGTCTTCACCCATACTAATGAAATTATTATAGAACTCATTCGACACTTCCAGCGAGTTGGTTATAAGTTCATCTTTGTTGTTTTTTATCATGGAGATACTTGGCTTGCTAGTGGATTTCGACTGCAATGTATTTATAGCTTTCCAAATGCCAACTTGATTATTTTTATTATCGATTATCAATTTCCTGTAGTATTCGGTTTTTCCTATTTGGATAATTTTGTGGAGTTCTTTCTTGTATCGATTATATTCTAGTTTGAGTTCTAGATTATGCGGATTTAATTTTGTCAAGGAGAACAGTTTATTTTTGTGGTTAATTGATTCAACGATTCCATTTGTTATCCATTCTTTTCCTTTTGGTTTATTATATGGTATTCGTTTCGCAATTGTACACTTTTCAATGTTTTCGGAGATTATTTTCAAAAATGATTTTGCACTGTCTTCATCTGTATTTTGTGTATAAACGCAATTCCAATCTGTATCTTTCATAGTATTTTTCAATTTTTTGTAATTTATGTAAGAAATTTGGTTAAGTTTATTTTCTAGTTTAGTACTTCTGTTTGGGAAAATAATTTGTAGCACTATAGTAAAATGGTCAGTTATATCGGTGAGCACTACCAATGGTAGGGTGTATTCAAGATCTGTTTTTGTTTTCAGGAAAATATGGTCTAAGCATGATTTGGTGTCACTTTGGACGCGGGTGTATTCGTTAATCATAGAAATATATCCAAACTGGTTGAGAATACTCAGATATTCTGTGGCGTAATCAACTTTCTTGAGTATGTCTATATTTATATCTCCCACAATAATTCCATAATCATATTCTTTTTTTTGTGATTCAAGAAAATCTTGTAAAAGTCTGTTAAATTCATATGGGTCCAAAGATGGAGATCTATACAGAGCAATCAAATTAATGATTTCATTGTGGAAGTGGATCTCTAGCATAGTCACTGTTACGTCACCTTATTTGAAGATACATGAGTTGTACGGGAGAGAGCTTTTTAGGTATATAACAGTCCCATCGTTTTTGTTGTTGTTTGCCTCATTATACATAACCTCATATCCTACTAGTTTGTAAGGATCAATGTTCTCGATTTGATATGACTCAGTGAGGATGATGCAATCAAAGGTACTGCTTTGTTGACTCAGGAAAACTTTCATTTCATCAAAGTTTTTGTGTATACTTCTTATGTTATTGTGTATAATTTTGAAATTTGCATTGTTTTCATTAACAGATAGGATATGGCTACATTGTTCTGAATTGCTTACAGTTTCAGTGTGGATTTCATTGCATTGGAAGTTTCTGATGTAGTTATCCATAATGAATAAAACAAAATATAATCTATGCAAAAAATGGCAAGCTAGACAAGTGTGGCAGTTTTTATAATCATATGATTGAAACTTCAAACTTATTCTAATAGAAGGAAAAGAGGAAACAACTTAGGAAAAAAGTACAAATTTGTAGACAGTCGACCTACTTGTTTTGTTGCCGCGTAATTATTTGGCTGTTAAAGCTCGATGCGGAGTTGACTCTTGCTTTAGGAGTATTTGCTTTTCTCCTTTTTTCATCCACCTTCTTTCCTTCCGTCTTTGTGGAGGTTGCGGACTCTTTGTTTTTCTTGTGTTGAAACAAAGAATTAAAAAAGAAAAAAACAATTATTTAGCGTAATTCTTCCTTGTGATTCTTTTATATTGGAATATATCCTTACTATTCTTTCCCGTTATAGTTGTTTTCGGGGTACTTGAATCTTCTTTTGGGCTAATGTTAGGATATTCGAATTTTTTGGTTTCAAGTATTCGAATGGGTGAGGAAATATTTTTCTTCTGAGATTCTTCTTGGGTGTCTTGAACTGGGAGTATGGATTCGGGAGCAGGTGTACCTGGATCACTGTGCGATTTCGGTTGATTGTCTGGTTCGCTTTCGTTCTCTAATTGTGTGAATTATTCCCTTCTAAATTACGGCCCTGGAAATTAGTTGACTGAGTTGATTAAAAACACAACAGCAACTTTCATGTCTCATATTTCTTCATGTCTTCATGCACAGTAGAGTTTTTCGAGAGTGTTTTTCTCTTTTTCCTTTTCAGGTAGGTGCCTCTTCATATTTTTTCACATTTTCATTGCCCTGAGCGTTCTCTACAATGAACTTCGAATAGCAATACCTTTTATGATTTTCTGAAACATATCTACAACAAAACTAGATTATATGTGTTTTGTTAAGAAGAAAAAGTAATGATAGCAATAAAAACATCCTAATGAAACAATATAATTTTAATGGAAATTGAAATGAAGTAATTCATAAAACAAAGAAATTAATGGCGCAATAAATGTTCGAATTGGAGTTCTTCCATTTCGAGAGATTTTTGAACTCGTTTCTTCATATCATTCATTGCCCTTAATACACTTCTTTGCAGCATTGTTGCGAAAGCATTCAAAATCCTGTTTCTCAAGTCTTCCATATTGTATATTAAAATCTGGTGATCTTGCATCCATCTGTCAACAGGTCGAATGGAAGCAAAACTCACGTTTCTCTATGCACCATAAGTGATTCTTGGAGATAGAAAGATCGTAACACTACAGACAGATGTGCACCAACAAGGAGCATGAGAACCCAACCTCAAGCAAAACCAAATTTCAATCCATCTCCCATGTTCAACATTGAGCAACATGACGAAGACTTTGGATATGAAGCGAACCCCTATTATCTTGAAGAAACCTGTTTTTATCCCAATCAAGAAACATCTGAAGAATTCCAGGTTCAAGAAGACCAACAGGAATCGAATGTAAATTTTCCATTGGATCCAGGACAAAATCAAGGAACATAGTGGAACTGCATACCTTTGACAATAAGAAAGATGTTCCATATATAACCATTTCAAATCCTCCCCTCAAACTCCTCATTGACACCGGATCAACAAAATCCTTCCTCAATCCTGATTAAGCTTTACAATACTACAAGGATTGCATCAATTTCTTTCAATTACTATAATACTTACCTATAAGTTTCTGATGTCTTAACATGTTTGATACCGATGAAATATCAGTAGACTGTGAGAACAATTTTTGATAATATTTTGATATTTATTATATTTGTTGTACATCTTTGGATGTATTGGTGTAAAAATGGTGTTTTCTGCTGAAGAAAAACGGTAAATGATGAAAATTCATTATAAAAACCATTCGCACTCGCGAAAATTATGGTAATAGAGCTCCGGTAGAAATAAAGGAAAGTATTGTTGGAAAAGTATTTCTTTTTTCTAATTCCAATGATCTCACAAAAATATCACTGAATTTTTAGATTAATGAAAATCTATTGAAATCATTGGTACAAATTGCACACGAATTTGCCACAAACGACAGTTTGGCGCACTCACAGGAAGCATAATTTCAAATGTCACAAATTAAAACAAACCATACCCATAATGGGTTAGTTATTCATGGCATGTGTAGTGTGAATCGTGCTAGAAGTGAGCTCCCCAAAAATAATAGAAGATTCAGATTAAAATAGCCGCTAGAATTTCCAAATTTCGACCAAGAGATAGAATAACACATTCTCCATAAGTGATCATACTTTCACAATGGTAATAACACGTGAAGTGCGAGAAGAAATTGAAAACGCTGTTACTCAGGCAGTAAGTAAATGCCTGAAATCAGAATCATTCATAAAAACTATCACAAATAATGTAGCCGCTGCCGTTATAAAAACATTAGAGAGCAAAATGGAATTGTTGGAGAGTTCAGTGGCGGAGCTGAGAGATGAATTGAAAGAAACAAATGAACAACACGAAAATAAAATCAAAACGTTGGAGAAAGCATTGAGACAGGAAAAACTCGATAACACAAAAATGAAAGAGGATGTTGATAGATTGGATCAAGAAAGTCGCTCTAATTGTCTAAGAATTTTCAACATGACTGAAAAGGATAAGGAAGATACTAGGAAAGAAATTTTGAAAATGATAAACTCTAAAATGAATATGAACATCACCACGAATGAAATAAATATCTGCTATAGGATTGGGAGGAGATCTGACAGCAAACCCAGAGGAATTTATCTCAAATTGATCAACGAAGAGGTGAAAAAACAAATTTATTCTAAAAAGAAACTTTTGAAGGGCTCAGGAATAATAATCCGCGAAGACCTAACCAAATCAAGGGTTGAACTACTCAACGAAGCAATCTCCAAGTTCGGACTCAAG
Source organism: Zygogramma bicolorata (assembly GCA_032362365.1). Taxonomy (NCBI): domain Eukaryota; kingdom Metazoa; phylum Arthropoda; class Insecta; order Coleoptera; family Chrysomelidae; genus Zygogramma; species Zygogramma bicolorata. The sequence goes on along the minus strand of JAVJAQ010003800.1, from coordinate 4,809,064 downwards.
CAAGTATGGACTGATTCTGGGAAAATATACCTGAACGCCAACGATAAGGTTACAACGATAAAAAATAAAATGGACATAGAAAAAATAGAAGTGAACTTCGAAATCCAAAATCCTTAACTTGTTAAATAGTATGAAAAATGTTGCTTATTCTCTTTCCTTCATTATAACACTGTAATTTTTTATAATAGATGCGCAGTAATTTAGTTTTTCCCTTTATGTCTTTAGAAGTAAAATTTCTTAGTCAGTTACAAACACATATATTCATTGGGGGGCCTCACTTCCCTCTACAAGTTGCATTTTTGAGTAATGCTTGAATTAATTGACGAATTGGATAATCAAATCATAGAGACCGAGGTATGTGAAAATCTCCATAATTATTTTCAAGAGCGATTGGATGATAAAACTCACACCTTGGGAGTGATACACTTCAATATACGAGGCCTACGAAAACATATGGACGAACTACTTGTATATATACAAATGGCCAAAGAACAACTGGATATAATTGTCCTATCAGAAACAAGAATAATTGAATCGGTAAGTAACTTCACAATTCCTAACTATACTCAATATTACAATGAATCAACTATCAATAAATGCGATGGAGTTATGATATATATCAAAAATCACATATCAGCAGATGTAACAGTAGTGCAAATAAATGATAGTCGTTTCCTAAGAGCTACTTTCACCATTAACCATCTTTCGAAACAAATAAAAATAGGTTTGACAGCATATTACAGACCACCCGCAACAAACAACTCAGAATATACTGACGACTTGGAAAACTATCTATCCACCTTGAATAAACAAAACTTAGAAATTTATGTAGGGGACATAAACATAAATCTATTGAATATCCACAATAATGAAACAAACAACTATTTGAACATTCTATGCTCGAATGACTTCATCTCATATATAAACAAACCAACCAGAGTAACTAAAGATACGGAATCTGCTATTGATCATATTTTCATAAGAAAAGAAAATTGTTTGAAAAAAAATGTTTCAATCTCACCTATAATATTTTGTACAGATATGACCGATCATTTTACTCCATTTGTATGCTTCACTTTCTCAGAAACTAAGAGACACAAAGATGAACATAACAAAAACAATAAAACAATCAACCATAAAAAATTGAACACTTTAATTTCAAGAGAAACATGGGAAAATGTCTTGTTTGAAACGGACCCTCAGCAAAGCTATGACATATTTATTAGTGAACTTGGAAATCATATAATAGCATCTACAACCGAACAATCAATGAGGAAAAATAAATCTATCATCAGAATCAAACCCTGGATTACTACAGGCCTAGTAAACTCCATAAAGCATCGTGACTATCTGAAAAAGAAATTACTAAAAGAATATTCAACAGATTCAGAATCAGAATACAAAAGATACCGAAATAAATTGAACGCCCTGTTAAAGAAAACAAAAAATGATTATTACAAATCCCAAATAAAAGATGCAGGTACAAACTTTAAAAAAATCTGGAATATAGTAAATAATATACGAGGCGAGGATAAAAAGAGAAATATTGAAAACAATGACATCATACTAGAAAACAACATTACCGTTAGTGATAGCACAGCAAAATCAAACGAATTCAACAAATTTTTTGTTGATATAGGTAAAAACATGAGTCAAAAAATACCGAAGACAAACCTACCCGAAAATTTTTTGTGCGATATCAAAATTAAACAATCAATATATTTAGAACCTGTAACTAATAATGAAATTGTCATGACAATTGCTAATCTAAAAAATAACTCTGCACCAGGACCTGATAGAATAAACTCAAAGACACTCAAATCAATTCATACCAATATTTTAGTCCCCCTTGTCCATATCATCAATCAAATATTCTCAACAGGCGTCATACCTTGGCAATGGAAAATCAGCTATGTAACACCAGTTTACAAAGCTGGAAAAAAGACCCAAATAAATAACTATAGACCTATATCTGTCATAAATACGCTAGCCAAAGTATTCGAACAATGTGTCAAAAAAAGACTACTGAATTTTTTGGATAAACATCAAATAATAACTGACAGACAATTTGGATTCGTAAAAAATTCAAACACTGAGAATGCTATAATGGATTTTCTCGAAAATACTGTGAAGGCCATGGACAGGTCAACCAAATGCTTGGCCGTTTTCTTGGACCTGGCCTGGGCCTTCGATACAGTTGATCACGACCTATTGATGGAAAAATTGAATAACTATGGTGTTCGAGGCAATGTATTGACATTGATGAAGAACTACCTATCAAATCGAATCCAACAAGTGAAAATTGGTAATGAAATAAGTGATGAACTGATTGTACAAACTGGTATACCACAAGGGACCGTTTTGGGACCGATACTTTTTCTTATTTACATTAATAGCATAACAAAAATCAACAACTTCGTAGGCGATATAATATGCTACGCTGATGATACTGCACTCATTTTCACGGGAAAATCATGGCAAGAAATAAGAACGACAGTAGAAACAAATTTACAAAAAATATATATGTGGTTAAATAATAACAAACTAACACTGAATGTGAATAAGACGAAGTATCTGACTTTTTCACCCACCATTCGTGATCAACCAAATAATTACAAATTAAAAATGCATGAAATTCTCTGTGATAATCAAGATACTTGTGACTGTCACTCTTTAGAACAAACTAAATCTACAAAATACCTCGGAGTTATACTAGACCAGCACCTAAAATGGACGGAACATATCAACTTTATTACAAAAAGGCTAAGAGTATTAATACACACTTTTTATGAACTACGAGACATACTATCAGAAAAAAATCTCATAATTCTCTATACATCTCTTGCCGAATCTATAATAAAATATTGTATTCCTGCTTGGGGTGCAACATTCAAAACTGCTATTAGCCCTTTACAAACCGCTCAAAACATACTATTGAAGATAATCTTTAAAAAAAATAGGCTTTTTTCAACAAGAGCATTATATCAAGAAACAAATATATTGAACATCCACTCACTATACTATTATCACTGCTCATTAAGAATGTTCCATATACGAACAGATTTCGCACTGAAACATTCAAGAGAAACCCGATCAAAAATGAACCAGGAATTAAACATTGAATTTTTCAATAAAACTGTCACTCAAAATTCTTTTCTTTTTTATGGTCCAAAAATATTCAATACTTTACCAAAAAATCTAAAAGATATAACATCCTTTAAATTTTTCAAAAAAGAAGTGAAAAAATATGTTCATAATCACCCAGAAAAAATTTTATTTTCAAATTGAAACATATACCTACCGACCTACAGATGCATACATTGTGAACATAAGTTTTTCGTATATAGTACCAGACATTAACAATAATACCGTACCAGGTTTTGTGAAAACAGTTAATCCCCAGGTGTTTCGAATTGTCCAATCGCTTTTGAACTTTAGTTATATATATGTGTGTGAATATATGTATGTGTGTATATATATTTTTCTATCCTTCTCTCTCTCATTCTGTTTAGATTTCCACATAAATTCAAGTCAACTTCACCTGCCATTCGCACATAGAATATACGTTTTGCACGAATGCCTTGCTGATTTAGACATCGCAACACAGGCTACAAAGCCTAGCGCGAGTCTATCCAGTGAGTCATTTGAAATACATACAACTGTCCACTCGTCTATAAAAGCCCTTTATATTAGTTAGTAAGGTTAGTAAACTTGAGAATGGTGCTAATGATAACCATTGTATTTTGTGATGATGAATAAATCTTGAATCTTGATCTTGAAATACACGTCATAAAGAGAATACACTTATATCACCATTCATGACAAAATCAATAGGTCAACGGAGTAATGCTTACCTAAGCCCAAAAATGTACTATCTACTTCCAAGAGAAATAAAGAACATTACACCTCCAATTCCAAGACGAACCATACATGATATAATCAATCTGAATGCCTAGCAGAATGGAATATTTCATAAAAGATTTAACAAAAATTTCGTGTTCTCTGCGATATTGTTGAAACTATAAGTTTATCTTTAATCTATATTATAACTACGTATCCTTATCTCAATCTCCATAGTTGTGATTTTAATCGTGTTGAAAAGTATATAGATATAGTTATATCCTTACTCATTAAACTTTTCCATATTATATTTGGTTATAGCACTAGGAATATACATCTATGTACTCCTATTTCAATCTATGTCATACTATTAACTTATATTAAATGTTTTATACTTAAATTCATAGATGTGTTCTGACTTGTGTATAGTTGTTAGTTATAGATGAATTTTTAATATTTTAATACCTTGTACTTGTACGATTTTATATTCTTATATTTTTATTTTATTTTTATATTATTATACTGCCTTGATTTACTTTCATTTAGCCCCACACAAGCTTGCTTAAGGGGTTCTTCGCATTTTTTTCTACTTTACATGAAACAAATTGTATACATCAATTACTGTCAGAAATTAAGATATGTTTCTTTTTGTAGAAATAAATTTACTTTAGTTTACTTTACTCCTCAAAACACATATAATCTATTTTTGTTTGATATGTTTCAGATAATAATAAAGGATATTGCTATTCGATGTTTATTGTAGAAAACGCTCGGGGCAATGGAAATAAAATGAAAAATATGAATAGGTATAAAAAAAAATCTCTAAAAACTCTACGGTACATAGGGAGGCGTGAAAGTAGCTATTGTGTTTTTATTTAACTCAGTCAACCAATTTTCAAGGCCGTAATTCAAAAGGGAATAATTCACCCAATTATAATCAAATATTACCGAAACATCCCGGAATATATAATTTAATTTCTGAGTATGGAGTGAACTTTGACGATAAAAAAACTGCAACAAAAATTACAGGTCCGTATTCAAAAATTCAAAGATGGGGGTGGCCCAACTCAGATGAGACCCTGTATAAAAGATTCATGAACATATTCTGATAGCCCACTTCAAGTGAAAATAGCTGAATGTGGACAGATTTTCAATATGTTTGCGAATAAATAAGATAAACGAGAGAACATAATTTGGGATTTTTTGTTTTTTCCTGTATATCTCTAGATCCAAAAGAGCTACATTCGATTTTTTCACGTCATTGAATAGTTCTATAAAATACGTAACTTTGCCACGTAACATAACCGACACTCTATCTCTCATCGTTTACGAGATCCCCATGTACAGAAACGAATTTGAATAGCCCTGTATGTAGCTGTCTCTTCCTCTTCGGCTATACCATTATGTAGTACCCCTGACCTATATTCACTTACCTACTTCATTTCGAGATTCATGGACTGCCTGTGAAGAAGTTTCCTTATATTTCGATTTCACTTGATCTTCACAAAAATAAAACAAATCACACCTGTATTCTAGAATGGTGATATGTCGCTTATCACATTGCTTTGGTAACAGTTTGGTTTGGAGTAATATGAGACATTCATGTGACCATTGTTAATTATATTTTGATTGGGATCTCAGTTCATTATGAGATTTCATATCACTTATATTTGTTTAGCAAATTCAGTCAAAACGTGTAACTGCTTCGAATATATTCACAATATATGCGTATGAAACATATCTTTTATAGGGTTTCATGAATAGACGAATACGCCTATAATGGCTTGCCTATCTAAATGTGGTCCAGACTATATACAGTGAGATTCAAAAATTTCCACCATATGGAAAACTCTTTTATTATCGATTTTTCAGAAAATTTCATTCCTCATATAAAATGGTGTATTGCAGAAATCTTGCATATGACTTGTCAAAATTTCAAATTTCCGAACAGTGTACAGGAAAGACCGAAATTCTGATCAGGTGTAAACTACATCCCATTTTTGATATAATCAAAAAGTTCATTCGAAGGAGTTCTTCAGAATTGAAATAAATTTTCAAATTTGGAATCAAATCCCGGGTAGTTTACTCTTGATCAAAAATCCATTTTTCGTTCTCCCCTGTACACTGTTCGGAAATTTGAAATTTTGACAAATCACATACCATTATTCTACAATACACCAATTTTTATGAAGAATGAAATTCTCTGACAAATTCATAATAAAAAAGATTTCCATATGGTGGAGATTTTTGAATTTCACTGTATATGGTCTAGACCACATTTTGATAGGCAAGCCATTATAGGCGTATTTGTCTATTTATGAAACCCTATAAAAAGTATGTTTCATCCGGTAAACAACTGGGTGAAGGTCGACCTCTATTCCGCCTCTTGGACTATAAATGTGATATATTTTTCTGCCAAGTTCGATTTCATATTCCAAGAATGTGTGTGTATTATTTTACATCACTCTTTTCTTCAAAACTAAAAATTATATGAAGTTTTGTGACGGAAATTGGTCATTTATCACGTTCTACTTTTAATATTCCCGGGCTACTAACATGAAATGATTTTTCAGGGCGGTAAAATTGACGACTGGATTCGTAATACTGCAGAGATGTGTGGTTCCCAGTTTTCAAAGGAAAATAACATGTATAACTCGTCGTTCTTCATTCTTCGTGTTTGCCACACAAAACATCACTTTTTCTTCTAATTACATAATATACTACTTCTAGCTCTTACATGAGACCTGAGAATGTTTTATAAGTGAATAAATGAAATAAATTCAAATTGTTCATAAAAATTGTTTAAATGTTTAAAAATGATTCCAATTCGAGAAGAAAATAGTAATCACGTTATTTCAACAGTCAACAGGTTCGAAAACCCAATTATAGAAAAGTATATCTTCAAAGAAAAACGAAATGAACAGAAGCCCTTGTAATAATATTATCTCGGTTGAATTGGAATCTTTGATGTGAAATAACTCGCACTCGACGCGCGATCGCTGACGAAGCATCTCCAGAAGAGAAAAATCTTGGTGTTATGGTAAATGGTTCTAATTAAAAGTTTCCATGATTTTTCTTGACTCCTAGTATTTCGAGCACATCAGCTTGAAGTCCAATCTCTTGCCTAATATTCATGCTTTCTCGTATGGAACAACTTTGACACTTCTCGATTTTCAAGGGGCTTCATTCTGGCTACAACCATAATTGTTTTCTCGTAAAAGCAATATTTACATAAATTCAAATTTGGTTTGATGCATATTGCTTTTCCACAGATGAAAACCCTTCGAAATAATCAACTTTTTTCACATAACAAACTTTTTTTACTGTCGGACTAAAATCTTCACCAAGACATTGTCTTAGTAAAACTTTGTCAACATTCACTTACACATTATTATAACCACAGTACAGTATTGAGTAATTGAATATTCTATAGACGTTCATGTGACAATGTGCACCGAGAGCTATTGAGGTTAATAAAAATCATTCCTCAATGCAGTCACATCCTCGTGAATGTTCAAAATTACGTAATCTCCAAAAATCAGGTACGAGAGAACATGTTCCATCGGAATACAAATAACTATCAAATTCAGTCAAGAACAAAGTTGCATCGAGCCGCAATTTTGCAATCGATGTGGTGTGCAATTGTGCCAAACTGTATATAAATCCAGCCTGTTGATTTTTCATCATATTCGTCAATTGCAACTCTTGAATATCCACCAAATCAAAAATGTTCTACTTAGTGAGTATATGATTTCGATTTTTGGGTCACTCAATCCACATTTCCATCTAATCAGTGAATTTTCTCAAAAGATTCGACAATTATTTGATTATCATCAGATGTTTCATTCATTTTTTATTTGCGGTAGAATAGAAGTAATATTTACGTCCCACTTTCAACATCATTCAGTTTTTGATGTATTTCATATTTTTAATTTATATTTGATTGAATGAACCATCTTGGCATCCGTAATATTTCAATAGTTATTGATTATTGATAACAGTATTGATCGTGTAATTTCCCTTCATTTAATCTCATTGTAGAAGTGTCTACATCTAATCTGTCAGCAAAAAGAAACTATTTTTGAGTTTGGTATAACAATTCAATTGGTATTGCACCATCGGAAAGAAAACCATGGTATTGCTATAAAATATGTATGTTAACTGACCTTGTCCCAATCAACCGTTTATGGAAACCATTTATTCAATCACGAAAAAAATTAACCGTATTATAACTTTTCCTCTAACTACATCAAAATGATGAACGCAATGAACTTTTTTTGAGTTCTTTCTCTGTCTTAGGTATTCGTCTTGGCCATCATTTCTGCTTCTGCAGATCCCAGCCCACAGACCCTTGCGTTAACTACAGGAGTAGCCCCTGCCGTTGTAACCGCTCACAGCTATCAAGTAATTTCTCGCAACTATAATGCTTTAGCAGCTCCAATCAAAGGAGCTTCGATCATTACAAAAACTGCACCGCCTCTGTCAGGACCTGCTCCATTGATCGCCGGATCGCCAATCATAGCAGCCGAGCCTCAACCAGTAGTTGAAGCAAGAACCGCCTCAAATGCATCTAGCCGGAGTTCAGCGGACAGCTCTCCCGAACTCGCCAGAACAAGTTCTGCAGTTGCTCCCAAGATGACCGTAGCTGAAACAAGGAGAACAGCGAGCCCATCGAGGGCTACAGCTGCACCATTGACCAATGCGCGTTCTGCAGCTAATAATGCTAAGACTTCGACGGTCCCTTCTTCAGGTACTCCAGCAGTTCCTGTCAGTTCTCCTCTTGTAATTTCACCGGCAGCCTACAACGTGCATTCTGCCCCGTACAACGCACTTCCAGCTGGTACTCCTGCAGTTCCTGACTTATCTTTGCCCCGCGCATTATCAGCTGCATATACAGCAGTTCCAGCTGCATCTCCATTCGTCGTTTCAAGTCCATACTTTTCCTCAGCATATGCAACTTCGAACTACATCACGTACTCCAAACTGGCATGAAGCTGTCGATTATTTGATTCTGTAAAACCTGTAAATAGATGAATTTATAATATTTTTTCCTCTTTGATTCTTTGGGAAAGACGTAAAAGTATAAATGTGTTCAAAATTTCAGAATATTCAGAGTTCAAACGGAATTGATATAGGATTAAAAACAACTACTCATAATCCAAATGATTTCGGTAAACAATTGGTTTCAATGAGCACAGCTGAGGGCTTTGTTATCCTTAGTATGGTAGCGGAGGTTATGATATCAATAAGTGGAGTGGATAACCAATTGTTCCACAAATACACAAAATGTGGTTTGAAAATGGGTTTTTGAATTCATTTAAATTGAAATCTTCTCGATACCAGTGGAAAAACAGAACTGATGAAACTAGTGTGAATATAAAATGTTGTTCGGACATCTAGAAAACCTAAAAGAGTTCGATCGATAGTTATATCATTTGGATCAAGATATTTTACACCCCACCCCACTGAAATCGCTACATCAAAAATAGTTTGCAATAACATTTCTCATACTCCAGAAAAGGCTACAGAAGTGTACCTCTCTTCTTCTCGTAAATACCTTTCAGTGTCAGAGAGGGTTGATAATAAGGAAACAGCTATTCAGGAATGAATACATTTTTTTTATCACATTATGACTTCCAGAAAAACTGTGAACTGGGTCGTAATATTCAGTAACTGTGTGCAAAGATCCACTCGAGTATCCAACCTATTTCTCAATATGGTCAGCCGGTGGCCTAGCGGTCTACGGCGTTGTCGTATAATCTATGATGCTTTTTCATAGCTGGTTAAAACCGCATTCGAGGCAGAATTGTTCTGGCCGCCTAGGTGCGATAGGCAACCATATGTTGCTTGGATAACAATCTTTATGGGAGCAATACCTTGATTGAATACACCTACCGACCCGGGAGCACTGTTGGTTTTTCTGGGTTTCCCTACAGTTGAAATAGCAAATGCGGTACCAAAATAATCAGTAAGACGCCCCAGAGCGCTCAGGCAACCAAGATCCTTGCCCTCACGAGTCTCTGCATTCTGGGCGCACCCCTAAGAGTGTACAACAAAGGGAAAGCACTGACTAATGCGGTCGGGGCACTTAGAATACATTCTTCTTGCCTCTTGCTGTGTAACTGCTGTTCAATTCAATGCTTTCTCCACACTGGTGTTATCAAGGTTCACTCTGTCCTTGTATTTCTCCCTATCTATTAGACCATATATAACAGGACTCAAGAGTTTCTTGGTAACGGTTGGCTCTTTTTCTTTGGTCAAGTAGCTAAATTGCAAATTGTTGCTCCGATCATTGTGAACCAATAAAACGATATCTTGAAGATGCGAAATATATGAGTTGCGATCGATTTGCTGGAATGAATTGAATGAACATGATATGAAATGAATATCTATGAGATATAATCCAAATATCTTTAGCCATAGTGAGTATTGGCAATGGTGAATTAAAGGTAACTAACAAATTGTTCGAATCATGAAGTTACATTTACATACCTACTTTTTGTGATTTTAGAAAAATTTATCATTTCATATAACGATTGCTATTTCTGTGGGATAACGTAGCGAGATCCTGCAAAGTAGCATGATCATAAAAATTATCTGAAAAATTGAAGAATAATTTTTTCAACTATTTTGCATGTCCAAGTCTCACAGAGGTCGATGAAAAATACAAAAGCAATATATCAGTCTGAGTTTTGAATTAATGCCAAATTAAAGAACTATTATTTATCAAGGACTACTTCTAATGAAAAATATTGTTGAGTCGATTTTGTGATTATTCAAAAAAAAATCATGATGATTTCACAAATGATTCCAAAATTAACTCAAAAAATCGACCTTGAAATCGTTCTGAAGCGTGGTAGTAAAATTAAAGTTGAAGATATGTTACCTTGAGAAAGCAGAAACATTGATATCACAACCTGCGACACATACTGGTTTATGTGGATACCCCAACAAGCCATTCGATTCATAGTAACTGATTCCTCCTATCATACCAACCATGCATGCCGTACTGATGAGAGCTCCATAAAAGGCACCCTGTGAAAGAAAATATCAGTTATCCACAACCAAAGACAGTTATCATCCCCTCTTGATAATAGGTCTAGAAGGATAATAACTGGGAATGGAATAGTCTCTGAAGTAAAAGAAAGATTAATTATCTTCAAGAAACTCAACAGAAAAAGCCATTCCATTAAAAATCATTCAAAACATATTTTCATTTAGAATGAAATGAAAAATGTATGGATTTACGTTCCAACCAGTTGGACAATGCTTTCTTTGAAAACTAATATTGACAGGTGGCTTTATATGACTTTTCGAATTGGTTATTGGGAATTCGACTTTCATAATTCAGATCTCAGAGATATGTCGATGACGTTTTTGCTCTATAAAGCCAAGGTTGAAATGAATTCGACATTCATTTGGAGCACATCAACGAACAAGAACCAACAATCAAGTTCACGTTGAAAATAGAGAATTACAATGAACTTTTTTCTAGATGTAATGAAATCAGTAATAAATCATGTAAACACAAGTGTTCATCGAAAGGAAACACTTACTAACAGATATCTCCACCATAACTCAAGAGTCAAAAAAGATAGTATAATACTGTTTTTATGATAAAGCAAAAATGGTATGCAATTCTTTGAAGAATATCGATGGAGAAATTATCTTTATGAAATAAATATTGACAAAAAATGTTTCATCAGAGAATTTTTATAAAAAAACATTGACGGATATGAATAATCGTAATACACCCCAGTGCGGACAAACAACCTTCACAAACTACACTACCTGTGAAAAACATCATATCTTGTTTCGATTGCCTGGAAAGGGTACTTGTTGAATTCGTTATTCTTGCGGTCAAAAATACATATATCGGTGAAACGTCAAGTTTAAGTGCGAAAGAGTAAACACAAGCTGTACATCGAAAAGAGACAGATGTGTGGTTTTGAATTATCAGAACAGAAACAGTAGAATGCAAACGGAGACAGATTTGCTCCGCTGTGACAACACTTGAGGAGTAGTCAGAATGAGACCTCAGAGTGGAGTCACACCAACCTTCTTGAAAGTGAGTCCAAAATCGGAGTCCGAACGAGTAGTGACGCGCCAGATATGGTAATGCTTGGCAATACCACATAGCCTCTCCTACTCAATTCCTATCCTCACCTCTACGTTGGTGGACTCTAGTAACCTGTTTCCCAACAGGGCAAACGAGGAGGGGAGGGCCTAATCCAAGGTGTCAAGCGACCCGTGCCGAAGGATGAATGATACCTGGGCTTGATCAGGTATCGCAAACGGAGCCTCTGGGATAACAGGCGACCTCCCAGAGTATCAAAGCCTTACACCCGTGCAGGGGGCTCCGCGGGTGCGGACCATTTCATCCCCCATACTCGTGGGAACAACATGGAACGAGGACAAATAAATAAAAATGAGGAGGACTCTTCGAGCGACTCTGGATCTTTGAGCGAATCTGGATCGCATGAGGCGACAAACAAGAAAAGCTTTCAAAAGCGCGAAAAGATCAGGAAGATGGGACAACTACAAAAAGTCCCTAACTGAATATAATAAAGCCCTGAGAAAATCTAAGAGAGACTCATGGAGGAGACACTGTGAGGAGATAGAACAGACTCCGGAATGTTCCAGACTCTATAAAATACTCTCGAAAGAGACTCAGGTGCCGATAAGCAATCTTAAATTGGAATCTGGAGAATACACAAAAACGGGAGCAGATACGATAAGAGAGCTGCTTCGGGTGCACTTTCCAGGCTCAGTATCCACAAATCTGACACTGGAGACCTGGCAAAATTCGGAGCTGGAGCCTCCCAAAAGGGCCTCCAGTGAGAATTGGACGACAGCGAAAACAGTGGTAGATGTGGAAAAGACAAAGTGGGCCATTGACTCATTCAAACCATATAAATCGCCGGGTCCGGACGGCATTTATCCCGTACTCATGCAAAAGGGACCGGAACTTTTGTATCATAAACTATGCATATTGCTCAGAGCCAGCTTGGCAATGGGCTATATACCAAAGGCATGGAGAATGATAAGGGCCACATTCATACCGAAACCTGGGAAAACTGGACAAGAATCGGCGAAAGCTCTAAGACCAATAAGAATTATGTCATTCATACTCAAGACTCTCGAAAAGATGCTTGACAGACACATAAGGGACAGTGTTTTGGCTGCCAGACCACTGCACAAGAACCAATATGCATACAGATCAGGCATGTCAACAGAAACAGCATTATGCCGAATCACCGAACGGGCAGAATATGCCCTTGGGAACAAGGAGGTGCTGTTGGCGGCGTTCCTAGACATAGAGGGCGCTTTCGATAATACCTCTTTGGAATATATACAACCATCTCGGGCGAATCCATAGTGGCACGGGTGGAAAGGGATGCCCGCAGGGGGGAGTTCTATCCCCACTTCTGTGGAACCTTGTTATGGACGAGCTTCTATGCTTATTGGACCGAAACGGGCACGAAATACTAGGCTATGCTGACGACCTAGTCATCCTAGCAGAGGGCAAGTATAACAGTATAGTGAGAGAGCGCATGCAGCAGGCCTTGAATACTGTAACTAGTTGGACCGATAAGGAGGGGCTTAAAATGAGCCCATCCAAATCAGTGATAGTGGCATTCACCAGGAAAATCAAGTTGGAGGGACTCGGACCTCTGAAACTCCGAGGTGAGGAAATAAATCTGTCAGGTGAGGTTAAGTATCTAGGAGTTATTCCAGATTCAAGATTAACCTGGAACCAACATGTGGACAGAATAAAAAGGAAGGCGGAGGTGACACTTCTAGTGGCCAGGCGCACTTTTGGGAAGAAATGGGGATTAAAACCAAGCATGTTGTACTGGCTGTACACAATGATAGTTAGACCCATGATAACGTATGCATCTCTGGCATGGTGGTCAAAGACAAAACAAACATCTGCTATGAACAAACTGAGCAAGGTCCAAAGACTTGCCTGTCTGGGCATAACAGGTGCAATGAGAACAACACCAACAGCAGCAATGGAGGTGCTCTTGGATCTTTCCCCTTTACATCTTGTGATAGGTGGAGAGGCAAGAATGGGCCATTTCAGGCTGAAAAATTCATCGGGATATAAAAGATCAGTGAAAACAGATATCGTGGGACATGTGGAGGGACATGTACTTGACATGAATACGGACCACATGGTACCCAAATTTGCATTCAACACGAACTTCTCAGTAATGATAGGAGATCGTGAAGAGTGGCAAAAAGACAATGCCCCTGAAATCAAGCCCGGCTGAAGCAACTGGTTCACAGATGGATCCAAGACGGAACAGGGTACAGGGGCCGGTGTATACTGTGCGGGGAGGAACCTAGGGTACAGCTACCCGCTCGGACAATACACATCTGTTTTTCAAGCAGAAATGTATGCTATACTCCAATGCGCGAGAACAATCAATCTGAGGTCCCAACGAAATGGGAGGATCAATATTTTTACGGACAGCCAAGCTGCACTTAGGGCATTTAAAAACCCCAGAGTGACATCTAGACTGGTATGGGAATGCCGCGAGGAACTGAAAAATCTGGCAGACCATAATAGACTTGCGCTACAATGGGTCCCGGGTCACTCAGGTATCACAGGCAATGAAAAAGCCGATGAGTTTGCAAGGCAAGGATCATCGACACCATATACTGGACCCGAACCAGCAGTGGGGGTACCCAAAACGATGGTACGGAATCATATAAGGAATTGGGTGAGAACAAAACACAGAGATTACTGGGAAAATCTACCTAGTAGTGCTCACGGGAGAACTTTCATAAAAGGACCGTTGAAGAAAAAGACTGAAGACCTGCTTCAGTGTAACAGGAATCAGATTAGGATTATAACAGGGCTACTGACTGGACACTGTCCATTCAAAGGACACCTGAACAAGATAGGGCTATACAACGGCGACCTTAGCTGCAGACAATGCAACAAAGGGACGGAGACAGCTCGACACGTACTCTGCGAATGTGAGGCTCTGGATCACAAAAGGCAACAAATATATGGAAAACCAATTCTGGATCCAGAAGAATATGACAAACACCCAGCAATCAACCTGCACAAACTTGTGCAGGGGACAAGGCTGTTGGAATGGGTGTCATGAAATATAGGGAAGTAAAGCGCAATAAGCCCTAGAGGCTGAGGTGCTTTCCGGAGACCTGGTTGTGAAAGACAGGTCAGACGGCTTCCACGGAGCGGAAAAAAAAAGAGTCCAAAATCGGAGCCATAACGTTGATCACAAAACTCAAGACGCGATACAAACCCAACTCTACGTTCTAAGTTGCTGACTGATAGGATGTGTTCCAATTAGAAGGAACTGTTTTCAATTAAAGCAGCAACTGACTGAGGGAGAAAGGAGATCTGCCTTTCCAGACTCGTACGGAATATTATTTCCTGATTTTGGTAGCTTGACTCAAAAAAAATACGCTGAAGACATCCATCCACCACAAAATGGTGAATTTCAAACAGTACTCAGAAGGTTCATTCTAATGTCTGTCACAGAAAGGTAATATACTATAACCTTTGAAGAAAATATATTTTCTGTATCGCATTCTCACGAGTTTCCTCTTATCCACTTGCTTTCGAATCAGCCCTGGTGAAGAGTGCACCTAGGGTAATTAGTCCTAAAAGAGGGCCGTGTGCAACACTATCAAATCCAATTGCTAGACCAAGTAAAGCACCAAGAAACTCAACAACATATACCATCAAAGTTCTTAAGATTCCAATGAGAACAACCAATGTTTTCAATGTAGAGCTGGCATCTGTGTAGGCCATTCTTTCCAGAGAGCGTTTGAAAAAGTATTCTTATATTGTACCAGCTAAACAATTGAGATTTATAACCAAGGTCAAAATATTTCAGGAAGTTAGGCCAATTTTCAATTCTTGAACTTTCAACGTTGGAAGAGCTTATTATATACAGTTTTCAAGCGACGTATGTAGTCCATCTCTCAAAGTGGAGTATCAAGATTTGAAATAGGGGAAGGAAAACTCTAAATCTTCTCCACATATGAAGGGAATTTTTATTTTCAGTAATTACAAATTACAATTTTTTTTTAGAACAAAACCTAATGGAAAAAACGTACAAACATGTTTCTATCACAGGCTGTGATCATCTTCAGTGTAACAAAAATTCCTGAAAATAAGGAAATGGATAATCCAATATGGTTGATTCGAAGAAGAATCATACGCTCACGTTGAAGGTTGAAAGCAGTCATATGAAAAGGGGGAACAATAAAATTCTTCTTGAATTTGGGGGATATGCCCCAAATTAAAAGAGACAAAATTATCATCACAATGATTATTAAAAACAATTGATGTTGGTAAGACGCCACTTGATATGAGGAAAATATTACAAAATGGAGATAGGTATCATTCATTGTCAACTATAGCATCTATGTTGACTTTTGAATTAGAAAGAAAAATTTAATTGAGAAAACAAGCTACTTAAGGAGGATATCAAACGCAATGACCGTTGAAAATGGGGGTAGTATCACTGGTCAGTATAATTCATTAGGAGAAAACAAGGGAGTTAAAAAAGTTGAAACAATCAAATTGGATTCTTGGGTGTTTTCCGGGTTTGATGGCCGTGGTCCACAGGTTTTTATTCCTGACGTTTCGCCTACGACTATGGTAGGCATTATCAAAGTCTGTGATTGACGTTATGATCGGCTTTATACCTGTTCCGTGTGTGCTTTAGAGCTGGTAACTAGACTTTGTTGATATGTATGCCTTCTTTTTTTCGGTTAAAAAAGTTGAAACAATCAAATTGGATTCTTGGGTGTTTTCCGGGTTTGATGGCCGTGGTCCACAGGTTTTTATTCCTGACGTTTCGCCTACGACTATGGTAGGCATTATCAAAGTCTGTGATTGACGTTATGATCGGCTTTATACCTGTTCCGTGTGTGCTTTAGAGCTGGTAACTAGACTTTGTTGATATGTATGCCTTCTTCTTTTCGGTTGAAATTGTCTTTGTGTTTGTGAATCTCTATCGCTTCTCTGTGTAACCTGGGATAGTAGCTCTGCGTTCTGTCAATCACTTCCGTTTCGTCAAATGCAATCGCGTGATTGCCTTCTCCGAGGCCCTGCCTCCTCGTCTATATGGTCTACCAAAGATCCACAAGGAAAATGTACCACTGAGACCTATCGTGAATGCAATAGGTTCACCAACCTATGAACTGGCCAAGTATCTGACTACCCGGCTACAACCTCTCACAGGCAACACAGACTCATATATTAGGGACTCGGGACATTTTATTGAAAGGATAAGAGACACGAGGCTAGGTCCAGGAGATATACTAGTGAGTTTCGATGCAGTATCCTTATACACGATGGTTCCGGTCAAGGAAACAATACAGCTTATTGGAGATGTATTCCCAGCAGATATAACCACACTGTTTGCTCACTGTTTGACATCGACATACTTCCAATGGGACGATGTGTTCTATGAACAAACCGACGGTACTGCAATGGGCAGCCCGCTGAGCCCTGTGGCGGCAAACTTTTTCATGGAGATGTTCGAACAGCGCGCCTTAGAGCAAGCAATATTGAAACCGTATTGCTGGCTGCGGTACGTTGATGATACATTCGTGGTGTGGCAGCATGGAGAAGAACAACTAAAGGTATTTCTGTCTCATCTGAACTCTATTAACGCTAAAATTCAATTCACAATGGAGCAGGAAACCCAAGGGAGAATCTCTTTCCTGGATGTGCTGGTGAACAGACGGGAAAATGGGACCCTGGGATCATAACGTCAATGAAGTAGTATCTACTGTGAGAACGAGATCATTGCGTCCGTTACCTCACAGACTTTGATAATGCCTACCATAGTCGTAGGCGAAACGTCAGGAATGAAAACCTGTGAACCACGGCCATCAAACCCGGAAAACACCCAAGAATCAGTTACCTCCGGCCGTGAAAATTTACGTTCTTTGATCAATCAAATTGGACTTGTTCTTTCAAGGAGATTCAATCAGGGTTGGAACTTGTTTGATTGACAAAATATATTTCACTCATGTTGAGAAAAATGCCTTTGTTGGCTATGTGTGAAATTCGAAAATCTTTTTGGGGTTCAAAACTATGTTTTTCATTCATAATATGATTAGAAAAGGAGCTTTTCGTGTTAATTTCGAAAGAATGATCATGATTTGAGATTTTTTCAATGAATTTTTGATGTTCTTTCATCCTTGTATGGAAACTTCTACCTGTTTGGCCTACACATACCGCAGAACAACCAGTGAAGGAACAATGGAGTTGGTAAACTACTGATTTGTTGAGTGAATTAATTTTCCCTTTGTTATTAACCAGAGTTTTTCTTGAGGAATTATTAGTCATAAAAGAAATTCTAATATTCTTGTCAACTCGGTGAAACATATTTCTGATCGTCAAAGAGATATTTCCTAAAAAGGGTATGGAGGTGTTTTCGTGAGAGAACTGGGCAAATGGGATTAGGTGCTTGTTAATGTGACGGTTTGATATGTGATGAAACATCTTTTCGATTATGTGAAGAGGGCAACCATTATCGTGGTCAATCTGTCTCATTATTCGAAGTTCTCTGCAAAAATTATTGTGGATCATAGGAATGGAGAGGAGTCTGTGTTAAAGGCTGAAAATTTTTGATTATCTGGATGATATGGAATGATATTATCTGTGTGTGTCGGTTTTCTGAAAATACAGAAGTCTAGGTTGTTACCAGATGGGTTTTTTTGAATTAGAAGATCTAGGAAAGGAATGGAATTGTTTTCTTCTTTTTCTATTGTTTACAAAATTGCTGGGTGAAGGGAATTCAAAAAGTTATAAGAATCATCCAATTCTGCCGTCAAACACAACAAAAATCTACATAACGGCAATGAAATTTGTTATACAGTTTCGCCCTCAATAGCTGTGATACTAAGTCAAGAGTTGGGCCCTTCATAGTTTTAAATATCAGTTCATACTACTAGTTACGACTACATTAACGCGTTCATTGATTTGATTAATTTGTAATGTTAGTTATTAATCTTGGGTATTGTTGCATAAACCATCGCTTATGTTTTTCAATGCAGGAAAAAGAATTTCAATCTCATAATCACATTATCAGTCTTAACTTTATCATTTGGTATTATTCATTCATTCAACTCTGGAAGCTGGAGCTCGACAATGAAAATTTCCATTAGAACTTATGTGGCAAAAATATGATATAATGGATGTAAACAAAAAAAAATGAATTCATGGGATGAGTTTTTATCAACTCGGCAATTCTCAGAACAAAATACTAGTACAAATGGAGCGCATCTCGTTCGAACGAGACCATAGACAATTGTCGCCAAAGTCGAACAAAAACTAAATATTCGCGATTGTCCTTAGCAGTTATCCACATCCGCATTTGCGAATATTCAAAAAATGGCATTCGTTATATCTCTTAGATTTATAGAAAAATGTTGCCAGTTCTTCAAAACTTGGTTCAAGAAACAGATACATATTCAATTCTAGTAGGTCTATTTTCGGATCACAATACGTATGAAATGCTAGGTCCCAGTTCAATAGTAGAGGAGCCCACATTGCCCGATCGGGATTCACTAGAGCGTCATAGAGACCTATTGGTTTGCGAAGCTTAGATGTCAAAAATGAAAAAATGTTACATAATGTATACCTTTTCATCGGTGGGGGAAGCGGCTATAGATTTTCAAAAATGTTAAAAAAACTATCGCATAGACATACTCGAGCGCATCGGATATTGGTATCATCTATGTCCTACATATTTTAAAAATGTACGTTTGTTAATCTGATCGTTTCCATGATGGGGTGGTCGTACGTAAGGGTTGAAAATGAAAAAAAAATTCTTGAGTGTGTCAGATTTTCTGAGGGGGTGTTAAATGAACCTAAAAAAAGCTCAGGATGTAACTAACTTTCCCTACCTTAATCTGACGCGCTCGAGATTTTCAGATGATCATTATTTCAACTGATCTGTTCCTTTATCCTTGAAGGGCGGCCATGTATATAGGGCTCATATATGGTGGAAGTACTTAACCGGGTACAAGGTATCATCCTGTATATTAATCTGCTGCGCTTTAGTGAATCCCGAAATCCCAGCTTGGGCTCCCCTATTACAAGTACACATATTGGGATGTCAAATCTGAATCGCAGTACCATTTCTCTCCAACTGATTCGCACCACTTGGAAAACCATTCCAATTCAATGTTAGGGCTGTTTTTTAACATTGTAAGAGAATGCAAACCCGTAAGTATTTTGTAAGCGATTGTTCTCGTTTCAAGTATTTTCCACTTTTTATGTGAATCTTAATAATGGTTATGCTTGATAAACACAAGTTACATATAATTCAAATCATATTCAGAAATTTGGAAACAACACCGCAGCGCCATTTTGATCAAGACTTCAACTAAATTCCACCACTTTGACATTGATTGAAACTCATCCAGAGTGCGTATCCCTTCTCTTGAAATTCCAATTAAGTATCTCGTAACGACAATCCACTCGAGTAAATTAGACACTTAGTTAGAAAATGTAACTTTTCGAAATTCTCCGAGGATTTCTTTCACTTTTCCTGTAGATGTTGGTATAGTAATTTCAAACCTACCGGCCGTTTTAATCTATCAGCTCTAGTTTTCAGTACACATGATGGCCACTGCTGCTGGTGTTTGAAAATAGTCCTGTCTCAAGTGTCATTCCTGAAAATCATTACAAAGATCATTTTTAGCTACTTTTGAGAATTGGATGACTTTTTGAGGAAAGTATTTTAGTGTTTTTCTACTCGAGTGTGCATATATGTCATATCTTGAAAACCAAAGCTGATATGTAAACTTTGTCTTCATTTTCAGAGTCTGTGCACCTTATATCTACAAGAAAGCTGTTTATCCTTCTGGAAAAAATACTTGTAATTATTTGTAATTATTCAATTTTAGACCCTAAATAGAAAATATTGACAACTGGGAACGGAAAGTTGTTCTTGAATGTGTCCTGCGAATATGATATTTCAGACATGACAATATTATTTGTGAAGTGTTCTAAGACCATAATGGTGACACGTTATTCCTGAATTCCTCTATGCAATTTGTTGTCGAGGCGAGAAGTCGCTGCGTGAGGTGTCAAAAAAATATAACTTGCTATATATACTTTCACTGTCAACATTGAAAAATAGCACTGGATGTTACCAAAATCAACGCATATAATATCACAACTAATATCGGAAATCATCGCGACAACAACACCTACCACAAAAATAGCGATAAGTCGGGATTATCGCACCGAAATAGGCCTGCTTTAATTCATGCAACTCAAAAAAATCGAATGATTACATACAACTTTCTATTATGGCAACATTATGGAGTTCAGGTGTTAGAAAGTCAAAACAAATTGAACGTCATTTTGTAATTCTCAGATGACAACTGACATGGTCACCCTCCACCAGTTTGAATTGCTGATATCAAGGAACACAAGGCGGAAATAATAAAAATTACACCCGATTTAAAAAAACGGATGGACCCGAAAAAATTAAAATGATTTCGAAAGCATTATTCAGTTTATTTACTCAACACTTTCAAAATTGATTTATGGAAAATTATTAATGGACAAGTGTTTCCCAACCATTTAGGGACGCTTAACGAAAAGCAGAAAAATGGGTAATTGAGAATTCTACAAGTTCTTGATCGTGTTCAATTGTTATCGAGAAAAACATGTCAACATGCCTTAACATGGACTTTGGGTTACTGAATGATATGAAGACTGATTAATCCTGAACACCATTAATGGCTCGAAACACTTCTCAATGTTGGACTTGTCAACAACTAGGCATTCATCGAAATGACAAAAATTCAGGAATTCTGTCACAAAGAATATGTTTCAGGAATTTTACAGATTTTTATACATATGAAGAAATAGTAAATTAACAGGAACAAAACAAAGGACGATTGATGCTCATTCAAGAAGTATGTTAAGAAGGTTTGTTTCTGATGGTTAGATTAGATTATCGGGGAGCTGGCCCATGGCCTGATTCACTGCGACCTTTTCAGATCTATTGTGATGCTCCTTGGTTGTTAGAGCTCGTTGTCTAGCTTGATCAATTTGATGAGACTCCATAGCTTTGACACTGACCCCTTCATATAGCTAGCAGCCTCTGGATTCTCCTCCCCGCATCTTGCGTGTCTCAGCCTTGCTGTCGCTTCACATTCACAGAGTACATGCAGTGCGGTTTCTTCCTCTTCTTGAAAGTTCCTGAGTTTCTTCTGTCAAACCAATGTTGCTCATCAACTGGTCAGACACTAAAATAACCAATGATCCTGAATATTTTGCTAATTTCCTAGTGAAATCCTGTGAAACAACCATAAAAATTATGCTCTACTAGACGGAAAATCCAATGTAATAAAATTAAGCCACCCGTTAGCTGGTTCACCGACTCCTTGAAAGTGGTGAGAGAGATATTATCTGGTTTCAAACTCATTTCTGATGTTTCCAAAGATCAGAATACATTTCTTTATATCGCTCGTTGAAGAAAGATTACGAAAAAAAGGTCAGAAGTACTAAAAAGACAGCGTACAATACATATATTGCTTCTTCAGTCAATAAATCTAAAGCGGGTTGGGGTTTAGTCAACTTTGAATGCAATAGGCACAAAAAGAAAAACAACCAAAATATAGAGATTTCTCATGAAAAATTCAACACCTTTTTTGTAAACGTGGCAGAAAATATAATAAAAACCATACCTAATTATGAAGCTGACATTTTTCTCAACTATAAGCACTTTCCTGCTCCTGCATCTAAATTTTTTCTACTACCGGTAATTCAACAAGATGTTCTTGAGGCTGTCAAAAACATGAAAATAAACTCGAGTCGAGATGCATTTGATATAGATAGTAAAATTTTAAAAGAAACCATAGATATTGTTCTCGTACCACTTACAAATTTAATCAACCTTATTTTCAGTACTGGTAATTTCCCATCAATTTTTAAATATTCCAAAGTTGTGCCTCTTCATAAAAAGGGTGACTTATCAGAGATTGAATTGAACTGGCGATACTTGATGAAAATCCATATTAACAAAAATATATTACAGTTTCCTGTATGATTTTCACTCACAATGGGTTTACAAAACCGCGACACGTGTTTCGCTATTACAATAGCTTCTTCAAGCAAGATAAATGAATCACTATTCTATAATACGCTATTTATATACAGTAAGTCGAACGTCTCTTACAATAAAGGTCCGACTTAGGTCCGATATTCGACCCATAATTTGTCCAAATACTAATTAGTTACATACGAAGATTATTCCTAGAAATAGAATTATTGGCCGGGAACATATTCAACAATGGGGAGTTATTTAATTCAACCTGATCATTCAATAAATATTCTGAATTTTTCCCTCTATTGATTTCCAAGCTTTCTAGAAGGTTAAGTTTCCAATCTTTCTGCTCAAAATGCCTTATTTTGAACTCGTGGTTGAACTCATGACCTTCCAGAATGAGGTGACTTGCATAAGTAGAATTTGTTTTTCCATTCAAAAAACTAGCTCTGTGTTCTCTTAGGCGAATGTTGAAAGATCTTCCCGTTTGGCCTACGTAGTACCTCGGACATGACCCACATGTTAATTCATAAACTCCTGATCTTTGTGACGATTCATTTTTGTCTTTATTATTTTTGATATATATCCCCAATTTATTATTAGTACGAAAAGCTGTATTAATATCATTATTTTTCAAGAATCTAGAAATATTTACGCTTGGTTGGCCTAAATAAGTTATGGTTCTGTAAGTATCCGGCTCGGTATTGACTACTGGATACACCAACTTGAGGGCTTGACTATGTAATTTCTTCCTCACAAATTATGGGTCGAATATCGGACCTAAGTCGGACCTTTATTGTAAGAGACGTTCGACTTACTGTATATAAATAGCGTATTATAGAATAGTGATTTATTTATCTTGCTTGAAGAAGCTATTGTAATAGCGAAACACGTGTCGCGGTTTTGTAAACCCATTGTGAGTGAAAATCATACAGGAAACTGTAATATATTTTTGTTATCAGAGATTGATAACTTCCGTCCAATATCTATAATATCTATTTTCTCTAAGATCATAGAAATCATACTGAAGAAAGAAATAGAAAAATATTTTGAAATAAACAATTTTCTGAACCACAACCAATTTCGTTTTCGTAGGTGTGAGTCGACATCACTAGGTGTAATGAGTGTTGTGAGGGAGGTGGTTGAGGGTTTTGAATTGGGTGAGCACACTGCTATCACATTGTGCGATCTCAGCAAGGCCTTTGACTGTGCCTCTCATAGCATTCTTCTCGAGAAGTTATCATACTATGGCTTCAGAGGAAATGTATTGCTACTCATCCAGTCATATTTGAAACATCGTTATCAACGTGTCTCTTGTGGTGATATTACATCTGACTTCATGGAAGTATCCCACGGTGTACCCCAAGGTTCTGTCTCTGGGCCGCTGCTTTTTGTAATTTACATACATGATATTTTTTAATTTCTCCATCCCAACAAATGTGTCCTATTTGCCGATGACACAACTTTAATTATCTCTGGACAACAATACCATGAACTCCTCCGTGACGCAGATCTTTTGGAAGGTGAAGCAAATGAGTGGTTTCAGAAAAATAAATTTAAACTGAATTCCAATAAAACTCAGAAAATTATTATGTCTACTCACAATTCCTATTACACCGGGACTAGTAAATTTATTAGGTATTACATTGGATGAAAAACTAGGTTGGCACCCGCATGTTGAGACACTTAGAAAAAACTTGTAAAAACTATTTTTTCTCTCAGACAACTCAAGAATGTTATCGATGCTTCAATCCTGAAGACCGTATATTTCTCTCTATTCCATTCCCTTCTGAACTATGGAGTTATTCTTTGGGGAAATTCCACGCATTCCATTATCATTTTTCGCTTACAAAAGAAAGCCCTCTGAATTTTAGCTAATGCGTCTTGTATAGAACACTGTAAACCCTAATACATTGCACATGGCATCATGCCTCTGCCAACTTCACTTTTGAATAATGTACTGCAACTTATCCATAGACAATCCAATACTTTCGAGACTCGGAGTGAGATTCACAACTATAACACCAGAGGTGCCATATAATTTCAAATTCCCCGTTTCAGACTCTCCATATCGCAGAAGAATTCTTTAAATATCAATCTCTACAATGTTCTACCTCAAGTAAAAAATCTCGGATTAAATAAATTCAAGAAGAAAATAAAGCAATTCCTCCTCAAGCACTCATTTTATTCCCTTGGGTATGCACTGGATGTTTATCTAATACACTCAATTCTATTCTATTCTATGTTTTCTGAGCCGGCTATGCCCCATTAGTAGACCCACCACCCTTACAACCTTACGGTTGTGGTTTAACAGGTCTTCCGTGAATCTGGGCGCTGGTTCCTTTACGAACTCTTTCGCCTGCCTCATTCCAGGGAGCTTATTTCACCAATCTTTCGATTTGTTTTGCATCCATGAATTGATGGATGTCTTTATACTTACTTTCGGTACCCCGCAGAAGGTTTCTGGGTGGATCACAGCTTTGGATGCGCGTTCATGGGCTAGAGCATCGGCCTCCTCGTTGCCCTTGTGACCCTCATGATGACAGTCATCGGAAATGAGTGAGCCTCTGAAGAAGCTGGCCACTCGCCCTAGCGAAACGTTAGGAAGAAATTCCAAAGAAGGACGGCCTTCAAGTCCGAAGAAAAGTACTTATACTAATAACCTCAGCCGCGAAAGCCTTAACCATTTTGACAAATGGAATTGGTCACACTTCTCGGATATTGACAGTTGTATTAATATCTCGACGGATCAGAAGTAAAAAAATATTTATATTTGCACATGTGGAAACCATATTTGATAAGTTCCTCATGTGTCAGACAATAATGAAATATGCTTTTGTTTAAGGCATTCGCTAAGTAAGCATTGATAAAACTCAGCAAGAAACTCTTGCGTAATTTTTCAGATATCCCAAACGTAGTAATTTGGGATTATATTCATGATTTATGATAACGTTGATAACTAAATTTCCAAGACAAAGGAGATCATGTCATTTAAAGATCTTTAATAGAACTTTGATTGAATAAAGGTTTACGAATTACCCAAAAGCACATTGATATACATATAGGTAAACCCAAGTTCGAGAACGGAGTCATGAACCTATTTGAAGATGTGGCAAGAGGAATTTCATGATATTGTTAATATCATGGAATCGAATTATAGATCAAAACTGAGAAATCGATGAGAATAGTTCTGAAATTCATGATTCAAGATTACATATTTGGCCCTCTAACTCTCGCTTCTCAAGTTATTTGAGCTAATCGTCGCATCACAAATAACTAATCGTTTTATCGCACTCATGCTCTTGCGCTCTCTGTAGTTATTTTACGTATAACTAGGTAGTTTCAATTCCTCTTAATAGATCATGGCTTCATTCAAAAACAAATTCATTGTAGGCCCAGATCGGATAATAACACGTTAATGAAATTATTTCTTCATTTTATATAACTTCATATCAACTAATCCCGTGGGAAATACCATGAAATGTATTGAATATCATACGACAGAATAGATGGTCTCGTAGGATTATTCACTGAATAGTTTCCGAGTGGACAAAGTATTCATTCGAAACTCACCTTATTGTGTGGACAAAGTTTGGTCATAAAGCTGTCCTCAGGAAGTGTTTACTTCTTCATGACTGATAGTTCGATTTTCTATTGAGAAACAGATGTTTAATTTTTATAACTTTTTGTTCAAGTGTTATGGTGCAAAATTTGGTTATTGTACGTCAGAATGGCCTTTATTCATAGGGATGTTCCTTTTGATATTCCTCCGAAGTGATTTTTCATTTTCAGGAGACGTTCTATGATCAGCCGTAATATTTCAAAACAATAATCTCACTACGATTTTTTGTCATAGGAATATTCCATCAAAAGCATTTTGTAAGCAATCACTAATACTCATACTCCTATTTTCAAAACCCATTGCTGGAAGTTATGCTTTTTGAAGTGTCTCAATTCCTACGTCGCTCTCTCAGTCTCTTGCCCCTTACACAGACAATAACGCCGGTCAATCAACCAATGGAATGATTTCAGAACTGAAATAACTAACTAAGCTTTTTCATACGTGATGAATTCATTCAGATGTGAAAATGACTTGTTATTCACCCCAAATGCGCCTACTCTAGGAAGCAACGGCCAATAAACAACGGAGAGACTTGTTATTCACTGTCATTTGCTGCAAATATACAGGGCTATCCATAATTTGATGAGATGAATATAAATATTTCATGCAAGTTTCCCAAAAAAATGCGTAGATCAAGATTCGTACATGAAATTCAAAATGACGTATTATTGATGAGTCACTGTTGAAATAATGACTCTCGGGCACTTGGTGCTTATTATTTATTCAAAAATAATAATTTTTCGAATTCTCACACTTTATGAAGATATTTGATTTTACTTCATGACTTCGTAATGAATTCGAATGAATCAAATAGTTTTACCAAAAAAAGCAAAAATCAAGATTCGAATAATAAATTTGAATTGACGAATTATTATTTATTAGTCATTTTTGAAATAATAACTCTTGGGTAGTGGTATTAGTTCGGACTTCCATTGTCTATATAATCGATATTATTGAAACCTGTTACTAAGCAAAAAAGACAAAAAATCATAAAGATACGAATCGAAAAAGGCAATTTTTATTGTTTCGACCAAAGAATCTATTTCAAGATTTTTTGTTGCCTTATTCGATTTGTATTTTTATAAGTTTTTTGTCTTTTTTGTTCAGGAAATGGTTTCAATAGAGTTAAGAATATATACGATGGAAGTCCGAACCAATACCACTCACTGAGGATCATTTTCAACCACATTCAAGTAGATCATTGTGTACTTGGTGCTTTAATCATTCTAAAATAATGTTTTTTGTGGTATTTGTTGGCAAGGCCCATCCAGGTCATTTTCAATCTTTCCCTAATTAGTGGAGTTTTCCCAAGTTTCTGGAAAAACAGCTACGTCACCCCAATATTCAAAACAGGTAACCGTGAAGATATTGAAAATTACAGGGGTGTATGTGTTCAGTCCACTATACACAAAATGTTAGACAACATGGTATCGACTTATTTGTCGTTGGTTTGATAGGGTAAGTCATAAGGTATTGATTCGAAAACTGTTGGATATGAATATCTCAGTAGTGACATGGTTACAGAGTTTCCTCACCGATCGGTTTCAATGTGTACGCATTAATAATAATCTTTCATCTGCATTTCCTGTACTATTTGGCGTCCCCCAAGGGTCCCATTGCGGACCGTTATTTTTCAATATCCTTGTAAACGACCTAAATAATTATATTGTTCATTCTCACTTCCTTCTATATGCTGAAGATCTGAAAATTTACCGTGAAATCAATAACTCTTTAGACACTCTCCTTTCACAAAGTGATTTAGATAATTTCATTTATTGGACATCTCTGAACATGCTGTATGTTAATGTCGAAATGTGTTTCTACATTATTTTTTCCCGACGGAATATTCAAGTTAACAGTGAATATGCAATTGGTGAGCTTCTTAGTACAGAAAGTAAATGGTAAAGATCTGGGCATATTGCTAGACTCATCCTTAAATTTTATATCACATATTGAAAATATAGTGAATTCGGCTCTCAAAACCCTCGGCTTTATTACTCGAAACAACCTCCACTTTTCTTCTGGAACATTAGAGAAACTTTATTTTACATTAGTTCGGCCAATTTTGGAATATGAATCTATAGTATGGTCACCAAGTTATGCCGTTCATAACAAACTGATAGAAAAAGTTCAAAATATTTTTTTGAGAATTTATTCATATCGTAGGAATAAATACACAGTGTTCCACACTAATGCAGACTTGCCCTCAGATCTCAATCTATGGAATCTTAGTGACCGCAGAAAAATTTTGGATCGGATGAACTAGTCAACGGGAGTGTTGATTGTCCACGATTACTGAGAAAGTTGAATCTGAATACTTTATCAATAACACGTAATCCTCCTCTGTTCCGAATTCCATTCCACACAACTAATTATGAAATGAACAGTCCTTTAACCAGATTACAAAGAGTATATAATGACCTACAAGATAGGGTTGACATATTTTATTCATACACGTGCAAACTTCAGGAAGACATTACTTCAGATTTTGTAATTTACTATGTACATAACTTGTGTTTGTTTGTGTGTCTTGTTTTATTCTATGTTACCATTTTTCCATGTTCACATATGTAATGTAATTACTTTTTCATAAAATTGGAGTTATCCGTTGAAATGAATAAATAAATAATAAATAAATAAAATATAGTGGGACGTGAGTATTACATTCGATTATCAGGGCTGTTACTCTAAAAAGCAATAATTTGCCTGATATGATCAAATATTGCCAAAATTTTCAAGAGTGCCAAAAATATTTGAATTACTTGATATGAAGTGAATGTTGCCATCTGAAAAAATTCAGAAAAATATAGGTTCACATTCGAATATTCAAATTTTGGAATAGTCCTATTCGGCTGACATATTAAACAGTTCTGTGGACATAATATGAGGATCTCCCTGGCGAAGTAGAAACATATCTATCGAATAGAGAAGATTCAGCTAAGGTTTTAGTACATCCAAATTCCAATTTCAGCTACCCCTTATCTCTTACTGTTTTCGATATTCTCATACAGACTTGTTGGCCCGACGGAGAATCGAACCCCGGTCTTCCGCTTGAAAGGCGGACGTGCTAACTCCTACACTACCGAGAACACTTGAAGAGTTTCTCCATGTGAAAGTCCATCGAATCTTTCTTGTGAATTTGGAACATTCTGTTACGTCAGTGTCACTACTTTGGTTCGGTTTTGAAGGCCATCGTTTTTCGGAATTTCCTGCTGACGTTTCGCTGACGCGAGGAGCTAGCTTCTTCAGAGGCTCATACATCTTGGTATGACTCCGGTGGCTGGGTATTACGACTTCGTAAAGCATATTTATATGGATTCAGGTAATTGGAGTCCTGAATACTTCATCTGGATTCGGAGAATTTTCATTAGTTTTAATTGCCGTAATTACTTATACCTGTTGTCATGATGTTCGTTATTCCTGAACTTTTCCCACTGGGATTCCGTATTCGGTCGAGGTTCACAGCTTCTTCTTTGCTGTTTGAATTTTCCGTGTGTTTGTGTATCTCTATTGCCTCCCGTATCAGTCGGCAGTGGTGTCGGCTGCTTTAAAATATGCTTCACGAATCGTAATACCCAGTCATCGGAGTCAAACTCAAGATGTATGAGCCTCTGGAGGAGCTAGCCACTCGCGCCAGACCTTCAAACCCGAACCAAAGTATTGACACTGAAAACCTCGGCCGCGAAAGCCTAAACCATTTTGTAATTCTTTTACGTCCTCGCCTGAGCGTGATCGGGACTTTTTACAGAAAATCAGTATTATCGTTGTCGACCTTGTCAAATATTTAGAAACAATTCATACATCTGGGTCAGCCCACATAATGAATTTGTTCCCCGAAAAACAGTAGTTGCGTGCTACGCAAGAATATGGTACGAACGGTGATTACCACACTAAAAATTCACAACACGTTGCTTATCTTAGACCGCAATCAATGAATATGCACGATGCTATGATAACAGACACACTTTTGTATGGTGCGTGAGGATTTTATAATGAAGACGAAGTCCTTGCGGATATATGATTCGTTTTCCCAATTATCTGAAAGGAAAAAATGTACAATGAATGCTCAAATTTTCCAAAATCAAAGAACAGTCGACAACATTATGACAAAAGTATGAATGGTAATGGTTCGGACTTCCATTGCCTATATTATTAACTTTATTGAAACCTGTTGCTAAGAACGAAACGATACCTCAATTTTATTGTCACAATATTATTTCATTTATTTCTTTATTAAAAAATTTTTTTGGGTAATATTTCAAATTCGATATCTCGATATTTTCTGTAACATTATTTTCTGTGATCAATCAATACTTAATCTCACTATTTACCAAAAAATCCATCTCAACCTCTCGTTTGAGATTTGATTTTTCTTACTCGATTTGAATTTTTCATCCTTTCGTACTTAGCCATAGGTTTCAATAGAGTTAATATCATAGACAATGGAAGTCCGAACCATTCAGCCAGGAACATTGTTAGCCACATTCAAGCAAACGATGAAAAAAGTATGTTAATATTCAAATTGATTTCAGTAAGTCATACGAGATATCTGCAAGTATGCCCCAAGGCACAGTGTTAATGCCAAGACTTCACTTCATCTGCACTCACAATAAAAATCTCTGAAAGAAATAACTGCAGGAATCTCCTTGTGGTACAGCAATAAGATACACAGGAAATGAATGAAAACTCTCCAAACCTCTGGATAGGCTTATAGTGGTTTAACCTGACAGTACTCTTCATACTAGTTGCCCCTCTAGAGTCCCCGTATCAGCACGAGGACAAAAATGCAGAGAAGCATTAGCGTTAATTATATCAACGATGACTAAGCGAAAATAATCGAATGGGCTAACATCAACTTGGTGGAATTTAGTGCTGGGAAAACCCAGACATGTCCCTCCTCGAAGGAAGCCGATCTATCTTTATATAATTTTCAGACTATTCCTACGAAGTCGAATATTTCGATGCTAGGAATTACGATCAGTGATAATCTCTCATACGGAAAGCAACTGAGATCGATCGCTAATCGTGCTTCCCGGAAGCATAGATTTCTATTTACGGCCTGGCCTCTCTTGGATTACAGTTCTCATTTGTGGGGCTCGGCACCGAAACATTCATTTAAGCTTCTTGGTCCACTTTATGAAGATATTTGATTTTACTTCATGACTTCGTAATGAATTTGAATGAATCAAATAGTTTTACCAAAAAAAGCAAAAATCAAGATTCGAATAATAAATTTGAATTGACGAATTATTATTTATTAGTCACTTTTGAAATAATGACTCTTGGGTAGTGGTATTAGTTCGGACTTCCATTGTCTATATAATCAATATTATTGACACCTGTTACTAAGCAAAAAAGACAAAAAATCATAAAGATACGAATCGAAAAAGGCAATTTTTATTGTTTCGACCAAAGAATCTATTTTAACATTTTTTGTTGCCTTATTCGATTTGTATTTTTATAAGTTTTTTGTCTTTTTTGTTCAGGAAATGGTTTTAATAGAGTTAAGAATATATACGATGGAAGTCCGAACCAATACCACTCACTGAGGATCATTTTCAACCACATTCAAGTAGATTATTGTGTACTTGGTGCTTTAATCATTTTAAAATAATGTTTGTGTGGTATTTGTTGGCAAGGCCCATCCAGGTCATTTTCAATCTTTCCCTAATTAGTGGAGTTTTCCCAAGTTTCTGGAAAAACAGCTACGTCACCTCAATATTCAAAACAGGTAACCGTGAAGATATTGAAAATTACAGGGGTGTATGTGTTCAGTCCACTATACACAAAATGTTAGACAACATGGTATCGACTTTTTGTCGTTGGTTTGATAGGGTTAGTCATAAGGTATTGATTCGAAAACTGTTGGATATGAATATCTCAGTAGTGACATGGTTACAGAGTTTCCTCACCGATCGGTTTCAATGTGTACGCATTAATAATAATCTTTCATCTGCATTTCCTGTACTATCTGACGTCCCCCAAGGGTCCCATTGCGGGCCGTTATTTTTCAATATCTTTGTAAACGACCTAAATAATTATATTGTTCATTCTCACTTCCTTCTATATGCTGAAGATCTAAAAATTAACCGTGAAATCAATAACTCGTTAGACACTCTCCTTTTACTAAGTGATTTAGATAATTCCATTTATTGGACATCTTTGAACATGCTGTATGTTAATGTCGAAATGTGTTTCTGCATTACTTTTTCCCGACGGAATATTCAAGTTAACAGTGAATATGCAATTGGTGAGCTTAACTTAGTACAGAAAGTGAATGCTAAAGATCTGGACATATCGCTAGACTCATCCTTAAATTTTATATCACATATTGAAAATATAGTGAATTCGGCTCTCAAAACCCTCGGCTCTATTACTCGAAACAACCTCCACTTTTCTTCTGGAACATTAAAGAAACTTTATTTTACATTAGTTCGGCCAATTTTGGAATATGGATCTATAGTATGGTCACCAAGTTATGCCGTTCATAACAAACTGATAGAAAAAGTTCAAAATATTTTTTTGAGAATTTATTCATATCGTAGGAATAAATACACAGTGTTCCACACTAATGCAGACTTGACCTCAGATCTCAATCTATGGAATCTTAGTGACCGCAGAAAAATGTTGGATCAGATGAACTAGTCAACGGCAGTGTTGATTGTCCACGATTACTGAGACAGTTGAATCTGAATACTTTATCAATGACACGTAATCCTCCTCTGTTCCGGATTCCATTCCACACAACTAATTATGAAATGAACAGTCCTTTAACCAGATTACAAAGTATATAATGACCTACAAGATAGGGTTGACATATTTTATTCATACACGTGCAAACTTCAGGAAGACATTACTTCAGATTTTGTAATTTACTATGTACATAACTTGTGTTTGTTTGTGATTTTTGTTTTATTCTATGTTACCATTTTTCCATGTTCACATATGTATTGTAATGACTTTTAGATAAAATTGGAGTTATCCGTTGAAATAAATAAATAAATAATAAATAAATAAATAAAATATAGTGAGACGTGAGTATTACCTTCGATTATCAGGGCTGTTACTCTAAAAAGCAATAATTTGCCTGATATGATCAAATATTGCCAAAATTTTCAAGAGTGCCAAAAATATTTGAATTACTTGATATGAAGTGAATGTTGCCATCTGAAAAAATTTAGAACAATATAGGTTCACATTCGAATATTCAAATTTTGGAATAGTCCTATTCGGCTGACATATTAAACAGTTCTGTGGACATAATCTGAGGATCTCCCTGGCGAAGTAGAAACATATCTATTGAATAGAGAAGATTCAACTAAGGTTTTAGTACATCCAAATTCCAATTTCAGCTACCCCCTATCTCTTACTGTTTTCGATATTCTCATACAGAGACTTGTTGGCCCGACGGAGAATCGAACCCCGGTCTTCCGCTTGAAAGGCGGACGTGCTAACTCCTACACTACCGAGAACACTTGAAGAGTTTCTCCATGTGAAAGTCCTTCGAATCTTTCTTGTGAATTCGGAACATTCTGTTACGTCAGTGTCACTACTTTGGTTCGGTTTTGAAGGCCATCGTTTTCCGGAATTTCCTGCTGACGTTTCGCTGACGCGAGGAGCTAGCTTCTTCAGAGGCTCATACATCTTGGTATGACTCCGGTGGCTGGGTATTACGACTTCGTAAAGCATATTTATATTGATTCAGGTAATTGGAGTCCTAAATACTTCACCTGGATTCGGAGAATTTTCATTAGTTTTAATTGCCGTAATTACTTTATCCGGGTTCGGAGAATTATCATCAGTATTAATTGCCGCAATACCTGCTGTCATGATGTTCGTTATTCCTGAACTTTTTACACTGGGATTCCGTATTCGGTCGAGGTTCACAGCATCTTCTTTGCTGTTTGAAATTATCCGTGTGTTTGTGGATCTCTATTGCCTCCCGTATCAGTCGGCAGTGGTGACGGCTGCTCTAAAATATGCTTCATCGGAGTCAAACTCAAGATGTATGAGCCTCTGGAGGAGCTAGCCACTCGCGCTAGACCTTCAAACCCGAACCAAAGTATTGACACTGAAAACCTCGGCCGCGAAAGCCTAAACCATTTTGTAATTCTTTTACGTCCTCGCCTAAGCGTGATCGGAACTTTTCACAGAAAATCAGTATTATCGTTGTTGACCTTGTCAAATATTTAGAAACAATTCATATATCTGGGTCAGCCCACCTAATGAATTTGTTCCCCGAAAAACAGTAGTTAAGTGCTACGCAAGAATATGGTACGAACGGTGATTACCACACTAAAAATTCACAACACGTTGCTTATCTTCGACCGCAATCAATAAATATGCACGATGCCATGATAACCGAAACACTTTTGTATGGTGCGTGAGGATTTTATAATGAAGACGAAGTCCTTGCGGTTATATGATTCGTTTTCCCAATTATCTGAAAGAAAAAATGTACAATGAATGCTGTAATTTCCCAAAATCAAGGAACAGTCGACAAAATTATGAAAAAAGTATGAATGGTAATGGTTCGGACTTCCATTGCCTATATTATCAACTCTATTGAAACCTGTTGCTAAGAACGAAACGATACCTACATTTTCTTGTCACAATATTATTTCATTTATTTCTTCAGTTAAAAATTTTTTGACCAATATTTCATATTCGATAGGCATTTCGATTTTTTTGTAACAACATTATTTTCTTCGATCAATCAATCCTTAATTTTATTATTGACCAAAACTCCATTTCAACCCATAGTTTGGGACTTTATTTTTCCTACTTTATTCGTATTTTTTATCCCTTCGTTCTTAGCAACAGGTTTGAGAGTTAATAATATAGACAATGGAATTCCGAGCCATTACCATTCAGCAAAGAACATTGTAAGCCACATTCAAGCAAACGATAAAAAAAGTATGTAAATATTCAAATTGATTTCAGTAAGTCATACGAGATATCTGCATGTATTCCCCAAAGCACAGTGTTAATGCCAAGACTTCTCTTCATCTGCACTCACAATAAATATCTCTGAAAGAAATAAGTACAGGAATCTCCTTGTGGTACAGCAATAAGATACACAGGAAATGAATTAAAATTCTCCAAACCTCTGGATAGACTTATAATGGTTTAACCTGACAGTACTCTTCATACTAGTTGCCTCTCTAGAGTCCCCGTATCAACACGAGGACAAAAATGCAGAGAAGCATTAGCGTTAATTATATCAACGATGACCAAGCGAAAATAATCGAATGGGCTAACATAAACTTGGTGGAATTTAGTGCTGGGAAAACCCAGACATGTCCCTCCTCGAAGGAAGCCGATCTATCTTTATATAATTTTCAGACTATTCCTACGAAGTCGAATATTTCGATGCTAGGAATTACGATCAGTGATAATCTCTCACACGGAAAGCAACTGAGGTCGATCGCTAATCGTGCTTCCCGGAAGCATAGATTTCTATTTACGGCCTGGCCTCTCTTGGATTACAGTTCTCATTTGTGGGGCTCGGCACCGAAACATTCATTTAAGCTTCTTGGTCCTATTCAGAGAAAGGCAATTCGTCTTGTTAGTGATTCTTTCCTCAGAAACTCTTTTACTTCGTTGCAGCATCGTAGAAAGATTGGAGACTTGTCTCTACTCTTTTGATATTTTCATGGTCGGTACTCTTCCGCATTGTAGTCAATAGTTCCACCCATGGCAGTATCAACACGGATGACCTGACTAGTACAGAATTCCCACCCCTTGGTTGTGAGCTTGAAGACTCGTCGAACCTTTCTTGTTTACGAATCTTTTTTCAATAGAACGTCCGAACTCTATAACTCCTTGCCCAGGGAGGTATTTCCTGAGGCTCACCAACTTCAAAAATTCAAAGTTAATTATAATCAACTCGTATCTCCTGTCCCGTGATACACGCGTTGTTCTTTGAACATTATACGGCTTCCGTTTCGTGTGAATTTGTATACAAAAAACTGTAAACTGGCATGCAGAAATCGATATCATTAGTGTAGTGATTGAACGTTGAGATTGGAACCTTTGGTGTAAAATTTGAAACTTTTCTCAGAGATCAATTAGCCTAACACCAAACTGAAATTTTGTACACTCGACGTTAACCTTGTTAGCGAAACGCGCGTCGAGTGCAAAAATATCAGTTTGGTGTTACGGTAATTGATCTCTAAGAAAAGTTTCATCATTAGTGATGTTTCACCCTGTATACAGGAAAAGTAATGGTCTTCAGGCTACACAATTAGTCGTAATTTCAAAAGAATTGAGAAAAATAAATCTCTCAACATCGAATGGATTTTCCATGGAAACACAGCAGTCTCCTTATTTGCCATATTGTTAAATTGAAAGTCGATGGAAACCAAAACTGTGTCGCAATGATAGCATCACCCCTCAGACCCATTTTTCATTTCAGAAAATTCACTTTCTCTGTCGTCACGACATCTGAGAAATAGCGAATTGACAAAGTTCTCTCCGGGGAAGGGTTGTTAACCTGTACAGAATGTTTGAAAAGTTGTTGTCATAGCAGCGAAATTGATCAAATACAAGATATAGTTTTCCCGCATGGTTCGCGGTTTTCCATTTCATTGTTCAGAACGCGCTATTGACTCAGTAGTGAATTTACGTTTGTGTTGGTATTTGCCTTTGTTCTCTGGGGGAGTCTTTTCACGACAAAAGGTAAGAGATTTGAAGTGATGTGAGACATGAAGATATCAATTCAAATTTTCATCAACCCCAAAATCGTCACTTCTATTTATAGATTTCTAGTGTTCAACAGTTGTTCATTTCACGATACAATTTTCAAGTATGACACAACGTTTTGAATGTTCAGAAATATATGAAAAGTTTTGAAGAAAAAGAATCGAAAAGCTACGACTTTTGAAAAGATTATTTTTTTCATACTCAGAAGTTCTACTGAGATAAGCCAAACAAATTTATTGAGGTATTGTAGAAGTTGATTGCATACTCCTCGTTTATAATTTCGATATCAGTATCGTTTCACCTATTGTATATAGGCGATCGAACACAGTGGTTGAGGTGTCTCAAACATTTGAAATATGTCTGAGTAATCGACAGACATACTTCCAATCCCAATAATGAGAAATTGATAGCAGCTATTCTGTCACAACAAACAGATGAAGGAAATACTTTTGAGTAGATTTTCTACATGATCATCTGTCAGATATATCAATGCCCTTCTTGGTATTTACAAGGAGAGTAGTTATCATATCATTAATATTCAGAATGAGTAACGGTCGTTTGAAAACAGTATTTTTCATATTTGAAGACTACCCATGCCCGTCAAAATGAAGGTATTAGGTCTCGTGATACCTCCATAATACTTCAAATTTATAGCACATTTGATCTATAAGGTCAATTAGTCCAGTCTATGACCATTTTCCCGTGTATTTATTCCATACAGCACCGATTCGCATGAAAATTTGGATTCAGGATCTACATATCCTCTTTTTCAAAATCTACCTAGGGGTGGATACCACCCCTTCTTGAGGGTAAATTTTTTTTTATTGGAAATAAGTGCGGAAATCAATAGATTGACTGATTCTAAGAACTTCTTGTTCAATGAAGTTTTTTCTGAAAAGCAATACTTTTCGACTCATTCGCGAGTGAAATTGTCAGTTTTCAGCCAAAAAAAAAGGTTTTGAGATCCTTTTTCGCGGATAACTGGAAAAATATGCCTCTAATCGAAAAACCTGCGGAAAGCAGAATTATAGCTTTTGAAATAACAAAGGCGATCGTTCATTTGTGATGTATGCAAACCCACTACAAACTGAATAATTGCTTGTTGAAAGTTGATTGGTATTTTCAAACGTCAAAATGGAAAGTTTCTACGTACAATAACCAGAAACCAATGCATTTTTCGGGAAAAACTCATTGGACCTTTTTTAAAGTCCTTCAGAAATCCTTCATTTTTGTTACCCATAAAAGTTTCTAGCATCAAAACTGACCGAGGTAAGAAGGGAATAATATTGAATCCTTTTTTTTATGAAAAAAAAGATGTGAATAACTCATCTTCTCTGCCCCCCCCCCCATTCGAAAAAAATCGTTGTTACTCCATAATTCACTTCATTCATGTTCTTATAGTGGGTACTGAGTTTTTCATCAATTGAAAATACGTAGTTTTGGAAAAAATTGAGATTGAAGAGAAAAAATCATATACGTTATTCAGCGAAAAATCAGCATTTCTTCGAAATAACTCGAAAAGTATTGATCACATGCAAAATTTTCTGGAGTACAAAATTGAAGTTTAGAGTGAGTTATAGCCAGTTAAATATTTTGAGGGTTCGCGCAGAGTACCTTTTTTGAGCCCTTTCAGCATGAACCGTTTCAAAAATATGATCTGAAACAAAAAATCATGTAAATGAGCTTATAGCTCTTGAAAAAAGCTACAAAATACTATTTTGGTGGATTTCATTGCTCAAAGACTAAGCGAGTTATGTATATATATATATATATATATATATATATATATATATATATATATATATATATATATATATATATATATATATATATATAGTTTTTATTGTCTATCAAGGTTAATTCAACGTATTAACAAATGTAACTAACATTTTGTAATTTTTTTGAATGGGGTAGTTTTCACCTCTGATGAATAAAAATCAACCCCAGGCACAACCTCAACTTTGAATTAGATGGTAGATAGAAGCTAAATCTCAATTAAATGCAAATAGATACTGAATAAGTTGAATAACTGCCAAATAACAAGTTAATTATTATTTTCTGATGATATTCTGTCATAAGGGGGGGTGTCAAGGGCTGACACTGATTACTGAACCATAAATTATATTGAAAATTATCAATTGATTGATTATACTGATATAAATATTATTTCGGTTTATTACATGCTGGAGCATCTAAAATTTTGATATTTTTTCCCGAATATGGGTGGTTTCTACCCCGCCCTCTAAAAAAGCAACCCTCGGCACAGGGTAGATTTTAAAATGAAGGTAAGTAGAATCTATTTCCAAATTTTCATATGAATCGGTGCTTTATGGGATAAATACACAGTTTACACTTTTTTTACCGTCATAGACTGGAGTAAATGTGGAATCCACGCTCAATTCAGAACACAAAAAAATCGTTACCTCTATTTTTCAAATGAAACGAAGTGTTCGAATACCGGATTCTGATATACTAGGACAGAGAAACCTATTGAAAAATGTTCGATTTTCCCAGAATCTAAAATCAAAATATTTTATCACAAGTGTCACAAATATTGACCCACGCTTTCGATATATTTCGAGGAATATTCTACTTCTATGATTGAATCTTTCAATTTTGTCAACAATGCGTCGATTCGTTTCTTACTCATATGTACTGACACTCGTATTTCATCATTATAATTTCGCAAGAGAAACTGCATATATTCACTTTGTGTACTAGTTGCTAGATAGTTTTCCAGACGGACTACTCAATTTTTATTGTGGCTGCTCAAACTTTTCTGCTGTTCTCAGGAGGGTCGAAGACCAAAGATCGAGAAAGAGATTTATAAAAAGTGTGTTTCACCAAATCTCTTCAACGTATAATCAGATGAGTGAAAATCATTGACTGATTCTCTTACTCTGTAATGAATTACATTCGGCATAAATGAAAAAAACAGTTTATTCACGAACCGATTGTTCTACTTTAAAATAAATACAGATTATGTAATTCTGAACAAACCTCATCATCTTGATATCTGACGCACAAAAAATATACAATATTTTGTTCCACTAGTTTATTAATGTTTACATTGCCTAATTTCCGACTACATAATTGTGTACTTCATGCCCAGGTGGCCAAGGAGTCTACTTTCTGGCCCACTGAGGCAAAAATTCACTGCAATAGAATAATATATTATTCAACGAACGTATAATGCCGGCTATTAATCTCGAGGTGAAGTTTACGACCACGAGCCGCAGGCGAGTGGCCTAAATCACTGAGAGAATAATATTCATTATACGCGAGTAGAATACTATATAGAATTTGTTGAAATTTTTTCGTTGGAAAATGTTGTTACATTAATACATATTTTCAGAAACACTATCATTTCATTCTAACAAATATTTCATACAATACTGTTGACAGGTTTGAATCAAATTTGATTGGGTTCAAAAGCTATTTCGATATCACACGCACATTCAAAGTTGCTGACAGCTCAGTGTAGATGTTCCTTGCCTTTTTTTTATATGTAGGTACAGAACTGAATGAAAAATATTTGGTGGTTTACACGATGGAATTTTAAAAACCGATTGTTTGTAAAAAACAATATAATATCATAGCTAAATCAAGGAAGTATTTAACAGCAATGAATAATGACTCATTACTCACTAGTGAATAATAGGTGTAATTAAAATTCAGGAAACAGACGTGTAATGGGTCCATTATATAATAGTCGTGGATAAAACAACTAAAACCACAAATTTTGTATGAATCATTGGAATCGATTATATTATTAATACCTTCGGACGACGTGTATACTCGACTTTGTAAGGTCGTCGGCCATACTCACCCACTTTATCCCCTCTCATCTTGTGAATATGCTTCGATTTGAATTTTCGAAACTCACCTGAAATCTATATGAAAGGTTCGATTCATTGACATTACAACTAATGGACTGGCCATTATGAAATTTTTCCAAATATCACGATGCAGAATACATTAGAGCAGAGAGACAGGATATGCACATTGAAGTGATACTGTGAAGGACAGGATGGTAATTCTATAATTTAATCACTCTATTCTTCTTGATTCCTCATTATCTGCTACATTGAGGAAGGAATATGCTTAGAGGTTACAGTTGAAGTATTCTATCTTGCTCAGTCCGCAGTCCTCTCTCTCTTAGGGTCAGTCCATAAGTTTTTATGTCTATGGTTCAGTTCAATTCAATAAGAAGCCCTCCAAGATGTTGTTATATATTCTTCGTTTATCAAAACTCCAAACAACACCAAACTGCTTTTATTACAACTCTTTGTCACAACAGAATACAATCACTTAAATTGCTCCACTAACTTTCCGACGCTCGGTACTAAAACTCTCTGTAATAGAAATTCTCTACTTCGACTTCTGCACTTAGCAATAACAAAGGTTTCTTCAATAAAAACTCTGTAGAACTCTCCGCCTCTCCACTAAGCTCAAAACTCTGACAACTATCTCTGAATAGATTCTGCTCAACTCTCTCTGCAAATAAACTGTTCCCTCCTCGATGAAGTGTCTTCTTATATACCTGCGTACGCCTATGGAGAATCTTCGAGTCAAATCTCCGTGATCGAATATTCCACGCCTGACGAGAGTTCCTGGAAAGATGACGTTCGCTCTTCGACCACTCATATTATTCTGCGTTTATGAGCGACAGGGCCGGCGCTAGGTCATTTCGTAACAATATTTTCAAAAGGTACGTAGTTCAATTGAATTCTCATGAATTTATCGGGCGACTGAGATTTCAATACAGATAGATAAACGTGGACTATGCTCTCCAGAGTAAACATATATAAGCTCCAATTTCAACGTCGATACATTATTTCATTGATTCTCATTTTTACTTTCATTCATGTGTTATATGATATTTATTCTACCAAGTATATGTTTACTTTTCATGTCTAGGTTATATGATTTTTATATTATGTCTGTTCACATGAATATATTTTCAATTCATTTATCTTCTGAACATCGATTCATTCATCTTATTTTGAACAGAAATACATATATTTTGAAATGGTCTCTAATTTTAACAATCATTCTTGAGGCATGTAATTCCAGTGGACATTTCCTATCAGTTGTGAAACGGTTGGAGGAGAGAAATATATTTTTTTAAATTTTCATGAAGCCACTGGTTGGCATGGAAGGAGTTGGCATGATTTGATGTTATGAAATATTTACTAGCTACTCAAAA
Organism: Zygogramma bicolorata; assembly: GCA_032362365.1. NCBI lineage: Eukaryota > Metazoa > Arthropoda > Insecta > Coleoptera > Chrysomelidae > Zygogramma > Zygogramma bicolorata. The sequence continues at coordinate 4,766,616 of JAVJAQ010003800.1, read as the reverse complement.
CCTTACTGTGTGAAATAGAAAGTGATAATAGAATTAATAGCGAAACAGACACATGAAACCTACTACAAAATTCAATAAGTGCTCTCATGGTACAGATCTGCAACCACTAGCACTCGTGAAATTCTATTTTGAATTCAACAGATTGATAGTTTTGTTCTGTTTCTTCAAACATTCCTGATTAGGTTTCCATCTTATATGTTCGTTCAATTTCAAATAGATTAATTTCTCTTCTATTCGCACCAAAGATATTCCGTTAATCGAACTAAAAATCATGGCTAATGACTTATTTCTTCCTAGACGTATGGCTGCATCCTGAAAATCAGTCTATGTATATTAATTAACCTTCATGAAGCTTTAATTATACTTGGTGTAATATAACAACCTCCGAAATACTGGTTTCTGGTGTTTCATAGAACATATTTGGTATTCGCTGAAGGATACTGTACACAACGTTCGAACCAGAATCTAATAACAGAAATATTGTTATTTGAAGAAATCCTAGAAACCATATATATTTACTAGAAATGGAGGGCTAACTATAAGGCCTTTTGATATTGATGGTATTACGTATCGTCCTTGTTTGGAACCTGCATTATTATTCGTTTCATAAACACCATGCTGGTTGTTCCAAAACCACGATTTCATTATGTAACAACAATGAATACGCCAGTCTGTGAATTCGCATTTCAGATTAAAAAATTCCAAGCTATTTACAAATATCGATATGTTGGAAATTCAGGTCATTAGGTCTATGTAGAAATAATTACAAAAGGAATAGAAAGCAAATACTCTGGTTGGATTTTCTATACACAAATGTTTCGAGGCTTGATCTCACAAGTGTTGATCGCTTCTGTGAAGATAATACCAAATATTTTGGAATATGAAAACGAAAACATTGAAACAACAGAACTATTTGTCAACAGATATTGTTTTTTTCTTCATTTGACTGAACTAGCCCAGTCACCAAAAACAGTAACTCATCTAACAACTATGAAGTCACATGCACATGGAACAATGGAAAGGCACATGTCAACTACCAGATGGCATACCCGCTGCTATACCCCCCTGTTATCGAACATTCTTCGGGATATATGTTTTCAAGAATGAACCTCACTCTTTACCAAGGATTTTTTGTGTTCTGCGAAGATCTGGTTCAGCACTCACTCTATTTCTACTGAATATCAAGGTTTTTTATGAACGCAATCTGGTCGAATTCATATTGCCTTCATTTTCCAAGCTTCAATAATAGATGGCAAAACTAATATAAGTGATGTGTCTGGAAATTGGATGTTATTAATCAGAACACGAGTTCGTTTGCTCATAGAAAAATGATCTTACAATATTTCATATGTCTGAAGGAGAATTGTTCGTGCCTCTGCCGTTCCTTTCTCGTGCAATTATTTGCCAATAGTAATAAAAAAATATTCAGTGCAACTCATGTGTTCCCTTCTCCGTGTTGGTTTCTACCTTTCTATAACTTTTTCACATATTCATTCAGAGTCCAATGAAATTCAGTGGAAATGATATCGGAAATGTACATTTAAATAATAGAAACTACCGCAAAACCTTATGTTTAATACGGATGATCTATCCAGGGCTATTCTTGACAAAAAATAATGATCCATTTCCTGATGAACTATTTTTTGATAATATGATCACTCGTTTGTTGCTTTGATCCGAGAACACGAACTTAGCGGACTTATTTTTCATGGCATGGAAATTGGTTGAGAAATTATTCATGAGAACTATGATTTCCATACACTCGTTTCCATTTAACCCATGTACACAAACATAATGACCCTAACTGGCGGAAGCACTTATCTTGGCAATGAGAACAGTGTAGGTAGAGCCTTGAACTATTGAAAGAAAAAATGAAAGTGGGTCGAGATTATATCGAATATTCTTCCAAATGGAAGTAGACAAACCCTCGTTTGAAGTCGGTTACTATTTCAGTGGTTAGAGTGAAACTTCAGCTCATTGAAATTCATCTTCAAACTTGATGAATGATTTTCCATACATCACTCGAATGATCTCTTGATGTATTTCGTCAAATACTCCTCTATGGTGCCAGCTTTAAATAATCCTGAATTAATCATTTCGAACAAATCGTCTCTAAATTCCAATAGTTTTTGTTTCTTCTGTGGCTTTTCATACCTATACATTTTTGTTTCTTCTTCTGAAAGAAGGAATCTGCTCGAATGTTGTTGAACCAATGTACAATACAAATCTTCAGGATATTTTCGAATGGAGGAAACGCTCACAGAAGTATTCAATTCTTTCTTTCTTTTTTCAACGAATATCCCAGATTCCTAGGAAATATCGTTTGAGAGCTTTCGCGAGCAAGGGCTACTTGGGACCTAAAGCTTACGAAGTGAAATCCGAAGCACTCTGACTCCTTGACTGGTCCCCAAGCAAGAAACTCAGAAAATTGCGGTACTGCCTCCTCTCTTCTCTCAACTTTTCGAGACGACAGGGGTATCAACCTTTTTTTTCAAATGGAAGAAGTTTGTGGCATAAACAAGTGTTAGTTATAAAGTTTTGGAACTCACTCAACTAAGTATTAGAAACTCCCTTTCCATTGGAAAAACAGTTGATACTGCCCGTTCGGCAGCGAGTAACGTCACACTACCCTTTTTTCCACCAGAAAGTACTAAAATTGATCTTTTCACGTGAACTTCGTCAAATTCTGATATCTTGTTCCGTTCAGAAGTTAAGAGGGGAAAAGTACTTTTTACGGCCGCATTGTATAAAAGATTTTTTAATTGGTGTTACTAGTTCATTACTGCTATTATGGTTGAGCTGAAGCTTTCCCTCCTCTCACTTGCAGTTGTAGGCATATAAACTCAGGTATGAAAAAAAAATATCATGTCTACCATTTTGAAATTGAATGTTCACCACAACTAGACATTTTCAACAATCATTATTACCACACAACCCTCGTTTGTGGAAAATTTTACGTTGATACACAAATATGAATCAGCGCCTCTAATTCATGCATAAACAATACTTATATTTCATTTGTTAACATTCAACAAAATTTGCCCCCATTCTGTACGAATTACAAGTTTATTGACGTCATATGGCGCTTGCCAGAAAAAGAATGGTTAAACATCTTTGACTCGGTTAAATATGTTGTCAAAAGATTATCTGGTCCTCGAACATTCATTTTCTGCATTGTCATCTTTTTGTCGAAAAACAGGGACGGCTCCATACATTCATACATGAATGTTGTGGATACTGAAATCATCCACATAACCTATGCCTTAAAAATAAAACAGGTCCAATTTAGTTGAGTGCGGGAAATTTGAGGACAAAAATTGAAGAAATTTCTATTTCCGTAGTCTCAGAAATGTTAATATGGTTCGTCATTTCAATTCATATGGAATCCTGAACATATGGACTGAGAATAGATATAAATGGTGAGGAAAATATTGGAAATCTGTGTATTCTCATTTTTTAATGATCAAATTAAAAAAGAGAAAATACTTTGAGTAGTACGTGTCACACCAGCGCAACACTTGCATTACAATTTTGGACCCATTGGCCTCTCGTCAGTACAAGGTAGTTATCAATCAATATCTCCAAAGTCGTTAATTTCCTTCAATTCAAAATTTGTCTTTTTCGCACTTTTTGGTGTATCATAGTCATGCAAGAAAATTTTGAATTATGGGAAACCAATGACTTTCGGGTTGTTGGTAGGAAACTACCTCACTTACCTTGATAATGAAAGGCTAATAAGCACGAAACCGGTCTGAATGTCTGTTCATTTCAAGAACTGGAATACAATAGTAAAATGAAACAATTTCGTCACTTGTATTACCAAAAACGTGTGAGAATTTTTCCTTTGTAAATTTGCCCACTAGCATCTATAGTATACTAATCAATACACTTTGTAGTAGTTGCCTTCAACTAAATAATGGGCTGCATAGATAGTTGAGATGAATTTGAACGCATTATCCAAAAATTATCATCCAAAATATTTTGTCGGTCTCATCACATTTTGACACTACCAACCAAAAATTTCCTATCTCGATAGAAATTTCAAAACGGCTCGAAAAAGGAGGCAGACTAGCTTCCAAACCATTTAATCTCCAAATTCATTAGAAGTTCGATATGTAACCGACGAAATAGCTGGTCAATTTCACTTATCCCATGTTTTTTTTGTTAAAAGAATTATCTCACGACCAGGAAACAGATTGTTTTTGTTAACAACAGATTCTCTAGTTCCAAGCCAGTTGCACACGGTGTTCCACAGGGTCAGTTCCCTTGTATTGTATTGTATGGATATGTAACGTGGCAAATAAAGTTCTATTATATTCTATTCCACGTACCGAGGCAAATTTACCAATTTGCCCTTAAAAAAGATATTATAAGAACTTCAATATTCTCTACCACCATTTTCAGGGATGAAAAAACCCTAAAAATAGATTTCATGCACAGATAAGTTATACTTATGCAATTTCAATAGCTTCAACAATGCCTCAACGACGTATGTTCAACGTAACTCAAAACAGAAAGCCCTTATGTTAGGTGAACGTGTACAATCCAAAATATTGTAGGCCGATTCATTTAGACCTGTTATTCCAGACAATACAGCATTGCTGTTCGAATTGTATTATCTATAATCTAGAACGACCTTCTGATATCTGAAAAGTAGTAGTAATCACCAGAAGATGATGTCTGATAAAAGTAACTTAACTCATTTTGAAATTTCTTCTGGAAATTTCTTACTGTTTTCTATAACCCTTTTTTTTCATTTCTTTCAATTCTCTTCATAAGTTTGTCTTTTAACTAACTGGCAAATCACGGTTGTCATGGATTATCCACTTTCATTGAAAACGAACATTATTTATTGATTTACCGAGATTTTCAACTTACCAAATATTTTCAGTCAATCAAAGTTAATTGTCATCAATTCGTCAACAAGTAAATACTTCCCCTTCCAATACCAAGCCAGATATTGTCTGAAATGAATGCTATGAAAGCAATTGTTTTTTTATTACAAGGTATTTCGACGTCATTCGAAATATTCCTACTCCGTTAGTTTTTAGTTGACTTCCTTTCCATGCACTTGCTCTCTTTTTTTAGGAGTGTTCTGGATTTGGGTTTCTGCTTGATTCAACAAATAACCTGAACTGCAAATTAGATGTCATCCAAAATTTCCATTTTGGTACTATGAAATATGTTAATACTGTCGGGAAGAATGGTAGGAATTGGGTCCTTCCTTGGGGTTAAAGTACCTCAGATGGTCTTTGTGATAACCAGGATGAAATCAGTTGGTTGAAACAAAAATATAAACATTATTGATTTACACATTCACTCAAAACGACAATCATTCATTATAAACCTATACTTACAAAATAAACACTCAACATCACTGGATGAACATTCCCGGGGGCAGAATGGCTTTACTGACTACATTTATGTTTATCTCTTCCTGTCCTAATCGTTCGAAGACCTATTTACTATTCCCCCATCAGAGCCACGACACTTATTATATAACACAATCGATTTGCTGGATATGATGTTCGTCAAAACAATTGAACGTGCATCAACCCATGGCAATGAATGTGTATATGTATGTCAATATTGCGACCTGATCAAGAAGATTTTTCATAACAGCCTTTCATTCGAAAATACAGCTATCATTGTTTGAAATATGACAATCCATGGGAGGCTTCATTTATTAAGTAATAACTACAACTAACCCGATGAAGTCATTGTTTTATCAGGTAAAAAAAAGACATAGAACGATGTACCTCATTGTTCTATCAAGAACAGTTGAGATAGAGAAGTTTTGTGTTATAGCCGTAGAAATTAAAAATATGTTGTTTTTATCTCTGATGGTGTTGATGTATGGCAATAGTTTGATCGATATGTGTCAGATGTAATTCAATATCCAGCGTGCATTAGCCGAGGATTTTGCTGTTTTCTTAAGTACTTCTACCAAATAATAATCAGTCTCGGGAGATTCACTAGAGAGGCACGGTATTAAGAATAATTCCGAGATATTCTCTACTTTGCTTACTATAACCACAATAGTGTTTTTGTAAAAGTATTTCCGGAACATTTGTACTCAGTCTTCCCTCAGTTGCAACATGAATGGAGTTGTTTTTAACCACAAACGAGCACAGAGTATATTAGATAAAAACCATTCTTCACCTATTAATAATATCAAGGAAAATGAACTTCGGAATACCACCACTCTTCTTGATGATCCTTAACAGAATCAGAAAGAAGTATTACGATTCAGTGATATCGAAATGAGCAATAGAATTTAACAGACTTCTTTAGGAATAATCACTAACTATATCATACAAAACAGTTCCAAATATAACTCCAATATCAACTGGGACATCCATTTCAACAACAATCCCTTATTTTGTTTCTACAAATAACAATTATTGATTCTGGACAAAACTGGGACAAAACATCGATTAGGAGCAAATATACATCGTCATATAAAGAGAGTGGATGAAAATCAGATATAACAGTTCTGATCAATTGGAACTATCTGTAATCGGTCACGAAAAACTTATTTGTTCTAACGATTATTTCATCCTATTTCTAAAATAGTGTCCTGGCAACGATTCACTCTCACAAATTGTTATCTGCGTGAGTTTCTACCGCTTTCTTTCCATCGCTGATCAGCTGAACATATCAGGTTTCGTTTGGGAATCATATTCCTTCATACAAAGTCTTATTCTGTGATTCATTCCCCTAACAAGGCATTTCCCAATGATTGACGGTGAACAAACGAATCATGACTCAGTTATCATGATACAAGTGCGGAAATGGCTATACAAGTCACCGACCAACCGACTAATGATGTTTGAACTGAGGGAAATATGGAAGTTGCATATGAGTTTTCTTATAAAATATGAGTACAACTTCTTGGTAATCCAGAAGATGAATTGGAAAACGCAAAAAAGTAATCTGTATAAATACCCTAGTATTCAGATAAAGTATCTATTTTCTTTTCCTGAAGATGCTAACCTTGTCAGTTTGGTGATAGGGTAACTGGCCTCTAGACGAAGTCTTGATGTATTGGTTTTCGTTGAATAGATGTTGATCAAACATGCCGTTGATTTTTCTCTATCCATTATGGTGAAGCATGACTGAAATTTCGACCACAACCAGTTTCAATAGAAGATCACTATTTTTTCTGCGTAATTTTTTCAGTTGCTGACCTACCGAAATGAATTTGAGTTGATACCAAAATCTATAAACGTGTGCAGATTCATCAACCACATAATAATGACTTTCGACAGTACTTAAGATCACTATTTTTCCATAATCTGCTTTTAAACCTTCTATCTCTTTCGTTAATGTTATTCTATTTGATTTTCAGCTCACAAATATTTTCGAAAGAAAATATTTCGTGAAGCAGTCAGAGCCAATCCTACCATGCGATGTCCACTTGTGATCGTTCTTTGTCATTGGTAGAAAGAAAGAAACTACAGTGGGCAAAAGAAAGAGGTAACCACAAAAAATATTCAACAGCCTGAACCTTCGTAAATAAAATATTTTCAGAGGAACTAGCGGCTTTATGTGCTCCTTGGGGTCCTGCATCGGATATCGAAAAAATTGAATATGACTCGAAACTCCCAATGGTTAAGGATCAACTCAGGAGGAATATAAAGGAGAACAGTCGAAGGGGCAGTCTTCCACCTCTCTATAAAAACCAGTTCAACTCGTATGATAGGTATATCATATGAAAGTTACCATATAGATCAACATTATAGGTTACCACTTCATTCTCCGATTGGAATTTCAAAAAATGTTTTTGAAATTATTTATTCCTCATATGGAATCTATTTATTTATACTTAGATGTATTTTACGTACTCAAAATTAATCTATATCACAACATAAATGCACTACCTTCGAAAATATCAATTCAATTCAAGAATAAAGTTAGCAAAGCGATGGCTGTCAAAAAAACTTGAGTTGCAACCATATGTACAAATGACTGCTGACAGACTTTTTGATGTTCAAAGCCAATTTTCTTCAAGAATCTTCATCAGAAAGTGTGTTTCGTTTGAATCATGTGATTTGATTAACTCGTCGATTTCTCAATAGTCTCTTGAGAGATAGGAGTACAGATGGGCCTTGGGGCGGTGGTTAATCATCTCTCTCACCTTACCTACAAAATCATATACAGTAGGTTGAAATTTTCATTCTTTTGTTCAAAACATCTACTAGAAATTCTCATTCACTTCCGAATTATCTTTTCTCAAAATATATTGCCGAATCAATGATCATTTTGTGAATGAATAAAAGTTGATGTGAATGAATAACTACTTAGAGAAGCATTTTGTATATCCATTATTCAATATATTTCAATTCAGAAATGTTTTTCTCCTGTCTCGAGTCATTTCCGACCCGTGCTCACTTTGTTGGATGTTAATTATATTTGTGATAGCAATAATTATATTGGGTAGTTCTTAGTATCAAGTTTTATCAGGTTCATCACAAGGCTCTGCCTTCTAGGCGCACTCGAAAGAGTATTTGATAGAAGTCGAAAATGTTATGAACTCTTTTTCCTCCCCGTTGGCCGATGCGTTTCAATAGAATACGAACACGACTTCCATCTATTCTTTTTGAGAATGTTAATGCAAAATTTGAAGTATATTGGACCAAGGCATCACCTTGTCCCATACAAACTTTGCCCCTGTTTTTCACCCCCATAGGGATCGAATATTGGGAAACTCTTTCTTATCGGATGCCTATGTCATACAAAAACACCCCCATCAAGTTTCAGTTCCCTACGATCAGCGGTTCAGGCTCTGTGTCGATCCGTGAGTCCGTTATTCAGGAAAAAGTCTTTTATATGTTTAGATTAACAAAAAATCCTTTGTAGTTAAATATGGAAGTTAGCTTTGTAGAACCATGGACTTTTTTCTTCAAGTATTTGAACTTTTTCATAAACTGAATGTTTTTTTAATTATGCCTTGCCCTAAATGTCATATTCCCTCATTTTCAGCATTTGCGGCATCTAAGCCCCTCTATTCAACTTCATCCTATATCTTCAGTATATTTCTTGTAGATTTTCCAAAAATGACTGCCATATCTCACATGCGATTCAGTTTCGGGAAAAACCATCATTATTTACATTCTTTCATTTTATCGACTATTATTTGTACTTGTTCTATCTTCTGTTTTTTAACCGTCAATATTTTCTTTTCATTTATTTCTCTCGGGACATTTGTCTTTGTTGCATCTTTTTTTCATATTTGTTTTTATTTTCATTTTCACTTCCATCTGTTTCATCTGTAGTAATTCCGTCATAGGTTTGACGTTCATTTGATGATTCTGTGAATGACTTTTACCTTTCGTTGCATCCTGCTGGAGAGTATGCGTTGAAGGATAGAGATTTTCTTGGATATAATATCTATGATTTTCCGAATCTGAAAATTCAAACTTTTCATTTCGACTTTTTATTACATTTAATTTCATCTTGCATTCAAGTCCAGTACCAAATTTTCTGCTACATGAGTCATTCTTTCTGAAGAACCGCTTCGAAATTCCGAGAAGTTCTCAAAAAATTTTCTCCAACTTTTCCGTGAACCTGAGTTATCCGAGTTGAGAAGAGACCGAAGGGAATTTGATTTTGATGTTTGATCTCTGAAACGAAATTAAAGTTATCGACTCCTTCATTTGTGCACACACAACAATCCTATATTCATTTTATTCTTCATGAATGATGTTTATATGATAACTGCAAACATGATGAGTATATTACATTTCTGGAATCGACTTGAGGATTAGATGGATACTCATAGAAAATCATGCACCCATGAAAATGTTCATCGTTGTCTTGTTTTCCAAAATGAATAATGTAAATATACATACACATCGCTAGGTATGAGAGAGAAAGAGAAGTTGGCGGTGAAACTTCCGGCTATGGAAGCGACAACCCCAATCACACCCCCGATCCTGCCCCTAATTGGAACCAATCAGGATACGAGTCATCTTCCAGCAGAGACGACAGGCCCAAATGGGGAGACAAAGGAGTTGGCGTGGGGAAATTTTGGCAACCCAAGGAAGAATCCTTCGACAAGTCTGCGGTCAACGAGCCTCCGAACTGGGTTAAGAGAGGGCTACAAGATGGTGAGATAGTAGTGACTAACACGTCACCAGCAGAGTCACCAGAGCAAAGATACGAGGAGCATGACAGGCCGTGTACAGGTTCTAGCTATTCTCAGCGGCGGTAAATACTATTTCAGTTTTCATAAAATTCATTGCAACAAAAAATTTTCTTAGAATCAATTCCAGAACTCATCTGGTTTATTTTATCAATTATGAATCAACTCAATTCCTTGGGATGCGAAGCATCATATAATAATTCATGAACAATACTCGTCACCCACCACACTAGACACATCACACATTGGAGAAGTGCAGTTAAGATGTCTAGAAGGATGGTGTACTGAGTTATACCTGGGCATGTTTGGGGTATACTTGGCGACACATGCCTACTATGATAATAAGCATCATGGCTTTTCGACATCAAATCAGTTCAGATGGCGTTTGTAACAAAAAGAGTTACAAATTTCTTAGGAAATGTATAAACGGCCGACCTGACGGCTGGCTATACTTTCACTTTTGGACGCTGACCGTTCAACAACCTATATTATTTGTTTAGAATACTGGCTTAATTCCCTATAAGTGTGTTCCTTTCATTCGATTTTGTTTTTTATGAGTATGACATTAGATTTTGCTCATTCTGTTGACTGCTCGAATCAAAGAATATAGTTTGTCGATCGATCGGTTGACTATGCACTTCCAATTAGCATCAACTAGCGATGAAATTGAGAAACACACCACGATACGTGAAAATGACACTAATGACAGAAAAGTGTCGCCATAAAATTCTGAACAATATCGCATCGGTCCCAGTATATGCCAGTTGCTTTGAGGTCGAGAAGTGAAAACTATCAAATTTGACCTACATATGCTTGCAGGAAAAGGTTGAAAGTTCAAACCAACAAAGAATATGTTTGATTCATTTTCGATTACAGAAATATTTGTTTCAATTACATTTCAAAAGGGAAGAAAAATAATAGAACAATATTATTATGCTACATCTCCACATGCGTCCTAACGAGATGATCAAGACGTTAACTATGACATTGCACAGATGAAGTCTACAGGTTAGCGCATTTTGTTACCATTCGTCAGTTTGCTTTCGGAAGTGAGCTACAAGATGAGTGAAGCAGAAATAAAAATGTAAAATTGATGTTGAAATACTTTTGGCTGAAAAAATTGACGATAAAGACAAGTTATGAATGTTGATTTACAAAGACTTCTTAACATCTTATCTTCTAAACAAGAATGAATGGAGGATACTTCAAAGTACTGAATACAAATCTTTGTGTACTGACTACAACATGTTTTCAGAATTTCAGATTTCCGAAACCTCAGTTTGATTTTGTGTTAAGTTGAATTCAATAAGATGATAAGAAGTTGTTTACGAACTGCAATCTTTACCCAGTACCTTTCATATATGTTCCTGTCTCCAGATGCACTTACATACGAGGTCAAAACATACCAATAGACTCAGTGGAGTTGGCCGAAAGAGAGAGGAGACGTCAAGTAGCGATGGCTCACCAGGAAGCAATCCGTCAACAGTTGGAAGAACGAGAAAAGAGAAGACGCGAAGAGAGAGAGAGGTTGAGGAAAGAGGAACAGGAAGAGGAAATGAGAATAAAAAGAGAACAAGAAATAGAGAGGAAAAGGAGAGAGAATGAGTTGCAGCTGATAAAAGAAAAACAAGAAAGGGAAAGAAAAAGAAAGGAAGCAATAGAGGAAGCCATAGAGTTGGCACAGAAAGAGGCACATACTCAAAAATTGAAAAAGTATAAGCAGACTAACATCATTAATGATGCAATGAAAGCTGAAGAAAAAAATTGTGAATTCAATGCTACAGAATGCTCTCCTAAATCTGATGTTATATCTGAAAACTGCTCAGTTATGGAAGAGAGGAAGAGTAACAACTATGAACAACTGAATAATACCAGAATCAGTCCACCAAAAACAGAACCTCTCAACACAAATATCACCAATGAATTGGAAATAAAGGGTAAAAGCATAAATTCGCCACGGCCAGACCAATTGGAAAATAATTCTGATAGCAGAATTCCACTTGCGGATAGTTATCACAGTACAACAAATCATAATACCAATTCAGATTCCTCACGTACGCCAAGACTTGAAAGCAATTTAGGAGCTGTCCTGCCAACACCCTTGGAGGCTTTGCAAACAATTCAATATGCTTTGTTGGTTCCTGCAACTCCCCACAATATTCCACTTGTCGGGATTCCTCTCACAGACAGGAGTTGTGAAACATCCCGAACTGAAAATAGAATCCTCACTCCGAGTCAATACAGGAATAGGAACAAAAGATCTTGTGACAGTAGTACTCAAACAGAAGAATCGGTTTTCGCTAGAACAGATACGAATTCGTCAGCAGAAAATAGAGAGAAGTACATAAGAGAAAAATTGAATAGCATAGATTTGACATTTGACAATAAAATTAGAAGAGAAAGGCGAAGTAGGAGTGAAGGTTTAGAAGACAGGCCAAAATGGGGTGCGAATAGGCCGCCAACGCGTTACTTGAAACAAAGCGAGAAAGATCCACTTTATCAAAGAAAAAAACTACGGCAGAAGTTGAGGGAAAACAAGGGTTATGACGATAAAAATTCAAGTGATGATAGTCAAACTGCTTCTCCTCGGTCATACAGGAAAAAAGGATACTCTGATAAGAGGCATTTTAGACAACAGTGGAGAAAAAATGATATTTTTAGTAGAAATATCAGAATGTACCAAACAGAAGTTATTCCTCTTGAATCAGACAAGGACCAACTGTACTATAAGAGAAAAGACTGCTGTTGTATGTGTAGATGTGGTCATAGGTGCGCAGGTGATAATGTTAAAGTTGATATTTTGAAAATAGAGCACAACTCTCCTAGAGATCGATCGCAATATAAATCTGAGAGATCAGATCATTTACAAGATGTAGATGTAAACAATGAAATTCTTGAGAAACTCGCTTCTCTACATGACGGTTTATTGATGAAAAGGGATCAGTGGGAGAATTCTCCCAGTTCACCTTCGGTATCATCTGCTTACAGACAATAATATTAAAATAATTGGTATTCAATATATCGAAAGCGTAGGTTCCGAACATATTCCTCGCACAATAATTGCTCAAATAAATTATTTTTTATCCTAGATTTTAAAATGGCAAAATTAGATGATTTCCTGGGTAAGAAAAAGGAGACAGCTCCAATTCTAGATTTATCGAAAACTGTCGCGAATTCTAAGGAAGAACTCAGGAGACTCCTAGAAAAAGTTCCCGATTTTAAAATGAAGGCTGAGCGGGTGTTGCCAGAAAGCATCAAAATCAAGGATAAGGGTTTCAAGTTCAAGACCGGTAAAAAGCAGATGAAGGCTGCCAAGGAGAAGTATACTTTCATGGATCCGCTGCCACTGGAAATGAAAAATCTCAAGATCGATGATCTCGCAGCAGTTTCTATCGACTGGAAAATGCTGACCACTCTCCGCCCGAAGAGTAAAGTGGAAGAGAATTATTTTTCTAGGTGAGATTTTTTTTATTCAGTTTGAAATTTATGTATTGATATATATTGAATTGCGATTCGACTAACTTTTTTGGTTTCTTGTCCAAATACATTACTGAGGAATCAAGAACGTTCACAAGGCTCAGCGAACACTCGTGATAGTATCAACAAGGGAAAATGTTGAATAAAACAGAGATAGAAGTTTGTGACAATGAAGTCCAAAACCTTCCAGAAAAATGTATTGAGCCCCAAATGAAGAGTAAATAATCACAAAATAAACTCCAATGAAAACAAGAATAAAGTAGATATTGGAAACAAATTTAAATTACAATTTGATGTAACCACAGTCTTCTTCTAATGATAACTATGGAGGATTACACACCTTGTTTTGTTTTCAAACGGATGGTAATGGATTTTTTCAAATTCCAGTATTATGGTTGTATACCTCTACGGTCAGACTAAGCGAAAAAAAATTATGTTTGATGAAATAATTATTTCTTGATTTTCTTCTCCGAATCAAAAAAAAAATGACACTCTCTTTTGATAGGTACGTGTATATCACGACGTTTGATTCATTCAGAAAAAAGGAGCAAGAGTCCATCTACAACAGCTAAATATTCGATTCAGTAGATGAAGTGGAAAACTTTGGAATAATGTAATTCAATAAGGTTGAGTTAGTGGTTCGAGATGTAGGCCAGTCATTATATACATTTGGAAATGCAAATGAACCGAGAAAGCCAAATTTTAGATATTATGTTGGAAGGGGCTAGAAAAGCTTAAGTTCAAATTGTCGACCAAAATAACCTTGTGGGTTTTCCGCCATCTTGAAAAAGGGTTAAACTTATGGTTTTTTCATCATTACTCGGTTCCCCGTTGAGATATGAAAATTTTTATTGAATACTTTTTTGTTGCTTTTTGCACGATCTACAATTAAGGTTCTATACATTTTTCAAGTATCGATCATCGTTATCGAGATATCGATGAAAAAACCATAATTGGGGAGAAAACATTGTTTTTCGCTATTTTCTTTTTTCTTGTGAAAGATTTTCGCACAAACTTTCAAATACGTATGCTCGCTTCAAAAGACTCGAGACAACTGACTGGAATACTACAAAAAGGAGCAGATGTTTCGGCACGTACATGAAAAAAAACTCTAACGGTCGCCGTATAGATGCGCTCTATGGCGAGACGCACATTGCAGCGTCGGGCGCGCTGGGGCCGACTTTGTGGCGCGCTAGAGGTCGTAACTTTTGTCGGAAATAAAAAATGAAAAAACGAATTTGTGGTCTGGACACGCTCTACAAGTTTCATTTCGAACATTTCTCGATATCGTTCACGAGAAAAAAGAAAATTGCGAAAAGCAATTTTTTCTCCCCAAATTTATGGTTTTTTTCATCGATATCTCGATAACGATGATCGATACGTGAAAAATGTATAGCACCTTAATAATTGTAGATCGTGCAAAAAGCAACAAAAAAGTATTCAATAAAATTTTCGTATCTCAACGGGGAACCGAGTAATGATGAAAAAACTGAATTCAACCCTTTTTCAAGATGGCGGAAAACCCACAAGGTTATTTTGGTCGACAATTTGAACCTAAGCTTTTCTAGCCCCCCCCCAACATAATATCTACAATTTGGCTTTCTCGGTTCATTTGCATTTCTAACCCGATTTTTCCGACGTAATGACTGGAGAATGACGATATAGAAAAAAGAATTTTTACTGTTTGTTTCGTAATTTTTTCCAAAGTTAAAAACTGCAATGAATTGCGGTAACACACAACGACATAAGATATAGCAATTCTGGATATTAGTATGAATGGAACAATAATTTATATTACTCAAGTATTTTAGGGGAATTAAATCTCGTGTTCTATCCCAGAAAGGAATTAATAATCTCAATTCGATTAATGATATTAAATATTTTGTATTGAGTGAAGTGAAGAATATAAACCAAAATTTCTCAATATTTTGATTGTATTCATGTTCAGTAAAGTCTATAATAGTTTGAAATCATTTTACATGTGGCTTCCAAAGATTTTTACCATTTTGTCAAACAATTGCAAAATCTGAACACTCATAAAATTTATGTACGGTTGTTGCAAACAATCCTGAGATAAGGTCGAAAAATAATGTCGCAATTCCGAGGTAAACACCGTATTCCAAATTTGGAAAGCGGAATTCTATGGTGAAAAGATTATATTAGAAATCCTTTCAGGGCACACTATTCAGGATAAAATCTTCTATTTTCAGGATGGTAGAACTGGGAAAACTCCAAATCAAGAGCCGCGCTCAGGAAAAGCGGCAGTTACAACTCGATCCTCAAATAAGGAAAAGTAAAAATAAGGCAGGAATCGTGGAAATGAGAATTGTATCTTGTGTGGATTGCGGAGAAGATTTCTGTAATGGTGGGTACTTTCTCGTGCTTAATTTCTGAAAACTCACCCAACAACTGTTGTAGGAAAAACATGCAGCAAATTTGGATATGATTCTTTCGCAAGAGTGCCAGAGGTACCTAAAACATCCCAGAAGATCTTGTCTCCTGAGTCTGGTTCGAATAAGATCAAGAGGAAAATCAAACGGAAGTCGCGATCTAAAAGCAAAACTAAGAACAGGGATAAGGGAAAATCGAAGTCTCCAAAGAAAAGTGCAACCAGACCCAATAAAAATAAATGATATGTGTACAAAAATCAGTACAGGCAGTAATATATATCAGTAATACGTACACGTATTTCGATTCGTATATGCTAGAAATTCAGATATTTTCATATTTCTTTGTGACGTGAAAAAATTGCTAAAACGATCAGAATTTATGATTAAGTCATCTTCAGGCTTTTTCAGAATTGGGAATTCAACGAGTAGAATTGGTTTGAATTATTTCTCCAATTTAAATGACACACCAACAGTAGTATCTTCATCTGAAGAAACCATTCGTACAGGCCAGTCCCAACTTACCGACAAAGAGTAGGTTAATGGACTAACAACAGTCAGAAATCCACTGCTACCCTGGATAATACCACGAAGAATTAAATCTGACAGGTGTTAGGGCAGGATTCTTCAGATAACGAATTGTTTTTCCGAATGATTTCATTTAGGTATTGCCACTATTCGAAAATGGTATATTTTATTTTCATCAGAATCCTTGGAAGCCCAAGTCGAAAATCTTCAAAAATGCTTTCATATTTTTCAATTTATAACCGCCTCTATTCTGAACTGGAGTGTTTTAACTTTTTTTATCTTGACGTGTCTCATGTTATGTAAATGATCTTGAGGAAAATGAAATTACTATTAGTATTAAGAGAAAAAACTATTTGTGGTGAGCGTGGATTGGCGTACACACGTAGTCTGCTAACCATAATTTCTCACTTCCCTAGCCCCCCTAGTCAGATTGTTCAGTGATTTCGTTTCCAAGTCATGTCTTTTCAATTCTTTTATGGATGTCGTAACTTGAATTCCATATTTTCTTGATTACTTGAACATAATGCCAAAACCCACTGGGCAAGAATATATTGCTTCAATGTTGGAACACAATACTAATAAAATGTGTAATGTTGCCCTTCACTTTTGATATCATGATGAATTGAGGTCCCAGCAATTCTGCAACAGTCGGCAAATCAACTTTCATTTGTAACTTTCGAATGTCAGAACAGGTGATATAATAAAAATACGTTCCTACACCTCAAAACACCCTGTAACAAAGTTAAAAATTGCATTATTTTTCATAGAAATTAGAAATACCAAAAACCACTGTTCATCGTGAAGAAGGGAACCGTCGTATCGACCCTTAAGGTCAAATCAGTCACATAAAAAATAAAAAGTCGTAAAAATAACTGCTTCGATAGTCTGAGAAAGATTAACAAAAATCAGTTTTATTACGCCCAAGTTTCTGAAATATGGTATAAACTCTGAACCCTATTAAAAATAACTACTTAAAATGTCAAATAAAGAAAGAAATTTATTCGACAAAGGTCAGGTGACACTGACCTCATGTGGTACGCGAACACAGCATAAGAGATATATGGACAAACGGCCATCCAAGCGACATCTAGGTGTGAGTAGTAAACACTCCATTCTTTACGATACTCAAGGAATAGAGGATTCTATCGACGATAATTGTCAACTTATCCGTCGAGCTGAAAGAGGGTACCATCTCGAAAGTACTCAGGGCGCGACAATTTTCACCCTATGAGATGCGTGACCTGGAAGCTTACAAAAAATAAGTGAGTCAGGAGTCGGGTGCCAACTCACTAGTAGGCAGGTTGATTTTCCTACTTAGTTCGAGGGAAGTCTGAAGTGGATTGAAATACGATTTATTTCAAGTCACTGTTGCGCGGTGTGAATTCGGAAGCTAAATCTATTCGGTTGAATATTTGGAAGATTTGTTTTGTAGTTTCAGAAATTAAGAAAAGATTTAAAACAGTTTGGTCAAAATTATTCGTGTTTTTTTTGACATATTTGTTGCGAGAGAACATTTCGAGTTCCGAGTTGTTTCTGAAGCCGGAAGTGGCTGTCCTTATCCTCGGTTCTACAGGAGAGTTCCAGCTTTGACTACTGGGTGAGCGTATTTGTAAGATTCACCTCTTATACATGTTTTATGTACGAAATTTACAAGTGGCACATTAGATATTTTTGAAGTCATTGATAATCTACAAATCGGGTTCCCTTTTTCCCCTTTTTGTTTATAGTAGTGTTATATTTTATACAGGGAGGAATGATTAAGTGTGGGCCTCTTAATTTTCCTCAAATTTGATATATGTAAATTTTTCTTAGATTGCCTCAAGTAAATAAGCGGAGTTAACTGAATGAGTTTTTGTTTGAATTTGACAAGGAATACTAATCCATAAGTTCAAATAACTTCAGGGGAGGTTTTATGAATTGTTTCCTTCAGTAATTTATAAGCTGAAGATTCTGTATTATAATTCAATGATTGACATTATTTTTTATTTCACCTTGTAATCACAAAGCCCCCAGTTCTGTTTATTTTTCATTGCTAATTTTGTTTGTTTATTTGATTTTATTCCTGATAAAAATCTTGCGTACTTTATTCATTAATAAAGTTGGTTTGTAGAAGCTCTGCTAATATCATTTCATTCCCTCAAACATTTAAAAGACCATGCATTTAAGCCGTGGCCGAGTCCAGTCTCTGAGGACATAGTTGGTGACAACATAGCCGACCGCTCTCTGTGCAGGTAGAATAATAGAATTACCAGCAGCTGACCACGCTAACCATTACTTATTCTATATCCGTGTGATCAAAACGGATTCCAACTCAACATTTGATCTGGTGGCAGTACTTATCACGCTACCACATTCAATTAATAAGTAATCCTTTCGGCTGAACGATCCCATATACAGGGTAGGTTAATCTTCTAGTGGGGATATAATTATTATTATATAGGACTAGATGTTGAAGGGATCGCTTTAGACCGTAGCTTATTACAACTGGTGGTCTAGCGGTGGGATCTATTTTATTTGAGGGAGTGAAAAAAAAAGAGGTCCAGAAAGAAACATAATAATAATATTCTTCAATTTTTTTTTTATTTTTTATTTTATTTGGGTTGATAGCCTACATCAGAAGTTAGTTAGAGTTAACAAAGTAGGGTTAATTCAGGGAAAGATAGGGAAGTTCAGGATAGGATAGGAAACCCTAGAAATAATCCGATTTGTGCCTATAAGTATATAATTTTATCTGAAGTTTTGCAAGGTGTCCAGTTCGGTAATTATTCAGATTATTGAAATGACTACTCCAGGAAATGTATCAGGGGCTGCACCCGTAACTACACCTGTTAGAGTGGCCACCCACTATTCACTAGGGATGATCGCGGCAACCCTAGATGATTTTTCAGGAAAGGATGTTGTAAGGTATTTTGAGAAATTAGAATTGCGCGCCAGACTAGATAATTGGTCGGAGGAGCAAACCCTTCAGCTATTTAAATTTAAACTTGTGGGTGACGCCCATAATTATTTTAAATCGGATGAGCAGTTGGATACAATAAATTTCACTGATCTTAAGAGTAAATTCATAAAAAAGTTCACTCCTTTCAAATTACCAGGCGAAAATCAGTGGAATTTGAGTAAATGTTTTCAACGACATGACGAAGACGTATCTTCGTTTTGTACTAGGTTGAGAATTTTAGGTTCTAACTTACTCAAGGAAGATTTAGCAGGAGCTAACGCTGACGAGGAGGCTGGAATAAAAAGGAAAAACCGGGAACTTATTCTAAATCAATTTAAGGTTGGGTTACGAAAAGACCTTATGAAAGAAACTGGCGTTTTATTGTTGAGTGAGAAGGATTTGGATTTGGAGAAGGCTGAGGAGTTGGTTACATTACAGGAAACAACACTGATGATGATCCAAGGAAGATGTGCGAACTTGAGAATTTCGACAGTAGATAGGCAGAGCGAGTGCCAGGCCTGTGGCGGACATTTTGAATACCGGTCTAGGATCAAAAGTGGGGGGAGAAATAAAAACGAATATGGAAGTTCCAGAGGTTATGCGAACAGAAATAACCCACCTCTTGGGAGAAATTGTTACTCGTGTGGAAAACCAGGTCATTTTTCCAGAGAATGTCGCAGAGTACAACCAGATAACAGTAAGGGATGTTATGTGTGCCACCAAGAAGACCATTGGGCAAGAAATTGTCCGAGAAATAATCAGAGTAGGGGTCGGTCAGATTTTCGTAGGCATGATAGAGGAAATAGGGTAGCAGAATTTCAACCACGTACAGGGAATCTAGTCAGAAACGAAGTTGGAGACGATAGAAGTGGAAGACCGAATTCGGAATCTGAAATCAGTAGAGAAGCGAGACAGAGTACGGGAGCAATACCTAGACAAGCCCCACAAGCATCCTCGTGCTCAGGGCCACGCCGAGACAATCGAGACAATGCAAATTTAAACTTCTAAGGCTGAACTCCAACTGCCAGGACGGAGGCCAATGGCGACTAAGAAGGCAGAATCAAAGTTTTAATACAGGGCGATTCGAAAATTTGAACATACTCAACCATAAAGAAATAAAAAATAAACGGGTTATGGTAATACCGGAGGTGACTTCAGGAGATATACCAGACATACCTCATATTATAAGAGTGCGAGTGAATGGAATGTTGACTTATTGTTTGATAGATACAGGAGCAGCGGTAACGCTTATTCAAAAAGGGAGAGTGCTTGAGAACGAAATAGATGTGAGAGGGGCGGATGAATATCAGTTGACCAGTGTCACAGGACACCCGTTGCGGACGTGGGGTACCACGAATATGATGATAGGACCCGAGGATGAAGATGTAATCACGAGATGTACCGCGATCATTTGTGAGGACGAAACATTGGGAGTGGTTCAAGCCTTATTGGGAAGGGATTTCCTCTACGCCAATCGAGCATGTATCTCCTACGAACAAGAACCATCAGTCGCCATATGGGGAAAGGTCATCCCATTTCTGCACAAAAAGGACATGGATGAAAATATTGGATGCCAATTACCGTCAAAGATAGGACAAATCACCAGTAGAAGAAACAATCCAGCAGGCAGACCAAGAGCACAACATGAAAATAATGGAAGGAGCATGGATACAACACGCATGGAAACACAACTTGTACCGAAAAAGGCGTATTCCTCGCGAATTTTCGAAAGAAGGTCGATAGCCGAACCAACATTTTTTCACCAGCGGGAATCAGTGAATAACTGGGCTCGTTGGCTTCAAAAAGTGAAAACCTTTTTCGATAGTAACAGAAGGCAAGTTCAGCAGACAGATCAACTGGAGACAAATAGACATCAACATATATCAGAAAGGCTAGAAAGAAGAGAAACCACCCAGCGAAGCAATGCAGAGGAGACTGAACCAATAACCAAGGCACCCTTAGCCGTACAGGTTATAACAACAGAAGAGGCAGCAGCCGATACGACAGAGAAGGTGACGGATATAGAAGGTGTCGAAAAGAAAACTGAAGACATCAGCAAAATCGAAGATGCTGGCATAATCGTTCCTCAGGAATCAGGAAATGAAATCGCCAGAAAACCACAGTTACCTGAACTTAGAGAAGATGCCGGTACTTCTAAAACAAATTCAGGAGTGTTTCCACCATACGTGAGACAGAGTGAGTCTGACAGTTGTCCTGGCGAAAAACAAACATCAGAAGAGCCAATAACAGAATCAGACCTAGTAGCAATGGAGGATCTGGTAATTCCCCCAAGAACAGAGGCGTACATACGAGGAAGTCTGAAAGTACCTGTAGAAGGTTGTTTTCTAGTTTGTGAGCCCTTCGAAATAGGAAACCCTCAAGCACACGTAGCACGTACCGTTGTCAGGAATGGAAAGGAAATCCCAGTCAAAATTATTAATTTATCATGGAAAGAGGTTACTCTGAAGAAAGGACAGAAACTCAGTAGGGCAATTGCGGGCGAGGAATCACCTCAAATTACCACTTCTGATAGCAACATTTGTAAATTGGATTTTTCGAACGATGAATGGATAAGGAATGGATTTGACCTACACCATTTGGATGAAAAGAACAGGGAAGAATTGTTCAAGTTAATCCAAAAGTATAAACATCTATTTCGGGACGAAGATGAAGAGTTGACTAGCACGACAAAGGTAAAACACAGTTTGACCTTGGTACCAGGGGCTCAACCCATATGTAAAGCTCCATACCGCATACCGTATCGTCAACGAGAAGTACTCGAAAAGGAAATAAACAGATTACTGGAGATGAAAGTCATAAGACCATCATGTAGTCCGTGGTCTGCACCCGTAGTATTGGTAACCAAACGCCTGCCTAACGGAGAAGAAAAAGTAAGAATGTGCATCGACTACCGAGGACTCAATAATGTAACCAAGAAGGAGTATTATCCGCTCCCTAATATATCGGATTTGATTCAAGGACACAAAGCAGGTACTAACATGCTATTCTCGGTCATTGATGTAGCCGAAGCCTATCATCAGATAGATATGGACGAGGAGTCGATACCGTTGACAGGATTCAGTACGTTCCAAGGCCATTACGAGTATACGAAAATGCCATTCGGTCTTGTAAACGCTCCTTCGACTTTCCAGCGGTTCATGAACATGACCCTCACAGGGTTGACCCCAGAGACATGTATGGTCTACTTGGATGATATCATCATTTTCAATACGGAAGGTGGAAAAGACCACATTGGAAAAATTGAAAAGGTTTTCGAGAGATTGAGCGAGGCTAACGTGAAGTTGAAACCAAAGAAATGTAATTTCATGTCAGAGAAAGTTAAATATTTGGGCCATATTCTTTCCAAGGATGGTATACAACCCGATCCTGAGACCATAGAAACAATTACCAATTTTCCGCTACCAAAAAATATTAAGGGAGTGAGGTCCTTTTTGGGGATAGTGAATTGGTACCGCCGATTCATACCCAATATTACGGAGATATCAGCACCCTTGGTCAATTTGACCAAGAAGAATGTGTTGAAGTCAGAGTCAGTTTTGATTTTTCCCGATTTTGAGCAACCATTTATTTTGGCTACCGATGCTTCAGGATTAGGAGTGGGAGCAGTGTTAAGCCAACTACGAGATGGATATGAAAGACCCATCGCCTATGCGAGCCGAAAATTGAAAAAGGCAGAGTTGAACTACACGACGACAGAAAAGGAGTTACTGGGAGTGATGTATGGAATACAGACTTTCCGTTGTTACGTGTACGGGAAGAAATTCTCGGTAATCACCGATCACCGACCATTGAAATGGTTACTGACTCTGAAAGATCCTAGTTCGAGGCTGACTAGATGGGCACTTACCTTGGCGGAGTATGACTTTGATATAATCCATCGGCCCGGAAAACTTCACGGAAATGCCGACGCTCTCAGCCGAATGTATAATGAAGAGGAGAACTTTGTAGATGTGAAGTACGTGGATTTCGAAGAATATAAGAAGAAACATAAGATACCACGGTTCCAAAACTTGTCGTATCGTAAAGGAGATTTGTTCACGTCACCAGAAAATTGGGCGCTAGCTCACTGCGTGTCAAAAGATCTAGCTATGGGAGCAGGTCTCGCCAAGATTTTCAGGGAGAGATATGGAGGCGTGGATACCCTGCAAAGACAAGGAAAAGGTGTAGGGGAAGTAGCGACGCTAGTACTCCCGGAAAGAAATATCTATTACTTGGTCACAAAGAGTGATTACTATGAGAAACCCACCTACCACACCTTATGGGAGTGTCTTAAAGAACTCCGAAGGGAGTGCGATAAGAACCAAGATAAGATTCTGGCCATCCCCAAGCTGGGAAGTGGTTTGGATGGACTGGAGTGGAAAAAAGTGGTAGAGATGATTGAATTTATCTGGTATGGATCGGACATGGAAATAACAGTATACGACGGCAGTATCATTGTAGACAAACCTATCTGGTTAGTAGAAGAGAATGTAGTTATAGAACCAGTATGGGATCGAGAGACTCTGGAGAGGGCACAACGTCGGGATAAGTTTTGCCAATCCGTGATAGCTCAACTGAAAGAGGGAGAAGAGGGACACCAAGAATTCTATACAGATAAGGACGGAATACTGTATAAAATTGAAGCAGGAGAAGAGAAGCTAGTAGTCCCCAAGGAAATGATGAAGAAAGTTCTTGAAGATTTCCACAATATGCCTATGGCAGGACATCAAGGGCAACAGAAAACTTTGTGGAGTATCAAGAAAAGATTTTATTGGCCGAATATGAGGGCAGTAATAACAAGTTATGTGGCAGCTTGCGAATCTTGCAATAAGCGAAAAACTTCGCCCCATCATAGAAAGGCACCTCTTCAAAAGTTCACGACGGCTTATGAACCCTGGGAACTGACGTCTATGGACATAGTGGGCCCTTTAGTGACCTCTTGGGATGGAAATCGTTATCTGCTAACTTTCCAAGATTACTTTACGAAGTACGTGGAAGCTATCCCTCTGCCAGACCAAAAAGCGGACACAATCGCACGAGCCTTCGTAGAACACATTGTGTACCGACATGGAGCACCTAGGAAGCTATTAACAGACAGAGGGGCAAACTTTACGTCTGATTTATTTAAGTCTGTTTGTCAAGTATTAGGTATCAAGAAAATTCAAACTTCAAGTTACGCACCGACATCGAACGGTCAAATTGAACGGATGCACCGAGTGTTGAAGGACATGCTATCGCATTACATAGCAGACAATCAACGCGACTGGGACACATGGGTTCCGGTGGTATTGATGGCTTACCGCGGAAATGTTCATATTTCCACCGGATACACTCCTTTCTTCCTTCTACATGGACGTGAGCAAGTTTTGCCTGTGGAGGACTTCATTCGACCGCAGCGAATCAGGTACGACTGTGCAGAAAACTATGCTTCAGAGCTAGCTGCCAGACTGAAGGAGGTGTATTCGCGAGTTTTGAAAACATCCGAAAAGGCCAAGGATGACCGAGCAAAACAGTACAACAAAAAGACGAGGGAGAAAACTTATGAGCTCGGAGATCAAGTATATCTCTTGCGGATGCACGTTAAGCCAGGTATATCGAAGAAGCTCGTGAAGCCCTGGATAGGCCCGTATAGAGTTATAGAGGTAATAGGACCCGTAACCTACAGAATAAAAAGGGTTGGCGGAACAGACGAACAGGTAGTTCACGTAAATCGGCTGAAATCATACTCTACCTATAGTGTTGATGAGGATGATTCTGAGGCAAGTAATAATAGTGGCGAGGAAGAAGAGAGGAAGAGCAGTTCTGGCAGGACGTTTAGGTATGAACATAGTGAAGACGAAAATAAAAAGAAAATGGTCCCAATTATTCCACAGTGGATAGAATTCGAAGGTTACTCGGAAGAAGAGGCGACTGAGGAGGAAAATGTTGGAGATGATGATGATGATGTGGAGGAAGGTATAGAGGAACCCCGACCGTTGAGGAGGTCGAGTCGGATTCGGAGAGAACCTAATCGACTAAACCTGTGAGAGAGAATATAACTGAGTGAATAAGGGAATGAAACCTGAATGACGGAGAGTGGAGTTAATGAGTAAAGTGAGGAGCGATGCGAGTAGACGAATGACTGAAGTTGGACGCGAAAGCGAGTCTGAATGATGAGAATGTTTTTGAGCAAATCAGATGAGTGCCGTTACTTGAAGAGCCCGGGGCAAACTCTCTTCAAGCTAAACTAATAATGTAAATGTTTGTCGAACTAGTGTCTATCTTTGGCCCAGAAAGACAGTAGATGACTCATGTAATGAATTTTATTTTTATTTTTTTATTGTTTTACTCTGAATAATTTAATGATTGTACTGATTATGTTACCTCACTACAAAAATCGATGTTTTATCTAGGAAGGAGCGTCCCCGCACCCTTCGTCAGTCCTAGGTGATAAGATGGAAAAAGGCAGCGCGACCTGGATTTCGCTAATGATTGCTATCTTGTTGGTCATGCACTATTTTGTATCGGTGCTCGGGATAATAGCGTACGACTGCAGTGATGAGAGAGTGAACATTTCGACTGTATCTCTCAGAGACGTTAAAAAGTGCCCAGAACCGGAGTCTGCGTATGTGAGTGAATCTATTTCGGTAAAGATATTGCAGCGAAACGAGATCCGGCATCAGCACGTACGGACTTGTTTAATAGAAGTCACCAGACTGATGTATCACTGTGGGATGCATAGTCACACATCTTTGGTGGAAGGAGGACTGTCAAGTTATGTAGACAGATTGGGAGCCGACGAATGCAGTTTACTTCATCGTTATAGGACGCTGAAACTATACCAACAAGATATTGGACGAATAACTATGAATGGTTCAACCAGCGTAACGTTAACGCTATTAGGATCGGTAGATAGTACCGGAACCTGCGAAGGAGCAACCTACCATGAAAATGGGCGAACCTGGAAGGATGTGGTCATCTTAGCCGACATAAAGATTCAAGCAAGAGACTATATGGCGAAAGTCAATATAAATGAAAACGAGATCAGCTTGCAGGGTGGAATAACTTGTCAGTTCATGAGAGGCTATTGTTTCGACACCATACTTGGAGAAAGCGTATGGGACAGTGACGCTCTAACAACGTGCAATGATCATTTGAGTCTCTTATATGAAGGAAAAGCAGAACTGATTTCCAATAGACTAACTTCGGAGAAATTTCTAGTAGTCGAAGGAGAACTGAAAATTATAGCGTTAATGCTCACCCGGAAAGAGATGCTTTGCAACATTGAAGGATGGCAAACCGAACACCCAAGGATCGTAGTAGCGGAAAGACAAGCAGGAAGAGATATTCGACCATCGATGAGTATTCTTCCCGAAAACACAGATTTGATGGCATACGTGAACAGTAAATTTTTATATGTGGAGCAGTCATATAAACGAGACTTGGACAAATTGTACATCGACACCATACATAGGCGATGCCAAACACGAAGGGAAATACTGAGAAATCGATTACTGATGGCTCCCCTTACACCACACGCTGTTAGTCAAATCTTGCAAGAAGAAGGAGGACATGTAGGAAGAGTTTTGGGGGAGGTACTGTACATCTTGCGATGCGTACCTAAAGTGGCGACCATTAGACGGACTGATCGCTGTTATCACGAATTACCCGTGGTCGTGAACAATCATTCCAAATTTGTAGCTCCAATAACCAGAGTCATCCAGGACTATGCGGAGGAAATAGACTGCAATGGACTGACGCCCCCGCTCTACTATTTGGACGACCAGTGGATAGGACTGTCACCATATCCCACAATTAAGAATGCCCCACGGGAAATAGCAGTAGATCCGGAATCACCCTTGCAATTTTCCCCAATACAACCCTTAAGTACTCGAGGATTGTATACCCAAGAGGAAATTTCTAAAGTACAACGGACCTTAACTTTTGGAAATGAACGCAAGGCAGTGGAGAATATTCTTACTCGGAGGATAGTAGGACTGCAAGCCGAAGGACAAGGCCTCACAACCCTCAATCTATTCGACACCAGCGAAATGAAGCAGTTGGCGAAGTCGACCATGAAACAACTGTGGGGTTGGTTTTCTGACATAGGAATGTTCATGAGTGGACTAATTGGCTTTTATTATATATTCCGAGTAGTGAAGTACACTGTAGGTGTTATCCTGAATGGTGTTCACCTGTATCAAACCATAGGCTGTGGCCTATCATTGCTAGCAAGCCTGTGGAATACCCTGACCTGGTGGGTAATTCAACGGGAGCGTCCCAAACAAACCCAACCAGACGAACCGACACCCTCGCCAATCATCGTAGAACCCCAGCAGACTGCCACTCACCCGAATGGTAGTTACCCGATCTTGACCCAGACACACTGGACGGTGAACAAAGACACTAACTAAGCAGTTTGAGTGAGTGCACCAAAAGGCTTCAATCAATCAGCGCGGCACAAAATCGTATAAAAGACTTAGCCTCAGTGTTTACTGAAATCAAGTGAAAGTACTTTCGTATCGAAACGTATCTAGAATAGTGTTCCGTTGACCAATAAAGAGTAGCAAATCACATGGAGTTAACTGAGAAGGAGATTCACCAAGGCGTTGGTAAACCAAATACCGGCGTAAGGAACTACAGTGGATCGTGAGTGAATATGGCCTCTATTGTGATGTGATTACCTAGTGTAATAGGATATACGATCATTCCTATTTTTCTCACTAGTACCATAATGATGATACTTTTTCTTGTAAAATTATAGGGAATTATAGTTCATCAGGAACCCCTCATCATAGCACGCTGGGCAACTCCACCGAAAGTCACGTCATTTAAGGGAAACCTGTTCTGTTTTCATATTGGAATTTGACATGAGGTGGCGTTGTTATATTGTCAGGGAGTATGATGCAAGAAAAGTTATGGCAATTAAGCCAAAACTTTTTTAAAGGGGGAAGCATTGTAACAAAGTTAAAAATTGCATTATTTTTCATAGAAATTAGAAATACCAAAAACCACTGTTCATCGTGAAGAAGGGAACCGTCGTATCGACCCTTAAGGTCAAATCAGCCACATAAAAAATAAAAAGTCGTAAAAATAACTGCTTCGATAGTCTGAGAAAGATTAACAAAAATCAGTTTTATTACGCCCAAGTTTCTGAAATATGGTATAAACTCTGAACCCTATTAAAAATAACTACTTAAAATGTCAAATAAAGAAAGAAATTTATTCGACAAAGGTCAGGTGACACTGACCTCATGTGGTACGCGAACACAGCATAAGAGATATATGGACAAACGGCCATCCAAGCGACATCTAGGTGTGAGTAGTAAACACTCCATTCTTTACGATACTCAAGGAATAGAGGATTCTATCGACGATAATTGTCAACTTATCCGTCGAGCTGAAAGAGGGTACCATCTCGAAAGTACTCAGGGCGCGACAATTTTCACCCTATGAGATGCGTGACCTGGAAGCTTACAAAAAATAAGTGAGTCAGGAGTCGGGTGCCAACTCACTAGTAGGCAGGTTGATTTTCCTACTTAGTTCGAGGGAAGTCTGAAGTGGATTGAAATACGATTTATTTCAAGTCACTGTTGAGCGGTGTGAATTCGGAAGCTAAATCTATTCGGTTGAATATTTGGAAGATTTGTTTTGTAGTTTCAGAAATTAAGAAAAGATTTAAAACAGTTTGGTCAAAATTATTCGTGTTTTTTTTGACATATTTGTTGCGAGAGAACATTTCGAGTTCCGAGTTGTTTCTGAAGCTGGAAGTGGCTGTCCTTATCCTCGGTTCTACAGGAGAGTTCCAGCTTTGACTACTGGGTGAGCGTATTTGTAAGATTCACCTCTTATACATGTTTTATGTACGAAATTTACAAGTGGCACATTAGATATTTTTGAAGTCATTGATAATCTACAAATCGGGTTCCCTTTTTCCCCTTTTTGTTTATAGTAGTGTTATATTTTATACAGGGAGGAATGATTAAGTGTGGGCCTCTTAATTTTCCTCAAATTTGATATATGTAAATTTTTCTTAGATTGCCTCAAGTAAATAAGCGGAGTTAACTGAATGAGTTTTTGTTTGAATTTGACAAGGAATACTAATCCATAAGTTCAAATAACTTCAGGGGAGGTTTTATGAATTGTTTCCTTCAGTAATTTATAAGCTGAAGATTCTGTATTATAATTCAATGATTGACATTATTTTTTATTTCACCTTGTAATCACAAAGCCCCCAGTTCTGTTTATTTTTCATTGCTAATTTTGTTTGTTTATTTAATTTTATTCCTGATAAAAATCTTGCGTACTTTATTCATTAATAAAGTTGGTTTGTAGAAGCTCTGCTAATATCATTTCATTCCCTCAAACATTTAAAAGACCATGCATTTAAGCCGTGGCCGAGTCCAGTCTCTGAGGACATAGTTGGTGACAACATAGCCGACCGCTCTCTGTGCAGGTAGAATAATAGAATTACCAGCAGCTGACCACGCTAACCATTACTTATTCTATATCCGTGTGATCAAAACGGATTCCAACTCAACATTTGATCTGGTGGCAGTACTTATCACGCTACCACATTTAATTAATAAGTAATCCTTTCGGCTGAACGATCCCATATACAGGGTAGGTTAATCTTCTAGTGGGGATATAATTATTATTATATAGGACTAGATGTTGAAGGGATCGCTTTAGACCGTAGCTTAGTACAACCCAAACTTTCATTTTCAACGTCGCCGGAGCAAACAAACGATTTTTTTTTAATATTTCAAAAGCACGATCAAATCAAAAAGTAGTAACCATATTTCTACATATTCTGTTGAGATGTTGATTCCTTGAGTAAGACGAAACTGTTACTATTGTGCTGGTAAAAAACGAATAAGGAATGGACATCCCAACATATAGAGACATATATACGACGTTTTTGTCACAAATGAGAGGAATGTAGATATGCCCCTTTCAATTAACATGGCAGAAATGACAAATGCAGGAAAAAATCTAATTTCATCTTTTTGTCGTTTGATTTGTGTGGTGACATTCTCGAACCAAGCCATTACTTGTTTCTCAAATAATTCATGTTCAACGGATGGGAATTTTCACCCTTCACAGCATCTGAAACAATGTTATTAAAAAAAAAGTAACCAATGTGCGGTTCTCAATGCTTATTCGCGCCAGTGTCAAAAGGTAAGGTTTTTCAAGGGGTTTGTATCTGGCCAAACTAATATAGATTGCCAAAATACCAGTCCTAGCAGATGTGGTTTGTACATTAGTTAAATCAACCGGAAAAATTATCAAGTGACCATGGAGCGCTACTACATTAGAGAATCAGTCATTTCTTGCACTCTCAATTTACCGATTTCTGGGTGCGCCTGTGATAGTATTTGAAAATATAAAAAAATGCAGACAAAGCGATACACTATGTTGATATGTGTTGATATCATTCACAGATGGTTGATTTTCTAAAAAATGATTTCAGTATCTACCTGGAACAATAACTTCCTGTTTATATTACGCGCCAGGTAAAACGATTGAATTGTTCAAGCTGAGTCAAACTAGAGACGAGCTTCGTGTTGTGCTCACTTTTCTGTCAATTATCTGCACTCGTGTGAACTGATCTTTTAGCCCGTTTTATATTGTTAAGCTGTGTTTAAGTCACATGTCTGTCCGAGAACAGAAACAAATTCTCGAGGAGTCCATTGGAATTAACAGATCAGAACACTGTTTGGGCGAGGAGTACCATAACCGTTACGTGAGAGGCCGCTGGTTACGGAATTGAAGGAAATTGAGCTCGATGTGAATAAGAGTACGGTGATAAAAAAAAATTAACAATCTTAGAAGCGACGTGCTCTTTTTCAGCCAGTCGCACACCACGTCCTGCGTTTCCTTTTTTCTGCTTGCAATAGTCACTAACAAATCCCCCAAAGCAATCACGCCATCTTCTCGGCTCGTTATTTCTGGACTGTATTAATCCTTCACTCTTCCGGTTTACCGTAGCTTGTGTGAGCTCTCGCCTGCACAGGTATACTGCAGAGACAACCGCATCGTGTTTGGCCGACGTATTTCTATTATCCTTCATGTGTATACAAATCCTATAAATGGAACCTAGTTCATTCAAATTACATGTCATTTTGTTAAACCAATTGAGTTAGAAAAAATGTAGGGGAGTGTATTCAGATGTTATTCCTTTCGTTTGGTAACTAAATAATTCATCTGCAAATGAAAAGGTTCTCAGAGATACTCTAGTTCCTTGTCTGTATTATAATAGTCATCATCACATACCTTTCACAATCATTAGGGAGAGATTGGACAATTCAAAGTTGTTTTTTTCCTGTCTAGGAGCAAGATATCCTGAATAACAGCTTCTGTAAACACTTATACAGTCCTTGAATATGATGCCACCGGAATATGGCAAGGTAGAACTAAATAATTCATATTTGTCATTAAATTTGCTACAAAGTTTTCTCAAAGTAGCATCAAATTCAAAATAAATTAATGTTATTTGATATTTGTTGCAGCATGTACAGTCATTATTCAAAATGGATATCAGCTAGTTTGAAGAGAAGAGAAAAGCTAAATGTGTTCTTGAAATTATTGTTTTTATTTTCCAAAAAAAGTGACCAGTGACAACTCATGACATATTTGGTAAAGATATCAATATCGCCGAATGTTCCATTATATGATTGTATATAAAGGTGAGTCGTTTCTTGAGTTCGTACGACAGTTTCTCTGATTATGCTCAAATTAGCTCAGAAGACCCCATCATATTGTTATTTCCAAATAAGAACATCACATCCGATTTCTCAGTGAATGGGTAACTATAATTCAATTCCTGATGAGGCATATGAGTAGGTCCAATTCACATATATTTTGTCTTTTTTATTCAATTACGTTTTTTATCGTAAATCGCAATGGAAAGTAATGTTTCAAACCGTAATCTCTAATCTTATATATTTTCCTATAAAAAAAATACTGAATATACTATGCGATTGAATCGTTTCATTTCAAATCACTATGGAATAGCACAACACTAAAATTTTTATTTTTCTTCTGGAACATATGAATAAAACGCCTAGCCTAGTGTATTCATCACTTTTTATATAAAAATATTCATACTTCAGCGCTACAGTTGAGAACATACTTTTTCCTTTCAAAATTTTTCAAAACTGCAAAACTATGTACTGAACGAGATGTTTTCTCGAGCAAATCATTGATATGAAGCAGAAACAAAGCGGGCGCCAGAACTGAACCCTGTGGAGCACCTGCATTTATTGGGAGAACATCAGATGATACTCCATCAACAACCACATACAGAGACCTATCAGACAAGAAACTCTTCAACAAAGAACACAAGTGAGGAGGAAAACCATAAGACGGCAATTTAGAAAGGAGACCCCAATGCCATTGTCGATGATTAATTATTCCTGACTTCTCTAGATATTTGATGAGCTTCATATTGATTGCTTTTCCATGACTTTGGAAATGATAGAAAGCAATGCAATTGGTCTATAACTACAAGGTAAAGTTTTCTTTCCTTTTTCATGAACTGGCTGATCTCTTGCTGTCCTCCAGGACTTAGGAAAATAAACAAGTTGTATGAAAGGGGGCACATGCTTTCATAACAATTGCTGGGATTCCATCAGATCCGCAAGCCTTATTCGCCTTCAGGTCCATTAAAAAATTTCTCATATTTTGTCGGTAAAAAATTCAGGCATATGACTGTCAAAAGGCGTGATATTCGGGGAATCTTAATGCCGCTTGTTTGAATGTGGCAGCCTTAGAGCAGCTTCTATTGAACCATGGTTTCTCAGACTGTGGTCTTGTATTATTTGGAACGAATTTCTCCATTCCAAGAATGATGGTGTCAGAGATTTCTTGGGCACATAGAGTGGGATCACCAGATGAAAAACAACGAAAATCAGAGAAAAACTTACGAAGACCGTCCCAGTCTGCTGACTCATAATGCCAGACACGACGTGCGGGTAACTTACCATTCATTGGAGCCAAATAATAACAAGTTGTTGAAATCAAAGTTTGATCCGAACTTTCCAAGGAGTGAATTTATATAGCAGTTTTGTCTTATAGCCGTAGAAAAAGTAGTTTTTTGCTCATTGACCGAAACATATAGGCTCCTTCTTCGATTGCGGGCCGTTCATAAAATACGTCACACTGAAATCAGCTTTTTTTGACCCCCCCCTATTGTCACGCTGTGTCACACTTTTTGTGACCCCCCCTAGAAATATTTCG
Source organism: Zygogramma bicolorata (assembly GCA_032362365.1). Classification (NCBI taxonomy): domain Eukaryota; kingdom Metazoa; phylum Arthropoda; class Insecta; order Coleoptera; family Chrysomelidae; genus Zygogramma; species Zygogramma bicolorata. The sequence goes on along the minus strand of JAVJAQ010003800.1, from coordinate 4,732,919 downwards.
TCACATAAACTACGACCCCCCCCCTACTGAGTATGATAAATTCTAAATAATAGTACACAAATTCTGAAAATTAAAAACATTTATTTATGGATGGCCACAAACAATATACATATATTACATAATCAGAAGATTCAATGCTCAGTAACACAATGAAACAGTAAAAAATCGCTTTATTTTGTTTCATTTGTATAGTGAAATACAGTGTACTGTAACAAGATTAATTCGCATTCTCAATTGAAAATTCATTCGCAAAGATGGAGTCACTATATATTTGATTAAAAAATCTGACGAGTTTAGAAATTAAGATGTCGCACATGTAGATTTCTACCAAAATCTACTGAAGATTTCTTTCATACCAAAATTTTTCAATTTTCGTCAGAAATCTACTAAAAAAGTAGATTTCTACCAAAAGTGGTCACACTAGCTTCTAGCGCTCATGTCAAAAAATAACAAACGGCGAACGTCACGTTGCCGTATACTCCCCGTCCCCCCTTGTTACATCTACACACTCAGCCAGAGCCCTCCCTTCCCCTTATATGCGAACGTATTTTATGAACGGCCCGTAAATATAAAAATATTCAGCAGTTCTATTCTTGTCACTAACAAATATCATTCAAGTGCACGTCCCATAAGTCACTCTATTTTTTTTATTTCTTTTATTTATTCACCTCATCTTTCAAAATCGGACAGTCGTCGTCGACTTAGTTTGTCAAGCCTAAGTGATCGCCGTCCAAGTAATGGGGAAGATGACCCAAAGCTTTTAGTAGGTGGCAGCACGACTGCATGTGCCTAACATGATTTTGCAGGTTATGTTTTATTTTTATTTTAATGAATATTTTCAAAAGATACTTAAGAATCATAATGATGTTTTCTCCAACCGATAGATATGGATGTTTGTCTGTTCCAGAACTGAAAAGTTTGTTGAGGGAACGTGGTGGATCCCTCAAAGGAAAAAAAAAGATCTGATTGAAAGGTAAAAAATTCAAACTGATTACAGAGGTGTTTCGTTAAAAATCATCATAATAACCATCTACTAGCCCTGCTACGTTCTTTTGTAATATATTTCTTTTTCTTTTCAGGGCTACTTCCCACTGCTTTGTCAGTTTTGTTTCTTTTGGAAATAAATGCGTACCTACATTTTTACATTCGAATGCACTACATAAGACCATTTTATGTCGACTTCAAATCTTTATATTCTTGATTATTGCAAAGAAGGGACGAAAAATAGTGATGTCAGCTCAAAAAGTAGAAAAAGTTTGTTTTGAATTGTTGTCATTTGATTTGAGAGGCTGTCAAAGGTACATGCAGTGGTGGCGCTCCTAGTGGTAGAGTTTTGCAGCCGTCATCCCCATTGCTTTGGTTTTTGGGAGGCTGCAGCTCGCCAACCCTTTTCTCCTGGGTTCGCTGATAGTCTCTAAGAGCAATGCTTTGGATAATAACTTCCCTATATTTCTATAAGTATCTCAACACATTTAATGCTCTATGAATGATCGAGCCATTTCGGCGAGTCGGTATTTCTTGTGACATCTGTTGGAGAGAGAGATTATTCTAACGGTACCTAACTGAAAACTTATACCTTTCAGAAATAGATGGCAGCAGGAACAAATAGTAGGTAAATCAATTGAGATGAGGATTGACGAATGACCGTTGGAAATAAATTTTCAGAGTTCCAAAGATCGCCGCCCTCAGCGCAACCAGTCCGTTTGAAGAATTTTTCAAATGGCGAATAATTGTCGGAATCTATATTGGAAGGTAATTCCTCCGTTCACGAGAGGTCGCTGATAGCTGATGGTATACAGACGAGCCAAACAAATAATAAACTATTTCAGAAGCAGTAAACAAACTGCAACGAATAATATAAGGAATACATTGGGTGAAACGTGAAACCCTTGCGTGAACGGTAGAAGGTAGAAGGCATGATAACAGTGGCTACAATATTAGCTGCTGTGCTGTTTGTCGTGGGTCAAAAATATTATTAGAGTTCTGAAAAATGTATTTTGTATAGCTGATAAAAAAAACATCATTTCGTTTCTTTTTTGTTTTCGGATAGGTATAACGTGAACAGTAGGTCGACTGTTAGTCTCTGAACCGTATTGGGAAGTTCATAATTTTATGCGACGTCTGGCGGAAATATAACGCACTGCTAGAATTTCACAAACAAACGGCTTCCATTTTATGTGTGTGAATTTATTGAGTTCTTTGGTGTTGATTTAGGAAATCTCATCTGAAGTTGTAATTTTTTTCGATTAATAATAACAAACAATCATGGATGCAGATCGCTCAGTGAGCCGTATAAAGTGTTTGGTGCCAAGTTGCCGCAACTCTAGGAACCGAAATCCAAAGTTGTCTTTCCACACGTTTCCAAAGATAAATACATCTTTGGTGGGAAACATTACGGAAAGTGGATTGAAAGAGAAAATAGACAGGTACAAGGCTTGGAATATTAAACTGAAACTGCATAAATCACCACCTAGAGCGGCTTCAGTGTGTTACTTGCATTTCAAGAGAGATGATTTCTTGTTACCTGGTGAGTCTGTTTGCCTATTTTTAGGCGAAGTTATGGCGCATTTCATCATCCATGTAATGAAAGCCTCTTTGGTTCACTAACACTACACTAAAAAATGTCCTGGAACAAATATCATTACATTTTAAAACACAATGCATCTATGTTCACCTCCAATGAATGGTATTGTGCGGCTATTCAAAGCATCATGAACACAGTTATATTAACCTTCAAGAGAAAAATTTCGTACAATGAAAATATAGCAAAAAAAACACCAAAATCTTGTCTAGCGAGGGCAACTGATGACTGGATTTCAGTTTGGCGCGTTATTTCACGAATGTAAACAAGATAACTATTTCAAAATGGTGGATAAAGTTTAACCACCACCAGCGCCCTCATCGGTCGATATTCTTCCCTATAGAAGGGAACGATAACTCCCGGTCGGTGTCTACGACGTAACAGGAACAGGTACAAATTATATTTTTTGTTGGTGGTATTAGGGTCTCGGCTGTCTGCTATCACTCCGCTCTCGCGGAGAGTGAATTTGTGTTCACGTTTTCTTTACGGTGGTGTAGGTAATATTCGTGCAGACGGAACAGGCTGATGATAGATGATAACATTGTACTTTTTCTTTATAGGTATAATAAAATGTTTATTAATTAACTCGCTTATATTAATCAGCTTGACTTGAATTAATAATGTAATAAAATCTTTGACATCAAGTTTAACCCACTTGTAGACGTCCGAATAATTTGAAATTTGGCAGGTGTTCTTAATTAATTAATTAATGGCGGACGAGTTCAGTAATTATGAACCGATTCTAATCCAAATTGGTATTTGAGGATTTGCTGGGTCGAAGATCATGATTCTTCAGTTAAAATTGAAAAATTCGAATGGCGGTTTTGAGAATGTTGTAAAATTTCTAAAATACATTAAAATCGATTACGAGATATGTCAAGACTAAATTATAGAAAATGAATATTATAAAAAACTTTTTTAAAAACGCTTATATTCAAATGTCGTAAACAGGATAGAGCGCGATAACAAGGTTAGCATCTTCAGGAGAAGTAAATTGATACTCGAATCAATTTACCTCTACTGAAGATGCTAACCTTGTTAGCGAAACGCGCGTCGAGTGCAAACAAAATCAGTTTGGTGTAAGGGTAATTGATATCTAAAAATAATATTCTGATCCTGGTTATTAAAAAATGAAGAGCGTAGAGCGCTCATCAATCATTGAGAAAATGTATAGTTTCCTACGGCTTTTACTCATATTCTTCGTATTTGAATAACCAGGAATAACATTATTTTCCCTTTTTAGTGTTTTCAAATATGAGAGTGTTTTTTGAAAAGTTCTGTTTATAATATTTATTTTCTTATTATTTGCACAATATCTGATACATTTTTCCGTTGAAGATGGCGGGCAAGTTTTGTGATTTATGAACCGATGCTATTCAAAATGAGTATATTAATATTTTAGTGGTGAAAAATCCAATTTTTTTGTCATAATTCAAGATATGGTGGCTCTAAGATGGCAAGCGTATTTTATGCGGTGTTTTTTGGGGTCGAGGCTCACAATTTCTCATCCAAAATGATATAATTAAACGAGATGTGTTAGATAGGATCCTATTTGAAGTATACAGTGTGTAACAACGAAAACTTAACAGAGCTGTTGTTGAATATAAAAAGTAAGATTTTGAAAAAAACCTCGGACACGTCGATTTCTAATTGAAGAGGAACACCTTTAAGACTACTCAGATTTTTTCTAGTACGCACCCCCTCGGAGGGTGCGTCCGACGACTCTTATTTAGATAGGAAAAGTAGGTCGAGTGGCGCCTCGTGTTTTAAAGGTCTTTCGAATACCTTCACAACTCTGTTAACAGAAAATTTTTGTGACGATTTTTTGAAGGTATTTGTTTTGAGTTCAACGTTTTTTAAAATAAGTCAAATTGTTTTCAAGGTACAATTTACATTCAGAACTTCCATAGAAAAATAAATTTTGGCTTTTTATAACAACCTGCCAATACGTGTCCATGTGATTTCGTATTTTTTGTTTATTACAAGGAGATTTTTTCGGGGGATGGGGTTGGTTACCAATCGTTACAAAAAAATTTCTTCTAACAGAATTTTGAAGGTATTCGAAAGACCTTTAAAACACGAAGTGCCACTCGACCTACTTTTCCTATCTAAATAAGGGTCGTCGGACGCACCCCTCTGAGGGGGTGCGTACTACAAAAAATCTGAGTAGTCTGAAAGGTGTCCCCCTTCAATTATAAATCGACGGGTCCGAGCTTTTTTCAAACGCCAATAGCTTCATTTCAATAATGAATTATTATATTCAATTTGCTTCTGGGGTCATTTGACCTTGCCAAGGTCATCTCACCGCGAATGGTATACAAGCAGTTTATCGAGTCACATTGGGTTTTTTCTTGATGTCTATACTCATTTTTTGTACCTATAGGTGTATTATACTTCATATCTGCTCTTTTCAATGAATTTAATGAATATTTGACAAGGCAAATTTCACTACCACTACCTTCAGCATCCACAGTCGAAATTAGTATTTATCTTTGTTCAGTCTAGGAAAAAAAATCCATGCAAACCACATAGAAAAGGAATCTCTCACACTATAAAATCCTTCCGCCACCAAGTACCGCTCAACCTCATTTTTGAAAGCTTCGTAAGTTTTCAGCATTTGTAATGATTTCGATAGTGAATAGAAAGGAGTAATTGCCGCATAGTGTGGTGATTTTTCTTATAATGATGTACCTATGACGGGTTGGTACAGTCAATTTATTTTTTCTTTTATCTAATTTTTTAATCAAATTTCTCCTGAACACTTTTGACACATTTAAAAATGTCGAAATTGTATTCACGGTGAAACAATTACTGCAACTTTGCCCATAATCTAAGTTGAAAATTAACGCTTTTGAGCACAAAAGACTCTGTTCCAGTCGCATGCTGCTCCCTAAGATGCCGAGAATCTAGATGGGTTCCAAGAAGCCTCACATATTTGGAAAACCGTACATTCGGTATAACTAGGTTCTGCGGCTTGGATGTAGAATAAATGTACCTATATGTACTCCGTTTTTCCAGTATTTTATTAAAGTCGATTTTTTGCACCAAATGTCCATCTCTTCCATGTGATGAGAACTTTTTCCTCAGTGGTCTTTCCCGATGTACTAACAGTGGTGTCATCAGCGAAAATGACAACTCTGCCACTACTAATATGACAGGGCAAGTCATTTACGTATAATACCTAAACAAAAAAGTGGACCTATTACTGATCCCTGATGATCTCCTAACGGAACATTGTATTTGCTAGACGAGTTACTGCACATCTTCACGAGATATTGTATCCAATCCACTTCCTGTCGGAAGCACAAAGACTATTTACTAACAGTGGCAATGCCGCAGTTGGCGATTAAAAATCTGAACCCTTAAATTCGCGAATGCCACAGACGCATCGGCATCATCGTTTTTGATCGGTTGCTAGGGCGACGCCTACCTGACTGATGGGGACAAGCGCGCTAGCGCGCTCCCAGACCTGTTTTTATGAACGAGCTCGTTCACTCGTTCCTTACATTTACGGTTAGATTTTCGAAAGAAGTATTTTTTCAAGAAAACACAATCCAGTTTAATTAAAATAAGAACACTTTCTCTAATGCTCATCAAGTAATAAAGTTTATCTTTCACAACAGCCAAATCTAGACTGTCGAATGCTTATGACAGATCAAACATTGAGACGACAAATTTATTCTGATCAAGTTCAGAAGGAGATGATTTGTAGCTGTTTCCACAGATTTGTTCTTGCGAAAACCGTGTTGGGAAGAAGAAATCCGATACTTTTCTGAGAAGTATATTAATAGGTAATAGGTAAATCATAAAAGCTCTTTCGAGTATTTTTGAGACAATAAGGAAATTTGTGTGTAGTTATCCATTATGAGAGGATTGCCTTTTTTGAACAATGATGAGAATACATTAGCTTTCATTAAATTCGTAAACTTTCCTTACGGGCGGCAGTGAGAAATTGATTGTTGATACCTATGTGTAAGGGGAGATGAAACAAGTTCACAAATAGTTTTGCAAAGAACTGGAGAAATTTCATCTGTACTGCTAGAACTAGTTTTGTTTTTCATAGAGACAATTATTTTGATAATATCATTTTCGGATGATTATGGTACAAATACACTATTAATTTGTCTGATTACATAGGTAATCGTTTTCGATTTTATCATTACCGAACGCATTTGCAATCATAGCAGCGCCAGCTTTCGCGAAAATGTTAGCAAAAGAAGTACCTACCTACCTAGGTAGGAAGGTATCTGCTATCAACATTTTATCAGTAATTACCGAGAGTTTCGACCTCTGAGTCGTTCGGAGGTCGAAACTCTAGACATCACCTAGAAGATGGCAAATGAGACTTTGCCGAAACGTCGTGACAATTATCCTTCAGAGAATCAAAACCACGGAACACGGAATGAAACCCGAAAACACAATTCATCATATATATATATATATATATATATATATATATATATATATATATATATAACTTATAGAAGTTTCGAGTGGATAAATGATACAGAGGTTTTTTTTTATTGGGCTTTGCACTCAAATAAAAATAGCAACCGTAGACACGTGTTTCTGGGTCATTGCCCTTCTTCAGCACGGTGTAGCAATGACCCACGAGTTACGTACCACAGAAGTACGTTCAACCAGCCGACTAGGTCTATGACCCAGCCAAGGAGCGCCGACGCTGCAGTATCAAATAGCCGGCATTTCCAGAAAAAGCAAACATCATATTTTCTCACCATTTTATGTGACTTTATTAAAATTCAGTCTTGATGTATCTTTCATACGAACAACTTGTCTAAATAAATATATTTCGTCTTTTTAAAAACGGTCTTCGTTCTTTAAAGTACGTAATTGGCGCAGTCGTTGTAGGATCTCGAAGGCATCTATCGGTTTAGATATCCTTGAGTTTCAACTCTTCATCGAGAAGAACCAGATAAGTTGTTGCCGCAACGAAAGAAAAATTCTGAAGCTGAAAGTACCATCACCGGTTCAACTACAGTTCCAGAGGCAGATTCCAGGACTTCAAGTACCCGAAATCTCCGGCACCAGACGATGGAAAGGATTTTTTCGTGAGTTACTCATTGTTCCTTTTTCTGTGATCCTATATGTCAGACTCCTCAATTTTCCCTGATTCAATAAGTGATATTAGTGCAGAAATTGAGTTAGATTTAAGTCAATCATTAGAAGCTCTTAGTATAAATAATAATCGAACTAGACAATTAGAAAGTATAGTCAATTCTATCATGGCAGTAGTACCAGTCTTTGATTTGAAACTTTTGCAAATCATACCAGAGTTTGATGGTAATCCATGCAGACTTTATCGATTCATTTCAACATGTACCGATTTATTGAATACATATTGGGACGCCACTCCCGCAAATATTAATTGTGCACAAAATAAACTTCTGCTCAATAGTATTTTTTCCAAATTGACTGGACCGGCCGAAGAAATATTTTCTATCAGCGGTAGTAATAATTGGAATGATATTAAAAATTTATTGATCACCCACTTTGGCGATCAGAGAAATGAAAGTAGTTTGTTATCAGATTTAGGCTCTTTGAGACAAAATCCAAACGAAAACTCACTTAACTTTTTTTCAAGAGTTGTTTCTATGCTCAATCTTCTCCACAACTATGTTAATTTACACGAAATAAACGAGCAAGTAAAAATAAGTAAAAAATTACTTTACGATTCACATGCATTGCATACATTATTTGTTGGTTTAAGAGAACCCCAAAGTTCAATGATCAGATCAATGAGACCGAATAATTTAGCTGAAGCACAACAATATATCATCGAAGATAATAACATTCGATATTTACAAAAATCTCAATTTAGTAATTTCACTCCTCAAAGGTCACCGAACGTAACAAAACCTCAAAATTTAAATTTTGTTCAACAGTCTCAAAATTTTCAACCGGATAGACCTCAAATTCAACAGAATATTCCTCGACAATTGCAACAAAATCAAAATTTTTCTAACCAACCTCAATTTCCTAGAGGACCTATTCAAATACAACCACGTCAAAATTTGCCCCCGAAAAAATACTTTACGAACAACCAAGTATTCGGACCACCGCGGAATGTTTGGAAACCCAATAACGGGCCATCCACTTCACAACCAACCCCGATGAGCATTGTTAGTACACAAAATTTTTCAAGAAATAGACCTTCCTTTCAACAACTGTTAATAGAGAAATTCTTTTAAAAAAATTGAACAAAATGGGATTCACTGATAAGGTGATAAATTGGTTCGAATCGTATCTCGAAAATAGATTACAAATCACAAAATTTAATGATAATATTTCCAGTTATGCTTTATCAGAACACGGTGTTCCACAAGGATCTGTTTTGGGACCACTATTATTCATTTTATATATTAATGATATTAATAAAGTAATCAAAAATTGTCAAGTACAATTGTTTGCTGATGACACCTTAATATATGTTACTGGAAAATCAATAGATGAAATAATAAATTCTTTAGAGAAAGATGTTAAATATATGGAAAACTGGTTGAATTTCAATAAACTTAAACTGAACCCAGGTAAATCAAAATTCATGCTTCTTTCAAATAGACCAGTACAAAATTCAAGATCTCTTCATATTGACAATGAAAAAATTGAAATTGTTTCTGAATTCAAATATCTAGGTGTGTTGTTAGATAATGCACTAAATTTTAATGAGCATCTCTCATATATTTCAGGAAAAATAGCTAGAAAAACTGGATTACTATCAAGAATTGGAAAACACCTAACAAATGAAACAAAATTCAAAATATTTAGATCTATAATAGAACCCCATTTTCAATATTGTTCAACAATATTATTCACTCTGAATAAAACTCAGATGGAAATTTTACAAAAATTACAGAACAGGGCTTTGAGAGTAGTTTTAAATAAAGATATCTATACCAAAGTATTATGGATGCATGAGTCCCTTGAAATTTTGAGTGTTAAACAGCGATTATATCTGAATACCTATATATTTTTATATAAATTGAAAAATAACATGCTTCCAAAATACCTGAAAGACAACTTGGAACTTACTAGCTACAACACAAATTATAATACAAGGAATTCCAATGATATTAAATTGAAAAGGTATAATACAAATTTTGGACAAAATCAACTATTTTATAAAGGCTTGAAAACTTTCAATGAATTGCCGATAGAAATGAAAAATTGTGGAAGTTTAACAAATTTTCGAAAAATGTGTACAAATTTTGTCAAAACGAACATTGACTTCTGAAAAATTTGGATTTTTCGTCTCCAGAATAAATATCATAGACTGAAATAATGATTTTTACATTTATTAATTGATTTTATTGAATTTCATACAGAGTGTACTTGTGAAAATAATATATTCCATTGCATTTTTGATGTTCATAATCAAAATTTACATTCCATGTTATAAGATAATTGTATTCAGTAGCTTTATAGCTAAATAAACTCATTATTATTATTAACCCCCTCGAAATCACTTCCAGAATAATTCAAATCAGAGACGTAACTTCGTCTCCGAGGAACTTCATAATATTGAATATGATCAAAATTATGAAACATGTGATTCATATTTTCCACAGGAAGACTATTCAAACGAAAAATACGTAGACGAAACCGAACAATTTTCCTATTATGACGAGACTGACGATCAAAATTTTCAGCAAGTAGGGCCAAACCCAAACGAAACATAATCGAACTCAATACCATGTATGACAAAAAAGAATTGCCTTATATTCAAATCGAAAATCCACCTATAAAACTCTTGATAGATACTGGAGCAACAAAATCTTTCCTGAACCCCGAAATTGCAAAATTATATTACTCTGAAAATATTTTTAAAGAACCCTTCGTAGTTACATCAGTTTTTCAACAATCACAGCGTGATTATTGTGCTAGCATTCCATCTTTTGAAGAGTTCAACTCAGAGAAACCACTGAAGTTTCACTTATTTAAATTTCATCAATATTTCGATGGATTGATCGGCTTAGATATACTTAAAGAAATGAATGCCCAAATCGATTTTTCTAATTCAATTTTATATACTCCGAATTCACAAATCTACATTCAGTATTATGAGACCCAGAAAAAGCTTTTATTTTATGTCGAACTGGAACCAAATACAGGAACCAAAATAAAAATTCCTGTGAATCAATTATCAGGTGATATAATTGTACCGCCTACAAAAATAAATGGATGTTTCATCAGAGAAACACTAACTACAGCCAATAACGGATACGCTTTGGTAGAGTTAGAAAATCCAAACGATCAAAATTGCGAAATTGAATTGTTCGAGCCACTAAATAGTAGGGTAATGGACGACGTTTTGAGAGGTCTCCAAAATAATATCTGTTTAGTATACATGGATGATATTATTGTATATTCAACATCTTTACAAGAACATATAATCAACCTTAAAAAAGTATTTCAGAGGCTACGCGAAACAAACTTGAAAATTCAGATTGATAAATCGGAATTTCTCAAGAAAGAAGTTTCTTTTCTCGGACACATTGTAACATCAGAAGGTGTCAAACCAAATCCGGATAAAATTAAAGCCATTATGCAATATCCCATCCCGAAAACTACGAAACAAATTAAATCATTTCTTGGACTTTTGGGATACTACCGTAAATTTATCAAAGATTTTGCCAAAATTACAAGACCATTCACACTTTGTCTGAAAAAAGGCGCCACAATCAAACATGATGAAAATTTCATTAAAGCATTCAATCATTGTAAAACTATTTTGACAAATGACCCGATATTACAGTACCCAGACTTTGACAAACCGTTTATCATTACTACGGACGCTTCAAATTCGGCAATTGGTGCTATTTTATCACAGGGCCCTATTGGTTCTGACCGTCCCATCGCATACGCATCTAGAACACTAAATGACGCGGAACATAACTATAGCACAATTGAGAAAGAACTTTTGGCAATTGTTTATGCTACGAAATATTTTCGACCATATATTTTCGGCAGAAGATTTTTCATATGTACAGACCATAAGCCGCTCCAATGGTTGATGTCTCTCAAAGAACCAAATTCAAGACTCGTCCGTTGGAAGTTGAAATTAGAAGAATTTGATTACAGCATTATCTACAAAAAAGGCAAGAAAAACACCAATGCAGATGCCCTCTCAAGAATTGAAATCCACCCCAATGAAGTAGAACCACAGCCCTGCAGTTCGAGGACAAATCCACAAGATATTGAAGAAACTTCTCCGTTTCTACAATATATGAAAAGATTCAACATTGCACAGAAGCATCCACAAGAAGACAACACCTCAATATCTAACAACCTTGACGAAACCCCGAATGAAGCCGAAATCGAAGTAGAAACCGACACATCGAGCTCAGTACCAGAAAATTGGTTTCAAGACTTAATTTCGAACTCCGAGGAAGCCGAGGAACCTGATGAACCCGAAGAAGATAACGAAACTGTACATACAAATGCCGAAAATCCCGTACAAGAAATCAACCCAAGCGAATCACCTATCAATGTCTTTCAAAATCAAATACACATATCAAAATCAACCTTACCAAGAAAAACAACCAGAAAAACGTTATGGGAACCGAACATAAAAAAAATATGGAATATATACATAGTAAATAATGACCTTTCCCCAATCATAACATTTTTCAGTGATTTTGGTCAGCCTAGAAAAACTTATGCATTTTATTTTAATGATGACAAATCGAACGAAATGTACGAAAATCTCTGTAACCTAATGATGCAAACCTTCAAAAACTACACATTTAAATTGATTAAATGCAATTCGAAGCTTGAAAATATAACAGAAATTGACAGACAAAAAGAACTATTAGTTTATAATCATGAAACAAAAACAAATCATCGCGGAATTCAAGAAACCATACAACAAATCAAGAAAAAATATTATTGGCCTAACCTTGCTAACGACGTCAGGAATTATATCAATAAATGCGAAGTATGTCAAATATCGAAATATGATAGAAGCCCACCAAAAATTAACTTTCAAATAACCCCAACACCCAAAAAACCATTTGAAATTGTTCATATTGATGTTTTTCAGGCCAACGGTCAAAAATTCCTTACCATCATAGATACTTTTTCTAAATATGCTCAAGCTTTTCCTCTTACATCCGCAAATGCTTCTTCTATTGTCGAAAGTCTCATCAAATTCATGTCATTTCACGGACTACCACTAAAAATCATAGCCGATAGTGGAACAGAATTCAAAAATTCCACTGTGACTGACTTCACAAAACTTCACAAAATTGACATTCATTTCATCACTCCCAAAAATTCAACTAGCAACGCCCCTGTAGAGCGCCTTCATTCAACCTTGCTTGAACACTTGAGAGTTTTGAAAGTTGAAAATCCCCGTTCTGAAATAACAAGCTTAATGCCTTATGCTATTTTCGGATATAACCACTCCATACATTCTTTGACAAAACAAAAACCAATAGATATTGTAAGTGGACATATCGATACAAAAGATCCATTTGATATAGACATAAACCACGAAATTTTGAACAATTATATTCAGGAACACAAAGACAGAACCCAATTGATTTTCAACCAAATTCACGACATTTCCCAACAACAAAAAGAAAAGACGATAGAAAAACGAAATCTCACTCGCGAAAATCCGGTCAGCTATCCTGAAGGTGGCGAAGTCTATCGACACAACGTAAAAACTCGTGGAAAAAAGCTGAACGTTCCATTCATAAAAGAAACTGTTGTCACTGACCAAGGACTAAAACTAAAAACCAAACGCAATACCTACCACAAAAACATTTTCAAAAAACCCCGAAAAATCATAACAAAACAAAATTTGTTACAGAACCCTCCTACTCTTGACGATAATCTACCTAACATCATCAAAGAACGTACAAATAACGAACCTGAAGGACAACCCAGGGATTCTCCCCTTTCTTCTAGGGACAGCAAAAATTAAAGTAGCCACACACACCTTTCTTCATTATATTGATTTCAAACCAATTTCAGAAGAAATCGAAGAGCTGACTCATCACTATAATACAATAAAATCATCACTCAAAAATCGAAAGGACCTCAGTTCAACCTACCTTACATCTTTACATCAATACACCGAACAACATATAGACTACCAGTTGGAATCGGTTAAAGAAAAACTTCAATCAATTTACCCTTTATCGATTCGGAAAAAACGAGGTTTGATCAATGGACTTGGAAATATTGTCAAATTTATTTCCGGTAACTTAGATCAGGAAGATGCCGAGCGTTATGATGCAGCTATTGAAAAATTGCAGAACAACGAAAATCAAATCGTTCATTCATTGAATCAACAAATATCATTGACTCACAAAATACTTGAAAATAACAATAAAACATTTTCACTTATGGTTCATAATCAAAATGTGATCAAGGAAAGTATCGAAGAGCTTAATAATAACAGCACATATTTTTTGTCGATAATAGATACATATACACAAATAAAATTCAACTTGGATACATTACTTTCAATTCTCACCAATATTGAAAACGCAATTTCTTTCGCTAAACTTGGCACTTTACATCATAGTATAATATCTATCGACGATATAAAATCAATATTCGATTCGCTCCTGAAATATCATTCCAAAGATCAATTAGTCTATTCAGAAATTGGAGATATCCATAAACAATATGATATAACACCTGTTGATGCATATTTCTCGAATACAAAACTCGTTTTTGCATTACATATCCCTCTAGTACATCCCGATACCTTCTCACATTACCACCTTTATTCAATACCTACTCGAAATTTCACCACAATCATCCCAAAAAACTCCTTTTTCACAATGAGTAACGATATGTTCCAATACGACTCTGGACCATGTCGTAATTTGAATCCGAATTATCTATGCCAGAACAACTACCTGATTGATGGAACCCAGGAAAGCGATTGTATTTTTTCAATTCTTCAAGTAAAATACAACGAAGCCATATGCCAAACAGCAACGATAGTGGTGAACAAGCCCCTAATTGAAGAGGTCAGCGAATCGAACTATATCGCTATATTTCCTCAACAAGAAAAAGTTCAAACCCGATGTGATGAAACCGACTTCGTTATGCTGAAAGGATCATTCCTCATCGAAATCCCGTACCAATGTAGTATCGAAACTTCCGGACATGGATATACTAACGAGAAGGGAGAAACCAAAGGAAAACCATTATTTCTTCCCGAAATTACAATACACGAGCAGAAAATAGAAAAAAACCAAGCTTCAAGTCGACGATGTCCCACTTGACGAACTACATGAAGTCCAACTACAAGGAAATAGGCTTCAACCCCTAGATTTACAAGGTTCAACGTTTTCCAGCCATCATCCCTGGACGATTCCCTTATACATATTCGCCATTATGGGAATCATTTATGTCTGTCTGAATAAGTTCAGAAAATTCAAGAAAAAATCCAAGGAAGTCGCACAGCCCCAGCAGTCTTCAGAAGTTTTGTTTGTCCCATCCAAAACTTCATCTTAGGAGGGAGGAGTTACGTACCACAGAAGTACGTTCAACCAGCCGACTAGGTCTATGACCCAGCCAAGGAGCGCCGACGCTGCAGTATCAAATAGCCGGCATTTCCAGAAAAAGCAAACATCATATTTTCTCACCATTTTATGTGACTTTATTAAAATTCAGTCTTGATGTATCTTTCATACGAACAACTTGTCTAAATAAATATATTTCGTCTTTTTAAAAACGGTCTTCGTTCTTTAAAGTACGTAATTCACGTGTCTACGGTTGCTATTTTCATTTGAGTGCAAAGCCCAATAAAAAAAACCTATACATATATATATGTATATATATATATATATATATATATATATATATATATATATATATATATATATATATATGACTTAGTATAACTACTTCTCTTCGGGCTTGAAGGCCGTCGTTCTTCGGAATTTCTTCCTGACGTTTCGCTAGCGCGAGTGGCCAGCTTCTTCAGAGGCTTATTCATCTCCGATGACTAAACAGTTCGATTTCTCAAGGCGTATTTATATTGATGCAGGTAGTCTGGAATGTTAATTACTTCTGTCGGGTTCGGGGAATAATCATCATTACTAGTTGCCGCACTACCTGCTGTGATTTCATTAGTTATTCTTGTTTTCTTCAGAATCGGATTCCAAATTCTGTTTAGAGTCAACGCTTCTTCCTTTCTGTTAAAATTGTCCGCATGTTTTTGGATCTCTATTGCCTCCCGCACCAGTCGGCTATGGTAACCCTGGTTGGGGGCAATCAGTGTGGCATTTTCGAACAGAATCTTGTGGTCGCCCTCACTCAATGCGTGTTCCGCCACCGCCGATTTGTCGGTTTGCCCCAGCCTGCAGTTCCTTTGATGCTCTTTGAGCCTTGTACCCATGGATCTTTTCGTGGTACCGATGTAAACCTTCCCACAGGTGCACGGAATGCGATAAACCCCTGCCGCTGACAGTGGGTCTCTTTTGTCTTTAGCCGACCTGAGGCTTTGCTGGATCTTCTTGGAGAGACCCACTGTCAGCGGCAGGGGTTTATCGCATTCCGTGCACCTGTGGGAAGGTTTACATCGGTACCACGAAAAGATCCATGGGTACAAGGCTCAAAGAGCATCAAAGGAACTGCAGGCTGGGGCAAACCGACAAATCGGCGGTGGCGGAACACGCATTGAGTGAGGGCGACCACAAGATTCTGTTCGAAAATGCCACACTGATTGCCCCCAACCAGGGTTACCATAGCCGACTGGTGCGGGAGGCAATAGAGATCCAAAAACATGCGGACAATTTTAACAGAAAGGAAGAAGCGTTGACTCTAAACAGAATTTGGAATCCGATTCTGAAGAAAACAAGAATAACTAATGAAATCACAGCAGGTAGTGCGGCAACTAGTAATGATGATTATTCCCCGAACCCGACAGAAGTAATTAACATTCCAGACTACCTGCATCAATATAAATACGCCTTGAGAAATCGAACTGTTTAGTCATCGGAGATGAATAAGCCTCTGAAGAAGCTGGCCACTCGCGCTAGCGAAACGTCAGGAAGAAATTCCGAAGAACGACGGCCTTCAAGCCCGAAGAGAAGTAGTTATACTAATAACCTCGGCCGCGAAAGCCTTAACCATTTTGTCATATATGACTTAGTTTCCTCTGCTTGTAAGTCCACGAAATTTTATGGATAATGAAGAGAAGTATTGTATTTTGGCAAAAAATTCATAATCTCCAGTCCCAAAAATTCCGCGGTACCAATAAGATTAGAATCCGACTGAATCACTGAATCACAAAACTCATCCGCCATCTTGAATTTTAGAATAACTGAAAACTCCACCTACGAAAAATTACAAGTCATTTGCATTTATTTTTAGATACTTTCAATGTTACACTATAAAAAACAAATAAGTTCCCAGTTGACATGGATATGGATGATTACTATTTATCACATTCACCAGTGAATAATAAATTTTTTTCACATTAAATGCCACTATATATTATAGTTTCTATTGAAAAAAAGGCCAAAGACAAAAAACTTGAAACACACAATCACGTTTTATATATTATTTGGCTCACCCAATACAATACGAACTACGACTTCCCTTGTTCGACGTGGTCCTCCCTAGCGCCACCTATGAGAAAATAGCCACATCACGTATGGAGCGGTTTTCGGCTAAATTTCACGTGTTTATGGCTGCCATGTTGAATGTTTCTAATAATGCTTGAACGAAATAAAGTTAAGTACAGAAAACTCATTTATTATGGACTTTTTGAAGCCTAAATTTGGCAGGGTGATTCTTCATTAGGTGAATTAGGTGCTGAGAACTTTTGGTTCCATTCTGAAACAAAAACTTGAAAAAATTACAAATGTTTGAAAATCAATATTTTCTTTTGTAGAAATAATTCGAGCCTCAAATTTTGTCATCACCTATTCCAATCCTTTATCTTTCGGTATACCAAATCCCGTTTCTACGAAAGCGTAGAAGGGCCACACCAAAATTTTTTTTCGAATTGTATTATTCTGACTTGCAAGTCAGAATTCTGACCTGTATCTCAGAATTCTGACTTTTATCTCAGAATTCTAACTTGTATATCAGAATTCTGACCTTCATCTCAGAATTCTAACTTGTATCTCAGAATTCTGACTCGCAAGCCAGAATTCTAACTTGTATCTCAGAATTCTGACTTGCAAGTCAGAATTCTAACTTGTATCTCAGAATTCTGACTTGTTTCTCAGAATTCTGACTTGTATCTCAGAATTCTAACTTATATTCAGAATAAGGTTGACGGGTCATCGGGTAGGAAAAGTCAAGGATCTTTTGAAACACATATCAATGGAGATGTCGAAATTCATGCAGATGGATACTTAAACAAGGTTTTAGAAATATCTTGGCAACCTTCATCAGATAATTCCAAGGTTTGTGGTTTTGCTTTCGAAGAAAATATACCTCTAACGGAAAGAAATGTTCTTTCGCATATTGCAAGGCTTTTCGATCCATTAGGTTTCATAGGTCCAATTATAGTGGTTGGTGAAATTTCAATGAAAAATACATGGAGTCGGAAACTAGGCTGGGATGATTCTCTACCTCCGGACTTATGTTCTCTACCTCCAGATTTATGTCATGAATGGAAAATATTTTCAGAAGATATTCCTTTACTCGATAACCTTAGAATTCCTCGATTGTTATATTTTTCATGCGAAATAGAGTATTTCGAATTACATGGGTTCTCAGACGCTTCTCTCAAGGCTTATGGAACATGTTTTTACTAAAGAACTGTTCATTTCAACAAGGAAATAAGTTGCAGGTTGATTTGTTCTAAATCAAGGGTAGTTCCACAAAAGGTAATCTCTCTTCCTAAACTGGAATTATGTGCTGCTCTACTCATGGCAAAGTTATGTCATAGAATGTACGAGTTTTCCAATCAAGTTTTCTGAAGTCGTTTTGTGGTGTGATCCTCAAATTGTTTTATGTTGGTTACAGGATGTATCTACTAGGTAGAAAACATTTGTATGCAATTGGGTATTAGAGATACAGGAACTTACTCCTAATGTTGATTGGCAACATGTACCTCCTGAAAAAAATCATGCTGATCACATATGTCGTGGTTTGAATCCAATCAATTTGATATCTTGTGAACAATGGTGGTACGGACCAAAATTTCTGAAAGATCATGATTTGAAGTTCGAAAATATTTCTTCGATAAGAATGGATTCTCTTCCTGAACAAAAGTTGATAACTCTCGTATCTTCGAATAAATTTTCAGAAGTGATGGAAATATTTTCAAGATTTTCGAAATTTCGTTGACTTCAACAGACAATAGCGTATTGTCTACAATTCGCAAATAATTGTTCGAAGGTCAGAAGTAAATTGAATGGTCCTCTTCATTTTGATGAATTACAAAATTCTTTGAAGGTTAAAGTTAGGTGTATTCAACGTCTTCATTTCAGAAACAAAATCGGAGATATCAAATCAAAAATGCTTCTGAAATCACGTGCTTTAACACAATTGAGTCATTTTATAGATGAAGGAGGTATACTCCTTGTAGGAGGAAGATTACCTCAATCCAATTTATCTTTTGCTCGAAAACATCCTATCATTCTACCACCAAAAAACCATGTTGTAAAACTGCTCTATAGACAAGAACATTTGGATTCACATCATGCAGGGTCACAAACTATTTTTTCTCATCTCAGGTTGAGATTTTGCCCAATAAATGGATTGAGACCAATCAAACGAGAAGTTAAAAATTGCGTTACTTGTAGATTCAAAGCATCGTCGTCTCAGCAAATAATGGGTTTTTTACCCTCTCATAGACTTTTTATTGTACGTCCTATTCTTAAAGTAGGGGTTGACTTTGGCGGTCCTATTGCAGTGAAAGAATCTCGTCTTCGAAAAGCAGCGATCTCCAAAGCATATATTTCGTTGTTTGTTTGTATAGTCACAAAAGCAGTTCGCATCGAACTTGTTTCCAGTCTATCAACAGATGCATTTATTTCAACACTCAAAAGATTCATAGTTCGTCGTGGATGTCCTCAAATAATATACAGCGACAATGGAACTAATTTTCAGGGCACTTATAACTCACTTAGAGAAATTTAAAATTTTTTTCGAGAAAAGGTAAATTTTGTGAATGATTTTTTATCACGAAGGAAATACAGTGGAAGTTTATACCCTCCAATAGCCCACACTGGGGAGGATTGTGGGAAGCCGGTATAAAATCTACAAAATTTCATCTCAAACGGGTTATGGGAAATTGAAGCTATACTGAACTCTAGGCCTCTCTCTCCCATTTCAACAGATCCAGAAGATTACTCGTGTCTCACACCCAGTCATTTTTCAATAGGAGAATCATCAATTTCTTTTCTGGAACTCGATATATCTGAGGTTCCCGACAATAGGCTGAAGGCCTGGAAGTGTTGTCAAAAAATTAGATAATCCTTTTGGAAACGTTGGTCCGTAGAATATTTAAACAGGCTCCAACATAAACCAAAATCGACCAAAGTATATGAGAATTTGAAAGTCAATGATTTAGTTTTAGTAAAGGAGGATAATATTCCACCGCTGGAATGGCGACTAGCTCGCATTGAAGAGGTAATGCCAGGATCCGATAACAAGGTTCGAGTTGTAAAAATTCGTACAATGAACGGATGCTTTACTAGACCATTCACGAAATATGTCCACTTCCATTTTGTTCTGATGAAAACTATCAAGCCAGTGGGGACGTTGTTGGAATCAGAAGATAAATATTGTTTCAAATAAATATTCTTGCTCTGTATATTACTTTTCTCAGATCAACATTTCCTTGCTTGGTAAACGATTCCGTTTCGATTTTTCAGATTTGTTTGACATCAACAACTTTTGATAGATGCGATCATTCTCATAATTTTCTGTCTGCGCAAAGACAGGATTTTGAAACAATTATATACAGTCCACTATTACACCAAGAACCAGAAATATCTATACCGAGAACGATAATGAAATTCCGAGTGGAAATAGGAATTCCGAGTTGTAAGTCAGAATTCTGAGATACAAAACAGAATTCTGAGATACAAGTCAGAATCCTGCGATACAAGTCAGAATTCTGGGATTCAAGTTAGAATTCTGAGATCAAAGTCAGAATTCTGATATACAAGTTAGAATTCTGACTTGCAAGTCAGAATTCTGAGATACAAGTTAGAATTCTGAGATAAAAGTCAGAATTCTGAGATACAGTATAACTACTTCTCTTCGGGCTTGAAGGCCGTCGTTCTTCGGAATTTCCGAAAGAACGACGGCCTTCAAGCCCGAAGAGAAGTAGTTATACTAATAACCTCGGCCGCGAAAGCCTCAACCATTTTGTCTGAGATACAGGTTAGAATTCTGACTTGCGAGTCGGAATTATGCAATTCGATAAAAATATTTTGCTGTGGCCCTTCTACGCTTTCGTACGTTTCAGCCAGTTGTCATTTAAACGAATCGTCTTTTCGTAAAGTTGATGCTGCTCTGAGCATTATTGTCAATCCCCCTCTTAACGGATTTGTATTATTTTTGCGAAATTGTTTTAAGTGAAAGCGGTCTGCCGGTGCCATTTATCCCTTTAATTCCTAGCAGTTTGAGTATGAAACCCTCTGGATATGTCAAATAGATAGCCTAGATAGAAGATATCTACTTAAAAGCAAAATAGAGAGCTATTTGTAGAAAAATTTTCATATGCATGACTGAACAAGAAAACCTGATTTCTATGTAACCCAGTGCTTGTCGAGCCATATAGGCAGGGCTACTACCCTGTTTCAGATAAACTGTTTTTTCTTCTTTGCGAATGAATCAAACATCTTTGAATGATATACACGCACCTACGGTCAGCAAAAAATTAGAAAAAATCGCAAGGATGGCATCAACAATGCATTCGACTTGATAACTGAATGAAATATTCCTATTAAAATGATTCAGTCATATCAAGAAAATACCCTCCTAAGGTAGTGGCTTCGATTACACGTTGAGTTAAGACATGATCATAAAATTTGAGCGGATTATTCTTATGGCCTTGGATGGCAAATATAATAAAAAGGTGCTGTAGTACACTATCTTTCAAAAGGGGTGGATTTTGTTTTTCTCGATGGTGATATCAAAACAATATATGGGGATAGCAACGTTCATATATAGGAAAGTTACGAAATGTCACGAGTTTATAGGCGAAGGGGTACCTGAGGCTAGGGGCAGGGTTTGGGGAAATCGAAGTTGGCAATTCTGGGGTGAATTGGGTAAATTAAAAATCTCTATAGGTGGCATAACCCCATAGAACCAAAGATAAACAGAAAAAGTGCAAAGAAATTGTCACAGAACACACAAACATATATGTTTTATGTAGCTGATTCCTGATTGTCTCTGTCTCTTGGTGTCTTTGTTACTCTGTTGTAAAAGTAAAAGATTTGTTGCGTTGTCACTGTCACAGTCACAGCCCACAGCTTACATACCTGAACCTGCGTTGCGTCGTGTATTCTGTCTTGTCTTTGAGTTAAGGGAATCATTTTTTAAGTATTTGAAGTCGTTTGTTCAATTTTCATTAGTGTAATGAGTTTCTTAGAGTAATATTTTACTAGCTTCAAAGTGTTTCTATTAGGATAAGTTGTTGGTGTTTTTTCTCGGGTGTTTATTCGTTTAGCTATTGTGTTGTACAAAAAACTTTTTGATTATTTGTTATGCCGGGAAACGTCCTATGTAACGGGCTGTTTGAACACTTGGGGAACGCTTTTAAGCTCTAGTAGAGCCTTAAGTTTTCACTCATTTCCGAAGAATCCTGTTGCAAGGCAAGAGTGGATAGCATTTTGTAATAAACCCGATACGTGGATTCCGACAAATTATTCTAGAATATGCTCGGAGCACTTTCATGAAAATGATTGCGAAATAACAGGAGAGGACCAACCTAAGTCAATTGGTTGCATGATTACAAAGCGATATCTTTGAAGGGGCATTTTGTTCATGAAATCATTTGGATTCCTATATAAATTTAACACTATACATTAGAAGACGTAGATAACGTTCAAAGTATAGTCAGGGTTGCGATTAGTGGCACAATTGTGCCAAAAGGGGCACAGTTATGATACATAGCTCAAACATTTTCTTGGCCTCGGAAAAAGATCCTTGAACGACTCTGGTAAACCCAAATACTTCCCACTTCATATAGGAGTAATTATTATACTCTGGCAAACTTTCTTGCTGCATGAGGAACAGTCCCTATTTTTTTTAAACACAGGTATTACTTTCGGATTTTCACCAAGCATACACAGTCATCAATTTTTCATTTGCTTTCGTTTTCAATTTTCACATATATCGAGATCAGATCGAGTTGAATGATCTGTCAAACCAAACACAAATACGAAGAGTATATCCACACTTTTGCTCAACTGACATTCAGTATTGAACACCATGAAGTTAGATTTTCAATATACTCGAATATTCATAGATCTTATTAGGGAAGCAGGTATTTTTTTGCTATCTGTTGTTATCCACCAATCAGATACCAGAAACTGAAATCACTTGCATATTAGTATATCGTGGAATATCACCTTAACCTCATTGACGCCCCCGCAATATGGAGGGATCGATATGATGACATTTCGTAACCTTCCTCCTATATTAGGCATTCCAGATACTTGTCAAAAATGTCAAATAAACCAATCGGCGGCATCTGCCCCCCAGGAACTTTCGTTTGTTTTCTTTTTTATAAGTGTGTGATTGGTTAGAACTGGTATTTGCCCCCCAGACATAACCTGATCTGGAATGCCTAATACCAACGTTGGGGGATAGATAATATATGGGTTATGTTTGAACGTCACCATTTTGTGGTGGATAAATATTTGATCCGTAATTTTCTGGGTTTCTAGCCTACCACAATCTGAAGAAATGAGAATTAATATTGGAATCTACACAAGTGTAGATATTTTTGATGCAGCAACTTTTTGTGGTAGATTAAAAATCTGGCCTTTTACCCTTCTATAGATTACAATATTGATTCTTATTTTTCAGATTGTGGTAGGTTAGAAACCAGAAAACTACGGAACGAATTATTGGGTTCTAATGGAATATTCTTGTGAAAGGGAAAAATATAATGAAAAATAACAAAAATGTCCTATGCTCCCGTGATTGTGGATCGCATTGAAAGTATATTTTCATACAAAATCACACGAAATCAAAGCAATTAAAACAAGAATTCCCCAGCTTGTTTCGGGATTATTGGTAATAAAAAAAGCCCTGTCACCTTCTCTTCGTTGCTGGGAACTTGCATTCACGTTGCTCGCATGTCGCGATGTCACACTCAGATAACCTCTCTTACAACGTGAATGCGACAAGTTTTGCTATGTAATTTAGACAAGTTCTGCGATATAATTGCGACAAATTTTGCGTTACTGCAACAAGTTTCACGATGTGAAATTGAAAAATCACACTGAATATTCAAATATTCCCGAAAAAATGTTCTTTTCAAAAAAATTCTGAGAACTGAAGGTCATCTCAAAGCACTTTATGGTGAAAAACCACTCATCCTATCAGAACGAACATCAAATGTCTACCCTTTTTTGTGCAACTCCATAATTGTCCTCTGCAATTGAGCGGTTCGGGATCCTTCAGAGTGACAACTTAAAATATAAGTCTCTGCTTATTCCGTTTAGAATAATTTTTATTGGGCATATTTTGTCTTAATGATTCTGTAACAACAGAATACCCTGACAATCAGAGCCCAGATTCTATTTCACGAATTCGATTATCGAATTGTTTAGGATATGTGTATATTTTCGGTACAGCGCATGCTACAGTCACAGTCTGAGCTATTCGACAATCGAATCCGTGAAATAGAATCTGGGGGCTGGGCTATTCACTAAGCAGAGTTGTTATGGATAGCGACTAAAAATTGTCGTTATGTTCAAGGTCAGTTGCTAAGCGCGAAATTGGTATTCACTTTTCAAGTTAAGTTGCTACTATAATGACCAGTTGCTGTGAGTAGTGGTTCACTTAGATATCTTGTTAAGGAAAAACAGCTTACCACCGTCATTATGGCAAGTTATTATCAGAGTTGCTACGACGGTTAGCAACTGCGATAACCACTTTACTTGGTGAATAGCCCTGAATAAATGTTATTAAATATATTGAATTGAACTAAAGAAGTTGATTGTGAATAATAACGTCAGAAAATATCCCAAACGATGCGGAAATCGCATGATGTTACTTAGTTTTCCCATACGTACGTACACAGAAATAAATGAAACAGCCGCATTCCCGCGTAAAATTTGGATGCATGGTATCAACTACAAAGAAAGACGCTGATGGGGGTTATTTGTTCCAGTTTGGAGTGAAGATACTGAATCGCAGAACTTTCATGTTCATCTGTCATTTATTCAAAGCATCCTGAACTAGGAAGTTATATCACAAATTTCATATGTGGTTATACCACTGAACTGTATGTAATAAATGTCTATCGCATTATTCCGGAGTTATACTCACTGTACTCCTCAGCTGTTCTATTATTATGCACCAGTTCAAAATTGCCACTTCCATAGGGCGGGACCCTGGGAGGAAAGTGATATGTTCGGATGAGCCTCTTCATATAATTACGATTGAACTTCACAGGTAAAATCGTTTCATCGTATAATCATATTTCAGCGGCTCTTCCTCTTCATCACTAGATATAGACGTTTGAAGACAAATGTTGCAATAAACTCCCGTCAAAAGAGTAAAACTTATATAGAGCAAAATTTTATTATCATACTCCTAAACCAATCCCCATGACAGACCTCTGGCAAATCTAACACTGATCCTGCTCAAGTCTCTGTGTCAAAAAGGAAATTGACAAAGGGACACACACCAGTTTCCATTTCTGAAAGCTGCTCGATAGCCTGTAATCACGAGTTACTTCTCCTTAACCATCCCATGTATCGTTTATAATTGCTGTTTCCTTTCCTCCTACATGTAGGAAGGTAGCTACGAGGCATCATAATATCATGATTTCAATCTTTTTATCAAGTTCACAAATTGTACATACAAACGGCGGACCAACTGAGCTGTGAGAAAAGTGAATTTTTAGATAACCTTCTTTTTTAGTAAGCTGCTTATGTGTCTTTGAATTCTGGTGAATATCTTTCCTATCAGAGCCCCTTACACATAGTATTTCTCCCTGAAGTACTGAACGACTAGGAACAACAATTCTGCGAAAAAATCAAATCCTTTCTCTACGGCCATGACTTTCTCTACGCCTATGCAAGAAATTCGAAGAAAACCACGCCTATCGACTGTCACCGCGATTTATCGAGAATGTTCGAGAGAGATACCAACTGCATTTCAATACACACGGAGGAAACCATCGAGAAAGTTCTATGAATGTCGATGCCCGTTCGAATAAGGAAAATTCCAAAAACATTGACCTATATATAGCGGATGGGGAGCAGAACTCAGTTAGTTGATTACAGAGAAAGATGAAGTGAATGAATAGGTGGAACATTATAGTTATTTCAGTGAATCATTGACTTGTGAATCAGGTGTTTCAGGGTCAAGGCAATACTGGAATAACCCTTGCCGAAAGTCAGAAGCTTTCTAGGACTCTGCAGCTACTACCGACGATTTGTTAAGGACTTCGGAAAGATAGCGAGACCCCTGCACACAGTGACGAAGAAGAAAGTACCCTTCGTCAACTCTCGATCAACGGAGTTGACTACTGCTCCAGTCCTGGCATATCCCAAGGAAGACGGTCTTTTCATCCTTGACACATATGCTTCCCAGAATGGCTTAGGGTCCGTTTTATCCCAGGTGCAAGGCGGTGAAGAAGTCATTATTGAATATTCCAGCAAAACGTTGGGGAAGACAGAAAAGAACTACTGCCTGACTAGAAGGGAAATCCTAGCAGTTTTCAGAGCACTGCCATTCATTCCATTATAGGCGGAAGTTTCCTGTTTGAACCGATCACCCGGCATTGCAGTGGCTCCTCAACTCCAAGAGTCCAAGACCCCTGATTGACAGCTTGCACGATGGCTAGAAAATATGCAAACATACGAGAGATGGGGAAACGCCATCGCAAAGAAAGAATGCATGGAAACGCAAATAGCATCTCAAGACCTTGCCTGGAAAGCGGCTGCAAATTTTGCCAGCGCCAGGAGATGAAAGATGAATGGCCCACGCACGATGATGAATGTTTGTCGAACGTCAAGATTATTTCCTCGACGGAAAGGTTACAGGTTGCAACAATAAGTCACGATGGCTACCAACAACGACAAAAATGGACTCAAGAAGTATACCGTGAGGAATGCACAGAAACAAGACCCAGACCTAAAGGTTATCCGAAGGTGGATCTATGAAGGAGCGGGTGTGCTGCGTTGCTCCCACATTACGTAACACCCATAAAGCGTTATACCGACATTTCGATACACTTACATTTCGTTATCCCCACATTTTGTAACCCCTATACTCTCCGAACATACCCGAACGATGCGCTGTTGCCCAATTCACCGAATATTCTGCAACTTTCTGGTAACCAATCAAATCTAACCTAACTAACCTAAAAGAAGGATGAATTTGGCAACAGTGCATCATTCGGAAATGTTCGGAGACTGTGGCTGTATCGAAATGTGGGTATAACGCATTGTGAGTGTCACGAAATATGGGTATGACGCATTGTGGGTGTAACGAAGCATGGGTGCAACGGGATGCTCCTGGAGGAGCCAAACCGTAGTGGCAGGAGGTCGCAAAACATGGCCAACCAGTTGAAGGCTACTGTCTCCAATTGACTTGCTGAGTCTCCGAGACGACTTAATCACTCGTAAATGGAAAAGCCCTGATGAAAAACGGGTTCATGTTCAAACAATTCTTCCTAGAGCATGCGTATCAGACGTTCTTGAGGAACTCCACGACAGCCGAGGACACTTTGGGGTAAACAGAACACTGGCTGATTGGCTAAAGTACACGAGAGATACTACTGGGTGAACTGTCGCCTAGATGTTGAAGTATGGTGCAAGAGTGGCAAATACGAGCACATATATTATATGTACATAATATAAGTTTCTGTTAGCAAACATCTCATATTGAGAATGGTATATTTCCTAGTCAATAAAAAAACAGAAATTCAAATAAATATTTTCGGAAATCTCCCATTCCTATACGAATCATAAAAATACCAATGGCTCTATGGACATGTCGATTTTAAATTGAAATATGGGTAATTACTGAAGAAAAAACGGGATTATTGTGAAATCTGGTTTCGTTTCTTAACAAACATTAGAAACAGTATGACCTAAAATTGCAAATTTTGTTTTCTTCTTCACACTCTGGTTTATCTCCTCTGATTGGGATCTGCGCTTGATTCTGATTGATTGATTTTAAAAAAAGCCTCATGACACTCAATATCTTGAGCAGAGTTGAGGTCTATACTAACAGGTCTATTCCGTAAAACGCCTCTAATGAACGATCTGTTATCAAACAACTGTCGGTAGCTAGCTCTCAACGATCCGTGTGAACAATATGTCACAAATATCCCAAAACTACTTCAAGTCGTTAGCCAACTGAACCAATGCTATCCCCATTAACAAACATATCATTAATATTTTTACGGAATAAGAATCGGCACAAATAACGTTAATTTAACCCTGGGCGACCTTGGAAAGCTGGAACCGAATAAATATTTGGCGATGACCAGGAAGAACCTATACGATTAGTGGGATTTCTGACTGGACACTGTCAACTAAGGAAATACCTCCATATTATGGGGCTAGTGGACACACATCTATGCAGGATGTGTGAACAGGAAGATGAAACTGTCAGGCATGTCTTATGTGAATGTCTGGAGCTATCGTCGATAAGAGAGTGTGTGTTCGGTGAGTCTTGGCCCACACCTGCCGATATTAAGGAGATGTCCCCTGGTGACCTGTCCTCCTTCCTGGATGAGGCAGAATGGACAATGTCCTAGGAGGGAGACTCCTTGGGAGGATGTATATATTGTGGCCTTGTCACTATCTATACTATATCCATCCAACAAAAAGAGTAACTTAAACAATGATAGATGCGTGATCAACGAATGATCGCCACATACATTTGCATCTATTGGGTAGAATAAACACGCTTCCTTACGCTGGACAATCGGAATCACAATTACAATTGACTGATGGAATTCGAGCTACAGTGTCGGAGTAGTCAGTTACGTTTTAACGCTTGTGGTGTGTTCATATATGGTGTTTTGAAGTTCGGAATTTTTAAATGTCAAGTACTGATATGGCTGAAGAAACGGCTGATATGTATCCCTATATTCCACCTCGAAAAAGACCAAAAAAACTGCACCTTAAAAAATACAATTTCGGTCGTTCCTTAGTGCGACTCTATACGAGCTACTTTGTCTAAGTGATCACGTGAACAATGCATGATAATGTCTGTGTCTCACAGCTCACAGCGGTTGAAGCCACAAGACATTTCACCATGGTGCAGCGGCTCTAAGCGCTGTAAGCTGTTAGACGCGGCAAATGCTTCGGTTCACTTCTTTGCTTGGAGATGAATATTTCAATGATTCACCATCTCTCTGATTCAATGTACTATATTTTTTTTCTACATATTTTATGCATTCGTGTTTATGATATGGGTATATAACATATTAGGCTGGATTCAGACAGATACGAAATCCGATTGTACGACGATCTGATAGCTTTTTGATTGGTCTAAATTGAAATTTAGACCAATCAGATAGCTATCAGATCGTCGTACGAACGAATTTCGGATCTGTCTGAATCCAGCCTTAGTATTCGTAGGGTACTACGACGGTTTTAAGATGTTCTTGCGTAATTGTAATATTCTGAAGGAGGCTTTTCAACCATGCATACAATAATTAAAATAAAGTAAATATTCTCTCTCTTCCTCTCTCTAATATGTGAGTAATCAAGAATGAGCAAGATGGAATAGCAAGATAGAACACTTCAAGTATAGCCTCCAAACGGATTCTTTCCCCAATCAAGCACTCCAGATCACGTGATGTCTGGGGGGTAAATACTAGTTACCATGGAAATCACACTCTTTTGGAAAAAACAAACGAAAGTTTCTAGGGGGCAGATAATAATAATAATAATAATAATAATAATATTTATTCACCATTTCGGTACTCATGTACATATGGTAAGTCAATACAGATACTACACAATATATATAAAATTGAGAACATAATTTGTCATATATAAACAAAACCATTACAGCACATGATATAAGAGTATCACAGTTAGATGAGTATCTTAAAATTAAGATTTTCATCGTAAATAATCCTGGACGCTATAAAAACAATTTTCAATTAAGAATCTTTTGGTGCTATTCTTAAATATTACATAAGATTCAGACTCCTTAATTGATTTAGGCAGTTTATTATAAAGTGTGACCGAATTATATAGTGGAGAATTTTTAAATTTTGTCGTTTTGTGAGAGGGTATTCTCAACATATCACCATGACGTGGATGCCGCCGTATTGGTTCATTTAATCAAGAGAAGATTTTGACAAATATCTGGAATGCCTAATGTATAGCAGACGAAGAAAGGTTCGGAGGGATAGAGTTATTCAAATATAGGATTATCATTCTCTCCTTCACAATATCAACTACAATATGCATATACCTATATCCTTTCTGTCTCTAATGTCTCTATCGGATCGATCCACAGAACTATAACCTATAACATAACTAGTTCTGTGGATTGATCGTCTGTCGAATGTGACAACTGACATTTTATTTCCCGCCAAATATCGTTTTGTTTATAAAATTCACATTCATTCATTCATTATTCATTACAATAACCATACGACTACAGGTTTGCGAATACAATTTCTTAGAAATAATTTGTAGTCATTGAAGTCCAGGAAGAAAATTGTTATTTTACCATTGTTGTGATTAGTTGAAAATATGTATATCAAAGTGAGAAAACTTGGTGTTCCAATAAGTGAAGGTGAAAAAATTCTGAATATTTCAAAAATGGGTTTAATTCAAGAGCTAAGAAGTTTGATCGAAAAAGAAATGGGCGTTAAACCCGAGGAACAGATGCTTCTGTACAAAGGCAAACAGGTAAACTTTCATAGAAATACTCAAATGTGTCTCATTTCATATTGCTATGATTATTTCAGTTGATCGATGATCATAAAGTAATGGACTATGATATACAGTTGAATGATGTTGTTCAGTTGATGCTGAGAGCACCTAAGACAAAGGAGGAACCCAAAAAAGATGATATTCCTGTTGCGACCAAGACAATTAAAGAGGACATCTCCTTTGTAGATGCTGAAAGTAAATATTATAAGGTTGGGGACTTGGTTGATGTTCTCCTTGTTGACAATGGGGCTTGGTATGAAGCATTCATTTACAAAATTCTCAAGAAAGATTCTTCAGAAGAAACCAATGAAGAAAACCTTATATTCAAAGTTCGAAAGTATGTGGGATGTTCTATTTTCCATCTGTGTTGAGAGATATTGTATTGATTCAAGTTGTCATGCTTTGTGCTGCTTTCCATATTCTATTGGTGAAAAAAAAAGTTACTTAGTCGTTTTCTCGAAGCTTCCTCTACTCAAACTCAGTCAAATTTCCCTCAAAGAGTTGCTTGAAATCTCCTTCAAATCGGTATTTATATTTGTAATCTCAAGCTGCCTCGAATGAGGTTGAGTGGAGGAGTGACGTCATATTTTTTTTTTGAAAAACTTTATTGAACATTCAGTTCGAAGATACAGTCATATATTTCAAGGAAAATTTTGTTATAATTTTGGCAGCAAGGAGGCAGAATAGCTAGCCCTAGAACACATTGAAAAAAAACTTTATTGACTACAGTTTCCTTTCAAAAGCAAGGTGTCATTCCTGCTATTTTGATTGAATGACAGCGCTGCTTGCAGCAATTTGACTTGTTTTCAGTTTTATATTTTTGCTATGTTGTTTATCGAATAAAAATCCATTAGGAAACCCATGAATTACACCTGACAGCTAGATGAAGAATACTAGTCAAGCAAAGTTGTAAAAACTCTCCTTTTATTTACTCCTTATTATATATCTATTGTTTATGTAATCAACTACTTCAATATTTATATTCATTATCAATAACTGCACTCTTATAGAAAAATGTTTTTTGCAATTGTAGTATATATCCCTGATTTCTCTAATGGCATTATTTAGGGGAACATGAGTATAATCTATGCAGCCAATAAAATCAGCAAATTCAGCTTAATGAATAAAAACCTATTTCAGTTAGCATTTCATTTGGCGTAGGGAATTTAACAAACTATTGCACTTTCCTTGCCAGAATTTTGGTGATGCGTCCAATTACTTCACAAACAACTGGCTCGCTTGAATGCAGGAAGTCTCAGAAAATAATAAAATCAATTTTCTGAGGAGGTGACAAAAGAATGAAATAGTGTTCTCGATCCAATCTTGCCCCAAACGAATCCTATCAATTCAAATTGGTAATTGTTAGAAAACAATGATCAAATTCTCACTCTGACACTATGGCCAGTGAGTTCCTGCCCATTTCAAGCTTTCTGTAATTTATTTTTCTTTCATTTTCAACTTTCTAAATTTTGATAAGGGGCATTTCTTGCAAGATATTTAGTAAGTATTTTGTTAATTTGCATTGATGTACAGATCTTTCAAATGAAATCTTGCAGTGGATTTATACAGCATTTTGGAGTTATAAAAAATAAGTCATAAGATATAAAGTTTAGCCTTTACTTTTCAATATGTTTGTTATGCACTTGTCATGAGAAAGTTGGATTATTTCAATCTCTTATTGCTTGAAGCTGGCTGGTAATTGACTCTATTTTCATTGAAAATTATGCAAAAAATATATGAATTAACCGTTCAGAAAATAACTTTTGGCTGGTTTTGTAGTGGCAAGTGTTATGAAATTCAAAATCATAGGTACAATAGAAACCTTCATGGTGAGAATCATATCAAACATAAAACACTTCACTATTTTTTCCTTCAACAAAGTTAGCATCTCCATGAAAAGTATTGAGTATAAAAAAGGTTTTTTTTTAAATAAGACATTCTGTCCTTCAATTCTAATCCC
The DNA here is from genome assembly GCA_032362365.1 of Zygogramma bicolorata. Classification (NCBI taxonomy): domain Eukaryota; kingdom Metazoa; phylum Arthropoda; class Insecta; order Coleoptera; family Chrysomelidae; genus Zygogramma; species Zygogramma bicolorata. The sequence continues at coordinate 4,700,323 of JAVJAQ010003800.1, read as the reverse complement.
AGAATTACTGTCTACTGCTTTTAATGAAGTCTTGTAGAACTTCCGTAACCAATAGAGCTGTTTCATGCTTTTTTATAGTCTGGTATCTTTTGAATAAAATAATAATAATAATTTTCGAAAGTCCATAGTTCCAGGAAATCATTCTCTGTGAATATGAAACAGGGTTGTCCAAACCATGACAGAAAAATCTCTCTCTCTGTGTTTGTTTGGTCGTTGCTTCCTGCGCAGGCGCAATTGACCAAAAATCTATATTCCTCACATTGAGGAGTATATATAGCTCAAGTAGGTATGTTGTACAATTTTTCCTAGTTTCAATAATTTAGTTTGGAATTTCAGTCGAAAACATTTTGATTTTTTTCCAATTGGTTTTTTTAGGTTTGTAAGGCATTGTTATTTGTGAACACAATTACCACCAGTTGTTCTACCATTCATAAAATGATCAGCTTTCTGCCAATAATGCAAGTTGCAGAAATTTCAAGAGAAATTTTCATCAAAGTGAAATATTCACATTCAAGCAAGGCATTGTTTAATTTTCAACTTAAAATTGAAAATCTGGAAAAAAATCCATAGTTCCTTTGTTATTTTAAAAACTTTGAATGATCCTGATTAGGTTTCCACAATAAAAAAAAAAGTTACCTAATAATTTGGCTGTAATATATTATTATTTGCTGAAACCAGCCTGGAAAAAAATGTGTTATTTGGCTTAAAAAAAATAATTTTAACATTCCTAAGGCAAATCCATAAGGAATTCTTTGGGCAAACTGAGGACAATCAAAATTACCTTTCAATAAAAATGAAAAATGTCAAACCTAAAATTGCGTGTTAGTGATGTACTAGTATTTATAGAAAATATAATGAAAAAAAAACATTTTGGTAAGTATCATATTCCTGTCACAATCATGATCTAGAAATATTCCTCACTAATGTCATGTTTTACCTTGTGCTCTGACACAGAATTTGAGGTTTTTCATTAGTTTGGAAGGACAAACGCCATTTGAACTTGAAAATTTCCACTTTTTATGTATAGGCAGAAAAACATCTGTGAAACCAAAAACATGAGTTTTTCGAAATAAATGGAAATATCAAAATGATCAATGTTATGACCTATGAACAGTTTTATTTGTGTGGACTAGTGTGTTTTTTACCGCACAAATGTGAAAAAGTACTTTACTGCACAGTTTGAAAATATATACAGTTGTCCTTGTATCACTTCAAAAAATTTCAAGCTCATTGAACGATCACAAAACTGTGATATCCACTTTATTGATTCCTGTAGAAGGTTGGTTGGTTTGGGGATCAACAGTTTCTAAGAAAAATACAATATATCTTCCGGATGTTTCGGATTTTAATAGGTCCATCCCCAGGTCTCTACATAAATTATCCAGATAATACCTGATTTGACACTACATATTTTTCGACTTTCCATTTATTTTCTCATTGTAGCGCCCTGAGGATGGATTATGAAAGTCTAAAATGTCGGCAAGAACTAAATTAAAAACTTTTTTGCTAAGAATTGTCGATCCTAAAATCCATATTTAAGTTAACCACAAATACAATTTCGTGAATTCTCTAACAACTCCGAGCAGCAGAAAAAGCATTACCATTGAATCTTTATGATGCTTTCATTTATATTTTTAATTCCGATATAATTCATTAATATACATACCTATTGAATACCTACCATTATCCCCCAGCCCAGTGCATGTAATTTCTTTCGAAATTGACGCAAAATTTGAGGATATAAGGCCTAGATCCTACTATACTTACAAACTATCCGAATTGGAACCTGGCTTGATTGTTTTGGCAAACTACAATATTGAAGAAAAGAAGAACAGAGGCCCTTGGTAAGTTTAAATTATTTTGTGAAATTATTCTTTATTAAAGTATACTTTTTGATAAGTCTATATGACACAATGAGTAGAGATGTATTTACCAATTTGCTCACATATCAAAACAGGAATCTTGGCAGTTTGTCTCCATCATTGTTCCTTGTTATATTTACTGTTCAGCCTATGACAGTTTAATTTTTGTTGTTAACTGAGATACCTGCCAAATACAATTCTGAACTCTTTCATACAAAAGTTCTTTCACTTTTTGAACATTTCATTTCCTATACAATACAATATTGTATTGTAGAGATGATTCTATATAATTCAAATGATTCGAATAAAGATTTGTGAATAAGTTTTGCTTTTATTTAGAAACCAAACTAAAGAGGTCTCTGTTACGGTATTTCCAATCATTTGCAGGTTTGAGTTCAAAGTGGGGGAGGTAACAAAAACTGCTCTCAAGGGTACAGTGCTAGTTGGGAGAGATAGAACCCCTCTAGAAAATTGTATAATAAAATTTGTAGATGAAGTTATGAGGATTGAAAAACCCATATTATTGGCCGATAAAACAGAAGACAACATTCATGAAGAATGCCCAAGTATGTATAAGTATTCGAAATTGTGTTGCTATCTGAAGTGTCATCTGGGACGTTTTCTGGCGCTCTTGTATTCAAAACGTATTCGTCTACCCATCTCTCTTTCACTATTTGGCTGGCCGTAAGTGAGAGAGAAGGAGGCAGACGAATACGTTTTGAATACATGAGCGCCAGAAAACGCCTTTGATTTGACACCAATAGTATTTTCCCAAAAACGGGTAAACAAGTAATTGATTGAAGATGTAATATCTACTATAATATTTATATATACTATTGTCAATACCATAATGAAATGAAATTTATTTTACCATACAATTAAGTATGGTCTCATGCGCATTTTCTTGTTTACCTTAGATTCCAGTTACTAGGTTGAAAGTTGGGCTACTTTGTAGTTTCAATCATTAGTTCTTAGTACACCACAATATAATGACATTCAAAAATTTCTCAATACTAGTTACAACTGCATAAAGGCGTCTATTGATTTACTATAGTTGATTTCCTAGTTATTAGGTATTGTTGCATAAACCAAACTTTCCATTTGTAAATGATTCACTGGGAGAAAAAGTTCATGCTATTTTCTGTATTCAGTTTAAATGGATGACCACATCACATAACTGTTGACACATCCGAAACTTTGTAATTTTTATATTGATTTATATGAAAATGAATCAGAATTGTCAGGTATTTCACTTGATTTGTCTGGGTCAAATTATATCTCATGAAGGATTTTGTTTATAGTCTCATCTCTAATTCGTTTCAGGAAAATATCCCTTCAATTGTCTGAAATGTAAAGACGTTCCTGACAGAAAATGCCGTGAATGTGGATGCAGAGTTTGTGCTGGAAAGGAAAGTTGTGATACTATGATTCTCTGTGATGAATGTGACTATGGATATCACACGAACTGTTTGACTCCACCCCTGGAGACTGTTCCAGAGGATGATGAATGGTGAGACTACCAGAGTTTTTATTTCACTTTACACGAATACATCATGTTGATTGAAAGTCATTTACTATTTCATAGGATTACAAGGCTTTATAAGTTGTGATTGTGGATCGATAAATTATCATGTGGTAATGATAGTAACAAATTGATATCGACAAATTTGGAGTTGTTGAAAATTTAATGATGATAATGTATTATTGAAGAATGTTTGTTTTGTTCTCAAGTTGCTTCATATATTTGTGTCTTAAATTGAGAGTTTTCTCGATATTTTCGATAATCTAACGTTTTTCCTGTCCTATTGAAAATCATTCACCTCGTGCATATAATTGTTATTATTAGAAATTGATTATTGCCTGTTATGACCGTTATTCAATTAAATTAAATCTTGATAAGACAACATACATTAACTTTAGATACAGAAGGAATACTTCACGCATCATCATGTCTGATATTGCCTATGTATCAAAAATTAAATTTTTGGGTATTCATTTAGATGAGTTTGTGAGTTGGGACAAACACATAGATCATATCAGTAAGAAACTCCGTTCAGCATTCTATGCCATTATACAATTGAAGAAAACCTCGAATTTTGAATCTCATCAGTGTATACTATTCATTGGTTTATAGTCATCTTTCATACAATGTCTGTCTATGGGGTAACGCTGTTAACTGGGAGAAAATATTTATTAAACAGAAAAGAATAATGAGACTTGTTCAATATTCCACATGGTAACACCTGCAGGCATATTTCCAAAGAGTAACATCCTAACCCTACCATCTATTTTCATATTCAAAACTCTCCTTCATGTAACAAACAACTCACACAGGTTTTTAAAACACTCTGATCATCATGGATATCTTACCAGGAATGCTCATAATTTTGATATCATAAGACACACTTTGTCTCGTACTCAAAAATCCCCGAACTATTTGGGAATCAAACTATACAATCATTCACCTCGAGAAATTAGACAAATGAATCTGAATAATTTCAAATCAACAATAAAGAGCATACTGACTCAGGGGGCTTATTATAATCTAAATGAGTACTATGAATCCAGCTTGCTATAACGGCATAGTGGCATAGCTAATTATCAGCCTGTATTCTGCTTAATGTTATGCCAGCCTGGATTATTAATTTTACCTTATGCTTGCTATCTTATATGCAAATTTTAATTTTTAATTGTAAATGTTACTCGTTGTCCTTATGTAAAAGTATTTTAAATTTAAATGATGTCTCAGCTTATGCTACATACTTTGATAAACTTTCAAAACTGACGTGTATATCCATCTACTGATGGCTGCTGTATGCTTATACGAATAAATTTTATTATTATTATTATTATTTTTCACACAGTATATGAGTTATGAAAATAACAAGTGTCATGAAGCCAAGTACTGAGTTTGAATCTAGCTTAGAACTGAAAACCTACCTTAGTGGGATGACTACTTTGCCCTGCGTTATTTCATTTGATTAACCTACTACAATTAAATGAAACATACAAGTGGAGACTCTTTTTCATCAATGACCTAACATGTTTTTCTGAATTTTCAAAGATTATGGTTCTGTAATATATTAATAATGTGTTTTCAGGTATTGCCCAGAATGTAAAACTGACGACTCTGCAATAGTTAAAGCAGGAGAAAAATTGAAAAAAAGCAACAAAAAAGCCAAAATGGCCAGCAACAAGGGTGGATCGAGTAGAGACTGGGGAAAAGGAATGGCATGCGTTGGCAGAACCAAAGAATGCACATTGGTAAAAAAAGACCATTATGGACCTGTACCTGGTGTCGAAGTCGGAACCTGTTGGAAATTCAGATTGCAGGTATTTATTATATCTACTAAAGAGTAATCTTCAATGCAGGCTGTATTTTTCACCAGATAGCAACCTATAAAAATCGTTGACAATGGAGGTATTTATTGGCAGTTATAGAATAGAATAGAATTTATTTGACCAAGTTACACTTATGTTTTTGGCAAGTCAATCGGGTACAAAAGTAATTAAAATTACAATTACAATATACAAATTACATTACAATAAATAGACAAAACATCACAAAGATACGTATATTCAAAATTGACATGATTATAATTCGTCGAAATAGTAGTCAACACACATTATTGAGAACTGGGGGAGATCTCAAATATTCGTCGATGGAGTAAAAACAGTGGAACAGTATGTGTCGTTTCAGTTTCAATTTGAAACTATTGAAATTGAGCATCTGGCACTCTTTTGGCAATTGATGAATATCTTGAAAAAAATAGTGTTCTTTCTGAAAACCAGTTTGGATTTCGCAACAACGTCTCAACTGAGCATGCATTATGCCATCTCACAACTCAAATTCATAAAGCCATAGAAGAAAAATCCCCAATTGTTTGTTTATTCCTAGATTTAGCTAGAGCTTTCGATTCAGTCAGTCGAGTTATTACTACAAAAATTAGAAAAAATTGGATTTCGTGGATTGAGTTATAAATTGATAAAGAGTTATCTAGAAAATCTAAAACTATGTGTCAAGATAGGTGACTATATTAGTTCAGAAAAAAATTTGAATCATGGAGTTCCACAAGGAACAGTTCTAGGTCCGGTGTTATTCAACATATTCCTGAATGACATTTTTTATGTGAAAACAAGAGGTCCCATACACATTTTTGCCGATGATACTGTTATAATATAAATATATATATCAAATACATGGCAATTTCTTGAAATACTCCTACAAAATGACTTTGAAAATATAAAAAATTGGTTCGAAAATAACTTATTGACTCTCAATTTCGAGAAATCACATAATCTCCCCTTTACTTCTTATAAAAATCATCTACCTCATCTTGGACCTATTAAAATAAATGACTCATATATAAAAGAAGTCGACCATAACAAATATTTAGGCATCATGATAGACAGGCATTTAAAATGGAATTTCCAAATTGATTATCTAATAAAAAAATTATGCCCTCTATTGCCAAAATTCAAATTTCTTCATAATATTCTTAGTAAAAAACACATGGATATGATTTATTTTTCTTTATTTCAATCTCAAATAAATTATGGTATACTGTCATGGGGAGGAGTTAATCGGAATTATCTGAAAAATTTGGAAAATTTACAAAAATGGTTCTTAAAAATCATGTATGGTAAAAATATTCGATATTCCTCCAATTAATTATTTTGTGAAAGTGAAAAAATGGATATCAGACAATTATTTTGTCTTGATATAATAACTTACATATTTTCTCATAAAAACTGCTGTAAGTATAATAAACATTTATATAATATACGAAATAAAAACAAAATTACTGCTAAAAATAAAATTTCCAAAGCCAAATCACAAAAAAACTCTTTATATTTAGCATCATTTATTTACAATAAATTACCAAATTCGATTAAAGTAACAAAGTCAAAATATCCTTATGAAAAACTGGTGAAAAAATGGATTCTTGAAACTCCCAGATTATTTTTCCAGAATTGAAATTTTCCATGTGACTGCCAGTGTGCTGATTATACTGTCATTTTCATTTATTTTTCAAATGTTATTATATTATTAAATCATTTATTTTTAATCCATAATAATTATTCAATAAAATATCTAATCCTTACAACAAGTGCAATAACTTAAGGTTTAAATATTTATTCACATATTATTTATTTTAAACTTTTAATATTGAGATTTATTGTATTATCATTATTATTATAGAGTCCAACATTGGGTGAATTCATCTGAGATTGATTCAGTCTATATCGGCAAGTCCTCAAGTCGTTCGCACCGCGAGTTTGATAATCGTGAAAATTGGAGTTAGTGCTAAAAGAATTTCTATTCCTGTGGATCTTAAGAAGAGAATTATAAATAAATAAGGAAGGAAGAGGCATGATAGACGGACCTTTGAAGATTTGTTGACAATGCTCCCTGAAACCGGCACCAGCAATGATTCGAATCTCTTTTCTGTAATTTAAAGACTCTATGTGAGTGAACCGAGTTTCCCCATAGCAATATGCCATAGTTTATTTGTGAGTGAATGAAAGAGAAGTAACACGACCGTACAGTATTGTCACAGAGTTAATTTTTCAAATTGCGCAGTAGAAATATTGAACTGGACAATGTATTACATAATTGATCTACATGGGATGACCATGAAAGTCTATCATCGATAAGTACTCCAAGAAGCTTGACACTCCTTTCACTGCCAGCAATGCCCTTATTGAAAGTCAGTTCTTGGGTTTTATTGTTGTTTGATTTTAGGTTGTTTGCATTGAACCAATTCTGTGCCCTATTCAACGAATCAGCCATATTGTTTAAAAGCATATCTGCATGAGAAGAAGAATCTATTAATGTCGTGTCATCGGCGTATGCAACGCATTTATTAGGGGACATAAAGTGAAAGAGGTCGTTTACGTAGATAATAAGAAGTAACGGGCCAAGAACCGATCTCTGAGGTATCCCATGTGAAATAGTTTGAAAGTCAGAACAGATAACCTAGAAATCGAATATCAACACCGGTTCTTATTTTCTGATTATTAAAAATAACTATGTGATTGCGAACAAAATGAATTGTGAGCCTCAAATTGGAAAAACATCTTTTGCTGATAACTTTACCTGTTAACGGTTGTTAATTTATTATTCACTGCATCTTTGTGACTAGTTTCCAAGGATCTATCATTTTGAAAATAACCGTATTAATATATTTGGATTATTTTCCCATTTTCCAGTAGGAAATCCAGAATCCCTCTGTAATCAGTCAATTGTAATTGATCAAACAATACAATCCGCTGAATTGCACAGGTTGAGACCATCCTCTTTGATCTTAGAAGTTTTTTTAATAATAATAATAATAACTTTAATGATCCCAAGAAACATACTTGTTTATACAGGGAGTTGAAAAAAAAAGGCAAAAAAATACATATATTTGAACAAATTAAGAAACAAATGAAATAAACTATTATGTCAGTTGCATATACATATATAAATGAAAGGATGGGTATAAAATAGTATAAATAAATCAGTTGGAACAGGCATTATCCATACATTATAAAAATAATTTTGTGGATAATTAGTCATTATTATTGATAGCTGTGAAATATCTTTTGATCTCTATTTTGAATTTCGCAACAGAATTGATATTTTTTATGTGTGTAGGTAAGCTGTTATAAATTTTTATTCCAGAAAAGTACAATGATATTTTTCCAAAATCGCTTTTTATTTGTATGGTTTTCAAATTATTTAACTGTCTGGTTAGATGATTATGGCTATCAGAACATATTATGTAGGAGAGATTTGAATATTTATATCTATTCTTAGTTGAATGGATATGAAAAAAAAAATCTTGACTTGAACAAAGAATCTATATTTAGTAGGTTCCTCGGTTTGTATAGTTTACTTGTTGGCTCTAGACATGGTAATTTATAAATACATTCAAGGGTTTTATTTTGTAAAGATTTTATTGGTTTCAATACATATTTTGATGCAGTTCCCCAAACAGATATCAAATAATGTAATTTTGAATAAATAAGACCAAAGTAAATAATTTTTAGGTATTTAATTGACAGAAAAGACCGTATTCTATATAAAACTCCAATGATTGGAGATATTTTCTTCCTAAGATTTTGTATATGTGTAGTCCACGATAAAGTTGGATCGATGTATACATTATTTGATATCTGTTTGGGGAACTGCATCAAAATATGTATTGAAACCATTAAAATCTTTACAAAATAAAACCCTTGAATGTATTTATAAATTACCATATCTAGAGCCAACAAGTAACCTATACAAACCGAGGAACCTATTGAATGTAGATTCTTTGTTCAAGTCAAGAATTTGTGTTTTTATCCATTCAACTAAGAGTAAATATAAATATTCAAATCTTTCCTACACAATATGTTCTGATAGCCATAACCATCTAACTAGACAGTTAAATAATTTCAAAACCATACAAATAAAAAGCGATTTTGAAAAAAAGTCGTTGTACTTTTCTGGAATAAAAATTTATAACAGTCTACCTACACACATAAAAAATATCAATTCTGTTGCGAAATTCAAAATAGAGATCGAAAGATATTTCACAGCTATCAATTAATGACTAATTATCCACAAAATTATTTTTATAATGTATCGATAATCAACTGATTCATTTATACTATTTTATACCCATCCTCTCGTTTATACATGTATATGCAACTAACATAATACTTTATTTCATTTGTTTCTTAATTTGTTCATATATATGTATTTTTTTTGCCTTTATTTTAACTCCCTGTATAAACATGTTTCTTGGGATCATTAAAGTTATTACTATTATTATTATATTCATCATTATCAGGTGTCCGAAGCTGGCGTACATAGACCACACGTGGCTGGTATTCACGGCAGAGAAAATGACGGTGCCTACAGCATTGTACTGAGCGGTGGCTACGAAGATGACAGGGACGAGGGTATAGAATTCTTCTATACCGGCTCTGGCGGTAGGGATCTCTCTGGAAACAAGAGGTGTGCCGAACAGACTTGCGATCAGAAACTTACCAGGATGAACAAGTGAGTGAATAACGAGTGAGCTCTCTCATATTGATGTTTTTGACTTATCTGAAAATTCTGACCATCATTTTAAGCGTTTTTCACTTCAGAAGTTCAAAGGTCAAATATTTTTGGGACAATTCTGGATTCGCTTCTCTATGGTAGTTTAATTATTCTGTGGCTCAACTGAATCTTATTCATCATTGAATGACAAAAATTGTGTTTGTAGATTTTTTCACTGGATGATTTTTTAAAATATTTTTGGGCGTACTGACGCCATTTATTTCGTGAAATACAAATCGGAAGTCGAAAAATATTTTTTTTTCTTTAGGAAAAACGGACCTTTGAATTCGTTCAAATGTCAGAAATGGTATGTGAGCTTTCCCAGGGCCAAATTTGTCAAGAGGCAAGTTTGAAATGTGCTCATTTGAGCGTTTTTCCAAGAACAGTATTCCGTCCGGCAATTAATTTTAATACTCTCACGAATTAATATTGAATCAGTATTAGATATTTTTCAATGCCTATGAAAACGATTCGACTAAACGTTACGCCAATGACGGGGAATCAAAAATCTTCCTAATTCAACAAAAAGTATCACAGTTTCCTGCACGATTCTCACAAACCATTGGTTTACAGAACTGCGACACGCGTTTCGCTATACAATAGCAGAATGCATGTATCCTGCTTGAGGAAACTATTGTATAGCGAAACACCTGTCGCGGTTTTGTGAACCCATTGTTAGTGATAATCTTATAAGAAACTGTGATATTTTTTTGTTAATATGGGTTTTCTTCAAGCGGCCGAATCGTGATGGGCGGCGCCATAGTTAATTCTGACTCTGGTTATTCCACTTTCTACAATGAAATGATTAAAATAACATTGAATGTGAAGTCTGCCATTTGTGCATGACGTTTTGAAGTTATATAAGACATAACAAAGTTGATAATTCTAGAAGGTTTTCATACTATCAAATTCTTGATATGAATACTTGTTTATCAACTTCAAAATAACCAAATCATATCTAATTGTAGTCTTTACAATTTCATGTGTGGCATTATGTAACATCCATGTTGGCAATAATAAATCCTTGTTGAATGAGTTTCAGCATTACCACTTTGGTATAGGTTTCAATTTCGTAACTATGGACATTACAGTTTGAAATTTTATTTTTCGGGTAACTATTTTGAAATATTTGAATTTAAGGCGAAATTATTATCCATATCGATTATAACAGTATGAACATTTAAAAAATGTAAATGGCTCATTGTACGATGTCTGGAAAGGCGAGTTTTTCAAAAAGTAAGATGAAATAAACAAAATAGAATGAAGCAAGAAGTAAAGTAATAAGGTACCAGTTTGAAAAAAAAAGATGGAAACTAAGAAATGTTTTTTACCCAAACATATCATGTTAGCACCTGCTTGATAACTTGTGTGTCTACACAGTAACCAACTTGTAGCAATCCTCATTTCCTCTTTGCCTGTTCATAGGACGGATTTTGTACCAACTCGGCTTTTTTTCTCAAGAAATAAAAGTATTACCGAAATAGAACTCAGAAGGAAAACTACGAAAAATTTACCAACTTACTGCTCATTCCTTACTTTAGCTTATTCATTTTATATACGTTCTGCCTCAGATGTGTATTTCCAACTTTCTTATTTTAGTCTATTTTGTTTCTTATTTTCTTTTCTTATAAACCCGGCGGAACTCATGAAACATTTTCTGAAACACATTTTCGGAGAAATAAACAAATATTTTTTTAATGAAATTTCGAACCATTGACATAAATTGTACCAAGTTCTAAGGTTGTGAATGCTTTTTGCGATAAGATAATGGCAGACACTTGAGGTCGAGGTTTTTGAAAAATTGAAAATTGTGACGTCACTAATCAAATTTTATCTTCATGCAGCTAGTCTGATAGATAAATAATGAAATTTCCTACAACTTTGAATCTACTTTCGATATGACATATCTTCTCTGTCACAGTTTCCCCACATTATAGGAATCATGGAGGGAAATGAAACACATTGTTCATAAAGATTTACATAATATATCGAATGATGTTTATTTCGCAAGAAACTTGTATGTTTATAAAAGGGGAAATGAGGAATAAATATTGAATCAAATACATTGAAATTAAAAGGAAGAATCAGAAAAATGATAATAGAGTAAGATTGAAATCAGACTTGTCACTGAAAGTAAAAAAAATATATGAAAATAAAATTGACATACAACAATTGCAATAAATTCTTCAAGTTAACTTTGTAACTGAATATCTCAAATGTTTTTATCGTATCGGGTTATTTAGTATAACTATTCCTCTGTTATAAACTGAATGATAAATTATTTGAACATCTGGTTGAATGACCATTTTGCTCACTATTAATTTTGATAGTGAGATAAGAATGTTTCAAATCATTTTATATAAAAACTTGGTTTGATAAAGATTTACTAACCAATAAATTTTTCTCCTTTCCTTCACTAGTTACAGCATTCAACTGTCGAATTTTGTCTCAATTAAAATTATTAGTGAATAGAGAATTTGAGATATTTACGTAAAATCATTGAGTGGCATTTGAAATGGGATCATCATATTTCATGTCATAAAAAAATGAGATACCTTATTCCAAAATTATAAACTAATTTTTCTCACTGTAACTCCCAGAAATGCTGTTTTGTTCTGATATAGTCCCAATTGATCTTTGACATCATGGGATGGGGTGATGTGAAACAGAATTTTCTCTGTAATCTGAAATCGATTCAGAGAAGTCATTTAAAAATTATATATCAGTATATCAGCAAAATGAAATTTTTCCCCCTACTCTTTTATATTTATAGAAAAAAAAAAGGTTTTATTAAGTTCAATTGTTCCTACATAAAATCTTGATTCATTTGTTTTTTAATAGAAACAAAAACAATAATCATTTATATGACTCAAGAAATAAAAATAATTTGACTTCAAAAATATATCAAATGAGAAAATAGCTACTAGGAATTTTTAATTTATTATACAAAGAATATGTTGCACTGCCAACATATAATCAAATCCTTTTTTTCCTATGTGGAAAAATGGTTACTAACAACTGATTGATGTTATTACCGTAATCTGATGAATCAACGATTCATAATAAAAACAAGTAATTTTCTTGTTCATTGAACAATTATGTATTTTGTAGATTTACTTCTTCTTACAAGTTTCACTTTGTAGGGTTCTCAATGATGTACATGATTATAAGATGTGTTTTTCATTGTTGAATAAATAAATTTTATTATTATTATTCTACATCATCAAAGTGTTTATTTTATTAGACTATATTATAATTTTTTCACAGGAGTGCATTCACACGATAATATTTGTATGCGTTATCCATAAATATTTTTAGTGTATCAATTTTTTTAAAAATATTTTTATATGTTGTATATCGCCACCATAAACTGTAAAAGTTTCTTGGGATGAATAGATAAATATACATAATATGTAAGTTAATTTCAACTAGGGAGGACCTAAACAGCATGAAGTAGAACATGGATTCTGATTTTAGATTCAAAATAATAAAGAAAATAATTTGTATTTCCACTTTCAAGTTGTACTCGATACTGATAATTCAATACCCTAAAGCTTCTTCCACCGGCAGTGTTTTAAACAAATTGTACAACGAAAACCGATAGGGCTTTTATATCAATTTATAAAAAAACAAAGAAAGTTTTTTTCATTTGACGAGATTTTTGATGAATCCATAAAAATTGGTGTCATTTCTTCTTGACTTGTAGGGCTTTGGCTCTAAACTGTTATGCCCAATTGGATGAAGATGGAGCAGAGTCAACTCATTGGCAGAAGGGAAAACCAGTGAGGGTTGTACGCAATTACAAAGGTGCCAAGCATTCCAGATTCGCTCCCAAAGATGGAAATCGGTATGATGGGCTATATAAAGTGGTGCAATATTTTCCAGAACGTGGGAAATCAGGATTCATCGTGTGGAAATACTTGCTAAGAAGAGACGATCCAGTTCCTGCTCCTTGGGAAAAGGGTGGACAGGAATTGGAAATGATTGTGAGTTTCAATTGAAAATGGTCAATATTGTGATCATCTGATACTTGATGAAAATCTATATTTGAAAATACCTGTTTGATTTCCTCCAATACGTGACTATATTATCACAGATCTTCATTCTTGAAAAGAAATGATATGACATTTGTAAACAATCAAAACATAGAAATGATGTGGTGTAATGATGTCATGTGTACATTATCTTAACTGTTGATAGCTTCTCGAAAACAAGAAATGGATTGCTTCCGTTGTGACGAATAGTTTATTGAACATCCATTTTCATAATGAACTTTTGTTTTGGTAAATCCATATTTGAGATGATATATTTTATGATTATTTGTAAGAAATTTTTGAGATGAGTAAAAATAGTTTATGTTCGAGAATCATACTCAGAACAGAATTAAATTGCATCTATATCTATTGTTCATAATAAAACTCCATTGAAAATGGATTTATAATATTTGGCTTGATGCTATTTGGTTGAAAAAAAATCATGTTAAAAATACTTTTAACACTAGTGTTAAAAATATTTTTAACGCGCTACTTTGTAAACATTTTAATACTCTTGACAACCATTAAAAATGTCACTTTTAATGGGAGTTGTACAAAAAATATTTTTCTATAATCGAATATGCAATGTGAAAATGGTTAATTGATTTAAAAATTTCCAGTATCCCCCTGGATATCTGGAAGCACAGGAAGCCCAGGAAGCCCAAGAACAAAAAGAAAAAGAGAATAGAGCTAAATCTCCCGACAAACCAAAACGTGGTCACAAAAGAAAATTAGAGAGTTCGAATACTAAGCCTCTAACAGAATTTTTCCAAACCACCCCTAAGAAGGCGAAGCTGCAGGAATATCAGTTGCCTGAAGAAGTTGCTAACTTGGTGCGCAACGATGCGAAAAATGAAAAGTTGTGGTCTGAGTGTCAAGAGGTACTGAAGGAAGGAAAGCAAAAATTCCTAGCCAAAGTCGAAGAAATTTTCATGTGCATTTGTTGCCAGGAAGTTCTCTTAGATCCCATTACAACAGAATGCAATCATAATATTTGTAAGGTGAGATGCATTTCAGATTTTTTGGTGTGAATAGACAAGGTCGTAGGTCCGAGTTTCACGCGAAAATACGGATATTAGACTTCTGGATTTATTTCAGTGTGGACAAATCAGTAACTTTATCATTGCTCATCATTGAGAGCACGTGAATTGTAAATTATATTATCGGGAGTAATTACACAAGTGCTTCAAAATTATCGATAATTTTCCATGAAAGCATGTTGTCTAAAAACTGCATGAGTTCATTTTCATATTTTGTCGAAAGAGCCCGACTCCGAAGGAGGATGGCTCTTTTAGCAAAATATGAAAATAACCGAATGCAGTTTTTCACCTGACAAAATGCTTGAATGGAAAATTATCAGGTTTATTTTGATGCACGAGTGTAATTCGGTAGAAAATTTCCGGAGTTAAAACAACGACGTTTAAAATTCAGTATTTATGCCTATCAAGATAACAAATGTACATTTTAACAATCGTTACTATAGATACACGGACCGAGCGGGTATTTTTCGATACCTACCGGGTATTTACCAGCCCGAAAATGTCCCGCCGGGAATTTATCGCTGTAATTGATCGAAAATGTTCCGCTTCATATGAGATTTTTAACATACGATGGAAATATTCGCTGTAATTGATCGAAAATGTCCCGCTTCATATGAGATTTTCAACATACGATGGAAATATTCGGTGTAAAACCCATTTCAAAAGAATCATTCAACACCATTATATCTTGTGTCCTGCATGGTGTACTGTTTGGCAGGAAGTAATTGTTGAAAAGTATATTGGATACACTTATAAATCTGCCAATAAAAATCCCTTTGAAACAGTCATTTGTCTGGAGATGCTGATTTTTTGATGTAATATACAATTTTCCATTATAAATGATCTAGCCAAATATGGAGGTGACATTTTGGCAGGAGGAGTTGAAAATAATTCAAAATTTTGTTGTTTTTTTTTTTCGTAAGTGGAAAACGATGAATGTTTTTGAGGAAAGTCTCGAACAGCAGTAGCAGGAAATTGAATTCTACACAAAAAATGTTCAGTGACAAATTCACGTTAGTTGGATGGTTTAGCTGCTAGGCCCTTAAAACATTTTTTCAATCCAAAACCTTAGATGTTGCGCGTCAATGATTCGCGTAAAAATGACTTCGCGCGAGACAACCATAGACGGAGAGAGTTTTGTATGCGACAATGTCTAATTGATATCATTTTCCAAATTATATCAATTGGACAATGTGTAGAATTTGCGGTGGATGAAAATACTACTCACGATGAGGAGACATTTGATTTCAACAGAAAATCATAATTTGCCGAATATTGGAACAGAGCGAAAAATTTTCAAAAGAAGGATCTGCACAACCAACTTGAAGTAGGAAGAAACTTAGAAGCCTTTAAGATTTGTCGACTTCGTTTCTCATTAGTAAATTTGACTCATAAAAATATAAGTTGTTAATAAAATTTGTTCTTGAAAAATATTCGATTTACTGAAAGACAGAGAGCCTTGATGGCCAGTTGCACCGCTCTACTTTAGTTGTGACTAATCTGAGCCAGGCTTTATTGCTATGGATTTGCCAGTCAGTTTCCTTGTTCCTTAACGATTAAGCTAAGCTCAGTTGAATTTCTATGGAGTTGGAGCAATCGGGCCTGAGCGATGTTGTGTATTTGTGAAAATGCGATTAACAAATGAAACAACTGGGTTCGTTGTTCACAAAAGTAACATTTTATTTCAGTTCTCCATTTTACAAGTGACCCTCATGAAATACGACAGTTCTTTCCTATGTCATGACAGACAACTTGTGGCATATCCTCGTGATACAATTATCCCACCTATTTGGGGGTAACATTTCTTAAAAATGAAAGATATGGACATATACACAAGTGACTTGAAAAGTGTTCAGATTAATTTGATTGAAAGTAGTTTGCACAATATACATTTAGGAAGTACTTCATGGAGATGATATTTCGTGCATGTTGTAGAAACTAGTTTGAATGTATAGCCATTATTCGCTGATCACTAATCATCTGGAATAAAATTGATGGTGATATTATGAAATATAATTGTAGTTTTCATTTGTAGCTTCGATTATACATATTGTCAATCTCTACTTCTTGAAGTTCAATTCATTATTTTTGCAAAATAAGACTCAATAACGGGTTTACTGGTATGTACCCTCTGTCGCTATTCAATATAAAAACCTTTGAATGGAAATAACTGATATTACCCATAAGTAAGAAAATACCAACATATACAAATAAAAAAGTACACCCGAAGCATAAACCTCAATTATTCAAAAAAACTGGGATACAAAATTCAAATTGCAAACTCGACAATATATGTAATTGAAATCATTTATATAGTTTTTACAATTTGAAAACTGGAACATCGTTGTAACATGAAATCAAGGCATTTGTACCAATGTGTTGATGGAAATGCATTGGAACATTTACATTCAATTTCAAATTTAGCATTTGGTTGGCAGCACTCTCGATGTTGCCGCAAATTGTTTCAAGTCTGTTATCCACCAATTGACAATTGTCATTCCAAAGTGACAGTTCTCTGTTTACATTTTTTTGGTCCTTCATTTTAGATACTTGCGTTCAAAAACTAGGTATTTCGATGCTTCTATAGAAAGTATCAGTCTCAGGCTCTTGGTAAATGCTATAAGAGTTGAAAACTGTTGCTGTAAGAGTTGGTGACATCTTCAATTAGTCATTTCAAAATAGAGCGATCTAATAATGTTCCTTCACTTCTCTTAACGGCTATTAGAGAACTGAATCGAACTAATAATATACAGTTGCCTTAAGATTTTCACAGATTAGTGTTTACTAAACCACGGCACGTGTTTCGTTATACACTAGCTTCCTCAAGCAGAAACTTTGAACTGTGTTTGAAGATCCTTTAAGATTTTCACATATAGGGGTTTACTAAACCGCGACACGTGTTTCGCCTTACAATAGCTTCTTCAAGCAGAAACTTTAGACTGTTTAAAGATGCTGCTTGAGGATTCTATTGTATAGCGGAACACATGTCGCGGTTTAGTAAACCCTAATATGTGAAAATCTTACAGGCAACTATATATTATTTGTTCATTATGGATTTTCATCAAGTTACGGCAACTTCCACCCTACTAAATTGAATACAACTAGTAAATTATATTTATAATCTACAATCAGATGCTCATATTTATTTCTCAAAAGATTAGATATAACAAAGTTCACAACCACCAAAAGGCTTATGAATAGTGCAGTAATGGATATTTGGATATAGGTGGTACATTTTACTTTATGGGATACTCATGGAGTTGCGCAATTTTTTTTGGTACTACATGATGATAGATATTCAGAACAATTTTGGTTTTAATTGGCCTAGATTAGTTTTCGAGACAGAGCCTGTTGAAGTATCAAAATGACGTCATTTTTCATGTTTTTTTCAGCACTGACATTTCAAATATTGCGTTTTAGAAAAAGAACACCAAAACAAAAAAAGCCGCCTTCTGCCCATCAATTGCATTGCCATTTGAAAACTCAGAAATGTATTCAGATCAATTATTTTTGTTTCAGTCAGATTCAATTTGTTTTGGAAATACAACCTGTCAAAGTACTTATGACGTCATATTTAGATTCTTTCATAAATGAAATTTGACATATTGAAATTCAGAAAGAGAACAGCTGACAAAAAAAATGATTACCGCATCAAAAGCAATGACATATAACATTCACCAGAATAACATATGAATGGTTAAGTGGGACTAACAACCCAAAACCCAGACAAATTGAAACAGTGATGGACCAGGCTAGAGGAATCTCATAGTTGCCACTCCTGCACCATAAATGTTTGTCCCTAAGAGGAATATTTTATTGAGGATGCCCTCAAATATTTTGCCCGTAGACAATCTATTGTTTTCGCTTTATACAGGGAAACAACGAAATATAATCCAGTCTGAGTGGGCATAACCAAACAACCTACCGGAACATAACCTTATTTGGAGAAGAAATAACTTTCTCGACCCAAACGAACATAACCTAACCAGACATAGCCCAACCCCTATGGACATAACCAGGCCTGAAGAAACATGACCCAACCTAAGCAAACATAACACAACCTCACCTAGTCATGCCAAACGTATTTGGATTTAATGTCTACTCTTGCAGCTTCGCCAACAAGATGACTGTATCCTCACACAGTTCAAGAATATATATCAAATTATTATTCGTCATCCTCAAGGAAAAATCGCACTTACTATTAGGTGAAGTTTCAAATTTCAAATAATTAATACCAGTTATCAACTTTGGAATTAGGTTGGATTCATGTAGGTTCGAAATTTGCAAAATGCATCCTAATAAAAAAGGCTGTAACTAAAAAATGGCCAAAGATATTCCAGTGTTCAATCTCCATCATCTCATTTTAATCGTCTAACGAAACCATTGTGATGCAAATTTGAGTATTTTGGGTAAAAAACACTTTATGAGCATGAAGCAGCTGAACTATCCAACTTACGTGAATTTATCACGAAACATTTTTTATTCTGAATTGAATTTTCTGCTTGGAACTTTTTCCAAAAACATTAATCGTTTTCCACTTACGAACGAAAAACCAAAATTTTCAACTGTTTTCAACACTTTCTGTCAGAATGGCATCTCCACATTTGGCTCAATTGATTGAAAAATCAGAATTTCCAGACGAATTTCTGTTTCAGAAGAATTTTTACTGGTCTAGAATGAAAACAATTTTTATTTGAGGAAGTATAAAATACATGACAATCATATTTATTATTGAATTATCTCCATTCAACTTACCAGAAAATTATCCTAGTTGGTGATTTCAACATAAATTTCAAAACTACCACAGACCCCTATTCAAAGGAATTAATGAGTTTGGTGGGTTCTTTTGGGCTCAAAATTACTATTAATGATTACACAAGAATAACTAATCAAGGTTCCAGCTGCATTGACAATATAATTACTAACATTGAATTCAAAGAAGTAGGTGTTTTCGAACCTTGCTTGTCTGACCATCGCGCACAATATATTCTAATGGAAGATGAAGTTGTAGAAGTGCCCCTGAACATCACATATAGAAAATGTTTCACTGAATCTGGTATGCGTAAACTCCCCTATACATTGATTCAAACAGATTGGAGTATATTTGATACTTCCGATGATCCAGATATGCTTGCTAACATACTTGTTAAGATATATAATGACTATAAATTCGAATATTAAAAGAAAAAAACTTTACAAAACAGTACTAGCAAATTGATTGATTGATTGATTGAAATCACCTGTAAACTGGTGTAATGAATCTCTGAAAGATATGAGAGATACCCTCTCGTGTGTTGAAGTGATATTAGATGCATCTAACGATCCAATTGTTTTCTCTGCATACAAGACATTAAAAAAGGAATATCAGGATAAACTAAAAGAAGATAAGAAAACAGCTTATGAACTGCATATTTTTTCCTCATCAAATAAATCAAAAACAAGCTGGAAAAAAGTGAATTTTGAATGCAAAAGAAATAAAAAACAAAAGAACCGAATATACCACCCAGTGAATTCAATGCCTTCTTTGTGGAAGTCGCAGAAACCATTATAAGAACAATTCCAAAATGTGAGTCAAGCTTATTATTGAATTATCGAAATTTTCCTTCTCCAACTTCATCTTTCTTCCTGAGGCCAGTGACAACGGACGAAGTGATGAGTACAGTAAAGTCTTTGAAAAACAGTAATAGTCTAGATCTAGATGTATATGATATGGGAAGCCGAACCATTAAGGAAACCATTGAAATCTTGCTGAAAACAGATATTGATGTACTTTGAGTCAAACAACTATTTCAATCAAAACCAATTTGGTTTCCGCAAAAATAAATCCACAGCAGAGGCTGTGATGAGGGTTGTGGGGGGTATAGTCGGGGGCCTCAAAGGGGGAGAGCACGCCACTGTTACTCTTTGTGACCTGTCAAAGGCCCTCGATTGTGTCTCCCACAACATTCTCATCGAAAAACTATCACACTATCACTATGGTATAAGAGGAGTCGTATTATCTCTGATAAAATATTACCTTAGTCAACGTTTCCAACGCGTTACAATCAACAACATAAGTTCAAACTACCTACCAGTTACACATGGTGTGCCTCAAGGATCCGTCCTTGGGCCACTACTGTTTATTATCTATATCAACGATATATTCGAAGTTCAGCACCCATATGAATATGTTTTGTTTGCTGACGATACCACCCTCATCTGTTCAGGGAGTCAATACGATGAGCTCACCTCAAATTCTCAGACAGCCTTAAATAAAACAGAGCAATGGTTCCAAAAAATAATGACCGTACTATAACAGAAAACTCAGACTGTTAATTGTACCCTTCAATATTGATTTTTGAAATAATTTCGTCAACTGAAAAATCTTTCAGTATTGAAAGTGGATAGAAAAAGAAGGCTGAAATTGGAGGAGACTGAAAAATAGCAAGAAAAGTTACTTGACTTGAATTTTTGAAGAAATATAAAATTTTTGACAAGAAAAACTTTCACTTTGACAATTGTCATTTTGAAATTATAGGAATCAAATCTAAAAATTCAACAAAAAATGCAGTTCCTCGTACCAAAGAACTTGAAAAACATAATACATCAGATGAAGAAAATGATTACCTTCCTTTGAAATACCCAATTAGTGGAAATTCGCAAACCAGACAGAAGATCGAAAATTTTCAAATAAGCAGCCAAGATGAAAAAAATGCTGGGCCCTCAGAGTATCCATGTGGTGAATGTTTCCAAAACATTACCGCTAGTCAGACTGCAATCTTATGTAAAAGTACGTGTGCGAAGTGGTACCATTTGAAATGCTGCGGATTGACTAATAAAGACTTCAAATACTTCTGTGAAGAACTCAAGAAACCAAAAGGAAAAAAGTGGAGTTGTCAGAACTGTTCATTATTCGATTCACAAGACATTATAGAAAAGATAAAACCAGCTTTATTGGATAACATTCAGTTGGAAAATTTTGGCAAAGTTGTTTTGGAAATTCAAAATTCAATCAGTTTTATTTCTCAGAAGTATGATGAACTGAAAGAAGAAAATAAAGGGATCGTGAAATTGCTCAAAGAAATAAAGAATGAAAGAAACCAACTGGCGACAGAGAACTTAAATTTAAAATCGGAAGTATGTAACTTAAAACAAGTAGTAGACTCACTGAAACAAATAATCAATAAAGAAGAACAACGCACATTGAAAAATAATGTAGAAATCAAAGGACTACCCAAACAGGAAGATATCAGTGATAATACAATAATAGAAAATATATTATCTAAAATTGAAGTTGAGGAAGAAAAGGATAATATCCTCAAAGTTGAAAGACTTCCCGATATGAAACACAAAAATAGGAATACAGTGAAGGTCACCATGAAGAATGAGGTATCAAAACAAAATATTGTTGCTGCAGCCAAACAATATTTTCGTCTCAATGGAAAAATCACCACTCAGAATATAAATTTACCCGGACCCCCTTCTACAATCTACGTGAATGAAGACCTTTCTAGCCGTAACAAATTTTTATATGCTAAAGCCAAAGAATTAAAAAAATATGGATTCAAATTCATCTGGTACAAAAATAACAGAATTTATGTAAAGAAAGGTGAAAAAGAAAGTTCGTTCATCATCAGCTCGGAGGATGATATAAAACATCTGAAAAATTAATTTTGATTTTATCTTCTAGGTTCAGTTTCCATTTTATCTTTTTTTATATCACATATACATTTTTATTCCTATTTTTATGGACAAGTTTGTTAACTTAGTAGAAGATTGCATTGAGACTAATGTCGTGAGAGATTTATATGAATACAAAAATGTAAGTTTTGAAAAAGGTTTGAAGATTTTACATACAAACATCAGAAGCATAACAAAGAATTTTGATGAGACTAAATTATTCATACATCAATTAAATGAATCCATTGACATGATCATTTTTTCCGAGACTTGGCAATTGTCAAATACAAAATTATTTGAAATTCATGGATACAACCAAATTTATAATTATGGAAACATTAACCAGAATGATGGTATTATCTTATATATAAAAAATAAGTATTCTATCAAATATGATATTGTACAAGTGGGTAATATAAAAGTAATCTTTGCAAAAATTGCAATAGGGACATCAAGAACTATTAATTTAATAACATTGTACAGACCTCCTTCAACTTCACCATACATTTTCAACAATAACCTAAGAAATTTTCTAAGCACATATCAAAAAGATATCAATAAGAATGATACAATCTTTGTTGGCGACATAAACATAAATATTTTGTCAAATTTCAAATTTGTTCATGAATATCTCAATATAATGAGCGAATGTGGCTTTGTTTCATACATTAATGGGCATACTAGATTAAAAAAAAATGAAAAATCTTGCATAGACCATATTTTCGTAAAGAGTACTCAAAATACAAATTTATTAGATCCATGATATACGAATATGAAATCACTGATCATTATCCGATAATTCTCCAGTATAACATCAATTCCTAACAAAAATTATGATAAAGAATTGTATAAAAACATAATTGACTATAAACTACTACAAGAGAAGTTCGAACTTGAAAATTGGACCGAGTTTTATAAACTAAACAATTCTGATGATTTGGCAGACTACTTGATCAAAAGAATTCAAATAATCACTCGTGATTGTACGAAACGAATCAGAATAAAAAATAAAGACAGAAAAAAAAAGAGTGGATGACCTCAGCATTACTAATATCTGTTGGTAGAAAAAATTCATTGTATAAACAACTAAAAGAGAATCCTGATAACGCATTATTAAAATTAGATTATTATACTTATAAAAATCGACTAACCTGTATTATTAGAGAGGCTAAAAGACAGTATTATCAAAAACAGATAACGGACAACAGTGATTCACTTGGTAATTTATGGAAATGTGTCAAAAATATCTGCCATGAACATAAAACCACTGAAGAAATAAAATCTAAACCACTGAAGAAATAAAATCTATGAAATTGAGTGATTATACAATAACAGACAACAAAAAGATTATTTCAGACCATCTCATCAATTATTACTCAGGAGTAGCACAAAAAATGATTGAAAATATTCGATCTAAAAATATCCCCACATTTGAAACACCCCGAACATTAGAAACATTTTATCTAGAAGACACGAACCCGACTGAAATAGAACAAATAATAAAATCGTTGAAATTGAAAAAATCTCCTGGTATTCAAGAAAGAAGTAAAAGAATGGTTACTCACAACTGATCGATGTTTTTTCCAAAATCTAATAAATCGATAATTCATTATAAAAAGATCTTGTAAGATTTACACGTTTTGTTAGTTAATAATATCTTAGTATTTTATATTAACGTATCCTTACAACAAGTTTTACTTCGTAAGGTTTTTGATGATTTATTCGTACAAATGTATATTTATTACAAAATATGTTCCTTATATTTATTCATGAATAAATTTTATTATTATTATTATTATTGACAAAATCACTTCAGAAGTTTTAATATTCTTATCAAAAACAATATCAGAACCATTGACTCATCTGATGAATTTCATCATGAATTCAGGAGAAATTCCAAAATCTTTCAAAGTTGGCATTATCAAACCCATATATAAATGTGGTGATAAATTAGTAGCTAAAAATTACAGGCCTATTTCATTAATATCAAGTTTAGCTAAAGTTTTTGAGAAAATTTTGAAATATAGAATGGAACTTTTTTTGGAAAAGAATCATCTGATTTCAGAAAAACAATTTGGATTCAGAAAAAAAATTTCCACTCAGGATGCCATTTGTCATTTAACTAATAATATTTATCAACATCTTGATAATCAATATTCAGTTTTGGCTATTTTTTTGGACCTAGCTAAAGCTTTTGATACGGTTGAGCATAACCGACTATTAGTAAAATTGGCAAATATTGGATTTCGTGGCAAGGTTCATAAGCTCCTCAAAAATTATTTAGAAAATAGAATTCAATATGTTAAAATTGGTGAAGCTAGAAGTGAAGAGAAAATCTTTCAATTCGGTGTACCGCAGGGAACCGTTTTAGGGCCACTTCTATTTAATATTTATCTCAACGACCTTTTTAATATTGACACTGTAGGTGAAATTCATAGTTTCGCAGATGATACTGTCATATTATATGGGGAAAAAAACTGGAATGAATTACAAAGCAAAACTACATTAGATTTTGAGGAAGATTAAAAATTGGTTTGATTATAACTTACAGTAAATTTTGAGAAAACAAAATATGTCCCATTCTCATTTTATAATATTTCCCCACCGGACTTAGGACCACTAATACTTCATGATAATACTAGCATTGAAAAAACTGATAGTATCAAGTATTTAGGAGTTATTATTGACAAACATCTGAAATGGGACAAACACATAGCATTCCTTTTGAAGAAATTACGAAGTTCATTATCAAAATTCAAGTATCTCAAAACATTTATGAGCGTAAAAACCCTTAACATTCTTTATTTTTCATTAATACAGTCCCAATTGAATTATGGGATTCTGGCTTGGGGAGGGGTCATGAAATCCCACATTAGAAATCTTGAAGTTCTTCAGAAACGGTTTTTGAAAATAATATATAATAAGTCTTATTTGTATCCAAGTGAAAATCTGTACATAGAAACACATAAAATGGACATAAGACAATTCTTCGGATATAACATCATGATTTATATCCATAAACACAAATTGAATATAAATTTCAATAATCATATTTATAATACAAGGAATAAAAATAATATCACATTGAAAACTAGAGTTAAAACAACAACGTCTCAGAAAAATTTTAAATATTTATTGCCATTCTATTATGATTTGATTCCAAATCATATAAAAATGATCAAGTCATTAGTATCTTTCAAACTACAGATTAAAAAATGGATTCAAGAATCACGTCGAAATTTATTTCATGAAATCTCTCACTTCAATTAAGAAAATTAGTTGATTTTTCAATATTATTTTGTTGAATTCTACAAATTTATCAAATATATTATACATAAATGTAATTCGTATATCCCGCAACAAGTTTTCAACTTCGCGGGTGTAATTGAACTGTTTATTCACCTTTCTACAAATTGATGTAAATGCTCTTTTTTATGAATTTTGAATAAACTTTATTATTATTATTATTAATCTAAAACTAAATCCAAATAAAACCCAGAAACTAGTTTTATCAACTCATCTTTCATAGCGAAGCGGCGCTACCGCTAACTTACTAGGTATCACAATAGATGATAGATTAAATTGGCACCCACACATTGACATATTACGTTGTAAACTGGCGAGTACAATCTTTCTCCTCAGATAACTGAGGCGCATTGTCAGTACCGCGACTCTGAAAACAGTCTATTTTTCATTGTTTCACAGCCACATGAATTATGGAATCATTTTATGGGGAAACTCTTCTTAGGCGAATATAATTTTCTCACAGCAGAAGAAGGCAGTAAGAATATTGGCCAACGCACAATTCAGACAACACTGTAAACCACTATTCATTGAATATTGCATAATGCCCTTACCATCCCTGTTCATCTACAATGTACTCCAAGAGATTCATAAGCAGGCAAGTACCCCGGAACCTGGAAACTCAGCGTGACACACATGAATACAATACTAGGGTATCCCAAAAGAATTCATTGAATTTGAATCTATACAACATATTGCCTATGAGGGTTAAAAGTCTTCGCCCCACTGACTTCAAAAGAAATATTAGACAGTATTTCCTAAAAAATTGACGAGTACCTGAAATCAAATTTCGAAGAATTGTGATTGAACACTGAGTATTGTCTGGAGCATGCCGGATGTCCTGAAAGTGATCTGCATTAGACTTGATTTACTTTATTTATTATTATTCCTCATGGATGTGTGACCGTCTCAATTGCCTCTAAGCAATCCATGCCTCTACAAATTATAACCTCATGTACCCGATAATTTACATTTTAATATTTGATGTTTTTAGCTTTGAAAAATTATTTTCAGTCGTTTAATTAATGTAGATTATTCTACTATTATGTGTCGTTCCTTTTGTGTATACCTATAAGTGTTTTTATATCTTATAAGCGTACCTACCCTTTCATAAGGCTTTTTAGTAAATTCACTTTGACCTGCTACAAATACCTGCTACAAGTACCCTGTATGTAAAGTAGTAAAATAAAGCATCTATCTATTTATCACAGAATGATTGTTTGTTTTAATAAATTTTTTCTTATTTTTAGGCGTGTCTGAGAAGGTCTTTCTCCGCAGATATCTTCACTTGTCCTCATTGCAGGTATGATATGGGCAAGAATTACGTTATGAATGTGAATGAAGATTTAGGTAACGCCTTGAAACTTCTGTTTCCTGGATATGAAGCGGCCAGATAGTATTTTTCAATGAAAACTCTTCGAATGTGTCAAGAGTGCCTTATTTATTCAA
Source organism: Zygogramma bicolorata (assembly GCA_032362365.1). Lineage (NCBI taxonomy): Eukaryota > Metazoa > Arthropoda > Insecta > Coleoptera > Chrysomelidae > Zygogramma > Zygogramma bicolorata. Next base: position 4,672,899 of record JAVJAQ010003800.1, on the reverse strand, counting down.
TCAATTGTGATGTTTTTCCTTTGACAAAATCCATGAGAACTGAATCGAGTGATATACGAGATTTTGCATCGATCCTTCCCCATGCTGTGACTTCATTCACCAAGATGCCCTTCAAATTTTGGACCAACATTTTCTTATAGAATGGCGATGGAAGTTTGAAATATCCAAGGCTTACTGATGAAAGTTTCCAACCGTAGTGATATTTTTTATCGTTGGTGAGGAAGTCTGGTTATATTTTCCATCTACAAGTTGAAGAAACCAAGGGATATTTTGTGTAGTGTCGGATTAGGTGAACATTTTGCAGGGAAACTAGCAGAACCTTTTTATTTCAAAATTTTTTATAGTTCGAATTTTTTATTTCAAAATTTTTTCTACATCAGTGGTGTGGGTCCAACTGATTGATTTTATTCTAATTTTGACGTATATCGACGAATTTCAACTGATTCTGAGTATATTCCATTATTTTTATTTTATACGCTTCTTTCCTGTGTATATAAACCAATCGAAATGAATGCAACCTATCCCACCTTTCATCAATGAAAAACCTTATAAATTTTTTGGATACTTTGCCGTACTTTTTCATTATTTTATATATGAGTACTCTTCCACTTTTTATATTGTCTTATATTCTTGACACTACCATGTTCATATATTTTTGAATATTTGGAGTATTTTTTTTTATGACAGTGACTTCTACAAACTCATTGTTTTCTTCTTTCAAAACTCTAAGCTGACTTGCAGAAATTTCATCTATCAAATATGATCAACTATATTTTAACAATGGTATTGGTTTGAACTTTTATTGTTTCATATTGAGTCCTGTCAAAAACTTTTCATATCGAATAGAGGAAGTGAGAGTAACAATAAAAAAAAAAGAATTCACTTCACATAGAAAGTCGGTCAACGAATCAACAATGTAATGCAGCGAGATCCGTAAGAGAACAATTTTACTAAAAACTGAAATCAAATGAAAGTAATAGAAACTTCTAGAATAATGTGAAATATTCAAACAATGTTTTTCTTCTGATGATAAGTAGAGAACACTCAACTTAAAACTTCCTTCGAATATTATTTTTTATTTTTCTCCTATTGTCTTTAATTATTTGCTCATTTTTATTTCATTCCTCTAATATCTGCGATTTTTTATATTTATTTCTGATTAATTCACCAGAGTATATTAAATAATTTTGATTGACATTTTATTTCCATTCTCTTATTTTGATTTATACTTTGACCCTATAAATTGTTTAATAGGGTTGAATATAGACAATGAAAATTGGAACTGGTACCATTCGAAGAACATTGTCTACCACGCGAAAAAAAACATTTCAACACTTTTAAAGTGCGAGGCGTTTTTTCAGTTCAGTTGTGAAATACAATTACAATCTTGCACGCAGTGTCAACTGTTAGTTTAGGCCATCTTTAGAGTTTGAAATCAAGATATTTTTGTGGAAACAGATTCGTTGTTGACGTGTCATGATTCAATTCTATCTGACTCACTTCTAAATTTTTGCAGTTTTTGTGAACCCTGCAGAGAAAAATTTGCTTTTGACTGAATGGATGGTACCTACTAGTTCTTTTAACCATTTCAATTTTTTCCTATGAAGGCGTATTGGTGCCATTGCAAAAATAAAAAATTTCGTAATTGCGACTTTTAATCTGTCAATTGTCAGATTTAATCAGGCAATTGCGGCTTTTATTAAAGATCTGCCAATTCGGCTTCAAATTGTTCGGTTGAAACAATGTCACATTATCATCATACAACTAATAACGTCAAGTGTGTTACGAGTTACCTACGATGGGAATTCGAACTTTTCATGGATCATATGAGCAGTGGTTGGAATTTTATAACATATTTAATAATCTCATTCGTAATAATTTTAAGCTTTCCCGCATTGAATGTTTTCATTGTTTAGAAAATTCCATTCAAGGTATTGCAGCCAAAGTGATAAGCTCGTTAGAAAATTCAGGAAAAAAAACAGTGAGGCTTTACCCAAAGAACTTAATGAAAACAAAAAGCTCTCATTTTTTTTCAGTGACTTCAATTCATTGGCTTCAATTCACTTTGAAAAAAAGTGTAAATTGACAGATTAAAAGTCGCAATTGCCAGATTAAATCTGTCAATTGACACATTCAATCTGTCAATTGACACATTCAATCTGTCAATTGACACATTCAATCTGTCAATTGAGAGATCAAAAGTCGCAATTGCCAGATTAAATGTGTCGATTGACACATTCAATCTGTCAATTGACACATTAATTGAATCTGTCAATTGAGAGATCAAAAGCACAATTGCGAGATTTTCAATTTTTGCAATGGCACTAATACGCCGTCTTATTTTCCTATGTATTTTTAGCACTTATATTTGTCACTAACTCAACTGTAGTTTCACGCTATATGGAGTAAAAGTTCTTAGTATTCCTTTGATAAGGTCGATATTGGACGAAAATACACAGTAACATTAGTTACAAATATGAGGGGTATAAAACATAGGAAGTTTTATTTTTCATTTTCCATTCTAATCCACCACATGGTAACGCCTAAATCCAATATATTGCTATTTCATTAGTCCAAACATCAACTAATCGACACCGTTATGCAGTTTCATGTTTGAGTATATGGATTATATTCAATGAGTGAAAGCTCATCCACAAAATTTAACTCTTTAAAACATTTGTGATTGAGCTTTTGCAGTTGGTAACCTTCCCTTTTTAACTTTCACTGGCTTTTGTTTTGATAAAACTGTTATATTTCATTATGAGTCCTTGTAATAATGCAATATTTGCAACTTTCATTAACTCATCCTATTGAATAATGTATCCCCTTCTGATTCATATTTTCTGTCAAAGGAAAACAATTTCAAAACGTTTCCAATAAACTTATGAATAATTGTTAATCAGCATGTTTTAATTTTTTCTTGAGTAAATGTTTACATTTTGGCACGTTCCTTTTATTCCTTGTTCACATTATACAAAAATCCTCTGACCTTCAACGAACATGGCGAGAACAAAAAAAAGAGTCAAATCATCTTTCGAACAATCTGTTCAGGCCAGTCTCCAATTACCCACACAGTAGGTTTCGGCTGGCACTTGTCAGAAAACAACTACTCCATTGGCTAATACCACGAAGGGCATTGAATTATATCGGACCGGTGCCAGTGCAGGTTTCTTCACAGAAGTAAATCCTGCATTTGCTTTCGTCGATACAAATGAAGGAATTGATTTTCAATTATAGGGACGAACACACTTGCAGACCGGTTTCGGGCTATCTGACCACTCGTCAGTGCAAGGCAGTGCCATCATCAACATAGAGTCGATGACTTCCCATAATTAAAAATCAAAATCCTTCAGAGTATCAAGCTCCGACCAAAGCTGATGCGAACAACGAAGTTCTTGCGCCATCTACCATTGGACGAGGTATTCCAAAAGCAAACCGAATTCGCCCATTCCTCCTGCGAGGAAAATGTAAAAACATTTGACATAGTCAGTGGGTATACTTGAAGACTGGCGTTAAATCAAATCATCTTTCGAACAATCTATTCAGGCCAGTCTCAAATTATCTACACAGTAGGTTTCTACTGTGTGCCCACTGACTATGTCAAATGTTTTTAAAAAAAAGTCGATTACTGATTTCCGAGGGACATAATTTGAATTCATATCGACAGTGGAAGAATATTTCACGGTAGAAAGTTTTTCAGAAAATTTGCGAGTTGACAACAAAAAGGTGTTCACTGAATTTTTTGTTCATTCTTGTGACATAAATATATTTTTCTCAACGGCCAAAAACATATGTTATGTATTGAACATCTACTTTAGTATTGAAGAAGTCATAGTTCTATGACTTCTAATCTGAAACATTCGAAAAAATATTCAAGACAGGCAAATGAACAATTTAAAAATGCGAGTAGCGTAATATACAAATTGATATAACAATTATAGTAATAACAAGTCTGATATAGTCCTCTTCGATCGATCACCGATGTGAGACAATATTCGTTATTAAGTTTTCGGCCCCAGCCGAAACGAATATCATCCGAGAAGAAAAGGAAAAACGGAAAAAGTATCAGTATTTTCTCTACGAACTCCGAGGCTTCATTCGGACTATTCTGTCAGAATGGTAGTTCTGATTATAGATGTTCACGGTGGTTCCTGATCAACTGTACTCTTGGAAGTCAAGGCCATACATACCCTGATGCCGAATTGAGACAGTGGTCTTGGCCGGTCGCATACAGAAGGAAGTAAATCTTGGTTCGTTGCGTCTGCTCAGGACTCACGATTCTCGGAGCCGCTGAGGGAAGTGGTCATTGGTTGATGTAAATAGCGCGTCCGCTCATTGGGTTGAAGCAGTGGAAATTAAGGAGAGGACTAGGTTGGTTTATAAGAGATAATAGTGATTATTTCCCTCAATGCGAATAAACGATGAAACGGTTGAAGGCTAGACTGCTTTTACAGTTTTACAGCGATTAAATGCACTAGACCTTTTAACCGATTAAAATGTTCGAAATAAACCGGGCGTTTGGATCACTTTTCAGGTACTATCTCTGGTACTATATTGTTCCTGTGTTCGATTTTGATGTTTCCTGAGTTTATATGTTTTCTGGAAATGATCTAAACATATATCCCTCCTTCACCAAGTTCAATCGACCAAAATGCGTGCATTTCCATGATTTTCAAAATTTTGCTTTCAAGCAAATGCTTTCGTGTATAATAATTCAAAATAAAATCCCTCGACCTGCGGTCTCGGGATTTTATCAAATTATCATAGATTCAAGTCATTTGCTAAGCAAAATTTCGAGAATCATGGAAGTGCAGCACACATTTTAACCGATTAAACTTGGTGCACTCGGGATATAACCCCCGATAATAATCGAGACCATGAAAATGGAGGAGCTGAAGCCTTTTTGTTTAAGGCAGCAAGATGTACTGCAGGTGAAAGTCTACCACTGAGTTGAAAGCCCGCATGGAGAAAAACTCACATCGCAGGGAATGCTAAAATACTGCAGATGCACACATACAAGCCCATCCATGGAGTCTTCTTTAAGAGCACCAAGGAACATGGCTTGTCTGTTGAGCTGGCATTTGCCTTCCTCGGGTCAGATTAGCTGAAGTCGGAGACCGAAGGGTTCATCATGGCGTGGCACGACGATGTCTTCAACACCCTTGTTCACCTGAGCCGTGTGATGAGTATAGAGGTCCCTGACACTAGATTCAGGGCCTACCGACAGGCCACCGATAGTTCAGGAAATGAAGCATTTTGGCTCGCAATTTTTTCGTCCACCATGGATTTACCTGAAATTCTCACAGAAGGTAGGGAATAGCTCAGGGATCATTTTCTATATCATGACGCTGTACGCTAGAGCCTTGGGGGTGGTTGCCACCCCATCACGGGGTGAAATTTTTTTATTACATTTTAACTGTAGGGATCGACGGAAAAAGTAATTCTAGGAAAAAAATGTTCCATACGTTTTTTTCGTATAAGTAATATTTTTTGAGTTATTCGAAGTTGAAAATAACAGTTTTTTTACGAAAAAATCGATTTTTTTAAATGGTTTTTTGCAAATAACTCTAAAACTATGCATTTTATCAAAAGAAGTGTGGAGAGGCAAATTGTAGCTTTTGAAAAAACAAAAACAATGCTTTCTTTATAATTTTCCTACGACACATACGAACTGAGATACATAAATTGGAAGATTTAAAGCGAACTAACGAGAAAAATTTGCATTTTTTGAAGAAAGCTCATATCTTTTTTAAAGTATTCAATTAAAGCTCTCAAACAAATAAAAAAATATCTTCCTAGCATGAAAATTAACCGACTCATAATCAAAATAAGATCGGTACTTTTCCGCTTTTTTCTACAAAAAAAATCTGTGAAAACAACCTCCAAAATACTCACTAACTAAAATTGATCGCCACCCTTCTGTGATTCTCTTTATATATGTACTATTAATACACCTACGAAGTTTAACCAATTTAAAATGCCTAATTTTAGAAAAATTGGAGTTTGAAGAGAAAACGATTTTTTCAATTTCGTGTTTTTACCCTTTTCTTATAAATAACTCAAATACCTACTGAAGTTACGAAAAAACGATACAGCACTGAATTGTAGCTTTTTTGATGACAAAGATTTCCCTGTGTGTAGATTTTTTTGTAAAGTGAATATTCGGCGAGATATAGCCGTTCAACACCTACGCATTTATGACCGAACATCATCTGTCAAGCGCTTTAAACTCTCCTCATTTAAAAATTAAGGGACTTAAGTCATTTGATTCACATAGTCTTATAGCTCTTGAAAAGCTCTACAAAAAATGTTTTCATCACCTAAAATGAAGGAACTATGCTTAAAAAAACGATCAATTTTTTTTTTGAAAAATTTGAATTACCCGCTTTGGAGCGTAGTAATCTACATAACCGGTATATTCGGCCGTTATACGCTATATGTTCCACTTTTTCCATTCATATTGGAAGACAGAAAAGAAGAGAAATCTGCTTGCGTGTGTGAGTGTATATTTCGTTGATTTCTCACCAGTGTATTCTAAAGTTCGAAGACATATTATAAAAATTTCAATGTTTTCATGGGTGATAGTTTATAACAAAGGTAGGTTGAAAGATTATGGAATTGTATCCTAAAGCATTGAAACAATAATTATTTAACTATTTTTACCTATATTTAGGTTTTTAATGTTGGGTATTTTATAATTTTTGACAATTAGGGGTAGTTTTCACCCCTAAAAAACAAAAAGCGTACAACGGCACAATATAGAAAATGAACTAGAGGGTGTAATAAGCCTAATCCCAAATTTTTGTACAAATCGGTGCAGGACGAAAAAATTGCGAGGTTTTACCATTTTTTTAGCTCCATTTTCTGAACTACGAGACTTGATGCATTTGCTGCCATCTTGTATTTGTGTGTTCAAAGGTTGATGTCATCTTGTGCAGTTTATGCGGTCTAGATTTATATCCATCGCCATAAGGCGGCTTCACTATTTTCTTCGGCACTCGTATGAAATAGGACAACGGAACTACTTAATGCTCCAGGGTATATTAAGTTGATTTTGGATCAATGATGGAAGGCGCCAAATTTTTTGCCAGTGCACTTACTCCTCGCTGTGGGTAGTGGTCATTGGTTAAAGTAGAGAGCGGAGCAGTGTGAAGCACAAACCTGGCTGTGTTGGTTTAGACGAAAATAATGATTATAAAGTTTATTCGGACATAGCTCACGGAGTACAAATCGCGTAGTGATACTAAATATCAGTTATGATTTTGTATGGCTGTACCGTATCATCCCTATATTTGGGGTAATCTCACTTCAGCATATATGGATACGAATATCGTTACGTTGTCCCTGAGGGTTCGGTAATAAATGACAATCGGTATAAAGAAAACAAAACGAATTCACTCCCTAAGCACTAGAGTTAGAGCATATGAGCTGTTTATCGAGTACTGTCAAAGAAAATTCGATATCAGATGAAAGCATAATGTGATATAATTCATTCGATTTTTTTGCACATATTGTCTATATCTAAACACTAAATAACAACGAAATATTTCGCAAACTGGAATACACGATCCTAAATTATTTCTCCGAATTTTGCAAATTCGTCTGGCCACAATGTCTATCCAATATTTATCGCCCATGAATTGTCCGTTTCCCTTCCGGAAAGCTGCGCTGCCTATTCAAGATTTGACTGTTCCGCTGCCACTTCTTATATACGAGTTTTTTGTTTGCTGGAATTTTCACGATGTTCCAGAAGTATTGTTATAGATAATGAGTCGGGGTCTACCCAAAAACTTTGAGATTTTTTTTTTATAATTCACTAAAATAAAAAAACCTCGTGAACAAGATGCGATTTCTTGGTCTCCGTAACAGTTTCCCCTTAGTGAGTCTGGCTCTTGCCACGGCATCTGCAATTCGAGTCATAAACTTCTGCGGCATTGGGATTGGTAAAGTACACCGCGTCGCCCTTCTTATATGAAGCTTACTGGCACATACATCAAACCTAACGTTAATCAGCTTGGTTCTCTCCAAAGTTCATTTTTCTTCGCCGTCATGCCCGTCAAATAATAAGTCGCTAGGGATCTTCATTTACATACCAGTTAGCAACATAAACGGCGTGTAACCTGTCAATCGTTCTACCCTTGGCTTGGAGGTCTGTTGAACCTCTCTTGTTCAGAGATCTCTTTTCAATAGAACAGTTGAACGTAAGATGTCTATATACTGGTGTTTCTAATGTTGCGATATTGTTTCAGACAAACCTGTGGACAAGGCGTTCTAGTTCAACAGTGGCCATGAGGGGCGCTGGTAATCAAAAATTTCTATTTATTTTCGTGATCACTCGATCCATGGAACACGCTGTTGCCAATTCTGATGTTTTTGTTAAAAGATAGAGAATTTATCGGGACTGGATATGTGAGGTTATTGAAAACACCACACGCACTAACGTGAATATTGGGCTGAATAATAGTATTACTACTTCTTAACCGAGATTTTGAGTTGAGATCTCTCAGATTATGCATAAAAGTTGCTTGAAGGAAAATGTCAACAATCAACTGATTTTTTCAGCACACACTTGGCAACACAACACTGTCATCTCCACTGCAAGAGTGCTGGTACCTGGCGGATTTTTTGCAGTACTAGAACGCCTACATCATCAAATTTTTCATCAAGTTGGCCATATCGGTCGTCTGATTTGCTGACAACCTCTTATATGGAGTGAAAACACCAGTATATAGCCACCTTAGTTGAACGGAACTCCTTACAAACTTCAAAAATTTTAAAGAGAAATGAATGTTAACTCATACTCCTGTCTCTTGATTCACGTGTGGTTCTTTGAACATTATAACAAAATAATACTTACTCGCACGAATATTCAGCATCTTTTGAAAGATAACTCTTTTCCCCAGTGCCATCATGAGTGCATTTCCTATCCCCATTTGCCCACCTGTTTTTTTTTGGTGCAGTCTCAACTGGTTGCAAAAACCAGGATGATTCGCCATCAAAAGTTGGAGGTTTCAGGAAACCGGCACTTGACAGGCGGTATAATTTCATTCCGCTCTTCATGAGTTTCGCAGTCCTCAGATTATTTCGTAAAACTTCCCTTCATAAGCACCTCAAGTTCTTCATTAAATTAATTTTCTACATTTTGAGGTACTTATCTCATTTCCTCGACTTCTATTGAAGTTCTTTCATTTCTTCGATTAACTCCCGCACTTCCTCTTTTCTTGGCAGTTGCTCTTTATCTGTTCTTGGTACATCCATAAGTTATACATTCGATACAATCATGTATCGAATATTTCACTTCTGAAATTCAAGATAAAATTTGTTGCTGCAGATTCTCGCGGCAACTTATCATCAATCTGTTAGTTTTCATTACCAATACGAAAAAATAGCACGGAATGTTGCCAAGATGAACGCCTACATTATCACGACTAATATATGATTTCATTAATTATTAATGATTGTAATTGTAACAAATTCACCTCAATACATTTTTTGATTCCTTCATTATCTAAAAAAATTGATATATTCAAAATTACCATGCTTCGCGATGGTGACAACTCATAATTGTGGTATGCGGCACTAAATTTACCCAAGAAATAACTAAGTCGCTTCAACTCATCGCACCAAAAGAGATCCAAGAGCTATTTCTAGACAAAATCCAACTCTCCATTTTGCTTTGTGTAGATATTCCTGTGTTTGCTATCTATTTGATTCAATTTTCAATTGCTTGGTATAAAAATTGAGCAAGAAAAAGTGATTTCTTTGTAATCCAGCGCCCTTCGTTGTCATATAGACACGGAGTAGCTGTTTTAGATGGACTTTTTCTTCCTTTTTGTGAATGAATCGAACATCTTTGAATGATATGCACGTACCTATCAACAGAGGAGTGTTTGTAAAAGTTTTCTGATTTTACTTCTTTTATAGAAGTTTTGATTTCTATTTTTTTTGTTCGGAGAAGAAAAAAGGCAAAAAAATTATTCTCAAACTACATTCTCTCCACAAAAATACCGAAGTTTCTAACTAAAATTGAATAAATTTTATATTTAAGTGATCGAAATAAATTTTTACAACTGAGAGATGTAATTTTCAATTATTTCATGTGTGCATTGATCATAAAATTATGGCAATACTCATTCGACTCGAGAGCAGAAAATCATAAATCCAAGTCTCATCTGGAAACAACTTCATCGAGTCTTCCGAATTTAACAATGTTTTGATAATGAAAAACCTTCGAATTAGTTCAATGAAATGTTCTTTCAAGTATTCAACTGTCGATTGAGTCACTTCTCGCACAGACATCAATAAGAAATTGAAAATTTCACGAACAAAATGAACTCGAGAACATCGAACTCCATACATACCCATGCAATTCATGCAAATATAAACAAAACAATCTAATCTAATGGACAGTTCCGCGGTTCTCCGCGCTAGCGCTGTGAGAAGGCATAGATAGGAGTTCTACACTGATAGAGGAAGGAATGCGTTTAGATAAATTTCCATTCCCCACATCGTTTTATGTGATTGCTCGATCAAGCAAGGTTTTTATTCCTTTTCATCCCTACTTTTTTTTACGTAGATCTACATACTTTGAGCCTTTTTTGAAAATCTATGAACTTCAGTCCCAGAATCTACGTACTTTTCACAAAATTGTACGAATTTGTAACATCTCATTCATTGGGCTGAATCATTTCCCGATTCCCGCCACATTCGCCAAAAAAACTCAATGAACTTCCCGTTTTATACTGACACTGACGCACACACAGCGCATACTCGCCTCTCCATTCAACTCAACATATCACTTCTTCCATTTTGAAAGAAGTTCTGGCGTCACATTTCAAAAATCAGGAAGGGGGATTCATCCCAGATATTTCCTCTATTGACACAACTCTCCCAAAATTTATAAACATTGCCACATAGCATTGCAAATGTTGAGCGTCTGTTTTCTGCAATAAATTTAATGAAAACAAAAATTAGGAACAGACTCTCTACATACACTCTAACAGGGTTACTTTTCACAAAAAGTGGCTTACAAAAGAGCCATCACAAGAACATCGGAACGAATAAAATTAAAAAGGTTCAAACTAAAGGACTCTGTTTTTCAATTCAAATTTCCCTTTGCTGAATACTCTTACGGGTGCGCCTAGAAGGTAGAGCTGGCAAGAGTCTGCTAATTATATTGGGTGCCGAAACTAAAAAAAAATTTATTGTTCTTCACAAAGAAAAATGACGTAAAAAATCAAGGAAACGTCGAGTTTTAATAATTGAAATTGTCATCACGACCACCAAGCATGGCCAAAAATCACTTATTTTTTTCATATTTTTTGTAATTTTTCTTTAAAGTCCTATCAATGTACACTCGACGAGATTTTTTACAGAGAAACTGATCTTGTTGGAATTCAATTTTACCTACCTTATCCCCTTCATATCACTTAAAAAAGAGTACGTAGATCTATTAACTTTTGATGTGCAATTTTAGTATGTCTACTAAGATGCCTAGCCTAGGCATCTTGATTTCTACGTAACTTTTTCAATCTTGTCTACGTCTTTTTCAAAATCTGGGTTGGCAACCCTGCTCCTTTTGCACTTTCGCACACTTTTTACTTTGATTTTTCCTATGAGTTTCTTACAAATAAATCAAGTATTACAATGTGCACGCTTGAAAAAAGTCAAAATGCTCATCACAAAATTAAAAATCTTGTTCACACAATTCAAAATAGTACCTGTTAAACTCAAAATAATTTTCACAATAATTGATTACGTCTGTACGTGGCCTCGTAGGACCAATAATGATAATAATAATTATAATGATAGTAATAGCAGGCACATGTTTTTTATCCCCAAACGGTTACCTGCGTCTTTCTTACCTGCATAACATACCCGTAAATGTACACTCGGATTAGAAATAATTGGTAACTAAGACTGATAAAATAAAACCAAAGTTTTATGGTGAGGATAATGGTCGATAACTAATCAATAATAGCATACATACTAATGTTTAAAAAAAATTTAATTTAGATGGAAAATAAAATGCCGAGAAAAAAATGAGCCTAATCATTCATATTTGTATGTATCCTAAGGAGTATTTGAAAATACGGTGAACTCCGGAGCGCTGTAAAACTTTAATGAATGAACGAAATTACAAAAATTTATAGTGAAAATTATTTGTTAAAACCACCCCTAAAGAATGTTTTGATGTTATTTCATCGTAAAATGGCTAGAGAAAAAAATTATTTCGGCGAAAATGAAATTGGTCTGTAATTTTCAACTATTTACGTTCATATCTGTATTATTTTCGATTTTGAGATGGAGAGTTATGAATTGTAGAGAATTTGACTTGCTACAAAAACCATATTTATACATTTCCTATAGGATAAATAGTTTGGCAGATAGAGCGCGAAAACCATTTTCTGCACCAGTTTTTCCAAGATGGTGGCTGCGGGCGAAAGGGTGGCACCTCACAAATTTGGATTCATGCTCACCCTTAACTCTCCCACAAAACAAAAAAATTAAATTGTATCCTCTGAGAAATGCACTCTTCGTTAACATTTCAATGGTCTACCAATAATGAATGAAATTCGATCATTTGCATTGCTGTATTGTGTGTACCTGTATATCATATCACCGAATCACTGCCAGGAAAGAAATCATGCCTCTGAACCTATGTGAACACTTGCATACTAATCGAGTTGAATTTCTAACTGTATTGAACTGGTTCTTGCCATGAAATATTTTGATTGTTTCAATTTGCTGCGAAATGTGGGCCAACAATTGAATAAATTTAGAATATTTGCATAGAATTCAAAAATTAGTTGAATCATCACAGAGATATCAAGAACCAGCTAAGTGGTATTGATTCAAAGCTTTCGTCTAATTTTTTGTTTTTAACGCAAAAAGAAAACGTTCATTGTATTTCTGTCCTTACAAGACGCTTTGTTTTCGTTAAGCTTTCGGTAGTTTATTACTACCTTCCTCAGGACATCTCTTATATATTAAAATACAATATGATGGTATGAACGACACTGTGAACGCTTACAAACGTGATTGGAATTGGAATTTCTAACATAATATGACAGTGACAATTTTCACTTTTTCATTTTTTGTCGAGGAAAATTTTGATTACAGGTTGATTATTTTTTGATACGTGAGGATTTAGGAATATATCCTACTGAGATTAATCAAGTCTGTTTTTTCATTCATAGACTTTTCTTCATTGTTTATATGAACAATCTCAAAAAAACTCTCTTACTAGTATTGGGTTCTGAACGTAATATGAAAGTATTGTCAGAGACCATTTGGTCATCATTACTATTGAAATGTTCAGATAATGCGCAAAAATTGATGTTCCTGCAATCACTTTTCGATATAGTACGGCTATTTAGAGTTCTTGATGTCCGACCAATATACGTAAATGTCGTTAGATTTCTGTTTATTAAGATTTGGACTTTTCATTTTACTATATAATTTTGATATATTCAAAAAAATTTTTCTTGCAATTTTAATATTATTGTTTTGAAAGACAATTTTCAATTTTGGAGTAAGTTTTTGAATACTAGGCAAAGATTTGAGTAGAATCAAACCGTTATCATTTGGTGAAGAATTTTCATTTGCAGATCATGTAGGACTAGTTCTCAATTGGGTTCTATCACAAAATAATAATTTGTTGTAGGAGTTCTCAAGTAATATATTTCTGAAATCAGTCAAACATTCATTTCGTAAAGTTTGATGGGAGATTCTTTCTATTCTATTTTTTTCATTGATTAGATGATGTTAATTTTGATTTTGGTTGGATGATAAGAATGGAAATTGGGAGTCTAAAAATATAGCAGATATTGATATACCTAATGATATCAAACAATTCCTATCACTTGCTTCAAAATTCAGTGTTTCTCCTGAAAATCGTGTTTTAAATATTCCCAACATTCTAGCAGATTTGGGGAATATAATAGGTAATTTCACTGTTAACGAAAAAGATAACTATAGAGCTCAATACACAAATATAATTACGATTTTTATACACAAGAATCACTCAAATAAAAATATACTTAGAGACCTCTATCAAAAAACAAATAATTACTCAAAAGAACATCTTCCTCCTTCCTTAGAGAAAAGTATTTCAGAAAGGATCATCGTCAATCATATGTACATCATCAAGTATTTACACGGCGGAAAATTCGATGTAAAATTGGTACCCAGTTGTTGAGATAAAACATATTGAACAGTATGAAAATAAGATATAAACGGAAGATGCAAATAGGTGCGTGATCCTTATTTCCAGTCGATTCGAAGGTTGGAGACTGATTATCACTTATTGGTTAAAATATTCTCCGAATTCTAATATTGCTATAAAAGTGAGCTCTACAGTTTTTGAAATTTTTATGTAATTATACTGCCAAATCTATAAGAACCCTTCTGGTAAACCGAATACAATAAATCTTTATAATATCACGTTTGATATTGCTGTTCTCACTGCTACTTTGATTTATCACACCTTTAGCCTAGTTTATCAAGTAGTGGGCCGAAAAATGTCCTGTCATATACTTAAACGTTTTCTATTGGATTGGAGAAATGTTAATAATACTCTTTGCAGTGGCTATTAAATCGTTTGATGGCACTACGAAGAAAGAGTCGCCAGTTTTAGTGTGCCAGTTGCCGAAAGCGGGTCGCAAGATGAAGCTGTGGTATTTGCTTTTGGCGTGTGTTGAGTGCCGCGCTAGATTCATTCTTCCTCATATTCCGGATATGCTCCATCCCCCGGTGCCAAATATCGGTCAGTACATCTGAAATAACAAGTTATATTTTCTCTCGTGATACAACAGAAATTACAGATTCTGAAATGGAACTGTCCGTGCGAAATACTGTAATAATATTGCTAATATTTTTGGTGGTAGTTCATTCATAAAAGTTGTTTCTCATTTTGATTCGGGGAAGAAAAGTGCTAGATATTATTAATTGAATTTTCATATGATAATTCATTCATATACACCACCATCAATGAAGACAAACATATTCACTATGATGAATTATCATTCTCATCTAAATCTTTAAAACGCATAGATTATTCTAGCTGGTTGGCTTCTCGGGCGATTTTGTGAAAAAATTGCTCGAAAATAATTTCAACCAATTTAAAAATGTGTACTTCCAATGCAAAATAATTCCTCAATGTTCTCAAATTGGTATGTCTTCATAAAGACCTAAACCTGATATCCATTATTTCTTAAAAGCAATGAAATTAACCACTACTCAAAACAGTGAAGGAGTAGGATAGCAGTGATTCAGTATTTTATAGTGACGAATTTGACAACTGGCAACAAGTTATCTTATCATCATCTTGATAATATATACCTTAGTTCATTCATCTGGAGATTCATCTAAACATTAATTGGTTCCTCAACATATATTGATAACGAATCATCTAAATACAAATCAACAAAAAATTATTCTATTAACTACTTGATTCACAATGAAAACTACTAGACTGACCCTAGAACTGGCCGATACTGGATGAAAAATAATAAATACAGTTTGAGTATAAATATCATTTTCATCAATAAGCGGGCAGTTTTATTGCCATGTTTTCAATTTGTTTGATTGACACTGAGAAAACAGATAGCAGGCTTTTATGGTGTGAATAAGAATATGGTTGTCTGAATTTTTTTTCGAGGTAGTTAAACTTTGGCTAAATCTTCTCACCCGAGTCTACTAGTGCACAAGTAATACCTCATTTTCATTCCAAACAATCTTTTTACCCGAGTCTACTAGTGCAGGAACCTTGTGTTATGAAATCGAATTTTTCTTCTGAGATGTGTACAAATAAACTGATTCCTTCCGTATGTAACGGGTTAGAGTTGGGCATCAATCAATAATATCAATATCAATGGACTCGTTTATTGATTGAAAAAGTAATTGAAATTGATTTAATAGCAATTGCTCTCAGTCATAATTAATGAACAATTATAATTACATGATATATTGAATATTATTCAAATGACAATAGAAACTGTCAATTAATCTGTCCTTGCAACTTACCCATGACCCACTGATCGTGAGTCGGATGCAGAACCATAGCATCAACACCCTCGCCGTGGAGTTATAAATTTGTTGTTAATTTCCAAACGGTCATGAAAGTATTTTTTTTGGTTTTAACGAGTCTTTGTTACCTTTGCCTTAATTGGCAGTTCCTTGCTGCAAACTGTCGCTTCTAGAAGTGTCATCGATATGTCAGTTGCTGCAATTTGGAGAATGTTTTCTATCGCGAACATTAAAAAACTGAATGTTACTGAGATAAACCTTATCAGAACTAATGTGATCGTTTTGTTTTTTGATGAAATATACGGAAGCGCTGAGGGCCAGAGATTGAATCTGTCGATTAGCCATATAATCGACATTTCAAACTGTAGTTTACTCGCAATAGACGGTTCAAATTGGCGACCAGCCATAATCGATGCATAACACCACCGATTATAGCAATAATCTACAGTTTGAAGTGTCGATTATAGATTATTGACAGTTTGAGTTTTATATTGACTGATTGATTTATTGACCCCAAGCAACATTTCTTTTTATAGAGGGATAAAACATTTACGAGAACAATTGATAAATACATAATTTTCGATACAATGGAAATCTCACCATAGTAAACTAAAAACAGAAAAGGATTTAGAGGTTGAAAAAAATTAATAATCAATGGAAATGGTTTATGTTAATTATGTTATAAAACAGTAGAATGTAAAAAAAACATACAATTATCGACTGAGAATATATTTTATGAGCTTTTTTTTTGTGTGTGGTATTTTGTTATATATAGCTCTATCCCCTCATAAAATGTTGGTGTTTTTCCAAAGTCAGTTTTCAAAGGTAATCAATTTATATTATTTATATTCCTCGTTTGATGAGAATGTATATCTGAATTATGATTGATTATGAGAACTGGCATTTCATTTTCACAAATTATTAGTTGACTACATAATAGTCATAATCAACAATCGATTAATTGTTAATCTAAAATTGAACAACAATTTAGTTGTGCCCAACACCGTTGAACAAGGAATTTGGAGTTTGCAATACCTACATCTATCACTCCTGTAACAGTTGAAATTGATGACGAACTGTAACTAATATCGCAATTGGCAGTAAATATATTATTTAGTAATGATCAAAGTATTGACCAAATTTTTTGTGAAGTTAGCAATGCGACAGATATCGAAGAGGAATCGCTGGATCCAGAAGTTTCTCCTGGATTGTTTCAAGGAGACATGGCACTCACGAACGAGTTCTATAATTACTGGAGAGTAGGAATCAAATTCGACGTGTTTCCAGATAAAATGTGGAAAAATGGAATAGTGCCCTACACAATTAGTCCGCTTTACGGTAAGTTCATATGATTTCCATTCAAAGTGAAAATGAATGAATTTTTTTTATTGAAGTTATAAACAAACTTCATAAATTGCCATTTATTTCAACCAATCTGAATATAGAACCCATTTTTCAATCACACTCATCGCAGGAAGTCTATTACCGAGAAAAATTGACTATTCCAGTTAGGTGCATATTAATTCATTTACGAAATTTCAATTATCGAATGAAAATTCCAGAAATATGACTGGGGGATTCAGAGGACGAATCAATATTTTTTCTTGATATTTCATTCCGAATGTAAATATCCCGAAATATCTAAAAAATATATTTTTTCACTTTTACTTTCAACACCCAAAACTGATGAGTTCTGAACATGTTCGAAGGAATTTTTCTTCATTAGGAAAGAACAGAAATCACTCACTGTTTGTTCATCAAGATGAAGAAGACATGGTATCTTCACACCAAAAGCCATCGACTTCAACTGAAGTTCTTCAGAACAATTACACCTCGTTACTACCTTCTCAGGCCATACCCGTCAAACATGAGACGTGACTGAATCGTTACCCAATACGACAGAAGTTTTCAAAAGAACACTGTTTTGTCATTTTGGGATCGAACTCAAGATCAAGATAATTTGTGTTTTTTTAACGTTTTTTGCCTTGAAATTTCAATTTTTTGGATATACAAATGCATATTTTAAACGCATAGTCTATTTCTATAGTATTATTTTAGTGTTGTTAAACAGTTTTTTTAGTATTGACAATATTTTGTGATTGTTTCAATTATACATTTCTTAAGCACATGAATTTTCACCACAAGCACCCCAATGTATTGTTTTACTTGCGACTGTTTCGTATTGAGATAATCTGTGTTTTTTAAACGTTTTTTTTTGCCTTGGAATTTTAATATTTTGGATATACAAATGCATATTTGAAACGCATAGTCTAGTATTAGTTTAGTATTGTTGAACAGTTGTTTTAGTATTGACAATATTTTGTGATTGTTTCGATATATACATTTCTTAAGCATTCGAATTTTCACCACGTACAAGCAGCATGTGTTGCTTCTGTGTATTTTTCTGATGTTTATTCACGACATGTAATGAATTTTTTTATATATGCTACTATACTTTGTGTGAATAAACGATGATGATGATGATCTCTCGCTCATAGCCAAGCACACACCACCTGCACCAACTCACTTGCTCTATTTCACTATACACTTATGAAGATATTTCTGAGAGTATAACATCTGAACCTGCATATTTGGTAGCGCTCCATATGGAAATACAAACAAGCGTGTGAGACATTGTCCATGAATTCAGGTGCTCCACAGGATTTTCAATTATAGCTTCCACATTATTTTATATAAATATAGAAGATTCGGTTGTGGCGACTTCTAGTTCAGTGCAGAGTGTTGCAGTTGACAGTACTCTTTCTACATCATTACGAGAATTTTAGAATGAACCGGTTGCCAGCTTCTATTAATTTATAAATCCGGCTTTTTCAGGAATACTGGGTCGGCATCAAAATATTCAGAAAACAGCACTTCCTATCGATGGCCATGCTTCGCTTATAAACCCACTCACTGCCTCAAAACAGCGTAGCAAATTTATTGTCCTGTCTCTGGTTGAAATATCATATCAGCATTCTGGCTTTGTCAGTTCCTTGGCGGTTGACCAGACGAATGTAGTCCTCTCACCCATTATTTGTGAGCCTGGAAACCTCTCGAACTTTTTTCTCTCTCCCAGAAGTTGGTTCTCAACAGAGTGGCCAACCTTGCAAATGAGAATTTTTTTCGAGGCTACATCCCTCAAAAATGGGACGATATTCTTTGAGCGTTACATTGTTTTTTTTCGTCCAGACCTGAATAGAAAACAGACAATAGAAAATTGTCTAACTCTGCACTCTACATAGACCTTATTCAACCCATTTTGTTTTCTTCTGTCTATTCATATAGCTATAACTAAGAAGATTATAGAGTAATCAACTAATGACCACAATTGCAGAGTATAGGTAACAATTTTTGACTGTGCGTAATCGAGAAGAGGAAAACGAGTATTAGATGGTTTGTCATCGATACCTGCTCAGAGGTACGACTGTTAGCTTCGTCGACAGCCAGCACTTCAGATGGCGCTTGATCTTTCTCAACAGCCAGACGACTAACTGCCCTTGTTTCGCGGTGTCGGATTTGAGAATTGTTCATACTCACCATACCATCCCCCCACCCCCCCTCCGACCCACCCTCACCATTTCCTTCCACCCCGCCGCCCTCTCAGAGGCTGTCCGGGTAGTTTACTTCATATATAGAACTTTCAATTCTGGGAATTACATGGAATGATAATTGAACAATCGTTTTTAGAGCCCTCAGAAGAAGTTACTATCATAAAAGCGATCAGATACCTGAACTTCATGACCTGCCTTCGCTTCGTGCCTTGGGATGGTAAGAGCAAAGACTATTTACTCATCTGGCCCATCAAATACCCCAAAGGATGTTGGTCCTTTGTCGGTCGATTTGGGGGAGCGCAGATAGTCAGCCTGCAGGCCCCGGACAAAAAAGGACCCAACTGTCTTGGAAACGAAGGGAGAGCTATTCATGAGCTGATGCACGCTGTTGGAATCTTCCATGAGCAGTCGCGATGGGACAGGGATAAGTTTGTGAAAATTCACACGGAAAATATCATTCCGCGTAAGTATGAGGAACTATTTTTCGTCTTATTCTTTTTCGAAAAAAAAAGGAAATACAGAACTTGTATGGAAGAAGAGAAATCATTTTTTTACAAAAATCATATACCATTCAATTGAGTCTATCTACTCCCCTGCCTATATTGCGCGATGGGCATTGAATCAAGTCACTTTTCTTGCTCAATTAGTTTAACAAGCATATGGAACTTCAAACAACTAGAGATAGTCAAGCTTAGACAAGATCTTGTTTCGCTCAGGGAAATTTATCTCAGTTTGCAAATAAATCACTACATAGTGTGAAACAAAGTCGCTTCCCGCTGTCTGTCTGTCTGTCCCTATATATGCTTCTATCTCTGAAGGTTCACAACGGATTTTGATGCAGTTTGTTTAATTGCCACAGTTTATATGTATGCCCAGTGAATCATGGAACACATCTACTAGATACACCGATCATTTCCGACAAAATTAATTTGTAGCTAGTTTGCTATCAATCAATCATTTGACATTTTGGTGACATTAATTCTCATTATTACCAAACTTCTGAGGAAGAAGTGATTTTTTTCACAAACCCTCTGTTGATAGGGACGTGTGTGTCATTCAAAGACGTTTGATTCAATCACAAAAAGGAAGAAACATTTTATCTGAAGCAGCTCCACTTTCCAGCCTCTGGCACTGAATCAAGTTGCATAAAAGTAAGGGCTTAGGATATTGAGTCAAATTGCGCGGTACTCTCTCTTCTTTCGGAAGTTATTGCCCTTCAGAGTTCAAAAATGGTTGCATTGATATATATATATATATATATATTTATTTATAAGCGGATTTAGTTAACGAATAGTATTTTTATATCTATTAGTTCTTGTGATTTTTTGAAAGGCAAATTCGAGTTATGCGAGAAGTCATTATTACTATTCCATGCATATTTATTATTATTACTATTATCACTATTATTCATTTCCACGTACGTTCGTTTTCAGAATATAAATCAAACTTCGACAAGCAAAGTCTGAAAAATACTACCTATAGTTTCGAGTATGATTATGACTCTATCATGCACTATGGAAAATACTTCTTCAGCAAAAAGAAAGGAAAACCGACCATTACCCCAAAACAACCTGGCGTGAAGACGATTGGTCAGAGGAAAGGAATGTCTGTAGGCGACTGTCTGAAAGTAAATGATTTGTACGGCTGCCTGAATAATCCTAGAACAAGGAGAAAATATTATAACATTTGTAAATTTTTAGGGATATGATTTTGAATATTGTAGTAGTGTAGCTATTTATTTTATCAATATTATATAATAAGTAATGAAACAAATTCAATATTGTATACATTATTACTTATTTCACCCTTTATTACGAAGAGACGATTTTTTTTAATGTTCACCTTCACAAACGGGACCCCCGGTAGTTTGAAGCTTAAAGATTCACTCCCAGATATTTTGAAAAAGCTAATTCCATTGAGCTGTACTTTTGGAAATTATGGATCAAGAAAATATCCCAAACTCATTAATATTGTCAATGTCCATGGGTTCTCTCACACTTATACTTTCGATATGAACGTTATTCATATATTGAAGACAATGGAGTTTATTGCTTGCAGATGGCACTCAGCCATGAGTAGTCTTCCTGAGATCAAAATAACGCTGCTGTCGACTCCTGATCCTGTGGAGAGCAATCGAATAACGTCTAAAATTTTATCTCAACTGTTGTATCTCCTCTTCTTGAGACGCTTTCAAATTTTGCATCAATTTGCGAAATTCTAGTTTGATTTTACTCAAAAATACTTTTTCGAGAAATTTCGCATATTTGCACGTTGACACGAGGACCAGTCTCTCATATGAATTTTTGTGCATTTTCTTCAATTTTCACAATTGGAGAAAACAGTTTGAGGGTCGATTTATAGAGACCACCTCTCTCTACAACAATGAAATTTCATCCAAACATTGTAACTGCTTGCATATGTTTATTTTTCGAACTTTTTTCAAATATATATTTGAGTCAGCTATACGAATCCAAATTAACTTGAAGAAAAAAAACTGTTAAATAAATTGTAGATACAGAAATTTTTTTTTTACATGGTATTATCTTCTTACATTTTTCTCCTCTTTACATCAATAATACTATTGCCTGTTTCACCTTCTTCGGTGTCATCATCTTTTTCACCAACTCCTCAGTTTGAACGTCATTTTGGTCATGACAGACTACTAAAATCAGTAAAATTGGCTATATCTAGGACGTCCGCCAACCGCACAGGGGCGAATATTTTTAATTTTATTCACTTATACGAGAGCTTTTTTTGGTCGAAGTAAAGTTGACATTTCGATGAGAATTTTGTTGCCTGGCAACTCAACGAAAAAAACTGCCTCTGAAAAAATTACGAGTCCGTAAAACGAGTTATTTTTTCTGGCAGTTTTTTTGAGTTAATTTGCCGGATGTTTTTTTCGACAAAAAAAGCTCGAGTGTAATTCGGTACGACAATTTAATGAATACAGTTTAGGATTTTGGATTGAGGTGGCCTTTACTTGATGGAAATCCATAGTTATTACGCTATAAGATAGACACGATTAAATTTCCACAAAATTTATTGTCAAGCGAATGTATTTAAACACTAGTGTTTAAATACATTCGCTTGATGAAGATACAGTGTATCGAAACATGTCGCGAAGACAATAAATTTTGTGGAAATTTAATCGTGTCTACCTTATAGCGGAATACAGTTAAGTTTATTCAATTCAACGGAAAAGTACAATTGTTAAAAACACAATTCTTATATTTCATTTTCACAGATCAGATATACTCTTTTGACAACGCAAGTGAAAAATTGACAAAGACGCCGTCAAAGATTTGTTTACAATTCTGGTTGCCATGCTTTCAAGAGTTAGGTTCTGTTTTGTCGTTGAAAAACTTAGGGCAAAGTTTTTGTCACTGTCATAATGACAAAATCACGACGGCTCATGGGATATTTTATACATGAGTTAATTTGTCTCTGTGAATAGATATAATGTTCAAGTCGATTGTTTGAATCATTCAATATTTTTATATTGAAAAAAAAGTTTGTTTTCAGTGTTTTCTGTGTAAAGTTGTATATCGATATTTGTAGAATGTTGCACTGCTTATAGTATAACCATTAATGTAAATTCACAGCCATAATCAATCAATCAATCAATCAACTTTATTACCCAAGAAACATTACATGTTTATAGTAGGGAAATATTTAAAAGAATGAGAAAAATATATATATGGTAATATGATTAATAAATACAACAAAACATATACATATGTACACACATATATGCATACACATACAAACATATACATACATATATATACACATACATAAATACAAACATATACATTTAACAATCAAAATTGGAAGCATAGGCTCGAAATGAAAATATTCAGAAAATTCAATGTTACAATGATATGAAACTATATGAAAGTGGAAATTGCTAATGTGGCAGAAAAAAAATTAACAAGAAATTTGAATGCATCAGGATACGCCTAGAAAAGACACATTCAGGATATCTAACAATAAAAAAATTGATTAAAAAATAATACAATAACAACTCACATAAGTTTTTTGTGGCAACGCTTTCATATTCACTGAATTTCTACAGAATTCGAATATAGTATGAATTGAATTTTTATCTGGGAGAGGACCCAGTAGTAAGTAGTTGGATATGGATTGTTTCCGAGCTTCAATTTCTAGATCCAGAATCATCCTTCTATGTTGAAGGATCAAGAATATCGGAAGCTGATGGATACTCTCTTGAAGTAGTTTTTGGGTGACTGCAATGAGAGACACAATGAAAACAAACTCACGTTAATAATTGATCAACTTTGGAAAAATCTAAACTAGAATTTGGTCTTGTTCGAAAGTTCAATTTTATTTCATGCTACAGAATAATCAAGAAGAAATCCACCGCACATATCAATATTTGTGAAATAAATCGAACATTACTAGTAAATATGTCATATGGAATTATGTTACCTCTGAATTCATCTCATTTATTATAGAGAGTGATTTAACGTTTCTCATATAGTATTTTCACACTTTTTTTGCGAGACTAATGGAAATGTTAATGGGATCAAGCTCGTACAGTTACCTTCATTAGCGAGGTCGAGGCAGTTATCTTTGAAATGGCACACAATATAGAAAGCAAGAAGCCAAACTGGTTTTTCCAAAATGAGAATACTCTCTATTATGATGCAGAAACGTAGGGTCCGGAAATAGGAACAAGATCAATATTTCACTCATTTTTAGTAATAGCTCATTCTATAGATGATGGATGCATCTTCTGAGATGGGAAGTTGAACTGGAAAGAACTATTGATAGATTAGTATTAGCAGTGTTACATTTGAGTTTACCCACCAAAAACTTGAATCTCATAAAAAAAATCCAAGAAGGCTTGAAAAAACGAGTAGAGTGCCTTCCGAAACGACGCGTAGCCAATAAGGCATTATATATATATATGCATTTTTCAATATATTTTTTCATCTAAATCTGCATATTAACCAAAAATGCGAAACGTAACTGACAAAATTGTCAAGTTTGCTTCTTTACAATGATAAATAATGAATGAGCTCATTTCCAGAGGGAAGTAAAACCGAAGATGGATTTCATGATATGAATATTCAAACAATATTTAAAGGGGGGTACAAGGAAAGGGCAAGGTGGCATTGCTCCCTCTCCAGATGACTCATCGGTCTTGCTGGTGATCGAATGAATGAATGAATGTTGGATGTAATCCAATGCCCTTCGTGGTATTAGCCAGGGGAGTAGTTGTTTTCTAATAGGTGTAAGTCCGTCAACCTACAGTGTAGGTGAGTTGAGGCTGGCCTGAACAAATTGTTCATTTTTAGAATATTTGATTTAAAGCCAGTCTTCAAACATCCCCATGAATATTTGTTTTATTCGTATTTTCCTTGTACTAGGAATTGGGGCCATGCGGATATGCTCTTGGTTAGTACCTAGTCTACGGGCAGATGGCGCAGCAACTGCTATTTTGCTAGTTGTTTGTATCAGCCTAGGTCTAGGGAAGATACTCTACTCGAGTATGATTTTTAATTATGGGAAGTCATCGACTTATGTTGATGATGGCACTGCCTTGCACTGATAAGAGGCCAAATAGCCCGAAACCGGTCTGCAAGTGTGTCCCGTCCCAATAATTGAAAATCAATTATGGTGGTGTATCTCCAAGAGCATATGTGGAATTTCTTCGGTGGAGAATCCCACACTAACACCTGTTGGATGTAATCCAATGCCCTTCGTGGTATTAGCCAGGGGAGTAGTTGTTTTCTAATAGGTGTAAGTCTGTCAACCTACAGTGTAGGTGAGTTGAGGCTGGCCTGAACAAATTGTTAATTTTTAGAATATTTGATTTAAAGCCAGTCTTCAAGCATCCCCATGAACATTTGTTCTAAAGAATAATGGTGTTCAACAGTTCAAAAAATATTGTCTTACTTCGGTGGTCGGAGAGGATTGACTATAGCAGGCTTATTGGCCTGTATTTACCTCAATGTGGGTAATGAGACATTTCAAAAATATCTGTCACCTATCTTGTTCTCCACATCAGACTCTATATACCCTGGAGTACGAGGCAGTACCGATGTACTGTCTATTCCGTAAGAGTGTCAGAAATAATAGTATAGCACCTGTGAAGCCGCATCATGACCATTGATATAGGTTGAAACAGCCTAAATTCTATGAGATGACCGTAAATTTATTATTATTTCGGGCGCAAGGGTAATGAGGACCATCTTGGCATGAAATGATGAAACCTTAAGTTTTCTCACATTACCTACGTTGAAGTCGGAATTAACAATTGAAATTACAACTTTCTGGTTTTATGTGCTTTCTTGTATCACGATTAATTTTCGAGTTAAAAAGATGTAATCCTTTCCGTATATGTTTTTATCTACCCCCGTACTATTAAAATACAATTATATGCTCATAACTCGTTTTATAATGAAATCCATTACGATACAGATTTTCATTACGATACAGTTTTTCAACCAATAGAAACCCATTATTTTTCAATCAAGCATGATGTGCAAGCTTTGCATTTTGACGTTTGTCAAGTCAAAATCAGTAGGTATTGAATTTTTGAAGAATAAAGTAAATTTTCGATAATCGTATAAAAATGGCTAATAGCAGTGATATAGAAGAATTACCAGCGACTCTCCCACAGATGTCTTAGACAAGAAAAAAATACAATCGAAAGAATTATATTTTTCATTTGACGAATGCAACATATATGTTTTTATTTTCGACTAAACCAAATGAGCTCTAATGGCCGAGTGGTCAATGGCGCCGGAATTGATTAGAAACGTCCGGGTTCAATTCCTGACCTCGACAGAGGTTATACCATTAATTATAATTTTGTAGAATTTTTCAAAGAAATACGATTGATTACCTACTATTATTGTGTTCAATATGAATACCTAATAATATAATATTTATAGTTCCTCATTATTTATTGGGTGTAGATGAAATAGCGTATGCATCTCTCATGTAATGGTTATTAATACACTCGCATAAACCATACGAAACTCCCCTTCGGCTCGATTCGTATCCCGGTTTATGATCATTACATGATCATTGCATAATATACTGATATGAACTTTTTTCATGAAATATGACAAGGAATCAGGCCCGAAATGAAACCCCATCTGAAACATTTTACGGCTCTTCACATCGAGTTGGCGCAACTAATCGTTAGTGCATTCACTCCTATTAATATTACTATGTTCATAAATCATCGGATAAGTCTTTGTCTCCTTTTACCCCTTCTGACAAATGGTCCAAGAAATGGACTGAAATCCGCCCTTGTCGTCAAGTATTTTTCTCGAAACCATCCTAAAGAGGGATATGAAATACTAAGTTTTCTAAAAAATGTTTTCACTCCAATAAATTTTTTTCAGCGAATACAGAGCCATATCATGATATATCTTTCAACCATTTTTCTTTAAATAAAGTATACTTCGAGCATAGCTGTAAGCGGAACGCGATGTTCGACTATCAGCCGCTAGATGTCAAGCAGGATCAGTTTATAATTTGGCCTATTGTGAAACTTTCCTTTCGAGTACTCACAGAAGACAACTAAGAAGGAAAGGCAAAAGGGTATGAGTTCAAGTGGAATCAAAATGACAAGAAAGTTGCCAACATTGATACCTATAGCTACGTCTGTGGTCACATGAGATATAATTTGGTATAAGTTCCAACTTGCATTTTCAGAAATTCATTGTCAAGTGTAACTATAGTGACGTGTTAAGTTCACAATTTACATTCATGAATACTATATATAACTAACGAGTAACACATTTTTCAACAAAGTAATAAATACAATTAAATGAATACAATAATACAATTTTCAACTCTACTCGTTTTGGCACTTATTTGATTAAAAACGATATAATAGTATCATTCCTAAGATGCCTGAAAACCCTGGTGTGTGTTCACTCATACCTGTAGAAGTTTGGGATAAATGTGGCGAAATCTGGATTGCTTCATTTTTGGTGGATAATTGAGCTTTTGGAGGTTTCCGTACAATATGTACAGATGTCGCCAACACGCTCTTATCAGTCTCGTCTGAAGCTGACTTGGAATGAGTGAATATGTGCAGTCGGGTTTTTTCACTTTTATTTGATTGGCTGGCGAGAAGAGATCTCAACCTAAAGGATAATGGGTGGACAATGAGATACCAGTAACAACGTTTCGATATTTAAAAGCAATTAAATCAACAAATAAACACGATAAAAACATCGTAAACATCAAAATTTCAAACTGACATGACAATATGACAATCAACTTGACACTTGTCATCAAATTTGAGAAATGGGAACATAACGCCCTCTACCGAAAAAATAGGGGAAACCTTCAAAAGCGTCGATTGTTTTTTTCGACACAAAAATCCAAACAAAATCTAATCAGTTGAATCACCAGGATATCTAGGCATCTCAATCATTCCTTAACTCTCCTGTGGAAGCAGCGTTTTCGACATTTATCCTTCTGCCCCCTCCCCTCAATCTGTTTTTTTTAGATAGATACAATGAAAAATTCCGTTCATTTCACGTAAATAAATGCTTTTTCTGTACTTGCACGACTTCCCGTGTTCGACTGCGCCTCCCAATGGAATTTGTTGCGCATCCTCGGAAAGAGACTATTTTCTCAAATCCTTATGAAATTATTTTGGTTTTCATTTTCTAGATGAAAACTCCTTGTTACAGTTACGGTAATCAATGAAAGCACGACATTGAATTTTAAGTAAAGATGGCTCTATATCCTATCAATTCACAATCAATTCGTTGTTTATTTCATTTGTTCATAACAGGATTCGAGAGTAATTTTCAAAAGATTCATTATGCACCAACAAGGAGTTACATAAACAATGAAGTCGAATCTATGTGGAAAACTTTCTCACAAGTTGTTGGAAATAAGTGACTCTCTCGTAGAGATATATTTTATATTTCGATCTGAAAATAAAGAAGAAGTAATAAGGATCTAACATTATTATGAAATTATCATCACCACCGACAGGGGATACAACTTAATCAGTTATAAAAAAAACTACAGGGTTAGTATGAAAAGAAGCTCGCAGAAATTTCAATTGCTTTTTTATTACGACAAAAACACTCAAATATTCCTAATGATATGTCTATCTTCTACAGATGGCTGATTCAAAGACAAAGGATGACACAGTTGAATCACATTTTCTCATACATAATTTGCATATCAAATACGGAAAATATTCATAAGATATTTCTATACATCATAGATGACAATAGAAAACTGCTTGTATTTGAATTCACCCATTCAGGATTTCTGCTTGAAGAAAATCACACGCAAGTTTCATCAGTGGACAGATTACTGGTGGATACCTATAAATAAATTTTGGGATTTCCTAATGATACCACATATTTTCGAAAAAATGTAAAAGTCGAATCTGCTACAGATCAATTGACTATAGTCAAATCGAATCTAATTGCTTGACCGAGCCATCAGTATTGATATCGTAAAAATATGTTATATGTTTGTGCAGATTATGGAGATTCGATAATCTTTTTTTGGCGAGAGCAGTGTATCGAGGAAACAACATAAAAAATATTGATTTATGTATATCATCTACACAAAGAGGATTCAAGTACCACCTGTTTGTTATACAAATTGTAAAAGAAAAAGATACTTTCAAGTTATTCAAATTCTGGCGAGCCAATATAGGCAGGCGAAATCGTTTTTATTCTTTCTCTTTTTCTGTGTATGAATTAACCACCTCGCCATTCACTGGAACTGGTGCTTTTCAGATTGTTTCCCAGAAGAAAACACTAACAAAGATCAGAATTTCTTACCCTCCATCAGAGACATTATAATTTTTATAAAATCAAATGAGAATTTAGAAGTTACCCAGTATACTGATCGATCAAACGTCGTCATGACAGTGTTTACAGCTCACATGGAAGTTGAGGCTTTCTGTAAACTGGGTACCTTCAATTGTGAAGAACTTGCCAAAACAACATTGAATAAATATGTTCAAAAATGTCAAAGTTCACTATCCAAAGAGAAAAACTGCAATACACGAAGCTGATGTGCAAGGAATTCCAGAGCCAGTTAGGGAAACGATGTATGATATAGTTTTAGAAAATTTTCACATAGCAGATAGGGTGAGTCTCTTGAATGAATATCAGATTTACGAAACAATTCCAACAACCAAACTGTGTTTCTAGGGGTAAATTGGGGTATCAGAAAGTTAAAGATATTACATCCATTTTACATAGTGATTATTCAGTATTCATGCTCCTGATTTTTGATATTGCTATAACTTATCATCCTTCAATCTAACTGAGTTCAGTAAAATCAGACGTTTTCGAGTATTTCGACCAATAGAACGCGAAGTTGAGTCTTTCCTTTAGGAGTTGTAATCCTCAACATTTTTTAAATAATTCAAAAATGAATTCAATTCCTCGAGGAAAGTGGAAAGTGTTCCGATAGTTCGATGGTACCAAGAAGAACGTGGTACTTTCATTTTTTCTAAATCTGTAGCTTTTGTTTTGTAGAACCGTATGAGGTCCGAGGAAAAATGTTTTTTTCGGGTTGACTCTCAAATATAATGGCTGAAAAATTTCTGGATAACACATGAATGATCTGATTGGCTCCGAATGAATAACCGGTGAAGAAGGTTTCGACGATAGCAAAACCCTGTTGGAAACCATTTTAAGTCGGGTCTAGTATGCTGAAGAATGCTGACGCCCCCTACTAACGCAAATTCACAGAAGCCGAATCTTGTGCAATGGATTAACGAGGCTTCACCTTTTGACGTGTGAATCTTAGCATGGTGATTCCGCGTCTGGGAATAGTACACAGGTCTCCTCAATGACGTGAAGACGTAATATAATTGTTTATAGAGATATAGTTGATCAACGTCTGTATAAAAAGGATTTGAAGCGTTTTTGTTACGCCATTAACATTATAATCTCGATATTTCCGTTTACTTGACGAGTTAACGATAAAGTTTGCTACTCTGAAGGGAAAAATAGGGGCAGAGTTCTGTCTGTCAGTTTGACTGAAATGTTGGAAGAAAGATAGAAGTTTATGAAGGAAATGAAGGTAAAGGCATTGAGATAATCCTCAAAACATGAAGAATCTACGACATGTACAAAAAATTCCACTACTGTTTCTGATTCGATTGTCATCTTTTGGTATCGTGTATAAGTAATGTGTGAATCAGGCTACGACGTCCGCAATAAAATCGAAAGACTTAGAAACGAAAACACTACTGTAGTATCCATCCCTTCAAGTGTTTTTTTTATATGGTTGACTAACTATATCCCTATTTGTCGCCCTATATGCCCTATCGTATATAATAATTCTTGAATACACAACACATTACTAATTCCCATTCTGAGATAGTAAAGTCCTCTAGGCCCATTCAATTTGTAAAATATTACTCTCTTCGTCAAGAATGAATAGAAGAATTTATCGAAATAACGAAAACAATTAAGATACGTCATTACCTCCCAGGTGACAATTTGTAACCTGATTGTTTATATTATAATGCTGCCAGCGTGTGTTACTTCAATTTCTCGAAATAACGGAAACAGTTAAGATACGTCATTGCCTCCCAGATGAAAATTTGTAAGCTGATTGTTGATATAATGCTGCAATTAATAAAAAAAGTCAGCTATCAGTTGAGGGGGACTTTGTCAGTTGATGCATTTGAATAGGTGATAGATGCTCCCGCCTAAGTCCTGCCCCTCTAACTTTCAATGCATCAGATTTTTCCACCAAAATAAAGCTATCTGAAATATTGTTTCATTCTCAGCTGTATATAAGCATCGGGTAAATTTTTAGTAGAGAGGAAATTATTGAAAGTTTTTTTGTTTTTTTTTTTTCATGTTTGAGGGACCACCTGGCATATTATACAGCAAATTATAGTGAGCTGATTATTTATTTCCTTCGAAATATTGGGGTAGCTACAATTCAACGAATTTTTATTCGAGAGGTGATGATTTAATTTTTTTTTCGTGCTTGGGAGACTACCGCCGGTCATTGACCCCACGAAACCACAGCTGACGTTCACGAGGCTTATATTCTCTGATGTGTCTCACCAATTATCGTTTGAGAGGAAATAATTGACCAGATTCTGTCATTTGCTCCTGGTCTATAACCGCCGAGATGTCACACGTAACTTTTCTTTGAAAGAGTCCTGTAGGCCTCTACCGGGGCCATCCACCCACCGCTCAAATACTCGTAACTCTGAAGTCTCATCTCGCTCTTCGCGATTCACTCAAATCACCCGAAAAACCTTTTTTTCTAACGGTTATCTATTCAACAAGCTGATTCAGTCATTCCTAACTCCCGATATATTCAAACCTCAATCTTCGTTCAGAATGCCATACTGCTCCGACCCAAAGGGTGAACGTGCTAGTGTCATCAAGCAATGACCACTCCCCGCACCGCGGGGTAAGTGATCACTGGCTCCGGGAATCGTGAGTCCTGAGTAGACGCAGCGAACCGAGAATAACGGCCTTCTGCATACAACCAGCCAAGATCTCTGCCGCATTACGGCATGCCGGTATGGTCTTGAGCTCCGAGAGTAGCGTTGGTCTGGAACCACCGAGAACACCTATAATAAAAACCACTAATTTGACAGAATAGTCCGGATGGAGCCTGCGAAGATCGTGAAGTGAATTCTTATACTTTTTCCGTTTTCCCTCCTCTTTTCGGACGATATTTGTTTCGGCAGGGGCCGAAAACTCAATAACGACTATCGTTTTACTTCGGTGGTCGAAGAGGACTACATCAGGCTTATTGACTTGTATTCGACTGAAGGTGGGGAATGAAAAGTTCCAAAAAATTGGACACCTTTCATTCTCCACAACGGATTCAATATTCCCTGGAGCGTAAGGCAGTACCGGTGTCCTACTTCATGCCGAAGAAAATAGTATAGCACTCGTAAAGCCGCGTTATGGCGATGGATATAGGCAGGGACCGCATAAACTGCACAAGATGACAGCAAATGCATCAAAGCCTGTCGGCAGGCCCTGCATCTAGTATCAGGGACCTCCATCACGCGGCTCCGGTAGACAAGGGTGTCGGAGACAGCGTCTTGATGAACCCTTCGGTCTCTGACTTCAGCTCACCTCACCTGAGGAAGGCAAATGTTAGCTTAACAGACACAACAGAAGACTCCATGCATGGGCTTGTCTGTATGCAGCTGCGGCATTTCAGCATTCTCTGCAGCCTTGATGTGAGCTTTCCTCCGTGCGGCTCCAAGTCGGTGACAGATAGTTGGTTTACCCGCTCGGTGTCGAAGACTATACCAAGCTCATCAGCAGCGCGCCTTGCTGCCTTGAATAAAAAGGCCCCGACTCCTGCATGTTCATGTTCTCGGGCCATGCAGAGTAGGGGATCCGAACTCCTGTTGATTAAACAGGCTCCATCCAGTACCATTCTGTTGTGAAGACACTCCAAACTCAAAAGTTCACGGCCCCCTTGTTGTCGAAGAAGATATAACCGTGGAATGGACGATTTGGGATGCATGCTTCTGTGCATATGCATCATTTTGCGAGTCTTTACGTCAAGTTGCCGCAACTTTTCCTAAGTCCATTCGACTACTCCAAAGGAGTAGAGTAGAATCGGAATTGGTGAGAAAAACTTCGTTTTTGCCCGACAGCTCTGAGGACCAGATCTGACGTAGTTCCTGCCTTTATTTGCCACGGAGAACATTTTTCACAGAGTCTAACTCTTGGGTGTGGCGTTGTTCCAAACCCAAATAAGTGTGTGTCTCTCATTCAAATGTTGTTGATGTAGACTGCTTCCGTCTACGAGTTGGGCATCCTCAGCGAAATCCTCGCATCGTCCTTTTTTGAGATGAACCACTGCAAATTTGTCAATCCCAAATTCCATACCTACAGCATGCGTGAACTCCTGCACCACCCTGAGGGATTGCTGTAGGTCCCTTTCTCCAGAGGTATAGAGCTTGAGGTCATCCATATGCCTCCGGTTTCCAGGGGTGCCGCAGTTATATCCCAGGGTTTCCCAGAGCTCAACGGACAATGGCATTAGTGAGATGCAGAAGAGAAGGGTGGAAGTGAATCTCCCTGGAAAACACCTCTTCTTTTGTTTGGACCTTGCTTTCACCTGATGTTATGGAGAAGCGGGTCCTCCAGAGCGGCATCAGTTGTTCGATGCATCTCACTATTTGATAGGTTACCGCAAGGCACTCGAGTAAGTACAACAACTCATGTGATGCTACATCGAATGCCTTGCGATAGTCGATCCAGGCCATAGAAAGGTTCCGCTTATACTGCACGGAGTCCTGCGTGATGCATCTATCGATCAACAATTTCTCCTTACTTCCTCATTATTATTATTATTATTATTGTTATTATAACTATTATTGATACATTTTGTTCTTCTCTTCGGAGATTTCCAGACTAAAACCTACCGTTTCGTTTTCGCGCAGAGAAACAACTCTACATTTGATTATTTTCAGCTGATTCTTGCTATTTTCAGAAAACTTTCATTCATCGAATAATATACGTCGGAGAACATACTTTTCCAGGAGCGGATGATACAATAATTCACTGTTTCCAAAAGTCCATTGATCAAGTAAATGAATCATTCTGCTTGGAAAATTTAACCGGATTTTTGTTATGCTATCGAAGACATTTTGTTCACATGATTGAGGTGAGATGATATCTCATTTTGTCTTTTCAAATATCATTTCAAAATTCCATTGACGAATCTAAGTGTTAACCTTCCGTTAGGCGCGCCACCATATGTAACGTCGTTAGTCGCGCTGGGACCGCCAGTCCCATATCAACAACGCAGCCTAATTTTTGGTCATATGAATTATTTTGGCTTAAAATGTTTTTGGTAAATTAGTTTATTACTAAAGCGAGTTAAATTGCATTTGCAATTGCATTATAATTTTATTGTGTTTTATAACTAGTGTTTTTATTGTTTATGAATTATTTTTTATATTTATACCTCTTATAGTAGTATTTGTGGGTACTACTTTACACAATTCACGTGAAAATATTTAGGGAATAGAAAAGCAAGTAGGTTCAAAATGGCATCAATCCGATTTTATTGTAGTTTGATTTGTTCAGATTCACCAGCTGTTTCCTCTTAAGTTATATTTTCTAAGCAATTTTTACATATTACTTGGACATGATTTTCCAAACATATATAGGTATCACACTTTTGATATGTATAGGTTGTTCTGGCGTCCTTTTTAGATTTGTTATAACAAGGTTCGCAACGTTTTCTCTTGACCGCTCTTCGGCTCGTCCCAGGTTGAAAGCTAAACGATTCAATTCTTCCACGTCAGCGGGGTTATCAAAATTATAACGCTTTGTGTCCATAATTATGCACTTTGTTTCAAAAATACATGGCACAGTAACAAATGAACAAGAAAAAATAACCTAGAAACAACGAAGCCTACAAATACGGTACTGAGACGCTTGTTCAATGTACGGATCAAAAATGAGTCGTAGGCAGTCGCGCTGGGACTATCAGTCCCAAAGCAGATACCTGACGCACTCTTTGCAAATTTTCTAAGAAATAAAACTATCCCTTCGCATGAAACTCAGGCAACTGGCTTCTAGAAGTTTACTGTGAGCTGTCATAAAGTTACGACACTGTAGCTATAATAGTTTTAATATAATTGAGAAAATTGTAAATCATGGGACTGCCAGTCCCATGCGCGACTAACGGAGGGTTAAGTGAAATGGATCCACTTCAAATGATATTCGATGTCAAATCGTTCAGCACTTTTTGGTTCGAATTGATTTTTTTGGAAGATGCTCAGTAACAGCAATATTGTACAATTTTGAAAGAAATTCTCATCAACAAGAAGTAACATTTTTTCCAGGACTTTTTCTAATTTGTTATATTTTCAGGGTGACGAGGATTCAATCAACTCACATTTACGTATCTTGCTCAATGATAAGGAAGACAAACAATATATTGGAGTCATAAAGTTGTTGATACACGTCTCTCACGTAAATCGGGTAAGAAATACTATAATATAAGAAGGGCTTTGATCCATAGATTAGGAAAAGAACAAATTGAATATGGACGATTGTAACTGTGATATTATTGGGGATAAGAAGTCGTTCAAATTGTTGAACTGTAGTATTCCTTCCTACACTTATTAAAATGCAAAAATCAAAACCACAAATAAGGGTCGCATTTTCGACCTCTTGAGTGAAAAACTATTCTTCAGTGGTCTAGATGACTCGATTTCGTTTTCTGAAGAGGAGTGGTGAAATTCATAAAAATCAATGATATTCCACTAGCATCAGGGAGAAAAAGTCGGAAAAGTCGGCGATATCTCTCTTTTCTGTCAAGAATTCTATCCTGAGATATCATCAATCGCCCTTTCCTTGGCATTTCCATCAAAGTTTTGTATTTAACTATTTTTCATTCGGAGTGAGTACAAGCTAAAAATCACTTTGTCGTGCTAAATTTGTATACCAAGCATATGAAAATTTAATCGAGCAGATAGCAAACATATCTACAGAAACCATCAGTTAAAAGGGGTGAGGCCAGGAGACCTCGAATTGATTGCTTGTTTCCGCGCCAAACATTAATACCAAAACAAACCTGGTGGCTTCTTGAATTCGTTATAAAAGTTCATTTTTACCAGTAGATTCCTTTTCTATTGTACATTCCAGAATTGAAATAGTTCATAGAGTTTACTTTGAATATGTTAGATGTTGGGAAAGTAATTTTTGGCTGTAACTTGTCTAATACCCCGGTCAAGTTAGCATCAAAAATTGGGGTAAGGTTACATTAATTCGCACTTTGCTAAAAATTGGCATGAATGTTGGGAACCCAATTATACACAATTTATCAATTATACACATCAATCCGAAGTGTGGAAAAAAAATTATTCAAGGTCAAATGTTGCAAAAATCGGTTTTTTGAGTTTTCCAGCTAAACGGTAAGTTTTATAATAAAAATAGGCGAGACAAAAATTATTCATCATGCAATTATGTATAAAAATTGTTTCTACACTTTTTTTCCTAAGAATCACCATTTCGGGGATACAGCGATGCAAAATGTTGAAAAAGTTGTTTTCTTCATAATATGCATACGTTTCCGCGCCGTGGTTTCCCCGGTAGGCCTGTTCCTCTGTTGAGTTAGAAAGCTATTGTATTAAATTGAAAATGGTACTATTGTAAATAACAAGAGCGGAGTAAGTAATGCGTAAATTGAGAAAATTATTCGTCTGATCGATAATCTTCTAATGGAACATAATCCATACTGTCTTGCTCTTCTTCTTCCTCTTCCTGCTAGGTACAAATAAATTGTTCGAAGAGCGATGCATCAGATGTCTCCTCGCCTATATCGTAAGAATCCTCTTCTACTGGCGATTCAACATTGGAGCACGATTGGCCTCGACAACTGATACATACTAATGAACAAAACAAACTAACTTTTTTACAGCCGCATTTAGCTTTACAACCCCGTTTTGCACTTGCAAAAAATTGAATTGAGGAGTTTTCCGGTGCAGGAGGGAGTAAAGTCTGAACTGGTTCAAGTATGGCTTGGTAAAAAACTAAACCCAGAAGACTGGGATTGGAAGTTAGTTGACGATATATTGGAACCAGTTCAGACTTTACTCCCTCCTGCACCGGAAAAACTCCTCAATTAAAATGCGGCTGTAAAAAAGTTGGTTTGTTTTGTTCATTAGCATGTATGAGGTCGAGGCCAATCGTGCTCCAATGTTGAATCGCCAGTAGAAGAGGATTCTTACGATATAGGCGAGGAGACATCTGATGCATCGCTCTCCAAACAATTTATTTGTACCCAGCAGGAAGAAGAAGAAGAAGAAGAAGGGGAAGAAAAGCAAGACAGTATGGATTATTTTCCATTAGAAGAGTATCGATCATACGAATAATTATCTCAATTTACGCATTACTTACACCGCTCTTCTTATTCACAATAGTACCATTTTCAATTTGATATAATAGCTTTTCAACTCAACAGAAGCACGGTAGATCGTGGAATAGGCCTACCGGGGAAACCACGTAAAAAAAACGCGCCATGTACACTTCCTCACGGGTGGCGCGGAAACGTGTGCATATTATGAAGAATACAACTTTTTCAACATTTTGAATCGCTGTATCTCCGAAAAGGTGATTCTTGGGGAAAAAGTGTGGAAACAATTTCTATAGATAATTGCATGATGAACAATTTTTGTCTCACCTATTTTAATTATAAAACTTACCGTTTAGCTGGAAAACTGAAAAAACCGATTTTTGCAACATTTGACCTTGAATAATTTTTTTTCACACTTCAGATCGATGTGGATAATTGAAAAATTGTGTATAATAGGGTTCCCAACATTTATGCCAATTTTTAGCAAGGTGCGAATTAAAGTAACCTTCAATGTCTATTTGGACCGGATTATAACCCCAACCACCATAGTTCTCATGATGGCATCCGTAGAACTTGCGAATACAATGACTCCGAGTTTTCCGCCCGAAAAAAAAATCTGAATTCTAAACAGACACAAGAGATGGTAATTGTAGTGGGAGAAACGACATCTACTGGATTTGACCAAAAGACTCAAACTCCAGTCGAGTTATGGAGATATACTAATTATTACAGATCTACGAAATATTCGTATTCGCTTGTCCTGTAGATTGCCATAATGATTAGAATGTCTGATTTTTGAACTGCTCGTTATTTATTTATTTATTTTCAATCAACAGACCGAAGTCCAAGAATAGATCAGATCAAAGAAATGGATTAGAAGATATTTTCAAATATCACAGAGTTACATCACAATTATAAAGTTTGCAGAATTAAAATATCCATGTACGTACATAATCTAATAAGAGTTGATTAAAACGAATCACAACAATTTCAAGCATTCACCTATAGTGTGACACACTTAAGATAAAGATACCCCTGCATTTCAGTCATTTTTGAAAGCAAATATTTGATTTCTGATACCTTCATGGGCCGCACTTTTCGCAATACTTAGCTCGAGTGACAGCCTCAAACCCAGCTGGGATACCGCGAAAAAGGCATATTCTCGATAATTTGCTCCGCGTTGGAGATACCGGAATGAGTTATTTGAGAAAGTTGATTAGGAATCGATTTTGACCCTACATACCGAAGTTCAATCCAAAATTCAAAATTTGATTTTTTTTTGTAATATTCATATTCAAGTCCGATTCCAATTGATAGTTCCGAATGAGAAGCTACAGAAATGAAATAATTGTATTGAATAACTAAAATTTAAAATTATTTGCCCTTGCCTGTACCAAAAATCGAATCCTTGCTATAGAAAATGACTAAAATATAGGGATATTATGTCTTCATCTTATGTGTGTCACAATGTAAAAAATTCATATTTTTATCTTTTCAGTTATAAATTTTTTTATGTACTGAAAATTTATCAAAAAAACGGATGTTCCCGTTGAGTTGAGTGTTGGCCAACGAGTATATACGATGTATTTGAGCATTTTCAACTAAGTTCGAGTTGAGTGTTGATAGAGCAAAAAATATATTTTTGTTATTTTCATCTTATTGAGGAACTGAAAAATTAAATTTTGGTAGAAATTGATTACAGTCAATCATACCGTTAATATTTTTATATATCATATTGCAGACAATAATATTCTTGCGGTTTTCAGCTTTTCAAAATAAATTCCGTGAGCAGGAGCATATACCGAATATCGAATTTGTAGATTTTGTGGTTTTTGTAACACAGGAAACGTAAAAAGCGTTTTTGAACCTTCTCAATTTCGTTTCAATATGCGTTATACAATATGCGATATAAAGAGGACTCCTAATAACTGAGCAGTACTGAAGTGTACTTATGACTAATGTGTTATTAAGATAAACTAGTTTTTCGATATTTCTAATGTAAGATGAGTTTCTTATTAAGAAGCGTAGGGATTTGAACTCTCGATTGATTGTGTATATGAGTATTGAAGGGTACATGGCGTTTATTGTAATTTTAGGTAAAATCACTCCTTTTTCAAGAAAGTTATCTCATGTAGGTAATGCGACACTAGTAAAAAAATAAATTACAAAATATTCCTTCCAAATGTCTATTCACCTATCATCAGACAGAAATATACTAATCAGAGCATAATGCACCGAATCAAAAAATCAATCAACTGTCAAATGGGTCTACTTTCAGACAATAATTTCGCAACTGAATCTCTAGGTATATCCATATAACCCAACATTTTGAAAAAAAAATAAAATTTCTGAAGAGAAGTTGAAGAACATTAAAGAATATTCGTCTCTGTTACACATGAGTTGTCGAATCACTGAATGTTCATATGAAAGATCACCGGAATTTCAAACCAGTCTTACTCTTTCGTTATTTTGCAGAAAAAAATGTTAATTCTGAAGATCTTGGCATTGGAACATTCATATGGATTTCGCATATGTCATTTCATACTCAACTTTCTTTCTTGGTCCTCAATTACAGAGATATATACCAGATTGGGCCTACTACAAAGGAATTCCCCCTAAGCTCCTCGGTCAAATTGATCCCGAAAGTTCTTTGGAGGATTCCGGTAGACAGATATATAACTGCATAAAAAAAGTCTATAATTTAGTGGCTACGTACGTGGATGAGAATTATTATTTTGGGCCAGCCAAGGAAAAATATTCTTTCTCACTACAGGATGATGAGGTATGTGTATGAAAAATGCTAATGAATCTGATTATACTATTGAAAGGACTACCTTTCGGTGATGAACAACCAGCGATTGTACAACCTAACGAACCAAAAATGTTTGGCGGAAAGCACAAAACTTCAAAGTACAATGCGAATGCGTTTCTTCCAATACCAGACAAAGATTCATCTCAGCGACTAATCGTATAGATAACAATCTGACAGTTGTATAACTAACGTAGAGTTTTACTGGATCCGGTTCAATTATTGGACACAATTTTTCAATCATGTGTCGTTCAGAACGATATGTCGGTCTAATTTTGACGATTTATGTATTATGGTTGATCTCTCAAAAATTCGACCAATTTCAAACGGCACTATAGAGAAGTTCTGTTGAGTTACTCTCAATTTTTCGAGGTGATAAAAAAAATCGCATGTCCGCTCTACGCTTTCGTACCTTTTTTTGTTTGCAATATCTACTTTGTTACTAACAGTAAAATCATTTTACTTGTCGAAATGATGATAAACGTTATGACGAACATAAGACGGAGGACAGAGTTACCTACAGAAGGAATCTATGGTTACTTATGAAAGAGCTATTCGATTTTAGAATAATTCCAATGAGGTGGTAATCAACTTCTTGATCGCCATTTGAGATTTCCAGCCAACCTCGAGGACAATATTAGAAAGCAGAAACTTTCCAACAAATCGTGTTATGTATCAAGGGATATACTCAAATTCATTGAATTATTTGTATAGATAAATCCTTCACTTAGTTTTATTCTTTATATCTCTCAAACGAACCGTTTTATAGGAAGTAACTATCGATAAATTTACGCTGTTACTTAGCGATACCAAGAGAGCAACTGGCATGATAAAACCACAAGTCGTCAGGACGAGTAGTTATGTTTATTACTGGTTGCTGGTTGCTCGATTGGTATCGCTCAAAAATGATAGAGTTTGAGTTTGAAAAAATTGAGATCGATCTGGGAACAGTATAACAATTCTCAAATCAAAATAGTTTCATTATGTGAATAACGAAAAATTCAAACATAAACATTCAATTGAGAGTACAATTATTGTAGGCTTGGTAACTAGCCTACTTATATTTTCTTGTGGAAGAATAGTTTTCTGTCGCACGACTATTTTCCAGTATTACTAATAATCATATAACCTGGGGATTTTTCCTGAGACCTGGAGGACAGCAAGACTTCAGCCAGTTCCTAAAAAGGGGAAGAAAACTTGACCTTGTAATTATAGACCATTTGCATTGCTTTCTATCTATTCCAAAGTCATGGAAAAAGCAATCAATATGAAGCTCATCAAATATATAGAGAAATAAAGGAATAATTAATGATCGACAATATGGATTTCGCCATCGAAGATCAACCAGTGACTCATTGCCTTATGTTTCTCATATTTGGCTGCAATCAATCGAGAAATTCGGAGAAACGATAGCAGTTGCACTTGATATTTCTAAAGCGTTTGATCGAGTTTGGCATCGGGGTCTCCTTTCTAAACTGCCGTCTTATGGTTTGCCTCCTCATTTGTGTGCTTTGATGAAGAGTTTCTTGTCTGATAGGTCTCTGTATGTGGTTGTTGATGGAGTATCCTCTGATATTCTCCCAATAAATGCAGATGTTCCACAGGGTTCAG
This sequence comes from Zygogramma bicolorata, assembly GCA_032362365.1. Classification (NCBI taxonomy): domain Eukaryota; kingdom Metazoa; phylum Arthropoda; class Insecta; order Coleoptera; family Chrysomelidae; genus Zygogramma; species Zygogramma bicolorata. The sequence continues at coordinate 4,631,049 of JAVJAQ010003800.1, read as the reverse complement.
TTCTAGCGCCTTCTTTGTTTCTGCTTCATATCAATGATTTGCTCGAGAAAACATCTTGTTCAATACATAGTTTTGCGGACGACAGTACTCTTCATACCAGTTTCTCTTTTAGAATCCACATACCAGCTCGAGAAACAAACAGTCAAAGAAAAATTCACGTCAATAAAATTAACGACGACTTGGCAAAAATAATAGAATGGGGTGAGATGAACTTGGTAGAATTTAATGCTACAAAAACCCAGGCATGTCTCTCCTCAAGAAAAGCTGATCTATCATCATCAAATATCCAGATTTCAGGAGTAAGTATTCCTACAAAATCAAATATCTCGATGTTAGGAATTACGATCAGTGATAATCTCTCATGGGAAAACCATGTGAGATCGATCGCTGAAAGTGCTTCCCAGAAACTTGGATTTCTATTTCGTGCGAAGAAATACTTCACTTCTCGTCAGCTTCTACTGATCTACAAGGCTCAGATACGACCTGTCATGGAATAGAGTTCTCATGTGTGGAGTTCGGCATCAAAACATTTATTGAGGCTTCTCGATTCCATTCAGAGAAAGGCAATTCGTCTTGTTGGTGATTCTTTGCTCACAGATTCGCTCACTTCATTGTAACATCGTAGAAGGGTCGGAGACTTGTCTCTCTTCTATAGATACTTTCACGGTCGAATTGTTATCATTCGTTTCCCGTTTGGCAATATCTACACGGATGACTCGACGAGTACAGAATTCTTACACCTTTGTTGTGAATTTGGAAACCTGTCGAACCTCTCTTGCTCAGGAATCTTTTTTCAATAGAACAGCTAAGGTTTGGAACTCCTTGCCAAGAGAGGTTTTTCCTGAGGCTTACAAACTCCAGAAATTCAAAGTAAATGTTAATTCGTATCTCCTGTCCCTTGAATCACGCGGTTTTCTTTGAAAATCACAGGGTTTCCCTTTCGTGTGAATCTGCATATAAAAAAAACTCAAACTGCTCCGCTAACTATCCAACGCTCTGTACTGGAGATTCTGCTGTAGCGATGAATCGCTTCCTTATATATACTTACTCACACCTATGGAGAATCTTCCAGTCAAATCTCGATTATCGAATTTCCCACGCGAGGCGAGACTTCGCAGGCAAACAATCTTCATTCGACGTCTAATATTATTTTGCGTTTAGAAGTGACAGGGCCGGGGCTAGGAGATTCCGTAACATTAATGTTACGGAATCTCCTAGCGCCGTAACGCGAAGAGCTATATTTTATCGACTTTCACCATATTTCAGATTTCAGTCAAAAAGGAGGACAGCTCCTCTTCCAAATGTCGAGTGAGCCAAATGTCATTTCGTCCGACTACTTCTTCATTTGTTGGAGGAATCGACCCCTACAGAGCCTATTTGCCCGAAGCTGAAGTTCTGAATTTTATAATTGGCTCCACATTCACCCAAACATTAGCAGATTACTACGCAAAATATGGAGTTGTACCTCAAAGAGATATCTATAAAGGTAAAACAATTTTTATGAACACTTTGTTTTTTTTATGGAGTAGTTCAGATTTCAGGACTAGGAGTCATGCCTTCTCATGCAATTTCCTCCGTTGCTTTGTTCTTGTTGGTTGTAATACGTATCATGAGGAGAGATTTTTCGAAAAAAGGAAATATAAATGCACTCAGAACTAATATAACCCATGAAAACGTTTCGGTCTCCATTCAATACTTGAATGTTATTCGATATTGCAATTGTATTTTCTGAATAATGAATCAAGGCAAAAAATTGAAAAAAAAAAAATAATAGAATGGGGTAACATGAACTTGGTGGAATTTAATGCTACGAAAACCCAGGCATGTCTCTTCTCAAGAAAAGCCGATCTATCATCATCAAATATTGAGATGTCAGGAGTAACTATTCCTACAAATTCAAGTATCTCGACGCTAGGAATTACGATCAGTGATAATCTCTCATGGGAAACCATGTAACATCGATCGCTAGAAGTGCTTCACTTCCCGTCAGCTTCTAATGATCTACAAGGCTCAGATACGACCTGTCATGGAATACAGTTCTCATGTGTGGAGTTCGGCACTGAAACATTCATTGAAGCTTCTCGATTCTGTTCAGATAAAGGCAATTCGTCTTGTTGGTGATTCTTCGGTCACAGACTCGCTCACTTCATTGGAACATCGTAGAAGGGTCGGAGACTTGTCACTCTTCTATAGATACTATCACGGTCGATGCTCTTCCGATTCGTTATCAATCGTTCCCCCCTTGGCAATATCTACACGGATGACTCGACGAGTACAGAATTCCCAACCCTTTGTTGTGAATTTGGAAACCTGTCGAACCTCTCTTGCTCAGGGATCTTTTTTCAATAGAACAGCTAAGCTTTGGAACTCCTTGCCGAAAGAGGTTTTTCCTGAGGCTTACAAACTTCAAAAATTCAAAGTTGATATTAATCCGTATCTCCTGTCCCTCGATTCACGCGATGTTCTTTGAACATTACAGAGCTTCCCTTTCGTGAATCTGCATATAAAAAAAGTATCTGCCAAACCAAAATTTTTTATTTGGTCTCAGCCTTCAGGATCCTGAGAAATCTACATCTATGATGTTCAGGAAAGTCAGGAAAAAGAAATGAGAAATTTTATTGAATTCAAATTCAAATATGATTTATTGGCCAAAGTACAAATCTGAATGCTGAATCATTGAGTGGATACAATTTTACTTACAGGATACAGTAGAAATACCAATGAGTTGAAATAAACATCAAGACGGAAAAAATATTACATTGTTATGTGAATCTCCGTGAAAATAGTAAAATGTGAAAGTTTGCTTGAAAGTGGTTGACAATGTTCCCTGCTGAATGGTATTGGTTCGGACTTTCATTGTCTATATTATTGGAACCTGTTGCTAAGAACGAAAGGATTGAAATACAAATCACAAAAGTGAGAAAATCAAATAAAAATCGAATTTTTAGTCAATAATGAAATTAGGGATTGATTGATCAAAGAAAATACTGTTGTTACGAAAAAACCGAGATATCGAATATGAAATATGAGTCAAAAAAAATGAAATAACGAAATAAATGAAATAATATTGTGACAAGAAAGTTGAGGTATCGAATATGAAATACTAGTCAAAAAATGTAAATGAAGAAATTGAATGCAATATCATAAAAAAATGTTGAAACCAAGTTTCGAGTTGAGTTTACTCACGACGTTTCGATTGCTACTATCCGCAATCGTCTTCGGGTGACCAAGTTTCAAGTTGAGTGTACTCAAGACGTTTTCATAATATTTCATTCAATTTCTTTATTTACAATTTTGACCAGTATTTCATATTCGATACCTCAACTTTCTTGTCACAATATTATTTCATTTATTTCGTTATTTGAAATTCTTTCGTTTTTTCGTAACAACAGTATTTTCTTTGATTGATCAATCCCTATTTCATTATTGACCAAAAATGTGATTTTCATTCGATTTTCTCACTTGATTTATATTTTGATCCTTTCGTTCTTAAGAACAGGTTCCAATAGAGTTAATAATATAGACAATGGAAGGCCGAACCATTACCATTCAGATGTGAAAGATAGATAGATAGATAGTTTATTGACTATGTGACACATACAGAGTATGGTTTATAGTACGTCAATGGTACAAAGTAATGCATAAGTATTTCTAAATATACAACTTATAACATAGGTATTACAAAATAAAATATATAAATATATGATAGTCATATCAAATAAAAAATCTGATGACAAAAAATGATAATAAATAGAACCGTGACATATTGTTACAGACTCAAATTTTGGTTATATCCCCTTAACGGAATAAAAACAATGTTCAAGTAGCATTTTTTTCACACTAGTTTTAAAACATTTATCATTCATCGATCTAATTTGGCAAGGTAGTTTGTTGTGAAGCTCTAAATTCAAGGAGTTTTTTTCTGATTTTACTAATCTGTAACGTGGCACAAGTAGATCATCAGCAGTTGCAGAGCGTGTGTTGTGATGATGCAGCCTAGAAACTTTTGGAATGCTCTGCCCCAGGGAATGAATTTCTGTCAATTGTTGAAATATGTATATGCAAGGAAGTGGTAGAATTTTCAGTTTCTTGAATAATGGTTGGCAGTGTTCATTATATCCTACCCCACTCAGAATTCTTATTGCCCGTTTTTGCAATTTAAATATTTTTACAGAATCAACTGAATCACCCCATAACACCGTAGCGTAACTAATCAAAGAATGAAAAAGAGCGAAATAAATGCATTTTAACATATTTGGGTTCAAACAATGGCTAAGTTGCCTGAGGAGAAATAAAATACTGGACAGCCTGGTACTAAGTAGATCTACGTGGTGTGTCCAATTTAGACAATCATCCAGAACAACCCCAAGCAACTTACAGTGGTTACCTGCTGTGATCTGATTATTACTGGAAATTATCAAATTTTGAGTTTTTGCCCTGTTCAGCTGTAGATTATTTGCAGAAAACCAAGTTTCAGCTTCGGATATTATGGTTCCTGCATGTTCAAGTAATGAATGTTTTTCAGTTCAGATTTGGAGTTGTTTGATAGGTGGACATATTGTTGTCTATTCTCCAGATTAGATTTGAATAATTGCAATGGCGTACCTCTTATGCCGTAGAGTGCCAGTTTTTCTAATAAGATTTTATGGGAAACACAGTCGAAGGCCTTCGAGAGGTCAAACATGCTCAATAATGAATGTTCATGTCCTTCCAAGTCCTCGACTATGTTTCCCAAGATCTCAAGGAGTGCTTTCGTTGTAGACCTATTGCTACGAAATCCAAATTGTGAAGAGTGAAATAATTTAAATTTTTCGAAATAGTCCAATAGTCTAACTTTCGATAATATCTCAATTATCTTAACGAAAATAACATTAATAGATATTGGCCGATAGTTATTAGCCTCAACATTACCTTTTTTGTGGAGAGAAACAATTTTTGAGATTCTGAAGGCATTGGGAAATATACCCTGAATGAAACACTCGTTAATCAAAAGTGTTAGTGGTTCTAGTGTTGCTCACTTTCACAACAAATTATTTCATTGTTCTCAGTCGTAATTACATTTCTCATTTTTTTCACACACTTGTTGTGACTAACAGTTTCACACTTTGCACATTTCACTCCACTGAGTGCAACTGTTTTGCATCTTTTGCAAGGTTTTGCTGGAGCTACATTATCACGCGTTTTACCAGAAGTCGCCATCTTAGATGGGTGGGGTGGGGTATAGCAACATGAACCACAGATCTAAGAGTACGTGTGTGAGAAAGTGTTCCATCACGCACAGCTAATCTCAATTTTATGAACACAATGATAACAAACTATGCCCAGTTCGATTTTTTGACAAGCTGCATGATAATTTTTGTCAACAACGTAACTAGAACATACATGTACACTGATATTGGGATACATTTCTACCTGTCTCGATGCCTATTTGCAGCATTACGTCGAATACATCTTACGGAAAGCAACAATAATAAGCCTTCTAATATCACATGATTATAACAAACGATTAATTTCATAAATATCAATTCAGATCCTGTCCTCATTATACTCTTGTAGGCTTTTTTAATGGTCTACTTAATAGAAAGTTTCTTAGTTTTTTCTGAGTCTACAGCAATGTACTATAATTCTGATTTCGTCAGGTGAATGATTGAACATCTTAGGACCGTTATAATATACAGTGTGTCCAAGATAAGGATCCCAAGCATGGGAATCTCAGTACCTGTTGGAGATACAGCTTGGGTTAAATTAGGAAAAAGTTGTGTTCTTCAAAGCTTATTTACATGCCGTTTAGAAACTTGAAGAATTTTCATGGCCTGCTGAGATATTTGGGAAAAACGAGAATTTGAAAATATCGATTTTATTTTTTTCTGACTTTATTTGAAAAGATATCAAAAAACGAATAACACTTTTTCATCGGCACTTCCAAGGTACTACACGATGGTATTTTTAGTTTTTATATCCGACGTTTCGTTTTCAAACAACCATCATCAACTTTATTTTTTTAAATAGCCCGAAAAAAAGTACACCCTGTATCTGATTCCATTTTTTATTAAAAATTCAACGATGTATCACATGCCATTGTTTTCTTTTTAGTTTGAGGGAAAATTGCATTTTTTCTATTTTTAAAATGTATTTTTGAGTAGGTTAATGATTTTTTCAAAGTAATGAAAACAACAAAGAAATTAACGCATTTTTTATTTAATTCAAAGGAGGTGTTCAAACAGGTTTCCGTTATTTTCCAAACATAAGTATGATCTTCTAACTGTACAACTTAAAACATCACGTAACATCTCTGGTGTAATACTGTTAAATGCGGCAGTTACACATTCTCGTAACTGCTGTTCAGTTTCAAAAAAATTTTGGTATACCCGGTTTTTAACAAAACCCCATATAAAGAAGTCCAGAGGAGTTAAGTCAGGGGATCGCGCTGGCCAAGACACTTCACTAGAGGTTCCAATCCACCTTCCAGGAAATCGCTGCGAAAGATACTCTCGAACTTGTCTAGAATTATGTGCAGGAGCACCGTCTTGTTGAAACCAACAGTTATTGACCTGTGCCAGAGGTAAATTATCTAAACAGTCTTCTAAATAGTTTTGCAATAAATGATGGTATCGTTCGGCGGTCAAAGAATTATAGTAAAAAAACGGACCTAGATAGTTCCTAAAATTGCACACCACATATTAAACCCAAAACGTTCTTGATGTCTTGATATTTTCTTTACACGCGGATTTTGCTGAGCCCAGTAATGCGTATTGCGGCGGTTGAAGATATCATTATTAGTGACCATACTTTCGTCGGACCATATTATTTTTGAAGGGAAATTTGAATCTTCTTCACACGCGCGTGTATACCATTCGCAAAAATTTCGGCGCCGTTCGAAATCCCCTGGTTTAAGTCCTTGGCAAATCCTCAATTTATAGGGGTGATATCTATTTTCACGCAAAATAAATTGAGCTGTGGATTTGGCTACTCCTACATTATTTTCGATTTGCCTAGTTGATATTTCAGGGTTCTCAACAACTGCTTGTAAAACATTATTTTGGGCTTCTTTTGAGGATTCCTTTTTTCGAGATAAAACAGGCTTTTTAAATGAACCATATTCTTTTAAATTTCGAGCCAGCTCTAAGAAAATGGACTTACATGGCTGCTTTCTTTCTGGATATGTATTAAGATACATTGCTGCTGTATTTACAGTATTTTTGTGGCACAAAATGTAGCACGTTAGCATGTCAAACTTTTCTTCATGGCTATAATGCTCACCCGGCATATTCGACGATAATAACACAATATTATCTATTCAACAATAAACAATAACAACGACAACAGTAACAATAACTCTAAAAACAACAACTCGACAAACAGGCTAACAACAATGACAATTACTATTTTATCGTGTAATTAAATAATACTTGACAGGCTCGGTGACAGGTATTTACGTCAAAGCATTTGTTTGCAACGCCTACTTGAAGATTTTTTCAAAAATAGAAAAAATGCAATTTTCCTTAACTAAAAAGAAAACAATGGCATGTGATACATCGTTGAATTCGTAATGGAAAGTTTCTAAACGGCATGTAAATAAGCTTTGGAGAACACAACTTTTTCCTAATTAAACCTATGATGTATCTCCAACAGGTACTGAGATTCCCATGCTTCGGATCCTTATCTTGGACACACTGTATAATTGTGACTTCGACTGAAGTGGAGTTCGGTATGGGTAGTCTCAAATGATTAGTCTGGCAAAGGGAATTTATTGATCAAACAAACTGTTTCTAAAATGAAAATTGCGAAAATCGTCAATACTTCTTTCTTTATGAATAAAGGTCTACATGAGTCACGACATTTGGCATTTCCCATGTACCTCACAGCATTTTTGAATAATAATAGCATTTTGCATTTGCGTTTCACAGCACACTTCCCAAAAAGGGAAAGTCGTATCTCATTCATTCATGAAATATAAGTTTATCTCACAGCAGAAGCTCCTATTTTTTTGTGAGTTATACATATTGCAAAGCACTCTGAGGCTAGCTTTTTATCAAGAGCTACAATGTGATCTTCAAATTTCAAATCATTGTCGATTTTCATCCCGAGAAATTTGGAAGCAGGGTTATTTCCAATGAATTTATCAAGACCATTCGATGTTGAGGGTGTGATAACGATAGAACGGCGGAAAGTTACCGCATTTGTTTCACATATATTGGACGACAATAAATTTGAATTGTTGTGTCGTTTGTAAACAGCGTGAATTTTTCCTTTACATTGATGAACACCAAGTCGTTTACGTACTGAATAACGAACCTAATACAGAGATTTGTGATACTCTACTGTTATTGTAGCCAGATGAATGCAGCCTGATGATGAACATGATGAACTTTTTACGATATGGCTGTTTCAGAAAGGTAACTCTCAAATGACCTACCTTTAGTAGTAGTAATTTATGATTGGCACAGTCGAATGCTTGGGATGAATCACAAAAAAACACTGCATTTAACTATTGATTATTAATATCCTTATAAAAGTCGTATACGAGGGAGAAGAAACGATTGGTGTTCTTTTTTGACTGCCAGCCGAAATGTTTATTGCTTATAATATTATTCGAGGTCCTGAAGTTCGTCAACCTTTTTTCAATCAGTTTCTCTATCAATCAAGCTAACGTAGGAATGAGATATATATGTCAGAAATCTGATGGGTAAGTGAGATCTTCACCTTTCCATGAAGGGATAACTACGGATTGTTTCTAGAGTCAGGGAAATATGCCATTATCAATAGCCATTCGACTGTGGAAAATTTGGATTGGTGGTGACATGTTTGATGTCCCACTCTTTGAGGAAACTTCTAAAATAACTCGAAGAAAATGGCGGTCCATTATCTGAAATCAAATGAACTGGATTTCTTTGTCGAGCAAAAATTGACATCAATTGTGTGACTACCAAAAAGGCTGCATACCCAATGGATAGTCTTGGAGATTCTACATATTTCGAGTAATAACCGACAACATTCTAACACCAACTCAATATGTCGATATTGGTTGAAACAATAAAGGTTCGGACCGATTACTAGATCTGTATTTTATACACATCACATTGACTCGTCATATTCTGAATATCGGTATTCATATTAGGCCAATACACAGTATGCCCTTCACAACTTGAACTGAGATCGTGAGATCGTCGATTCTTGAGGCATTCTTTTTGGGAATATACAGTGTGTTCCATAAAAAACAAGTTCTTGGCTTAACATGACCACGCAGCGTTAAATATTCTTCCAGTTTTTTTTTGAATTGGTCAAAAAAACTGTCACTGCCGCCCTTTTTAAAGGGTCAAGAATTCCACCCCCGTTCCCACGTGCAGATACAGGGCAAAACTCTCTTCGGAAGCGAGTTATGAAATCAGTTACATCATGTTGGTTTGATATATTCTGAAATAACCATTTTTTCCCGTTTAAGATCACTACCTATGGAATACCAGAGGTTTCGGTTGGGGAAAGTGTGCTCACCGGCGTCGGTGATTGGCCTTGGCGGCGGAAATAGGCCGTCGTCAAATAAATAAATAAAAAAAATTACACTCATTCATTGCCATCTGAATCATATATTTTTTTTCAGATAAAGTTTGGCCTGTCCCAAGTGACTTCATTCCATATGATGTTTTCGAAAAACCTTACGATACCATCACCGAGTTACCCAAACCAACGGTTAAAACTGAATCTGAGTCTGATAGAGCGGAAGATGCAGGAAATGACCAACAACAAGAAAACGGCACAGACAAAAGTATTGACGGAAATAATTTGGCGGAATCTGAAGAACAGAAAAAAACGTCAGTTGCTGGTGGCAATAATACTGAAGAAAATATAACGGAAGAAGAGAAGAATAATAACTAGGAGAGGATAATTTTTTGCCCGATATCATTTATATATTCTGTTGGAAAATAACTTCACCAGTGCCTTTTTTGGAGTTTTGTATTCGTGATAATGTTCAAGTAAATCAGGCCCACAAAAAAATGTTTTTTTCTGTATGAAAATAAATATTGAATGGAAAACTCATTTCAAACATTTCTGCATGCACACGTGTGTTCATCACTTATTGAATATCACCAGTAGATTATTACTTACAAAGATTTTCTTTATTTTATAATATCCATATTTTATGAGTGGTTGGACGGTATTATTTTCACTAATTGATTCAATGAGTAATAATTGCAGGTAAAACTAGAAAAATCAGGATTTCAAGAAATAGAATATTGAATAATTTCTGACGAAATATAATTTTATGTTGTTGATGATGATATTCAGAGTAACTCTGAAATATTCAAATATGGCTTCCTCAGGGTACTGTTTTTTGGTCCGTTTTTCATCTAAAGTTTACAGCAATGCTCTTTCCAATGTCGAAAGCGGATATTTGTTTTGCAGATGACACTCATATTATGTGTGAAACATCATTTTGTACTGAGTTGAAACGATTCGCAAGAACAGTGAAACTCAGAGAAACCGGTAAATGGATAAAAGTGATTTCTCTTGTACTAAATAATTCATCTCAATATAATTTTATTCATTCGCAAGTCCAAATCAGATCAGCCTGAAATAGTATTTAATGTGTAGAATATATATAGATAGAAGTGAAAACTTAGGATTGTACATTGATGAACAATATTCTTGGAAAATCATGATGCAAAATATTCCTGTTGATTGATTTTGATTGATATTTGAATCCACATAATATTCCAAAAGAATAACTTGATTATTTTTCAATATCACTTTCTTAATGAGTATGGGAAAGTGCTAATGTTTACGACTTCTTGAATCAAATCGAACTATCAATGCATATGCAAAATGACCATGCAAATTATCACATCTTTGTAAAAATTGAAAATTTGTTTCTTATTTCGGTTGAAAATAAAAATTATTCTCTGAAATTTGGTGCCATAGAAAAAATTTCAAACACGAAACTAGGCAGCCCAAATGATTGAGTACCACAGCAAAATAAAAACAAATTATGAAAAAAAAAAATTCATGATTATGATGAATTTCTGATTCATAACAGATCACCGAACTAACTGAAAATATTTTTGACGAGCGTTTCGAAAAAACCTGAAAATTATTTGACTCAATATGATTTTCTCCTCGTAATGTCTGACTATAAATTGTTTCAATGCTGAAATACATTGTCACTTCATTGATATTTATAGTTATATCAACTCAGTTTTGTAATTCATGGTCATAGAACGAGAGCATAAATTGAGTGTTTATTGTACATGTTTATTGCACATGACATTTCGAACTCGTACTGCTCTTTTCACAATTTCGCATGCGATGAACACTATTTGCATGAGTTGCCAACAATACCGTTGAATTCATATTAATTTTTTTTCGAAGAAAAAATAACAATTGTTCTCGCTTTGTCAGAAACTATAACTATTCAGTGTCTCCCAGTGCTCCTAGGCAGTTTATTCATTTATTTATTCAATATACAGCTTCCAGACAGAACAGGGTTCCGGTATGAGGAAGTCAAAAAAAAACATGAAATTATGTACTATAAATAATAAATTGGAGTATAATATTTATTCGATAATTTGGTGAACATCATTATGCAAGCAAATATTTTTTAAGTTCTTTTGAAAATATAAATAGATTTGGATGATTTCATTTTTTCTGGTAGTTCATTGAAAGTTATTAATGCTGATGAAATGGGGTTATTTTTTCCTTTATTGGAATGAATCATATTTAAATGAAAGTTATTTGATATTCTGGTATCGTGGCCATGTAAATCATAATTTTTTGACATTTTTGTATTACATTTTCGAAGATTTTTTGTTAATTTATTTATATACTTAGATTTTTCATAATAAATTAGATGATCCAGAGTCATATTATCTGTTACTTTATATAAATCTGCAGAAGGAGTATCCCACGGTTTTCTGAATATAACCTTTATTGCTTTGTTCATTGAACGATATATTTTTGTTTTGTTTTTTAGAGCATGAAGACCAAACTGTAATGAGGTATCTGATATGAAAAACAATAAAGGCATTATATATTAGAATCTGGACGTTTTTGTTTCTTAAAATGTGAATTCTTCTAATGGCCCCCAGGAATGGAACGATAGATTTGTTCATTATTTCAATATGATTTTCAAAATTTAATTTTGTGTCAATTGATTTATGATTGGAAACTTCAGCTATCAGTTCATCATCTATCTTCAAGTTTAATTATATTCTTCATGTTTTTTGTTTAAAAATCATAAGAACAGTTTTTTCCGAGTTGACGGTTAGGTTAATGCTGCACGTACTTTTTCAATAAGGTCAATATCATGTTTCAATGAATTTTCCAAAATGTCAATATCTTTCCCAAAGTGAAATAATGTTATATCATCTGCAAGAGAAAAGTGCATTCCATATAAATTCAGTCTTTTAATATTGTCAATATAGATTTAAAAAAGAATTGGAGCCAAAACTGGGCCTTGAGGGACGCCAATTTTAGAAAGTTTCTCATTACTTTTATATTTGTTGATTTGTACATACTGTTTGCGATTTTGAAAATAGTTTTGACATAAATTGAATGCATGACCTCTTATACCATAACTATATAATATATCCATTGAAATGTTATGGTCAACAGTGTCAAAGGCTTTTTTCAAAACTAAAAATGTTTTTACTACATAAACACTATCATCTAATCTTTCATAAATTTTATTAATGAAATCAGTTATTATAGATTGGGTGTTCGTATTTGGTTGGAAAGCATATTGAAAATTTTCCATCTTAATACTGTCAGTGATGAAATTTGTTAGTTGAATTTTGAGAATTTTTTCAAATATTTTCGCAAATATATTCAAAAGAGCTATTGGACGGTAATTCGAAACATATTTTCGTTCACCTGATTTGTATATCGGTTTCAGCATAGTTCTTTTCAGATAATCAGGAAAAACTGCATCTTCAATGCTTTTGTTTATAACGAGTGATAGAGGCAAAAGTTATTATATCAACAATGTCTTTTTTGATGTAATCTGATCTTCACCTGGCGCTGAATTTAATTTAAGAGACATCATCATATCGTAAATTTCTTCTTCTGATATAGGTTTTAAAAATAATGATTATTATGTATCGATATTATTCTGGATTGTTCTCATTTTTCTGACGACAAGTTATTCCCAATTTCAGAGAAAAAAGTATTGAATTCATCGCATATATCTTTTTCATCTGTTAATATTATATTATTTTTATTTTCGATCTGATGTATAGTTTGTTCGGTTCTTTCACCTTTGATATTATAATTAATTGCATCCCAAATTTTTTTAGGATTCGTTCCAGCTTGAACAAATTGGGCATTGCAATGATCTTTTTTCAATTTTTTGCAAAGACTATGTATTCAATTCAACATCATCTGGGTTTTTTTCAGTTTTTTGTTAATTTTGTCTCGAAGTTATATTTTTTTCAACAGTGCATCTGTTATCCAATTATTGTTTTCTCGAGTTCTGAATCTTTTCGTGTAACCAAATTCTTTTTTTTGTTTCGTTAATGCAATTTCCAAGTTCTTCAAATTTTGGAATGTTTGTGAATGAATCTGTTCGCGGATTTTTTTCATGTCTAAAATAATTATTATTTTATTGGTCATTTTTGGTTTATTTTTTGTTATTTTTTCAGTTTTCGAGTTCATTATTCTGTGATCTGTGAAATGATGATCTTCCAAATCAATGTGATATTTCAAATTTTTCAATTAGTTACTAATCTATCTATTTACTACTCAAAGAAAGTCACCGTGTACTTTTCACGTTTAACAAATATGAATTATTCCCATCAATAAGAAATGTTTTCACAAGCGAACCCATACTCGAAGACATATTAGATTTCTGCCGAAACTATTCTGGGTCTTTCCGTCGCGAAACCGTTAATCACCCTAAAAATAGTATTTTGGTTTATTTTGCCCACTATTCTTGATTGATTTATCAGATGTGAAATGAAAACATCGGTAATTGATTACTACAGTAACGGTTGTACATTGAATTACGAGATTTCCACTACTCATTATTTATTTTTTGTTATTTCTAAGTTTTCGTCTTTATGGATAGATTAGTGCTCAGGAAATATTTTTATTGGTACAGTCAAACATACAGTTTAGACTTCACTCAAGAATATATATATGTTAGCATGAAGATTCTCACGGACGAAGTATGATGCGTTGTTTTTTCGGGTTTCATCCCGTGTTCTGTGGTTTTGATCCTCTGAAGGATAATTCTAATGAGACTTTGCCGAAACGTTGTGAGAATTATCCTTCAGAGGATCAAAACCACAGAACACGGAATGAAACCCGAAAAAACAACGCATCATATATATATATATATATATATATATATATATATATATATATATATATATATATATATATATATATATATATATATATATGTTAGCATGAAGATTCTCACGGACGACGTATGATGAATTGTGTTTTCGGGTTTCATTCCGTGTTCTGTGGTTTTGATCCTCTGAGGGATAATTGTCACAACGTTTCGGCAAAGTCTCATTTGCCATCTTCTAGGTGATGATTGAATTTCGACCTCGATTGTCGAGTTCGGAAATAGAAAAGGACGACTCCCTCCCATTCTTGGATGTTCTCATCAGGAAGTCCAACAATTCTTTCACTCACACCGTTTACCGCAAACCAACCCATACAAACCGGTACCTCAATGCCAAGTCTCATCATCACCCAGCACAATTGAATTCGGTTCTGAATTCTCTCATACATAGGTCCTTCAAACTCACCGATAACCACAATAGATCCAATGAAATGGAAAAGCTCAAATCCGCACTTACCCAGAACGATTTTTCCGATTTCCAAATCCACAAGTCTATTAAACTCCAGCAAACCCGAGATCCTCACCCTAGACCCCCGAAGGACGAACCTGAACGACAAAAAGCTTTCCTTCCATATATTCATGGTGTTACTGATGAAATGAGTCGAATTTTCACAGCTAACAACCAAATATCCACCTACCTCCGAATACCCAAAGACACAATCTTCAATGAAACCCAAGGAATATATGAAATACCATGCTCTAACTGTCCCAGAACATACATCGGCCAGACCAACCGACGATTGTCCTGTAGAGCATATGAACACGAACTAGCAGTCCGTAATTCTGACACAAACTCAGCATTATTCCAACATCATTTAGAAACAGGCCACAAAATAGATTTCAAAAACACCAAAACCGTTGCCACAGCCAGAACCCTCCAAACCAGAATTACCCGTGGAGCCATTGAAATCGAAAAACGTCCCAATACCTGGAAACCACTCTTGGTCCGACATACTTCTATTTACTCCGACTTGGAAACTAATCCGTTCGAACCTCCCATCGACCGTCCGATCCCTGATCCTGCCATAATTACTAATGAACCCTTAAATCCCACCAACCTTCAATCCTCGATCTCCAGTGATAATAGCCAGCTAGTAAGACGACAACTCAGACCTAGACGCAAGGTCACTCAGTCTTGAAAATGGCTCCGAAATGGGAGCCGAAACGTAGACAAGTAAATCTTTCCAGACGCGGATCAACCGGAAGTTCCAGCCAGCACATTTCTAACCGCGGAAGCCTAGCCGATCAAATATATATATATATATATATATATATATATATATATATATATATATATATATATATATATATATATATATATATATGGAGACCGTAGAAAACGAAAGGAATTGTATGAATTGAATTGACATATATGTTGTCCTCTTGCAAATCTGTCACCATTTGGTTTTCAAAATGAAATGAGAGTGTCCAACCAACGGTCCTCAATAATCAATGTTAAATAAGGTGTATCGCAAGGAAGTATTTTGGGGCCTTTGCTTTATACCATGTACACGTCAAATTTTCAAAACGTACTCACCTTCTGCAACTATCACTTTCACGCTGATGACACCCAAATATATAACTCTTTCAAATATGTAAATTCGGATTATGCTGTAAATTCGATCAATATCGACCTGGAAGAATTATATAAAGCATCTTCAGATCATTTGCTTCAGATCAATGCAAACAAATCGTATGCAATTTTATTCGAACTCAGTTCGACCCACTCTTCTAGAAAATTTAAATTTGAGAATAGGAGAAGATAATATTCCTTTCATAAATAATGCAAAAAGTCTTGGTATTATTATTGACAATAAAATCAGATTCAAGAATCATGTAACAAAAAAATTACAAGTAGCTTATTCAACTCCCAAATTAATTTATACGCAGAGACATTGTTTGGATTCAGGCATCAAAAAGATGCTATGTAAACATCTTGTACTATCCCATTTTGATTATTGCGATAATGTTTATGGTCCCTGTTCAGATAATATTGATAAAAATCGTATACAAAATGTTCAAGACTCATGTTTACGTTTGATGTACGGCATTCGTCGAACTCAACGAGTTTCACATAAACTCAAAGAATGCAAATGGCTCAACATGCACAATCGTCGGCAATTACATATGTCATGTTTATTTTTTGAAATTATTGGGTATAAGACACCACCTTACTTACACAATAAATTGAAATATCGTACTGACGTTCATAACCTGAATATTCGGCGAAAAAATTTACTGACACTACCAACCCATCGGAAAGAACTTTTCAATAGATCTTTTTCCTACAACATCGCTGCTAATCTCAACAATTTAATGAAACTAAGTTTCTTTGACGTCAATATGAGCTCACATGCACTTGAGATGAAATATAGGCAGTATCTGTTGAATAGCTGTTTTTTTTTCTCTCCTCTCTCCCACGTTTCCCCTTCTTCTCTTTTTTGCTGTATCTTCTCCTCTATCTTCTTCTCTCCTAGCCATTTATACCAATCTTTCAAATTCTCGTGGCACTGGTGGAAGAACAGAATCGGAGGCTCACCCTCTCGATATCTGAACCAATAAGCCATTTGTTCATCAGAATCCATATGTTGTTTATATGTAATCTATCCTATATCATGTGTGTATATGGCAAATGTATGTATCGGATGAACAATAAAAGATATTATTATTATTATTATTAATCTTTATAGTTTTCCTTTGAAAGAAAGTGATTTTTGGATTCTTCTTTTCCAAGCCAATACAAAAAAGCTAGGAAACTTCTATTGAAGAGGTATAATCGAATATTCAGTAAAAAGTTACGCACTGCGGGGCACTTCACTTAAAAGCCAGAATTTGTTAAGTTCACAATAGTTTCGATGGACGACTTTTTACAGGCTGCCTTGCATTTGTTGCACTTAAAACACTGCTTTAATTACAAAAAGAATCGTGAAGCCATACTGGTTCAAGTGAGGTGAAGTGATATTGTATTTGTTATAGCTTGAGATAGAAGAAAATTTATGGAGCTTACTGGTGGGAAGTCTATAGTGTGATCTAACTAACTCAAATTCCAGCTTTTTATGAAGTACCACACAGCGCGTGATTTTTTGCAGTTTACGATTCTTTCCAGCTTGAATGCAGACTAAAATCCATCTGAAAAAATCTGTTACCGACGCCTGGTCTGTACTGCTTATTTTCATTAAAACTGGTTAAAACAGATCGAATATAGAGAATCGAGTGCTGTTATGAGTCCAATCTCAATCCTGATTCATATCAATAGTATTTATAGCTTTGAGAATGACGGTGAAAATTTGGTTTTAATGAGTGAGTGGGTGGAGTTCGGCAAAATCACCTGTACACAGACCGAAGGAGGATTAAAAATAAAGAATTCATGGCTGAAAACTTCCTTTCTTTCAACATTGCAAACCACACTTTACATCTTCTGAAGCTTTTTCATCTTTTTCACCAACCAGTGTGCGCATTCCTGTCAGGTGTGGTGCTAAAATGATGATTTTTCACGGACGCCGGAATATATATAGTAAATAGTCTTTTCTGGAATGAATTCGTGTGCGAAATGTTGAACTGTTCGACGTTTCGACTCTCATGCTGGATTATAAAGAGCTAATGAACTTTCACAAACGAGCATATTTCTCGAAATACTCACTAGGTATTGTAAACACCTATTTCATTGGCCAAAAGTGTGAAGATCTACCAAATTCGTGATCAGTTCAAAAACTATAACAACTTTGGAAACTCAATTGTTTTCGTATAACAGCTATCGCCAACTATATTTTTTTTTATAATTACTGCTCTTACATCTCAGAAAATCATTCTCATATATATATATATATATATATATATATATATATATATATATATATATATATATATATATATATATATATATATATATATATATATATATGCAAGATGAATTTTTCGGGGTTTTTATCCGTTAGGTATCTTCTGATTTGTTCGACGTTTCGAATTCCATTTTGAATTCATTCTCAAGAACTGTGATACGAATATCTGTCCATACCGTCCTGGTCAATCACTCCCCTTACGAAGTAACCAAACAAAAGTAAGCAAAGACTTCAATTGTCTGTTCTCCCGAAACTTTCGTTTGTTTATCTCAAAAAAGTGTGATATCCATGGTGTCTGCCACCCAGAAATCCAGACATCACGTGATCCGGAATGCCTAATAGAAGTGGATAGATTTTGAGGTTATAGACTCATCTAGTTATTGTCTGAATATACAGTGCGGCCATAAAAAGTCGCTCCCGCTTAACATTCGAACGGGACGACATCTAGGACGAAGTCCACTTTGAGAAGCATCTCTTTTAGTAATTTATAGGAGAAGAACATTAGCGTTGCGTCACTCGTCGGTTAAGGTTTATCAACTTTTTTATTCAAAAGGCAAATGAACCTGTGATCCATGTTGAAAAGGACGCTTTGTTCTCTATTCAAATATATTACATTTTTTGAAATCGAATAAGTCGTTCTTGAATTATTCGCAGCTCAATTTTATTTAGTAACCTACTTGCGTATCACCATTTTTTGAAAGCATCTCTCATCGCTCCGTATATTTTCATTCGAAAAGTATATTTTTTATTATTCAATATAAATCGGATCTCGAAATAGAAACCAGTGTGAGTTTGAACGATGTTCCAGGAACACACATATATTTATTTTTCATGGTATTCATTATCTACCATCTTATCAGTTCCATGCCCTACAGTGAAAACTGATATTTCACACGGTTAATGCGTTTTTCGAGGAATTATGGCTCATGTTCAAACGACACCATAGATCAATATTTAAGCATCGACCGGCAATAATAATGAATTTTACTCTTTCTAAACACAACGACATCACAAGGATTAGTCTTATTTATGATATTCAATTATGTCACCAATAAAGGTGTGAATCAGATAGTTCTATGAGGCGTAACATATTTGTGTAGGTTCGTTAGTAGGACTATACCGAGTGTTGGACGGGTGTATAGGGTCAAGGTCTGTCGTTACACTAATGGAACTTAATCATTCTCGAGCAAACCCGTGAATACAAAGTATGTCATATTACTCAGTTCCAAGGATAGAGCAGTTCGCTTTCAACGAAATGATGAATCAAACTACTTCCTCGTAGTTTTCTGGGTTGTCAATCTACCACATTCTAAAAAATGAGAATTAATATTGGAATCTATACAGGTGAAGAAGGAAAGATTTTCAATCTAGCCCGAATTTCCCAAACTCGCCTTTCAGTAAAATACAACTAATATTATTTATCAAAATACTTATCTTCAAAATTTTGAAAGCAAAATTGTAAAGATTCGTGAATCGGTAGTAATATGCTTTCCCAATCGTTCAAGTAACTCTTATACTTTGTTCAACCATCCTTTGCCGTTACGTCATACGTTGTCCAACTTTATCTCTCATTCATGAAATGGATGAGACGGAATTATGACGTCATTAACGTATGTCTAATGTCGATGTGAATTTTATTTGTTATTTTTGACAGTTCAGTTGTCATAGCTGATTTGTTCACTATTTTTGATCATTTTCGCCTTTTTCAGTTAATTTCTCATTGTCAAAAAGCCTTTCCGGTATAATGAGAAAGAGCAAAGCTTAATTTTGAAGTTATTTGACTACTTGAGAGAAAGAGATGCTGGAGTGCCGCTTTTACCTTCAAATACAGTCTACAACGAATGTATCTACCTATGTTATGCAAAATGTAAGTTTTTATTGATTTGATTTTATTAAATTCTATAGCGTGTTGCTGATGCTCCAGAAATATCTATTAGAACTAATCAAAAAGTAGCTACCAGTGGAATGGAAACAGATAAAGACTACAAAATCAAAGTTCATGCCGGACATGTTTCTGCTCGAGGATCATCAATTTATATCATTCATCAACATGCAATAAGAACACGAGTGTATGCGATGTATTCTGCAGGTAGGTACATACCAATAATTATTTTGAGGTTGAGTGTAAAACAACATTCAACTAATATAAGACAAACGTAAAACAGCAGAATACGTCACCGATTATGACGTAACGGCAAAGGATGGTTGAACAAAGTATACACACTTTCTAAATACTTTTTGGAGCATAAGCGGCAGTCGACAGTGATCGTCTTTTCTATTCGTTGTCTCGAACAAAACTGCGTCATACTGTCAAACTGTCACACATAACTAGAAAAATAACCTGAGCCTTTAAGAGCTGTCGGCCATTTAGCCAGGCTTATCCGATCAAAGGGTTGTAATCTACGTGGTCTGCTTTTCATTCCAAACTGAATGAGCCAGCAGTGCTCACGTTAATCTTTCAAAATTATTCTCTTCTAGATTTGTTGTCTTGTAAATGTCAAAAGTTTGAGATTTGACATATGTCTGTCAAGAGTGTTATTGAGATGCAAGCATCCACAGACAGCATGACAAATGCAGACTCCTTCAGCTTTCATCTCACTATCAAAGAATGATAGCAAGAAAGAGCAATACCAGGAGTCTGCTATTATCATGCTGTTTGCGGATGCTTGCATCTCAAACAGTTCGGTTGATATGGATCGCGCCTGGCTACCACTCTTGAAAGACATGTATTAAATCAACAGCCTCAACAATTTTATTTGCTTTTGCGTCATTGAGATGAATAGGTAGGTAGTTGATTTATAGGTAATACCTGGAACTATAAGGATAACCTGGAAATATTTTTTCACGAATATCTTCGAAACTCTTTTCAGAGGGATGCAAATGTTTTTAAATTACCAATGTACATAGTTTATTGAACATGAAATACATAATTTAACGAAAATATTGATAGCGTAAAAGAACCCTCAGAATTCTGGGTGAGATTATAATAATGGTAACAGATATCCATTTATTGTTTGAATGTTTGAATTGCCAAATTCATAAAAATACGATAAGTTACCGACAAAATAGTCACTCAACTTTGTATCTTTTGTAGTTACATTTCGGGGAAAATATACCAATTTGCCCATAGAAACAGATATTAAAACATTAAGCTTTTTTCTTCCATTTCTAGGGGAGAGAAAATCCAAAAGATAGATTCCAAAAAATATTCATCTCTCAGTTATTATAGAAAAAATGAAAAAAATTAACCACATCTGGTACAGAAGATGAGTTCACAGAAAACTTCGAGGATCAACTCTGAATTCCGGGAGAGACGGCCGATAAAATTAACAATATCTTTATGATTGCCCCCACTTCTTGTTTCCTCCCTGTCTAATGAGTTTTACATCATTTCGATCATTATTTTTTCCATTCATCAGTAACCATATTTTCATTTCACTCCATAATGAATATTCATTTCCGAGAAATTGATATAGTTTCTTGAGAGATCATTACTGGGAAAATGTTTGCAAAACCACGATACGTGTTAAGCTCCACAAAAGCTTCTGCACGGATATTTATTTCTGCTTGAAGAAAATATTGTAAAGTCATCGATTGATTCATTGATCCCCAGACACTTTTGTCAAGTTCCATCCAAGGTATTCATTCAGAATAACTCACTGTAGTATAACATTCCAATCCAAGATTCAGCGCACTGAAAGATGATATTGGTCAAACCACTATAAACTTCTGAACTACATTGCAATAATATTTTTCCTGCAACTGCATCGGTATCTCGAGACTCTTTCACCATCTCTACACCGTCCTCTGATGGGATAGAGAACTTGTCAAATTACCATTATCCCGCAAGCCCTACAAAATCACGTGAAGAGGTGGAGCAGGTACAAACCAAGAACGCTATAAGGTAGACACGATTAAATTTCCACAAAATTTATTGTTTTCGCGACATGTTTCGATACACTGTATCTTTATCAAGCGAATGTTTCTAAACACTTTTAATCGTGTCTACCTTATAGCGTAATAACTATGGATTTCCATCAAGTAAAGGCCACCTCAATCCAAAAAAACAAACCAAGAAGGTGACATTTAGGCAAGGATGAATGAAAAATTGGTGAAGATTCGGAATGTGGAGTTTTCTTACAATCTCTGATGCTGAATTTGATAGTCACTGGGGAAACTTGACTTCGATTTCGATTCATCTTCAAAATGAAATTTATTTCATTACTTGTTTTAATTTCACTTGAATTACACTCGAATTAGCCAAAAGTCAGCTGTTTTTTCGGGAGTTAGTTGTCAGTTGAAGGAACGAAAATTCTTTCGATTATCTCTCTTCTCTGTTTGAGCCATCGGTTTTAAGATTGAGGGCCTGCAAAATTTGCAGTTTGAAGTTTTTTTTTGGAATACAACTGAATGAAAGGTCGTTTTATCGTCTCTATCCTTTCGACTATCGTTCTCATATTTGATATTACTGTGTGATATCGAGCAATTGAGTGTTTTGAATCTGTTGTCTATTAGACCTGATTATTCAAGCTACCCGCTTTTGAAAGTACCCATTTATTCTCGAAAGAAATCAAATCACCAGGTCTTTTCCCCCATTGAACTATTTAGTTAGAGGCTCTGTAATATTAAAGGGCAAGTTTGGTGAACGTTGTGTAGGAGTCATTATAGAAAAGTGGCTGGAGGCGAACATTTTGGCTTCAAGATTGTGGGTGAATTATTGCTTTCTGATTTTATTTTCATAAATCAGTAGAAGCTAGACTTGAGCCAGGGGCATTAGCCAAAGTATACATTGCCTCTATAAAACCTTCCACCTACATTGCAGAGTATTTTATTCGATTTGCGGTCAACCTTCTTTTCATCTGGACATGTCTAAGCTACGATGACTTGACAGAAAGACTCTCCCTACCTACTACCTTCCCATACTCTTGAGTTCTATATAATATTTTTGAAGTGGATATCTCAGCTACTGTTGATAGCCGAAGTATCTCTTGTGCTTTCCTTTATCAGAATCTTATCGAAAACCATCCAGCTTTGTATTGTTTCCATTTGCTGGAACGCTTGGGCTTGACTGATCTTCATTAATATATCTTTATCTTTCAGTTAATGATTTCCCATTTTGACTATCTGATTATTCTTGTTCACTTACAGGGGGATTCCATAATTTTTTTCTTTTTGAAATTTGATAAAGAAATTGAGACTTTTGCTCACCATATACTAAACTATTTTGGAAAATATTTCTTCCATAGTTATATGACTTTTTCCTTCCCTTGATCACTTTAGTCGAATTCAATGAGGCATTTCACGTGATGTCTGGGGGGAAAATACCAGTTTTACCATGGAAATCACACTCTCTTGAAAGAAACAAACGAAAGTTTCTGGGGAGCAGATCCCGCCGTATTGGTTCATATCGTCATTTTTGAAGATGTTGACAAGTATCTGCAATGCCTAATGCCTACGTCATCATAATTTGTGAACTTTCTTTATTTTATTTATTGTAATAGTATTTTTTTTTTCAAGTTCACCTCTTGGTCAATTCGTTCATTTCTGAGCACTCCATCCTGAGACACCTCAAATGTGACAGAATGCTGGCTTGATTTTTATTTTCACAGCTACTTTATCAAAGGAAAAACTGCTGCGAGAGCACGGACTAACCGGCGGTTACTCCTGAGCAACAGACAACGACTGTCAACATCGTCTCGAGACAGTATCGCACAAAACTGAATAACGTCAATCAAGGGACAGGAGAAACGAATTAACATTCACTTTGATTTTTTGAAGTTTGTAAGCCTGAGGGAAAACTTCTCTCGGCAAGGATTCCAAAGTTTAGCTGTTCTATTGAAAAAAGGTCCTTGAGCAAGAGAGGTTCGACAACTCTCCAAGCTCACAACGAAGGGGTAGGAATTCTGTACTCGTCGGGTCATTTGTGTAGATACTGCCAGGGGTAGAACGATTGATAACAATTCTAAAGAGCACCGACCGTGAAAAAATGTATAGAAGAGAAACAAGTCTCCGACCCTTCTACGATGCTTCAATGAAAAGTTCATGTCTGTGAACGAAGAATCGCCAACGGGACAATCTGTTGCTTTTCCGTCCACTTTCGTTGTTTTTTTTTGATTATTTTTCGAATGAAATTAAAATACCCTGGCGCTCAACAGTTAGTTCAACTTCAACTCTTTTCTTTCGGAGAGTTAACGATACCCAGGAACTCCTGTAGCAATTTGAGCAGTTTATAGGCACCGCTATAAAAAATATTCATAGTAACGTCTGTTTGTATCTTCTTATTTACCGTGTAGCTACAAACCGATGGCAAACACTGATATCTTTGGAGAGGCCACAAATCGCATCAAATTGGGATTAGAATATACTATGCCCCAGTTGAAATCTTACAGAGTAACACTGTCACTGTGAATTGTACCATGCTTCATCAATAAATAATTACGTCGTGACTCTCTATTTCCTAGTACTCACTGTAATTTTTATTGCCTGTAAGGCATCGCATCGTCAACTGCAAAAGCTGACGTAAGCCATTTCCATCCCTACGATAAAATTATATCTTTGCTCAGAACAACTCTGATAGTAAATATTCAAGTTATACCTGCCAGCTACAGAATACAGATATACATATAGAAATGTAACAGCAGCTTCCCTACAGAAGATTTTGAAGCTTACATTCAACAATCACAGATAGGATCGATGTTTTCTGTATTTCAAAACTTGCAGCCAGTATCGCGGAATATGGTTTATTTACATGAAACCAAATCCAATCGTTGATAAAACTTGGAATTCCCGCTTACGCTACAAATCTAGACATTGTTTACATAAATGCATTTTTAGTTGAAAAGTCCATCACAGTCAGCATTATTTATGATTCATCAGTTGAAGCACGTGAAACAATTGAATATCAAATATTAAATGTTCACATTGGCAAAGAGTGTAGGAAATTCGAAATATCACTGATTAAACAGCGTCACTTGGATCAAACGCGTTATTTCCGTCCATTTGATGTCTTGATTGAATTTATTTTTCTATCCAACGATCGGTAGATTCGAATTTGTTTATATTTCACGGTGTTCAAATTTACAACATTAACTTCTTATTTATTTTGTCCATTCTCTCAGCTTTTGGCATCATTTATTAGTACGTATCACTTTGAAGTTAAACGGGTGTTGATTGAGTTGTGAAAAGCAACATAAATGACAACATTATACAAGAATGATTGATAAAAAAACGGTCCAAGGTGTCAATATCGCAATAAGTTCATGATTTTTCTTGATAAGTGCATGATATTTATAAAAAAAATGTAATATGTCTGCTCCATTCAATGCTACAGAAGGAATCCATACGTTGACATTAGGTACATCGATGGTGTACACATTTTGTGATATTGTTTTTGATATCAGATGATTTTATTAGCGAAACAGCTATCTCTTGACACACTGCTGCATTCTTAGCAGCATTATCAGCCGTTTCATCACCGAAAATCCCTGTATATCCTGGGACCCATATGAGATGTATTAATTATGACTATAGAGCACCCCACACCTGTTTTTGATCTCGATCCATCGGTATTGATAATTATTGAATGCTGATATTCCTTCAATATCTTCATAAACTTGAATTTGTTATCTATATGAATAGAATCGTCTCCAGGAAATGTTATCCTGTCCAACCTGAGCTTGATTTCAGGTAACGGTTGATTCGTTAAAAATTGTTGGACATACTTAAACCATTGCTATGTTGAAATTTGGTAATATTCAGCCCTGATAGTTAGTGATCATTAGGCTCCATTGATAAACATATATAAAATGAAAAGAAAGAACGGGAAGAGACACTCCAGAAAATTCTCGAAAATGAAAAGAAAGAACGGGAAGAAACACTCCAGAAAATTCTCGAAGAACAGAGAAAAGAACGAGAATGTGGAAAAATAGAACGAGAACGTGAAAAAATAGAACGAGAAGAAGCAATCCAGAAAATTCTAGAAGAACAGAAGAAGGTGAGAGAAGAACAAAAGAATGAATTAGTTCTAATAGAAAAACAATGGAAAGCAGACTTCCAGAACGTTCGAGAACATCAAGACAAGTTATTCGAGCATGTTTTACATAAAACAAAAGTACAAATGGAAGAACTGAAACGATCTGGAGGAACTAAAAGAAAACCTAAAGGAAGAACTTAAAGGAGACGTCAAGAAAATCGACGATGACGTCAATAAGAAAGTGGAAACAGTGCGAGAGGAGATGAAAGGACTGGAAAAGAGAGTCGGAAAGCAGATAGCCCTTCTCAGGAACCAAGATCGCCAAGACAGGGTTGCCACATCAGGGATTTCCGTAAAACCGCCGACTTTTGATGGACAGTCGTCTTGGTCCATGTATCGTCGACAATTTGAGGCTGCGGCAGAAACCAATGGATGGGGCGAAGAAGAAAAAGCTACAGCGCTCATAGTCGCTTTGAGAGGCCCAGCTTTGGGTATATTACAATCGATACCCATAGAACAGCAGAAACAATATGACGACCTGATTTCTGCACTAGAGTTGAGGTATGGCGATCAACACCGAGAACAGCTGTACCGGGCCCAAATGAAGACTCGCACACAAAAATCAGGTGAGAGTCTGCAAGAATTTGAGGCAGATATTCGACGCCTAATCCAGCTGGCGTACCCAGATGCGCCCGGAGATTTTAAGGAGCAGTTGGCTGTGCAGATGTTTATAGATGGACTGATAGACCCAGAAATCCAAAGAACTCTGCGATTGACAAACTTCAAGAGGAGTAGCGATGCATTGGTTCGCTCTTTGGAAGTGGAGGCGGCATTCAACACCTCAAGGCCGAAAGTGCGAGCGGTATCAATAGAAGTTCCCGAACAATGCTCAGGTGCAGCGACTGGTTCAATCGAGAAGGTTCTGGAGGAAATAAAATTAATGATAAGCACCCAGAAGAGAAGAAAATGTTACAGATGTGGAAAACCAGGACATCTTATAAAAGACTGTTGGGTGAAAATGTCGCAGAGGATCTGCTATAGCTGTAGAAGGCCAGGGCATTTTATAAAAGACTGCTGGAAGAGAATGACACAGAGTAAATGTTATAAATGGGGAAGATCAGGGCATTTCATGAAAGATTGCAAGGTGAGAATGCCAACAAAATCCAACTCACCTGCCAGGACGCCGACAAGTTCGCAATTACCATTCCTGGAAAATTGAATAAAGTGGATGTAATATGCACCATAGACACTGGTGCTGCAGTTTCCTTGGTACGCAGCGACATCCTTCGGCCTGGAAACGTAAAGCCTATTTCATCCAACGTCGTGATTCGGACAGTCACTGGTGAAAACGCACTCATTTGAGGAGAGGCTGAAATTACGTTGATTCTTGGGCGGCTCACTATCACAGGTACAGTTTACGTCGCAGATATAGAAGATGAAGTCATACTCGGAATGGACTTGATCAGTGACCATGGAATTTCATTCGACAATGAGCAAAAGGTTATAAGGTTCGGAGGAGAAGAATTTGTCCTTACAGAGTTCCATTCCCTAAGCGACAAGAGATGCTAGAGCGCATTGACAGGAGGAAGGTGCGGCACTATCGGAAGGCAAATACTGGCGGATTTCGAAAAGAAGATCGAGTGTGGCTGTACAACCCCCGTCGTAGGATGAATGATGTGGTGTACAGTGTTCAACGTAAGCCTAGAACAAAAAAAATTAAAGTCGTACACCTAAAGAGACTAAAATGTTACA
This sequence comes from Zygogramma bicolorata, assembly GCA_032362365.1. Lineage (NCBI taxonomy): Eukaryota > Metazoa > Arthropoda > Insecta > Coleoptera > Chrysomelidae > Zygogramma > Zygogramma bicolorata. Next base: position 4,603,142 of record JAVJAQ010003800.1, on the reverse strand, counting down.
ATGGGCATAACGAGATGTTTGTTTGATTGGGACGATCAAAATTGAGAGGATAATGTTACGTCCTAACGCCGGCCCTGACGAGATCGTAAACGCAGATGAGGAATCGCGTCGTAGCGAACGTCATTTTCCAAAAATCGTAAATGTCGCCTGGAGAATTCGAGACACGTCATCGGGGCTATAAATACGGGACAGGCTTCGCCGCGGATAGAGAATTTGTATTACAGGAAGTTAGTGATTCTGCAGTTTTATTCAGAGCTAAGTGACGAGAGTTTAGTAGAGCTAAGTGGAAAGAGTTTTGTTATTGCTAAGTGCGAAGGTGTAAAGTAAAGAGAGTTTAGTACCGAGCATTGGAAAGTTATCGGATCGATTTAAGTGATTGTGTTGTATTGTATTGTGATAGAAAGTTTTAATAAAAGAAGTTTGTGTTGTTTGGTGTTTCAATCGACGAACCCAGGGATTATCGTAACAGTGGTGTCAGATTTGAGATTTTCCAAAGGGAGAAATCGTAAAAATATCACATAAGTAATTTAGAATTACTCACCGAGGCCGAGCCCTCCGTTCTAGCAATCAGTCAACACTTACCGTTCTGACAATAGATACCGTAGGTAATCCAGAAAGCTGGATCGTGCAAAAATATTATACTTCAGTATTATGTTACCGCTAATTTCGGTAACTTATTTTAATCGAAAATTTGAGAAAGCCGTGTTTTGGAGTGGATAACAAATCATTCGAAGAGAAAACTTATAGACCCATTCTTGACTATTAATAATTATGTTGCTTGTATCTCAACATTCTCGAAGACTGATATATTTTTTCAATATGCTGGCACCCCAAATATAACATAGATGTCTTATGGGATATATAACTATCTCACATCAAACGCAGCATAAAGCGAAAGAACATAAATACAATATTATGAAACTTTGACCACATATCCACGTAGGAAGCGGAAAACATGAATTTCACATTTGAAGTGAGTGTTGAGAAACGAATAGTACCGGATGAATATCACTCAGAAGTCGTAAGTATTTTGGGATCGATCCAAATCGCTTGATAAATGATGAACCAATAGTTATTCATTCACAACTGAAGTATCTCATTTAGCAGCGTAAATATTCTACACAGTTCCACTTGAAGTAAAAGGTCTCATGGTGAAAAAAAAGTGTCAGTTCCATACATTCAGTTATAGTAAAAAAATAGACCATTCTTTGGGGACACCAAACAGGAAATACTTTTCGCCATATCACTTTCTTCGAATGATGATCTTTTTTTCAAACAAGGTTTTTATTCTTCGTCAGTTTTTCTGTCCTTCTATACAATTAGGTACCCTGATTTCGATTCAGCGGTACTTATTGCATAAAAAATTTGCAAATTTCGAATTTTTCTCTCTCAATAAATATAAGTAACTGATTCTGAAATTGGGTGAAATCATGAACGTTTTCCTGGTATAAATGTTTCTCAATGCAGTTGGTTCCAAAAAATGTTGGCACTTGCTTCAAATACCGAACACTTCGATATTGACAGATTCTTTGTTGACTTTGCTACGCAATTTTTGGGAAACAATCGATCAAAATGAAATGAAAAAGCATTCATGAATTACTTGGCAACTCAACTGAATTTGGATAGCAGTAATGGGCGGATACCGCATTATACAAACAAAGAGAATCGGAGTTGAGATATTTATCGATACGAGGATTCCAAAATAGACTGAAGTAAAATTAGATAATTCATGAGTTTGTTTCTAATAAAAGGGGTGCTATCGGATGATTGGGTATGTTTGAATAGAAATCGAGAGCACTGTTCGAATCTAGATTATAAAAATGAGTCTGAACGAAATTTGATGAAAACTGCGCTTTTGAAAAGGAAAAAAAAAGTTAAAAAAAATAGGTTGTAATGATATCGTAGGCTCTACTAGTAGACTTCGAATTAGATCTCGCCATTTCCAACTAACTCTTACTTGTCTTTCTTGAGATGTTTTCCTGTTTCACAATTTCCGAAAATACTCAAAATATATCCGTATTTTGAGCTACTTGAACCCTAGGTTTATCAAAAAATATGTGATATCTGATATACAGTGTCACACATAGAGTCCGCATCAAATGGGATTTTTTTTGTTCATCTCTTCAAGCAACTTTTGATATCTCCATTAGGTTGTGCTTTAAAAATGATGTCAAATGACATGCATATGACCGATCAAGTGATTTTTCTTCCCTGTCAAATTTGACATTTTTTCTAAAAAATGTTCAGAAAAGCAGTTATTGCTCGAAATTTCGAAAATCGGTAAGGAGAAAAGATGATTGTTTTTTAATTTTTCACCCATATACCAATTTTTAGCTCTCTAGTAAAAATTTTGTTTTTTTACAGTTTTTCGAAAATTTGACATTTGCCGATTTCTCAAATTTAGCCAAACCTCAACAAAGTTAGTGCTTTATGCCTAACTTATCTTTCCAAGGCATTTTTATTACCAATTGCAATTCTAAATTCAACTTATTTCGTAAAAATGAAAAACACCAGCAAAAATTATGCCAAAAATGATGCAAAGTTGATACAGTTTTTAAAAACAGATAAATATTTCACTTTATTTCTACTTTTTGCGAAATAGCTTGATACATAAGCATAATCAAAAAACAATATCAATGAAAAGTCAATAATTTATTCTTTACTGCACTTCTCAAACAGTTAAACTTTGATTTACTAATTACGAAAAATTACAACGAAATTAAACTGAGGGTACTGTGGAACCAATTGAACTAAACTGAATAAGCAAAATATTTTATTGTCATATGACATTTGTTGAATAACTCAAAATAGTGTTTATCAGTTTTAGATTTAAAATAGTTCATTCGTTGTCTAGTGTGTTGTTAAAAATTCTGAATCTTCAAGAGAAAATTGAAATCGTTTTAATATGCGGCGAGAATACCGGTCACCGACAAGTAGCTGATATTTTCAATGCCAGGCATCCTGCAAGAAATATTCATCAGTCAACAGTTAGTAGGATAATAGCTAAGTTTAAATCTACTGGCTCGGTTGAGAGTAATTTTAGAAAAGCACATCAGCCTTCTAGACATACTGAAGTAGTGAAATTTGAAATATGTTTGGATGTCGTAGAACATAAAAAAACAAGTATTCAAGATATTGCAGATAGAACAGATGTTAACCGAGAGAGTGTACGATGTATTTGACACAAAAATAAATTTAAGCCTCATAAACCGAAATTTATCAATACATTAAAAGAAAGGGACTTCGATATGCGCTTGTATTTTTCTTTTTGGTTTCAAGGGAAAATTATTGACTTTTCATTGATATTGTTTTTTGATTATGCTTATGTATCAAGCTATTTCGCAAAAAGTAGAAATGAAGTGAAATATTTATCTGTTTCTAAAAACTGTATCAACTTTGCATCATTTTTGGCATAATTTTTTCTGGTGTTTTTAATTTTTGCAAAATAAGTTGTATTTAGAATTGCAATTGGTAATAAAAATGCGTGGGAAAGATAAGTTAGGCATAAAACACTAACTTTGTTGAGGTTTGACTAAATTTTATAAATCGGCAAATGTCAAATTTTCTAAAAACTGTAAAAGAACTAATTCTGTACTAGAGAGCTAACAATTGGTATATGGGTAAAAAATGAAAAAACAATCATCTTTTCTCCTTACCGATTTTCGAAATTTTGAGCAATAACTGCTTTTCTGAACATTTTTTGGAAAAAATGTCAAATTTGACAGGGAAGAAAAATCACTTGATCGGTCTTATGCATGTCATTTGACATCATTTTCAAAGCACAACCAAATGGAGATATCAAAAGTTGCTTGAAGAGATGAACAAAAAAAAATCCCATTTGATGCGGACAATTTGGCTTTAGAAAAAAATGTTCTACCATAGATGCCATCAAACTATTGACTAATTCCATAAAACGCTCTTTCGAAGAGAATGAAACGTTTTTGGGAATTTTCACTGATCTTAGCTCCGCCTTTGACTGCGTCTCCCATGATATTCTATTGAAAAAACTAGAGTGGTATGGAATTCGCGGAGTCTGTCTCCAATTGTTGCAGTCCTACCTCTCAGGCAGGCAACAGGTTGTGTACGTTGAGGGGCAAATGAGCTCCAGTCGAGACATCGTCAGGGGTGTGCCTCAGGGTTCAATCCTTGGCCCTCTTCTCTTCATAGTATTCATTAATGATCTACCAAATGCTTTTGAGGATCCCATTGTGGTTGCCATCATGTACGCTGATGACACCACAATAGGAGTTAGCCTTGAGCGAAGTGAGGACCAGGTATTGATCCTGAACAACCTTTTGAGTGATGCCAAGGACTGGTTTACAGTAAATCAACTTGTGCTGAATGAATCCAAAACCAAAACACTAAATTTTGACGCGAAGCCTGCTCATATAAATGATGAATACATTCGTTTTTTGAGGTGTGGATATTGATATAGCACTTACATGGAACATGCACATCTGCCAGATCTCATCGAGATTGAGCTCTGCTATTTTTGCCATTAAGAAAACTCGTCTACTAGTCAATCAGTCGGCGGCTCTGACTGCATACTATGCTTTGTTCGAATCAGTCATTCGATACGGTTTAAGCATTTGGGGAAATGCAGCCCTATCTCATTTGAATAAAGTATTTATACTACAGAAGAAAGCTGTAAGGAATGTTGTAGGTGCACATTTCATAGAATCTTGTAAGCAAATATTTTACGAACTACGAATAAAAACCCTATGTTCTTTAATAATATATTTAAAACTAATAAATGTTAGACGGAATATAGCTAAGTATGTTACATTTTCAGATATTCATTCACATGACACCAGAAACAAACAACAACTGATATTACCACGTACTCGTTTGAAGAAATCTGAGGATATTGAAATTAGTCTCTTTAATATACTACCCCCTTGTGTAAAGGTTCTTTCCATGAAAGAATTCAAAAAATATATTGATGCTTTGTGTACTGATAATCCATTTTATTGCTTTGACGACTATTTCAAGTTCTTGAGCTAAATGATAATTCTTATCATAACAAATTTTCCAAGAAGATCTCTGATTTGCATGGGGTGGGGCGGATTGTTTCTTCGGCCCGGCGCAGGTACATAGCAACTTGTTTTCAATTGAAATTTTAATTTGTCTTAGCTGTAAGAGTTGTAAACTTATTCCTGTGTAATGACGTATCCTGTACATATGTGTACCTTTGGAAGAATAAATTGAATTGAATCGAATTGACTTTATGTGTGACATTGTATATCTCGTTCGAAAATAGAAAAAATAAATCGAAAAATCATCAAGATATTAATTGATACACATGGGTGGGATTTGCTGACTGAAACATTCAAGCAATCTCTAATTTCGTTGTCTCGAATGATGATTCATTATAAACAGTGTTATCTTTGCAAGAATATAATTTGATTTGATTACATATTTCTTCAATCAAAATATTTGATACACTTGAAATATGTTGCAGACATCATAACATTAATTTGAAAAAAAGGCTCAAAATGTTTTTTTTGAGTCAAATTTAATGATTGCACGAAGAGAAGGCGCTATGAGCGCATATTATCAAATACATTTTACGTTTGTCAATTATACGAACAGAACGAAGAAAGCTAGGTGTAGGCCTTTTTCAATATTTTCAGGCCTGAGTTAAGGAAGATCAATGGTTTCATATTACGACATGCAGGAGGCGTGCAAACAAGAGAAAGTTTGATTGTGGGATGTTTTTCGGGTTTGTTTGCCGTGGTCCACAGGTTTTACTCTTATAGTGGCAACACTGAGTGGTGTCGATTAATGAATGTTAACCTCTGTCAAAGGTGTTTCTATTTTGGGAAGATTATGTTTTGTGCAAGTAGAAAGAGGTAGCATGTTGAAATTAGATATTTGGAGGATCGTTTTGTTATTCGACTCGTCGAATGTATTTTTTGTATTGTCTTTTATCTAGTTGGTAACTGTTGAGGTTGTCAAAAGGTGCTTTATACGACCCACTTAAAATACCTATATTATATATATATATATTATATATTCTATATATACTATATATATTATATATAAAAGCATAATTTTATAGATTCTAATATCTGAGAGACTTAAAAGAAGAGGACATTTTGTGAAATAATATTTACGACGGATTAATTATGGATGAATAAGGTTTATTTCTTCCGTTGATCTACCCTGAAGCTGATGGGAATGAGAAGATTCGAGACTGGTCTGTAAGTGATTAGCCCGTCAAGTCGAACTAAATTACGACCGTTTTATTCGTCACACTGCCACCCATGATATACTTTCTGATATATTCTCACACATAAAATTCAATACTCTCATGGTATTTAATAGTGGAGTAGTTTTTTTCTGATGAGGATTCGTCTATCCTGACAATATAACGGGAAAATTACTCGTCAAATCTCTGTGCTAGAATTCAAAAGGCGGCTGCTGATATCAACGGAAAACTGGGTTGTACTCTTTGTTATGATACAGATTCTTGCATAAAAAAATTATAGAGATATGTAGGATAATCAATTCATGGATATTTTGTGCAAATATTCTGGAGTTCGTAAATACAAGTATGTTTCTTGTCCTGTGAATTTGTAATTCCTATCAAGCAATTTTCATCAACATTCAAACTAAGTACTAATCAAGGTATATGACCGAATTCATTTTTAATTTCCCATCAAACAATAATAGCCGAATAGGTAGGATAACACAAAAAAATTTCTGGAACATTTTGAATCTATCAGAGAGTCCTGAAATTTTGTTATTTTATACCTCCTTTGAGTTTTGATTCCATATCCTAGTAAGCGCGTATAAAAATTCATTATACTTCGGTTGGTCCCATCCGAATAGATCACCTTGTAGTAGTACCTCTATGACTGAAATGCGCAAGTTGAAAGAAAGAATGATTCACGATGCCCCTATCTCACGATTCCTCACTCGAATATCCGTCAATATACTTCTTGCGCTGAATGTGATAAGTTCGAAAGTGTAAATTAATTACAAATAAGTGAATTGAAGAAAATTTTCCATTATATGGGAAACAAAAGAACGATGCTCCGTGAAAACAACGTAGAAATTTGGCGAACACTACGGAAACTCGAGGAAAAACTCCATTACTACTCGTCCAGTAAGTAAAATTGTTTTTAATGTTTTTTGTCATGTTTTAGAGAAACCAACGAAATGAGTGGACATATAATTGGAAATAGATGAGACTGACAATGATTTCTGATCATTGATCATCGGCAGGGGCAATCTACCTTGTAGATCAACATACGGCTGAACTTTATTCATCATAGTAGGCCGTTTTCTGCCCTGCATACTTTTTGAGTTATGCCAGCCGAGTGTCTCGCGCCCAAAGACAATTTCTTTTTGGTTGGCGCAGGTCCGTCGTCAGATTTGACATCGGAATTTTCCGCCACCAACAGTGAATCTTTCCGTAGTGATAACACTGTTACTACTATACCGACTGAAGCAAAGTCTTACGGTAGTTATATCCAGGATGATTTCGCACTGCGGTGGGGTACCTATCTGACACAAGGACAAGAGAACGACAAGGAAGAACCTAAAGACACTCGAGGACAAACTCCGTTCTTACTCGTCGTAAGTAACTTTGTTTTTCATATTTTGTCACGTTTCAGAACGGAACCAAAGACGTGAGTGGACGTATAATTGGAAACGGCTGAGACTGACAATGATTTCTGATCATTGATCATCGGCAGGGGCAATCTACTTTGTAGATCATTCTACGGCTGACCTTCAATCATCATACGCCGTTTTTTTGTCCCGCACACTTCCTGAGTTGTGCTCGCCGAGTGTCTCGCGCACGAAAACAATTTCTTTTTTGTTGGCGCAGGTTCCAGGCCATTACACTACCTCATATCCACCCCAACTGAATCCGGTAGTTCAGACCTTTTTTCTCGGCATCTGAGTTGAGGTTTTCCACCGGACCCTCAAATTTCGTTGGGCAAAGGTTTCTCAGCCCTCAGAACAGCTGTGCCTGGTGAGTGATCGATATGCTGAAGCATTCAAGACTACTTTGTCTGACAAAGCCGGTGCTGATGAACCATTATGCAACGTTCCTCCCTCGATGTCGAACCACAGGAGATTTCTGCTTGCACTAGACCTGAAGGTACAACCTTTTCCTTCAAAACACCTCGAGGGCACTGCTCATCGAAGTCAATGGCAATCTTAGAAAAATCAACAGAGGGGGGACACCTCAAGCAGACAAAACAGAGGATGGTGAGAGCGGTTCACGACGTACAATAACAAATGGACGAGGTAACATATTTGAACCTATACGCTGGTCGCATTAAATATTTGACAGCACGTGGCAATCTATAACTAACAACTCCAACATTTTGGAATGGGTTCAGAGATATAAAATCCATTTTTATACTCTACCTTATGAAAAACTGGCACCTGAACCCCGACAATTCCACCCAGCCGGCTAAACCTCTATTGTGAGAGTTTAGCTATATATATTACTGGAATTTGACTACATTGAACCAGCCGTCAATGTCAAGAGCAATTTTTGGTTCAGCTATTTTCTCAGGTTTGAGTCTTACTGATAGCTATAGATTTTTTTTGAATCTGAAACATTTGCATGAATTCATCACAGCCCCTCACTTGGAGCTGTGAAAAATCTGATGTCTGAAAATTGTTTTGTCAGTGGATTCGACAGATGCCGATAAACATAAGAAGTATTTGCGATTCCAATCTAGACACAAAATTTTTGAATTCAAATTTTTTGTGTTTTGACTCATCTTTGCACCTTATATATTTAAACAAAATTCTCAGAAACGGTTATACATTTTTCGAGTTCGAAAATTTTTTGTATCTGTAGCTATTTAGACGACATCTTTTTCAATTAGTATTACCAAGATGGAGTGTTCAGGAAATATCCAACAAATTTGAGGTATCTTGGTAACCATTAGGATTCTATATTAATGAAAAATAAATTCATTCGACACTTGATTTCGGTTTGCCTTGTGGTTGAATATAGGTGGCCGTCTACAAAATTATTTGAGGAGCACCGATGTATAACCTTGCAGACGGATCGAGGAGATTTTGATAATGTAAATTTCCACACAGTGTCACAGTGACTTTTTATGTTGGGCAACTAGAAGGTGAAACAAGGCCTGAATTTTCCAGAATATTACATGCAACAACGAGAAAGCCAAAGGTTTCAGTGAAGCAGGCCAAACTTCACATCATTGTTCAAAACCTTCAGACAGTTCTCCTCAAACTGTCACATTTTGTCGCATAGAGACAACAAAACCGTCAACGCGCAGATCAACCGGATGTGTGGAATGACGCACCCAAACCTCAACGGACTGGCTGGTGATATTTGGAAGTGGTGTGAAGAATTGAGCATAATGATATTCAGGAACTTGAGTTTTCTGGTGGACAATATATATATATGTGTGTGTATATGTGTAGTATGTGTATATATGTGTATATATGTGTATATATATGTATATATATATATGTGTGTATATGTGTATATAAAATTATCAACTGGTGATGTTCGTCTCATAAATAAGTTCGAAATATGAGTTTATAGCAGATCAAATGCCATGATGTGTCGCCTTCGGAATGCAATATCGAGAATACGCCTTCCAAGAGCAGGCCAAAAATTTCGATAACCTGAAGTTGATCTGGTTACTAACTACTCCAACACATAGGGTAAAACATTTTTATCTTTACAGCTAAACCCCATAAGTTATGCAACTGATGTATTACATTAACTTGGTCTGACACAAACATTTGTGCTTTCCCAATCATCACCACTTCCACTTTCTTCCTAGAATATTGAAAATGATTGAAGGGGACAAAGTAACACGTTTTGTGTTTCTGTTATCGCAGTCCCAAACTTGGTTTCCACAAATTGATATCAATTTTGAATTCCATTAAATTGTATTTTGAACAACGATATATAATTTTTTTTCAGTTTCGTTTAAGCACCTACATCCACTGTGGTGCCATCTCACCCTGGGTGAACCGATTTTGTCTGGCATCTATTTTCCAGGAAAAAAACTGAGGGGTGAACCTTCAGCGATTCTGATGGCATCACTGATTGCAAATACGATGAAACCATACAATTTATTTTCGTCTCATTGGTGGATATTTGTGAAGGAGATGTGGATAAGGTAGATCGTCCCATGGGTGCAGCCAGGTAAAAATTTTAGTACCAGAAAATAACATAGATCAGCTTATAATCTGATATCTCATGCAGGTAACTATGATACAATGGAAATGTTTTAGAGGGTTATTTTCAAAATACGATCCACTTTTCTCCCGATATGAGAAAATCTGGGACCCTTACCAAGTGTTGACCAAATTAGAAAAATCGGAAAACCTCATTTCGAAAAATATATCACAAACTTCTTTACGAAGCAGAAAAATTCTAAGTCGTGTCCACAATTCAATATTCAAAAGATGTCAGGAAGGTGATTCAGTACATGTTTCGAACCTACATAGGTTCATCATCAGCTGAATTAACATTCAATTATGGAGATGAAAAAACTTATTGTTATGGTTGCTCTAAAGCTTGCTAAAGCGTACAAATATGATTCAAAATCAGAATGAGTGGCATTTTTATTGTATAATCAGTAAAAAAAAAAAAAAAAAAAGTGTCGCCCTTCAGAGGTCGAATCTTCCGCAGAAAATGTATGACGAGGCCTTTTGGCGTGTGAGTCCCAGCACGGAGGCTCGATGGGAAGTTGAACCCGAGTCTTCCCGCTTGAGGGGCAGACGTGCTTGTCTCTTCACTGCCGAGAACCAAATTATCCACAGGAGATCAAGAGAGCAACAACCACAAACATGTGTTTTTTCTCACCATTTTCCACGGTGAAACGTGAATTGTGTATGACATCCACGATTATCGATTAAAAAACCGCACACATTCAATTAGGTTTTTTTCTCATTTTTACTTATAAAAATCCTCATCACCCAGCTTCACCTCAGCTCTTCAGCCGTTTGCTGGAAATGAGTCTGCAATTTGGTGGTGTTGATACTGATCAATTCAAAGGCCACAGCACAAGACATGCTGCCACTTCTGCGGCCAACCAAATCGATTTCAGCACGGACACCATACGATCAAATGTAGGCTGGTCCGAAAAATACAATACTTTTGGTAAATTCTACATAGACCAGTAATTACAAATGGTACATTTGCGGATTACCTCCGCAATTTCATTAAACGAGTGTACGTTTTCTGGTTAATTGAGTTTTGCAACATCAAATTGTATTAGCATTCAAATACTGTCTGTATCAAATTCTTAGTTTATAGTGGTGAATTATAGGAAGAATAAACAGTTCATTTAGACTACTTCATTAGTATGAGATCAATCTGAATAAAATTTTGATCGCCTTTTAATAATTCTTTAAACATCTACAAGGTGATCTATTCGGATGGGACCAACCGAAGTATAATTGAGGATTAAACGACTTACCTGAAGGAAGTTCAATCCAAATTATACGAGGTTGGTCACATCCGAATAGAGAGACACCCACCCATCTCAAAGAAGAAAAAAAAATCCTATATATTATTTTTTCTGTCATCCCGACCCAAAAAGGCGATATCATCGCAAGGTATATTGACGGATATTCGAGTGAGGAATCGTGAGATAGGGGCATCGTGAATCATTCTTTCTTTCAACTTGCGCATTTCAGTCATAGAGGTACTACTACAAGGTGATCTATTCGGATGTGACCAACCTCGTATAATTTGGATTGAACTTCCTTCAGGTAAGTCGTTTAATCCTCAATTATACCTCACGTTCACTAGAGTGTTTATTCAGCTGCAATATGACTAACCTAACCCAACAATGATATTCTTGAATTATGTTAATGTAAGAAGTGCTGACACTGATTTGATGTGGTTTTCTGTTTGACTAGCTTTCATCAACAAATAAATTGGTACTCCAGTCTATGACGGTAAAAAAAGTGTAAACTGTGTATTTATCCCATACAGCACCGATTCGTATGAAAATCTGGATATAGGTTCTACTTACCCTCTATTTCAAAATCTACCCTGGGCCGAGGGTTGCTTTTTTGGAGGAGGGGTAAAAACCACCCTTATTCAAAAAAAAAATTAAAATTTCATATTGAAGCATGTAATGAAATGAAATCATATTTATATCAGTAAAATCAATCAATTGATAATTTTTAACATAATTTATGTTTCAGTAATCAGTGTCAGCCCTTAACACCCCCCCCCTTATGACAGAATATCATCAGAAAATAATTAACATGTTATTTGACAGTTATACAACTTATCCAGTATCTATTTGCATTCAATTTGAGATTCAGCTTCTATCTACCATCTACTTCAAAGTTGAGGTTGTGCCTGGGGTTGATTTTCATTCATCAGAGGTGAAAACTGCCCCTATTCAAAAAAATTACAAAATACTAGTTTTGAGCGTGCAGTCATCTGTAAATACATTGAATTAACCCTGATAGACAATTTCTGATCTATTGAACAGTTTCGAAATATATATACACAAAGTTCCACTAGGCCTAAAATATAGTTACTATGTGTATTCTTCAATATACTAATGTACATACTCTAATTTCTACAAAAATGTTTTTGGTTTTTTTCCCATAACTCGCTTATTCTTCAAGCAATCGAATCCACCAAAGAAGTATTTCGTAGCTTTTTTCAAGAGCTATAAGCTCATTAACATGATTTTTTATTTCAGATTATATTTTTGAAAAGGTTCATGCTGAAAATATATTCAACTGGCCATATCTTACTCTATTTTCATCCTGCAGGAAAAAATGAAACACCAAAATTTTCAGAGAAGAATAACCTTCAATTTTATACTCCAGAAAATTTTGCATATGATCAATACTTTTCGAGTTATTTCGAAGAAGTGGTGATTTTCCGCTGAATTACGTACATGATTTTTTCTCTTCAATCTCAATTTTTTCCAAAACTACTTACTTTCAATTGATGAAAAACTCAGAACTCATTATGAGAACATGAATGAAGTGAATTATAGGGTAACGACGATTTTTTCAAAGGAGGGGGGAAAGAGGATGAGTTATTCACAATTTTTTTTTCAACGAAAAAATAGGATTCAACATTATTTCCTTCATACCTCGGTCAGTTTCGATGCTAGAAACTTTTATTAATAACAAAAATGAAGGATTTTTGAAGGACTTCAAAAAAGGTTCAATGGGTTTCTCCCGAAAAATGCATTGGTTTTTGGTTATTGTACGTAGAAACTTTCCATTTTGGCGTTTGAAAATATCAATCAACTTTCAACAAGCAATTATTCAGTTTGTAGTGGGTTGCATACATCACAAATAAACGATCGCCTTTGTTTTTTCAAAAGCTATTTTTGCTCACCGCAGGTTTTTCGATTAGATGCATATTTTTCCAGTTATTCGCGAAAAAAGATCTGAAAACGCGTTTTTTTTGCCTGAAAACCGACAATTTCACTCGCGAATAAGTCGAAAAGTATTGCTTTTCAGAAAAAACTTTATTGAACAAAAAGTCCTTCGAAGTAGTCAATCTATTGATTTCCGCACTTATTTCCAATAAAAAAATTTTCACCTCCAAGAAGGGGTGGCATCCACCCCCAAGGAGAAAGCAACCCTCGGCACAGAGTAGATTTTGAGAAAGAGGGTATGCAGATCCTGAATTCAAATTTTCATGCGAAGCGGTGCTGTATAGAATAAATACACGGGAAAATGGTCATAGACTGGACTATGGGTTACTCACCTATTCGTTACTTGACGAATTCTACAAACCTATATAATTATACATGGAATACGTATCAGATTAGAATTCTGCCTTTCTTGCATTCGAATATATTCCGATATAAATTCTTACCTTTTTCAGACTGTGGTAGATTGATAACCAAAGGAAACTACGAAGAAATAAGGGAATCAACCACAAAATACAAAATAATGACTTTGAAACAATACTTATACTCCCCTCACAATTCGGTTCGACTATTGATGAATCAATTACGATTTCATCGGTCAAACAGCATTGGTTGATCAATAGTCGAACCGAATTGAGAGAGGAGAATTTTTAAATACCAGTTACTCAAACGCAGTTTTTTTCGCAGTGGTTTTCCTGGTCTATCCGTTAGGGGGTAGATGTGTTCCAGGCAGAAGTAGCGGCCATCGAACACTTTATAGGGAAAATAAACAGGCAGAAGGTCGTAAATAAAACCATTGCCATTTTCTCCGACAGCCAGGCTGCAATTAAGGCGCTCAGCTCAGTTCAAACCTACTCAATATTGGTGGAAAGCTGTCTGAGCGCACTCAAGGAGCTAAGTACCCAAAATAGGGTTACTCTAGCATGGGTACCCGGACATGAGGGTCACAAGGGCCGATGCTCTAGCCCGTGAAGGCGCATCTAAGGCTATGATCGGCCCAGAACCCTTCTGCGGGGTAGCGAAAGCAAGTATAAAGACATCCATAAATTCATGGATGCAAAACGAATCGAAAGATTGGTGGAATGAGCTCCGTGGAATGAGACAGGTGAAAGAGTTTATAAAGGAACCAGCGTCCAGATTCACGGAAGACCTGTTGAACCACAACTGTAAGGTTGTAAGGGTAGTGCTGGGTCTACTAACGGGGCATAGCCGGCTCAGAAAACATATGAGCAATATTGGTCTGACAGAAGAAACCCAATGCAGGTTCTGTCAAGAAGAGGAAGAAACCGCACTGCATGTGCTCTGTGAATGTGAAGCAATAGCAAGGCTGAGAACGCAAGATGCGGGGAGGAGAAACCAGAGGCTGCTAGCTATATGAAGGAGTCAGTGTCGAGGCTATGGAGTCTCATCAAAGAGATCAAGCTAGACAACGAGCTCTAACAGCCAAGGACCATCACAATAGATCTGAAAAGGTCGCAGTGGACCATGGACCAACTCCCCGATAATCTAATCTAAGGGGGTAGATTAGCCAAATTATTGTATTGATGGAGATATATATGTATTCAAGTTCTTGATAAACACCCCAGCATGAGAGTCGAAACGTCGAACTCACACGGATTAGAACCCGAAAGGACTATTTTCAATATTCCAGTTTCCGTAAAAACATTCATCTTTAGTACCACACCTTGACGGGACGGAAGAAAAGCGGAGAGGAAGCTGATCAGCCAATGCTGTTTGACCGATTAAATCTTGATTGATTTATTAATAGTCCGACCGGATTGTGAGAGGAGTATGTTTGAATACCAGTGATTCATATGCAGGGTTTACTGTCGAAGTTGATAATATGGTTTTCCTGGTCTATTCGTAAGGGGTAGATCAGCTAATTTACTGTATTGATGGAGATATATATTTAAGTTCTTGATAAAGACTCCAGCATAAAAGTCGAAACGTCGAACAGTTCAACAACTCGCACTCGGATTGTTACCCAAAAGGACGATTTTCAATATTCCAGCGTCCATGAAAACATTCATCCTTAATACTCATAAATTTACCTTTATATAGAACTCCATCGGAATACTAAATTTTAGTAATTATAACAGTGGGAGATATCTACTTGAAATAAAGACTCTCTACAACAGAATATAGTCCTAAATTAATAGGAATCGAGGTGAATAATAAATTGCCTGAGAACATTGAAAATCTCTAAGGGAATTCAGGAGATCGGTGAAACAGGTGTTGATAAATAAAGCCTTATTCGACTGACGAATTCTCCTCTGCAAGTTTAAATTCAGATTAGAACGGATATGTTTTGTGATGGTTTATTCTTGAGATGTTTCAGATGGTCCAATTCGTTTTGTAATCAACTATTCTATCTAACTATTCCATCTGACTTACACAGGGTTCATCACAGAAGCCAGTTCTACATTTATTCATATTTAATAGTTTGAAGTTTACAATGCTTTTGGAAGTCAATTCTGAATGTTTCATATACAATTTTTTCACAGTGACCTATAAAAATATTGACAGATATTTCATTCGATTTCACTGTCTTGTTCTATGTCATATTCTGTATGATTTTTTGAACCAATAAACACTCGAATTTAAACTATAACATCTGAAATGATAGGAACACGAAAGAAGTTCATTAATACAGAAGATAACTAGATCACTATTCTTCCAGTTCAGTCTGGGGTAATAAAGCAGTGATGGGTCCTCCATGAGGTGGAATTTTGTTTTTCTCGTATAAATGAATATTTACGCTCTTATCTTGAGTGAGGAATCAGCCTCGATCACCTTTCTTTTCAGAATAAGCTTGCTCAAAAATATCCTTTCATATAATTTGGTTTTTGTTGTGAAACTGAGAATTTTTGATGACGCATGAATTACTTTAACACCAAATTGATATCACTAGCAATTGATGCGCATTTCGGTAACAACGTTGTTTGTTTTCGTATCTTCAATCTTAAATAGTGGAAGCTATCCTCATTCGTCTCACCCATCGGACTTTTTTCATTCAACAAGGACCCGTACTTTGATTCCAGCTAATTTCTTGATATCAGATTGAATGGGCCTTATTATCGCCACTCATATTATCACTTCATTACATAAATTGAGTGAAATCAATCGAAGATCTACATGATAGGAGCCATTAATGCATTCGAAAGACTAGAAATAGCAATATGGAGTTTTAATATGAATAGTGATAGAGGACCTATTCCATTCCGCCGCTATTCAGTTTGAAGAATTTAGAAGGATGAAGACAAAAACTTTGATAGTACCAATATATATGTTCTCTTCTTCTCCAACATATTTTCAAAGACACGATTTCAGAAAATGGAGAATTTTATAGGAAAAAATTGAAACCAAGAACAAAAACACAAAATTCCACCCTTTCAGCAACTGAAATGGCAAACTATTCATTTAGAGAGGTCAGAGGATTCGGAGTTTTAGAACACAATAATGTTAGGTTCAAAAATGGCAGGACCCCACATTTCTGTCGACGACCCTTGGAGGGAATTGTACTGTCTTCTTCATGCTAGTAGTCAAAAGAAGACTGCTGATATCAACGACTATTACTTTCTGCCATGTAGAATCTTTCATTAAAAATAGTTGAGATCTGTGGAAAAATCAGTTCGAAAATGTTTTGTGCACATTAGCTGGAAACTTTCTCTCTGAATACGAATACATTTCTTGTTCTGTGAATTTGTAATTCATATCGAGCAGTTCTCGTTAACATAGAAACTAAGTGTTAGTCGAGGTATATTTGTAATTTTCCATTAATCAAAAGTAATCGTGTGGGTGGGAGAAGACTGAAATTACATTACATTGTTTCAATACGGTTGATGGTTTTTATAATAGAGATGTTGAAAAAAAAATTCGAGAGAATTTTGGAATTATAAATTCTAAAAAAGTGAAATTGAAACAATAAAATTGTATCAAGAGAGTTGAAATGCACGAATAATCAAATAATCCAAATATACATTCTAATCCCACGAATGGAATTCAAATTGCCAAAAAAACTAATAAAATGCACTGATATGTCAGCATAAAAGTTACAAAGGTCCACAACAAGAAAACCAAGAAAATTGAGAAAATAAGAAGAATTGGGCAATATTAAAGATTCTATTGAAATGCAGGGAATGTCAAAATCAAAATCAGTGAAACCAAACAAATTATAGAGGAACCAAAGTCCAAGTTGACTGTAATCACGATATTGCAGATGTGAATGACTGCTGTGTTTGGTCGACTTTCTCCGCATATCTAAGGTGAAGCAAAGTTCATCGTGGCTATGATCTGGTCGGTTGACCGGACTTGGGAGACTTTCCCTCCACTTATTCTCACCCGTGCTTCAAATACACTCCAGAAGTGAGACTTTGTTAATGGTTAGCTCGAGAAAGTTTCGACTTTCTGAAGGTTGACGTTTTTATGGGGAAGTTAGATGGTTAAGGAAAAACTCCATTTCTTCATTTTAGTTTCTGAAGTATTTTATTCGGTTGGCATTGAAAATACTACTTTATAAGCGATTACATGAAAAATTTGTGCAAAATCGTTAGGGAATTTCTAATTTTGGAAATACAGCCAAACGATTTCATTTCTCAAAAAACTACGAGAACCATTTCAGCAATGAAAAGGGTTACTTTGAGTGGTTTTCACTACATTATATTCCAATCCAAGAATCAGCGCATAGAAAAAATTATCAGAGCGTGATCGCCCCGTGGATTTCTGGAATATGCCATGGTATTGGTAAAACCATAAATTTGCAATAATATTTTGTCCTCATTTCGGGTTTGAATAAAAGTAGTTTGTTCATCAAGAGTGGATATGGTGGCCATATCGTATGAGAACGAAGTTTGAGCACGATGCCGTAGCTATCGGAAATGAGATATTTTTGATGAAAATTGGTATTCCTCAGAAATAAGAGAACTTATCATTTTTGAACGTCTTTTTTGTGTGAAAGTGGTGAAGGCAAAGGCAAAGTGAATGAGTTTCTGGTAGTGGAAGACAGGTCAGACGAAGCTTCCACGAAGCCATTAAATTCTGAAAAATCAAAAAAATATATACGAGTTTTCGTCCAATCGACACTGAAATTAAATACTTTCAGTATTGACTCAAATTGAGCAATATCCAAGCTCAGAACTCATCGAGTTGACTTTCTTCTATTGAAATGAATTCACTTGAAAAAAGTCATTTTCACCACTAAGATACGTATAATATTATGGAATTCCCCATATAAAATTCTGAGTAGACAATGAAGTTTATCTGAAGAAAATATGCACATGTTTACAGTAACTATTTGGCAAATTGTTGATTCACTATATATTTGAAAACGTATAGTTTGAGCAGATATTTTTTGCTTCAATACTCAGTTGTGTGCTGTGCATGAAAGTTGATCACATCCGAAAAACCATCAAATTTTATTGCCGTGGACGACGGACACATACAGCTTATCCATTTCTGGTTGGCACGGTAACTCCGCCTCTCCAGTTGCGCACTGATACGTTTTTGTAGGTACAGATCGTGACAAAAGTAGAAATAAGTTTGGCCCGACAGAACTGGCTGAACAAACGGCGACGGGGCCCAATATGATAGATACATTATGAAATTGACGAAGTGGCACAGGATTGAATTTACGCATTATTTGTGTTGAATTCATAAGATCAACTCGTGGATTGTCAGATAGATTCAATGAATGATAAATAATTATGAGAATAATTATAAATAATGTTTCCCTCTTGAATCGTGTTACGTTATGCTGAACATATCAAATGAATAATAGGAAAATATGAGTTATTTCTATATTCTGACATTGAAATTCGCATTCAAACATATACTATTTGAAAGAAAGTCGTCGTAAAATGAGTGATAACAAAGTCGCCGTAATGCATCATCTTTAATATTACGGCATTGTCTCATTTGAATCGGAGATTTTCGTTTCGTTTTGTTCGTTGTGTTGTGAGTCCTGTCTGAAAATCATTTTAGATTATTTGAAGGTGGCTGAGATTGAAAAAATGAATCGTGATGATATTGGTTGTCATAACCTATAGTTCTAATAATTGATTATAAAACTATTTCCTAATTTCGCTATGGCATTTATGTCGAGAATAAAGGGGAAATTGCTACGCGGACAAAGTCGTGAAATTGTAGACAATCTTTTGAATTTCATGTGTGTAGAAGCTGAAGCAAACCAATCTATAACAGCTCAAGCACTCAAAAACTATTATGAAAGAGTTTCTCTTGCTAGTGGAGTGAGTAAACGCACTGTCTACAGGATATCAAAGGAAATGGAGAAGGTACAGAATGGTCAGAGCCCTGCATTTTCGACACCAAAAAAAAAGTCAGTGTCACATCCTAAGACTACCTCAGATGATTTTGAAGAAGCACTTCTTAGAAGAATCATAAATTTCAGAATGACAGAGAAAAAAGTTCCTTCGTTGCGTCGAATACATCATAAATTCTAAAACGAATAGAATTATAGAGGTGGATATGAAAGCTTGAGGAAAGTTATAAGTAGAGTGACGATGGATTTTTGAACCGAAACACTTGGCTGTTTCCCATTGTGCATTGCAATGTTTTCTCTTCCAAGGAAACAAAAGTATTTTTGTCCTCAATTTTAATGGTTTTTATCCGTGACGTCTGCTACTCGTCTGTTTCAGACGATCAGGCTTGAGTAGTATGTACCCGATGGGTTCTCAGTTTTGATTCTGGCTGTTGACATATTACAGATATAAAAAGTTCGTAACAAAACGGTTTCCTCTCGTTAACCACGTTGCTGGTCTGAGTCAGTCGAACGGGTTCCAGTAGAACGCACATTAACGGAGTCCATTATTCCATTGCTCGACTGTTTTAAAATTATGGGCTTGAGAACGCAAACACACGATATGAGATATGCAATACATTCATTATGCAGAAAATGTAGAATGCGGATTTTCCATACGTTTGATTTCAATTTCAAACTGGAAATACAATGAGCAATCTGAAAATATTTTTTGACCATGTAAACTCGGCATTATAAAATGGTGTACGAATTGTTTGTCAAAACCAAAAATTGAAGTATATAAATATATCTCTGTATACATGGTCAACATAAGTAACACTATAGAAAAAAACAGACTTATATGTTCATGTTGATACTCACCTAGTATAATTCTAGTACCCACTAATCCACTTGCAAAAAAACAAGTTTTGTATTGAATTCAACTCTTCCTTTCTCTTATAGCTAATCCATGAAGAAATATTTATGCCTTAACTATTTCTTCATAACTTACATAACACTTACTTGAAATTTATTTCGACCTACCCAGTAATGAAAATGAAAAAAGTTTTTGTCTCCGATTATACTTTCAGCCGTCAAGTGCTCTCTGCCGCGCATGATCGCGCATATACGTCATTAATTCCGTGCCAACATGAAATGGACAAGCTGTACGAAACATTTGTTGGATCGTCGTTAAACTATTCTCGAAATAGTTCACATAATCTTACGAAACTATGTATGTTCGCAGTCATAAATTACGTGTTGGTCACCTAAATCGAAGAATTTTATGATTCACTCCCAATTTCATGAAGGACAAGTACTCGTAATTCATTCTTGCCGTTCCACCCACTGTTGATTCTACATAAAATAGCTCAAAACTGAGTGATTCAATATAGCTTCATACCTAACATAGCTATTCATGTAAACAGTAAGAAAATATTTTATTTTGTATAACTCGATTACTTTGGAACAAGCGAAGCGCGATCCTACATAATAGCGAAATATACAAAATTAAATTTCCGTTTTTCAGAAATTAATATTCTTCACATCAAGATAATTTGAAGAAACGAACATATAGAATTACCATGTCAAATAATAAATGAAGAAGATAAAAAAATATATATATAAATTTCCATATCAATAGTAAGATCACAAAATATCTTTGAAAACATTTCTCTTCGAAGTTTTGGATATCTTACCTATAATAATCTGAAAAAATATTGATGATGGAAAGATAAAAACGTAGTATTTACATTGGAATATATGGTGGGAAAAGGGTAGTTCTGAACAAGCTTTTTCAAATTAGTTTCATTGAGAAGAATTTTTTAGGGAAAAATTGTCTCAAAAATGTTTTTCTTGAAACTTCATTGTAGTCATATTATGATTAAAAGGTATATTTTCATTCAGTTATTCTTCAAAGCCATAATTCATCACATAGAAATCAAATCATCAGGCAGGGTAATTCAAACTAACAAAACGCGTTTCCATTGGTGGAAACGAAATGTGACATCAGACGACACAACAGTGGATTCATAGGCACGACATTCATACTGTGTGAGTGATACAATATTCGAAACTATTTCTGTGACGATTTCTATTGAATCTAGATTGGATACATTTATGATGGCAGTATATTTTGCATCAAATCTAGATTTTACGTACGCAGAGATCAAACGAGTGAAGGCTGCGGGGTAAACATTTCGCTATATAATATATTTGAGTCCATAACATACATAGGTTTTCATAAATGCCTACAGCAGGGATGTATAAATTGAATCTATATTCCGATTGGTTTGTAAACTAGGCGAGTTAGTTCAAAACCAAATTTTCCGCTGCTAAATAGCTTATGCTAAACTTACTCCGACTAATTTACATTGAGCTTTGTATGAATATAGCGCACTTTAGTTAAAATGATCTTCGTATCAATATAAATACGATTTTGGAGATACAATATGCCTTCAGATCAACTTACACCATTGTTTTTGTACTCTCGCTTCGCTTGAAATAAGGAAAAACACTTGATTGGGTTCAGTTATAAGGTGCATTAGCACTTCCATACCATACAATACTTAGTAAGAACTTGTTTCAGCTTCTTCAATGATTTGTATAGAAACTGAAACGGAAACGCTTTCAGAAAACAAACATCGGACGCGTCAACTTGACATCATCTGAAGGGCTAACTGGTCGCGTTTGAACGGCTCAAATTTATTGAATGTTTTGAATTTCATTTTGAAATTCAGTAAGTTATTTC
Organism: Zygogramma bicolorata; assembly: GCA_032362365.1. Classification (NCBI taxonomy): domain Eukaryota; kingdom Metazoa; phylum Arthropoda; class Insecta; order Coleoptera; family Chrysomelidae; genus Zygogramma; species Zygogramma bicolorata. Next base: position 4,580,761 of record JAVJAQ010003800.1, on the reverse strand, counting down.
CAAGCCTATTCACATTTTTATCTACTTCATGGTGATGTAAATGGTTAGTTTATGCCGTAACAAAAAATCATGCATAATATTTCCTATTGACGATTTCGAAAATTTTGTTGTTATTTGACACCAGCATATTCCAGTTGATGATTCATTCAGATCCTCAGTCTTAGTGTGTTAAATCTTTCCATTAAAAAACAAAGAATACATGATGAATTTGAAAAGCCTATATTTTCTTGTATAATGATGATCTACATTATATCATACTTATACGAATAAAATCAGTCCCCTGATTTGAGTTGGCCAATATTCGATGAAAATCCATATTGATCAAAAACTAAAATACAGTCTCTACACTTTTCACACAATAGCTTCCTCAAGTAGGATTTAATCCTGCTATTGTAAAGCATGGACTCATTTTCAGTGAGGATTTTGCATAGTATATAACAACTTAAAATGGTCGAATAAATTATATATATAACACACTCTAGCCATGTGTCACTGAGGAGGCCTATGGCCGGTCGAAACAGCTGTTTTGATTTGTTAATGCAATAATTTCGAACATGGAAATTCTGATTTCTCTAAAGGGTTGCAGCTTTCTGTATATTGACCTAAGCCGATTCTCGATCGTGGCGGTTTTTGTTCTGCGGCTTTGCCGTACTATGGTCTGGTAAGAGGTCTCCTCTGCTTTGTACAGTAGGAGTTCGAGTCTTTGGTCGTCTTCCAGCAGATATCGTTACGCCTCAAGGTACAGACCATCTGCACCAGTTTCATATACATTTCATACCAGTAGAGGAAAAACATTCTCTTTGCATTTTGATACTTTCATTTTCAGTTCGACTATGTCTACCAAATTTCAGTACTTCCATTGTTTTGAACAACAAGATAGACACACCATCTATTTTATGGTGTGAACACATTGTTACTTGAACGAATAGTTGTATTGTTTGCGGTATTTCATCTCGACGTACTTGGGAAATTCCTTTCAGTTATATCCTCGGGAAAATGAGACGCGTGTTATACAACTTAGAATTATTATCAAATGAGTGTTTATGGAATTTTTTATGACCAAGAAATCATTTGTTTCTCTACTGAATTATTTACTGCCATTGAATATATTTTTTAATGTGTTTTTCATATTGCAATTCGTTCGGCCTTCATTTTCCTGATCATGTATGACAAGAACGTGAATGATTTGCAAGATTATCATTTTTTCATTCCAATTCAAATGATTCAGCCACCTTGGCAACGTGACATCTATCGTTTCGAATAGATATATCATGAAGGTTATAGTAGAACACTTTGCATCACATTATTTTTGAATTAATTTAACACAAAAGTTGTAATTGGTTTCTCCCTTTGGTTCTGTTGCTTGGAGTTTCAGAAAGGACACCATTGTCAATGATATTCAGACCAATCTTTTATACGTCCTTGTTATGTGGAAGCAAAGTAATGCCATCGGCAAACCAAATGAGCTTCGCTGATATTGAAAGATTGGAAAAATCATGAATTTACAGTGAAATCAAAATTGGACTACAATGTTTTTGATATTGAAAGTTGCCATTCGCACTCAATATTCATTAAGCAAGATACCATTGAAAGTTCTCGAAGTATCTGAAAAATAGAATAAAAACAGCGACACCAACAACTGCGTTTACCGTATACCATGCGAGTAGGTCAAATTCTATATAGGAGAAACCAGAAGATCATTGGATACACAGGAAGGAGCACTGGTTCGAAGGGAAATTCGAGTAAGCTGCCTACATTGTCATTGTCATGGTTAAATTCGAGTGCTAAAAAGGGACCGTGGTAGACAAACTGAACTTCAATCGGGCGGATTTGTGTTCAAATATAAATGAGGAACAATCACGTTCTGGGATGATATAATGAAAGGAAGGTAATATCACTTGTTTTCCATACTGCAGTATTCAACAGGTCAAAGATATACAGGAATGTTGCTGGAACCTGTTGTTAGCTTTTGTAGATCTGCGGTTATGAAAAATTTGGTTTTTACACACGGTAATAACACTCGGCACAATATTCTTTGTGTCATCTGGGCTGAAGGCCTTGGTGAGAATTATGTTTCTCTCGAAAATTCCCATATATAGTGGAAAGATGGAAAATACTCATGATTGTTGTATTCAACCAGTGCACCAGCCTCTTTCGTTTTGCTGGCGACTCAAATACAGCGGCAGCAAAGCGGAAAAAGACACGTTCACAAGTATCGAGCAGCTACATATCCAGGCAGGAACTTCCTACACTTCTCTCTCAAATTCCTGGTTTTTATGACACTCTGTCCTGAAAAATTCAATATTTACGTTAAAAAATCAATCAATCATAACAGTAATTTTTACTTTAGGTTTACAAAATATTGTCTATCATCGATAGAGCTTATCGAATATAATGTATACTGACATTGAAATTATATGATTTGTATCTGGCATCAACCACTAAATAAAATATAAGTTGATATAATTGAAGTTGGCGTCGGCAGCCAGCACCAGCAGAATTCATTTTTCTGTATAGTTTACCTAGAATTTCAGATTTTTGCCAAAACACATTATAAACGAATTCTAATCAGGAGTTGGTTCATTTTCATCTAGTTACATCGATATGAAGATAGTAGTGATCTCCTCAGAAGTGTGTTTCAATACGAAGGAATCTGAAAAATGAATCTGATTATATGTTGACTATAATATATTCCAAATATTGCTCGGGATTTCATTTTTCCATTCTCTACAAAATTTAAATATATTCATATTTGTTTATAAACATAAAAACTGAAATAACAGACGATTGAATCACATCTGGTAGTACTGACAACATTTCCATTCCTCTCTTCAGTTGGAAACTATTTGTTCAGTTTCTCGAAATGTTTTTACCAGTTTGGAACTGAGAAATACGTGTTAGTGCGTAATTATCAGTTATAAGAATTTTTGTTGAATTGGGGGTCCAGAAAATTATCCTAATAAAACACAAAATGTGGATGAAAATTATATGGTTTCAATGACAGAAATGATTGTATCCAAAACTATCCACATAATGGGACGAATATTTTTGCACGATCTAGCTTTCTTATATGTTGTTGAAACTTATTTACTTGTTGTACTGGTCGCTAGGTCAAAGACGTTGGTGAATAATTTACTTACCGACGCCTAAATTACTCATCAACGTCAATATGATATAATATTTAATTAGGTTAGGTTTGTCAATTGTGAGGATTATATCCCTAACTGGGCGGATACAGCCCTGCACGGATCTGCTTGGGTCTTGGGCGCGCATGACACGCCAACGTCGAACCAAGCAGTACTGAGCAGTTGAAAGTAAGACGGCTTGGAAGTTAGAGATTGAATTGTATTAATTAGGCTTTCGACTAATAAACCAGTGTACATTTGTGTGTAGTTGTGTGACTATAAGTAAACCCCTACGTCCACCTAACATTTGTCAGAAGTGTGGAAAAATCAATTCACAAGTTTAGAGTCAGTGTTTTTGTGCTTGAACAAAATGGAACGCGACATTGCTAGGAGAGAGACGACACCTCCTCGGACACCTACAGAGACCTCGACTGAAATGCACGTATGTAAGACACCTCCCCTCACACTGGAGCAACAGGTTAGATTATTGCAAAAAGAGTTGGCCTCTATGAAAGGAAAATTGGAGGTAAGTGAACAATCATTTTCATGGGAAAATATTCCGAAGTTCAACCCATCGAACAAAGAAATTACAGTCAATAAGTGGATCAGGCTGATAGAGGAAAGAGCATATTTTTGTCGGTGGGACGATGTTTCAACAACACAATTCGCGATAAATAAATTGGAGGGGACAGCACGTAGTTGGTTTCTCAATACTGAACATATGTGTTCGAACTGGAACAATCTGAAATTTTCATTACGCAATACTTTCGATATCGATCCAAATATCGCAATCGGCGATCTTTTTAAAGATGCTGAAAACCACGGATCTTCTTGTTTGTGATATTTCATACGTTGAATATTTCACAAATAAAATGAATAAGATTGAAAAGTTGACGTGGAATATTTCAGAAGTAGATAAAATAAATATCGTTATATGTGGAATCGAGGATAACATTCTCAGACAAAACGCTCTCGCGAATAATTTTAAAAACCTGAGTGAATTATTGACATTTTTCAGAAGTCATGACCAGTCGAAATCGAGAATGGAAAAACCGGCAGTCAGTATGAGGTGTTTTCGTTGTAATGCATGGGGTCACAAAAAGGTGAACTGTCCTCTAGGTCGTGAAAAAAAGCATGATCCAATTACTCATCGCCCCTTATCATTCATTAACAAATACTGCAACTTTTGTTTTGTGTGCAGAAGAAAATTGAATACGGATGTAAAATCTGTAAATACAATCGGTACCCATTTTCGAAATCTTTATTTCAAAGATGTGTTTATCAAAGATATAAAATTCACCGGATTTATCGATACGGGAAGTGAATGTACAATCATAAAACAGAGTGTTGCAAAAAGACTTAACTTTGAAAAAACACCAGAAGTACATTTCATTAAATCTTTTTCACTCGATTTAATATCAGTTTGGAAAATACCGAAATGTGACATAGAAATTGACGGAGTTTCAGCGAGTGTTGAAGTGATGGTGGTGCCAGATTGCTACTGCATTTCTGATGTTTTGATTGGTCATTCATTCACTAGCCAAGCACATGTTATGTTCGTCAAAAATGGCACTGACATAAAATTTTTCCATGCAGACGATATATCTCTCACTGATTACTTGAAATACGTGCAGCCCATCACGAAAGATATGATCGAATGCACGGGTGATTCATCTGACTTGGTGGATTTACTGAATAAATTTAGAACGTGCATTGCTCTGAATCTTTCAGAAATAGGAAAAACAAATTGTGTCGAGATGAAAATCAAATTGCAGTCCACAAAACCAATAAGTTATAATCCCTATAGACTTTCGGAAAATCAAAAAAAAAAATTAAAAACAATTATCGAAGAACTACTACAAAATGATATTATTCGTGAATCTACATCGCCATATGCAAGCCCGATTGTGTTGGTGCCTAAACCAAATAATGAATATAGGTTATCTATAGACTATAGGAAACTCAATGCAATAACAGTAAAAGAAAAATTTCCTATTCCGCTCATTGAGGATCAAATTGATAAATTGAGAAATTTCAAAGTATGTATCACTGTTAAATATTCGAAGTTCACCTACCCGGTGACTGAATACGTCGTATGTAGGACGAAATATACGGATCGGAAACGTAAAAGTACTTAACAAACTCAAAATATATTCAAAAAGAAAGTTCAATACAATTGACTCATCAATCATATATCAATGACAGTAACTTGACAGACTTGTTAGAAGAATACAATGCGTACAAAATAAGTATAACACATTCTGAAAATTAACTATCTGCGACATACTCCCACCTTGAGTTGTAGAACCTTGTTCAACAACTCAAATTGCTACGGAGAAAATCTTTGAACAGGTTTCACTTTTCTACCATATCTAGTAGTTATCGTAAGTGGTTCAGGATTTTCGGAACACTCGTTGTCTTTTTCTTGTGTCTTTTCAGTTCCTTCACTTTCGGTCTCTCTTGTAGAAACTGCTTTGTCTGATATCTGAGTTAAGTCCAAATCATCAGCACAATTCATCTCTAAGGGATATACTCGTTGTAGAGGCCTGAGTACTATTCCCTTCGTTGTCTTCAGTTTTACCAGACGTGTTTTATTATCCTTTCCTGGTATCAGCTCTTGAACATACGCCAAAGGCCATTCCATCCTTTTCGTATTGTCGGTTCCTATCAAGACGATTTCACCAATTTTAATTTCTCTCTGTTTTTGTTTTTTCGATGACAATTTCAGTTGACCTAGATATTCATTTCTAAATCTCTTACGAAGATCATCTTTCAGCTTCATCCTGTATCTCATATGTTTTCTCAGATCTGAACTTTCCACAGCGTCCAAATCGGGAACTCCGCACTCTGAAATTTCCTTGAGAAACATGGCAGGAGTCAAAGGAACAAGATCTTTACTATCTTCGGGCATGTAAGTTAGGGGTCTTGAATTCAGTACTGATTCACAGTCGCAAAGTATCGTGGATAACTCCTCGTATGTCAGACTGGTTTTTCCCAAAACTTTTCTCAGTAGATCCTTCATGATTCCTATTAATCTCTCCCACCAACCACCCCACCAGGCAGCTGTTGGCGGATTAAATTTCCACGCTATCCTCTCGGCGGTACTGTAAGCGGTTATCATTTTCCAATCCAACTGTGAAAAGGCATTCTCAGCACCAATAAAATTTGTACCATTGTCGCTGTATACAGTCAATGGTCTTCCTCTTCTGGCCACAAATCTTCTGAATGATTGTAAGAAAACATCTGTAGAAAGTGATGAGACAAGTTCTAAATGTACAGCTCTATAAATGGCACATGTATATAGGCATATCCAAGCCTTCTCTCCAGTTCGAATGTAGAGTGGACCTGCTAAATCTACACCGATGACTTCAAAAACTTTGGCTTCTCGCACACGATTTTCTGGAAGTGCTATGGCTGGAACCTCAATACGCCTGGAATTGAATCTACAACATTTCGGACACTTTGAAATAACGGATTTTACTGATTTTCTCCCTCTGATTATCCAAAATCTCTCTCGAAGAAGACTCAATAATCCCTGAACTCCGACATGCAATGATTTCAAGTGAGTTTCGTAGATTAGCTTACTCACAACAGGGTGCTTAGAAGGTAGAATGATAGGAAAACGGAAATCAGGAAAATCAGTTCTTTCGGATATCTTGGTTCTGATCCTCAAAATACCATCCTCATCGGTAAAGGAACAGAAACTCTTCAACTGAGAATCGTCAAGTCCATTGAAAGCTTCATATTGCACAAATCTCATTATACATTTTTCAGCAGACTGCACTTCCTCCAAGGACAATTCCTCATCAACATTCTTCTTATAATCGGAACGGCAATTGACAGTAAATCGTCGAATCCAACCAAGTACTCGGATGATTTTACTGTATTTCGAAATTCTCTCGTGATACCAAGAAAAATCAATCGAAGTTGAAACATTATTCAAAGTCACATTTCTCTTTTTCTCTGATTCAATCATCTCCTCATCTCTAGCGTAGAGCTGATTCGGCCAGTACTTCGGAGATTTTCTCAACCAATCAGGTCCCTCCCACCATTTCGATTGCATCAATTGTCGTGGAGAACAACCACGAGACGGAAGATCGGCGGGATTGAGATCTCCTGGAACGTGAAACCAGGCTTTTGGATTCGTCAAGCTTCGAATTTCCTTCACTCGATTCCAGACAAAAGGTTTCCAATTCTCTTCGTCTTTGATCCAGGCTAAGACAGTAGTCGAATCAGACCAATAATAAACCAAGATACTGGAATCGATGCTGTCGGTAACAGTTCTGGATAATCTTGCTCCTATGGTAGCTGCTAGCAATTCCAATCGAGGAATGGTCATTCGTTTCACAGGAGAGACTCTACTCTTGGCTTGTACGAGTTGAACATTCACGCCATTGCATGTTTCAGATCTCATGAATATGGCTGTAGCTTAGGCAAGTTGGCTTCCATCACAGAAAACATGCAAACTACAGTGATTCTTTCCCTCAATGGAATGAAATAACCATCTAGGTACTTTTAGGTCGAAAAGAATTGGAACTTCTTCCAACCATTTCAAAAAACCTTGTTTGATGTCTTTTTGTACCTCAGTATCCTATCCTGTTTTCAATTCCCATGTCTTCTGCAATAATATCTTGGGATAAAGAGAAACTGGGCATGAAAATCCAATGGGATCGAAAATTCGTTGAGCTATCGACAAAAAACCCGTTTTGTAATCGTTTCAGTATGAATATCTCGAAACCATTCTGATGTCAACTGCAATGTATCCGAGTTTCTATTCCAAGAAAGTCCCAAAACCGAAGAGAAGCTGTTGTCATTAGTTGAAGAACCATCGAAAGCAGAATGCTCCCACCCTCTCAGATCAAACTTGGCATCAGCAAAGAGTCTTGTGGAAACTTCAATGAAATTGTGGATTTCTTCTCTGGTATCTAAACTGACAACGCAATTACAACATAAAAACTCTTTAGTAACTGAGTTATTATGTCACCATTTCTGGAATTTTCGAGGCAGCTTTTCAAATGGTATTCGATTAGTGCTCCTAACAGAAACGGGCTACAGGAAACCCCGAATACAACTCTTGTATGTCGGTATATTTTCAGCTTTCCTGAATCATCTAACCAAAGGAAACGCAAAAAATCTCTTTCTCTGGGATTCAAGCTTATCTGCAAGAAAGCTTTCTTTATGTCAGCTATGAGTCCGAATCGTGAAAAACGAAATCTCATCAACAAAGACGGTATTAATTCAATGAGATTAATGCCCTTTTCTAGGCATTGGTTTAAAGATGGCTGATTTTTCTGTCGAGAAGAGGCATCAAAAACAGGTCGGATTTTCGTAGTCGCGCTTTTTTCTTTTACCACGTGGCGATGTGGTAAATAATGCCCTTCATCGAATAAGTCCGACTCGGGTACCCCTTCAATGATACCTTCGCTTTGCCATTCTGTGAAAACCTGGGCATATTGATCACGCAAACCATCTGACTCGAGTTTGTTCAGCAATGATTGTAGTCGTCTTCTGGCTGCTTCATAATTACTCGGTAAAGGAGGATGATCTTCGATCCACGACAGACAAACTTCGTATCTACCATCTTCGTGCCTAACGATGTTCTTCAAGAATTGAGACATGACAAATTCCTCAATTTCTTTCTGTGTCCTCTTTTCTGACGGATCCGAAATCCCAAGTACATCCAATGACCATAAGTCAGCAATAGATTCGTATTTGGAAAACATGGACATTACTATCGATGAATTCGGAGTGTTGTGGTTTTCTTTGAGTTTTCCCATCAGGGTCCAACCTAATAGAGTTTCAATTGCTACTAGGCCGCATTCCAACTCATATCGGTTACCAGTGAATAATTTTCCTGCTATATCAGCACCAATTAAAATATCGATTGGCCCTTCTCTGACATCAGTGATTTCGATGCCAACAGACTGCAATGTATTCATCCAAGGACCTTTACGAATATAGTTCACATTACTGCATATAATTGATTGATCAAGGGCTTCAAAATTGCAGGCATATTCATTCTTCAAGTCACTCAATCTTATGCGATAACAATTATGTTTGACAACATTCGTTCTTGAACCACCAAAGAGGGCGTGAATAATTTCTTCTTGCCGCAAGCAGTTGTATCCCATCTCTTCAGCTGCAGATTTCGTGATGTATGATTTTTGAGATCCGGTATCAAAAATAATCCGAGCTGTTCTGGTTTTGTCGAATCCATTCAAATTGACGACTAATGTCTGTAGAAAAACTTCGGAATATGAACTGTTCGATAGACTGTTTTCTACACTCGTACTCAGAACATTGGCCTTCGAGTCTAAATCTTCGGACTTGGGACACATGATGGCATGATGTCTACTACCGCAAAGAGTGCAAGTTACGGGCACACGACATTTTTTGGAAATATGACCATAATTCAAGCAGATATAACAGCAGGCTTTTCCAAGAAGTTTCTTTTTGCGGTCGAATAATGTCCACTTTTTAGCTTCAGGGCAGAGTTCGCTTGGATGATTTCCACTACAAAAATTACATTTTTTGTGTAGTTTGTTATTCATCAATCCAGCGGCGGTTGGTAGAGAAAAATTATGTTTTTGGGCATCATTTTTCTTCTTGAATTTACCCTGAACGTCGAATCCAGACGTAGCTAAACGTATTCTTTCCTCGTTCTCGACTTCTTTCCTGAGAAAATTCATCAACTTGTCTAGGCGATCTTTGAGTGTAGAGTCACTATCATAAAGACTGCTTCGTTGCCATACTCGTATGAGGTCTTCCGGGAGACAAGACTCCACTAAAGGATATAATATGGCTGCACAAGTATCTGAAGTTACATCGAGGGTTTCTAAAGCACGTAATTGCGATTCCATTTTGTCGTAAAGGATACTAAGATTATTTTGAGTCGATATGTTGTTCAATATTAGTCTCAGCAACTCACGCACGTAGAATTCTACAAGCAGATCTTTCCTGCCAAACCTTTTCTTTAGGCTTTCAATCACTTTCGGGTAGTTTTCTGCACTGGTGCAATGTCTTCATCATCATTTACCCTCTGAAATTGGCTCCAAAAGGAAAGCCAGTCTTTGATCTCACCACCAAACTTCCTGAATTCAATTTTTGGTAGGTTCAGTTTTTTCTTCATTTCATTAGAGCATTGAGAAAGAGAGTCAGCAATAATGTTCTTGTTTGAAAGATTATCAGCTAAAAGTTTTACTTTAAAATACTTGTCAGAGTATTCATCAGCCGTAGATATCTCTTTGTTCAAAGCATCTTCGTCGTCTAGTGAAAAATCCACCATTTGTCTATGCAAATCCATCAGGACTTGGATTTTCTGCTCCAAAATATTAATTTTGCTGAATATGGCAATCTTGTCAGTGTTTTCTTGTCCAAACATTTTCAAAATATCATTGAAAACCTGGTCGAACGATCTTCTCTGTACTGCTAGTACCTTCACTACCTTCTCCATAGTCGGTGTCCTGTCACGGTCGCCAAATGTTAAATATTCGAAGTTCACCTACCCGGTGACTGAATACGTCGTATGTAGGACGAAATATACGGATCGGAAACGTAAAAGTACTTAACAAACTCAAAATATATTCAAAAAGAAAGTTCAATACAATTGACTCATCAATCATATATCAATGACAGTAACTTGACAGACTTGTTAGAAGAATACAATGCGTACAAAATAAGTATAACACATTCAGAAAATTAACTATCTGCGACAATCACTCTAGATTTATTCTCTGGTTATTATCAAGTACCGGTTGCTCAAGACTCTATTGACAAGACCGCCTTCATCACCCCCGATGGAAAATATGAATATCTCAGAATGAGTTTCGGCCATTGTAATGCGCCATTTTATTTCCAACGTATGATGTCGAGAATTTTATCTGAAATAAAAAGTCCAGATATTTTTCCATACATAGACGATATGGTTATTCCCAGTAAAACAGTATCAGAAAACTTTGAATTGTTAGAACTAGTTCTTAAAGTTTTACAAAAATATAACCTAACCCTACAAATCACAAAATGCAAGTTTTTTTCAAGAATCAATCACATATTTGGGAAAGAAAATTTCAGCTGAGGGCATCAGACCAATAGATAGCAAAGTCACGGCAGTGATGAATATTATATTCAGAGGGGTAATTCGCCGAGGCAATTTGGTGTACAGATGAGAGTAAGTGCGAGGCAATGCGAGGCAGTGCAAAGCTTTGCAAGACAATCCAATCACAAATTTTTAAATACAAGTCACCTATATCGGCTCGTCATACTCATTTTCCACTTCCTGATTTGTATATATATATAGTCAACTTCGTTATTATAGGAGTAATATTTTCAAATCACAGATACCCACCTCGATTATTTACATAATGTCATAAAGTTTTTTTAATAAATTCAGTCAAGGTCGGCCGAGACACTTCTAACGTCAAGGAATTGTATATAACAAAAGATAATGGTGCCCGCGCAACTGGAATACGGCTTAATTTACCAAGAGTTGTAATATAGTGAAGAGGCATCAAACTCAAGTTACCTGGGTTCGATACATTTTTTTTCAATGAAATTTTCCCGACCCAAAAATTCACCGAAAATAATGATCTGTGCCATCACTGATAGGTTATTAGGATTGGTCATCCAGCTTAAATAAATATAGATCGATAGAGTGTTATTGTGATGAATTTCAAAAATCCACTAGTAAACTTCTGCGCGCCCAGCATGATTGCGCGGGCATCATGACTGCGCGCGTTTTATTATCATTGGCACAGTTTACAGCTAAAGAATCAGTTCCGCCACTCGCCGCCATCTTGTACAACAAGATAGAATAAACTCGTGGGAAATTATTCAGGTTGCGCATAAGATTTGCTAATAAACTGACATTGTTGTCGAATGTATCAAAAGTATCAAGTATTCAGAAAAAAAAACACTTTTGTGGAATTTGACATTTTACCATGGAAAACTGTCAAATTTTGTAGAAGTAAACACAACTCGTTATAATTCATTTCGCCATTGTGATTCATTTGTGTCGTTCGTAGATATTTTCAATTATTTCAGTGTTGTTCCTTCATTATTGACGTTATATAATGAATACAATTATGTCTAAAGGTGTTCATTACTGTTGCGTGTGCAAAAGGAATTCTAAACGCGACAAAAACCTCAGTTTTTCTTCGTTTTCCAAAGGATGAAAAACGGTAAAATTGTCAATTTACAACTCTTCTGAAACATCTGATTCAGACAGTGAAGGTAGTATGATTTTGAGCGATTCTGAGGATACTGAGCATTTCTCAGCATCCGACGAAGATAACAAAAAACCTAAAATAAACATCCTGATGGAGCAGTATTACGCTGTTTCATATGATACATTTTGGTATATCGGCAGAATAATCGAAGCGTGCGGTGAGGACGTATTCAAAATGAAATTCTTGAAACAAGAATTGAATTCTTTCATTTGGCCCAAATCTGACGATCTAGCCTAGGTGAATAAGAAATATATTTTTTACGGGCCTATTAGAATTTTGGGCAGTGGACCTTTCGAGATAAAACGTGCTGATATGGCAAACATACAAAAACTTTATAAAATTTCAAAATCATGAGATGATCTATTTTTTGTTCTGCATAGCTCTGCTGAGATAAGTTTTGAATTTCAAGTTTTCTGTTTATGTCCAACTCAAAAACTGGAATGTATTACTCTGAGTTTAAGGTTAGTTTTTAGTAATTTACATTATGTGAATATAATAATATCTCCCAAGCTAGTGGCTGTTTATTTATTCATTCAGTAACTTAATTTGAAACCTCTATTGAAACACTTCAGGCATGTTTTATTTGTTTTTTGTTGAATATTCAGTTGATATCGAGGTTCATATCAATAAACAACGTTTCAAGTAGGTACTTGTTCTCTCTATTTTGAAGAAGTTTTTGGAGAATTTTCTAAAAAATATTCATGTTCGAGAAAAAAGTGTATATTTTAAATTGAAGCTAGAGTGGTATTCCGTAAGATAATCTCACACCGAAGCTTGTTATCTGAAAAATAATTGAAATGTGATTGTAATTTTTCCTATACCTAAATGTCAAAAAATGTTCACTTATAATACTACTAGAGCCTCAATTATATTACTGGCAATTTTCAGTTTTTGATTGACACTTGAGTGGTATTCGGTGAGAAAATTTCACACCAAGACCCCAGTTGAGATTTCGCTGAATTAGATAAAAAATACGGACATTAGTTACGCAAAATAAAATAAGGTAGATGCTGGTAGTTCAAATCATTATTCATGACTAACTCTCCAACTAAAGTTAGTAGAAATATACTTTCTAACAAGAAACTCGAAATAGTTCCTAATATCTGCTAAGTTAAATGTGAATGTCATGAAATTTTACTGAAAATATACCCATGTACAATTCATTAGTCCACTTTCCTAGGCTCATCCTGAGAAATATCTCGGAAAATATTAATAAATGCCAATAGAACTTTCGCAAATGAGTGATTTCGAAAGGAATATGACGAAAGTATGAACCATTTTTGGAGGCAGTGTTGAGGCAATGCGAGGCAATGCAAGGCAGTGCGGGGCAGTGCGTGGCATTGTCGAGGCAGCGCGAGGCAATGCTAGGCAGTGCGAGGCAATGCTAGGCAGTGCGAGGCATTGTCGAGGCAGTGCGAAACATTGTGGAGGCAGTACGACGCAATACGAGGAAATGATGGAGGCAATTTGGTGTACAAAATTTTAATATTCCAAAGAATGAAAAGCACCTGAGACAGTTTCTGGGTCTTTCTGGGTACTTCCGGAAATTTATAAAAAATTATGCGATGTTAGCTAAACCATTAACAATGTTATTGAGGAAACATGCAGTTTGGAGTTGGGGATCAGAACAGCATGAGGCCATAGAAAATATCAAAACACAACTGATAAACTGTCCTACATTGAAAATTTTCGATCCATTATTGAAAATAGAAGTTCATACGGATGCAAGTTCTATTGGGGTGGGAGCAATTTTGCTTCAGAAACACGAAGATGGATGGCATCCAGTTGCTTACTACAGTAAACAATGTACATTTGAAGAGAGTAAATATCATTCTTATGAATTGAAAACAATGGCGGTTGTTTTTGCGTTGAGACACTTCAGAGTTTATTTGTTGGGAACATTTTTCACTGTTTTCACCGACTGTGAAGCAATAAGAGCTACATCAGAGAAAAAAGATATTATTCCAAGAATAGCTCGTTGGTGGCTAGAAATCCAAGATTTCAATTTTGAGGTTAAATACCGGAAGGGACATAAAATGGCACACGTTGATTTTCTGAGCCGCAATCCAGTTGAAAATTTTGAAGATGTTGCAAGTACCCTAAATATAATTAATATTGACGAAGCAGAATGGATCACCCGAAAATTAAAACTACTTTGATAACTACAAGTTGAAAAACGGCATTGTTTTCCGAAAAGTAAATAATGACATTCGCTGGTTGGTACCGAAAAATTCAAGATGGTTAATATGTCGACTAAATCACGATGAAGTCAGTCATCTAGGTTATGGAAATACATTGGAACGCATAAAACGAAACTACTACTTTCTAAAAATGGCAAAATTTGTGAAAAAATATGTGAGTGCGTGTTCGAGTTGTTTGTATATGAAAAATCAATCGGGACTAATACCAGGTGAATTACATCCAATACCAAAAGGAAAAGTTCCGTTCCAAACATTACATATGGACCATATAGGACCATTTCTGAAATCCAAGAAACATAAAAATACTCATATTTTAGTAATAGTTGATGGTTTCTCGGAATTCTGTTTTATTGAAGCCGTGAAAAACACCAAAGTGAAATATGTCATCAGAGTTATTGAGAATTTCATGTTCTTATTCGGAGTACCTGAAAGAATAATAACTGACAGGGGAGCATGTTTCACGTCGGAATCAATGAAATCATTCTGTAAAAAGTACAATATAAAGCATGTACTGAACCCTGTGGCTACACCGCGTGCTAACGGACAATGTGAACGATATAACCGCACCATTTTAGACTCGTTACGGTGTTTAAGCGTGAGTAAAAATGAAAATCGGTGGGACAAATATGTCAAACAAGTTCAATTTGGTCTCAAGACATCGATAAACAAAACTACCAGAGAGACACCTTATGAAATTTTAATGGTTTTGAATCCGCGACCTAAAGCTGATTCGATAATTTCAAATGAAATTTCGGAAAGTGTTAAACGATGTGATGTAACCAGTCTACGAAAACAAGTGGAAGCCAATATTTCTCAAGAACAGCTTCGAATGAAAGACCGATACGACAAAAAACGAATAAAACCAAAGAAATTCAACGTAGATAGTTTGGTAATGGTTAAAGTTACCAACCAGAAGCAGACAGGAGAAAGCAAAAAACTCCAGCCGAAGTTCAAGGGTCCATTCCGAGTCGAAGCAGTGCTAGCGAACGACGGATATGTGGTAAAAGATTTGAGAGGATCTAGCAAGAGTTTAACAACAGTACCAGTAGAACATCTCAAACCTTGGGTTGTTCTCAACGATGACTTCAGCCAACCAATAGATTGAAAAACTCCTGAGGGTGATTCATTGCCAATCTATTTACTTTTTTTTGTTAAAAATATATTTTCTGTTCTCGAACCAAAATAGTTAGATATCTTGTTTGGAAACGACTTATACTAAGTGTGGGTACGAAAAACATTTGGGGTGAAAAGAAAAATACAAAAAAACATCAAAAATAAAAATACAAAAAAGTACAAAAAATATATATAAAAAAAACAACATGATACCTTCCATGTGAAATATTAGAAACTGAGATACAAATAAACAGGGATGCTCTCGAATATGGGTGTTGTTAACGAAATAAATGAAACCATGATAATATCCGAAATACTCATGGAGCAGGAAATAATTTTTATCATGAACATTCATGAAAATTTAGAAGTTTCAACTGAAAATCAGAAGCCTCATTTATGCTTACAAATCAAAAGCCTGGGTTATGTTTTCAAATCAGAAGCCTGATTTATGTTTTCAAATCAGAAGCCTGCCTTATGCTCACAAATCAGAAGCCTGATTTATGCTTACAAATCAAAAGCCTGGTTTATGTTTCCAAATCAAAAGCCTGGGTTATGTTTTCAAATCAGAAGCCTGATTTATGTTTTCAAATCAGAAGCCTGCCTTATGCTTACAAATCAGAAGCCTGATTTATGCTTACAAATCAAAAGCCTGGTTTATGTTTCCAAATCAGAAGCCTGATTTATGTTTTCAAATCAGAAGCACTTGGTTTTCATGGCAGGTGTATGATATGACGTGATACTTATCATATCAGAAGCCTGATTTTTAGGATTGACATGTGAAGTTTACCAGGTTACCTATGCATCCTGATGCCTGTAATCACATCACATATCAGAAGGCTCGAGGGCAAGCTCCCGACAGGATGGCCGAATGTGAGGATTATATCCCTAACTGGGCGGATATGGACCTGCACGGATCTGCTTGGGTCTTGGGCGCGCATGACACGCCAACGTCGAACCAAGCAGTACTGAGCAGTTGAAAGTAAGACGGCTTGGAAGTTAGAGATTGAATTGTATTAATAAGGCTTTCGACTAATAAACCAGTGTACATTTGTGTGTAACTGTGTGACTATAAGTAAACCCCTACGTCCACCTAAACTAATAAAGCCTAATGATGCCATGCAAACGTATCCGAGAGTTATCTCGATTTTTTTATAATAAAAGCAATTTGAACAGCAAAAAATGGTGGCACGAATTTATAAATGTCACTTCGAATTTCTATCTATTACATTGAAATCAATTGATTTGAACCAAGAAAAATAGGTATTATCGTGCAAAACATTCTATAACCATCATGAACGTTGAGCACTGCGTGGACAATAATTTTCATGCTGTTGTCACCTTGATACTTGATGATCATCAAACTAATCATAAATTATGATATTACGTAACTAGAAAGATAACTAGCCTATTACACACGAGCGAAAAATTTGCGAGTGGACATAATTGGCCTCATTCTCGAGTTGAGTACTGTACTTTTTCTACTTCCACCATGGTTGTGCGGTAATTTCTGGTGGTTTGGGAAATTTAAACTGTTACCTCAACATTGTTAGAAATAGATTCACTTTTTATCTTCCCTCTTGAAAAAAAATATTAATTTTATAGCAATTCTCCAACGATGCACGAATGCATATAATATAATCTGTCACTCTGATATTAATATATATTCCACTTTACTCTGAATGATTTTAAGAAAAAACTGAGGTCGTTTCTGCTAACTTTCTATTCCTCAATCGATCAATGAAGTCGTTTACTCGTTTCCATTATATTATACTAGGTGTACTCTCACCTAGTTAGCTAAACTACTTAGTGTCTAGTGATATTCTATATTGTTACTCTGTATCGTCCTATAAAAGGATGAAACCCAATGGTTTCATCTGTTTCAGCTAAAAATAAATAAATAAATATAAAATTTCTTCGTTATTGCCCATTTTCGATAATCGACGAGACAGTAAGTCATGACAGCAAGTATGTAATTGTGATTCATTACCTAAATATATGGTTTTTAATTCAATTCCCCAAATAATTTGGAGCAAAATTCCGGTGAATTCCGCTTTTGATCAATTATATGAGATCAAATTTACCAGTTTATGTTAAATGTTTTAAATAAGCTATTATCTAACAGCTGTCAAATACGTATTTTGACGGTTTGACATATTGGGAACAGAAAAAATATTTTCTACACTTCTGACTGATTAGTTCAATATTACGATCAAAGCATTTTGTTGAATAATACACATTTATTTCAAATACGAAACAATTTTCAATCAATGTTTTATATTTCATTCGGCAAGAGTTGCAAGTGCATTTTGTTGTCACCTTGTATTGTTTCCTATTGTAGGTGCAATCATTTGACTTGATATCTCACTTTTATTTTCTCTGAATATAAAACAGTCACACTGAAAAATTTATTGTCCGATAACGCATATTTTTCCTACCGTTTCATTTGATGACGTAAATCAAAGGCGATATAGAAAATAGAAAAGATTTTCATGACTCGTGACTACGATTAGGAAAAAACATTTCCGTAATGGTGAACAGTTCACCGTGTGTTCGAATATTTACTTATATGACTATGTTTTTTTTTCATTTTGTCTCGAATTGTTTCCTTGAAATCAAAAAAAAATATTAGAGCGATTTCATCTTAATTCGTTCTACAAAAAAAATGTAGGTAGAGTAGAACGAATATTCAGAAACATCAATCACAATTTGTTTGATAAACGCAGAATCTTGCTTGGTGACTCAATGATTCTTTGAAAATAAAATACTGGTGTCCACGAATTAAATCACAAGCATTTTCAAAGCGCTGTTGGAGTTTTTCCAGAGTATTTACTGCTACATCATGATACACCAACTCTTTCAAATATCCCATAGAAAAAATGGCAAGACGTGTTAAATCCGGGAAGCAAGCAGGCCAAGCAATGGGTCCATTCCGTTTTTATTTTAGGCATAACTCTTGCATGGCTCATTGAATAGCCATACAACCGTGAATTTTATGAGTACTTTTCAAGAGAAATCAGATTATGGAAATCGATTTATGTTATTCCATTAGAAAAAACAGCAACTTTGAATCGCCTCGCTATAAATCAATGCTCTCTGTGTTGTCAAATCATAGAGAAGATTCAAGAGCAAAAATATCTGAAACTTTCACAGGAATCATTTTTCGATATCTTCCGTCTGTCACCTCTTCAAAGTTCTATTGGAAGCTCGGTGTGACACACTGAATATATTCCAGGGATTCAATACCAATAAAAACGGTTCGTTTTCCTTTCAAAGACACTGTGAGATTCGAAATAGGAAGGATATATTGTGCAATTATATCGAAGGACAAACGGAAGAGAATAGTAGGTTTGAGTATATTACAAACGTGCATTTGTTCCACTGGAATGAAGAACCTACACCAGTTGAATTCATACCTCTCGTTATTCTTGGTGACTCGTTCGAGTTACTAACATCGTGTAAATTCGCCGTCATACTACAATGATGTCACTTACTGATTCTATGGCGAGTTCAGAATGAAAAACTTGGTTTATTCTGCTCTAAATAGCCACCGCTCTATATCACTCACTTTTCCAGCCACCGGTAGTCCAAGGAATCAACTGTTGAACAAGTGTTTCCGACAATTTTCACCAAGCAGCCACTGTAACTTTTTTTGATCGGTTTCGTGTGAAGTATACGCCTCGTTGATCTCCACACACAACTACTATTCTGTAACAAGAGAACAATGCGCTTTATGAATATTCCTGCATTGTCAGCGTTTGATTAGTTCGTAACTCTCTGAGACGAATTGTAATGCTGCATTTTGCGACGGTCGGGGATAGTGACGTATTACAAATAGATGTGATGCATTAGGTAAACATACAGAGCATACTATTTACTAAGGTGGCTATATACTGGTGCTTTCAGTGTTGCGATATTGTTTCAGACAAACCTGTAGACAAGGTGTAGTTGTTCAAAATTACGCCTTAAAGGTGCGCTAGTGGTTGAAATTCTTAAACATTTCCGAGATCACTCGATCCATGGAACACGTTGTTGCCGATACAGATCACTTTTGGTTAGAGCAGAGAATAGAACGCGAGATCAATCTGACGTTTGATGAAAACAAACTTCATCTTCAATGACCTACCTCCAAGAATAATCTCACGTTCTAGTATATTCAATAAAAGTTTCTTAGTGATCATAAAAAAACACAAGAGGCAACAATATTCTGGAGTGTGTACGCGTTCTGAATATTCTATAAATGCAGTGATATGTGTTTTAGATACTTTCAGTTCAACCCAGGAGATTATAAAAAATAATGAATTCACTCACCAGAAAAAAATGGCATTTTCCCCACTTCACCTATCCATAATATTTGATCACAATTCTCACTCCTATTCGCTCACACGCATCAACGTGAATAATATTCGGCTGAATTGTGATACTACTTCTAAACCGAGCTTTCGAATTGAGATCACAATATTATATTGCTCAAATGAAAATATCGACAATCAACTAATTTTTTCAGCACATTGAATAGAATTCGCAACGGCATAGCCCCTTGACAACACAGGACGTGCATATGACTGTCATCTCAACTGCGAGAGTGACGATACCTGGCGGATTTATTGAGTAATTACTACGGTCTACGTCATCAATTTTGATCAAGTAGGCCAGATCGGTCGTCTGATTTGGTGACAATCTCTTATATGGAGTGAAAACACCAGTACATAGCCATCTTACTATTGACTAAAGATGTAGAGAGCACCGTGCAAAGTTCAGATCATTACTGACATCATCATAGGACAAGTTTTCATGTGGAGTTTTTTCAGGTTAACAAATCTCTGTATGTCCAATTCTTTCTAACTCTTATCGAGATTTTATTACTTGCACCATATAGAAGGTGTGCACAAAAACGTTGCCAAATCGATACATGTGATTTCTCTCGGCAATTTATCGATATCATGTGACTTTTGTGGAAAAACGTTTCCGATATACATGGTGATTATGTTTATAGATGAAAAGTAATTTTCGTCGAGAAATTCCATAGTTCACTATTTTTGAATGACATGTTCTCAAATGCTATAAAACTTTGAAAAAGTCAAAAGCCTGTTAACTTGAGTTCTGAACAGAGTTTTGCAAATGAAAGTACTAGCCATAAAAACCACAATCATTTTGCGACATTGAATAACGATAAAGGGAACATTAGAATTTTGTATTTTTTCCGAAATTGCTGACATTGTCAAAATGCTTGTATAAAATACTCATTTTTAATATTTGAAAATTGATATTACATTTCTTTGATGGCCCCCCCTTTTATTTTTTGAACGGGTCAACTCAAGAAATTGAAACTTGGGATAATGAAATTGATGCATGAATACTATATTTTGGCGTAAAATTGACACATAAAAATGGCGACTGGCCGCCATCTGGAAAAAAAAAATTATGGAAAGGGGGTCTTGTGATACATCATTTTGAAGCTCTGAACGAATACTTCAAAACCCTAGAATATAAAGTCTATATCTTCTCTTACTACATAATGACAGAACATTTAATAAATGCCAACACGCATTGACGTTTGACCTCATAATTTGAGGAAATAAGCTGAGTACTATGTATCATTAATCGAAAACTAATTGAAAATATTACAACTGAACAATGATGTTCGTTGCACTGACATTTTTGTCTTTGTTCTTTTTTTATTGATAGAGCAATGAAGTACATTGTATGTCTTCAATTCCATTTCCCTACCTGACGAAACGATGACGTCATTGTGTTTCAATTGTAGTTGTTATCACACAGTAAATCAGATCTTCCATGGAATTTCAAATTCCAAGCTCTATTTAATTATCGAGTTGTACCTGAATGAAATTTTAAATGACATTTGAAGTTCATAAAAACTGTTTGAATGTCATTATTTTGTGGTAGGTGGATTCTTTTTTAGTAGTTTTTTGGGCTCTTAAACAACCACAATCTGAAAAAATGAAAATTGATTTCGATATTAATTCTTATTCTTTCCAGATTGTGGTAGGTAATGAACCCAAAAAAAACTACAAAGATTGAAGTTCATGTTATTTGCTTACTCAATTCGCTATTATCTGTTATAGCCGTAGAACAAGTATAGTGTATAACTCGCATGGAATGCTAATTTCCCACTCGTATAATTTGCAACTTCAAACTCTTGGGAAATGACTGTCATTCCTTGTTCGTTGAAAGATATACTATTTTGTACGTCACCTCATGTAGTATCGCTGCATTACGAAAATTTCCGCGATCACCTGCATAAATCTCATTTCTAAACTGAACCAAGCGTGTCCCGGCTCCCGCTAATTGCATTCATAAACCAACCGATATTCCTGCACATCTTCCTCGAAGCAATGTAAATCATTCCGCATCTGTCAGCGATAAATCGTAACCGGCTTTTTCCTCTACTCGCCATTTGTCGGATGTCATAATATTTATGACGAGTAGGACGCCAACATCAAAGCTTTCGAAATCAAAGTCAATCCATCGGAAATGCTTCACACCATCACGGAAAATGTGCGTGACTGATAGTTAGCATGTAAGAAGAAAGCCTTCAATCGAGGTCAGATGTTAGTCGTTCTTTCCTATAATTACAAAAATGAGCGAAAGTTCTGTACCCATACTTGAATTTGAGATAGTGTTAAAAAC
This sequence comes from Zygogramma bicolorata, assembly GCA_032362365.1. Classification (NCBI taxonomy): domain Eukaryota; kingdom Metazoa; phylum Arthropoda; class Insecta; order Coleoptera; family Chrysomelidae; genus Zygogramma; species Zygogramma bicolorata. The sequence continues at coordinate 4,558,450 of JAVJAQ010003800.1, read as the reverse complement.
AACTTTTCCTACTAGCGTGCGGAAAAGTCCACTTTTCCGCACTCATTTTAGTGTTGAAATAGTCACTTTTCCGCACTAGTGCGGAAAAAACTTTTTTCCGCACTAGTGCGGAAAGTAAATCTGTTGAGTTTTTAGGGACTGACATTTGACTATTCAAAATATATATTTGTATATACTACCTTGTAAGATCACTTTCCATGGATTCTTCAGATGAAGATTTGCCAGATTCAGTTTTGGAAGCGGCTAGAATTGCAAACATGCATCTGCTACCGTTAAACTCCCATTATACGTATGAAAAAAAATAGTTTTTGTTTCGAAACTGGTGCCAGAAAAAGGGAATCAAAACTTCCAAAGAAGACGTTGTTTTGGCTTATTCCGCTGAAATTTACAGAACATCCAAGCCTAATAGTCTATGGTCCAGGTACTCAATATTAAAAAGTGTAATTAAATTCAGAAATGACGTCGATTTAAGCAAGTTCTTCAACGTTACGGCATATATAAAAAAAACAAAACATTGGAATTAGATCAAAATCGCGCCGATCCTTACACTACTCAGCAGCTGTCACCAGTAAAGCCTTTCAAAATGACTTCCTCCAGTAAAATTGCTTACAAAACAGTGAAAAACATTTTAGCCTCTGCAATTAATTTGCACAATGCAACAAATTGTACTTTCAATATCAATTATAATCAATAGTTTGATATCTATTTAATAATAAATGTTTGTGTTTACTTTTGAGTTTTTTCCGCACGCTAGTAGAAAAATTAGTGTACCTAACACGTGCGTAAAGTGACTTTTCCGCACGCGATTACTGGCCGAACTCCGCTAACGCGTCTTTCGGCCATCTGCAATCACTTGTTAGGTAAACTACTATTTTCTACTAGCATACGGAAAAGTCCACTTTTCCGCACTCATTTTTGTAAAGTACTCATTTCAAGACGATAATTAGAGTCGTTATGAATTTAATGAACCATAATATGATAAGTACAAAATCTGCATTTGACAACTAATACGATCTCTCATAGAACAGTTGCTAACAAACAAAAATTATAAGGAAAGAGTGTGGATACACCACACACCTCCTTCATAAGATAATCGTGAAACATTTTTTTTATAAAATACATTCATGTTCTATATCTAATAGGAACTACAATATCTCTTTTCGGTATAGAGTTGTCAGGAAACGAAGTTTCCGACGAAATATAAGGTTGTTCATGAGAAATTACACAATCTTCAGACTCTGGAAGGAATTCCTCACAATTACCTTCAACCTGACTATCCCCCCTGTTTTCATCTTGGAGGAAAGTTACGCACTGTTTTAGATATGGTTCAACCTAGTTACACCAATCAGGTAGTAGGAAATAGACAAAAAAACAATGTGAAGATTATTTAAGCAGAAATCATCAAAAACTTGTAGTTGTCGATGAGGTTGTTGTAATCGATTACAGATCAAATAGAAAAGGTTAGATTGAACCCAAAATTGTGAAGGTTTCGGGAGAGCAGAATTTTGTTTGTGAACTGAAGGATTGTACAATATGGAAAAGACACATCAATCAAATTAAACAAATTCATAATGAACGTAAAGGAAACGATATTTCACTGACTACTGTCAGTCAAAACACTACGTTGTCAAAACCAATTTATGACTTCTTCCAGACAAGTTGCTAACAAAGTAGTGGACAACCGGAATCTGACTTTATTAAAAAGAAAAATATCTTAATAAATATAAAACATTTATTTTCATTAGGTACTTGGTGATATTTGTTTACTGAAGTGTAAAATTAAAACCATACAAAATACAATAATTCTTCTTACCTTTGTATTTGCGAAATCTCCTATCAAATTTCTTGTATCTAAACTGTCTAGAATTTCATGTTCAACTGAAACTATAGCTAAATCACTCTGTCTTTGCTGGAGCATTGTTGATCCTTTATAGTCTTTAATAATTTTCAATTTTGGAAAAGGATCTTTCACCAGATGCAACCGAAACCGGCAGTTCAAGTAATATTCTTAGTGCTATTGCTGTGTTCGGAAATGTTGAAATCAAGACATTGTTGAAAAGATATTGTAATGTCATTGTTTATAGAGATGTAGTTAGTCAATCATATGGAAATATTATTTGAAGGCATGGATACTGCAGGTGATAATTTTTTTGATTAGTTATATAATACCAAAAGATATTTCGAAGCTTCAATATCTTTCTTTCAACATATCAGACAAACTGACACACAGATTTCTGTTCCTCTTTTCCCTTCAGAGTAGGAAACTTCATCGTGTATTGTCAACTAAACGGAAATATCGACATTTTACTGTAGATGGCGTGACAAAAATGCTTCAAATCGTTTTTACACAGGTATTGACAACTATATCTCTCTATTGGGAAGTTCATAATTTTATGCGACGTCTGGCGGAAATATAACGCACTGCTATAATTTCACAAACAAACGGCTTCCATTTTATGTTTGTGAATTTATTGAGTTCTTTGGTGTTGATTTAGGAAATATCATCTGAAGTTGTAATTTTTTTGATTAATAATAACAAACAATCATGGATGCAGATCGATCAGTGAGCCGTATAAAGTGTTTGGTGCCAAGTTGCCGCAACTCTAGGAACCGAAATCCAAAGTTGTCTTTCCACACGTTTCCAAAGATAAATACATCTTTGGTGGGGAACATTACGGGAAGTGGATTGAAAGAGAAAATAGACAGGTACAAGGCTTGGAATATTAAACTGAAACTGCATAAATCACTACCTAGAGCGGCTTCAGTGTGTTACTTGCATTTCAAGAGAGATGATTTCTTCAGTATCAAAGCCTTAACTATTTTGTCAGATGATTTCTTGTTACCTGGTGAGTCTGTTTGTCCATTTTTAGGCGAAGTTATGGCGCATTTCATCATCCATGTAATAAAAGCCTCTTTGGTTCACTAACACTACACTAAAACTAAAAAATGTCCTGGAACAAATATCATTAGATTTTAAAACACAATGCATCTATGTTCACCTTCAATGAATGGTATTGTGCGGATATCCAAAGCATCATGAACACAGTTATATTAACCTTCATGAGAAACATTTCGTACAATGAAAATATAGCAAATAAACACCAAAATCTTGTCTATAGCGGGGGCAACTGACTGGATTTCAGTTTGGCGCGTTATTTCACAAATGTAAACAAGGTAACTATTTCAAAATGGTGGATAAAGTTTAACCACCACCAGCGCCCTCATCGGTCGATATTCTTCCCTATAAACAATGGTAATATGGTGCCACCTTCTGACAGACGACGTTTGGTATTGCATCTTAGTCTTGACGGATTCCAGGATGCCAATAGATGGCGATGTTGACGTAAAGATTGCGCCCCGCGCTAGTGTTTTTTTTGTTTTTTTTTTCATGCTGTAGATGGGGTGGATAATTATTATGACAATGACTTTAAATATTACGTGATACTGATGAGTCGCTCGATTTGCCGCTTCTATTATATGGATAAGCGTATTCGATTTGTTCGTAAAAGATCTTCCATTAGTGATCTAAATGGTTCGAATGGGCGAATAATGATATACGTGTTCAAAATTCTATTTATTCCAGATTAATAAAAGGAACGTTGCTGCATTTTACGTGTCGATATCGATAATGTATGTTTTTCATAAATAATATAAAGTTGTGACGTGGCAAGAGCCGGCTTCATCCAACGTTGACTTAAAAGTGGCTATTTTTAGCGCAATTAACCTTATCACCAGTCATTTGCAGCGGGTCATTAATTTTTGTAATGGAGTTAATTGTTGAGGAAAAATGACAATTACCGTAACGTAGTCCCATTGTTGACGAAAGCGATATCCCGGATTTCGATTAAATACAGAGTGGACAGTATTTGAAATGGACAACTATTTTTTAGTGAATTTAATTTTTTGTTCATGTCCAGAACAACAAAATATTACGATTCAGCTTAGGGCGAGTTTTCCAAATTATTGAGCTTATTCTGAATGAGTTCACCCCTATATCTCAGTAGTTTGAAATGCCTATTTCTGCAAGTCTGTGGTGAAAATATAGAAATGCCACATTTTGTTATGGAACATGTTGGTTGTACAGTAGTTTACTATTCAACAGGAAGTTGCATAACTCTTTTTTACATACGTCCATGCCACTCTGTTATAGTATGGTTTAAAACCCACTTGCGTGGCCTTGAGTTCTGGAATGAATGAATTATATAAGGGATTAAGATGAATCCAAACGGATTCATGATTTTCAAGAACCCCTTTGTACAAACTTTAGGAATATGATTTTGAATTATATTCATATCATATATCATATCATATATCCATATTGACTCATATTGTTTTCCTTCAACGCCTTGTAAAAGAGTACAACGGTGCCAAATTAATTCATATATCTTTCACCGAACGAATTGTTGTATTTGATATCATCAACTGTTCAAAGTTGTTCGAAATTGCGTTAGAAACATCTGAATGAAACACTGTTAACAGAAATGATACCGATGAGAAGAAATGAGCAATTTAAAAAAAAATTGCAGAATTTTCTAAATACAACAGTGTGCAGTGTGCAGCTGTGCAGTCATAAGATATTTATCTCACAGCAAAAAAGGAAATCAACTTCTTGGGAAAATCGAAATTTTAATGCAGTGGCGTTAGTTCGATGCTCAGATTCGTCTTTTTCCTTTTGTTTCTCAGGGGACAGACGGTTCGAAATGTATTGTATTCCTACTGACTGACACTGAAGTGGCCTAAAGCAGATCGAAACAGCTGTGTGGCCTTGGATTTCTTGATGCAATCATTTTTTATATCAAAATTCTGATTCACATGTCTTGCTTTAGAAAATTCTTTTTCGAGAATAAATTTCAGATGATGCAGCAATTTTGTGCATAAACCGATGGAAAATATATTTTCAAATCATTCGTAGATACTGGCGAATGAGTTGGCGCTTTGGTTGTGTGCTTTGCTCCTAACCGAGAGCTTAGGGAATGACTCATGATACATTTGGTGGTTGACGGATTCGCGAGTAACCATGAGGTTAGGTGCAGGGGCTTACTTGTGGAAGGACTTCGATTCAAGTCGATGGCATTTGGTATGTAAGAATGCTATAAATACCACAACTACTATTACTACTCTTAGATATTTGATTTGAATGGTTCGTTCCACTTGGTATTCCGACGTGGTATTCTGGCAAGCCTGATTGTCGAATACCAGTGATTGATTTCTCAAATGTGATACAAAATTGCAATTATAATTATTACTGGCATCGGAAAAATATGCAACAAATTACAAGCAATCAAAATTGCAATATGTGAAACGGCACCTATTTGCATGAATAATCATGTATCGTAACCGATTTGATTGGCAAGTTTCCCGATAGTTGCAATAAGTCATCCCTGAGCTTCCTGATAGTCAAGAACATCAACTGGCCTTGCCTGAACAAGCCTGTGTGTTGTGCGCACTCCAGATATCCTTTGACGAGTAGAAATTTGAAATAATGAAATGAAAAGAAGCCAAACGTCGGGTCAAATAAAAAGAATTCCTAGCTCTTAGCGTATGGCAAGCACAAAAAAATTACGTAAATTCATGATGGCTTATATATTTTTTATTTCGAATGAAGTATCTATTATTCACCTTAATTCCATAATTTAAGGAAATGAGCTGAGTTCAGTTCAGAAGATACTCGGAATGGTTGCCTCAAACTTCTCGAGATAAGAACAGGCTATCCTATATTTCACGTCGAATATTTTCGAACACAATTACGTCGATATTTCAACAAATATTTATTATTCTCTGCCTCACATTCAATATTGAAGCAGGTTTAGTTTCGAATACCTACTTCATAAAGCCCCATAAAAAAAGTCTGAAGGTATCAAATCTAGCAAGCGGGCTGGCCATTCCGTAGTACCTCGGTAGTCAATCCAGCGACTATGGAAAGTATTATCCAAATAGTTTCTTACTTGTCAATGAATGTTTTGTTCTGTGTCTCGTAGTTCATTAGGAGGAAGGGAGTTGATGTATTTCTTCGCACGAAATAGAAATCACAGCTTCTGGGAAGTACACCTTTAGCGATTGATCTCATATGGTTTTCTCATGATCGTGATTCCTAGCATTGAGATACTTGACTTTGTGAAAATAGTTTCTCTCTTATATCTGAATATTAGATGAAGTAAGATAGGCTTTCTTTGAGAAGGAACATGCCTAGGTTGTTCCAGCATTAAATCCCAGCAAAAGTTGATGTTGTTGATGTCACCACATTCTATTATTTTCTCCAAGTCATCGTCAATATCGACAACAATGCCTCTGTGAATTTTTGTTTCTAGGAAAAGACATGAATTTGAAGACATACAATGAACAGTTTTGTGTAGGAGCCGTAGAAAAAAACACTTTATCGTGTGTTTTCTTTGACAATTTACAAAATGTGTCATATATTCCATAACACGCCTTAAGGAGCTATTGTTAAGTGAAACACGTTTAGCGGTTTTGTAAACTGTCCAGTGGAAATCACACAATCAAGTGTTTTCTTTATTTACACGTTGTCAGTTGTCCAAAGTTGACGCCCTGAGTGGAGTTAACTTCGAAACTTCGAGGCCAACAGTACTTTTTCATTTCCCATAATTCGCTTATTCTTGCTATGAGTCTACTTCCTCGATGTTAATGATTCTTAAAAAATTCAGACTGCATGTAAAAATAAGTTGCGTATACAGGGAGAACTACTCAGTAACACCCTGTTTATTTTTGCTGACCATTCGATATGACAAAAAAATGTCTTCTTGGCGATATAAAACAAGTGGTCTTTCCTTTTCCAAAGGGTGGAGTCGGAGTCAATTTTCCCAATTTTGATAAGGACGCACCATGACGTAATCTATAAGTATATATATCTTGATGAAGTGAGAAACAGAAGACACAATTCCATTTTTAACTTAAACTTTCTCCAAAAATCTTAATAGGTAGTGGTATTTTTTAAACTGTAACTTGGACGTATCAATTGGAATAATACTTTTTCATGAGGACATCCAATCGGAACTCACACTTTCAGAAAATACAAAAAAACATATAATATTTGTTCGACATTTTTTTCGTTTGACCTACGGATTACAACTTCCAACGCTCTGTACATCAGTAACGATGCCACACATAAAAAGTTGCTTAATTTCAGTTCCAAGGAAACCACTCGTATTCTTCATTGTTTTCGAATATTCCATTGAAAGGATTGAAGTGAAAACACGTGTAACCAACTCCTAAATTCTAAACAATTCTATTGGCACTGTACTACCGCTGCGTGTAAATGTTACACGCCAGCGTGAGGTCGATGCTTTTAGAAGATCACTTAAAAGCCACCCGGTGGGACATACCATTTCAGATGAAAGCATTCATTCTTTGGTAATGTCGATTCGTATTTTTACACGGAGCATGACAGCAAGCAGAAGGAACTCGCAATATTTTTTTTTGAGTGGATACTGAGTACTAATGTACTGTAACGGGAAATGGTTTGGCTTTTAGTAGTAGTAGTATTATCCTCCTATATCGTATCTCTTTCATTCCAAAACAATTTCATTTCATTCAATGGGAAAATACTGCAGATCTATATAATGCCCAAAATTGCGGATACTCAGTACAAGGATGGTTTCACTGATATCAGAATTCAAGTACTAGCACTATAGAATCACAATTTTCATATGTTGTGGGGTGAACGGCTCGTACCCGTAATAGCTGCATATTTCGGGTATTAGCATATGTTTCATGTAGATTCATCAAGAATATATCATTTCAATCAACCGAACAACCATCTTCACCGGAAGATTTGTTCCTTGAGGCCATGAAACCCATGAGGTTTCAAATACTTCTTGTGGAATATCTAAGGCTAAGGGTTTTCTTCATATGTGATCTTGAACGCATATAGCACGGGACATCTCGAAGAAATCTTTTTTGTATCCTAATAATGTCGTGATGTCTTATAACATTTGAAAGATATCCCAAAGATAACTTATTTATCACATCTTTGAGACATCTTATATAATGCCTCTTTGAGATATTTCGGAAATGCACCTCATCAGACGAAATCCTCAACACAGGATAATTGATAAATGTTTTTGAGTGGAATGAATAAACCTCTACCCCCCTCGATTCCAGGGAGTTTTTGTGAATATGATGTGTATTGGCGAAAATTGAAAAAAAATATATTGATGTCTTACTTATGTTTGAATAAAAAAAAGGCAATCAGATAAATATAACATTTGTGATGGGACAGGTCAAATTCTTTAGGTATAATACAGATGTATTAACGTATAGAATAGGTCAATTTGAATACAAATTCAGGTGACACACATTATAAAACAAACGCGTACATATTAAAATATAAGTGAAAATATAATGAATAAATAAATGAGATGTAACGATACATCACAAAGTGATCTGGCATCACCAACTTCAAGTATATCAACTCTACTGTGTTGAAACACCATCTGGGAAATTTCATTATAGTATTCTGTGGAGTGTAGTTCTTCTGTGAGTATAAACTTGGAAATGATGAAGAGAAGTGGTTTGAAAATACCACCGAGCAGTTGACAATCTGTGTTCCGATTCTCGGAACATGGACTCTGCCATTTTACCCCATAATGGGGAAGTGAATAAAGACGGTCCTTCGGAAGAAAATAGTTCAGGCAACGGTTCTATAAGTGAATCGAATCTGGAGGTTCCACCACGACTCACACACTCGAAAATAACCCTGGTAATTTGTGCAGAATTATAAGTTTTATTTGAAATATGTATAAAATAATAATATGGTGTATTATCAATTAAATCGTTTTGAGTATCTAAAGACTGCATTTTATTGAAAAATCCATTCAGCATTTGATGTAATTCGATCAAAAAGACGATTCAGTAATATCTTTCAGACGTTATGGCGAGATACCTTCAAGAGGTTAGGAAAAGATATCTTTGAGATGTTATAAAAAGATACATTCAAAAGGTAGTATTTCGTAACATACGTTCATATTTAAGACGTTTTAAAGACATGTAAAAGATATACATGTACATATTAAAGACATCATAAATGCCTTGGATGAGATAACTTTAAGATTTCTTCAAGATGTCTTCGTGCTATCTGAGAAAATGAATGATGAAAAAAAGTTTCAAATGTGTTTTTCCATTTAACAGTTTTCACCGAAGTGTATAATCATTCGCAACCTCATTAAACAATAGTTCGCCATCAGCATTCATGATTTCAATGAATTTCGTGTACCAAGTAGGATTAATTCATTCAATTGTATATTTTTTATCCTTTACAAACACTCAGCAGGGTGCATTTGCGCTCTGGGGCATATTTTGAATTCTCTTTCGCTATTTCAAACATAGGGAAAACCAAGAAAACTTACAGTGCTACCGGGTCGCTTTGTGTATTCGATCAACAGACCTCACTTTTTCAAGTCATGAACCTTAAAATGAACGCTTTTGGCTTAACGGTCTTATTTCAGTCATGTTGCACGGTGATTCGACAAGTAGCAATGTTGGATTCATTTCCGAGAGTAAAAAGTATAAATGAACGAGATATGTATAACTACGGTTCACTCGAACTTCAGTTCTCTAGAGTTTGTGCAACTGACGATGGATTGTGAACTTGTTTTGAGAGTGAGAGGAAGCTTTTGCCCAAATATTGGAGAGTTTCCGTGATTGGAAAAATGGCTGATAAACCGGTTATGTTGTATTCCTCAAACTGACATAGTGGCCATCAAGAAGTTGAAAGTTTTTTCCATTTGGTACTGTTCAACTTGTTTTGTTTATATCGGACCAGAACCCGTCATTGATACTTCTAGACTTCTGGCAAAATCTATCAAGATAGGCACACTCCAAGGTACTTATTTATTTCTCGAAGTACTGCTCCTTACAATTGTTAGATTACAACAGGGACGACCTACGCTGTCTAAGATGCTTTCGGCGTGCCGTCTCTGTTTGGAAAATCATGAAATAGCAGAAAATATACCTACTTTGTGTCTGTCCCGCTCTAATAAGGTTTCCGTTGTTTGACAGAGTTTCCCTAGTCGGGCCTTGTCGTTTTATTAATTCGTGCCGTATGAAACTGGTGTCAGCCACAAAAAAACTCTCATGAGTTGAGTGGAAGGTGTATACTCAAAACACAACCTTCTTGTTTGATATTTTTCTCAATATCTCGAAATTTTCGACATGCTCTTCTACTCAATGAACAATTAGTCACTCTCCATCGTGTCAGAATCAAGCTCATTTTCGAATGTTCGACGTGAGATGCCTAGAAACTCTGGTATGTCTACTTATACCATTGTATATAGACTACCTAGTAGGCTAACGCTAATGTATTTACCGTTGGATAGAAATATCATCGCTACAGCGATCTTTTTGACCGGCACGTGGAGTCGAGACAGGCCCGTATTGAAAAAATTGTAAGCAAATTAATTAAAAAAAGTTGACTAATAAACTATGAGTACTCTTCGCTTGAAATAGTGCAATCATATTCGTAACATTGAAGTGGAGTGTTAATTCATGAATATTTCTACAAATACGTATGAAAAAAATCTGACCTGAATAATTCAGTGATTTAGACAAAACTAATAATATAATTGACGTTATCAAAAAAACACTTTATTGTGTGATTTCCACTAGACAGTTTGCCAAATCGCTGCACGTTGTTTACTACACAATAGCTTTTTCAGGCCTACAGAAGCTATTCTATAGTGAAACACGTAGCGATTTGGCAAACTGTCTAGTGGAAATCCCACAATTGATTTTCAGGGGTAATATAATAAGTGGTATGATTATTACCGATAATTTTTTGGAATATTAATGAATTGCAATCCCAAAGCTGAAAATAAAACGAGTCCGCAGGACGAGTTGTATTTTCTTGCATTGGGATTGCCAATGAATTGATATTCCAAAAAATTATAGGTTATTAAATCATACCACGAATTATATTTAGGACAACAATATAACCCCTGTTTGAGCAAAATTTGTTGAATTGCCTGGTAATTGATTCTTTATTTCTGGCCGTATTCAAGGGAATACTCTTTTCCACTGCTTCATCTATGATACCAATCGCCATTTGTCCCCAACGATCGCTCATATTGATTAAGAAATATAACTAATCAAAACACATAAATTTGACGTTTATAATTTAATTCATTATTTTCACTTGACAGCTAGTAAAACAAAAACTAAGCAGGTTTATCACCGTGAAAATACAGCGACAAGCTATATTTTCACTGTAATTCGGATTCTATTGGCTGAATTTCAAAATTTGAAATAGACTGATTGGTTGTTAAGCAAGGAGATATATTGTCAAAGGAAATTTTTATGTATTTTCACCAAGTCGGCCATTTAAGTAATATAATTTAGAGTAAATAGATCCATATTATATGTAGTTGAATATTGGAATGTAAGTAATGCATAAAAAACAGTTTTATTTTTTATTGAGGTGGCGGTTACTTGAAGGAAACCATAGTTGTGAGACTATAAGGTGAAACACGATTAAATTTCCACATAATGTAATGTCTTCGCGACATGTTTCGATACACTGTATCTTTTTCAAGCGAATGTACTATGAACACTGTGTTTATTCAAATTGAATTTAATCGTGTTTTACCTTAAAGTGTCATAAACAACAGTTGTCAAACACGTTATGGTTTAAGCGAACAGAAGTCCTGACAGATCAGTACATACCGAACACAAATGTTGTAGTTCAGTTTTTTCAATCACATCTCGGATCAGGATTTTTGATCACGTGACCTGAGGTGTATCGAACAATTCTACCTGAGGTCATTTATTGTGAGCTCTGAGCGCTAACTTGGCCCCAAGCTGTCGTTTATAATAAATCGAAGAGATAGAGTGCTCGGAGCGAAAACATAGGTGCCCGAAGCGTGCATATAGAGGAGGGTTTAAAGACATACATTTATAATAAAATTTTTTTATAGAAATTCAACTATGCTGTAAGATTGATAATTTTACATTTTTTGGGCCTATTCGAGTTTTCATTGATTTCGAAACAGTCTTACAATACTTATAAATTAATGTTCTTAATAATAATTTCAGTATATACTGTCTATGTTCTCTACAGGTTTCATTGATGTGCCACCAATTGGGAAGTCGCTTTTCCAATTTTTTTTTGTTATTTTTTCTAAACCCTTGACCACCTTCTTAGTTATGCATTGTTCGATATTATCGCTAAACTCTTTCATGCAGATTTTTGTGAAATTCTTCATCAGTTGAGTTGGAGTTTTCAAGGAATTTTCATTCTCTACATTGAAATTTTTATAAAATATGAGTAACTCATCCTTATTTTCAAGATTCTCATCTCCTTCTGAAATTTGGCAACAATATTGACAATGATATTTTTTGATAAGCTTTTTCACCAGATATCCTGCAAAATAGCTAACAGAACAATTCTCCAAATTGAATGATTCTGTTGTTATAGGATGAACATTTGAGGAGGTACTAGTACTAGAAGAATCAGAGTCAAAATTTATATCTTCATTAAATTCATCGTCTTTTTTATTATCGAGTAGATCCACATCAATTCCTTCACCAGTGTCCTCAAAATTCAAAATATCCATATCATCATCATCGTTCGAACCTGAATTGGAAAATAATTTCGTTTACTCAAAGTAATGATATGAGCAAATGGAGGTGATTTTTCTACTCTTTGGTAGATTACCATTCCAAGGGGTTGGGATGTCAAAGAAGTTTATGTTCAGTTTTTGATTGTTTGAAGTATAGGCATTTATTGGTAATATTACCTTGGACGGAAGCTATTAATGAAGAATTAACGTTGTTCTCTCGGAATTCAAACAACAAACTTGCAGTCGGCAAAAATCCTTACAGAAACTAGACCTTATGTATTAATTTTTTGTTACAGAAAACAAACCAATCACCCCCATTCTCTCGGATATTTGAAACAAAAATAGATTTTGTGGAATTTCACCTCTGTATAATACAACCTACAATAAGGTTTATTCGCCATCAATTTTTTTCTTCTCATTTTCGAAAGAAGGGGGTGAAGGGTTGATTTTTTTTACTCCACTGAAGCAGGTTTTTGGTCGAGTTTCACCTCTGTTTAATTTAAAAATAACTCGGAGATCATTTGCTGACCTGCAATTTAGCTACACCCGAAAATTGGTGTCAATCAATACTGTAGCTCTCTGATAAATAAAACCGAGTGAATAAACTTCATATAAATATCAACTATTCGTAAATTGTGAACAATAATGATATTAAACACAACAAATATATGAATATAATCCAAGTGAAAGGTACGGTAAAGCTATGAAATAGCCGATGCCGGTCCTGTTACAATCCAGTCTGTCGGGTGTAACGAAAACAAGCTATTTTCACCCTTAATAAACGTCTGCATCCATTCGACGGTGCTGCCAACTACATTTCGCCTCCATCGTCCTCCAATGATAAGTCCATAAGGTGAGCCTACTATTTAATCTAAATACAATGCTTATACCTTCGAAAGTTTTGGATAAATGTAGCGAAATCTATATTGCCTGATTTTTGATGGGAAATTGAGCTTTTGGAGGTTTCCGTACAGATGTCGCCCACACCTTCTTGCCAGTCGTGTCTGATGCTGAATTTGCACTGAGTGAAAATGTGCAGTCGGGTTTTTCGATTTTTATTTGATTGGCTAGTGAAATCGCGACCTAAGGGATGATGGATGGCCAATCAAATCCAAATAAAAACATTGCAATTTTCAAAAGCAACGAAATCAATAAATGAACACGATACAAACATCGTATACTTCAAAATTTCAAAGTGACATGACAATGTGACAATTAACTTGACACAACGCTCCCCTTCCGAAAAAAAAAAGGAAACCTGCAAAAGCGTCGATTGTTTTTTTCGCCACAAAAATCTAAACAAAATCTAATTAGTGGAACCACCAGTGTTTCCAGGCATCTTAGATTGACGTATTGATTTTCAATCTTTCATTTTTATGGCGTAAAGTGCCAGTGAAAGTTTGCCAAAACGATTTCATTTCAACGGATACGGATCATTTCAAAGAGTATCGGACCCCCCGCAATTCGTATCACGCACAAAACGTCGGTATCAATGCCGACTTCAAAAATCCGTACTGTACAACAACTTTATAAATAGACAGTTATATAAACATCTCGGAAAACTGGCATTAATCTTGTCCGCGAAAGGCTCAACAACCGGCCAAAATGTCAGGACCGAAAATTGCGAGGGAGTACGAACGAATTAATAAGGTTTGCTGGCACTACATGAATTATTTCGAGGCCAACAATTTCATAAAACATTACATTACACGTTCCGTAAAATTGAATTAATTGTGGTCCAAGAGAGTGAAATGAGTTGATATGATAGGGCCTGCTTACTTTAGATATATTCATCAAGTTTTTACTGCCTGTTAGCTGTTCCCGTGTTTAGTTTGGCAGACTACTGTTCTGTAAAGAGCGAGGAGAAAAATCAATTTATTTTCAATTATTCGAAGATATGTTTACATTTTTTTGGAAAGTGATCAATTGTTCATGAAGGGGATCAGAAAAATACTTTTTTTCGACTCCCACTATTCACCGTTCACAGTTCATTTATTTGACAGCTGTTAGGTATTGGCTCATTTAGAATATACGTGTATATTATTGGCGGAAACTTTCGGAATTGTTTTTTAGGAAAGAAGGGAAATGTAATATTTAACCTGATTATTTCCATCACGATGAAAAAGTTGAGGGCTAGACTGCTTTTGCAGAGTTTTACAGCGGTTATTTTTCTCAATTGTCAAAATGTGACGTTTTTGGCATTTCAACCAATAGTAGCGGGTTATTCTATGGTTATTCTATCATTAGGTATTATACTGAGAAAACTGCCTGGTCCTTTCGATAAAACGTTGTTTACCTTTGAACTGTTGAAACTATACGGTTCACCGCGTCGATTCTATTGAACTGGCTCATATTTATATAAATTATCATGATTATTAATTATTAATAGTCATTCACTTTTCACTTTTTCAACATAATAATAACATAACACATTTCAATGAACACTCAAACACGTACATAGCTCATAACCCCAACTTGATGACAGATATAGCGAACGACCGATTCAAATATTTAAGGTTTCCTTAACTCAAATGGAGATGGTGTACAATTAGTTTTTATTAAATATAATTCATTTTTTGTTGTATAAGAAGAAACCGTTGTATGAAAATTTTGATACAACGACATAACGAATGATTTTATGTTCCTTCCGTCGCGATTTTCATCTCATAAGAAATTTTCAATTATCAACCTTGTACAATGAGAGGCGTGACGCCATCTCTTGGTATCGTCGGCAAGCATTATCATATTCACTGTGTAAGCATCATATCTCTTCTGGATCATAGATGACATACATCGTTGTTTGACATTTCAAATTTGTAAATTTTTCACCTATTCTCCTTTCCTTCTTATGTAAATGAAATACTGATCAATATAATTGTTCTTCCTTCTATTTGTTCAAAAAATAATCTCTCAAAATACTCGTTCTTCAAATTTAATAAGATAATTTTTCATTTTCGAAACACTCAAACTTTTTTATTTTGAGGCAAAAGCATTCAAACAAACCGAATTAGATAAAATCTATCAATCGGTTTGTTTTCATACTCTTGCCAAATAAAAAAGTTTTTGTGGTAAATGAAAATGTATCGATTAAATTTGAAGGACTCGTGGTATTACCTTTGATTAAACTGATCAAAATAAATCGGGCATTTGGCTCACTTTTCAGGTACTATCTCGGGTACTTTACTGTTCCTGTTTTCGATTTTATTGTTTTCCGAGTTTACACTTTTTCTGGAAATAATCTCAACATATATCTCTCCTCCACCAAGCTCAATCGACCAAAATGCGTGCATTTCCATAATTTCATAATTCTGCTAATAATTTAAGACAAAATCCACCGACCTGTGGTCTTGGGAAGAAGAAAAATTATCATACACTTAAGTCATTTGCTAAGCAAAATTCAGAAAATCATGGAAGTGTAGCACACATTTTAACCTTCACATACAGGTAGGTGCCTTATAAAAAGACACTCTGATATACCTGATAAAGAAAAATCTGAATTAGGATTACATCTTCAACCAGAGTTAAATTATTTTATAAAACTCAAAAACGAAATGGCGGCTAAAATATTTCTGTGAAATTATTTTTGAAAAATTTTTGTGGGGATGGTTTGTGTGCCATACCAGTCGGATAATCTCATAACAACCTACATACCTCGATAATAGAAGCCCAAAATACTAATATCCATATGTGGATACTATGGTGAGCATATTTCAAATATCCACAAAGGGAGTGCTGGATGTGAAGGGGTTGAACTTGGTCCACTCGGGATATAACCCGCGATAAATTTCATTTAATGACTACATTCAATTGTCTGAAAACGAAATTCAGCGAATTTTTGCTTCAAATTATTTATGAAATTGAATGAAAAATTATATTTTCAGGAAATTCATTGTTCAACAAACAGTTCGTGGATTGGTAGTGAATCTAGTTATCCATAAATCAACAAGCAATTATTTTTTCTATTTGCTTTGAGTCGAAATGGGTGATAACTACTAAATCAGGAATTACCGATCAACCGCGGTGAGAGTGGAAAAAGTATAGTACGCAACTCGACGATAAGGCAAATTAGTGCAATCGCGAATCACCACACTCGGCTAACGCCTCGTGCTCACAATTTTCCGCTTTGTATTGAATACTACATTTTTCAGAAAATTTCTTCTGCAACACTTCGTGGATTGGTATTGTATCTAGTTATATCACTGAATCGACAAGCAATTGTTTCACATACCTGCTGTCATGACTTGCTGTCTTGTTTTTGAAAACGAAGAAATGTGTGCCACATCACCCGAAATTACCGCATAAGCATGGTGGGAGCAGAAAAAGTACAGTTTGTGACTCCGGGATATGGGCAAATAGTGCGTAATAGGTTACTCGTTCCGTATTATAATTTTATATTATACCAATTCATTTGTATTGGTGGGTTACCAACATAACAGTAGTGTACTTTATGCCTCTCAGGGCACTTTGTACCTTTGGTACATAAATAACTATTCGGACCCACTTCAATAACCTCTTATTCTTCTACATTTGACACCACATACAGTAACCTGTACACACCAGCGTAGTAATACAGAACAAGCTGAGCATGACATAAAGTTGAATCATTGCCTCGGTACCGGACGGATGGAATAGTTATTTATGTACCAAGGGCGTAATGAAGATATTCGAAGGCAAAAACTCAAATGATAGAGGAGCTTCGACCAGCTGTCAGAAACAATCAACAAAGTAATGGCCGTGATGCATCGAATGGGTGATTGTATTTTTTTTTTCATTATTTTCCCTTGCCTGCCAAACATTCTCATGAGTGTGCCCAGAAGATGGGGGCTTGTGCGAGCAGGGGACGTCTCATCTTCTTGGGTCCTGTAACGAAAATTCGCTGTGTCTTTTTCGTGTCGAAAATAATGTGGAGCAATTATCACAACTAGATGATTTTGATTATATTAAATTACTCTATGTTAGTAATATAATTTTGTACTTTGACATATTCAGCCTGAGTACGCTATAGCCAACGAATACAACGCCTAATTCGAAATTGATTTGGAGTCGTTGTTGGCAAAATGCCTGTTTGTAACGCCGTGGGGCATATCATAGATATAATCAAACAATCACAATGAAGTGAACGATAAAATATGTTAGTTAGTAGTAACTACCTCGGTAGTAGTCCTAACAGTTTCTGGAATCACCGATTCAAGACCCATTTTGCCAATCACGACATATATTAGGGAAAGACTAGGAAACGAAAAAAAAAAGGTCTACATGCGTCTACAAGAAAATAAACATTACCTACGTTGTAAATAACATCATAAATTGATGACTGTCAGCTGTGAACAGGATCGTAAATATTTAGTATAACTTGACAAATGTGTAGGTTTACGAACTAGAAGAGTATATAGTTAACTCCATGTTTTTCATGTTTTATGAATTCGGAAGTTCATAAAGTTTTAACTCATCTATTAGTAATGCATAATGTGCTTTGATCCAGAATTATTCAATCTTTTCGTGGGGACCAAAATATCTGTGAATTCTTATTTAGCGCCGATGTTAGTGAGTATTATCAATAAGATTTTCACTGAATATTTCCATTGTATGTTAAAAATCCCATATGAAGCGGGACATTTTCGATCAATTACAGCGATAAATTTCCGGCGGGACATTTTCGGGCTGGTAAATACCTCGGTCCGTGTATCTATAGTAACGATTGTTAAAATGTACATTTGTCATCTTGACAGGCATAATTACTAAATTTTAAACGTCGTTGTTTTAACTCCGGCAATATTCTACCGAATTACACTCGTGCATCAAAATAAACCTGATAATTTTCCATTCAAGCATGTTGTCAGTAAAAAAACTGCATTCGATTATTTTCATATTTTGCTGAAAGAGCCCTCCTCCTTCGGAGTCGGGCTCTTTCGCCAAAATATGAAAATAAACTCATGCAGTTTTTAGACAACAGGCTTTCATGGAAAATTATCGGTAATTTTCAAGCACTTGTGTAATTACTCCCGATAATCTTCCTAGAGTATGAATTATTCATGGAAATTTCGAGTTGCGAATATTTCCCCAAAAAAGTAAGGAAAAATAGAATGAAATAAAGTTCATGGGAGATTCGATGAGAGAATGAAAGTTAATAATCTTCTTTGCAAATAATCTTAATCAAATCAACACTAGTTCAATTGAATTATTGAAAATTGTTTCGTGAAAGAGACGAATGATGAAAAAAAAGTTGACAGATAGATTACTGCAGTGATGTTACGAGGCGGGGAAATCCACACTTATAATTTCGTAGCTGGGTGGGGAAATTTTAACTTGAATCGAATCGTTGTCATGTTCAATACGAGCACTTCATGGACATGAAATTTTCACTGTAAGAAGATTCACAAAACCGCGACACGTGTTTCGTTATACAATAGCGTTTGCAAGGGAAAAAATCACGGTTCTGTGAATCTTATTATAGTGAATATCTCACAGGACACTGTATGAGTATTTTTATATTGATTTTCATAGATTTATTGACTATATCTATTAAATCAATGTTGACGAATTATCTTTGGTGATTTTCTTTCTAGTACTCTTCACTCGTATGAATTAATTTAGTTATATATGGATTAAGCTAATTAAGAATTTACTCAGTTTTCATCTCAGATGATTCACAATGACAATTCCATTTGGTGGTATCCATCATCAACCCGTAGTATTATAAGTACATTTTGTAGCTAATGGTCATTGATTGTTGATAAGTATTTGAAACCTTGAACTACAGGTTATGTTTTGTGAAAAGTTAATATAATGGTGACATCTCCATATTCCATTATCAAGGAGCACAGAGACAAGCATCCACCCTCAACGGAAATATCTTCCTTTATTTTGATAATTTTTTTTATAACATATCAGTTACTATATTTTCGTTCCCCTGTCAAACGAAAGATCAAGGTTCAATTCTCCCTCTCGAAACCCCCCTGCAGGGATCCTCGCGTTGAAAGATAAGGCCCCGTTAATCCATTGCTCGCACAAGTTTCGACTTTCAAAGGTTGACCCTCATAAAGGGGCGTCAGCTGGTTGAAGGAAAAACCCATTTTTCAAAACGAGGCTTCTGATTCTTTTTTATTTCATTCACAATTTTTTTTGGGAAAATAGCGTCACTCCCAAATGTGATGGAGTATTGATTGACTGATATTTGATTCTTCTTCAACTCTTTCGACCATCTAAGTTCAAAATTATAATGTAATAGATTTTCGTAATATTCAACAAAGATTCAAGATGGTAGTTAAGTATCTTTGGTACATACTCGAATGAATATCGATAGATCTTTCTGAAAATAATATACACTTTCCCAATATAACACCACCCTGAGAAGATCCACGAAAATAAACCGCTCTATCGACGTCGACCTTAACGCGTACCACTCAAGAAGTTTTGATAAATATTTGCCAGTATAAATCATAGCTTCAATATAAACAGATCAGTGCGGCAAGTAGAGCTTCTGAAATTCGTTATTAATCAAAGCGACGATGTGTAAAGTACAGAGAGAATGCTGCACTCATGTACTGGCGATGATTTCCTAACGAACCAACAACGTGAGTTATGAATAGAAGTTGAAGGATGTGGTTAATTGGATAGGCGAGTAAATATATATCAGATATTCTGAGATAATTTTTGTGAAA
This sequence comes from Zygogramma bicolorata, assembly GCA_032362365.1. Lineage (NCBI taxonomy): Eukaryota > Metazoa > Arthropoda > Insecta > Coleoptera > Chrysomelidae > Zygogramma > Zygogramma bicolorata. The sequence goes on along the minus strand of JAVJAQ010003800.1, from coordinate 4,538,220 downwards.
ACTATATGAATCGATAAATAACAGAATGAGAAAGGCAGGCGCAGGTATAGGAGGGAGTCAATGAGCGCAATGCCTCCTCTCTTGGCCTCAAACAAGAACTTTGTTCATGACAAGCTCGTAATAAGTTCGTATGTTTTGGGATTCAATGAAGTTGAATAAATAATCACAAGGATCCATATCAGGCCATTATTATCTCAAGAACTTCCAAATTATTGGACATTTTACTCACGAAACCCTCGCGGCTCTGGTAGGCTATAATAGATAGACTTCATATTGGATGACAAGTTATTAAAGAATAACAGGAAAAAAGCAGCACTGGAATTGGAAAACAAAGTCACGGAATCACTGAATAATTGGAGAGAAACCCTGAACATTAATACTCACGGAACGACTTTCTGCCAAGAAAAAAAATGGCTGCTACAAAAATGAGGGAGAATCATATAACACGGCTACTGACTGACTTTCCGAAGGGCACCTCAACAATATAGAGCTGTATAACGGAGACCTTTTCAGACATTACAAGGTGATAGAGACATTTTCTACTCACCACACACTTAGTGAATGTGTCAAATTGTTTGTGTATAAGTTTTGGAAATATAGAACAAGTATCCATCGTTTTGTATAGATAGAAATTTATTTTCCTGGATTATATATATATGTCATGAAATTGGAGCGCGATACGCCTAAAAAGCTGTGATGCTTTTCAGAGAAGAGAAAACAGAAGAAAAGTTAGATCATTGTTTTTCTACCACAATCATGCATGAGGATGAAAATTAAAGAGGTGTGTACGTGATGCCAGAATTTTTAATTGAAATCTCCCTCGATGATATACATGATAGTTGGACTGCGGGTTTCAGAAAAAAATATGAGTTACGACGAGCATAAGAAAATATTACCTTCCAATTGAATAAATGAAAACACTTAAACACTCACTTGATCTCAGTAGATGAGTATTGAACAAAAAAAATGCATCCATATGTATCAGATTAAAAATGATTATGAGAAAGTTGATTCCCCATTTCATTGGCTTTGCCTTCTTGGTGCATGAGTGTCCGACGAGAGGAAAAATATAAATGAAAACTGAATTTTACAGTCTCAAATCCAAACTGTAGATAATCATATCCAAACTTTTCATCATAAAGAATATAAAATGAACTCTCGATGTTAATGACTATTTGCTGATTCGATTGAGGATAAGGTTTGTTATGAACAAAGTTGGAGAATCAGATCCCAGATCGCTTAGGTAGAAGCTGAAGAATGACTGCCATCTGGACATTTCAATGGTATAAAACAGTTTCTGTTTTTCATCAGAAAAGGTATTGTCGAAAGTCTATCATACTGTATTTTTCCTGTCTTTAACATTTTTTTCTTGTTTGAAGCTTTTCGCTCAGATCTCGAAACGGAAGAAAATTATTACGTCAAGAAGATGATATTGACTACTTGATCGGTTTTTTCTTAAGATCGCACGATTTCCTTGTACCGGCCTGCTTTGCTTCACTAAATGATAAAAAACTGTAAGAATGTGGGCTTTCACGGCCAGTGTTAATACATCTCTGGTTTTTCGGGCTTGAGGGCCGTGTAGTGGAATTTTTACTTCCAGAGCTTTCGGCTACATCTGCGGCAGCCATCTTCAGCGGCGTGGTCTTAGTTGGACTCCTCTATGTGAGTTTACTACGACTGTTTGCAAATCTAATCTAATCTAATCTAAGATTTGCAAACAGTCGTAGTAAACTCACATAGAGGAGTCCAACTAAGACCACGCCGCTGAAGATGGCTGCCGCAGATGTAGCCGAAAGCTCAGGAAGTAAAAATTCCACTACACGGCCCTCAAGCCCGAAAAACCAGAGATGTGATAAAAAACTATTTGGTCACAGTAGTCGAACTTACTTATTGATTTCCATGTCTATTTGTTGGAGAATGAGACCTACACCGATTTGATGTTCAAAACCTGAAACAAACATTTCATTTGAATTAAATTTTCATTGTTATTCTATGAAATTTCAGAACAGTTATCGTATATTCGGGTCATTAGATAATGATTTTTACGAAAAATTGATGCCATAAAAGCATGTCAATGACCTTGAAATTTTCATTTTTCATTTATAATCAGATGGGTTGACACTTCCAAATCGAGAATACGGTTTTGATTAGGGTCACGCCACAGTTGAGTGGAAAGGGAATGAAGGTTCACAGATTTGGTAATTGTTACAGCGTTTTTCTCGCATAGAAGAGTGAAGAATCATATTTGTCTCCAAATAGGGTAATCAATTATAAATAAGCAAATAGATACATGTATATCTTTCATGGTTCAATTCATTCACGAAAATAAGGAAAGGCTAATAGCTACTTCCCTGCCTGTATGGCACTTTTTTTTGGTCGATTTGTATATCAGGCATACGTGACTTGAAAAAAAAGGTACTTATAGGAAAATACCAGACAAGATACTTGAATTCCTTAGTGGGCCAATGGATAATTACTCTCCTCAATTCGAATTGTTGAGAATACCTTTGGAATAGTGACAGTTGAAGTTATTGGATAATTAAGAAAATCTTAAACACCCGACCTTACCGCTCTCTATTTATCCTTTGAACACAATGTTATCTTTGACTACAAAGAAAGCGATGACGAAATATTTGGAATGTTATACGGTTCCGTTCAGTGTAAACTATTATTGTTTAACTCACGATAACTGTAAACAAAGCTATATGGAATTCAAACAGATTCCAGCTGGTTGCGAATGCTTTGTCGAAGCGTTACAGTTTCCTCTTCAATATTCTGGCGGGAGTCTGAAATTTATGTAAGTACCAATGAATTGAACAAACTGAATATCAAAAACTCAATACTATATATATATATATATATATATATATATATATATATATATATATATATATATAGGCATAGACGAAATACTCGTAACTCTTCTCTGTAAGCTTCATATCATAGGTATGGAATAATCACAAAAATTGGCAAATCGACTACAAAAAGTTCAAGATCAAATGAAGTTTTGTGATGAAATAAATGTATTGCTTGAATTCAGTTTCTGACTGGCCAAACTTCGACTCCAGAAAAAGGTATGAAATTATATGATGTAAGCTAATTGTATAACATTCGACTAATCACAGTTCATTTAATTAATTGATTTTTCACCGTGAATATATAATTTCAATTCGACTCTAATGATTTCTTTGGTATTTACTATATTATAAGCTCTAAACCACTTCAAAATGAAACTGAAGTCTTACGTTCCTCACTGAAAGTTTCATTTATAGTCATCAGAATTGTAGACTCTGTAATCATCTGTTCGTTAGACTATCATGAAATTTCGATTACTTTGCTATAGAAGTTTCTTTTTTATTTGCTTCGTAATGTCGATTTGTCCCATTTTTCGAGGAAGTTCGTTCAACACGAAATTGTAAGACGCATTAAGAGCAATCACCTACCAATTGAAAAATTCATTCCAATGGAAAAAATAAAACAATAATGAAAGTCTTTGGTGAGATATCACTTTTCATAATTTCGTTGATCCACTGACAGCAAAATTTCGAAATCTCATCCCTTCTCAAAATCTAAAAAATCTACATAAAATTTTGTTGTCAACTCAACATATAATAATAAGCACTTCAAAATATTTTTGAATTATTGTAGGATTTTTTCATGATTGTGCCTGGGTTGACCAAAAATATTTCGAGATTTTGCTAAAAATGGAAACTTCAACTCAAATATGTTTTGAAAAGGTTCTACTTTATAAAGACATTTCGGTGAATTATGGGTTATATTTATCAACAAACAACATATCAGATCATTCTGCCGCTAAAATTATGTGCTGCATCAATTTATCACCAAACACGCCATTTTTCGTTTGATGGTAGGATTTGATACATCATAAAATTTTCATGATAAAGTTTATTACATATCGTGCTCGGATATAAATGATAGGAGTACAATTGATAAACGAAATTGGGGACAGTAAATCATTATTGTGTATCAATGCTTTCTGAAAGGAGACATATATTTGTGATAGTGAAATGTCATCAGCTCATAGAATGAGTCTCAGTTTTATTCTCTCACGATATGTCTTTGAAACTCATTTTAAATGAATATTGTACGCAATGAGAAAAGCTCTGGATTTGCGGTATAGGCTGGAATATAGCAGGCTCTTCATCGAATACCTCATCATAAAGGAATACAACTTGAACATGAAACTTTCACATAACCTTTCGCAGGTTACAAACAATTCAAAATAATTAATGATGTATTTCAAATTCTATCGAAAATACTAGTTTCCAGAACAGTTCTTGAGAAAGGTTACACAACTCTGAAATACTGGGCATGGCCCAGCTCTTCAGGTTGACTGACAGTCGATATCTGAAGTTAAGCAACGCCGAGCGCGGTTAGTACTTGGATGGGTGGCCATACAGGGAAATACCGTGTCGAAAGCCCGTACAGCTGCAGTGGAATAGCATATCATAGCTCGCAGACAATATATCGATGAGCACAAGATATATTGAGGATATGCCGTCCTTCGGAGGGGACGTAAAGCCGTCGGTCCCGAGTCCATGGATGTTGGGCTCGTTAAAGATCCCTACCTCTGGTTGGAATACCAGAGGGTTCGGCAAAATTTCCGGTTGGGGAAAGTGTGCTCACCGGCGTCGGTGATTGGCCTTTGTAGCGTAAATAGGCCGACGTTAAATAAAGAATTAAAAAAAAACTCTGAAATACCAATATACTAATATACTAATAATAATATACTAATTTGAATGAAAAATGCCTATTCGTTACCTTGCCGACTTGGACAAATTCACTACTTTCGTGAATTTAATTAACACTTTGCAATTCACATGAAACAATGAATTGAAAAGATTCAAAATTCATTCATGAGAAAAGAAAATATTGAAACCACAAGCTAGGTTGTGAATTCATACTTTAAACAACTCACAATTCATTTTGCTGATTTGGAATGTTTATCTAGCAGCTGGTTGATCCCACTAGAACAGTTTTCCCACCCCTTTGTTGTGATTTCGGGACCATTCCGAATCTCTGTTTCTCTCTCTGGGCTCAATTTCATATGAAAATCATATTACGAATTTTCAAAACAACTGAGTGAAAAAGAATTCGCATGTCTTTTCTCTTGGCTCACAATTTTTTTTCTGAAAATTACAGTGTTGTGTCGTATAAACTTCATGATGAAAAATGGATTTTTGTCTGAAAATACAAATCCTGTATTTTCAGTAGTATCTGGAATCTTCGGAACGTTTGTGTTTTTCATCTAGCTTGCATGCGCCATTATTTTCTAAACATAGGAAGGTACTGTTGTGAACACAAAAAACTTGTCAACAGAGCTTTATATCACGCGCATCAAGTGCGTTCAGTTCGTGTTCGAGCTATTTGAGCTCAGTTCAAAAGGTTCACTTCCATTCCATATGCTATGTTCTACTACAATATGCATGTATAAAGAAAATATTTTCGCAAAGTCGATGAAAAATATATATGTTGTTCAAATCATCTTTCGAACAATTCGTTCAGGCCAGTCTCAAATCTACCTACACAGTAGGTTTTGGCTGGCACCTGTCCGAAAACAACTACTTCCCTGGCCAATACCACGAAGGGCATTGAATTATATCCCTACTGTGTAGGTAGATTTGAGAATGGTCCGAACGAATTGTTCGAAAGATGATTTGATTTAACGCCAGTCCTCAAGTATGCCCATCGACCCATGTCGAATTTACATTTTCCTCGCAGGAAGTATAGGCGAATTCAGTTTGTTTTTGGAATACCTCGTTCATGGGTAGATGGAGCAATAACTTTGTTGTTCGCATCAGCTTTGGTCGGGGCTTGATACTATGAAGTCTGCAAGTGTGTCCGTCCCTATAATTGAAAATCAATTCCTTCATTTGTATCACCAAAAGCAAATGCAGGATTCTCTTATGTGAAGATACCTGCACTGGCACCTGGTCGGATAAAATGCAATGCCCTTCGTGGTATTAGCCAGGGAAGAAGTTGTTTTCTGACAGGTGCCAGCCAAAACCTACTGTGTAGGTAGATTTGAGACTGGCGTGAACGAATTTTTCGAAAGAAAATTTGATTTAACGCCAGTCTTCAAGTTTGCCCATGGACTATGTCGAATGTTTTTATATATGTTGTTCTTCGAATCTGGATATATATTATATATTATAATAAGGAAACAATTCATATCTATTCCTGAATACGTGCTCACTAATGGAAGGCAAGGGTCAGAAACAAATTCAATGTCCTGTGATTCCTGAATATACGCATACTGGAGTTTGAGGATATCTCTGCACGACAACGTGACATGAATCATCGGCGCGTTTAGAGTGTACAAAGAAAACAATAAGTGTAATGGCTTGTGAATTGTGAACCTGAATTCGGTTTCATTTTCGTGAATTGAATTTACCAAAAATTATTCAGTGAAAAAAAGGTAGCACATTTTTCAAAATGAATTTTAGTCAAAGAATTTAATACACCAAAAATGAATTGGACTTATTTCGAATGAATTATTTTCACAATACTTTGTACCTTGAGAATCTTCCTTTATTATTTTGGTTGAAATTGTTACAAGTTCATTCTAAGAAATGACACCAGAAACATCTCGCACACGGATTGAATCCCGAAAATAAAATCTTCAAATTCAGTTCACTTCGATTTATTTATGAGAGAAAAAGCTGTTCTGTGTATTCCTCAAATATTATGCCATATAAACCATAACTATGAATCGTCTCAAGATACATTCTCCCGCTAAAACTATCCAGAGGCCCAATGTTATAATTTAGATTTGGTGAGCGTAAACTTGAAGCAGTGGAAATAATCATAATCAAATTCAGAAATACAGGGTGCAATTTAAGTACATGGCCAAACTCAGAGGGGTGATACTTTGAATAATTCTAAGACGAAAAGTTCATGCAGGCACAGGTCTGGTAATGCTTCTTTTTCAAGATACAGGGTGTCAAAAAAAAAAGTCCTGAATATCTCAATAATCCTTCAGCTGATTTTCTTAAAATTAGGCGGTGGTATTCGGGGTATTGAGGGGTTGATTTGCCAATACCTAGATTGAACCAATATTTTTAACCAAAAAATGTGCGCCGCTGATTTTAGGCAATTTCAGAATTTTTTTGCGTTCAGCTACTGAAACTACTATCTTTTCTCTATACTTACTCTATACTTCACTATCACCACATATTTCTTATAACTTGCTCTATGCTGCTATGAAACTTTCGTCTTAGAATTACCCTAAGAAGCACCCCTTTGAGTTTGGCCACGTACTTAAATAACACCCTGTATGTTCAAATAGCAGTTCCACTTTACATGAAAAGTGAATTGAGAGGCCAATGAAGGCGTAAAAATATCTGCTAATCTCGAAAATATCACGAAGGGCTTTGGCATATGGAAACATTCGCCAGATGAAGTATTTCCCTCATTTTTTTGTTATGATACAACAACGGAAATCAACTTTGGATTATTGACCTACTACTAATATCCGTAGGTACCATTGATATGTTTAAATATTGGTGGAATGTACAACCTATTTTCAAAAAGAGTCCTCGTTGAATATCGCCGAATATTTCTCCACTTCCCCATACTCGTTCTGCAAATATTTGAGCTCGTGTATTGTTTACCGATTCCAATATTTCGAGGATTCTAGGCCAACACTATTTGTAATTTGTCGCAAGACGACAGGATATAGATGTTTGGAAAGTATTATAATGAAAATGTTGACACGAATTCTCATTATCAATATCAGTTATTCGTGAGAATGGAACGAAATCAATTATATTATGAGAGGGCATTGACAATGTTCATTCATATTTATCACCCTTCCGAAAAATTTTCATTTACATATACGAAAGGATCACGAGAGCTAAGACCGTTCCTAAAAATGCATGAACACAAGTTATTTTTCCGCAGGTTATATCTCAACATGATTTTCTTTCTTTATTTTTTGATGTTGATAACGGATATATTGCCTCTTTCTTAAACGATCCGTAGGCTGTCATTATCATTTGCAGCCTTCTTCATGAGAGTTTCGAACCCCGGGGCTGCTAATTCCAGCTTTACCATTGGTGGAAAAATGACAAATGTCAAATTCCACCAATGGTGAAGCTAGAATAAAGAGCTCCGAGGCTTGGAACTCTCAAAAAGAAAGCAGCGATTGTGCAGTAATAGTGAAGTTATGAATATACTTTTCTATTGATCTGATCGTATTTCCGAAAGCAGCAACGGATGTATCAATCGAATACAGAAACCTTGGAAAAAACATCTAGTTTATTCTATCAATACAATGGCACGAGTATCTAAACTTTGCGTGGTGCAAAAACAATCTAAAGTTATTTTTTCGGTTGCCTCTTACTACAGGCAGAATTCACTATGGGTATCTCCTGATCTGACCATACACCAAGCACATCCAATGTGCTAGATCTAAGATGTCTAAAACACTGATTTTGCAATGAATGCAATATTTTTCCAAATTTTATGGTAACAATTATATGAATTCCATTTTTTCTGAACATGGGTTTCACTTCCAGCTGAATTTGAGTTCTCCATTGTTAATCGTAGTTTTGAGTAGTTTCGTGATTTATAGTTTACTCCTTTTTCATTTAGTGACACTTTCTTGTTGTTGATTTGAATCCTGTGAGATAGGAACACGTTCCTTATTTCTGCTCTTTCTATTGTGGGTAAATAGTCTCAAGCCACTGATATCGCTTTCCAGGAGAGTTTACTGAACGTTTACTAAACGAATAGTGGAGTCACTGCAATTATTCTTATTTAATATACTATAACAATAATAATTCATAAGAAGTGGCAATTTTCAGATGTTATATTTTTTATTTTCCCCAATTTGAGTTAGGTCGGTTATGCGTTGAACTTGGGATCATAATAAATAATTATATACATATCAGGTTCGATTGAGAGAGAAGATTTATGCGAGGTTTTGTTCAGTAACCAACTAGATGACTGTTCTCTAACTGAATGAAATATCCCGGACAGCAAACAAGAACAGATCTATTATCATTACTCAATGATTTTGAAGCATAATGGAAATACAGGCAGGTTCTTGATAAATGCGCAGGACTTCAGGATGTGACAGCTCTTTCAAGAATATGAAAAAAGTTCCTATGACCCACTAAAATGAATCGTTTTCGACATACAGGGCGTTGAATTAAAAAAAAAAACGATTTTTGCGAATATCTCTGGAACCGTTTACCGCACAGAGAACAGATTTTGTGGGCATTTTCTACACATAATGAGCTATATTTTGTGCTGATCTTTTATCATTTCAAATCCATAATTGGTGAACATTTTGAAATGGTAGTGAGTGTTTTTTCCTCCAACTTTTACGCCACTGGCAAAGTACAGTTTTGAGCCACCTTATTTAAACCGCCAATGCTTTCGACACAAGAAAGGTACTCTTGTTCATAAGCTCTAGAGTTGACCGTTTTCAAGAAAAATCAATTTTCATGTTGAAAAACATGGTCAATTTTTTCAAATAAATTTTTTCATGATCATACAAAATGTATTCAAACGTAAGAACAAGTAACAAAACCAAACGTTAACTTGATAATTGCAAAATAAAATTTAAAAAATCATACTCGGTTAAATCAAGTGTTGGAAATGTCCGCCGTTAGCTTCAATGCTAATGATCTTCACAAACGCTGAAATGTGCGAAATGCATTACGTTTACGGAATAGCGATCGGTAATTCGGCAGAAGCATGGCGGTTGTATCAAGAATGACATCCTGATCGTCAAGTACCACACCTTAACTTGTTTCAACGCATTCACCAACTACTATGGGAGACCGGAAGTTTTGAAAAGAATCTATGGAAGTTGCAACTCCCCAAGTAGAAGAGGCTGTTCTCAACGAAATTGAAGAAGATCCGACCACAAGTACCAGAAAAATTGCTCACAACTTAAGCCTATCTCACTCGAAGATTTGGAGAATTTTGAAAAGACAACTTTTGTATCCCTACCATATTCAAAGAGTACAAGTCTTATTGCCAAGAGATTTTCCGCGAAGATTGTCTTTTTGTAGATGGATGCAAGACAAATTAGGTCACAATCCTTTGTTTGGAGCCGAGGTTCTGTTCACCGATGAAGCATGTTTCTCGAGAGATGGTGTTTTCAATTTTCACAATAACCATGTATGGGCTGAAGAAAATCCACATGAAATTTCAGAAGGTCGTCATCAGCATTTGGGCTGGCATCGTTGGTGATCGATTGATAGGCCCACATTTTTTACCGAACAGATGAAACGGTGCAAATTATCGACACTTTCTAGAATACCAACTGCCGGAATTGCTGGAAGATCCACCGCTTCAAGTAGGACAAAACATGTTCTTTATGCATGATGGAGCTCCGGCCCACTTTAGTTTGGGTGCTCGCCAATACTTGGACGTCGAATACATAGACCGTTGGATCGGTCGAGGAGATCCGCACCCTTGGCCCTCGCGATCTCCCGAACTTAATTGTTTAGATTTTTTATTTTGGGGCCATCTTAAAACCCTAGTCTAAGCTACTCCAGTTGAGAATGTTGACGATTTAAGAGAGCGCATTGTTGCTTCTTGCGACATAATTCGGAACACTCCGGGAATTTTCCTACGTGTTAGACAGTCAATGCATCGAAGAATTGATGCGTGCATTGAAGCTTACGGCGGACATTTCCAACACTTAATCTAACGAGTATGATTTGTTTTTACTTTCATTTTGCAAATATGAAGTTACGTTTGGTTTTCTTACTTATTCTAACGTTTAAAAATAATTTGTGTGATTATGAAAAAAATTATTTAAAAAAATTGACCATGTTTTTCAACATGAAAGTTGAATTTTCTTAGAAACGGTCAACTTTGGAGCTCATGAACAGGAATACGTTTCTTGTGTAGAAAACATTGGTGGTTTAAATAAGGTGGCTCAAAACTGTACTTTTTCCAGTGGCGTAGATGTTGGAGAAAAAAACACCCACTACCCCTTCAAAATCTTCACCAACTATAGAAAAAAAAAACAGCACAAAACATAGCTCATTATGAGTAGAAAATGCCTACAGAATCTGTTTCCTGTGCAATAAACGGTTCCAGAGATATTCGCAATAATCGTTTTTTTTCAACAGCCTGTATGTCGAAAATGGTGCATTAGGGGGTAAGTTAATAGGCACTTTTTTTCATATTCTTGAAAGACCTTTCATATCCTGAAGCCCTGCGAATTCATTATGAAACACCCTGTATAGTAAAAATCGATTTGGAAATTTGTTCCAAGAGTTACATTTACATTTCGATTCGATGTAAAGTTTTATAATCACGTATCGTCATGTTCTAAAAATATTTTCGCAAAAACTTGTTTTTCGACGGGTAGAATACAAATGAGGAGGCAAAGCACGGCGCTTTTCCTTGGTTCAGAAAGTTATCTCCTTTCTTAATTGGGAAGACAGCCATATTTCACCTTTTTTGCACTATAAAGCTAGTGGAGCATTCACATTCACACCTTCTTCCATCTGCTTTGATTTATTTCCTTCGCAAACATTTTCATTTTACATGAAAATAACTTCACTTTGAAGTTTCCTCACGCTCTAGTTAGAGTCAACCGACCAATACGCAAACTATATTTTTTGATTCGATCAGTCAACGAAATAAGCAGAATTTAATGTCATATTTATAAAAAACGTTACCCAACGAAAAAAATGGAATTGTGTATTTCGATTATTCTATAACAAGTATCGGTTTCAGCTTTTCGTGAAGATCCTAAAACAGTTAAACGAGCGTTGCCAAGAGTTGTTGCCATGCTTGATCGGTTATTTTGAAAAAGAATGAGAAGATATAATGGCCTTCCGCTTTCCTCAACGGCTGTTAGAGAGGTGAATTAAGTATAATATAGTATTTGTAATCCACAGTCAGATATTGATTTCTTCAGCAGCAGCCTTAAAATCTGATATGTATATTGTCAGGAGGCTCACAATGAGTGTAGAACTGCATACAGGTGATATTTGATATAATATTCACACTATGTATATGAATACGGTAAGTATTTGAAATATGTGAAAATAAGGATATATTACTTTTTCGAAATAGGCTTGATGTAGGTATCCCATATAAGGCATTTCAATCTACCGAAGAGCATAACTCTAAGTTCCCAATTGAGAAAACTATACGGGAAAGAACTTTCATTTCATACTGCATCGTAACAGCCATGTTCAAGTCGAAGATTTTAGTCCGGTAAATGAGACTTTACGGTATCGAGTCCGGTGAAATTTTTACCGGACTCTAATGAAATGGGGCAGGAATCAAACAATTTATTGTGAAAACAATAAAAAATCAATAAACATGTAGTTAAAGACAATCTAAACATTAAGAGTAACATGGATTGTGCAATATGTATTCCCATTTATTTCAACTTTCGGTAAACCATCGTGGAGAGTGGAACTCGAGCAAGCACTTGTATTGATAATTTCTTTAGATTTCTCAGTTGAGTCTTGCACAAAACTTTCTCCTCCCTGGATCATTTTAGCCAGTTTGTTTTTTCCTTCCAACGAATCCTCAATATCTTTTCTGCCACGGAGGAACTCTTCCATCCTCCATGTCTTTTGAGAACGGAAAATTCCGCTCCCGCATTTGCTAGTAAAGTCGCCGATGTTTTCTTGGGAACTCCACCGACTTTGTGAATTCCAATGCGCTGGGAAATGCAATTGCCATTACGGTATCCTACGAACAATTTGTTGTGACCTAAACCTTTGGGCCGCAAGGCAACGTATCTTCGGAACAGTTCCAACACACTTATGCCGTCCATTTTATCAATGACCGTAAATACTCTTCTTTGATTCGTTTTTGAGAAAGGGATTGTGATTACCATTTGTGTAGAAGTTTCTTGGATGTCATCCAAATACATTTCATATATCTCTTCGCGGCGACAACCACCAGCGACGGCGATTAAACCAACAATTTAACAAGAACACAAAATTATCAGTAAATATTGAAATGTACATCTAAAATTATTACCTTTGCCAAAAGATATTGTTGATCTGGTGCCTCTTTCACAAATTTTACCAATTTTTCTCTGGTGAGTGTTTTGGCTTGTTTAGGTTAATAGCCAACAGACTGATTTTTAAGGAACGCTCGAAGTTTAGAGAATCTTGATATATCCACGTTTTCATTAAATTGTAGCATGGCTTTAACCATCGAATACTCTGACCAGAGTGAAGAACTGGACATTTTCTTCGACTAGAAAATCACCAATAATTATTCCTTCAAAAGAATATTAAGTGCAACTTACCAGATCAAACAAATACGCCAGCATTATTTCCTCATTGATTTCACTGACTGCGTTTACCCTTTTCCAGTCGCAAAACTGTTTATATTCGCTATGGTACCTTTCTGATGATTTTGTGGAAATCAGAGAGCCGGCAGCTTCATTATATTTACGCAAAACATCTTCGGGAATGTTATTGTTTGTCGACATTTTGTCTGTTGACATTTCGTTTCACAAAAGTCAACAAAACAAACACCAGGAACAGTATCCTTCGAAACTAGCGTTTCCATCATGGATGATCATATTTTCAATTTTTGTTTTATTAATGTAAGATTTATTGTCTGCAGTATGAAATAAAACGGGTCTGCAGTATGAAATAAAACGTATTACGACATACGACCGGGAAACTTTACAGTAACTCGTCTCAAAATTACGGACTCGGCTACTTCGTCGCCTCGTTCGTAAACATTTCGACTCGTACTGTAAAATGCGTTTCCCGGACTTATGACGTAAATTACTATTTCATAGATGAACTTCCATATTTCAATTAATGTTTACAGGAAACAATCGGTATAGAATGTTTGTATAATTCTTGATTTTACTTTTCATAATCAACACATCACTTCGATTATCTGATATTAACTAATTCTATAATAATCTGGCTACAGTGTACTTTCAAATTCAACTTCGCCACTGATGACGTAAAACCGTTTTCGAATTGTATGGACTATATGGCAAAATATAATGAAATATAATGCAAAACTTTTTTCATAAGTTTCAGAATGCTCACTATTTTTGTTGTTGTGACATGTATGGAAGTTTATGCTTTCCCAAAATGAAGTGACAGGTAAATGATAAACGCGCAAAAAGACATACATCCTTATGAGCTGTGTAAAAATTCTCTTCTCAGGACACTGAGATGTAGATTGAGGCTCACGCAGTCAATTTTCCATAATACTCCATATCAACTTTTAATAGCGTTTTGTTTTACTGGGCAACAAAGTAAGTAGTAGATTGACTGCCGCGGCTGAGAGTTCAGCTAAGGCAGTCAATATACTTTGCTGCCGAGTTAAACATACAATTTTTTCTCCGACTTTTCCAAATTATATATGTATGATATTGTATTTGCAGGTTATTATAATTCTCACAATCTTTCTATTTTTCCTGTAGTGATAAATCGAAACGAAATTTGATAGAGATCGCAAGTATTGAAACAACATTATGGACAGTGATAGCGACTTAGAAGTACCTACACCTCCAGACACACTACAATAGGCAAAGTATTACTTTTGCTGCCTAGGCAGGAAAACTGAGCGTTCCATTACTCTTTTGATACCTATATGTATATAATGTACTTCTCATTACCTTTACGTTCGTTTTGGTACTTTAAACTTTGACGATTGTAAACACATTTTGTATGTACATAGTAAAAATTCAATTTCAACTTTTCTTCCACATACCATCGCATGGTAATGAAATAAAAATTTTTGAATGAATCTCGTTTATTGAGAGTTTTGGATAGTGAAAGGAGTGGGTGCTGTGTGCAAAGGCTCCGTGAGAGGTCAAAAATATTTTTTGAATAAACGAGGAGTTTGGAACCTTGGGTGTAAAAGTTGAAACTTTTCCTAGAGATCAATTACTATGACACCAAACTGATATTTCTGCACTGGACGCGCGTTTCGCTAACAAGGTAGCATCGTCAGGAGAAGAGAATTTATACTCAATTTTTGATACTCAATTCTCTTCTCCTGAAGATGCAAACTCGAGTGCAAAAATATCAGTTTGGTGCCATAGTAATTGATCTCTAGGAAAAGTTTCAATATTTGTTATATTCAAAAAACAACTATGATAAAAGCTACACTATTTTTTGAAACAATTCAGTCTGTCAGTAATACGTTTTTTTTTTGTTCGACGGTGTACAATAATGAGCTATTAAAATTTAGTCATCGTTACGTGCCGAATGATTCATTTGAAAATTCCTCGTAATCACTAGTTTCGAGTTATAATTAGTTATTACCCATTTGTGTGAACCCATACTTTATCAACAAATTATCGCGTTGCTTTGTGTTGTTATCAGTAGAACCGTATGGTGTGATTGCCGGAGAGTTGCAAAATATTACACGTTTCCTGTTACTGGGTACTGACATTTTATTAGTCACAAACCTGTTCGCTGGTGGTAGTCATCAATTCACATTGTAAGAATGTATTTTTCCTTATTATTCATGCTTTGTTATGCAATTTTTCCGAGGAAGCGTGCCGGGAAAATTGAACGTTCAATACAAATTTAAACGATTCGGTCAATTCCGAAATTTAAGCATCCATTGGTGTGTTGCATAGTAACAACAGCCCTAGAACATTTTATTTCGAATACGCAGACTATTTTTCAATGTTGATGAAATAATACTAAATCTTGTTGCTATGTTATTACCTCAACATTCAGTTCCCATAGCAAATTTAATAAGTAATATTGGTATACTTATTATAAGTGACACGTTCAGTCGACGTAGGTAACTGATTTCATCTTTTTGCTGAATTTTTTATTTCTGCTCGAACAGTGGTTTAGTACCTACTGATATAATTGGCATTCATTATTGAATATGTACTTGATGAGAAGATATAAAGTTGTTCCATATCTATTTCTTTAATCACAGAACGTGGATAACCCTGAACAGAATATAGCAAAATGAAAATACACGTTAGAATTTGTTTAGGATGGAGTTTAAAAATCGACATCTACCGTTATACACCACGATTATTATTTCTGATATTAGTCAACGGCGCCAAAACTTGGGACGGATTATGTATCAGTAGTTCAAGAAAATGGTTAGACACAGTTGCATTTATTTTCCAAAGTGAAAATTACATTGTAAGAACATTATACTTTCATGAAAATACTTTTTCTTCGACTGACAGCAAATATTAATTTTCCTGACACATATCAATCAGCAAAGTATTATTTCTCCAGCCTAGGCAGAAAAATGATTACCCCAATGGTAATCGAGACATCTCCGGCAACAAATTACACTGATTATTTTTTCACTTGTCAAAATAGTAGCGGGTTATTCTATGGTTATACTAGCCAATCATTGGGTATTATACTGATAAAACTGCCTGGTCCTTTCGATTTTCGATAAAACGTTGTTCACCTTTGAACTGTCAAAACTATACCTCGTCGATTCTATTGAACTGGCTCATATTTATATTAATTATCATGATTGAAGAGTTACCTTATTAATTACACTTTTCTTTTTTTCAGCATAATAACAACATAAACAACACATTTTAATGAACACTCAAACACGTAAATAGCTCATAACCCCAACTTTATGACAGTGGCAGATATCTAAGGTTTCCTGAACTCAAATGAAGATGGCGCACAATCAGTTTTCATTAAATACGATTCATTTTTTGTGGCATGAGAAGAAACCGTTGTATGAAGATTCTGATACAACGACATGACGAATGATTTTATGTTCCTTCTGGCGCGATTTTCATTTCATAAGAAATTTTCAATAATCAACCTTGTACAATGACATGGTGTGACGCCATCTCTTCGTATCGTCAGCAAGCATTATCATATGCACTGTGTAAGCATCATTTCTCTTCTGGATCATAGAAGGCATACATCGTTGTTTGACATTTCAAATTTGTGAAATTTTCACCTATTCGCCTTTCCTTCTCATGTAAATGAAATACTGATCTATTAAGTTGTTCTTTCTTCTATTTTTTCAAAAAATAATCTCTCCAAATACAGCTCGTTCTTCAAATTTAATAAGATAAATTTTCATCTTCGAAACACTCAAACTTTTTTATTTTGAGGCAGAAGCATTCAAACAAACCGAATCGGTTTGTTGTCATACTTTTGCTAAATAAAAAAGTTTTTGTGGAAAATGAAAATTTGAAGGACTCGTGGTATTACCTTTGAATATTTTTACCACCTTCATTATTTCTGGTGGAGTAAGAACTTTTAAGTCGCTATCACTGTCCATAATAAAAATATACCGATATTTTTCCAAAACTCACGATTTTCATCAAATTTTTATCGGTATTCCACACATATAAAAGTACTAAATTTGTTGAGTGTAGAAAAATTGATAGGTCATTTCGCTGATACAAAATAGGTGGTAGGTCAAAAAATGTTATCCGAGTTTATACTAACTCGAAGACAATTGGTAGCTCGGACAAGGATCCAAACAAGAATTAATTCCGTATATCGAGGATGTCTGGATCCCCTGAGTGGGAGAAAAAGTTGGAGGGTACTTGGAAATCAGTATTTCCGAAGATCGTTTTTACAAACAAAGTTAGAAATTTTGCCTCTTTATAATAGTACTATATATTTTAACGCAGGAAACCCAAATATATCCTTTCGTATTGTGTTTTAACGAAGAAAATCTAATTTGCTGTGTTCTCAGGATGGCCAAATGAATGGTTGAAACATGGACATTGAGATCAAATTTGATAGTCTGATTTGACCCGTTTCAAATATTATTATACTTGAATTAGAAATTGAACCAAAAACATATTAACCACAGAACATAGAAATAAATTTGGATATGGAAAAAAATGTAAATTTCCGCGTGATATTTGGAATCTTAGAGTCAACAACCACGGAAGGCGTTGATGGCGGTTATCATGTTCCAACTAGGAGTTAGATTTAGTTAGATTTTGAATACTCTGAAGCATAACTTAACACAAATGTATTTCGACGAAATAGTTTTCTGTGGGTTTTCAGCTGCTTTTTTGTTCAATAGTAGATGAAGACAATGTTCCCTAAAAAAATTAAGGAAAAGTCAACGTCAAAAAATGATCCAGTGATTTTATATACTTTGATAAAGTGAATGAAACAACCAAACTATAAAATCTTTGCGCAATTAAATTTTCAACCTATATTTTGTGTTCAAAGTATAGTTTTCTTCGGAATTAACTCTGCCTGCATTGAAAGAAGACTTACATAACGCTCTCATTTCTTTTGAACTGCGTCATGTAATATTAGTTGTCTCAGAGCATGTGACGCCATATATTTCGGAGAAAACTTCTTCTCGTATAGGAGATGTGTTGTAATTTGGTGTCGAGATGTCAATGACAAATACCAATCAGAAAATCAATAAGAAATATTGGACAAAATTGGGTTATACAAGAAGTTGTTGACTAATTGGACTTGTTATATCCAAAAGTCTTTTAATAAACGCAGCAACTTGCCGGGGTGGAAGTCCACCCTTCTACATTTGTATGGATTCCAATATTAATACTCATTTTTTCAGAATGTGGTAGGTTAGAAACCCAGGAAACTATGAGGGATAGATTCATCCACCACAAAAAATTTACCTTCAAACAGTATTCAATTCAGTTTTGAGTGCTTCATTCTGAATTAGTTTTTCGACCTAATTATTTGACAATTTTTTATAATTGCTTCTCAAACAATTACGGTTCTTTCTTTTTTTTATTGAAAATTATATATTATGATTATTATATTTACTGTGTAAGTACAGCTTATCCCATTCACTTGGCACAGTAATTGGTTTTACATCCGGTTGCGCACTAAACTGACAGTAGGTTTCAAATTGCTGCCTGACCCGCACTACGCAATGCGTCATCATTTCCATGCTAAGACGAAATAGACCAGCTGTACAAATTCTCAACCTTCTTTGACCTAATGGCATAATCAATTGCGTAGAATTATCCGGAAGGAAAGAATTTTGTAAGAAACTACTATTACGTATATCTTTGCGAAACTAAAACCTTAGTATATATGAAACATGTCACTACACATGCAACTCTGATTACATGTTGTTATTTTTGTAAGCATGATGCACCTCTGATAATTATTCAAATTGCAAACAACGCTCATAGACGATTTACTCATAGAGCTACCTACACTGATTATTATGCAATAATGAAGCAATTCGAATCATTTACTTTGTTAATACCGATGTACTGGATTGGTGGAACCATACAGGGTGCATCAGAACTTATAATGTGATTATAATGATTATATGATGTTCAAATTTCCAATAAAATCGTTTTGACAACCTAATTATTACGTTTTATTGAAATCCATTGGGTTTTTTATGTGAAACGGACAAAAAAAGATCATTCAATAATATAATTCAGATGTTCTCGGAATATATCTTTGAGATGTTATGAAAATATATCTCCATATGTCGGATTTTGTAGCATATGTACATGATTAAGATATCTATAAGATTTGTACAAGATGTATATGTAAATCTTTAAGACATCATAACTGACTTGGATAATATAACTTTAAGATTTCTTCAGGATGTTTTTATGATATTCGGGAATACTCTTCGATTTAGCTGATCTGAGAGCTAAAATATGCTATACGTACTATACAAGTGGATGTCAAATAGTCTTTCCCTTCAAACATTGAGATGAACAAATGAAATTTCAGAAAGGATTTCGTATACAACTTATATTCGTGAATACAGTTTGATTTTCACCTGTCAACTATAAGTTAAGAGGTATCGAATGGGAGTATATTTTACTACGGTTGAATTTATACAAATGAAACATTTCATTTCATTTAAAGTATTTATAGATCTTGTATAACGTAACGAAGTCCCATAATGTGAGAATACCATTGCACCAGTTAATTTCCGAGAAAAAGGCGATATTTCATAAAGTGAGCACATGAAAGTTGATAAAAATTCGTTCAGGCGTGATATGGGCACTGGGAAAAAAGCTCATACACGTCCAATTGTGTATTTGTTGGTCGACTCATATTTTTGATGACGTCATCACTGTTCGCATTATGACGTCATTATACTCTTTCAAATGGCAATACCCTATTTTGTTCATAACATTAAAAAAAACATGTTTGTGTGTGTGAATGTCATATTTTTTTGTATGATACAGAACCGTATATTCGAGAAATAAAAGAATATCAGTCATAATAATGTAATTTATGAAAATGACAACAGGACTTGATAAACTTAAATCAATTTTATGAAGTGCTCGAATTGAAATTTACCTCTTAACAATATACAAAAGGATGTTGACACTCTTGCATAATATTAATGAGGGTATCAGCGTCAGTTGAAGTGATCCCTGTCCTTATTATTTACCTCTTTTTCCCCAAAAAATCTATTGGGATTAGATCAGAGGATCTAGCTGATCATTCTAACAATCCACGTCTTTCAATCCATCTATTGGTGAATATGGTATCGAGGTATTCACGTACATGTTTTGCGTAATATTATAGCGCTCCGTCTTATGTGATGTCGCAGTAAATTCAAATATTTGTCATCGATCAATGAACCGTCAATAAAACAAGTTCCACAATAAAATTGTAATACCAACTTTTCATGCCCACACGTTGACTGTTTGTGGATACTGTGTGTGCCCATCTATCGCAAAGTGAGGGTTCTCTGACTATTTACTGTACCAGACCTAACACTATGATAACCTAAAAGAGAGAACTAGGAGCCGAATCACTGCAATTAACGCTGATACCATTACTATTGTTTTGCAAGAGTTTCAACATCGCCTTGCATATTATCAAGTGGTAAATGGCTTACAATTCGAGCACTTGATCTATGGATTACAATTCATTGAATCCTATTGTCATTTTTATAAATAACGTTATTGTGACTGATATCTCTTTACCAGGATAGGTATTATCACGATAGGGTATTGCCATTTGAAAAACAAATGCCCAACTGAAAGTGAAACTCGACGTGTCTGAAGTCATATCAAGCTTTTATAGAATTTGTTCGAACATTAACGTGCTCACTGTATATCCATAGTCCGTTCGGTCCAAACATAATCTATAGAACAGAGGACGTTATTTGGAAAAGTAACGTCGAGGTATAATTTTCATCCATATTATCTTATGATGAAAGAAAATAATAATTAAATCCTCACTTCAAAATGGGTTAGGAAAACATCCAAGTTTATTTTCGTTTTAACCGGTATCTGACGTTTTTACTGTTTGGATTATTTTTATAGAATTTATATCAACGAATCCTCGATGTTCGAATGTAATACTCAGAATAAATTGTAGGGCTTGCCAGGTCGTCGGTGTTTAGTTTTTAAGGAGCAGCAATGATTTATTGCGGTTTCGGGTTTTCGTTATCGAACTATAAATTACAACGTTAAAAATTACATGTTTGGTAATAATGGGAAATTGAGGCGGTTGAAACAACGATTTCGGAAATGCCACTCGATAGCAAAGTTTTTCATCATATTCAATATTTTATATAAGGGAAGTGTTCAAAGAATTATCCCCACAAAAAAATTTCATCTCACTTTTCAAGAATATCATATGAACTAATATTCCTTCAAAGTATTTTAATTTTTTCAACTGAACAACATCTAAGTCCGAATAATTACAAAAAAATTAATGCCTTACAGCTAAATATTCGGTTCACAAAGCAGATCATTTTAGTAATGACCCAACAAATGTCATCTGTGAGCATTATTATTCGGCTCTTCGCTTTGAGTACTGAATTTTTTATTTCTGTTAGAATTTTCAGTGTATTCACGTATTCAGTATGCATAGTGTACCCAAAGAACATCTAAGGCAATAAATAGGGCTAGTTTATTTGATTACAATGAGATATTTTATTTCATGAGAAAAATTGGTGTTTTGATATGGAAAATTATTCATTCAGAATATGTAAAACAATAGTATTCATACCAAAATACACATAACAAATTGTTAACGTTCGAGTTTGCAAATCGAATATCAATTTTTATATCGGTAAACGGTG
Source organism: Zygogramma bicolorata (assembly GCA_032362365.1). Lineage (NCBI taxonomy): Eukaryota > Metazoa > Arthropoda > Insecta > Coleoptera > Chrysomelidae > Zygogramma > Zygogramma bicolorata. The sequence goes on along the minus strand of JAVJAQ010003800.1, from coordinate 4,516,242 downwards.
TCGAAACCACATAATAAGCAAATGAAAAACACAATATCGATCCCACTCCAACTGAAGCAATGACACTAGAATTTTGGCAAATGAAAGGGAAAATCGCTGTGTTATATCCTATGAAGATCTGTGGCTGTATCATGACTAACACTCGAAAAAGACAATCACTTCGATTTCAATCCTTCAATAATTGGTTCATGAAAATCATGAGGCTGATGTCTTGCAGCAGGCCCTGGAGCGAAAGCAAATAATAATGGGGTGGTATAAATTGGTCACTGATATTTTCCTGTCGCAAAGATATATTTGAATGTCCATTCTCAACAGATGAATCTGGCAGGTATACAAAACCAATCATACACGTTGATAAATATCAATGCTATGAGTGCTGGATATGATTTCAAGCTTTGGACTCCTTTGTAACCTTCCGAAAATTTGAAAGTATCCCTTTTTTTAGTCTTTTCTTTGAACTCGTTTCAATCCAAATCACTATAATGGTCAACCATATAAACGATGAGACTGGAACCTTCAGTTAACACCCTTTGAAGGGATCAATCATCCGAAAACCAAACTGATAAGAAGGTTGACATCTCCAGGAAATGAAAATTGATACTCTTGGTATCACACAATTTTTTGGTTCCTAACTCTCAGACTATGTAGATGGACAAGCAATGCGAAAAATTTAATGAAATCCCATGTGCTACATCCACAAACATCTCCATTCATGGATTCATCAAAATTCACATTATGGCTCATTGCTCGAGAATTTTCATAGTTGTGGACTCAGTATTGGCTACGTTTTTGAAACAATTGGTTGACATACACTGCCATAGTACACGTATCATTTCAACCGTAACCGTCCAGGAATTTGCATTTATGAATTTCAGTTATGTCACAATTATGGGAATATGACTATGAAATTTCATATTTTTTTTACATTTATGCGGTTACGATATGATCACATCGAAACACGTGCATAGGAATTTAACGAGTGACGTCAAAATTAATTCGAATATTTCAGTTGTTCTGCAGGTGCGATTATGGAAATCAGAAACCCTCTGTAACAATCATTATTACTGTACGATATTCTGGATGATATCACAATTTTAAAGAATAATGATCGGTAGGTCCTTTTCATTGATTTCACTCCAATCAACATTCGTTATTTTCGCTTCAAACCGAGTTTCAAATCATTAGATTTTACAGTGAATATCCAACTCATAGTGTATATAGGAAATAAATGAGCACACTCATTTCCTATTCAGTGATATCATTTGATGGTTTATTTATATAACTTCCGGGTACTCTGATAACATTTCATGAAATATTATGTGATTCAAATTTGATTTTTCATTGAAAGCGGGTTCAATCGCGTCTAGAGTTTAGTGTTCAATGTTTCGGTTCCGATTTTGGAGCCAATTTCAGTAGGGTTGGTGTGACCTCACGCTGAGGTCTCAATCTGCCTACTTCTCAGATGTTGTCACAGGGGATGGACTTGTGACTTGAAGTCACGAATCTTCCTTTACTTGACTGTCTCTTATCTTTTTTCGTTTCATATTTATTCCGCAATCAGCTACTAAGTTCATTCATCCCCTAACCGAAACAGTAACTAATGTTATTCCGAATTCTAAGTGATCAACTGCCAATAAACACCAGGTATTGATTCAGTTCGTGAAAGTACCAAATTCTTCTCCTCCTGAAGATGCTAACCTTGTTAGCGTAACGCACGTCCTGTGCGAATAATATAGGTGTTAGGGTTATTGACTCTGCAAAAAGTTTCAACCTCAACAATAGTTTCCGAGCCGAAGTCAGTGACTAGAAGAGAAATCGAACATTTAAAATTCACTGTCGTAAGTACAGATTGGAAACTGATAATTCAAAATGAACTGCTCATGACTCAGAACTTTTGACTCGTTCAACATCAACTACAGACAAGTATGGTTCTGACAATATGGAATCGAGTCGAAAGAAATTTATAGAAGTTCATTTTTCATAGGATAATAGACCTCAATTCTATTACTGATTGAGTTTCCTAGAAACATGCTGTTCTATATTCTGCTAAGATATATACTCCACTCACAACCAAGGGGTGCTGCTTGATTCTAAAAACTCAACGTGAAACGCTCGATGGAATTATAAAATTCAAATGAATTGTGATTACAAACTGCATGTAAGTGTGACACCCTCTGCTCAGGAAGTCTCTCAATTCTCTGAGGGCTTATGGTCATTGCTTTCATGATTTGCTGATAAATTAGCAGAACTGAGCAGTTTCGTTGCAATCGATTCTTTTTCATTTAATGTTGAAATGAATGAATATATCGAAATCCACAGAAAAACGGTAAACATCGCGCCGCCCGCAACATGGAAAGCTGAAGATGTCTACATGTCTCTGAACTATTTTTTCAGCAGATCGACTCAACCTTTGAACTCATTGCGAGAGATATATTTGCATATATACCAAATAACTTCAACGGTTCGAAATTGAAATAAATCCGTTTAAGTATTGGAAATATGTTTCATCTGCAATGAAGGGACTCATCCCGATTTATATAAATGAATAAAGTATTATATTATAACGTGGCGTTCAACCTCACATTAAACATAGTTATTGCTCCATAGCACCCCTCCCACTGGTATCATGAAACAGTGAACACAACCTAAATAATACACATACATGAATCAGAGTAATCTCGAAAAACAAAGTAATCGAAAATGAATGGGATATCAAGAAAAAACAGATTTTTCACCAAACACGCTTGTTAAAGTTTCATACAAGCATTTCGACATGTTTTCGGGTAGTATTTAGAAAAAAGGTGGTTGCAATCAAGTTCGGTGATTAGTTGATTTTTTGAGGAAGAAATGTGGAAAAGACTTTCAAAAGAGAATATTTTTTTGAAAGAATATTGTGGATTGCAAGTGTATCCCAAATCTTTCCATGTAAAATTGAATTGAACAATGGAGTGTTAGAACTATTTCTCATTACATCAACGAATTAGCACCTCGATTAGCACATATACAGTATCAATAATAATACATCGCTTATATAATTCGCTTGATCATTACGATGTTCTTTGGACATTACAGAGTTTTCCTTTCGCGTGAACGAAAATTTCAAAAAAGATATCAGACTACAAAATCTGATTAGATCGACAAATTGGTTCGGCAAATGATCGATGTAGTTGTGAAAAGTACTTATGTTCCTCACGGATAATATGATGATTTCTGGAATATGTCACAAATGATGAGAAGATGATGTGATAATTTTCTTACAAATAGACAACAAAGTTTCGATGGAGTCTGAAGGAATGAAGGATTTAAAGAGATCCAGGCATAAACAAAAGGATTTGAACGAAATATTAATGTTGATAAAACAATAGTTATTTATGTATCAAGGGAATTAGGAGGGCCTTAATTACCGATGGCAAAGTTTGCGTCCCGAGGGCCTCTGGCCCAAGGGACAGCAATTGCCTGAGGTTATTAAGGCTCATTAATTCCCGTGGTACATAGATAATTTTATTTCTGACCGATTTCAATGAAATTTTGTTCATTTTTGAAACGGAAAGATGTACCAATTCATTACCTTCCCGGTATATTTGAATCAGGTACCGTTGATTTTCTTGTTGCTAGGTTGTTGCTATGTTACTTGTTTATAAACAGAACTTTGTTATCAAGCTGTGTTTGCGGTAAAAACGTGTTTTCTACCCCAAATATAATGGAGGATATTATGAAAAAAGCTGAACAAGCAAGAGAATCATTAATTCCATCGAAAAGTGAAGCCGTATACCAAAAAGAATACAAGATATATCTGTACTGGCTGACACGGAAAAATGTTATGCCAAAAGATGTCACTGAAACTGTATTTCTGGCATATTTTCAAGAACTGGTAAGGAATTTTCTATGTTTTTCGGTAGATTTGGTAGTAATTGTGTTTATTCGTTGCAGTCAGAAACGTATAGTATAGAGGGAATAATAAAATTTATAATGTCCCAAGGGAGTTATGACCCTCTTTATTGATAGCGTAACTATGACGATATAAAAGCTTATAATATCCCGGTCAGAAATAAAAGCATTTTTACACTATTACTATCTGAAACTTTTCCTAGAGATCAATTACCGAGTCTATTACCCTAACACCAACTGATATTTTGGCACTCGACGCGCGTTTCGCTAACAAGGTTCTCATCTTCAGGAGAAGAAAATTGATACGAATGCGAAAATATCAGTTTGGTGTTAGGGTAATTGATCTCGAGGAAAATTTTCAACTTTCACACCAAAGGTTCCAAAACTCATCGTTTATTACTATCTGACCACTTTCTGTTTATTATACCATAAAATAAATAGTTTTGAAAATTTAAATGTATTCAAGTTTTATGGAGAAAAGAGTATTGCGGACGATTAAAACGCATATTCCGATCGCTTGTGCCATTTTTACGAACTTCGAAGAATCATATTTTCTGAAGAAGTGGGAGCCCTGCGCTCTACTTCAGATTCGTGTTCTACGTATCAGAAGACGTGAGTAATTGAACGTTTTTTCAAAAGCTTGGGGTGTGTGCTAAATGAAACGTAAATTCAATGCCAAAACACCTCTTTGTATAACTCTGGAAAAGAACTCAATAAAAGTCAAATTACTATTAATTTTACAACAGATTTCATCGTCGAAAAACTCCAAAAAAAATACTTACGCTTTTCCCGCATCTCCTCCGCCAGAATTCAAATCACAAATCACAAATCGGTCACACGCGCCGCCGATCGTCGCAAAAAACATCCGACGGTCGTCACAAAGTCGCAGAAACAGTAACCAGCGCCGCCCGCAACCTGCAAAGCGCCTGGGACTGAGCTGAAGCTGGCCGTACACCGGCACACATGCATGTGTGGGAGTCTTCGACTTTCCGCGGCTCGCTGCAATCGGTCGGACGATTGGGCGCACGCATCCGCGACCACGTGCCGAGGGAAATTACCGCGATTGGTTTCGTCGACGGCCACGCTGAATGGCAAGCGAGCTTCGGCGTTGTTTTTTCGGGCAGCCTTGAAGTGCAAGTGCAACGGTTATGATCGCGTACCGATTGTTGGCAGTTGAAGGGTACGGGGGAAATACCGACTAAGGCCGGGTGTCACCAAGAGTAATGTGATCCAAGTTTACGTAATCTACGTTGAAATAATTAACCTAAGGATTTAATCTCGATTATCGATTTGTCATCAGACAGTAGACTTAACCTGCAATATTTGTTTAATGAAGGAAGTGATAATAATAAAAATACTTTATTATTACCAAATATGCTAAATTATATCACATTAGGTGAATTACTAAATCAATAAATTATTCACCTGAAAAACATACATACCATTTTTCAAATAGAAATATGCTTGAGGACATAACAGCAACAATATATTTTGAAAATATTTATATTTTTACTGCGTTTTATTTCTCCTGGAAGAATATTATATATTGTGAGACCTTTCTGTAAAATATTATTTTGTTAAAAAATTGTCCCAACTGTTATTATCATGAATGTTTTCACAACTTCTAGTTGTATGAATATCATTAACGAAAGTATTAATGTTGAATGAAAAATGAATCGGATATAAGTTATTGAGAATTCAATGATTGATTATCATCACTGTATTCATTATTATTTATCATATTTGTTTAACACTGAGAATTAAAATGGTAATGAATCATAGTTTTATGTATCAATAATTCTGTCCAGTACGAGATATTAATGCTTATTCGTCCAAATAAATTGATTTTTATTCCTACTTGGTTTGCTACATATTCACGCCGCACCATAAATTCATTTACCTCATCAATGCTTTCATCTTGGAAGGCAAGATTGTACAACAGTAGTAGAGCTAGCTTTATAATCCAAGCGGAAAAAACAGGCTAAGTCCATGTACTACAGAAAAATAATCGGCTAAGGCTGGATTCAGACAGATCCGAAATCCGATCGTACGACGATCCGATAGCTTTCTGATTGGTCGAAATATGAACTTATACCAATAAGAAAGCTTTCGCATCGTCGTACGATCGGATTTCGGCTATGTCTGAATCCAGCCTCAGTCATGTGTACGTCTATATCGCCATACGACACTCGGGATCGACAGTCGAGTTCCAACCTGTCTGAACAACAAAGAAACCAATATCATTCTGAATTTCCTCAGTTGGAGCCCCTTGAATTCATACAAGAATGGAATATATTGATAATATAGTGCCGATAGCGCAGGACTATTATAAAGATATTCCACAGCGTCAAGTCCACTTACATTGTTCACATTGAAAATTCCTTTGAATAAACCTTGTAACTGAATGTATGATAATTTAATTCTTGAAATAACTTAACTGATGATCAGCCTAGAAACGAAATTTGCCAGATCTAGGAGTAATATTTTGAGGAAGAAGTCTGAGTGGGGGTTTAATTCATTATATTTTCCCAAAACCAGTGCGTTGGGGATACTTTTTATATCTCATGAGCGCACACGTGTTAAACCTTTCGACAGGTCAACATACCTTTATAGTTCATCAATCTACCAGCACGTGTCCTCACAAAAGTGAATATAACCTTGAAAATGCCTCCAGATCAAATGATACAAAAAGTAATTTGGACGGTTTTTCCCCTAAACCCTTCACTTTGCCTAGTTCGTGTGGGTTATAATAATGTTAATGATGATGGGTTTTGAACTTTAACCCTCAGAGAGTCGATAGTTGTGCGAGCTTAAACTTAAAGAAGACTTTCCTTTCAACGCAGCACAGGCGAGGATGAGGAGTGAAAGTCTGGTCAAATGAATCCACCGCCCATCCAGATCAAATACACGATGAAGGTTGATTGACCTTGATAATAGATTGAATTCGACTAATCCCAGCTCCAATATAATATCCAATATCTTTATAATACAATAATTGTGGGTAACATTTTATGGCCTTCTCTCCTCCAAATAAATTGAAAGCCCAAGAAAACTTATATAAAAAGGTAACATGAAAAAATATAAGATGAAACATTTATTCTCCATCTCAAAAAGGAAGAGTATATCCAATTTGCCTTGATTCACGAAGAAGTAACTTTTTCTTACCCAATTTGTGAACTAATCACATGTAGCTTGAATCGAATGGATATAATTTTTGGAAATGAATACAAGAAAAATTAGAGAATGACACTCCTCAAACCCAGACAAGCTTCTCTCAAAAAAAATCATCTTTTGGGCCCCTCAGTAGGCATATCAATAGAGTTCGAACTTCCCCACCACACACACAGCAACTGTTCTCGCAAAAATCGAGTTCAAACTAATCTACTCAGTAAACCTGAAGATCATGAAAATATATTTCGTTCATATTTTCCCTTTGTTGAACACTCTTACGATTGCGCCCAGAAGGCAGAGCCTTTTGCGGGCAAGGGTCAGCTAACCATCTTGGCGCCGAAGTACTCTGGGGCGTCTTGCTATTTAGGAGAACCCAGAAAACCCAGAAAAAGCCACTGTGATCCCGGGTCGATTGGTGTATTCGATCAAGATTATCTACCTACCACAATTGGTATCCAGCCAACCAATAAATGCCTATCGCACCGAGCCAGCTAGATATATTCTGCCCCGATCGCGGTTTGAACTAGCAGTGAAAATTCATCGAATATGCGACAACGCCTCAAACCACTAGACCACCGATTGACCACCTGTCGATAGTTTACAATAAATTATGTATCGAAACTTACCTACAACTGGCGAGCGCGAAAAACTTGTTGGGTAGATGGATCTATTTCTCAAGAAACTACATCAAATTTACAACAAAAACGTGAAAATTTCAACTGGGGAAGAAAAAAGATGTCACACATGTCAACTGAGTGTCCATGCTAATCTAAGAAAATATCAAAAGGCTTCGAGTAGTATGAACATTTTTCAATTTCATTTTTTCGCGCTCAAGGATTATCGTGTGGATTAAATAGAGAAAAAAGAAAAATTTGCATTCAATCGATTTTTTGAGCGTTTTTAGCATCTATTGGTAGGTAAGGAATCCAAAGTTCAGTCACTATTTTGAACAATAACCCCAGATAGCACACATTCAATTCAGTCACATATTTGTAGGATGTTTAAAAAATATCTCTAAAAATGTCTACGTGGAATCAGGAATAATCTACGTTTGCACCGTAGGGAGTCCAAAATAACATATTCTCACAATGTCCATATGAATTCCTCATTTGTCACCAACTCCTCCCCCTTAAATATATCACATGAGAACCCCATATGTCCCTGAAATATTTACAATTCTTCGTTTATGATCATTAAAGAAACATCCTTGATAACAAATCAAATGGAGACGTTTGAAGTGCCACAAATTCACCCGAGTCCTTGTTCAATTCAAAGATAAACGACTATTATTTCTGAACGATTCAGGGACGGTTGAATCGGGAGGTTCAACAAATCTTATATCTGTCATCTCAGTTTTTAATGCAAAGCAATGGTTGTTTTTCGAATGTGGAAGTGATTGTTGATAACACATTCGGAAGAAATCTTCGTAACCTACTCCTATAAATATTGTTCGAATGTTCTTGATGAGATAGAAATGTCCTGGAACCCATTTTTAGGTTTTTTCCCTGGAAATGAAAAAGCTATCTGTTTTTAGATCAAATTTGTATATTTGCCTCGATAAGTAACTGCAATACTATGAAGAAGCAAGATTGACTGAATATTTTTTTATGAATCTGAAGACTGATTTGAAAAAAAATATGGAATGCTGTTGATACTTCTCCTTAGCGATGTTTTGGAAGCTATTCTGCCTCCTTTTTCAACGATTTCTAATGGATTAGAATCATTGGTTATCAGAGGTAAACTGTGACTCTGGCACAACTAATTCATCAAAAGTCATACTGTTGAATTTACATTCAATAATAAATTTTAAGTTATCAGTTTCATTATTCAAATTGATATTTTCAAATAATTTTCATTTTGTTTTCAATTCGCTGTTGGTTGATGATATTCATCAATTCATTCCACTTCATTTGTCGCATTTGGTCACTGATTCGATGTTTCCGAGAATGGAGCAAAAAGTGCCTTTTTTTGCAAGGTCGCACCAAGCCAGGCCCGTGAACCTGAACTGACGAATATAGACGCTACGATTTTTACGAATGAATATTATTCGCCTGTACATTTACCACGAATTTTCGCTGTTCCATATTTGTTTCAAGTTGTCGCTCTTATCAAAGTGAATTTGTTGTTTCGCATTACGCAATCTTGTGTAAACGGAGAAAGTGTTGACAATAGTGGATTTTCCTACGAAACGCATCCTCAGAAGAAATCTCGTCGGGAGGGCCCTCCTTGGAGTTCAACCGAAGAAGATTACATATTACTGGGGATTATCGGAAGAGGCTCTGTGGTAAGTCGTTTCAGTGACTTCTATTTCGTTGTTTTGCCTACTTGTAATTTAAAGTCAGATATTGGCCATACGCGCTCTCTAAAATCGAAAGGGCATACTATCCATTAGGCAATCCACATTTTTCTTCGAGTTATTGAAAATTCTACACATACCAAGTGTTGATTTGGACCCAACCTACTTCAAATTGAATCTTTCCAGCTGAACTTTCTTTTTCAGAAGAGGCATCCAACATTGAACTATACTCAATGAGCAGTAGAAACCTCTTTATTTCCGTTTAACAAAATGCAAGTAGATTCTACAAGTTTCCTTCTTGATCAATATGTTTTGTCAAAAGTAAATTAAAGGTGATTCTTTTCAATCATGTGTGTAGCATTTGTTGATAATATGTGTTCAGCTAATTATGTCTTATCTATTTCTCGTCTTCTCAAGTTGTTTTTATGTTTAGCGATTTTTATTCCTAATGGCCTTGATGTTTCACCAGTATAAACACTGCACATGTGATACTATAAAGACAATTCTTTGAATTATGTTCCGTATTCAAAGGTTACTTTCAACTCTAGTCGTGTTGTCTGTTTTGAATATTTTTCTCACACTGATTCTACAACCTACACGTTAAGTTTTATTTCGATAAACCTTGGATACAAGGAATGATTATTGTTCAAGACATAGTATCAACGGATGATGCTCACATAATTAAGGAAATAATATTACTTTTCTAATGACTGACCAGAATAGAACAGAAAGGGAAGACAAAGAGGCTATTTGCATTTTGTTGAAAAAGAATAAAAAGACCATGAAACGAAATAGGTAGCACCATCTCTCTATTTCTATAAAATAGACATTTCCCCAAATTTGTGGGGATTAGGCTACTTTTGCGATGATAGTCCCATCTGTGCAATTGTCATTCAATTTTTATTTATCACTCCTGAAGTGAGAATGCCTATCGGGCCTCTGGTTCTTGGTTCTGTTGTATAATTATCATTTCTGCGGCTATAATCACTCGGAAACAAATGCTCATAAGTTTTATTAATTTTTGTTTCGTTTGTATGCCTTAGAGTTCTGTTAGCTGTGATTTTATTCGGATTTCTTTGTTACCATCAAATTTGTTATTTCTTTTATTATATGTTCATTCATAATTATTTTCGAAATTTTTCCGAAAGTTGGTTTGAGGAAATATTTTTCTCCATAACTCTTGGTTCCTACATCCATTGATCAAATACTTGGTATTTCAAATTGATTGATCAATGGATATTCATTTATATTATGGTTGCTAAAAATGGCAGGTGTTTTGTTTACATTGGGTACAGAGACTATAACTGTAGGTATTATTCTGAAAAGGTGAAAGTTTTGGGAGTTTGATATTGATTTTCAAGTATCTCTCTTGAATTTTATTAGTTCTGAAAATCAGAAAATATGAATTGGATACCATGAATGATTGTTACGATATTATTCACTTGAAAACCTCTATCTTTCCTTCAATTCCTCACTCGTTGCCGTATCTCGCATAGAAACGATTTAGGTTTATTGGTCTATATTCATTCGAATCACAGCAGCAAGTTTTGAAATTATTTTTGGTGCAATTCAGGTATTTTGATCGTCAGAATAGGAATGGAGGGAGCAAAACGCGGCGCTCTTTTCTCTCTCTCGGAAGTTTTAGTTCTTCAAGAGCCAAAAAAAGGGTCGACTTGAATTCACGTGAAGATTTGGTATGCTATATCTAGCATTGCCATATTTTTGAACTGGAACGTTGCAAAAATTCAGGTCCCGCCTTTTTTTGAAAAAAATATTGCTAGAAAAAGTATCAAAGGTGGTAATAATGTGACATTTTGAAGAACAACTATTGTGTTTCTATCGTTCAATGGTGTTAAATAGTTGAAATATTTCTCCTTCTGTTTACTGAAGGAGTATAACTCCCGAATATAGGAATAGCGCCAAGCTTTCACTTCGTTCAACAGCTCAAAGTAAATAATTTGATCTATTGTTTTCAAAACCAATTGCTATACCATTTCATCAATGACTACTTCCCAAAATAACACTTGAAAATCAAATGTTCCTTCACTATTACATTTATCACAGAGGACAAATCATTGTTGTTTCAATACAAAAATATTTATGTTGGCCATTAACCATATAGAGATTTGAAAAGGTAAATGATTGTAATTATTAGAGTATACATTAGCAGGTGTTAATTAAAATATCAGCTGTTGGCATACATGTACTAACATTTTGATTAGCTGGGACCAATCGAGTGTTTCTCAACACATACACATTTTTTTTGTCAATGAATCGAACTTCTTTGAATGATATACACGTACTGTACGAGCCTTCTTGAAAGTATCAAGTTACGGACAGTTTGCAAGGCCCAACATTCCTTCATTCGAGTACGCGATGATGTACACAAAACAGACATCAATGGTATCTCAAGTCCCTTCGGCCCATTAGGTGATACGCGTCAACGGCTCATGCTATTGGTCCACGTCAGAAGGGATTGAAACAAAAAAGCTAAGCTGTATCCTGAGGGAAGCGACTTACACTTTGACCGTCAACAGGGTGTGAAGACTCCATCTTTTAAGCCAAGACATTTTGAGCTTCAAGTTACATTGTTATATAAGTTTGAAGTTTGTTTTCATTAAAGTCATTTAGAAATACCAGCGTATTCGTCATAGTATATGGAAAGAGTCACTCCATATTAAATGGTCCTTCGAGCCGGATATATTTTATTGGACCGACTCAACCATCGTCTTAGGGTGGTTACATTCGGAACCCTCAAACTTGAAATGTTTTGTGGCAAATCGTGTTGCTGAAATTCAGCAGCTCACCAAAACAACGCAATGGCGACACATCAGATCACACGATAACCCCGCGGACATTATTTCAAGAGGGGCGACTCCAAGCTCTCTTATAAAAAGCAAACTCTGGTGGGAAGGCCCACATTGGCTTGCTCTAACACCGAATAATTGGCCTGAAGCCATAGATGTTAGAGAGACTGAAGTTGATAACTTGCCTGAAAGAAAAAGGGTTGAAGTAGCGTCACTCTCATTAACAAATGTCGAAACAATAGAATCACGGTTAATCGTCATCTGAAGTCATTATTCGATATGCCTTTAGTTTCTCTATCAACAGGTAAAGATTTGAATAAAATCAGTTTAGGTACATTTTTCATTTAATATGGAGTGACTCTTTCCATATACTATGACGAATACGGCTGGTATTTTTAAATGACTTTAATGAAAACAAACTTATATAACAATGTAACTTGAAGCTAAAAATGTCTTGGCTTAAAAGATGGAGTCTTCACACCCCGTTGACGGTCAAAGTGTAAGTCGCTTCCCTCAGGATACAGCTTAGCTTTTTTGTTTCAATCCCTTCTGACGTGGACCAATAGCATGAGCCGTTGACGCGTATCACCTAATGGGCCGAAGGGACTTGAGATACCATTGATGTCTGTTTTGTGTACATCATCGCGTACTCGAATGAAGGAATGTTGGGCCTTGCAAACTGTCCGTAACTTGATACTTTCAAGAAGGCTCGTACATATCTCGCCCCTCTTGAAAGGTGGTACCTTTCAACACATTGACGCGTCCCAGTAGGTGGAAGTTTAGACTTGATCAAGCAAAGGTAACATGCAGACCTTTGCTGTCGGCCGCCTGATGATTCCGTTCTTGGTTTTGACGTTGACAACTCTGACGACCTGATCCTTCCCAGGAAATACCTCGGTGATTCGGCCTATAGGCCACTGCATTGGCAACGTATTATCCTCCTTTACTATTACCATTGTGCCTACTCTCAGTGCTTTATTGTTACCGATCTTCCATTTGGGTCTTTGCTGGAGGTTCACCAAATATTCGTTTTTCCAACGTTGCCAAAAATGCTGATACATTTTCTGAATCTTTTGGTATTGGCTCAGCCGGTTGATCGGTGTTTCGATGTAGTCATGTTCCGGAACACTTTGCAATGAGTCTCCGATGAGGAAATGAGCGAGTGTAAGGAATTGGAGATCGTTCACGTCAGAGGATATAGGAGTCAATGGTCTGGAATTGAGAATAGCCTCTATTTGGACGATTAAAGTATAAAAAAGTTCGTAAGTTAAATGCGCATCTGCTGCAACTCTTTTCAAATGATGTTTGGCAGATTTAACGGCACTCTCCCATATTCCGCCGAAGTGCGGTGCTCTAGGTGGAATTAATTCCTAAGAAATGTAATTTTCTCTCAAATAATCCAAAATATCTTTGTCTTTGTTCAGTTTCAGCAAATAATGAAAAGTTTCACGCAGTTCTCGACGAGCGCCTATAAAACTGCTTCCATTGTCCGATAGTAAAGATCGACAAATACCTCTTCGTGAAAGAAATCTTTTTAACGCAGCAATGAATGTCTCACTGGTAAGGTCTGTGCAAATTTCAAAATGTACCGCTTTAGTAACTAAGAGGGAAGGTGATACGCGTCAACGGCTCATGCTATTGGTCCACGTCAGAAGGGATTGAAACAAAAAAGCTAAGCTGTATCCTGAGGGAAGCGACTTACACTTTGACCGTCAACAGGGTGTGAAGACTCCATCTTTTAAGCCAAGACATTTTGAGCTTCAAGTTACATTGTTATATAAGTTTGTTTTCATTAAAGTCATTTAAAAATACCAGCGTATTCGTCATAGTATATGGAAAGAGTCACTCCACGTACCTATCAACGGAGAGTGTTTATACTTTTATTTGATTCTACTCTTTTCATATAAATATTGATTTCTATTCTTTGAGAGCCAATGAATAATTCAAGTGAAAAAAAACAACTAGCTGGCCATACTCTTATTTTCTACAATGCATGTATCATCAAATGATATTAGAACCTTTGATATAGAAGTGAAAACGTTTTGTTGAGATCAATTACCCTAACACCAAACTGATTATATTTGTACAGATCAGTCTGGTGTTGGGGTAATTGATCTTTACAAAAAGCACAAACATTCCCAACAATACCAGAAGAATCCTGAAATCGACAAAGGGATGTCTGAAATATACATCATAGATCTCATAATCATACAAAAATTCATCTCTGATTCAACCCAGGGCAGTTCAAAAATTTTTTCAGGGATATCTTACAGGTTATCATTATACCGCAGAAGTGGATTCCAACAACAAATCATCGTAAGGACATATTTGAGATACCTCAAACACTATCTCTTTTATAAGATAATAAAAAACATTTGAATTTGAAGGACACCGGGCGGTCACCGCCCATTTTCAGTGTCTTGCAAGTAGTAGTAGTACATTCATTATCCCAAGAAACATTACATGTTTATTTACAGGGATCTCATAAAAGTTCATTAGTGGTGCAAAGGTCCTCAGAAAAAGTGTGAGAGGCCCGCTCACCCAAAGAAAGTCTGGAGACATGCAAATATTCCATTTCTGATACTGTTTCAACCCCTTTCATCGTAGATTTGTGTTGGTGATCCCAGTACTCATTGTTTTACTGTCAGTCGCATTCGACCCACATGTTAATTTGTACGAAGGCCTTTATTTCAAAGCGTCTGCAAATGTTCGGCTATTCCTACCACTAGAACAAGTAAGCCGTGACTAATGCTAATCAGCACATAATATAAAAATAGTCGCAGAATACTCATTGTTAAAATTTGTACTTACCAGCTTAGACGTGTTTGAAAGAATGTAAAATCGTGAATATCGAAATAAAGTGTAGATACCAATTCAAATAACGGCGGTGTGAAGGGTGTTTTCTGTGACAAAACGATCGAACTCGAAATATGGAATCAAGAGCATAAAAAAATGTAGACCAACAACTCAACGCGATTCCGGAAGTATTGACCGATGAGGTGAACATATCAGTTATCTGAAGTTTTCAGCTGACTGGGTGAAGCTCTTAGACCGAAACAAGTTCATGTTTATACATGGATGGTATATCGTAGATTGTGAATATACCTCATCAAGATTATTTTTCTGAGATTGACGTGTCCTAGCTGAAACGTGTTTTTTATATGCAATAAAAGATGCCAATATTCTGAATGATCATTTCATCGACTCGGTTTCATCATTCTTCATCTTGTCAAACTGATTATATAGAAAGCTTCCTCGAAAACAATTTCTCTTCAACATCGTTTGAATTCACCCCTATAATTCCTGACTTGATAAAACAACTTATACTGAAACAGGAGCTCTATACTGAAGAGCCCGACAAAATATCTGCAAATATGATCCAACTGTCAACTAACTTTTGCCTCCTTCCTCTCACACATATTATAAATGTCTCTTTTGAATGAGGATGTGTTTCTCAGCAGTGGAAAGGATTAGTCGTCAAACCGATACCAAAGATACCCTCTACGAAAGTGAAAAGTCTTAGTAATCTTCGTCCAATAAGTCTAACTTCGGTACCTCTCAAAATCGCTGGAAAAGCCTTGCTCTTGTAAATTCAAGACTTTTTGGAGGAGGAACACACTCTACCTCTGAAACAGTCAGGTTTTCGTAAGGGACACAGTACTGTCTCAGCCTTATCTTCAATGACTAATGACTTCATCAGGGCCCTAGACAACCAAGAAGTAGTATCACCTACCTTATTGGACATGTCGAAGGCTTTTGATACCGTTAACCTAGATTGCCTAATAGCCAAACTTCCTCATTATGGATTTATCGGTCGAATCCTGGACTGGTTCGGAGAATACCTCTACAAATCTTCCCCAATTTGTTAGTGTCAATAACCATCAAACAGTGCTCACTTCTGATACAGGAATTGTCCATAATTGCGTTCCGCAGGGTTCGGTACTCGCTCCCACTCCCCTTTCCACTTGCAGCGCTCAGTGAAACATTGTGATTCACTTATATTTGTGGACGACTACTCTTTGTACCTGAACTTTCAGCTTTGTTGAAAACCTGACACCTTGAAAAAATAAACAATGAATTGTTATCTGTTGAGAGGTGGACTGACAAAAATTCCTTACTTGTTAATGCCTCAAAAAGTCAGAATATTCTTATAGGTTCTTCCTTCAACTTGAATCGCCTGGGTGAATCTCCTGTACATATTGACAACGAACCTATTCTTATGTTAATGGAGCAAAATGCCTCAACATCGTTATTGACCAGCAGCTGAAATTCTCGAAATAATTAGGCGTTGTTGCACGGAGAACCTATATGTGCCTAAAAAAATATCTTCCTTCAAATGGGATCTGGAAACCACTACAAAAAATTGCTCTTCGATTGCCTCGTCCTTTTCCACACCAATTATGCTGACATATTGTATGGGCTTTGTCTATCACATGAAGGGCGTACGAGGCTGCCAACATTGGAAAATAATTGCATACGTTTCATAACAGAAGTTTCCCTGCTAGCCCACATCACCCCGTACATCAGATATCTACAACTCATGAAACTCGATGAAACGCGTTTTGTCCACTTTGCTTGCTTTCTTAACAAGATCTGAGCTACTGGAGTACCCAGATACCTTGCATCAAAGATAATTCGAAGAGAGGAAACCAACAACAGATCACTGAGGAACATACATCTTAGATTCACTATTCCTATCCATCGTTCTCCTCTTTTTGAAGGATCATTGTTATACTTGGTGGCTTGTCTACTCAACTTGCCGCAGAATTCCTGAATTTGTCTGCATCATATGTTTTTACTTGTTCCTTGGGCTCAGTAAGTATCATTTCAAATGTTCTTAGTCCATTTGTGTGTAGTTGTCAATTTTATGCATATAATGACACAATTAATGCTTTGTTATTATTATCAAATACTGAATGACAATATGAGTGTCCCCACTAATGGTGGTCAGACCTCTTTCGTTCGATGTTCAATATAAGGACACATTCTATCCAATAATTGAAGTTAACTTGATCCTATTGGAGCCTATTATACTTACCCTCAGAAGGATATTGTGACTTGAACTAATATAACTTCGTAACTGTCAATCTGTCATCAATTTCATTGTAATTGTCAGTATATCAGTGTTTTCTGTCACAGTTTAATTGACAAAATCAGTGATTCTTACTGAAACTGAAAAAAGGTGTCGTGGTAGAAAGAGATCTTATGACCCTTCAAACACCGAAGTCATATCTGACTTCAATTTAAAAGACAGACAATCGAAAATGACAAAGTTGGATTGATTATTTTATTTCAACTTTGCTCTCATCGCAATTGAGAAAGCCATACCGAATGCAAGTGATTATATATGATGATAGTTCAGGCAGATAGGTCTCGAGAAGAAGCCAGAACCGAAATAGAGACGGATATAAATGGAAAGTGTGGTGAAAGTTTCCCCTAAAGCCTTCTACTCGAGCTTTGGAGAGGAACTGAACAAAGGTATCGTGGTAGAAAGAGATCTTATGACCCTTCAAGCACCAAAGTTATATCTGACTCCAATATAAAAGACAGACAATGAAAAATAACAAAGTTAGATTGATTATTCTGTTCCAGCTTTGCTTTTAGCGTAATTGAGATCACAGCAGAACCATATCGAATGCGAGTGATGATGCATGAATATAGTTCAGGAAGATAGGTCTTGAGATGAAAACAGAACCGATATTGGGACGGATATAAATGGAAAGTGTGATGAAACGATCCCTAAAGCCTTCTTCTCGAGCTCCGGAAAGGAACTGAACGAAGGCATCGGGGTAGAAAGAGATCTTAGGATCCTTCAAACACCATAGTAATATATGACTTCAATATAAAAGACAGACAATCGAAAATGAAAAAGTTGGATTGACTATTCTATTTCAAGTTTGTTCTTATCGCAATTTGGATCACAGCAAAGCCATACCGAATGCAAGTGATGATATATGATGAAAGATAAATATAAGAAAAATATATGAACCAGAACCGAAATAGAGACAGATATAAATGGAAAGTGTGGTGAAAGGATACCTAAAGCCTTCTACTCGAGCTTCGGAGAGGAACTGAACAAAGGTATCGTGGTAGAAAGAGATCTTATGATCCTTCAAACACTGAAGTCATATCTGACTTCAATATAGAAGACAGACAATCGAAAATGAAAAAGTTGGATAGACTATTCTATTTCAAGTTTGTTCTTATCGCAATTGGGATCACAGCAAAGCCATACCGAATGCAAGTGATGATATATGATGATAGTTCAGGCAGATAGGTCTCGAGATGGAGCCAGAACCGAAATAGGGACGGATATAAATGGAAAGTGTGGTGAAAGGATCCCTAAAGCCTCCTACTCGAGCTTCGGAGAGGAACTGAACAAAGGTATCGTGGTAGAAAGAGATCTTATGACCCTTCAAACACCGAAGTCATATCTGACTTCAATATAAAAGACAGACAATCGAAAATGACAAAGTTGGAATGATTATTCCATTTCAACGTTGCTCTTATCGCAATTGAGATCACAGCAAAGCCATACCGAATGCAAGTGATGATAGTTCATGCTGATAGGTCCAGCTTGAGATGAAGCCAGAACCGAAATAGAGACGGACATACATGGAAAGTGTGCTGAAAGGATCCCTAAAGCCTTCTACTCGAGCTTCGGAGAGGAACTGGACAAAGGTATCGTGCTCGAACTTCTTCTTTGTGCGATATGGCCACCTTATCCACTCTTGTAGTACAAACTACTATTTTCTTATAAATAGAGTGAAGTGAAGTCGATGTGAAAGCATTTGCAAACTAGTACCAATTTCATCCACTGTTCTGGTCTGGTACCTATCGATCATGGGTATGAACTATTTCGACAAATAGAAATAAATGTTCTTTGGCGTTTTTATATAACGTAGATGGTGTAATCCCCAAAGGTGGAACGCCATCTACTAGATGACCAAAGACTCAAACTCCTCGTACACCAAATATTGTAGACCTCACACAACGGGTACATTGCACAGCAAAGATGTAACGAGAAATGAGGTGAATTTGCGTCTAATTTGTATTGTGATTAGCATAATGTTGACAAATTTCATAAAAATGATTTCTGGTTATTACAGTCACGTCTGTCGGTTGTACATTCATTTTGTCTACAACCCATATATTTGAATGTGAGTCAGAAAAATATGTTCTAGACTGACACAAATTCTGCGAATATTTTGCTTGATATAAATAATTTTCTTCCAAATCATTTGTTTTTCTAAATGCCGCGTGGTTCCGTTTTATTGTCTGGCATGTGAGATATTGCGGACCAAATTAAATAAATAAAACGCATTTATTACAGTGGACAATAAAATATACAGACATCTATTCCAAATATAAATAAACGGAAGTCACAAAAGCTGGAATTATATCAAATTAGTGAACTGTTATGACAAACATTTCGTCTACATTAGAAATTTGAAATGAAGTAATATACATGACCCAGCGTCTCATGTGATTTAAAATTGAAAGATTATACACTGGTCAGGAGAAAATTAACGAACTTGGGAGTGTTCATATTCTCCTAAAGTGATATGCTAAGACGTACTCATCAAAAATTTTATGATTGATTTTGAGAAAATTTCACTAGAATAATTTATTTCAGATTCTACAAATATATTCAACGAAAGAGGTGAAGGGCCACAGAATGTTTTTTGGTTAATCGACAGTTCAATCTTAGATCATGACTAATCGGAAGTTTGATTTGTCGATTATGACTATTCAGAAGTTTGAAGTGTCGATTATACAAAAAATGTGGCACTGTTCATTCTCAAAACTCAAAAACTGGATTTCATGACAATTCCACCTCCTCAAATGAAAAGTTCAAAATATTTATGTTTTTATCGTACAAATGACAACATACTACCAACTGATGTAAAAGCGGAAATTTTCACATGAAAATGCCAGTAATTCACATTATGGTGAATTTGGGAGTCTTTGAAAAACAAGTTTTTACAAGTTGGCGAACCCCAACAACTCATCTACAACTCAACTACGAATACACTGTACTGACCTAATTTTTACGAAAAAAAGTAGTTGGCTTTTCTACTAAAAGGGAAAGATAATTTTGACAAAGTTATCATAAAAAATCGAGGTTTCTGGAGGGCAGTTCATTCATGGTGATTCTCCAATTCGTTTATTAGACCCATTCATTCTCACAATCTCTTTGAACGAATTAGTAGAATTGTGAGTTGAAACATTTTGGTAGATAACATAATGAGAATAGTGAAGTGAATTCTGCAATATATAGAGGTAATTGAGCACAAAAAATTATCTTCAAAGGAATATAGGATGAGGAAAGTCTTCAGTGGGTTTCCTTCCGAATCACAAATCGTCCTCAAATCTTTTCTGAAATAGATCCCCTACAGGGAAACTACCCAGTTGACAAAAGATAATACATTCCACATAGCTCATTCGGAATTCACATCGACAGAAAAATCAGACGAAACTAATGACTGGGTAAAAAAAAGGAACAGAGTTTTTAGGCATGAATCTCTTCTT
Organism: Zygogramma bicolorata; assembly: GCA_032362365.1. NCBI lineage: Eukaryota > Metazoa > Arthropoda > Insecta > Coleoptera > Chrysomelidae > Zygogramma > Zygogramma bicolorata. The sequence continues at coordinate 4,495,548 of JAVJAQ010003800.1, read as the reverse complement.
TAGCTTATCTGCTATGATGAGATAAGGTAATTTCTCAAAACCATTATCGCATTAGTATTTTCAGACTGCTTCTACTCAGGAATGGAAGACATTTTACTTGCCTGGCAAATACATTAGGACAAGCTTCAATGCACCAGAAATCCCGAGGTTTCGCATCTTTGCTCGCTCTCTGGGAATGCTTAGCCAGAAATAAAATTTTTCCTTCACTACAGCATAACGAATCCAGCAACTGGTATGGCACAAGTCCTAGACGACTGCAACATAAGCCATTTCTTGCTAAATCCCTTACTTTCCTAGACATTGGCCTTCATTTTGGATTTCAGTCGTCACTGAATAACCATTATGTTCGAAGAACGTTGTTTCACATAGGATGTAAAATGTATCAAATTATACCAAATCTCAAAAATTTTTGTTACTTGTGCTTCCGTAAGCGATTGGGTGCAATTTCAACTGATGCTGTGGTATGATTGCGAAATTTCATTGTACAGTGGCAAGACGAATATGCAGGTTGGGATTTGAAAAATGAATGAGAATTGATCATTTTTTCATGACATTTCTTGAGTCTTCGTTGCTTTCACCTGTACTCTGGAAAATACTGTATGCCTAAACAAATCAAATATTATTTTTGTTTTATTGATCTTTGGCCATATATTGAGTTTGAAAATGTAAGGATGTCAATATGTTCGTTATTGGTGAAAGTTATGCCATGTGCATGTAAATTTGTAGCTGACCATATTTTGAATCCTCTTCTCCCCCATTTCCGTCATAAGGTATTCAGCAATCACCAATGATTTTTCATTATCTGAAACTATACCAAATTCATTATCATCATTCTCCCAACTTCATCAAGAGCTTTTGGAATTATACCGAATGCCTAGTTGAATTCTGTGATTATTTCTGCAGAATAAAACTCATAATTAGAAACGGAAAATTAAAGAGGAATCATAATCAGTGCCCAAAATGAATTTCAATATGAATGGGAATGATCACTAACAGTTTCATAATTTTCTCAATCATCAGAAAGTAGCGCACGATCCTGATAAATCACTACAATTTAGTTTGCTTACTAGGTTGATAACAGACTAAATGTTTTTTCATGATATTCGTTTCAAATTGTAAAAAAACGTGCCACTGAAAGTTCATAACCACTCTGATATTTCCGCATAATTCATTTATTTCCGTCCCGACACGTTTTTTCATTTAGACGAGCCGATCGTGAGTGGGAGATCTCAGTTGTGATATATTAATCCAATGTTAATAATGAATTTCGAACAAGGAAGACAGCTTAGGGATAGGTCACACGTGGTTAACCACGACTGTGATAAGAGTCTTTTAAAAATTGGTACTAATTAAAAAGAAATTCGGGCCATTTATCACAGACACAAGAGGTGCTGTGAGAGGTACTTGTCTTCCATTTGTCAAGTTTCATCATCACCATGTTATCGACAGTTGTTTTCAGGTGTATTTGAAATTTAATTCACACTTACGAATGAGAATTTAGTTAACTAACACTTCTATTCGTTTGAGCATTAGAACGCAATAAATATAGATATATTTCTCCTTCGAGTTATCGAATGGAAATTCATTTCAGTTAGATACAGGGTATTTCTCAAGTACTGTCAAAAATTTCACGGATTTGAATCTTTGTAATATTATATGGAGGTAACTTTTATGAGCATAGGTTCGAAATTTTTCACTTTCGGAAAAATTCGGCTGAGTTTTTTTTCAAATACCTCGTGATCTACTGGAAAAGAAAAGGCCAAATGTTCTTCGATGAACTTGTTGATGTGATGTTTGAATAGGGGTTGAAAAATATAAAACTTCAAACATTTATAGAAAGGGATAAGTGGTTTCATGATATTTGTAATTTATCAGTCAGTAGGAGAAACCATTTTTGAAAAAAGAGACGTATTCTTCATTGATAAATAATCGTTCTTGACCGTCCGGCCATGAGTAGGGGATTCAATCGTTCCATTTCTTTTCTGCTGAAAGAGATGAACAATACAAGCACCAACGACGAATTGAATACACCGCTGAAAAATGAAGAAGGGCGTTTATTGTGTTTGTCACTTATGTCTGTTTATTTTTGTGTAACATCTTTCAGAAGATTCATGTTTGGGAATAATGAGTTCATAGAGACATATTTTTCCATAACAGGTAAATTTAGGATAATATTCATCAAATATTTGTATATTTTTGGGACTTTCAACCTACCAAAATCTGAACAAATAGGAAAGACAGAATGTTATGGTCGAATCTCAGTTTTCCACAGATTTTCGAAAACGAACCCGGAAGGGAAATATTTGTGAACAAGTTTTGAAAACGGAAGCAGATTTGGTTTAGGGAACGTTTACCACAATAAGTATATTATAAATATCAGTTGTTGTATTTTTCCGATAAGGCAAATTTGAGTTATACGAAAAGTTCCTGACTGATAGGACGTGTTTCATTCAGAAAGAACTGGTTCAAATTAACACAGCAAATTTTTGGGGTAAATAAGAAATCTGCCCTCCTACACTTGGGTAGATATCAATTTTCATTTTTTCAGATCCTGGTAAGTCGACTACCCAAAAAACTTCTAAGACACAATTTATGATGACTTTCAAACAATATTCGAATTTTCATCCAAATATTAATTTCGTGTACAGTTTCCATCAATATATTTTGAGGTTTACAAAATTGCGACATGTGTTTTAATGGTTTCTTCAGGCAAGAAATGATACATTATTCTCAAATGTTCTATTGATAGCCTGGGTCATCGAAAGAAATTGTCTTTGTCATCTGAACTAAAATTAATTCATCCCAATTGTATCAGGTCAGCTGTAAGAAAAGAGCATTTTCACCAAGGGCGAATTGTTCAACTCTATTTGATCATTCACCAGATATTGAAAATTGTTGAATCCGTCGATTTCCATACTTTCCAAGATTATTAAGTTTCAAACCCACTTTTGGATATTTAGGAATGTAAATTCATGATCAAACTCATCCTGATTGGAGATGAGTTGCTGATGTTGAAATTACTCCTCCATTCTGAAAAATCCTCTTCTGTTCGAAATATACTAAATTATTGGGGGCTATATCCCGAATTCACCAAGTTCAATCGGTTGAAATGTGTGCTGCACTTCCATGATTTTCGAAATTTTGCTTCGGATTTCATCTCCAATTATTAGACACGAAAGCGTTTGCTTGAGGCAAAAATTTTAAATCCATGGAAAATCACGCATTTTGGTCAATTGACATTGGTGAAGGAGGTATATGTGTTGAGATTATTTCCAGAAAACATGTTAACTCAGGAAACATCAGAATCGAAAACAATAAGTACAACCATTTTACCATATTCAATTCACTGTATGCATTTTCCCAGCATATGTCCCAATCATAGTTTTCATCTTCGAGAATGTCTCTGTATGGGGTCGGATTAGAATAACCCTGGGGTAGATTCTACCTGTCGTAGAAGGCGACTAAAAGGATAACCTAGGTGGAAGATGGTCTAACCATCGCCCGGAGAGATACCACCATACCAACTATATGTGCTGTGGAGTGTCAATGCACGTTTCAGTATGTGGTTGATATTTCCGGTTTTCCCCAACTATTGAATTTGTAAAATGATGATAATGTCCCAGAGTGGTCTCGGTAGTGTAGTGGTTAGCATATCTGCCTATCAAGCGGAAGGCCGGAGTTCGAATCCTCGCCGGGCCACCGTGCTGGGTAATCGCACGTTAAAAGGTGAGGCCTCGTTGATCCATTGCTCGCACAAGTTTCGACTTCAGAGGGTTGACGTTCGTCAGCTGGTTAACGGAAACGAACAATTTTAGAACAACAATTTAAGAGTAAAAACCTCCGGAAGTAAAATACTTCCCCAATCGGATTTCCGGGTGGGAGGTACTCGGAGGGAACCTTCATCGAGAGTATTGAGATTTGATTATAGTAATATTCGTGGTATGAATACAAATATCAACGATGTGCTTCACCATCTGCAAACCGAAAAACCAGACATTCTTATTCTAACTGAAAGTCAAGTCAATTCATATACGAATAATGTACATATGCTCTGTCCAGGTTATGAATTCTATTCTCGCTTTCGTTTCAAAGGTGGTGTTTGTTTATACTCTAGAAATGATTTATCCTGCCAACGTGAAGAAGGGCTGGAACCGAAAGATTTTGACATGATGTGGTTTAAGCTTGTTAATCACCAACAAACTAAATTTGTCTGTTGTCTTTATTAATCACCTAACACTGACTCTTTTGACAGACTATTCGAATTTCTATCGGAAAAAATCGACTTCTTTAAAGAAATCCATACAACAGCTGAGGTCACCATATTGGCTGATTCCAATGTACATAATTCTTCATGGCTTAAATTCTCGAATAGAACAGATGAAAGAGGACGACAGGCAGAAGCATTTGCTAATACTAATGATCTGGAAAAACCCATCGATCAAACCACTCGTATTCAGGGACGGTCTTCGAATGTTTTTCTCTGATTTTCCTTGGAGAAGGGTCCGTTTTTCATCTGGTGATCCCACTCTGTGTGCCCAAGAAATCTCTGATACCATTGTTCTGGGAGTGGAAACATTCATTCCAAGTAGTACAAAGAGACCACAGTCAGAAAAACCATGGTTCAATAAAAGCTGCTCTGAGGCTGTCACATCCAAACAAGCGGCATTTAATCGCTGGCGCAAAGACCCCAGTTTGGAGACGATATCTGAGAATGTTAACTCAAGAAATAGGTGTAGTGCAATAATTGAAGCTGCTAAAGAAGCACATAATCAGAAAATTCGTATAAAACAAAAAGCCAATTTATTTGCAAATATTTTTGCTGGAAATTCTACTCTGGATTCATCGGGAAAAGATCCCCCGAATATCACGCCTCTCGACAGTCATAGCCTGAGATAATATTTCATCAACAAATATTTTAATGGACCTAAAGACGAATAAGGCTTGCGGATCTGATGGAATCCCAGCAATTGTTCTGAAAGTATGTGCCCTCGAATTGACACCAGTACGAATTATTCAACCTTTCATATAACCTGAGGATTTTTCCTGAGTCCTGGAGGACAGCAAGAGTTCAGCCAGTTCCTAAAAAAAGGGAAGAAAAATTCAACTTGTAATTATAGACCAATTGCATTGCTTTTTTTCATTTCCAAAGCCATGGAAAAAGCAATCAATATGAAGCTCATCAAATATCATAAGCTGCCGTCTTATGGTTTGCCTCCTCAGTTAGTTGTGTGTTTTGTTGGAGAGTTCCTTGTCTGATAGGTCTCTGTATGTGGTTGTTGATGGAGTATCATCTGCTATTCTGCCAATAAATGCAGGTGTTCCACAGGGTTCAGTTCTGGCGCCCAATTTGTTTTTGCTTCATATCAATGATTTGCTCGAGAAAACATCTTGTTCAATACATATTTTTGTGGACGACAGTACTCTTCATACCAGTTTCTCTTCCAGAGTCCCCATACCAGCTCGAGAAAACACAATACAAAGAAACATTCACGTCAATAAAATTAACGACGACTTGGCAAAAATAATAGAACGGGGTAACACGAACTTGGTGAAATTTGATGCTAGGAAAACCCAGGAATATCTCTACTCAAAGAAAAGCCGATCTATCATCATCAAATATTCAGATGTCAGGAGTAACTGTTCCTACAAAATCAAGTATCTCGATGCTAGGAATTACAGAATTCCCACCCCTTTGTTGTGAATTTGGAAACCTGTCGAACCTCTCTTGACCAGGGACTTTTTTTCAATAGAACAGCTGAGCTGTGGAACTCCTTGCCACAAGAGGTTTTTCCTGTTCCTCGATTCACGCGGTGTTCTTGGAACATTACAGGGCTTCCCTTTCGTGTGAATCTGCATATAAAAAAAAGAACAATATAGTACCCCAGGTTGTACCTGAAAAGTGAGCCATACGCCCGGTTTATTTTGATCAAATTAATCGATTAAAAGGTATAGTACATTTAATCGCTGTAAAACTCTGTAAAAGCAGTCTAGCCTTCAACCTATCCATCGTTTATTTGCATTAAGGGAAATAATCAGGAAATATTATTTCCACTGAATGGCAGACAATTGGACGAGATGAATGATCATTGAAAAAATGTCGAAGCCACTGGTGTTCCAAGATAGCATTGGAGATTGTGAGTCATCAGAAATATTACATCGTGGTCAGTGATAGATTGAACTCAAACACTGCTTAATCGATGCGAATTTATCACTATATTATGTCATTCTCACAAACACTTATAAAATTGTTGAGACCAATATTTCATTTGATTTTGATCACTTCAATTCTTTGAAGTAACGTAGTACTCACCTCAAAATATTTTTTTCCTGCATGTTGGCACAAATTTACAATCCATCAGAATTCAGCAGTGAAAATTTCCAGATGCTTGAATATTTATAGTTTCTGGAATTGAGAAAATGAAAATCCCAGTACTTCTTATGACTGATGTTTAGTCATGAAATCGTTGTGTTCGAAAAACAGAATCTATAATAGAGTCTCCTCGCAAATGTATGTTATATGCACATGACAGACAGACAATCATTTTTTATATATGTATATATATATATATATATATATATATATATATATATATATATATATATATATATATATATATATATATATATATATCAGATACATTGAACATTCTCGAAACCAAACACCAAATTTCCAAAGGCACCCTCAACCTCATCAGTCACTGTATGTCCAGTTCATACTTCCTATTCCAAGGTACCTTTTACAAACAAGTAAAAAAGTAAAAGGCGCCCCCATGGGTTCACCCCTCTCACCAGTCCTTGCAAACCTTTTCATTGAAAACTTCGAAACTAAAGCCATGGACACATTCGACCACAAACCCTCTTGCTGGTTCAGATACGTAGATGACGTTTTCGTCATATGGCCTCACGGCTCCGAAACTCTCTATAATTTCCTTAATCACCTCAACGACCTCCACCCAAATATAAAGTTCACAATGGAAATCGAAAGCAATAACTCCCTTCCATTCTTAGATGTCCTTATCACAAAAACCAATGACTCCTTCACCCACACAAACTCAACAACATAAAACTGACCGCGGAAACCTATCCGAACATATATATATATATATATATATATATATATATATATATATATATATATATATATATATATATATATATATATATATATATATATATATATATATATATATTGTAGAGAGACTTATTTGGGTTGCAGTCTAGGGATGACAATTAGGCTGTTCTCTTTGTTTTTGTCGAGCTTTCGAAAATGTTTATTTTCTTTTTCAAGACGCTACAATATGTAAATGTATAAACAATATATATATATATATATATATATATATATATATATTTATATATATATACTTTCAAAACGAGAAAATCAATTAAAATTATTAAAAATGAATGACATATTTTACGAAGATCGGGAAGTCACTTGACGGAAGTTGAGTCATATACAGAGTTATTATTTTTTATCTACTGATATTATAATTGCAAATGAGGGAGTATTATATTCAATGAGGATGAGAGTTATCATTCGTATTCAGATTTTTATGTAGAATATAAGTATATATATATTGTTCAGATCACTAATATCTGTTCGTTCATTCAAAACAATATCTTTTTTATTGGAGATGTGGACCATTTCTAGAAATAGTCTCTTGGTGAAATTGGTCTCCATATCTAAAATTTTCACATTTCCCTAACTCAACCTATGATCTAAATCAATTGAATGTCCTGTCAATGCACTTGATCTTATATTCCTTCTGCAGTCACTCTTATGTCCAGTTAGTCTATTTTTCAAAAGTTGTTTTGTTTGACCGATGTATACTTTATCACAATCCATACATGGTATTTCATACACGAGGTTGGATTTGGATGTTAGAGGAATAGGAGATTTCAATTTAGAATGTAAGTCAGATATTGTTTTAATATTAGTTCGAGTGATTTTTATGTCATGTTCACTGAATATATTAATTAATTTAGGCGTCAATTGATGAATGTTAGGTAATGTTTTGTAATAGAAGCGATCTTCAGTAACTGGAATTATAGGTGAGGTAACACTATCAAAAGATGGGGTGCTGAAGAGAATTTTATTGACTAGAGAATTTGGATATGAATTTTCTAATAGTATAATTTCGAGTTCTTTCAAACATTCAATCCTCAAAGAGGGGTGGGATAACTTTTCTACTCTATTCTTGAAATTCTTCATTACATTGAGTTTTGTTTTCATAGGATGATATGCGTCTCTTCAGCACCCCATCTTTTGATAGTGTTACCTCACCTATAATTCCAGTTACTGAAGATCGCTTCTATTACAAAACATTACCTAACATTCATCAATTGACGCCTAAATTCATTAATATATTCAGTGAACATAACATAAAAATCGCTCGAACTAATAATAAAACAATATCTGACTTACATTCTAAATTGAAATCTTCTATTCCTCTAACATCCAAATCCAACGTCGTGTATGAAATACCATGTATGGATTGTGATAAAGTATACATCGGTCAAACAAAACAACTTTTGAAAGATAGACTAACTGGACATATATATATATATATATATATATATATATATATATATATATATATATATATATATATAAAACAGTGACTGATGAGAAAGTATATATATATGTATATTAGTATTGATGAAACTCTTTGGTATTCGTCAAGCTTTCGGTACTATTCAATACCTTCTTCAGGACAACTGAAATATAAAGTAATATACAATAGTGTACAAGTAATGATATTATGGAACACTTACTACCGTGATAATGATGATGAAATCGGCAAAATATGGAATGAAAAACATTAAGATGAATTCTTTCTGGGTGATTTCATTTCATCTTTCACATATTCAAATAAATAATAATTAATTTGGCTGAGATTGTTGAGATCAAATGGACACATTTTTCTACATCATTACATAGTGGCACAATTGTTTTTCTTTTTCTGTCAGAAAGAGGGAGATATATTTCTTTATACATTAATAGTGGGTGCATCGAAAAATCTGCCGCATACACTTTCACAAAAAAGAAATTGAAAAAAATCCCGAATTTCAACCATTTCTATTCAAAACTTCTTTAGCATTCTTTTGTTTACGGCCAATTACAGATTTCTTGGAGCACTAAGAACGTCGAAAAGATGTTGTTGAGCTTCTGTTCCAGTTAGTCCAATAATCCCACCTTAATCTGTCGACTAATTTATTTTCGTTCTATCGTGATCTCTGAAGAGTATACAACCATCTCAAATTTCAAACAAGATATTTTATTTAGCACTTCATGTCCATATGGCATGAAATACTTTATATTGAACAAGTAATAAATTTTGTGACCTCAGTTTGGGATACCGCTAACTGGGAATAGACCGTCGCGTCGTCTCTAATTGGGTGGTGATATTTAAAGACGAACACTACAGAAACATTCCAAGAGTATTACCTCGAAGTTATCACTATTATTGGCGCATACCTATCACAGAACTCATAATAATATCTAGAATGCGTTTCATGTATCGTCGACTAACGTAAACTTGACAAATCATGTGCATTCGAAAAGGGGACAACTTGCACCAAGTAAACACATACGTCATTCCTTGTAATTACAAGAGAAAATGAAAGAAATATAGGACGTCGGTCTTTTAAGATTACTAGTTTGTTTGTAAACAGAGCGGCGTTGTCAGTTTTATTTCTTTCTGATTTGGATATTGGACGCTGCGCTGTGACGATAGTAAATATAAATATTGGATATTTATTATTCATCGATCATATTGTGCATAGACAAGAGTTAGGTGTATTGGTAATATTGTGTACATTACTCGTTCGATACAATGAAGTGTTTTGTTAAGGATTGTGGTAATTCCTGGAGAAAGGGAAAGAAAAAAGAAAACGTTACTTTCCATAGGTAAGTACTTGAAAAACCTGTTGAAAGTGTCTCTAGAATAAAGAAAACGTTTTCAGATTTCCAAAAGCTAATTTCAGAGAGTGGTTTCGTAGATTAGGAAGTGATCTACACTTAGAATGGCCCCAACCACAGCAATACAAAATTTGTTCGGATCATTCAATCAACAAAACAATCACGAATGATTGTTTTGTTCGGACCGAATTCCAGACTAGACTGAAGCCCAATTCACTTCCAACACTGAAATTACCCGAGGTAACAGTTTGTGATGGTGATAACTTCAATCCAAACCAGTCAGGGACAAGTGATTCCACAATTACCTTATCGGCTCCTGAGGAAAATTATATTTCTGAATCAGAAAGTGATACTTTGGGTATACATAAGAACCTAAGAAAACGATTCTTAGATTTGAGGTAATTGTTCATTCGTAACTTCACCTAATTCGATGTGTAGTGAACATCTGCTGCTAGTGGATTATGTGTAAATTTAACAACAAAGAACTATTTCGAATTCTTATTGTTCAATTTATATTAATAAAAGTTATCTCTTTTTCAGTACTAGTCAATCATCATCAACTTCATCAGGGTCCACTAAAATGAAAAGAAGGGTTGAACTTATTGAAACCTTTCATAATTATAGGTAATAGGTATTTGATTGAGATGTCATAAGCATAAACTTAACGGATCAATTTATTTCAGTACTAGTCTGGATAAGGTTAAAGTCAGATCGTTGCAGATGAAAAATAGAGCAACAAAATTCCGTACCAAATATCATAATATGAAGAAAAAAGTAAAAAGATTGAACCTAAAAGTTCAGTCATTACATTCCATTGTAAATACCTTGAGAAAAAAACAGATTCTATCAACTATGGCATCAGATCACTTATCACAAACAGTTCCCAAACATATTATGGCAAGGATGCTCAAGAGAGAAAAAACAAATACCCTGTCTCAAGATCATTGATATGTAATAGAGATTTTGAAAAAGTAAAAGGACGAGTGGATCAGAAGAAATCAAAATCCGCACTGAACATGTTCATTTTTCAATTCGATTCAATTCATACTGAAGATACTACATTAGATTTGGGGAAAGTGGTCTAGACCCGGTCTGGCGTCCTTCAACTTTAAAAAAAACATGTTTTTAATGTAATTTTCATTTTAGTAGTAGGATATAGGAATAACTTTTTGGTGTGAATCAAGATCTCATTTCGTGTCTTCTATTCAAGGATTTTTTTATTATAAAAAGTCTATGGATAAAACGATATTTTCACTGTTCTGATGTTCCATTTGAAACTGAAATTTCCAGTTTCATAAAACCAACCCATTTCCCATCCCCAAGTTACGCACGTAATATTTTGCGCCGCTACTGTGAAGAGGACATTTACAGTGTTGCAGGGTATGCATGTTTTGTCCATCCGCCATATTTGAAACGCATTCTAGTTATTATTATGAGTTCTGTGATACCTATATGCAGAAAGATTACTCTTCATCTAGCAATCTTCTTTATTTCATGGTTATTTGAATTATTTTCAGGTAGGTGACTCTGCTCATCCAGATGGTTATCAAGATTTGAATCGCCAAGGATGGATGGGAAAATATTATGATGCAGTAGTCATTATGTACTTTTCAGGTTAAATAATATTATCCGAACTCGAATTAATTAGTCGAGTTTGGAGGTCGAAACTCTAGACATCACCTAGAAGATGGCAAAACCACAGAACACGGAATGAAACCCGAAAAAACAACTCATCACATATATATATATATATATATATATATATATATATATATATATATATATATATATTTATATCACATATATATAACCAAAAAACCAGGTTGTTCCTTGAAATGTATCACATCAACAAAAAACCAAATACAGTCAATTATAAAACCGATACAGGTCAGTTAAGGTACGCGTCCATAGGTATGCATCGTACGGATCGTATAAAACGGATCGATTTGTGGTAGTGCGTAGTGCGTCCACTGTATCCGTAGCGATCGGATTGCCGATGCTACGGTCGGCTTTTTTCAAGTAACATTCGTATTTTCGTTGTGAGTGGACGATCGGAAACATTACAGTGTGTAATGTTTCCGATCATGGAAAGTGATGAAGAACTTGTCATTATTGCTTTGTTATTAGATGAAGCAGAAAGGAGGGGAAATAAGAGAAGACCTAGAATCTGGATACATGACATATTCAAAAAATTTGGAGAATATCATACACTATTCACTGATTTTCTCCATGATATGCGTAATAACAATTATAATTGAAGCACGTGTGTGTACTTAGTGTCGAAATGTAACAAAATTCAAATGATCTGTGAGGCGAGCAGTGACTACCTATTGTGACATGCGTCCACTTATCGGCAATCCGCATGACGTCATCCACACCAGTCGGAAAAGTTGCCCCTTCGATCAATTTCATCGGCATTACCGACGGACCGCTGCCGGTCAGTGGACGCATATGTATAACTTACTATACTAAGGGCCGGCCTTTTCATCTACAGATAAAGTCCTTGATAACTTTATCTTTCAGATATTCTCCTTCTACCGTCTTTTCACCTTCAAGTAGACCTACCTGATAGATAAATACAGGGTATTTGTATGATAACTTGTCTGACACTTTGGGTTGTGGATAAAGCGGTATTTAAATGCCACAGAACAATACTAGTTTCAACATAATTTTGTGTTTTATGCATGAATGAGCGTGCAGGAAGATTATGCAATGTATATTTTTTGACAAAGCTGTCCCTCAGGCTGTTAGAGTGCTGAGATTAAAATTAAATTAGAGATTTTGTGAATTTTGTAATGATGGACGTAGTTGAAGATATAGATTTGCTGTTAGACGACGATTTAAATGAAATCATCGATATTGCAATGCGGGAATATAACATTGGACCCCGAACAGACCATTTCAACTATTGGGATAATCAAACATTTTTCAAACGTTTTCGACTGTCCAAACCAACCGTCACTATATTATTAGAAGAAATTATTGAAGAAATCCGGAATCCCACAGAAAGGTAAATAAGACAAAATACCTTCTTTATTTGAATCTTTTTACCGAGGTTTCATGTGAGAGAGCTCTTACCTTTGCTTATAAGGACTAGGGCTAATAATATACATAATATGCCATTTATTTCCAATTGAAGCTTGTATTACGTGTTATAAGTACTCATATATGTGATATATCGAGATATTTTTTTTCAGGAATCCTGATCGAGCCCTTACACCCATGAATAAATTATTATTGACGTTGAGATATTTAGCAACTGGAAGTTTCTATATAACAGTAGGAGATTTTGGAGGCATTCACAAATCATCTGCTGGAAGAATAATCAATACAGTTATCACTGCTATTTGTCGCCTCAGAGAACGTTACATCAGATTTCCAGAAACTGAGGCAGAGAAACATAGAGTTTAAACAGATTTTTATGCAGTGTCCAGGTTACCAAAGGTGTTAGGAGTTATAGATTGCACACACATTAGAGTTCAGTCCCCAGGTGGAGATAGAGCTGAAATATTTAGAAATAGAAAAGGATACTTTTCTATAAATTGTCAAGTTATATGTGATTCCAACTACGTAATAAGAGATTTGGTTTGTCGTTGGCCAGGAAGTGCACATGACACACATATTTTTGAAAATTCAAATATTAAGATGTGTTTCCATAACAATGAAATGGAAAATGGAATATTATTGGGAGACCTTGGATATCCTTCGAAGCGCTATTCAATGGTCCCTATAGCTAATCCAGAGGAAGAAGCCGCAAACTTATATAATGAAAGCCTTGTTCGGACCCGTTGTATAATAGAGCGAACTTTCGGCATTTGGAAAAGAAGATTTCCTATTTTGTCTCTGGGAATCAGAACGAATTTAATTTTGACCCAAAAAACCACACTTGCGTGTGGGATATTACATAATTCAGCCTGCCAGCAACACGAACACATATTTGATGAAGTCGACAATGAAGATGATTTGGATATGATAGTCAATGATGATGTGAATCATCAACGAGATAGAGCAGCAGATTATGTTTTACAAAGTTTTTTAGACTATTTTAGGAACCTTCTATAAGGTATCCACATTGAGTACAATTATAATGTATGAAATCAAACACCATTAATAAATTTATTGTTTATTGATCATTTTTGTTTTTTAAAAATTTCTAATTCGAGAAGGCGCATTCTCAATAAATGTTCTTTTTCAAGACGTTCATCATTTCTACTGTTGAGCATTTTTTCCTGCTGAATTTTTTCCATCGCTGCAGCATGTTCTCTTTCTGTTCTTTCTTCTTCTTTCAACAGCAGCTTTTTCTGTAGTTGGACTAGAGACTGTCTTTCTGCCATTAAATCATTAACATTTTCGCCAACATCTTGTTTCCTTAAGGTTTTTCTCTTCATATTACTAGTGAGCACTTTCCTTTTTTTTTGTTTTAAGCAAGCCTGGGGTCCACTTGCTCCAGTTAGCATCTGACAAGGTCTAAAAAATTATTACAACCATAGTTAGCACTAACAGGATTTTATTCAATTAAACGTACGTTAACCTTTTCAGTATCCTTTTCTGCGTTCATTTCACCATCATCGACTACCTCTAGAATGATATTTTCGTTCAGCTGATTGGGCGAATTCTGAATGAAAAAAAAATAAGAATTCAACAAACTGACTTTGATAGTTGTTCTCAGTGTGTATGTACTCGTACTTACCAGTAATTCATGAGTTGCTTCTAAGCACTCCATCTCATCTGCTACCTCGAAATAATAATAAAAAATTATATTTTTATATAACTACAATCAGTACGTAACATTATTAAAAAAATATTAACAATTTTCCACTTATTACCATTTGTTCGTTTGGATTTTCCAAAACTGATTCATCTTCTTTCTTATTCAATATACCAGCGAGATCTGAAATGAAAAAAAATTTACATACCAAACATTCCGTACATAATAATCATCCAACCTGTATTCGATAGCCCAAAGTCACTATCGTTTGAACTTGGCATACCACCCACCTGGGTGTTGAGCACTGCCAAGAGATCTCTTTCAGGTCCTTCGATCGGTTCAAATTTTGGAATACCTCCCCCAGTCTTCATACTCTCCTCTTTGTTTTTGATTACCTTTTTCTTTAAACTTTTCTTGATGCCTTCATATTTAGCCTTCAAGCAACTCGCAGTACGAGGAATTGTACCTTGAAATAAAAACAAAGGTGACTATCATGTTGAAGCTAGTATTGTCTGAAAAAAATATCTCTGATATCTTTACTCATTTATCAAATCACCTTTCTAAAATTGTCTTATATTCTATTCTACATTACCTGATATTGCATTAAATTCCGAAGATATTTTCTGCCAAGTCGCATCTTTTAATTTCCACATGTTGGAATCTGTTTTCTTATTTCCTAAGATGTGTTTGACATTCAAACACAATTTTACTAACAAGCGGGTCTCGTGTTGTGTGAAATTTGGAGCCCTGTCCACTTTTTTTCCTAAAGCTTTCTTTTCCATATTTAAAATCAAGAGAAAACCAACTCGTACCGCCGAATACACGAAATATTTGAAAATTTTCTGTCCACTGTTAACACTAGCACATACGCATATGTTGTTCTCTGTTGTAAGGCCAGACACTTATAAGGGTACAGTTTTGACAGCAACATGAAGTTAGGTACAATTCCAAGTCCTAGATAGGTACCTGAAGGATAGAATACCAAGAAAAGACGGAAGAAAGTTGTCCCTCGGATAATTCTTTCTGAGAAATTTATCCGATAGATAGGTACCAGAGACTTTATCGGAAGATGAAAAGACCGGCCCTAATGATTCTAAAATCCGTTTCATACGATCCGTACGATACGTACGATGCGTACCTATGGACGCGTACCTTAAAGGTAAGCGTCCATAGGTATGCATCGTACGGATCGTATAAAACGGATCGATTTGTGGTAGTGCGTCCACTGTAACCGTAGCGATCGGATTGCCGATGCGATGGTCGGGTTTTAAGTAACATTCGCATTTTCGTTGTAAGTGGACGATCGAAAACATTACAGTAGTTAATGTTTCCGATCATGGAAAGTGATGAAGAACTTGTCATTATTGCTTTGTTATTGGATGAAGAAGAAAGGAGAGGAAATAAGAGAAGACATAGAATGTGGATACATGATATATTCAAAAAAAGATCACAATTTGGAGAATATCACACACTGTTCACTGATTTGCTCAACGACGACGTAAAATTATTCCAGTATTTTCATATGTCCCATGCGTCCACTTATCGGCAATCCGCATGACGTCATCCGCACCACTCGGAAAAGTTGCCCCTTCGATCAATTTCATCGGCATTACCGACGGACCGATACGTGCGATCCGTCCGCTGCCGGTCAGTGGACGCATACGTATAACTTACTATACTAATAATTCTAAAATCTGTTTCATACGATCCGTACGATACGTACGATGCGTACCTGTGGACGCGTACCTTTAAGGTACGCGTCCATAGGTACGCATCGTACGGATCGTATAAAACGGATCGATTTGTGGTAGTGCGTCCATTGTATACGTAGCGATCGGATTGCCGGTGCGACGGTCGGCTTTTAAGTAACATTCGCATTTTCGTTGTGAGTGGACGATCGGAAACATTACAGTGTGTAATGTTTCCGATCATGGAAAGTGATGAAGAACTTATCATTATTGCTTTGTTATTAGATGAAGAAGAAAGGAGGGAAAATAAGAGAAGACATAGAATGTGGATACATGACATATCCAAAAAAAGATCACAATTTGGAGAATATCATACACTATTCACTGATTTGCTCCATGATATGCGTAATAACAATTATAATTGAAGCACGTGTCTGTAATTAGTGTCGAAATGTAACAAAATTCAAATGATCTGTGAGGCGAGCAGTGACTACCTATTGTGACATGCGTCCACTTATCGGCAATCCGCATGACGTCATCCGCACCAGTCGGAAAAGTTGCCCCTTCGATCAATTTCATCGGCATTACCGACGGAACGATACGTGCAATCCGTCCGCTGCCGGTCAGTGGACGCATATGTATAACTTACTACACAAATAATTCTAAAATCCGTTTCATACGATGCGTACCTATGGACGCGTACCTTTAAGGTAAGCGTCCATAGGTACGCACCGTACGGATCGTATAAAACGGATCGATTTGTGGTAGTGCGTCCACTGTATCCGTAGCGATCGGATTGCCGATGCGATGGTCGGCTTTTAAGTAACATTCGCATTTTCGTAGTGAGTTGACAATCGGAAACATTACAGTGTGTAATGTTTCCGATCATGGAAAGTGATGAAGAACTTGTCATTATTGCTTTGTTATTAGATGAAGAAGAAAGGAGGGGAAATAAGAGAAGACATAGATTGTGGATACATGAAATATTCAAAAAAAGATCACAATTTGGAGAATATCATACACTATTCACTGATTTGCTCCATGATATGCGTAATAACAAATATAATTAAAGCACGTGTGTGTACTTAGTGTCGAAATGTAACAAAATTCAAATGATCTGTGAGGCGACCAGTGACTACCTATTGTGACATGCGTCCACTTATCGGCAATCCGCATGTTGTCATCCGCACCAGTCGGAAAAGTTGCCCGTTCGATAAATTTCATCGGCATTACCGACAGACCGATACGTACGATCCGTCCGCTGCCGGTCAGTGGACGCATATGTATAACTTACTATACTAATAATTCTAAAATCCGTTTCGTACGATCCGTACGATACGTACGATGCGTACCTATGGACGCTTACCTTCAAGCAACATTTTATTGCAATATTTTGAATTCTATTTAATCTCTTTTGTGATATTTAAAAATAAGGACAGAAATGTGCTTACTTATAAAAACCCCTAGATTAACGTTAATCACTCCTATAAACATGAATTTTGCCTAGCTGATTCAGTTTAAGTGAGGAAGTAACTATGAGAGCATGGGTAGTTTGATTCAGTTTCCCAAGGCAATGAACACACCAGGAATATTAATTCTATGATTGTAAGTAGAACTGTTATTTTCGATTTGATCTTGTACAATTTTGTCATTTTCTTTGTAGCTTTTCTCCTGATGAAGCTAATAAACATTAGCGAAATATTGAGATCAGGAGAAAAGAATCATGGAATTAGTATTCCTGGTGAGTTCATTGTCTTGGGAAACAGAATCAAAATACCCATGCTCTCAAAGTTACTGCCTCACTTAAACTGTTCAACAAAGAATGTTTGTAATTTTTCCATGTTCCCTTCTTTCATAGATGTTATTTTTTTTGATTCGGAAAAGAAACCCAAAAAATAATTCTTCAAACTTCATTCTCTCCACAAAAATAAAGTCCTATGTATCGGCAATATAGGGTGTCATAAACGTGTGACCCAACGTACATGTACATGTTTTTTTTTTGGAATAGAACACCCAACATATTTTCACTAGTTCGAATTTTTTGGGAGAACTGATTTCCACAACTTTCGGGTTATATCGTTTTATATCGAGTGGATCAAAAGTTATGATGGAATTTATGTCAAAAAGGGGTTTAATCCAACAGTGAATATCTAAGAATTTATCGTTCGTAGTTAGACAATCTTCTCACCAAACATCCTCAAAAATGGTGTATTTTCAGAGTTCCACCGAAAGATGCATTTCCCATACAGAGGAAACTCGTGATAATTTTTATTTCAGCTTTCTTAAATGGAACACCCTCTATTTATAACGATATCAGAAAAGTAAATAGTATGAGCTTTTTGGAAATGTAGGGTTTGATTGCTTTATTTCTATCGGAAATATATAAAAAAGTAATGAAAAAATTTCTTGTGTATTGGTGGGCAAAACACGAATAGAATGTCAAATTAATTCATGAAAACACGAATTCTGTTATTATTATATATATTAGCATAGCACAAATTATATCACCGTTGTCACTCAATTTTTTTTTGAAGTTAATGACCATGAGAGATAACTTTTAGGTTAATTAGGCTAGTTCCTTTACGTATCAAGCAACGTGACTTATCTTCCTTTGACTTAATTTCACTCCTTATCACAGCCCTTGCTGGAAATAGTACATAAAAAGGTAATACCTTGTTAATCCTTGGCTCGCAAATGATTATACTTTTGACGGTTGGCGTTTTTTCGGGGATAACAACTGGTTATTCTCGTTTTGCCTTCTGGTATCGTGGATTTCTCTTGCAATATCTACCGTTTACACTCTCACGCCTCTTTTCAATATCAAACGGTACAATCCTCCAACATATTTGAATTTTTTTCTTAATTTCTCTACCCAGTATGACCCATCAAAAAAATATAAGCTGGCAGTTCCATCAAAAATATATCGATAAACTATTTCAGTTTTCAGGTTTTGTGATCCAATTGGGATTCGATCTCTAATCTTATATAGCATCTGAGGACATCGAATAAAAATCCTTGTATTGAACTGCGTAAATGCTAAGAGCTAATAAACAATTTCTATCAAATTATAGGTAGATCATGTTTATTATTTTTCGGTGGAAAATTCCATTTCGAAGCAAAAACATATTAGAGTACTATAGATTGAACTTCCCGATAATTGTGGGTTGAGTTTGTGGAAGTAGCAAGGGAGATCACAAGCGAAGTGAAAACCTTCAGAGAACAAGATGAATCTCAATTGATATCCTCAGGGCCTATACCCTTTATCTTTTGAAATCCAAGCAATGGGCACATGAATAGATCTAATATGGGGAATCTACGACGGAAAGAAATTGGATGAATTTTTGCTCTGTTCGAAGATAAATTGTACATAGACTGAGATCTGTGCTTTCAATTTACAGTTTAAATAGTCACCCTATTTTGTCCAGCATTGAAAAGCACCTTTAGATTCTCAATTCATTTTCCTGAAGATGCTAATTCTATTGATGAAGTATGAATTTGTTTTCCCTATGTATTATGCCCCGGTCTGCCATCCCCCTTCTCACAACAGAACATCCAGGAAGGCGAGTTTTTTCCATTTTCCTTCTCTATTGTGAATTTAATCTTCTGATTCCACTAATATAGGTACTGCAGGACCGTATGCAGTTCTCCTTTTCCATGACCCCCAAGCCACAAAGGTATCGTCAACATACCTTAGACAACAGGAAAATCGAACCGGTGAGTGTTCTAGGGAAGAATCACTTGGTAGCAATAGAGAAGACAGTCAAACCTTTGGTTTAACGTTGAATACAGAAAAACACACAGATATCCCTCACGTCATCGAAATCTCGGAACTTTCCCTTCCACTTTGCTCACAGTTGGTGGATTGACAATCAGGGTATATATTGTTGAATGTTTGACAAACTTGAGCTTCATCGTGGCCAATCATCATCAATTTTTAATTCTTTTGGTCTAACTCAAACTATTGTAAATAGAGTACCTGATAGCCTAACTAACGCTGATGTATTTACAATTGAAATCTAATATAAGCGGTACATAAATCATTTTGACCGGTACAGTTACTCCCACTATACATTAATAATATTGGAGTCGAGGCAGGCTCGGATTGAAATAAAATGTATGCAGAAGAATACAATCCAATTTGGTTAATTCAGCTATATAATATAGGTACTCAAATAAGATTGGAATCGAATATTCACTAGATAATAAGAAACAGCTTCCCGTTGTCTGTCTGTCCTTATTCTTAGATCTTTTAAACTACACAACGGATTTTGATTACCTTTTTTTTAATAGATAGAGTGATTCAAGAAGAAGGTTTAGTATGTCTGATACATGCATGAGTAAGAGAAACTCTGATTATTGAGGTTTCTAGAGTGATGTCATACATTTCTTCACGCTTACGTTGCAAATTTAGCTAAACCCTACGAGGTAGATCATAATAACCTCAAAAAAGGTTTACAAAAAAAAAATTGCTAATGGCAAATGAACACACTAGGTTGGCAGAAATTCTTGCGGGTTGGGGTGTACAAAGGTAAAACTTGAAATAATTTTTTATAAAAAATCGACCTGATGCAGAATAAACCCTGCAGATCGGCAAAAATTATCGCAGGTTGTGGTGTATAAAGGTGAAACAAGATCTTATGAATTAATGTTATCAAATTTCACCCATGTACACCCCAACCTGGAAGGTTAATTCGCCATCAAGAGCGTCTTTCATTATTTTTAAGAGAATAACGGCGATTGATGTTGATTTTTTTGTGGAAAATGAATTCGTTTAAATTAGTCCTGCAACGTTCATTATCCAACAAAAGCTTGAAATTTTTATTCTCGAGAGAAAAAGGGGGACGGGGGGCTTGATTTTTCGTTTAAATTTGCACTTATGAATATCAAATTTCAACTGTTCGTTAATTCCAAACAGCTATGATTTTAAACAACACACACATCTTTACCAATTGTTAACTTTTGGATTATTTTATGCATCAATGGAAACGTCACGAAAACAAGCGATTCTCAATCTCATTAAAAGTCTGCATACATCGACGGTGCTGCCACCCAAATTTTGCCTTCATCTTCAATGATTTGTCCACAGTGTTATCCTACTGAGTGGTCTAAATACGATTCTCGTACGTACCATTATACAATTTTAGGGTTCTTGAAATAATAACGACTGAGTCCGCGTTGCTGGGGAAATGAAAATAAAAACAAGAGAAAAATTATTCAACTTGCCTATTGCGATGTTTTTCAAATGGATACTGAATGGAACAACTACTTCGTTGGTATCATGAATTGGAAAGAGAAGACAAAGGTTAATTTTTTTCGATAAAAGCAGACGACATATTTTTTTCAATTATTTTTTGTTTCATGTGCACATCCAGTTTATCGTAAAATGAGACCAAAATTCTCCTCTGGATAACGTGTAAATCAATGAATTGATACCCTTAAACACTTCAACTATACAAATACAAACAGGTTAGTACTCTGGTTGAAATAAACATTTAATTCTTCCGTGCTAATTAAATCTTCCAACCAGGAATCATCTGCATACTCACTTTATTGCTAACGTTATGTCGACATGTACATACTAGTAAGTTGCATCAAAAAGCAATTATATTCCATGTAAATCATCGTCAAACAATGATATTCTTTCGAAATGGGACCTTGACGTGACCTTGTTCACAGTAACCGTAGGAAGATTCAATGGCAATGCAGCTTCCGTTAGTTATACAATTATTATGCCGTCATAACTATTCTTGATAAAATGTGGTTTATTATCGTTTTCAATTATTTCAAGCACATACCTATTCCAATGCAGAGAATGCCATGTAGATCGTGAAGTGAAAAAAAATATCTGATTGATTTATATCTCCTACTCATTAACTGAGAAACAATGTTAGTTTATTGAAATGATGGTATGGAAATCATATGAATTTTCCGTTTGAATCTCAAATATTCCTCAGTGGAAGCGAACGTATATATTTCAAGATATAATAGCTTCAAAAAACTTCACAATGATATAAAGAGAATTGATGTTTACATCAATTTTGCGTGTGTTCAAAAAGTGATCGTTATTTGATAATTGAAAGTTGGGTGTAGCCCTAAAAGTCCAACATCTTGTATTCAATAGATTTCGATATTATATGGAAAGTTACGAGAGCATTGTTCAAGCAGGCCAGTTATCGAAATTCTCATGCTCAAAACTGATTGTTTGTCTAATTTCTTACAAGGAATCGAAACCCACAATAGAAATTAAAGTCAAGTTGGCTTTCCTCAATCGACAAGAGAAAACTAGTCGAACACATTGCTAAACACTTTTCGATATCCTGTTTCCCGAATACTCTGATGTTGACATTATGAATGCTTGATAAATCCACAGTTTATTTTAGTATGGATTCAAATAGATTGCAGTGATTTACCAAAGCTCTGGATATCGAGAGTAGTGAAGTGGAGAACTGAGTGAATCTGTTATAGCAAGAGTCTCGTTCTCATGGCGATAAATGATACTATTTTTATATCAGAGTTTACCTGATTGAACACTATTGAAATGTTTCACACATTGGAGTCTATTGAAACAATCTAAGTCATTACAGATGATGCTGATATAGGAGGAGCCTTTTGATATCTCCAATATGAGGCTCATTGTTTTGGATTGAGGTGGCCTTTACTTGATGGAAATCCATAGTTATTACGCTATAAGGTAGACACGATTGAATTTCCACAAAATTTAATGTCTTCGCGACATGTTTCGATACACTGTATCTTTATCAAGCGAATGTTTTCAAACGATCATTATCTCAATTACTCCAGTAAGGAAATACACCTATCCTGAAGGCGGGCTTTTTCAATTCACATGGGGATTCCAGAACATTGTGTTAGGATTTTACTCCTCACGAACGTGATTGGGTACCATGATTATTTTGTCTCACCCGTTTTTTTTTAAAAACACCTCCAAATAATATATTATGCATTTTGAATTTTTAAATCGCAATCTCTAGATGAAATGCAATATGAGAGCTTGTACAAGTAAAAGTGAATTGTTGAGTAACTATTCCAATGAAATTTTCAAATGCAAAAAACATAATAAACCAGTTGTCATCCGTACATCTTGTCAGCCACTGACGATTGAACTTGTGTTTCAGGGTTGAGTTAAATATTAGCCAAAACATCAGCATCTTTTGGAATCTTATGTGATGATTCACTTTCTAACTTGAACTCTACTTAGAAGTAGGAGCCAACTCACTAGCACTTCGAATGGTTCCAGCCAACCAAAACATCAATAATACGATAAAATGTCAATGGAAAATTATCAGGTTTATTTTGATGTACGAGTGAAATTCGCTAGAATATTTCCGGGATTAAAACAACGACGTATAAAATTCAGTATTTATGCCTGTCAAGATGACAAATGTACATTTTAACAATCGTTACTATAGATACACGGACCGAGCGGGTATTTTTCGATACCTACCGGGTATTTACCAGCCCGAAAATGTCCCGCCGGGAATTTATCGCTGTAATTGATCGAAAATGTCCCGCTTCATATGGGATTTTTAACATACGATGGAAATATTCTAGGAAATGCATAGGGTTGAGTACTATTATAGGTTCATGTATAATCCATTCATATACTGTGATTAAGGTTCCGATGGAAGAGTTCATTTTAAATTTACTCACCAAAACACAGGAAACGATCTTGTAGTTTAAAGATGGTTGGTATTCATACCGAAAATATCCCTCTGTTTTTCACGAAATCTTATCACTGTTAAAATATTTATAATGAAACAATGCCTCCGACGAAGTAAGAGCTACTCCTTTCGAAAGTAGAAAAACAACTCTACGGATGGAAATATCTCCTACTTTGATGAAAATCACAATAACAAACTAATAACTGATTCTCTAGATAGTGAAACATGAAAATTCATATTCAGTTACACATAAAAATTCAATTAACAACAGCCTCTCTTTCTTGCAATATCGGGAGACTGATCAAAGTCCAGCGTTCCTCACGTGTAATTGAAGATAATTGATGAAATTTCAATGTTTACAAGATAGAAGACAATCGGAATGAATATTTATAATGATAATATTGATACTTAAACGTTAATCGGCTTTAAAGGTTCTTGATTGTAGTGGCAGAGAGTATGTGAAAGAAGTGCCATATCCAGATTTCGATTAGGATATCTTGGAATATTATGAAACTAAATTGCTAGATGATGAATAATATACTTGATATTAGAGGGAATCGTAATACCTTTCGGCTTTCAGATATTCACACGAATGCAAATGAAATATGACCTACTCAAGCGATCCTCCTTTGGACCCCTCCACTATATCCAACGAAAAATATTTATTATCTAAGTCCACTAACCAATGATAGTTTCGACAAAAATTACACATAAAACGATGCTAAATCACGGTTAATAGATTGTCTGAAACTCAATGGAAATGAAACAAATCATTTTTTTCAACTCGAATGTTACAAAAAAATGGGTAAAGTGGAAAAAATGTTTCTGAATGTGGTTTATATTTTCGAAGAATATTTTTGAAATTAATATTTGCAGGATTGAAATACATTGTTCCGGCGTTATTTCTTGTGAAAGATTCAAATGCAATGATAATCATAATATGTGAAAAGTAAACTGTTGAGTATCAACAAGCAAACATGAGATAGTAGCATTTTGTTTCAATCAGTGGTCTATATGATCAAGAATTCCGTTATTCAACAAGTTTATTAATTTGCCATCTCAGCTCTTTGACCAGTTTATTATTCTTCGGCACAATGCCATGTGAAGTTTATTATCATAAGTACATCATTGCACGTGCAGGCGTTCCTTTTTATCAGAAAATAAACTTCTGAAATGAGGACAATTTCCGCCATAGACGACAGTCAGCAATACTTATATTTCAAAGAACTCGAGCGGTTAGTGCTTGGATAATTTTTATGATGAAAAAAAATGAAATATCGCTGATTTATATCATCGTTAACTACATTTATATGAATTCCTACACGTGAACACATGTATCATAAATAAAATAGCGCGGCAAATGCCGCGGTGCCATTTGGTATTGGCTCTCTGTTATCTTTTGAAATATCAGTTAGATATTACTCCTATGAATATTATCAGCTATGGTACACCCTCAGAGGACTGTTGGAATTCTGGAGAGTTCTGGAGCTAATAAAGATGTACGTGAACTTATCAAAAATATCTGAAAAACACGAACACTAAACTTTTGCAAACTGAATTTACCTTATGAGGAGACATTTCTCGAAAAAAAAGTAGTAAAAGTAAGTCTGTTCGATTATATCAATGAAGTGACCTCTAATGTTATAAAACTTACATCTGATACATGTTCAATAAACCATCGAAACAAGTACACTCAACTCGAAACTTGGTTCCAAACCTTCTTCATGAATTCTCTACAATTTAATTTCATCTTACTGTTTTTCACATCATTTATATTCTTTGGTCCATTTTAGTCTTTAGCCTCAATTTCTGGAAGGAAAAATCGAAACAGTTTTAAATAAAGCAATAGCTGGGCTAATGGAGGTTTGTTGTTAGAGGATACTGAAATGCACTGAAGCGAATTCTTAATTAAATTATGATATTTCAAAGATTTGAAGCTCACTTGAAATAAAATAGATTTCCTACGATAGCGCTGTATAGGCAATGGATCCTTGAACCGATACTACTACACATTCAGACTCCTCTTCTGATAAACTCTTCAAATTGAGCAAAAAAGTAGAATAAGTCGATATTTTGTCTTTTACTACTGTTAACCATGAGAAGTACATATTATCTTTGATAACCAAATGATGTGATCTCTATTGAGATAGAAATCATCATTTTTTAATGCCTCGTTGATTTTGACCTGTCCTACGCCAATATGAAGATCAATAAACACGAAAGCGCCCAATAGTTAATAAGCTGGTGCAGTCGTTGTCAAAAGCATGCATATGTTATTTCTGTGAACTTTTTGCAAAGGTATCGGATACAAACCAACGCTCCTCATGGCATTTGCCGGAGGAGTAGTTACTTTCTGGCAGGTATGTACTACTATCCCTCTGGGTAGGTATAGAGTCACGTTTTGGCACTAGGATCGATAATTCGGCTGATATGATTCCTGTTTTTGAAGTGAAATTGACATCACAGCAGTTGAAAAAACTTGTATATCCAAATCAACTCACAAAACTTTTTGTAAAAGTGTTAAGTCAGTTTCGCGAATAGATTTTACAGCGCCAGAGGATGTTTCAGAACGACAGAAACTTTTTTCATTTAAAGAAAACCCAATGCAGGTTCCTACTCACTGGATAACACGCATATATACATATGTGAATACAAATTTTCTGTACTGATCCATTTGTATATTCTGAGTTCTGGATTACCGCCGGTGCCCTCACAGCCCCTTACGATTGTGAGGAGTAATTTCATACTGAGAGCAAAATGCCACAATTGAAATATGGTCGGTGATATGATCAACGGGGTCCAACGACTAATGAACAAAACAAATTTTCTCTCATGAAATTGGAAACATTCCGTTTTTCAATTCACTTGATTCTGATTGCAGAATTTGTTTAAGAAATATCATATCAATCTGTAATTATATAATTCATGTTTCTTTTTTTTCCCCTATATTTCTTCTCTACTATTCTAAGGAAAAAAGGTATTGCATCAATACAGGCTGTAACTGAATAAGTGTAAAACATTTAAGGAGGTGAATCCTCATCGAAAAAAAGATAGGATCTTTCATATAAAGAAACTTCATTGGAGCATCCCTTGTTAAGATACATCCCCTTAAAGCGGTTACATAAAATTTAAAGTAACAAATTAAGAACAGAACAACAACACACAATTAGTATTAATTCAATTTCGAAAATTTACAAACCGACAGCGTCATACTAATTTAATTGTCACTATTGCTAACGTCAATAACGAAAACTATCTTTACCAGGTATTTGCACTTGAAAAGGAATTCGCTTAGAAGTTTTGAGAACGGAAACAGATTTAGCTTCCGAAACGTTAACAGATAAGTACTTTCATATATATCAGTTCTTATTATTTTTTTGATAGTCAAAATTTGAGTTATACGAGAAGTTGCTGACTAATTGGACTTGTTCTACCCAGAAAGAACTGTTTTTCAATAGACGCAGCAACTTTTTGGGGTAGATTGAAAATCTGCCCTTCTACACTTGTATAGATTCCAATATTAATTCTTATTTTTTCAGATTGTGGTAGGTTACAAACCCAAAACCCAAAAAACTACGGAACATAATAGATCAGTTTCGTATTTTTGCATTTATGACGATGTATCTCTGTTGTTGTTCGTAAAATAATTTTTTGCTACGAACTGGTTTATTTTGGGCAAAAAACCCAAGAGACATTTTTCGTTTAGAATGAAACAGGCTATCGAAAATGAATGGTAAACAAATAATAAGAAAAAAGTTTCATTGAAAATAAATTTTAGGAGTTGCGTTTTCCACCCCTTACAAAACTGATATACAAATTTCACCTCCTTTCAGGGGCTGCATCTTAACAAGGGATGCTCCAGAGTTTTTGTGTATGAAAGATCCTATCTTTTTTTCGATGAGGAATCACCTCCTTAAATGTTTTACACTCATTCAGTTATATGAAATATATATTCAGGAATATGGAAAAATTTAATTAAGATTAGGTTGGGTTTGGTAGGTAATACGGAGTGATTGTTCTGTGGATCAAGAGTGGCAAATTCAAGTATTCAATCAACAATATAGCACATGCTGTAGGTACTAGGAATATACAATTCAATGTATTCAAATTTATATCCAAGCGCATTCTGAACTTTCATGAAAGAACATTCGAGGAAGGATACTGAAGACCTACTCCATTTGGAAGAAATCCGATAAGGATATTAAAAGGGCTACTACTTGGATATTATTGATTCGAAGGACACCTGAACAAGAGAGGGCTGAAAAACTGCGACCCCATTGTAGACATCTCGGTATTCAGCGAATGTGAGGCTTTGAATCACAAACGGTAACATATGGGATCCAGGGGAAAATATGAAAAAAAATCACCAATACAATCTTGTGTACGAAAAAAGATTGTTAAGACGGAAACCATGAAGTATATGGAAGCATAACGCAATCCTTCCAAGAGAGTTAAGTGCTTTCCAGAGACTTGTTAGCGAAAACACAGGTTACATTTTCATTCTCAATTTGCTAATCAAGCTCATGAAACTCGCACCCAAATGCAAATATTTTCAGTATAGTTATACACATTAAGAAAATTGAGAATATATTGTGATAAAGTACTACTCGCCAGGAAACATTTCATTCTCAAGCCCAATCAAGCTTGTTTCGCTCTGAGAAAGCTATACTTTTGGCTCTCCAGTAGAACTTGGAATAGATAATGGACCTTTTCCACTGGTATACCAAATATTTCGAAAAAAATCGGTTTGCAGCATTCATATCACACTTTCTTTCATTTTGGGAATGAATCAAACGTATGTGAATGACATATGAACAGTGTACCTCATTTGTAATTAATTTTTTCAATAATCTGGATATTTTATGAATTTCTGAAAGTCAAAGAAAATCGACATTATTATTTACCCACTAGTGAGTTATGATTTATA
The DNA here is from genome assembly GCA_032362365.1 of Zygogramma bicolorata. Lineage (NCBI taxonomy): Eukaryota > Metazoa > Arthropoda > Insecta > Coleoptera > Chrysomelidae > Zygogramma > Zygogramma bicolorata. The sequence goes on along the minus strand of JAVJAQ010003800.1, from coordinate 4,466,624 downwards.
ACACACTATAGTGAGTTATTTGATAGTTTTCTAAAATGTGAGGAATAATATCATACTGAAAGCCAAATGCCACGATTGAAAGATGACCGGTGATATGATCAGCGGGATCAAAGTTTGCTTGTCTAAAATGGCATTAATAATGACAGTCATAACTGTCATGCGTTGGATATGCCACGTGTGTTATCATAGACATTACAACTAATGGACTGGCCTTCATGGCAGTTTTCCATATAACACGATACGGAAATATATTCCAGAGAAAAAGGGTATGCACATTGAAGTGATTGTAAAGGACAGAATGATAATTCCATACTTGAATTACTCTATCCTTCTTCCTTCCTTCTTCTATCCTCTCTCTTAGGGGCAGTCCATCAGTTTTCTATGTGTGACATGTTTCCTTAGTCACTTTAGAATTTATACCACTCTGCCTGACGGCCTGGTGGTATGAATCTTTCTCGTGTTACTCATTATCAACATAACACACTAGTATCATAAATAAACCTATTCATCGTTTATATTATCCGTTTTGAGTTACCATAAAGTCAATTTTCTTAGTTATTTTGGAACGACCCTCGATTAACAGGATAGAACCATTCTGCTGATAAAAGTAAAAGTCTGAATACCATCAGAAACCTCATATAGTTGTCATCACGGATTATATTTCGCCGGAGCCAATAAAATTCGTAATGGTTAGAAGGTTGGCAACACCCGCTAGTATTTATTAACGACAGCAACCGCTAGAGTTAAATTTAACAGTTGTTTTTTATTTTGTTCAATTTACGTACTGGAGTTATTTCCCCTGAAATGAATATTCTTAGATTTTCCTACATTCAATTTAATAAACTCTCTCGTCAGTGTTACTAAATTTAAATTGATGACCCATTTTCGTTAGTTTATGGGAAGATATATAAAGCTCCCTAAAGATTTTCCATCTGTCTAGCTTTTATTAGGTCTTATTTTTATATAGAGATGCCAGTTCTCATATCCACTCTCTAGAATTACGCCATCTCTGACATTTGTTATGAGTTCAATGAATAATAAACCTAACGAAATTCATCAGATATTCCAATAGAAGTCTGAAATACTCTGAAACGTGGACTTGGAAGGTTCTCGAGACTTTCCGATGGTTTTTATCTATTCCTTCCAGCAATAGAGAATATATGGGGGAGAATAGTGGTCATGACGCCTTATCCATCCCAGACATGGCTTATGGTCTACTGGCTACTGTCTATGGGCTACAGGCAACAGACGTCGAGAATATATTATATGCTTCATAAGCTAAGTATTCACAGGAAGAACTTCCAGAGTTACAAAACATAAGTGAACCATAACACTGAACAAACATGAAAGTTAAAATTAGTGTCCATTAGGGTTCAACTATTAAAATTTTCTCAAAACATTATTATGAAATTCAAAATTCCTAACATGCTGCATGAGCAGGAAGGGTAACAGGAAGTCAATGTCAAATTCCGCTTCCTGTCACCCTTCCTGCTAATCATGCGATCGGGGAGTAGGTCGAGCACTATCACTCGTAAATATTTCTTCTTGAATAAAAATATCATTTTTGATTTTTTCCTTTCATCCATTGCCTTCTTCAAGCTTTCTTGTACGTCAAGCATTATTCTTCGATGTGATTTCGGTCTTCTAAAATTCAGTTCACTCAAATCAATGTGAGATGTGGTAATTTTGAAATGCTGTGCTGTTGTATATTAGGACCAGAAGTTCTGAAAGAGAAAAAAAATGTATGCCTCACCTAACAACATTTTTTCAATAATGTCTGGACCTCACGGGAGAAAACGGATACTCCTGAATCGTTTAATGACAAATACCTAGAAGATATATCGTTGTCAAATACTGAATGACAATATGAGTGTCCTCTGTAATACTGTTGAAAAGTGGCTCTCATTCATGAATGGTTCGAATAATGTATATTCATCATTCAGTATTCGGAATTTATTATATCAATACTGATATAAATTCAAATCAGAGGCCAGAACTTATGAGTCGTCGGATATCTGAATCCAAAGCATGCCCAGATATGTCTGGCAATACGATTAGTACACCATTGCATCCGTATAAATGATGACGTTCATATTGCCAGACTAAGGGGCCGTATTATAGATTGCAGTAGAGCAATACTTAATTCAAATGGTGGTCAGACTATGAACCTTCTTCGTTTGGTGTTCGTTATAAGGACACATTCTATCCAACAGTTAAAGGTAACTTGGTCCAATTGGAACTTGCCCTGAGAAGCATATTGTAACTTAAACTCATATCATTCGTGGAACATTTGAGGGCATAAAAATATTCGGTGCGACACCAACATACTCCTATTTTTGTTACTGTATTGTTCCTTCGAAACTTTTAAATGATTGACGTGTACTCCTCTCCAGCTCCACTACAGTATCGGAACCATTATCCGAACTAAGCTTATATAGCATACCACTAAATAGGGAGGAGCAACCTTTTTTTCAACAGAAAGTTTCACTAATAAAATATTGGTGAATTCAAGATAATAATCTTCAATGTCGATTTGGCAATCGATTTCTTCAACCCTGTCTAAATGAAAATAACGATGATTTTGTTTTTCTCAAAGTCATTATTGCTCATTAATCTCATTGGAAGTATTCTTCGCCCACTTCCTGAATGCTTCCCAGAACTCTCCATTTGACGTACAGTTCGAACTAAAAATGTACGTACTGGGAATTTTCATTTGCGCTGAATCTGGACGTAACAGGTACGTCCATAAGACATACATCGGCTCAAATCCGCACATCCCAAACACGTACGTTACGACCATTTGGTACGTCCCCCAGTATGTCCATAGGACGTACACTTGCTAAATTGGTCACTAGCCGACCCGTGCCCAGTTCGTTGGGCGTTAATAATTTTGTTATGCAACTATATTGTGTAATTCCTGGTACTTAGTTTCATCAGCTCTGCTTTCTGGGCGCACTCGAAACAGCGTTTGAAAGAAGTCGAAAATGACATAAACCCATTTTTTAACCAGTTAGGCGATGAATTCCATGAAATGCGAAACACGTATTCCATCAATTATGCTAAAAAGAATATTTCTGCAACATTTGAAGTACATTGGATCTAGAAATCACCTTATCCCATACAAACTTTTAGCCCGTTTTTCACCCCTTTTAGAGGTGGAATGTCAGAAAATCTTTTCTTATCGGATGCCTACGTCATACAAAGAACACACCTTCTGAATTTCAGATTTCTACGATCAGTGGTTTAGGCTGTTGGTTGATTCCCCCCCAAAATAACTTTCTACCCCTTTTCAATCCCGTAAGGCGATGAATTTCAATAAAATACGAAATACGTTTTCCATCAATTCTGTGAAAGAATGTTTATGAAAAATTATGAGTTGATCGGACCAAAGCATAACCTTGTCCCATACAAACTTTGTACCCGTTTCTCAACCGATTAGGGGTGGAATTTCGGAAAACTCGTTTCTTATCGGATGCCCACGTCATACAAGGAACATACCGTCCAAGTTTCAGGTCTCTAATGAATAGATATGCTATTTGATAGAAGGAATACTTTGAATAACTCGAAAATAAGAATACTTTTCAAAGTTTGACTTCTCTTATTATTGTTGTTGAAAATAGTTGTATTTTTGAAGAAATTGACAGTATCTTCATCAATAGTGCTTTTAGTTTTGACATCAGCTGAATCTTTGATACCAATTGGATCGAGTTCCCACAATTCCGTGATTGAAAAATCAGTGAATCCAGAAAAAACATGAGAATTTTCATTCGTGAAATACTTTCCCATAACTGTCCAACCAAGGTGTGTTTCTATGGCAACCAAGCTATCATTCAGATATTTATTATTACCAGTTAGCAAGGTACCAAAAATATCAGCTCCCAACAACAATTCAATTTCTAAAGGAGCGTTAACAATAGAATCAGAAACGAAAATGTCCATATCTTTGAGATTTTTCATTATACTGGAATCATCAAGTCGTGGAATATAATTACAAATTTTCTTCTGTTCCGAAACTTTCATTCTGCATTCAAATTCATTATTTATGTTTTGAATAATGATATCAAAAATGCTATGAACTTTTGGATCGAATTGTTGTCCTCCAAAAATACCATGTATGATATTTTCTTCGGCAACTTTAACTAAATTCAATTGTTTTGCCGAAGATGAGAGAATATACGATCTTTGCGATCCGGAATCAAGTAATGCACGAATGATTTTTTCTTTTTTATTACCTTTTACCTTGACAAGAATTGTTTGTAATAAAACTTGTAGTGAGTTATTAGCAGTTAAACTTTGCTCTAATTTGACTTCACCATTGTTTTCAAGAGTTGTATGGTGAATTTCAGTTTGCAAGTCTGGACAAAGGATAGGATAGTGCTTTTTTTTACAAATCAAACACCTTATGAAAATTTTACACTTTTTGATATTATGGCCTGGTCTCAGACAGGCAAAACAAGCCTTTCCATCAATAATTCGTTTTTTCCTTTCATCAAGTGAGAGATTTTGGGCCTTCAAACAATCATGACTGGGATGTGAATTATCGCAAAAAAATACAAATTGGGAACTTCTTACTTTTGAATCCTTCTTCCGTGTGCGTAGTGTAGAGTGCTGCTGCAGTACTTATTTCTGGGTTTTTCTGATGATACAAATCCTTGCTGTTCGTTTGTTTGAAATGGGTTTTCTCGTCTTTGAAACTCTTCTGCGCTAACTGGACCCTCTCCTCTGATTCTACCTGAAGGAGGCAATAAAGTGTGGATTGTTTTATTTACGTGTGCTTATTATCGAGCTGTTCATCTAGAACTAGTTAGTTCTTTGTCAACAGAAGCGTTCCTCATGTCTTTGAGAAGATTTATCTCAGGAAGAGGATGGGAAGAGGAGAGTCATTCAAAGTATTCCTGCTATCAAATAGATATGCTATTTGATAGCAGGAATACTTTGAATAACTCGGAAATAAGAATACTTTTCAAAGTTTGACTTCTCTTGACAGAATGTTTATTCTTTCTTGTTTTACATAATATATGAAAAGTAAAAACCGTTTCTAAGAAAGTTAACAATAATAAAATATAACTATTCATTCCATTCCTAACACTACGATCAACGGTTTAGGCTGTGCGTGATCCGTCAGTCGTTTATTCAGGACAAAGCATTTTCTGTGTATAGATCTTGGTATAGATCAACAAAAACACCTTCGTGTCACATATAAAAGTCTAGCTATACAGGGTGTAACATAGGTACGTTAAAATATTCATATGACGCATTCATGACACAATTTTCAAAAAAAGTCCATATAAACTTGAGTTCGGGAATGCTTCGTTTCGGAGATACAGGCTGTTGGAATTTATTTTTTTTGTTCGCTCTTCAAAAATAAATTCTGCAAAAATAAGTTATTTGTACTAAATTTGATAATCCGTTTTTTTTTGGAGTGTGAAATCATAATTTGGTGTTAATTTTCATGTAACATCTAGAAGGTGCTGCGTACGCTGTCACTATTCATTTCATATTGCCCTAACTTTTTTGACAGTAACCTTTTGGTACTTTACTTGAAAAAATTGCTTTTCAATGTAAAAAAGGTACACTTCCTCAACACCGCTGGAATTGATCGTTTTCGAGATATTCACAGATTTCCTTTCTTACTTGGAAAAGTTGTAGAAATTAGGTTTTTTCATCGGAAGTACCCAAAGGTTACAATCAAGAAAGTTGGGGCAAATCGAAATCAATAATGACAGCGTACGCAGCGCCCTCTAGATGTTGCATGGAAATTAATACGAAATTATGATTTTCCACGTAAAAAAAAACACGGTACCAAATTTCGTACAAATAACTTATTTTTCGCAAAGGTTATTTTCAAAAAGCGAACAAAAAACATCAATTCCAACCCGTATTTCCGAAACGAAGCATTTCCGAAGACAAGTTAATATAGACTTTTTTTTTCTGAAATTGTCTCACAAATACTTCACTTGAATATTTTAAGGTGCTTATATTACACCCTGTGATGTACCTTCCAATGTAGAACTGATCAAGACCAACATTTTAGATGAACATTATTTTCCTCTATACCGAACGTTTAGTCAGCACACACCGGTTTTTCTGCGACTTGATTGAGGTATGCCATTATTTCTCACTGATTTTTCTGTTGAATCAAAAAACATATAGTCTATATCACTCCTGAATGGCAAAGCTTTCTGTGAGTGAAATAATTTTCATTATTGGATAAGTATTTACGAAGATTACCTCCTACAAACAAACATACAAACAGAGTCGGAAATGAACCTATTCATAATATAAGTAATCATTGATACGAAAGTTATGTTAATCCCTGTACGCCTTCAACCGCCTCCCAAATTTTCAAGTTGGTATTATACCAAATGCCACATAACGTTCGAAAGGTCTTAGGTCCATCAGATAGAAAATTGAATCATTCAACAAGTACATCACAATAGTGGCTTCAGATAAATTTGGTTTATACTGGAACTCAAGAGCAATGAAACATTTCGAAGAATATAATGAGCCTGCAAGCGTATTGAATGTTTTATTGACATCAATCCTTCGTAGGAATTTTATTTGGCTATTATATCACTTCAAACGAAGTTCACTAACGCTCCTTGGAACTGGGTTGAAGAAATGTTTCCAAGGGGCACGACCCAGCTCATCAGGTTGACTGACGGTCATTCCCCAGTAAACCAAAATATGTATCTGAAATATTTCTGAGGCCGATCATTTGAAACGTTTCACGTTTCGACTCAGACACGTATCTAAAACATGGCAGAAACCAGAAATGATCTAGGTATAAAACGTTTCAAAGCAATGTTTCATGTGAAACGTTCCTGATACATAACATAACTGCTTATGAATACATGAAAATACGTATCTGAAACATTTCTTGAATCAAAATTATCATTTGATGTGTATAGTCTGAGACTTTTTTGAAACATGGGAAACTCAGAAGATATCCCTTGTATGATGAGAAGAAGGAGTGGAATACAGAAATTCTTTATTAATCATATGATTGAAATTAATGTACGAAATGGCAGCTCATCATTTTGTTCCCCTCTCATGGAGGCTAATGGTGAAACCATATTCGACGTGAACCTTTCAAAGTCTCTGTCATCGGAGAGAATCGTTTCCAGGCATAATCTACAAAATAATATACAATTCATCATTGTTCATTCTGAAAATACTTACTCAAACTTACCCTCTCATAGTTCTTAGAACAACCACATATGCTCATTCTCCCATGAACTTCTTTCCGTCACTGTAACAATGCATTATGAGGCTTTTAATTGAAAGATTTTAAGAAATTGACTCACCTCTTGAGGTAGAAATTACTTGGAGATCGTTCAAGGAATTGTAAAATACTCCATTTTCCATGCACATAACCTATACACTCCGAACAGTAATATTTTGAAGAAGTTTCGTTTTAGATAACATATATCGCTATTTTTGAAATATGTCAGAGTAGTAGTAGTATACTAGTATATCCAGCAAGACCACTTTGACTTCACGTCTGAAGTTTTAATAGGATTAAGTTTTTCTGATGCATCTAGGTAGTTGATTGTATATTTTGCCGCGTCCATGAAATATCGAGTAACAAGAGATGATGATGGAATTAGTAGCTTAATTGTTCCCAGTCTGGCGAGTACGTAGCGTGGTGGGTAGCCTCAGTATCAAATTTGTTAATGTCTTCTTTTATTAATTGAGCACACTGTTTCCATAATAAAGATTGCAAAAACTGCTGATATTTTATGTTTGAAAAAAAGAGGTTTACAGGGGTTACGTATTATTGCTTTGCACATATATATTTCAATGCACGTTTTTACAATTCAGATACTGAGTTCATCAGATAATCACTACACACCCCATTAGAAAGGGATTCCGTATCTCAGATGAGATTCCACCAAAGAGTGGTAGACAACTTTGACAGCAGATGGACTCAGTTCATTCGATGTAACTCTAACAGGATAACATCCAGATGAAAGTTTTTTGCATAGAATTGAAAAATGTTCACCAAATTTTAACGTGCAATCCATTTGGATGCTTAAAAATTTTATGTTATTTATGTTTTTCATGACCTCATCGCCCATAAACAACTCGTCTATTTCACCCTTGAATGACCTAACATTTGTTTTTGCCGCATTCATAGCTAACTGATTCGAATCGTACCATCTCTTTACCTTCGACATATCATCCTTGATAATGTCAAGAATTTTTTTTCGCATCTTTATCATGCCAAAGTAGAGTATCCACGAATAATGTTGTTTTTCCTGATATATTAGTTTTGCCCAAGTCGTTTATTTTAAGCAAAAAAAAGTGGGTCCAAGTATAGAGGGGCTTACCATCTGTCACAGGTTTCTCATTGGAATATTTTGTTACTTAATCATTTGACTCCGATTTGTTATAGTGGTAACGCTTCCGCAACAGTACTCCGTGGTTTACACAGTCGAAAGCCTTCGATAAATCACAGAACACTGCAGTGACAACTTCACCTTGATTTATTTCTCGATACAAACCATGCAAGAAGGAAAAATATCCATCGCTCCTATTATCTTTCCCAGCTTGGAAATCAAACTGGTCACTTTGTCATTTATAATAAAAAATCCATTCAATCTTATTTTTACCAACATTTCGATAATTTTGGCTAATATGGGAATGAGAGAGATGGGTCTACATGGTTTGATGGATTGCCAAGGTCACCACCTTTTTGCAGTGGTATCACTATAGATACCTTCAAAAAATCAGGATATTCGCCATTGCCAAAGGAATCATTTATTAGGTGTACTAAAATATTTAGTTCATTTTCTGAGAGATTTCGAAATATTGTGATAGATATATCATTGATGCCTGAAGTTGTTTTATTTTTGAAAGATGTAACATTTTTTGGTTTATTATTATTATTTCTGGCGTTTTGTATTTTTTCTCTATAAACGGTTTCTTTAGGTAATTCGATTACTCTTTTGCATATTCGGGGGTATTGAAGTAATTATGGAAACAATGTGCATCTGTGAATTTTCTGATCCAGCTTGTCCAATTCATCTTGGCACAGAAATAATAACATATATGCCCAACGATCTCTGTGGAGTATACTTAGATCAAAAAACACCTATTACATATCTGTTCACTGTCTTGAAATTTATTCCTAGATGTTTTTTCCTTCGTCATGGTCTGAACTACCAGTGTACGAATGGAAAAGTATCTGAGTTTGTGCCAAGATGGATTGGATAAGCTGTAATGTAAAGCACGCATATTTCTAGAAAAATATTTCTATAATTGAATCAGATATCACACATAGGAAATATCTGACAGAGCAAAATGGAGGGCTATTTCTAGAAAAAAATCTCACTCACCAGGACAATATTTCATCCCAGCTCAGACAAGATCTTTTTCGCTCAGAGAAAATTATCTCTTGAGCTCATGATCATTTTCGCTTGAACATTCATCCATTTTTTCACTGGAGATCTCTCTATTTTGGGTAGATATTTCCCATGAACGCATGTAATTTCCATTTTTTAGATTCGAAGGAGAGCGCCAAAAAAATAATTCCTCAAATATTAACTAATGTTTCGTGACGATTATTGCAAAATTTGATCTTAATCACAATTCTCGAATTTTTAACAGAAAAGGATGATTATAATTTCCTAGCTTTCACCGGTCCGGAAAAAAAAAAATTGAAACTTTTCAGTACTATTCTTTTTTAAATTCGAACTGGACTGTTGTAAAAAAAATTACGATTTGAAAGGTCTATTCAACATTTTTATCAAATTTACTGAAGTAAGAGCTTGATATTTTGGCAAGCATCAATACAATCAACTGAACAGAAAACAAACTTGTGTTCTCATCGTAATATTGGAGATTGAGGGTTCTTTCAATTTCTTTCTATGGAAGAACGTCGCGTCGCGCCCTCTTTGAAGTGTTGCGTGAACTAACCGAGTGATTTATCGGAACATACCACAGTCTATATACAAATATATCACCTTTATCATTTAGACAATGCCTTTATCTATTGGTGAAAAGAAGCATGTGTTTTTTTTAATCTAGAACTTGTAGCATTGTTTATGAAGATGTAGCTAGTCAACCATTTGGACATATCATTTGAAAATATGGATACTGCGGGTAGATGACACTAGTAATTCCGTTCCCAAGTCATGTCTTTCCTCTTGTTTTTCCTACGGTCGTCGTAGCCTGAATCACAAATTTTCTTATACATAATTCCGAAAGATGGCTATCAATTCAAAAACAGAGTTGGACATTTTTTCAATATCATAGATCATTCATGTTTTGAAGGCTATTTTTATGACTGAACTTTTATTTACTTCATAAACTTCTATCGTCAGTTCTGTTTTGAAGACTCATTATCTTTCTATCAACAGTTCAGTCAAATTGACAGACAGAACTCTGCACTTATTTTTTCCTCAGAGTAGAAAACTGTCATCCATGATCAAGTAAACGTAAATTTCGACATTAAACTGTAGATGGCGAAATGAAATCGCTTCAAATCGTTTTTACACAGACATTGACATGGTGATACCATTGTTTATAGAGATATAGTTAGTCAACCATATGGATAGTGTTTTCGTTTCCAAGTCTTGTACTTTCTTTCTTTTTTCATTGAATCGGAAGTGGCTTTTTCGTCAATGTCGTAGATTATTCATGTTTTGAAGATTATTTCAATGCTTAAACTTTAATTTCCTTCATAAACTTTTATCGTCAACTCTATTTCGAAGCTTCATTATCTTTTTTCAACATTTTAGTCAAACTGACAGACAGAACTGCACCGATTGTTCCCTTCAGACAAGGAAACTTTGTCGTGCATTGTAAACAGGAATATCGACATTATACTGTAGATGGAGTGACAAAAACGTTTCAAATTCCTTTTTACACAGGCATTGACTAACTATATATTCATAAACAATGGTGATACAACAGAAAACGATATAAAACCGGTCTCGCCATCGTTTTTTGCAATTTGGACAACATAGGCTAGAGTAGGGGGAGGCAGAATTCAAGTAATCATCAATTGGATGCTTTGTCCCTGGTTATACTTCTCAGCAATAGATGTCGCTGAAAAAGTTTGATGGGTGGATACTAAGATACTTGAAAACCCTGGTGTGTTTACTTATACCTGTAGAAGTTTGGGATAAAAGTGGCGAAATCAGACGACAGTAAATGACAGTTGTCAATCCAGCCTGCTGGACAAACAAACCTGATTTACCTATGCTGAGTGTGTGTTTATGTCAGATTTTAAAATCTTTTTTCTCAATAAAGGCTCAATTTTGTGCGATTGTGAAATGTGGAAGTAATAGCGGCAGACATAATGTTTCATTCCATCGATTCCCTTCTATTTTCGACAATAGAAAAAAGATCAATCCTCTTGCTGAAAAGAGATGTGAATTGTAGATTCAGGCAACTAGAAAAGCAGATTTAACTTCTTATAAGTTGAAATGGGCAACGGTGTGTTCAAAACATTTTGTAAGAGATATTTTCGAAGAATCTAGGAAACATAATTTTAATTAATTTTTTCATTTCAGACAAGCCAAGTGCACTCAAAGATGTTGACAATATAGACTGGGTACCGAATCAATTACTTGGCTACAAAACAAATATCAATGCAGTTCAAAGCATTCAGAGATTGTATTGTAGGGAGCAGCGTGATAAAAATGACATCGCAAATATTCCAGTTGATATGGATAAAATTGAAGATGATTCTTTGTGTGAATGATCCAGCTGTTCAAAACTTGAATATTATTGATGAGCAAAATCAAACTCTGAATGATATAAATTAACCAGTTGAAGAAGTGGAACATGCACAAAACTCTGGTGAACACCTTTGTCCCGATATTGATTTCGAGTTGCAGAATTGTTATCGTGAAATCCATCATCTCCGGGAAACTTTGCAGACTCAATCATTCCCATTGGGAAGTTCAAAGTATAACTCATCTAAATGCCTTTTTTATACAGGATTGCCATATGAAAAGATTGTTGTGGTTTATAATCTTGTAGGGCCTTTTTTAACATACCCTAAATCTGTTCTTTCAAAATTATTATTTATTAAAGTACATTTTAAGTATTTTTTTCACAAGCTTCATTCCAATCCTTCTAATCCATTTAGATATAAACATATTGTATGAATCCAAAATTTTATAGTCTTGAAGTCTTCTGTGCATGCACTCTCATATACAAAATAGTTTATAATGTCGTACAACATGTCACTTAAGGAAAGCATTTCACAGCATTACTACAATCCCCAAATTTCAATAAATAAGGATCACATCCCTTACTTTCCTTCAGTTTTTCTAAATATCTCTTCTGGATATCCATAGACAAGGTGTTGAAATAATAACTTTTATCAGCCATTTCACATACAATTTTCTTGCAAGCAGCAAGAATAATGAATATAGATTGCAAAATTTATACATTTATATATGTCAGGTACACTAAGGGTATACCCAAAATTAGGGTAAACCCGTAATTTCTTCATAATTACGATAATAATCTCATTAAATTACCATTGTTGCTTATGGAAGTAGGGTTTGTTTGTCCAGCAGGCTGATTGACAGTTGTCTTGTGACGTCACATGCCCGCGGTGTATTGCTTGATTTTTGGTGGATAATTGATCTTTTGGAGGTTTCCGTACAATATGTACAGATGTCGCCAACACGCTCTTGTCAGTCTTGTCAAGCTAAATTTGCACTAAGTGAAAATGTGCAGTCGGGTTTTTCCACTTTTATTTGATTGGCTAGTGAGAAGAGATCGCAACCTAAAGGATAATGGGTGGACAATGAGATACCAGTAACAACGTTTCGATATTTAAAAGCAATGAAATCAACAAATAAACACGATAAAAACATCGTACACATCAAAAGTTCAAAGTGACATGACAATATGACAATTAACTTGACACTTGACAATTTTGAAAAATGCGAACATAACGCCCTCTACCGAAAAAATAGGGGAAACCTTCAAAAGCGTCGATTGGTTTTTTCGCCACAAAAATCTAAACAAAATCTAATCAGTTGAATCACCAGGATTTTTAGGCATCTTAGTGGATACCATTCTATCCGATTTCATTATTATAGCAGGAGTCATAATTGGGAAGAATTTCTACCGATGAGGGCGCTGATGTCTGTTCAAAAATATCGGCAACAAACCGTAATCAGCTGATCGTTATCTGTCAAAAACATATGTTTACTTTGTATTTTGTGTTGTACCTTGTGTTTTTCGAATTTTGGCATAGTTCTGTGTAGAACAAATGTGTGAACTAATCAGTATGTGAATGTGTTAGAGAAATGTACCATAATTTCACATTCAGAAGTTTGTTTTTGTTTTACGTGATGAAATAGTTGAAATATTTTCCGATAGAGGCGTATCTGGATGATGAACTTCCCAATTGTATGTGTATGAAACTTGAAGCTACTAGCAAATTTGATTGTGCAATTCGTTATATGGTACGTGAGGGGACATCAATCATTATTTTGACAAAAATTTACATTTTTGGTCAGACCGTCTGCAGTCGGGCAATGATAATACTCGATATGGCGGACAAAGAGAAGAAACTTTTTGTAATCAATAAAACAAGTCAAATGAGAGTGTTTTATTATTTCATGTATGATTTTCACCTATAAGTAGATCACATAATACATACGATGTCCCTCTAAACAGCAAAATAATAGTAACTGATAAAATGAAACAAAACGAAACTCACAATTCAAGTTGTTTTAATAATTCACTAATACAAAACATTTTTCATTAATTTGTTATTCATCATAATAATAAAATTCAATTATAATCACATTTTCTTGTTGTTATGAAGACTTTGATCGGCTTGGGGTTCATAGATGCAGAAAACTAGATTTTGCCAATTAATACAAAAACTAAACTACTGAGGTGATCGTTGTTCATGAAATGGATTTACATGCAGATCTAAAAAAAATATAATAAATTAGAGGTGAAAATATATAAATAACAAATATTAGAAGAAATTCATCCCATGAACATTTCAACTATAAAATATACTGGAAGTTGAGGAAATAAGCCCAATGTTGATTCTTAGAATGTCTTTGAGAAAGCAATGATTTACCATGTTGAAGAATAGTTTCACAAAAAAATGAAATCAAAACTACAGAAATCAATATGATTACAAAAGATAAATATATAAAATACTGCCTGTTGTGAAAAAAGTTTGATTCATAAAAATTGCACAAGTTTCATGAACACATTCTTAGTGGTATTCCAGGCTCATTTTTGAAATAAATACCTCTTGTCAGTTCCATTGGAATCTCACATTGAATGGGAATTTTGAAAATCAATAGTTTTTTTCCACCAAAGTTGGTTGAAACGGAATATAAGCGGAGTTTTCTTTCAAATGAATCTGAAAACCTGAGTGAAAGCAAATTCGTTCCTCGGCTAAATGAACTGTACATATAAAACTAGAATACTTGAAGGTCGAATAACGTGATTATGATTATAGGGCACATTTCCGAAATAAATATGACTAAAACTAAATAAAAAAATTACTGTACAACATTTGATTTTGAGTTATATGCACATATGATGATCCCAAGCACCATCTCATCACAATAATGCTTACTAGATAATATACGGTTTTTCTGTCTACCATATAATATTTTTGTAATATATTTATTTAACATTTGCTAGATAGAATGCTTATCCATGTACGCAACACCAAAGACAAAAAACCACGAAACAGATATCGAAAATTCATAGGATTTTTGTAGACTGACGAGAAAAATCCATAAAAATGATATCAATTTTTTATATGATGAAAAAAACAAATGATTGGAAAAATTACTGGAAGAAAGAGTACGCCAAATGAATGAAGCCGTTTGTCCAGACTAAACAAACACTTATTAATCATTTCCAATTTGGGATTTATGTTCTGCAATAAAAAACTGAAAAATATACTCGAGTTTTGTAGAGAAATTTTCGCAATTTAGTTGGAATATTAAATTCACGTCTTGGTCCAAATAAAACGTATGCTCATCTCAAATTCAATGTTGACCAGTTCAATATTTGTATCTTGTTATCACGGATTTTCTCTTCCGAAAAGTTCACTTGAAGTATTTCAAACAGTTTTTGAATGAATGAAGAAATGAGCTGAATGATCAAGAATGAAAACAAGATGCAGATTCTTAGAAAGATAGTTCTCTTCAACTATTTGAAATTACTTCTTTCGTTTCAATCCAAAACTTTATTTAAAAAAAATAATAATATTTTATGGAACATATCGGAGGTTGAAGATATCAAATACTTCACCACTAAATTTCACGATCGTGGGGAAAAAAGGTCACTTCATCAAATGGATTGAAGTCACATGCATTTTTTAAACCCTCACATGAATCATGAGAGATTTCCTTTTGGATATGCTCGAAAGAAATTGAACTTGACCCAGATGACGATGTTTGGAATGTAAAAGTATCTCTTGAATCAGTATGTATTGAAAACAATTATTATCATTTAGTTAGGTGTCGAATTTGTACTGAGATGTATGTCAGAAGCAGATAATTGTAAGAAATTTTGTTTTCGACGAGTTATGATGAGAAACCACTTCATCATTTACCCTTAGTGGATAGTGGATATATACATTAGTTGTTTTTGATTTGCGTACATGAACAAGAAAAAGTGATGATTAGGTGGAGCTAGATTGAGACAACGGTTGACTAACAGATGAACACTTTAGCGTGTAAGGAAAATATCCTTTATTCAAGTCTTCCATCTTTTTGCACTTAAATATCCCATTTCGTATTTTTCTCCTTCAATAAACAATATTTAAAAACAGAACAATGTTCTACTGTCAATTGTTTAATTTTTGTTTACTGGAATACCATTGCGTGCGTGGTGAACGAGAGGTGAACCAGGAAATTTCCTAGTAATTCTAGATATTTCGTGCAATATTGAATGACATTTTCAGATATAACTATGATGTAGGTATTTCCAGAGTTGTAGGATGAAATCTATGCGATTAAAGGCGAATTTCATAGAATGCTTTGTATTATTTTCTTTCATTCCAAATGCATCTAGAAAATTTCAAACTGGTTGACCTCTCGGTGATATTTGATGCCAAATGTATTTTGATTTTTTCTTAATATCATCAGTAATTCACCCCATTTTGAAAGTGCAATTCACATTTCCATTGAAAAATCTCAATAAAATTGATCAATGAAGTAAAAATATTTAAATTATTCCAATCCATTGATTTTTTGACACCTTGAAATGAAGTGAGATAGAATTGATTGCTTTTTCAATGAGAATATTGTCTTGCACTAGCAAACCCATGTACATAGTACACAAATATATTTTCTGTGCATATTTGGCACCCCGTTTGGATATCCCACCGCAACCTAGAATTAAATAATTTTAGTCCTTTCAATTATTATACACATGTATACCACATTAAAAAAGTGTCTTCAGCACTGACAAATATAATATTTTAATACAAAATGCTAAACGTCCTTGGAGTCGTTGATGAATCACTGAGTCGAACAAAACACTGTAGACGACGGATTTTCAGTGCCAACTAGTTGGAACGGGAGAGGAGAAACTGTCAGGATGATTACTGTAGAACCTGCAATGAGTCGTACTTTCAGGGTCCGGAAATCGAAAAAGTTGGCTGTGGTCCTAGTTCGTTGTAGCAAGATCCGTCGATTCTGTGTTGTTCGAGGCGATACAGCGCCATCTGCGTTCAGTCCGGTACTACCCGAAGGTGGTGTTGAGCAGCGTGTTCCTTCGTTGTGGAATCAGAACTACGCACTCACAATGTAATTAACAGTCAACTAGGTGGGGACGTATGGTCAGACGCCGGGAGGAGGCTTGGACCGGCTGGGGCCGGCCCGCTGAGTTCTTGACGTCGCCGGCACTATAACCACGGGTAACGTTGGCGCAGGAGGCGGCTGATTGGTCGTTGTTTTTTTGCCGCCGGTGAATATTTTAACAGTCCTTTGTAAAAAATCAGTCTTTTGACCAGCGGCGGCAGAAACAGCGCTCGAGGGGTGGTTGGAATTCGACGCCTTCGAAGTGGAGGACATCGAGTGGCACCGGACTACCAAGGGACCGGAGTTGGAGGACCAGTCACTCCCCGAATACGACGACGAAGAGGACGATGACGAGGGGAGCATCCCCGCAGAGTTTGATCGGTACGGGGGAGGCGATTCTGTTTCCAATACTGAACGATTGGGGGGCGGTCGGATGCATTTCTGGTATATTTCGGATTCCTGAAAAGAAAAGACACATTAGTCACTATTACATGACATGAAGGTGAATAATGAGTACATTGTTTATTCTGATAACCTAGGGCGGTTGACTATATATATATATATATATATATATATATATATATATATATATATATATATATATATATATATATATATATGTATATATAAATTTGATGGTATTTTGCCAGTCATAGTAGCGGATTTTTTGGAAAGGGGAGGTGACAACTACTGTAAGAGTTCAGGAGTTATGAAAATATATTTTGTCAAAAACATATCTGTTTTCAACTGTTTCACTGACAGCGACAGATCCAGGTAATCTTTTAGGAGGTGTAATCAGATAATTAGATTAGAAAGGTAGCAAGGAGAGAAAAATATTCCGAATTGGAATTACATTTACTGTTCTAGGGTTGGTGTTTGCTGGAGGAAGGCTGAAAATAATATGATATATTCTAGTATATACAGAAAAAGGAGTTCGGAGGAACTATCAGACAAATTAGCATAGTGGTGAAATTCTTCTCTTGTGGCTAACACTAGTCTGTTAGAAAAAAATAAATATAGCTTCACAATAAGTTGATCAGAGAACCAATTGGAGTATAAAAAAACAAATCATTTGTATGAAGTTTCGAAAATGAAGCTGCAGGGAAGAATTTTCGTTCTTATTATTTTCTATATGATAGATGTCACATGTTAAAACATAAACAAAAAAAAAACCTTTCAAATCAAACCCATTTCAATTGAAAGATGAAATAACAGGGTATCAGCCTGCCATGGCGCCATTCATGAAATTAAATTTTCTACTCATGTCCTTCGAATATAGTTCAAATCCTTTGAGGCGCTAGCTGAGAATGTAATTGATTTTTTGTCGAATATGGGGACGAATGAACCTTTCATTCATAGTGATAATAATGAGGAAATAAATATGTGGAATTGATAAATTACTGAAAGGAGCTGTGGATATGTTTATGAATAAGGGAGACGTCTCAAAACAACCATCACAAAATATTTAAGTGTAAAAAGTATTAATAATAATGGTTGTTATGTAAAAATTATCTGGGAAAATGGCTGAAATTGAAGGGTTATTTTCATTGCTAGAAACAGATAACTCCTCGATGACCCCAAAAAGTCATAATATCCGTCTTGCTTTGTGGAAATTATTTTCAGCTTAAGTTTGGGATGAAATTACACCAAGTTTTGTTTCAGTGTCGAAAAGTGATAGAGTGACGTATCTGGTATTCTATCCCAAATATTTGTACCATAAGCTCTTCAGATTGAAGCGATCTCAATTTCTTTTTGTGCCGATACATGATATTCAATGAGAAAATTACATATTGAGACCACATGCTCCAGATATTTCCACTCAATTATTCATCGCATTGAATATATGCGCCCAATGATCGATACCAAACAAATACAGTTATGTAATAGTTAAATTTAGAAATGATCGCCTTCATCAATCACATCACATACGAATGCATTTTGATCGAAGTATCAATCTCCACTCTGAATAATATTCGAACCAACATCAAAGAACTAATTAATTCTTCCTCATCGACTGAAATTAATCTCAGTCTGCTAATCCGAAAACACGGACGAAGAACTTGGACGGAAAGATAAAAACAAATGAATACATTTATTGATAGCGACGCCAATTAGTTACTAGGGCGAGTTTTAATATTATGAAATCAAAAGTCCGGTGGGTTAGAAATATGTAAATAAAACAATTCTTAAATTGAACCCGGCCGGTATTTCCGAATATTCATATTCAACAAAATATACCAGTTTCTTTACTCATAATTTTATGGAGACATCAGAAATTCTTTTGGCTTATTTTTTTTAGTTTATATGATGTTCAATTGCTAGTTGCCTTGATGCACACACAAGGGTCTGCCTTCTGTGTGTTTTCTTGTTAAACAAGGCGAAATATATCACAAATAGTATAATTCGTTCGTGCCAAGTTTCTGTCGTTTTCAATAATGAGTCGTTTGGAAACTATTCCAACACACTGAACAGCGATTTACTCAATCAGACAATAATCGTATCGAATAGTGCGATCACAATGGTCGACATTTTTTGATAATGTGCAATGGATTGTCGACATATCATCCCATTATTTTGAAGTTGTATTGCTACCAAATTAAGATTGGATGATCTCTAGAATTTTTTCTAATGATCTGTGCGATACCACGATTTTTGGGTCAGTTTTGGTAAAACATCAGCTAATTAAAATTAATTTTTTGGTAGTGATTCTACATAGTTATTGTTGACAAACACACGATTCTGTAATAGAGATCCTTACGGCTTCACGATCGTAGACCAAATATGAAATTGCTCAGAGTTGAGGTTTGAACTGATTTTCCTGGACTATAACACTCAATTAGGATGTCTGTATCCCACACAATAATTTTTATTAGGTTTTGTCTGTCACCGAGTCTGGTCTATTAATACAAGTAGAAGTGTCAACAAATCCAACAGTTGTTAGAAAACACTTATGAATGTTATTTACATAATGAGCTTATTTTTCAGGGTGAGGAGAGGTGTCTAGACAGGGTATTTATCGATTTGTGGCTGAAGTAATGCTAACCGTCGATCAGTAAGTACATGGTGGAATCTACGGAAAATATCCCAAATTTGTAGCAGAAAATAGGTGAAATTTAAGAGCACAGGAAATTGGAATTGAACTGCTGCCAGTTTGAAAGCAAGGAAAACAAAAATCGCCTGCCTGAATCCAGCACCGGAATATTAAAAATTATTTCCTGTTTGGTGTGGAAGGTCTTTTGGCACGAAATAGAAAACTAAGCTCTCGAGAATCACTTTCACGATCGACCTCACATAATTTTTCCATGGAAAAGTATTATTACGTGATTTCTTGCATTGGAAAGGATTATTCCGTAGGAACGATCATTCCTGAAATTGAAATACTGGGCAATGATAGATCGGCTTTTTCTTGGAAGGGACATGCTATGGTTTTGTTAGTATTCCATTTCACCACGTTATTAGAGCTCCATTCTGAAATTTCCATCAAGTCATTATTTGTAATAGCCACACTTGCTCATTTCTGAGTTCTAGTTCCACGTAATTACATGACAGTTATGGAGAAGAGAAGCATATATGAAGAGTACTGTAATTTGCAAAACTATGAACTGAACCAAAATTCGCTTACTGAAAAACTTGACAGTGAAGCAAGAACAATATGGGTGCCAGAATCAAGACCAAAACACTTGCGATTATAGTTTATTTCTATGAAATTCCGACGGTATCTACATATAGCGTTTTTTCAGACAGGAAAGTCAGTGAAGTTTATAACTGAGGTGGTAAACTACACCTCTTCTTATTTTCTATGGAACAATGCCAAACTAGGCGATTATTCCTGATCGCTTTGAATAGTTCATGAGTTCGAAATTCAGGATTCCCCCATAACTTCTCCGAGTCAATGCAAAACGAAAACAAAACTCCTTTCAAAGATAAAAGAACACTCTCTTTCGATATGTGTATATTATTCATCCATAGACGTTTAATTCATTCAGAAAAAGGCAGAAAGTGTCTAAATCATAAAGAAGCCAATTTTTCTTGTTCAAGTCGTATACCAAGAACTGGAAACTTGCTTCAAGCAGATACCATTTATAGAAAATTTCTATACGAATAGAGAGTAGTTTGTCAAGAATTCCAATCATGGGGATAACATTCATTCTCAAACCCGGAGAAGCTTAATTACTGTGTGAATGTCATTATTTTGTCATTGTTTTGGGTTCTTATCCTACCACAATGTGGAAAAATAAGAATTAATATCGGAATCTATACAAGTGTAGCGGGGCAGATTTTTAAACCATTCTGATGAGTTGCTGCGTTAATTGAAAAACAGTTAATTCTGAATAGAGTCCGTTCTATTAATCGGCAACCTCTCATATTTCTCGAATTTGACTCTCAATAAAATACAACTAATATTCATCAAAATACTCATCTTTGACGTTTCGGAAACCAAATCAGTATTCCTTTTTAAAAAATATTCACAAATATTCTCTTCCAGATTCTTTTTCTTGTAAATGTAAAAAAATTGAGATTTGACATGTTTTTCAAGAGTGTCGGCCAGGCGCGGTCCATATCAATCGAACTGTTTGAGGTGCAAGCATCCGCAGACAGAATGATAAAAGCAGACTCTTTCAACTTTCGTCTCGTCGTGTCATTCCATTCTACTGTATGATCTCCATCGGCAGTGAGAATGTGCTTTGATTATTAAGAACCACCAATCTGCCTGTTCTTGATGGACGATAAATGTTTGACCGCATAAACGAGGGATGCAATAAATTCTTAGATTAATAATAATCTGCTCTTCTACATTTGTACAGATTCCAATGTTAATTCTCATTTTTTTTAGATTGAGGTAGGTTGAGAACACCAAAAAACTACGAAAACAAAAACAGACATGCATGTTTCGCTTAACATGAATTATAGATTTTTTCCAGATACACCAAAAACTTTCTTCGACGGCGTATAAGCCCAGTATACCATAACCACACAGTAGAGACACTCGCCACAGTTAGAATAGTCATTGGTGTTCTGTGGAATAGTAGATCTATTTAAATTTTTCATATATTTTTTACAAATCGCAGAACGTTAAATAGAAGCTAATTTGCCTAGAAATCTCAGCTTTATAAAAATGCACCTCAATATTAACTAACTCTTTCAGGTGTGAGGCATGGTTGAAGGCATGTAACCGAGAGGATTTACTTGAAAAATCTCCCGAAGCTTTCTATAACAAGTATCACTTGTGTGAATTTCACTTTGAGGAAGAATTGTTCTAGAATTTTCCACACATTGAAATTTGCAAAAAGGAATTTCAAAAGTCATTTATAGTATTTATTACATTGTTCATGTCTGAATATATTTATTGTACATATTTGAAATATCAGAAGCTACTGCGATTGAAACATCCTCCTGAAAGCTCTTTATTTTCTGGTCATCAAATATACCTTCCTTAACAAACATGGATTGGAGGAACAAAGCAACAGAAAAGTGGAATAGCTATTGAGAATTTCATATTATTCACATTTATCTCAAACGTTATCCTTGACAAAATATTAATTTCATAATGTGAAATAAGATACTGATTTCATACTTGTCCCATATATTCAAATTTACCGCCACAAAATGACATTACACACCCCGAGCACAGAATGAAGGTCACAGAAATTTGAGCCTCGAGAACAAAGGATTGACATTTAAGTGTCTCTACAGTATAGTTATGGTATCCTGGGGTGAAGTGTTATTGTTAAAAGAAAAAATATCGTCATTGGCAGATTTTAATCTGTCAAGGACAGATTCAAATCTGTTAATGCCAGATTGAAATCTGTCAATGCCAGATTATAATCTCTCAATGACAGATTAAAATCTGTCATTGCCAGATTGTAATTTGTCAATGACAGATTTCAATCTGTCGATATGCCATTAACAGATTTTCATCTGTCGAAATGCCATTGACAAACTTATTTCAATTTGTGGTTGTCAGAATAAATCTGTCAATGGAGATATTTTTTATGTGACACTCATCCGCCGTCGTAACATTCCCAACTAACATTTTGGGACAGTTATTCCACATGCCGGGGAGAAATGTCTGAAAGAAGGATGATACTGGTAGTACAGGCCTTGAATATTTAACTTCAAAGTATAAATAATCTATAAGTAGCAACCTGGGTTAATTACAGGAAAGTAATCACCAGTAAATCCCCTTCAAATTCCATAAGTCACTTTAGAGCAAGAAACATGTGAGAAATAACCTATTTTCTCCTTCAAAAATGACCCAACCGTCGCAAGGATTGGGGCGAAATGTGACTAGATATAAGCCGTTACGGTCAGGGAATATAAAGGTTATTTAACAGGTCTAATAGTTCAATTATTAACTTGATTTCATACCGTAAGAAGAAGAATATTGACTTATAGGTACATTTCAGAAATTACGCCATATTTAATTAGAATATCTGGTTTACCCATCAATAAATATCGATGATATATTGAATTTTAGTTTATTCTGACGATTTATTTCTAAATGATGGCTGCATATGACATTTTAAAACCATAACTTTGCTAAAAGAGTGTTTTTTGGAGAAACAATTTAAACATGTGCAATCAATCTAAATTATTTTTGCATTATATCGCATATTTAAAGAGGCCCGTGAATTTTATGAAGGTAAGAACCATCATTTTACAGAAAATTTTGCGCCGCAAGGAGAATATTGTTGAGGAGAGAGCATGAAGCTACCGTAAGACAATAATTTTTATATTCCCATACTTATTGTCAGCTTTTTATGTAGACCATAGCTGATTCGTTGTGGCATCCAAATTATGAGAAGTTGAGATAGAGATAATATGTATATATGTATGCTATTCCTATAAAGAAACCTCTCTTAGTTTACTCATTCGTCCAAGGGAATAATTGGTAACAGAAAGGTTGATTTAAGCTTGATATTGACTTATTTCTGACCAATTTCATGTCAAAATTACCTATTTTTACCCTCAACCTAGTAAACTAAATGTCCAAATATTCCAATTTTCGACGTCCAAATTACTTCGAATTTTTCCCCACAAGGTGAAAATTACGTAATGTAGTCTTCTTTCAGAAAGGTCGCCGACCTGATCGAAGGTAAGATTAACGTAATTATAACTGAAAAGGTTGGTTGGGTGAGAATTTCAGATTATTCACATTTATCCCAAATGTTATCCTAGACAAAATATCAATTTCATAATGTGAAATAACATACTGATTTGATACTTGTTGTCCCGTATATTCAAATTTACCGCCACAAAATGACCCTCGAGAACAAAGGATTGACATTCACAGTATAGCTATGGTATACTGGGGTATAAGTGTCATTGTTAAAATAAAAAATATAATCATTGGCAGATTTTAATCTGTCAATTACAGATTGAAATCTGTTGATGCCAGATTAAATTCTGTCAATGCCAGATTATAATCTCTCAAGTATAGATTGAAATCTGTCAATGACAGATTTCAATCTGTCAATATGCCATTAACAAATTTTCATCTGTCAAAATGCCATTGACAGATGTCAATCTGGCATTGACAGATTTCCCCCCTAATTAATTCCTCCCTATTGTCCTTACCTGTTCCGAATCGCGAATATGCAGCCGGGACGAGGTGAAGGGGTGCTCCTCTCCGTCGGGCATCGCGATGCTGTGCGGAAGGTTGATAGAGAGGTCTGTGTGCACGGCGTGCAGTCTAACTTGTCGATCGCGCGTCGCCGCCAATTCTCTGGCCGTTCTGCCTCCTCGCAGCCGGTCCATGCCGCCCATCCCCGCTGCGGCACCGGCACTCACAACCGACAGCATCTGCAAGAGAAACGGGCTGCGTCAGATGGTGTCAGGGCGTGGGTGGTGTACTTTCGGACACCCATTTTAAAAAACATGCTTTTAACAAAAACTATTACAGTTATTATTGTTTGTTTGAATGTTCGTTGAGGAGGTGAAATTGTTCTGGAATCCATTTTTTGAATTTCCTCTCCCCTAGGTTTATCAGAAAAATCAAACGTATATGTAGTAGATTCAATGTAAGAACAATATTCGAAACTATCCGATCCCTATTAATTCGAAACAAACCTCTAAATACGGAACAAAATTCAAAAAAGCGTGTTTATAGTATCCTCTGTGTACATCAAAACCATTTAGAATAAGGACGGCTGAACATAACAAAACTTGAGAAGACGAGAAATAGATGTGTCGAAATTAGCTGAATAATGTTATCAACAAATGCTACACACATTGCCTACTGGGATAACATCCATACTGCTTGAAAGTCATTATTTTGTGGTGGACTGATTCTTTCTTACTATAGTGTAGCCGCTGAAAAGATAGAATGATCACGTGAACGGCACGCACTCTTTGAATGTTCCTCTCCCCAATGTTACAAGTCCGATTTACACAACTCAACAAAAACGTCGCCGCGTCGTCCTCCCATCAACTCTTGGGATGCTTTTTTTAAGTGTTCATTATTACACCTTTTTCCTCTACAGTTAAATGTCTTTTTTTTATCTTTTTCTTGGAGGTGAAAGAGTGTTTCCATCCATATTTTTTAATTAACGTAACACACGTAAATACAAAGTAAAAATGAGTACAGTACAGTGTAAACAGTTCTTCATTTATTTCAGTTTAGAAGGCGTGGCTATGCAGGCATTTACTGTTCACGCGTCCTTGAATTCTATCTTTTGAACAGCCCGACTATAGTTTGGGTTTTCAACCTACCACAATCTGATAAAAAAATTAAATATAATATTATAGATGACAATAGGCAAATTTTTATTTATAATAGAAATTGCTGACTGATTCAGAAGGAACTGTTGACGCAGCAAATTTTCGGTGTAGATCAAAAATCTGCCCTCCAGCCTCCTACATTTGAATAGATTTTTTTATTTCTTCAGGTTGTAGAATCTTGCATATTTCCAGATCGAAATGACGGCGTTGACTATATATTTTTCTCTTTATAACACTCTCACGGGTTCTCCGAGAGGGCAGAGCCTTGTGTGGACAAAGTTTGGTCTGGGATTCCTCATTACTTCTCAGTAACTCAGAAAAACACAGTGCTAGCGGGTCCGTCAGTGTATTCGTTGAAAGGAATCCCATTTTTATCAGGATATCTACCCGTGCAAATAACAATTGTTTATTGCAACGAATCAAACAGAGAAGTTTCTGACCCCGTAGTGAGAAATCTGCATCCAATATAAGCCTGCGCCGTATTCAACTAGGTCATCGAAAAAACACAAATGTAGAAAACTATAGAAAATCACTAGTGAGAATACAGAAAACTGTAATTTTGTGTTAAATGTATGGATTTTCATCAAGTATCGTCAGTTTAATTCAAGTATTTTAAATCTCTGAAAGCAATCAGATTTAACCCCTCAGGCACAATATTCTATATAAATTTTGATTCATCTCTACAACTTGGCCGAAATAGTAATGTCAGATTCATTTAGCATACAATCTATCCTGAAACATGTATTAAATTGTGTACAATAAAAAATAAACATGTAGCTATCTACAATGAAAGCATTATGTACATAATTCTCAGATATTATGATTTTTTGTTATTTTCAAAATATTCGTGCTTCTCTTCCGAAAAAATGTAACGGTGGCGTTTTGGTGCGAAATGGTACATTTCGAATGAAGTACAACACTCGGTATAACAATTGGTAACCCTCCAAAATAGGAGAAGGGGTAGCTGTGGGGATTTCAGGTGAAGAGTGATGAATGTTGTTCACAGAAAATGTACCTCTGTAAACCTTATAGATTACGACAACTCAGAATGATTCACGGGGTGTCAATACGAACCGAACACAAGACATGATATTATCATTACATCACTACACATTGGATGAACTGAGAATTTTTCACTGCAATGTTGAGTAAGTTGTGTATCGGTAATGTATGATCTGATTATAATTTTCGAGTACCATAATATTTCGAATTTCCCATGATTGAATATGGTGTACGTGATTCCAGTATCCTCTCACAAAAGTTTGTTGAATAAGAGAAAACATTCCAATTTTTGATATTGGAAATGTTGTATGCGGTAATGGCGATACTTTATATAATTATCTTGTTTGCTAGATTCTAATAGAGATGATGAAAATATGATAAATGGTGTTTTCAAAACGAAGAAATTCACGTTCATTCAAGACCAAACTAATCACGATCCAGTGCAGATAAACACCCAACTGCAATGTATCACAACGAAACACTTGTCTTGAATTGTGATTAAAACTTCAGAGATTATCTTAGTTACAGTCGATATATCTTCGCTTCTATATAACTCGTGAACGTTTAGCTGAGAATGTACGAAGATTAGAAAACAATCCTGATTAAAATCAGCAACTTCGAAATGTCTAATGGGTGAGTTCCTGCAATTTTTTATCCACCTTAATGATTTCAGGATAAACAAAAGCGATTACCTAGCTTACGTAATGGTAGCTCCGTGAGCTAGACATGAAGACATTCACTCACGGCCCAGAGAAATCATTAGTTGCAAGTCTTGTAATTTATTTTATTACGAAATATTCGGTTGCAATGCACTTGAAAAAAGTTAATCATTACAAATGATGAGTTTTTTCATGTATCAAATCGACCAACCTTGTACATGTGTCATAAAAGGTGATGAATGGCAACCAATTATGCGGCGAGGAGATTTGAAATTTTGTTGTACTAGTTTTTCTGGGTGAATGAGAATTGAAGGCTGAAAAGGTTAAATATTTTGATGAATATTAAATATCTTTCGTGCATGAAATACTTATGCATAGGTTGAAGCGGAATGTGAATGAAATTTAAATTCACCTGGAAAAAGTACGTCTGTTTCAATTCACAAAAAAGACCACAATATATGACTGATGAATCATTCAAAATAGCAAATTCCATCACGAGTTACAGAAGTCTACTTCAAAGGTAATTCTGTCTTTGTTATGGACACAAGCGATCAACCTATTTCTTGTTGCATTATTAGACTTTAATAAAATACGTTTCCTGTTCTAATTTCAGAAAAACTACACGTACTATACAATAACTGATCAAATTATATCGAATACTCAATTGTCCATGTAACTTCTGGTGGTTTTTTGGAAAATCACAATAACATTAAACTCTTGGCGAGGGAATTCTGTGCCAAGCGGGAATTCTGTGCCAAGCTCATGATGTAGAGGTTGTCGGTTCGATCCACCAACATGCCAGAGATTTTTCCACTGAAAATTTTTCCTTGAAGCATTGGGGAACAACTCTGCCATGCTTCATACTTGATGGATTTGCGAATGATCATACAGGTATGGCGTAGGAGTTAGCAACAAGGCCTTTGCTGAGGACTTCCATCAAATTCTATGGCGTTTGATATCAAAAATATCACAAATGACATTTACTACTATTATATACCTAATACTCTTCAAATATACCAAGCCTCTCTTAACAATTCTTCTCTTGGATTTCATGAATAAAAGGAAAAGATCATGCATATTCATTACAATCAGGAAAATATATAGTTATTATTGCAAAAATATGGCGTTGCCATTCAACACGACAGATAAGTATAGTGCTCGAAATTTATGTGAAAAACATGTAAAACTTGGCAAGAAATTAGATTCAGTCGATTTCACACGATTTTCCCATGTGGAAAGTTCTTCATCGATAAGGCTTTGTTACTAATTCATTAGGCCACTTGCAAGGTACAGCATTGAATTTCGTGGCCAAATCGACTAGAAAACAAGCGAGAGAAATTCTCGAGAAAAAAATTCATACCTGTGTCTATAATATTGATTGGTCTTGTAAATATGTCTCTCATTTTTGTAACATCACCACGGCAATTTCATGAAGAAAAATCAATATACAGATCACTTTTCGTACCCAAATGACCATCAAATATCCTTAGATTGAGAATAATGAAGTGGAATATAATTTGAGGTTCGAAATGAAAACGAACACAATAAAAAGTTCAAAAGGACAAGCATGAAATCGCGATTACAAATGACGTTTTCTTGGAACAATAGATTATTCTTGCATTATTATTCAGACAAAAATAATCTTTCTGTTCCAAATTTCACATGTACTTTTATGGTGGTATCTTCTCAATGTTTTTTTCTTCAAACGAATCTCTCAGATCCTTTCTGCTCCAATCAACGAACTTAGTGATATCAAAACAAAATCCATACGACATCGAAAGAATTCTAAAAATACTGAAAACACTATCCAGCCTGTGAAAACATCAGTAATGGAGTTGATTTCAGAATTGTTTATGTTCTCTTGTCTGCCCTTTTCGACATTTCATGTGATATGGTGTCAAAGTCGCAGTTAAATGCGTCTCACAAGTGTCGAGACCGTGTCTGTCTGGGAATCAGAGGGTAGAAGAGACTAGAATAGTATTTTATTTTAATTGACTCGAGTAATTTTATTTATGACAGCTAGACATAGCTATTAAGTCAAGCTCGTTTTAGAAGAACGAAGGTTACGTTACAACTGGTTTGGAGCTATAGGTGTTTTAATTTATGCACTTTATTAATTTCATGATTCCGAATCGATCTGGGAGGCTGAATTATGGGTACCAGACGACTATTTCGAGTTGTTTCTCAGCGAGAAAGAGCTGATTGAGATTGAAATACCATCTGTATTTGTTTTCATTATGCTAAGTTTAAATTATTATAGCTTCTGTGCGGAAACAGAAGATCCTTACGAACGTCTTTGACCTTCGCATATCTCATGTTTACGACTGACGTGATTCCAAAATTTTGAAGAATTTAATTGGATATCACCAGTTCGGACTACCGTCACCATAATATATCCAATCAACACGCGAAAGTGCATCGATTATTATTATCAAAGCCTCACTTCAACATATCGATAAAATATATTTTCAGAATATAGTATTTTTGTGAAGAGTTACGAGTTCTGAAGGATTTTGTCTCCTTACCATTTTGAAATTAAAAAGGAATAACATCTCGATTGAATTTTAGCAAATACTCTCTGTTGGTAAGTATATCGTTCATAGAAGGGTAATTCATATGAAAAAAGAGGTTCATTTCAAACATTTCCTCTACTTAGTGACAGTATTCCGAATATAGCAGCCACTTTTTCTCCCAAGTTGTTGATGCACTCAAAAAGTATAAAAGATTTAGACTGCCATTTCTGTAAAATTTTCACGCATTCACAATGTTGAGTTTTGAATTTCCGAATTCACAATTATCTATCTCCAAGAATTTAATGACGAAAATGACATAATTTCAAGCCAGATATGATATTTTATTTTTTAGTAGTTTCACCATCGGTATTACTGTTTTGAAAAATGAATATTTTTATGAGGAGATTTTATTTTTCACGACAGTCTCTCACAAATCAATACAAAAAAAAGGAATTCCTATTTCATTCTCCTCCTGCAAAATTTAGTTCTTCTTTTCCTACAAAAATTTCAATTGGAGAATTCCACAAATGATTGAGACACAAACGTCGTAACTCATGATGCACGTCAATTTCCGAAACTAAAAGAGCAATTCACGTTTAGTCGGATATAAAATTCCACCCGTGAAACTAATATAAAATTCTATCCGAGAAAGATTGTAATTTTTCCACATTACGATCAATCACGATTCTTATTTGTTTTATAACTTCATGCACCTCGGAACGCTGCGTAACGGTTCTTTTTTTATTTTTATTGCGTTATGATTGAAAGAACTGTTAATATGCACTGTGGTTTGCTTCAATCTAGGATCGAATACAAAGAGATTATTGTTTTGTTTGTGTATCGATAATACGAATCCTCATTGCATATCACAATGTGAAAGCGATTCAAGAGTGTAATATGAAAATGATTTCGATATATTGAGTTATATACGATATAAAATTCTTCATTATTGAAGTGAATCACTGACTGAGAGTTATCTAGTATGTTCTCTGAAATCATTCCCAAAATCTTCTTTGCCTTCAACTTGAACTTTTCAAACTATCAATTGTGTATCTACTTTCATGTTAAAAACAAAACTTTATTGGTTCTCCATTGCATTAGTGCAGATTTTTTGTCTGTTACATCTCAATAAAGTTTTGGTTTCCACTTGAATGTAAAAAAATTATAAATGTATGAATAAAACGAAGGGTTGGCTCGGAAGCTAAATTTGCTTACGTTTTCCAAACTATGTTTGATTCCAAATTCTGATCCTCTGGGATTCGACATAAATAAGTAATTATAGATATCAATTGATTGCTCCCTTCTATTTTGGTAGTCAAATTCAGATAGTAAGATAATTTGATAGAGCTCAGTTTTTTTTCTCATTCAGAGACAGCTCTTCTACCCCTGTATAGATTCCAAATCGATTATTCTTCCTTTGCAATGTACTGAGTTGAAATACCCAAAAAACTGCAAAATACATAGCTCTCAAGCAGTACCTTGAGTATTAACTTATTCTTAAAACGCCCTGTATTCCGAAGAATTACTCAAGTTGTTTCACAGCTGAGAAAACTACAAACTTGGGCAGATCAAGATCACCAGACGTCTCAACCGCTCCTCTGCGCTCCATATTCCTCAACTATAAAATTCGTAATAAAAAGTAAACGAGACAAACGAGCTCGATACGAGAAAAAGTAAGATCGCAGATATGGAATTTTGTTTCTTGTTAAGATTTATAATGATGCTGTGGCAAACGAAGTAAGGAGTAATTGTTGAAGTTTGTAATCTGAATAATCTCTGTAACTGAAAACGTGACAGGAATCATACCAAAAAACACTGGGAGATTGTGAAACCCGGTTTTTAGGCGGCGCATTCGATCAGTTTGCTCAGTGAACTATGAACGACTTCGGTAGATTTGTCGAAATAATAAATTGTTTCGTTGTCCAGAAGTGATACTCTGACAAATAGAAGAGCATTATTTGTGACTATTCCATTGAGATGAAATGTTACGCTTCTTCAATATTTTCTTTCTGCTCTTATATTTTTTATTCATTTTTTCTACAGGTTTTGTTGAAACACATAAAGAAAAAGAATGAGTGATAAAAAAGTGCTTAATTGCCGAAGATAAAACTGATTTTAATCAAGGAACTATTCGACAGACAGATGCGTGGAAAGACTATAAGGGAAGAGAAAGTATTATATTTCAGTTCAAGAAATGAAATCTGATATTGTTTGATACACATTTTTTTTTCTGGGACGAAAAAATCGTCGATTCGATATGGGAAATATTATTACAATTAAGTCGGGAAATTATCGGGATGAATTATAAACTTTCAAAATGATATGCTGTTGTACTTGTACCGATAATTAGACCTAAGGAAACTCTCGAAGGAAACAAATATCTGTCAATTCAATTCTGTTATTTGTTTAAAAATGTGCAAAGTGAGTACTTGTTCAGTAGTTAATTTGAATGGCTGATTCCGAGTATGTATTATTGAAGTAGAACTCTGTAACTTTCAGGATCGGTGGATATACTTCAATTTACAGAGTGCTACTCCAATAAATACGGAATATACGCGGGTATTTCCATGAGAAATGAGACAAATTAGTTGTTTCAGAACTGATATTTCTTAGCGAAAATCTGTATTGGTAGTAATATTGATGTCTTGACTTTTTCTAAAATGAACAAGGTATGGACATGTGATGAAACCTAGTTAAGTGTCGCAGTGATCAAAGCTAAGGTGATTACGAAGATAAGCACAAAGAAATCATGTACTTAGTTCCACACTTATCTGAAAACAAGACCCGATATTTTGGAACGAATTTGTAAGCCGTGCCTACGTAATTATTTTGTGTTCAGTGCTTCAATTATTTTGTGTTATTATTTCTTCTATATCAAAGAACTTGTAGAAAACTAAAAACATTTTTAATTAAATTAAAACACTTGTTGGAAAGTAATATATTTTTTTAATATATAATTCCGCAGATGTCGCGCTTTGTCAAAAAAAAATAAATAGTCACGTTATGTATACACCATCGTCCCTACACGAGATCGAGAAGCGTATCGAACAGTCATCTCTGTCGCGCTTCCGCATTGTCGATCCGACATTGTAATTTGAAACTGTTAGACTGTGGCGATCGGTACGGCATGGCGTACCGAACAAGTGATGGTTGTCAATGCAGCCATTATTATTATTACGTGGTGGGTGCAGCCGCGAAGGTTGCTTCATAGAAATTACTCTTAGTTTGCACAATCATGATTACCTAACGCGCCGTAGTCTGCCCACAACATTCCGACCGTTCAGACACTTCATCATCGTTAGCCGTACACATCCTGGAGCCGATGGATTTCAAGGTGTCTGCCGAACGATCAGAACAAGTGTAACTTTTTCTAATGGGCGTTAGAGAATTCCGTATCGATTTTCGAAGAATTTATTCACTCCGAGCGGGTCTGCTGTTTTTTCATTATCCAGCGAGATTTGATACAATACTTGGGTATAGCAAGGACGGAAGTGATCATATACTACAGACTAGTTGCCCTCCCCTCTTTGTTGGAAAATATTGCCAGACCTATTTGGAGCTATGTACTTGTTCGTCAAATTTCTCTTCTTAGGCTGAATTCAGACAGATCCGAAATCCGATCGTACGACGATCCGATAGCTTTCTGATTGGTCTAAATATGAATTTAGACCAATCAGAAAGCTATCGGATCGTCGTACGATCAGATTTCGGATCTGTCTGAATCCAGCCTTACTCTCCCCATTTCTAAGGTTCAGTAGCCACCACTGTGAATGTTACTCATAATATTTCAAAGGTCCACTTAATTAGTTGTATATATTTATAAGAGAGAGACAGCTAAAAAATCAGAAATATTGCTTACAGATGCGGAAAGGAAATCTTTTATCTCATGAGAAATATATTGTTCACAGTAGGTCGAGGTAAGCTGTTTCTCGAGAGATAGGTAAATATGAATTTTAGTCCAGGTTTGTGATTTCATTTATGAAATAATCCAGAAAATATTTCGAAATGAACAAGAGATAAATATTTGCAAGATTAATTTCGATAAAATTTGCCTTCCAAGTGAGCATTGCAAATAGAAGAATTACATCAACTTCCCAACAAATGTAATTACTGTCATTCTTTGAGAGTATTATTTTCTTGCATAGTTGTTGATAGTGTTCACATTCAACTTAGTTTGAATGAATGCATCTGGACTGTCAATGTCATCTCATAAATCTCAAAGTTATATTATCGAGAATTGCTAAGGACATAAGCAAAATTAGTATAACTTACTAGAGTAGTGGTGGTATTTTCGACTGTAAATATGGACTCACCCTGAGCAATACATATTGAAAAAAAAAGTATGTGTAGATTCTGTACTTGAAGCAAAAGCTGATAAACCGGTGACGTTTTGTTCCTAGAAACTGGTGCGATGTAAAATTATTGAAAAAAATGTGCTTCCCATCGATCTTTTGGTGCAAAAAAGAAGGCGAGAAATTCCCTGCTCTCGAACTTAGAGAGGCTACTTGGAGGACTATAAATTTTTAACTATTCGAAGTAGCATTAACGATCCTTTACCAATTCTGGGTTCAGATTCACCTTCTCTAGAAACACTTACCAAATAATTAGATTTATTTCCATAGATTTCTACCCATAAAATGAACTTTTTTTGGCAACATTGGGTGAAACAAACCCTATCAACTTTTTTCTTCATAGCAGTCAGGAAACAATATTTTTTTCTAAAATAACCGTTATTTGGACCAAGACTTGGACTCATGGAAGATTCAATTGAAACTTAATTCATTCGCTAACTCAACAACTCAATAAAGATTCAAAATGTTTATTTACAACGGGGATTTTGGGTTTCTTAATAGGTTTTTCTGTTGACTATTATTTGTGGTCCTCTTACGAATGACAAAACCCTCAGAAGTTGAACGAGTTCAGGGTTAACGAAGTCCGAGAAGAAGTTTCACTCTCCCAAGTCCGACAACAAACCAGCGTTACCCGATTCTGTATATCGGTTCATAAAAACTGAATATTCAAAATCCTTAATATATTTCCAATTATCTGATTTGATTGTACTAGTTCATCGTCTCGATGAAATAATAATTCTTTTGCGATAAGCTCTGACATGCGGTTTCCTAGACATGCATACATTAGCATATGAATTTTTCACGTCCTGAGCGAAAAAGTTCCACATACAAATACATTCATGCTAATTATCTTGACAACGATATCGAAGGTAAATTACTAGTATTATAACTGTCAGATCGCTTATCTTGCGGGGTTGATTACTAGTGAACTAAGTTAGCGTGAGGTGTTCGGAAGAAATTTAGTGGATATCAATTTTGCATCAGCTGGTTTGAACTGTATTGTGTTGATTCGTTGATACGTCAATTAAGTCCGTATGAAAAAGTGGGCCACACCCAAATTAAACGAATGCTGAATGGGGATACATTTCTAGAAATCTGCGAGTATTCTTCGAATTGAAATGCACTTGCAATATTTTTTAAAATGCGAATCATTCTTTGAGACAATGGATGGTTCATATTCTCTACAAGAAACAGAACTGATAATTTCACATCTAGCTCAAAGATCTTACTTTTATGCTTTACTCAATAATTTATGAAGAACACATATTTATCGAGATATTTATGTTAACAGAAATAATGGCGTTCCACGATTCTGATCGATATGATACACTGGTTATGTCAAATATCGTTCATAATGATTAAACGTGTACTTATGCAAGTTCAATATATACAGTGCTTTTCTTTAATGAACTTCCCTTTCATTTTTTGAACGGGTGAACTCAAAAAATGGAAACTTGGGATAATGAAATTGATCATAAATACTATACAAAATGGTTCAGGCTTTCGCGGCCGAGGTTATTAGTATAACTACTTTTCTTCGGGTTGAAACTGAAGGCCGTTGTTCTTTGGAATTTCTTCCTGACGTTTCGCTAGCGCAGGTGGCCAGCTTCTTCAGAGGCTTACTCATTTCCGATGACATTAAAGAAAAGCACTGTATGATTCCTCGCACGTGGAGCTGACAAACTTAGCTCCCTGTGAATTTCTGACTGTTAAATACTTTGATGTTCGATCCACAGTTTGATACTTAATGTCTGTAGAATAAAAAATGGCCTTTATAATTTTGATCGATTGCAGGTTCAACAGATGAATTCATTTCTCTTCTATAATTAATTATGAGTAATTGAGATAATCAATGAATCTACTTAAGCTGTTCTTTGTGCGATTAATATGATACATTACTACTATATCTCAGTATAATATGGGAAAAGTACTTGAAAACTTTGTGATCATAAACTAATTCTTGATACAATAATAACTGTGGATGATATAAAGGTCAAAGTTGGAAAACTGTCTGACTGCATATAAATGATATGACATAATGGAGAGATAGACTGTATCAGTCTACTGTTGCTAGGTGCATTTATCTTCCGCTTTTGTTTTGAGAGTGTCTGATACATGATATCTAATCTTTAATCTATTTGGGCTAAACCGACTGCTTTTAGTTGTGACAACTGATCTTTTGATAACGACGCATAATTAATATGCGAAATGAAATCCTGTCTTCGAATATATCTCTTTCCGAAAATAGCCAAAAGTACCAAGTTCATGAGGTAGAGTGGAAATGAAATTTTTGGAATCAATTATAAGTAATAAATTATTCAATACTGAAATTTGTCAACGAAGTACACAAAGGAACACAAAGTACACAGAGGAACACAATTATTTCATGTCAGTTTTTCTAATTCATCCATTGTGCCGGGCTGTTATTTGAAAATAAGTCAGGTGTATTCGTAGCCCCCCATTGAGAATAACAGATACTTTTACACTGATACGTTTCTACATGTCAGATAAGTTATCAAATGTATAATTCACGAAAAAATATAGCTCACCAGACCAAAGTGATAAGATTAAATTTTCATGTCTGTCCTTGAAATATTTTTAATTTCATAACATTCATCCTTCCATTCATTCAGAGCCTAATTTGATTTTTTAAAACTCAAATTGGAGCCACTTACTGTCAACTATTGATGATTTCATTTAATTTTTTTAAATGTTGGGCTATGTCTGGTGCTAGGTCTGTTGTGTCCTTTTCGATTCAGCAATACTGAGATAGGTAGCGGTTTGTTTAGCTCGTGTTCAAGTACATCAAATTGCATTCAAAACATACTCCATGGAAATGAATTTTTTTAGTCAATTTCTACGAATTTTCATTGTTGGTGTTCGCAGTCCTTTCAGCAGTTTTTCTGAAAGGTTTCGTATTCATATAGAGAATTTTTGTTATACTTATTTCAGTTTCTTCACGTAAATCAAAAGAGTTCAGCTGATTGTTTGTCATTTTTGAAGTTTCATAAGTAATTTGATACATTTTCAAAACCATTTCATCACATTTGCTTTGTTTTTTGAATGATATATTTCGTATGAAACAGAGCCTGTGTGCATCTCAAAAAACAGTAAGATGAAGATCCAAATGATTGGATATTTGTTCCCAGGCGATAACATAAATATGCTTGATGAGAAACTAAATTGCATATTGCATTAGTCGAAGCATTAGTTTAGTTCTCGGTGAGCAATTGATATTAGATGCAGGTATCAAAAAATTCGAAAACAAAGGAAACAAACTTTTTCCTTCGAAGATAGCGAAATTCATTCGAGAAAAGCCAAAATGTAGAATTTCACATACAAGGACGACAGACTCACCTGAGACTCCCACTTGGACAGTGTTTATGCAAACCTCAACACGGCCATACAATCTATGAAAAAATTTACAATAGGTGCAAAGGATTGGTCCATATCTATTACGCCGTAGTATATCCACACATTCCATTGTGTTTCATGAGTGGAGAAAGTGTTAGACGGGTATTCAGATTTTTTCTTCTACAGAAACGAATATAACTAGTTTTCGAAAAAGATCATCAATAAAGTTTTGGGTCGGTATTCGTTGGAGGATAGTCTTGACCTCAGCCAATCGCCAGCATCAGCAAGTACACCCCACATTTCCGTAAGCACATATGGGAGGGATGCTGTGCTTACACAAGTTGTGATTATTCGAATCATCCTGAAATCCTATATCTTATAGCTTCCAATCCCCTTCACACCTCTTTGACGAAAGTGATTATACAAATGACATTATAGGTGAATAGTGCGATATGGAGATCATAGTGGTCGAATAGAGAAATACTCTCCAATTCATTTCGAGCTTCGACAGTGGTTTATTCAGCCTGCCACAGCTGATAATGATAAGAGTATTCCGAACTACGCAACATCCATTATTATCACGTCTACCAACTGCCGCCACGCGCCGACCTCTTCCGCTCCTAGGACTGGTGAAATTTCGTAACGATTTCGGCGAAGACAATTAAATAACAAAAGAATTTCAACATCCTCCAGTCGTCCTTCCGTGGAGCGACACCTACGCCGATTTCCGCGGTCATCGAACTCACACCTGCTGCGCCTGGCCCACCTGCATAAACACTACTTATCATTCGGTGCTGCTTCGGGGGGACGCCGCTATCGCCCTAGCGGCGTTGCCGTATCTTCTGGTACTTTGTCCTAGAAGATACTAAGTTTCGAAAAAATAAAATATTTTTGAGTTGATTATTTTGATCAGGGAAATAGATTCGTTATTAACATCAAAGTTCTGGAACGTCCTAAAACACTTACTGATCTAGTTGTAATGTTTGATTCATTACTTTCTTTTAGTGACCATATTGACACCACTCTCACAGCAGTTTATCGCGTGTATGGATTCCTAATTAGAAAAATTAGAAACTTCAGAGAAGCCTCCATATCCAAATCATTCTTTCATACTTTTGTTTGGTCTAGAATAGAATATAAAAATGTCGTGTGGAGTCCGTGCCAACACGTTCATATAGAATAATATAATAGATCAACTAACAGTCCTTCAGAGGCGCTTTCGGAAACATATGTTATTTTTGAAATGAAAGGACGTACTAAGGTACATACCCTACTGTATGAGTAATCCGCAATAAGTCAGGTACTCAAAAGGCATTATTTGTGTATTTCTGTAGTCTCGAGGAAACCCGAAAATATTACTTAATAATATTTTTATTCAAGATCATCAACACCATTATAACTAGCTACAAATACTTCCTTGAACAGCACATTTTGAAAAAAATCTGCTCAAATAAATATAAGTCAAGCGAAAATATTGATGAATTTCCTTCGAAAAACGTCATGAGCTATTTGTGGCAAAATCCGATGAAAAAAATGGTTTTGTTTGACTCGCGCGATTGGTGGTAATTGATGTTATAAATATTCAATCTCGCCAGACAAAACATAACATAGTTTTTTCTTCTAATAGCAAGTTTGAATGTGTCTTCACCTAATACAGAAAAACGTGTTGGTCGGAGCTTTCTATCTCCACTCTAGTTAAATAAAACAGTCACTTCGACTCCTAAATGTATGTAATTACTATTGCTTATCAAATGGGCTGAATCGATACATCTTTCGCTTCACTTCAATACATTGAGAACCAATTGTGAACACTATCGTGATAGGACAATCAAAAAAATTATTATTTTCTAGTTCATGTCTAACTAGCAAGTTCGCTTATGTTTCAACATCGTTGACGAAATTATATAGTAATTGTGGTAAAGAAAAAACACCTATCACGAAAATCTTACCAGTAAAATCAGATGGTATCATACAAGAAACTGTTATAAGATAATAACTACTTTTGTGAATTATTTTGTAAAATCGTGACAAATGGTAGTTGCCATAATAATTTTACTAGTTTCTATAAAAAAGTTGAATCCATGTAGACACTAAGCGTAGAAATATACATTTTTAAAGGCTCTGCGGAAATTAAGTGTGTCCTTCGAATAGCCAGTTTCATTTGAAACACGACGCTTTTGATGTTAATGGCAACACTGTGGGTCATACTTTGTGTGTGTACCCGTAGCACCGCTCCAACCGGTCAAAGCCAGACTTCATGGAGGCTACTACCCCACGGCAACGAATGATAGACAGTGCCCCAGTGCACACCTGTTGTTCAGATGTTTCAGCAGACGAAAAGGGTGGTTTTGTTTTTCAGGAATATTTACAACTTCGGAAATTCCTCTGGTATTGTAGTGGAATATAATGAACTAACCAGGCAAAATCCCTATGTTCTGAACTAAGTGATTCCTAGATAATGACAGAATTCACAAAAGCGGCAATAGAGGGAAAGAAATCACAGGCTGCTGTGATAATTCGATATGCTTATCTATTCCTATTTTTATTTTTTCGAATATCAACAATGTACGGCGTTTTGTGAATGACATGGAACTTTGGGGTTTACGTTCCTCTATCAAATTAGAATTATACTACAATGAAAAAGATCTACTCTTAATGTCGCAAGCAGGAATTGAAGGTGATATTTCAGCATATGCAGCATAAGTCTGAAGTTTGACTAACACCTGTATTCAATGTCGTTTGCCGAGAGAAACATGTCACATCCTCAATCTCCATTTTCGTCACAGAAAGAGGTAATTTTCACGATATCTGTTTTTGAAATATAATGACATCCAAATATATCAAGTGAAGAGAAGGATAAATCAAACACTGGAAAAATGACTTTTGAACAGTACGTTCTACGAAGTCTATAATGATAACATCTTGGATTCCATCTATATATCTGATTCAAGTCATTGACCCCTCGGTTGCTATATATATAGGTAGTTTTTCAGAAGATGTTACAACATACTTTCCTATAAACACTGGCAGTAATGAGGTTGTGTCGTAATCCTTGTTTTCATCGGCATGACCTATAAATGAGGATTAATTTTGATTCAGGCATACTAATAGTGTCAGTTTATTAATGGATATTCTTCAAAAAATGGAGACGAGCAAAAAATACCAATGATACTCGAACGATGCAAAGTCATATCAGATAGAGAGGAGTCATATGTCTCATAGGTCATTTAACGCGAATGACTTGATTCAAAACTTTTTCAGTTCAGAAATGTCTCCAACAGAATGGATTTTTCTATCCCGTAACGTACCAGATTTCTACTAATTCTCAGGGAGAATTATTCGAAAAATTCTAAAAACTTCTCCATAAATCAATTTTGTTATCTCTTATCTTATTATAAAAAGGTGAAGTTTCTAACTTTGTTTGTAAATTCTTTCACTAACAGAAAGCTACTCTATTCAAGAGTGACATATTCCAGTTAGGCGTCTTGTAACCACACTGGTGTTGAATCATTTTTAGTTGAAAAAAAAAATGACTGATTAATGGATAATTCGAATATTTCATTAACTGCATTATTTCGAAAGAGATCTAGCTTCTTCAGGATTGATCAATTTCGAATCCTTCAAATTTGCAATCTCCATCACAGTATAAGAAAGACTATTTCTTATATCCGAACGAGTATCCGAATTAGGATTCTCAGTTTTCCATATAGACTCATATATAAATAGATGGAACAACCGGTTCCATAACATAAAATAATTCCGTTTTATGAGATAAATTGATCCGCTGAAGCGCAACAGGTATCTCCAATTTGCAAATTACAGAAACCTTGTAGGACTACCAGTCGGCTGGTGATGATTCATTGTTCTACATCAACACATTGTGTGTATGTTTACATTGTATTTTTGTTCAGTCTAGAGTAGCTATTTCTGAATCCGGTCTGGAATCGTGTTTATTTGTCTACAGGAGTCTACACGTGGGGTGATATCCGAAATGTCGGGATGATTCAGAACCACGTATCGAATGAAAAACAATGTCAGACACTTAACTAATTGAATTAATAGCATGGTGATCGTTTGACAAGTGTGATGGAATCAACAGCACAATGATACTACAACGAGTACTACAAAAGTGGCATGTCTGTCAAGATTTTCGAAGATTTTCGTGATCTAAAAACATGAAAAAAACTGTAATTATGGCAAAATAGAGTCTCATTAAAAACGAGTGATGAAATAATTGCTTTTGAATGTCCATGTGACTCAAGTATTTGTGAAGGAACAAAAATGATCATCTATTTCCCCAATTTCAGAATGATCTAAAAATATTTGAAAGAATCAAAGAAGTCACTAATATTAAAGTGAGATTTGTTGGTGCTGCATACACGTGACTGATGAATCAGGAAAAGTCGTATTTCGTGTAAATAAATTTATTTAAAAATCGCAGAGCGCTTTCGGCTATCAAGCCATCTTCAGTGCTATACCTGCAAGGAAGTAATAGTCGAAAATTGGATTAAAGGTTAGAATTGAATTACTTACTCGTCTAGGTATTTACAGGAATGTCTCACGACTATTTGTTATTGTGAAGATCTTCAATTCTAACCTTTGGTCCAATTTTCGACTATTACTTACTTGCAGGTATAGCACTGAAGATGGCTTAATAGCCGAAAGCGCTCTGCGATTTTTAAATAAATTTATTTACACGAAATACGACTTTTCCTGATTCACTAATATTAAATGCTTCCATACCTTAGCTTTAATGATGTTTCAACTATTTGCATGACACAAGTTTCGATTCAATGTATTCAAATGTAATTTATTGAAAATCCTCATGAAAATCATGACTTGAGCTTCGTATTTTGAAGGGCTGAATTCTACTGTTCTGAAGAAGGTTAATTTATGTGATAAAGGAAGTTTCGTTGAAGGTGATTGTTAGGAATAAAAGTCGTGAGAAATTTTGAAATAACAAATTTTTGAAGAAATCACTTTGTTACA
This sequence comes from Zygogramma bicolorata, assembly GCA_032362365.1. Classification (NCBI taxonomy): domain Eukaryota; kingdom Metazoa; phylum Arthropoda; class Insecta; order Coleoptera; family Chrysomelidae; genus Zygogramma; species Zygogramma bicolorata. The sequence continues at coordinate 4,424,271 of JAVJAQ010003800.1, read as the reverse complement.
ATCCATTTTTTATGTGCTGCGCTCTGCTTATCAAATGACACGACGTTTCTGGAAATTGTTATTGGGAACCCCGCCAGACCACCGTGCTGGGTAATCGCACGTTAAATGGTAAGGCATCGTTAATCTAATGCTCGCACAAGTTTCGACGATCGTCAGTTGGTTAACGGAACGAACAATTTTACAACAATTTTTAGAACTTTGTCCTCCAACCAGACCTAGTTTCGGTACCACCCACCTGGCATCATTGTTTTAATCTCACATGAAAGCAATTGTGAAGGTGGAAGATTCATCTCCAGTCGACTCTTACACGCGCAAGACATCAAATGAAACTTGTTCATTAAGTATTCCAAACGGCATATTTCTAACTATCAGTTACATTCGCTTATAGAAACTGAGCATGTGTTCGAAGTTCGTACGTACTAGTCGGCAAACCGCCATCGCTGTCCAATGCGTACCGTGTCATTGTACACACACATACGTTCAAATAATCAGTATAATTACACCAACCAACGCGGTCTTTTCATCGAAACCGTCGAAGCAGACGCAGCAGGCTCTAATAATCAGGGTAATGTTCCCCGTTCGCCTATCATTACGTCCACACATAAAATGTTTACAATATTATCTACGATCTCGTCGGTTTTCTTTTATTCGAATAAAATTGATTTTTTGTAAACGGTGGAGGAAGTTGTTAGGCTAATGACTTGGAGCGAACGTGAAGTTGTCTGTACCGCTTCTAGAACGGATGTGTCTTCAGTTTGAACTTCGCTCTAATGAATCCAGTCAGTACGATTCCACTACTTGGTGGAGCTCTCTCAGAGCCTTCGTGATTCAACTGATGTAATAAACTGAGGTGTTGATTGGGTAAGGGAAATGAAATCTTATCACCACATAGTATGAAACAGTCGCTTTCTGCTGTCTACCTGTCTCAATTTATGCTTAGATCTTTAAAACTACTCGACGGATTTTGATGCGTTTCCTTTAAATAGACAAAGTGATTCAAGAGGAAGGTTTCATGCATAATATAGTAGGGAAACTCTGATTGTTATAGAGGTTTTTAATGTGTAAACACATTTTTTGTGCTTACATTGCAAACACTGGCTGAACCGAAATAGATCAAAATAATGTACCACAGTATTGTACAAAAAAGACCGCGATGTCTATCTCTTACCCACCCACACTAACCATTTTTTATCCGTGTGAATCCGGGGTGGGTCGCTAGTCAAAAATCATTTACTTTGCCGAAATTTCATCAGTTTCTATGAACGAGGATTCTACGAATTCAGAATCATCCTTAACTGCCTTTTGATTTTCGATCAACTACAATGACATGAGGAGAAAAATGGGAAAAAAATGGATGACTCTTACTTCTGGATTCATCACGTCATAAACTATTTTTGTCCATTTGATTAAGTAAATCTTGATTTTTTTGAGTTACGTGTGTTATTTTTAACGGTCTTGAATTCGATTCTGCAAAGGCACAGATATTTTTTATCAAGAAGTTCTCAGTCAGATTGAACGATATTATAATGATTAATGTTTAACGTGACCATACGTCCACTTTGGGCGGACAGTCCCGCTTTCAGGCAGTCTGCCCCGCCATAGTCCCGCTTTTGCAAACTGATAATCGAAATGGGGAAGGCAGATTTTGTATGCTTATCAAGAAGAGCCTTAGCACTCTTGGCAGGTAGTACAATTCAACAAGAATTTCGGTTGATTAGTGTGGTACAACTGCAAAACAATAATCCTGACGATGTAAGTACATGTACTGGTATTTTGGACTTCTCAAATGAACAAAATATGGACAAGTGATGGAACACAGTTGAGTGTCGCAGTAATGAAGGCTATTTGGATTAAGATAAAATAAATAAAACATGTACTGAATTCCACTCATCTTAAAACAAAACCCTTCATTTTAAAACAAAATTTGCTCAGCCGACAAATAAAAAATACGACAGAAGTCACGCCACTACTGGGGTTTACATAGTAAGTCGTGCCTACTTAACTATATTGTTTTCAGTGTTTGGATTATTTTGTGGTATTCTAGCTTCTATTTAAAAAAAACTTATAAAACACTTCTGTTTTCATTTTGTAATTCCGCAAATGTCCGAGCAAATGTCCTGCTTTGGCAAAGAAAATAAATGGTCACGTATTCATGTTTTCCATCTAATAATATAATTGCAAGACCTTATAGTCCCTTCAAATCAGTTATCTATTCAATTGGCATAGGTTTTGTGTTGATATAGTTCAATTCCACAGTATGTATAAAAGTGAAAGTTGTGAATTGAGCTGAACATTCATAATTTCATCATTCCACACTAGTTGAATTCATTCAATTGAGACAAAAATCTTCTGCTGAATTCGCCTACACATGTTGACATCAGAGATTAAGTATTTTTGCCGGTTTTACTGTAAGTGGATCAATTTCAATGAAAGAATCAGTGAATCTGTAGGCAGCTAGTTGCTATTTTTTGCGGTGTGGTGAATTTGAAAGCATTGTTGATTGTACTCATGTACGGATTGAAAATTGAGCGGTCTAACTGTATTCAAAAATCTCCACGTCTTCGAGTGTTCCGTGGGCAAACGGTTTCATCGAGAGTGGTACTGTAAATCAGTTCGTAGTGATAACCAACACAGCGATATTCATCTTCGATAAAAGCTGCTGCATTTTACATCAAAACGAGGATGTTACCTGATAATTTATTTGGCTATAATTAACAAAAACCTTTGGAAATTATAAACGATAATGTTTCCGGCTTATGCAAAGTCACCTCTGTCTGGGCCAGTCGTAATGACCAGAGAGCACGACCATACGACAGACTCGTGAGATGGGCAGACAGTCATCGGGCTGTGTAACCGGGCCAATTAGTCTGCCAGGGGCGGCACCGCAGCGGGAAATGTCTACGACGAACATAAATTCAAGTTCTTGGATACATAGTGTTCATTCGATTGGTTATTTTTGTACTGTCTTAGGGTAAAACATAGTGGAGCAGCTCAGCCCGTCGCGCCACTCGCTGCGCATATTGCCATGCATTTATACTTGCCCCTGTAAAACAATAGAGTAGTTCATATCGCCGTTGTTGAGTCATCGGATTAGAGCAGTACTGAAAAATTTACACCAAAAACCATAAAGACATACGCCTAAGATTGATAACTTGTGAAGTACTGCTGGTCACCGGGGGTGGGAAGACTCGTGACATTAGGACTATTCGGAGAATCAATCGCAGCGCTAGTTTCAGGCAACGGCATCCCGAAAATCAAATGATTTTGTTTCTTGATAGACGGCAAGCTACCCGGAACGGTGCCCGGGAGCTGAACGACTCCAATATGTTTGTAACTATGGGTTTCTAATGGCATTGGTTCTTCATTCAGTTATGGAACCTTCTACAAATGCTAACGTACACAACAACATATTTTTTATTCGTTTATTCAATTTTTGATGTAGGGCTCCATGAAAAAAAGTTACATTCGCCGTTTCTACTAAAAGGGAATTTGGAAAAATCTCAAAAATCGCTCGTTCTAGCAATTGTACTTCTAAAAATTAACCTCCTCAATCTTAATCACAGATAAGAAGAAAGAAAATTGGGTTTGATTGCAGCAAAACTTGAAAATTGAGTAAACGATTCAGTCTTCATGAGAAATAGTCGATAATATCGAATTCAAGAGTGGATATCTGATCAATTTGAACATATACATGAATTATTCGCAATTGTAATTCAAAGATGAAGTTCGATACTTTTAATAAAGAACACAACATGGGGTGTACATAATAGAATCGCTGGTATAATGTACCAAATAATATAACTATGCCATTTTCAACCTTTTCCTCCATTTGGCAGCTATAGGAACCGATTCAATTCAGTATTATTCCTGAAACACTCTACTCAAATTGTTTGTTCCTTCATTCTGTCAACATTTTTCAAATAATGCTCATATGCTCGTGAAAGTAATAACTCAATAAAGATATTTGCAATAAAATATTATGTGATATCATTTTTCATTTCATTATAATCAGTACATTATGTAAAAAATCATGTGATTCGAGAGTATATGACATTTTGTAAATGATATGAAACACCCACAGGTTGTTTCCCAAACTCGACGCTCGCCTACAAAACTCAGTATTTTTTCTACTAACACATTTTCTACAACGTTGTATCGAAAATCACCTACTGTACGAATTGAAAATAATACATGTATTCATTTCTGATTTGACTTTAATTTCATAATATTGTTTTGTCGAAATAACAGACTTATATTATTCACCTGAATCTACAGACATCACAATTCCATTCGAAAAGAACTGAAAGAATTAACGTGCTAGAAATTGGAATTCGCTTTACTCGCTTTCGAGTTATTTTAGGAAAACGCAAATCAATAATATAGATTACTTACACGATATCGGTTTCGAATCAAACTTCAAGTGAGACTCTGATGGTATCTGTATATTATCAGCATGTTTTTCCCGATTTTCAAGAAGCTGATCGAAATGACCCTGAGGGGGTTACTTCGAAAATAAATGGCATAGCTGATATTCTCGAGACAGGCCAAGTACTAGAGATCTCTAACAACGAGCAGATCGTATATCGATCTGTCGGAGAAAAGGTTGCAACCTGGACAGAAATAAGATATACGATTTCATTGCATTCCCATGTATCCAGCCCACTTTGTTTCTGCTTCATATCAATGATTTGCTCGAGAAAACATCTTGTTCAATACATAGTTTTCCGGACGACAGTACTCTTCATACCAGTTTCTCTTCTAGAGTCCCCATACCAGCTCAAGAAACAAAAACTCAAAGAAACATTCACGTCAATAAAATTAACGACGACCTGGTAAAAATATTAGAATGGGGTAACATGAACTTGGTGGAATTTAATGCTAGGAAAACCCAGGCATGTCTCTTCTCAAGAAAAGCCGATCTATCTTTATCTAGTATTCAGATGTCAGGAGTAACTATTCCTACAAAATCAAGTATCTCGATGCTAGGAACTACGGTCAGTGATAATCTCTCATGGAAAAACCATGTGAGATCGATCGCTAAAAGTGCTTCCCACAAACTTGGATTTCTATTTCGTAAGAAAAAATTTTCACTTCTCGTCAGCTTCTAATGATCTACAAGGCTCAGATACGACCTGTCATGGAATACAGTTCTCATGTGTGGAGTTCGGCACCAAAACATTCATTGAGGCTTCTCGATCCTATTCAGAGAAAGGCCTTTTCGTCTTGTTGGTGATTATTCGCTCACAGACTCGCTCACGATATTGGAATATCGTAGAAGAGTCGGAGACTTGTCTCTCTTCTACAGATACTTTCACGGTCGATGCTCTTCCGTATTGTTATCAATCGTTCCCCCCTTGACAATATCTACACGGAAGACTCGACGAGTACAGAATCCCCACCCCTTCGTTGTGAATTTGGAAACCTGTCGAACCTCTCTTGCTCAGGGACCTTTTTTCAATAGAACAGCTGAGCTTTGGAACTCCTTGCCAGAAGAGGTATAACGAAATACTGAGCATACTACTAGGTATATCGTCAAGGTTAGATTGGTTCATATCACACGCGTCACCAGTCATGGGATGTGGAAATTACACAAGATCCTTCATGACAGGAAAGTTATCATGAAAATGCATACTTGTGAAAACTGCATAAACGTTTCTATTGAAAAGTTGTGATCGGACTTGCTCCCGTTAGTCGAAACTTTTTTGGAATTAATGATGCATAAATCCGCGGCTCCGAAAACACAGGGTTCCCAACGAACACCCGAGTTTCAGAAATGCCCTTCAATGGAACGAATTTCAAAGGCTTCTTTCCCGCTGCAGATCGCAACCGCTATTTCCACAACATCAAACGCGTAACTATCGGCGATGATCCCATCTCGCTTCCAGGGGGTGATTAATCGCGAGGGGTGGGTGGGTTTGTCCGACTGCACACAGACAGACACCTGCGAGTCGGCGAAGGGGTAGAGAGAGAAAGAATGCTCCGCCAGACCGATGCCAGACGCACAGCCAAGGCCAGAGCACGTTCTCTCTCTCCCTCTCTCGTCCTCCGTCTCTGTCTGCGCCTCTCCACCCTTTCAATGTGACCCCTAACCAGCCCCAGACTGCCAGCCAGCACAGCGATGACGTCTGTCGTTTGTGACGCGTTATGCTCGTGTTCGGTCTCTTCCACGGGCCAGAGGCGGACTCGGCCGCCTGGGAAAATATCAACTGTGTAATTGAAAATGCTTACGACTCAGTGGATTAGCCTATATGAACCATCGACATATTGAGAAATGTAAAAGTCACTTTTCAAGTCGGTCCCAACTACAGACTCGACTTGTATCACTGGAAATATCTGCAGGAATAGTGCATTGGTGTCTACCGGACAAAGCAAACACATTTCCAACAATTTGATACCTTCGACAATGTGTAAGGTGTATGAAAAAGACGAGGATTCTATTGGAAATAAATAAATTGCGCAACTGACTTTGATTCACCAAAAGAAATTTCGTAATATATATGTAATAAAATGCATTCAATAATTGAAAGTGTGGTCGAGATTTTTCAAGAATAAGTATGATGCACCAGTGCAAAACACGACGAGTCGCTACTAGAGAAAATACTTTCTGAGATGATCCAAATTCATTCGGAGCAGGATTTTCCGAGGCATTCGCGATACGTAGTCTCAATAACTAGGCATTTCTATGATCCATTGGGACTTCTACCATTTCAGAATGAGTGGAAATCTTTCAAGCATTTTTTTGGTTAATCACCAAATATCAATGTATTCTTCAACAATTCTTATGCCATTGGGGAAGGTTTGAGTACACAAACAAAACATTAATTGAGATGAAATAGTGAATTCGACAGCGAATAACGTACTGCTTCTTTTGAAATTTCATTAGATAAATTGACACACGTCAGCAAAACGTCAGGCTACTATTGAAAAAAACTGTGAGACTGAATAAGGTAAACTACCTATATAACCTATTATAAGCACTTGAGAATCAAGATAACTTTTTCAATAAATTGCGAGTTTGACCTTCTTTTTTCTGTAGACTGTGTGAAACAATACAGAAATTCCCGTTGGAAAAAAATTGTGGAGTTCCAACGATTATTATATTGATGGTACCCTGGAATCCTTAGTTAATATTATTTGAAAATTTCTGCTACAAACAGAAACCGGTTCTATTGTCGTCATCAATCAACCGAAACTTGAATAACTCCGAGTATTGCTGAGAACGAATCATATATTCACTATCTTTTTTTCTTTCTGAAAATTATTTCGTATACATCTGAAAAATTATAACTTAAATTTTTTGTTTGTTTTTATAGACGATGTGGTATCTTCAAGTGTGTTCTGTACATTTACGATGTTCCAATATTTGACTCCCACATATGCAAACTTCTTTTCCGTACTTGGAAAATCTCCACGCAGAAGCAAAACTTTGACCAACCTTGTAGACTTCCCAATGACTAATTCGTCTGTAGTACGGTCCAGCCTTGACTGTTTTACAGGTAAATATTTGCCAATGTCGCACTCATTTGCGCCAGCCAGCGACAGTCTACTGTTTGCGGCATGGTCTCGGCACCACTCATTAATTTAATTAACATTGTTACGGATCGTCTAATCAATGGACCAGCTGCGTGTTTCTGTTGGTATCGACGAAAGAAAGAGCAACCGAACATTTCTATCAATTAATAACGAACACATTTCTGGAATTCTTGGAGCGGCGCTCGCTTGTGATTTCTTCATCATCCGTTTCGACAGTCGATTTCAATTTATCGTCATGTAATGCCGACGCGAATATTTGCATTAATCGAGCAACAGTAGCGGCATCTAGGAGTGGCGTGTTGGAATATAAATGGTAAAACCATTTAGCGATCGTAGAAACGTGATATTCCAATTTTCCAGTTGATTGTATACATACTTGAACAAATAACTTTTTATTCACGAGAAAGAACCAATTCAATTCGACGTTTAAATGTACTGATCTTATATCCTCAATGGTATATGACTCAGCATTTTCAATACCTACTGTCCGTAACGGAGAGAAATAACTGTCAAAAATAGCGAATGAATGAATCACGGTAACGTTTGAATTATTCAATTCATCAATACGTACACTAACTAGATTTTGCCATTCAATATTTGGTTGCAGAATTTTATGAGAACCCCGGAATAAGTCTCAAATATCATGCTGTGTTTGTATGAATGGAAGCGATAAGTACTATTGGTTTTGTTTCGAATGAACTTTTCATTGATTTCATATAAGAATATTGTCGTTACAAGCCAATTCAAATTTTTGCAATTTTTGGAGAACTCTTTCACCATTTTTACCTCAGCAAGTTTATCTTTTCCTTATAATCATTATTGGTTAAATTTGAGCATCTTTTATTTTTGGATTCACAGATTAGATTCTCATTCTTATATTTATTACAAAATTCGTTAAAGAAAGCACCACTTGAGTATTTTCTTCAGAGTTGTACTGAACAAACATAGCATGGGCGCTTTCAATATCTGGCGAATGCATCGGGTTGTAATCAAGTTTTATTTAGGCATGTGGGAGCATTTTCAAGAGTGCCCTGGAGCGATCTCATCGGGTAAATATTGGTAAACGATTACTTGTTCAAACATCGAAGAGAAATTTTGTTGAAAGCTATAATGGTCAATACAAAGCGAAATAGTCGGGATTGAAAATACGTGGTTAGTTGGATTTGGAAAAAACGAATTTATCGACTCAAGCATAATGATATTGATCGAAACATTCATTTTCGAGAATTCCATTGAATGACAAACAAAAAGCAATGAAAACTACCATATCTTCTTAACCCAGGCACAATGCCAGTATTGATTTCGAAATGATCGACATTAAACACTTGCTTCACATAGTATAATTCATCAGCATTCCGTTTAATCAGTTCTCAGTTTGTATAGCTAGATATGGACCATATACTTTTCTTGGTCCTTTTTCTCACTGGTGTTCTGTTTGCATATAATCTGCTTCCATTGAAATATGTTAACTTGTATGTTAGAGTCGTATATTTTCCTCATATACTTTTTTCTGCCTCATCCATTTCGAACAAAGATCAATAAAATAGCACTACTTTGGTTCGGGTTTGAGGGCCGTCGTTTTTTTGGAATGTATTCCTGACGTTTCGCTGGCGCGAGTGGCTAGCTTCTTCAGAGGCTCATACATCTTGAATTAGACTCCGATGACTCAGTCATCAGTTGCTTCTTCTTCTAACAACAGATTTGTGTAAGCGTAAGCCAATTGAATGAATACTGATGATATATACATACATACATCGAATAGCATATATGATTAGTTGTTACACTAGGCTCAATTCTGATTGAATTGACGAACCTCATAACATAACAACGTGAACGAGGAAAGAGACGTTATCAGAACAGTAATCTGCTCTCAAACTATCGCACATTCTTTCATTGTCATGTAACGTCAGACATCGTCATAATTTCGTAACCAGTTACCATAAACACTTACTCAATTCCGACGGGTATTCCTCAATTCATCAGTTATTTTCCGCGAATGTAACAATGAGAGAAAACACTAGGAAACCTTCTCACCGTCCCACAACAATACATAATTTTTGACTGATGAAATAGCGTACCGTGTCGAATAGGTAATTTCTTAATCATTCGATTTACAAGTTGAATATAATTTCCGTCCATGGGTCATGTCTATACGTGAATATTTGTTTCATTATTGTATGCAGATTTCTGCCACCCGTGTCAAGTAGCTATGTCTGCTACACGTGGCATATTTTCATGAGCGCATCCAACGAGTATATGAAATATGGCTCAACTCACGAACGTTGTTTGGTGTTGATGGTGCCGGATGAGACAACGGAATGATTTTTGCATCGAAGCACATTGCTGAAATACTAAAATGGGTCAGTTATTTGTCTAGGAAATTGAATTTCATCATTTTACCACGAAGTGACTTGTATGTGGGTTTTTATTACGCGGATTTGAATCCGTCTCTCATAATGGGACCAAATCTTTCATAACTAGATGGAGACGCCGTAAAAACATTTTTTAGAGATCTGCGGTCGGCAGAGGCTATCAATGAACCTAAAAACTCTCGAGAACAACTTTCTCAGCAAATTTTCATAAAAACTAAGAACGCTTTTTGCATTTTGCGATTTATATAAAGAATGGCATCATGGCATCTCTTTATCGATAATTTTGTGTGAAGACAAACTACCGATGTTCGAAAAACGATTTCGTGTAATTTATTATTGAAAACTTGTATCAAGGGGTTTTCTTCTTCAATAAATAAATAGTTATTTCAAGCTGCAAAAATGCATGAATAAGAAATGTGTGTGTACAATAGAGGAGCTGAAATTTTAGAAGTCTGTTGGCGAAAATGCATTCAGCACAGAACATCGGAAAAGTTGGTAAAATAGATGGAAAATTTTTGTGACATGAGTACTTTGTATATTTTGAATTCACAACTCATTTGTCTACCAGAATCCCAATGAAAAGGAATGATGAATGATTATTATATATCGTATTTTGAATTCACAACTCATTTGTCTACCAGAATCCCAATGAAAAGGAATGATGAATGATTATTATATATCGTATCTATTTGCACTTCTAGCTATAGGGATTCCCAGGAAATTATCACAATCATTATCGAAACTCATTTGTAGAATCAATTAGGGTGAAACCTTATCAATCTTCAGATCAATCTCACCTACCTTCGTATGGATTCGTCTGACGTCGAACTGAAATGTTAATGAAACCCCTTCAGAATCAACAGTTACATCAACATCCAAATATTTGATGATATCAGAACAATATATATCCCCAATTATATAAATGTTTAGTGGAAAGTACGAAATTTGTCAATGCATGAACATTAAATTTCACGAAAGGGAAGATTCAGGAAATGAACTTGTCAGAGAAAACCGAGGAGAAAACCTAGACGAATACAGTTAATACCAGACACTATTTTGAATTTCTCACAGTGGACAGAAAACGTGTTTCTAACCTGAACACGCTTGATAAAAACTAAGCATATTTAGAGTCTACACAGATTATGTAACAAATTTCAGCTGAGTGAACACGGAGATTGTTTGAAACTCTACTGTATGATTTACTGATGAAACATATGATAACTGTGAGAGATCATCGCGTACAAAGAATGAGTTATTGAAAGTTTTCAATTCTACGAGGGATTTTTCACTACGAAAATACGGTGTGGGGTCCGACAGATAGCGTATCTATTTTACTCTAGTATAAACTTTATGAACCTCAACTTCGTAGTTTGATATTATTTTTCAGTATGTCATGCTTGGTGACACAAAACCTCTCTCAAATTGCCGGAGCTCATTAAAAAAAATATTTCTACTCACGTCAACCAAACTCAATAAAGTTTCAAAAATTTGTATCTGCGGAGATAAGATTGCTTTGATGGTCGCTGCCCGAGTAACTATAAATAAAACCAGGAATGTGAAATCACTGCTCAGTTTATACAGACTAAACACTATGATAAGAGTGTTATTGAAGAAGATAATTAATTCGGTTCTGAATGGATTAATTAATAACGTCGACAAACAGGAAATGTTCATCGGCATTGCGTCAATGATGAAAAGTTCTACTGGCGTGACCAGACAAATTTTCCATACCACACATGAATTGTCCGATCAACGAATAATCGAGCGACTGCCGATCTATACGGCTATTCAGAGAGAACCGCAACGGTTTTACTTTATTTATTCTTGAGGTCATTTGTTTCAGGATTGATATCCAACCAAACACATCCATTCAATAACAACTGTCTCTTTCTGATAAATGGGAGAAAAATAATATACACAACGATAATTCTACCAAACTAGCGTTTATATCAGTGGAAAACATATCAATATCGTCTGTAAAGCATGCGAGTTTTATACGATTATTTATTTCGAATCCAATCATAGAAACAATGGAAGAACTGTTGGAAAGGAATCATTTTCATATTCAGTACTAATGAAAACTCTCGAAAAAATTATAAAACATAAATGAAATTCAAGAGTAGAACATAGTGAGATCAAATAAGAAGTTGATGAAAATGAAAATACAGGAACGAGTATTTAGAAGAGAATAATAAGAGTAAAATGCCAAAAATTAAAATGGTAAAAAATTGAAAGCGATGTATTGGCTCGGTATACTCAGGTCTTTTTACTTGCTAGAATGTCTCTTGCAATGGCCTTCTGGTAGTCAAGTATTGACAATTTTCTGGTAGATGCCATATTTTGAAGGGCCAACAGTTCATTGTGCGAGAAAGTAGGTTGTTCTCGAGGTTGTTCAGCATCTTTGTTTCATTATCTTATTTTGATTTTGTAATTATTTTTAAATTTTTGGCAAATTTTTTTCATATTTCCTGGGCTGTTCAACTTTTCTTACAGAATTTTTTCTATTTCTGTATGGTTCTTTATATCAATTTTCTATTTAGTCTTACTATTTTGATTTCTCCACCTCTAATTCCAGTTCTTTTAATTTCAACAATTGAATGGTGTGAATACTTGCATTATGTCAACAATCGTTGTTCGAACCACCACCAGGTAACTCGTTATACTTATTCTTTGGAAAAAATTCAAGACATCTTGAAACATCAATATTCAACGTTTGGAAACATTTCTAAGATTTTGAAAATAACTACTCACTGAGAAAGCTAACTCGAGAGTTTTCCAATACTTCGTTAAAATTGAAACTCATTAAGTAGGTACTTAATCACAATTGACCTTGAGGATATCCGACAAAATGTTCTTGATGAAAATTCATCGATAATTCGAGCAATTATTCATTTTACGCTGGAAATATTCAGTATTATAGTGAACAATAAAATAACATCAAACCATCATAAAGACCGATTGAAATTGAATCAAATCTAAACCGGCGTATCACACGAACTTAATCAAAAACACTGTTACCTGAATGGCGAACACAGTTGAAGTTCAACGGCAGTTGCACTCTCCCAGCCTCTCACGGATCTACTATTATTTCATTTTTTGCAAAATTCCCCTTTCAATTACACGATTTTCATGCGCTCATTTCAATACCACCAACCTTCAACCGTTAAATGCGCTCGCTCTACAAATCTGCATTGTTTTCTATGAATCATCAGTACGAGCCAAACTATTCAACGCGACCCTCTTTCATTAACCCTCCACCGATCACAAGGCACGGTAAAAAAGTAGTTTTAGATAACGAATTCTTCTATGGATCTAGAGAAGGGTGAACTAAAATCTGGTTATGTGAGAGGGCGATTTAGACTAGTTTCGTTGTTCCCCTATCTATGAAAATAACGAATATTTTAGTGTCTATTACAACCGAGATTACAACGTATAAGACATAACCGAGGACATAACACAACACGTATAACAGCAGAAAGAGATAGATTTATGAATATGATCTATTGATGAATTTAGTCCGTTGATACGAAATTTACGTTAATTTTTCACCATCAAAAATGTTTTGAAACAATACTAACATCAATCAAAAATAAGAATTTCCTGAAAGCATCTGAAATCTCGCTAGAATTTTCCTGAGAAACCGACATTAGATAGTTACAACTATCCATCAAAGTTTGACTAAAGAAACTAATGGAAAGTACCTCGGAAAGTACCGTAGAAATCGGAAAATGTAAAACCTCGTGCAAAACGAATGAGACGTTAAATAATTTTGGCGCTAACAGAGAGCACCGTTTGTCCTTGATTCCAAGAAATTTATGGTTATTACTCAATCCTATCGTGAAAGAAGAATAACAATACGTAAACTATAAAATTTGCAGAATAGTGTGCTAAATTCAAATGTCCAAGGTTTTTCTCTTGCCTTGGGCGACAAATTTGAATGATTTCGTAAACTTAGTTCAAACACCACTTTCTATTCTAATCGAACTATAATGGGAACATGACAGAACTACTTCGATTCGAGAGAAAAAACTTTTTTATGAGTTTTGCAATACGCTTCTACTATCTGAGAGTCGACAAACATATTAAACCATTCTTGATATGCATTTCCACACATTTTCAGTCTCGTTTTCACTTCATTAGAATTGATCAAATTCAGATGAAATGGAAGCTATATGATACTGAGAGAGTATTGATGACAATACTTATAAGTATGATCTTTGAGTTTCAAAAAAAAAGAAAGAATAACGGGGATGATCTCAAGAAAGGTCAACAATCATATATTTGGATCAGTAGTTATTCAAATAGGTTTCGAGAAAGAAACGTCATGCTAATAACCTTAACCACCATCTTCTTCAGATTCTCGTTGAAATATGATTGATGTTGCTCATCAAAAAAAATTATCGGATATGCATTGTAGCAATGCATATTTTTTATTTACCTACTCATTGAAATCGGTCGTTTCATTATTTGGAATTCATATTCATTTCCAATGAGTCGCTGGGCCACCGTGCTGGGATAAGCACGTTAAAAGATAAGGCCTCGTTAATCCATTTCTCGCAGAAGTTTCGACTTTTGAGGGTTGACGTTTGTCAGCTGATCAACGGAACGAACAATTTTGAAACTTTTTTTTTTAGTTTGTAGGTAGATAATCGAGTTTGAGTAAGGCATTTTTCAGTTCCGAAGAGTTTTAAGCTAGTCAAATGTACAAGGACTCCTGAAATAATTGACTCGAGTCTTAAATTTGTTGTTTTGGATAAAAAAATTTGGGAAAAATTCAGACGAAAATTTGATAAGACAAATGAATGGGCATATCACTAATGAAAGGGCGTTTACTCAAATAACCCTCAGTCTATTCGAATAAAAAAACTGATTACTTACTATTTCTTGATCTTTTCCGAAACGAATATAAACCCATATTCATTTCAAGAATCCCAATATCACGAGCAATATCGGAAATCGATTTTTGATAAGGTAGGAAAATAATTCAGAAAAGCGTGTTTTCCATATTTTTTATGTGAGATCTGCTGAGTACTTGGCTGAAATAACATTTCTCCTCTATTACATTTTCCGATAGAATGTTGTTTCGAGTTCTGTTTACCCTTAAAACATTGATTCAGATAATTTCGAGGAAAATTTCATGTTTCTACGAAAATGTTTTTCTGGACCTAGCATTGATGAACGAGGAGTTTGCTATAGAGATGATTCACTTTTAAAAGTGATTTAATTGTATGTGTCTATTGAGGTGTCTATACAGTCTGAAAGACTGACAATACGGTAACTGATTCAGAAAAATGAAGTTTTGGATTTCAACATTTTGACACCCCTCGCACTTTCAATTGTGATTATGATATAAGTAGGTATCATAACATTATTCTAATAAAACGAGTTATAGCTAGGAGTGATTCCTCCGAGGATTCCTCAAACTTAACGGGATGGTTTGTTTCTCTGCGAAAAGTTAGAATACACATTCGAATAGAAAATAATATATCCATGATGAATTATAGGAATCCAACCTGTAATCATTAATGAAATACTGAAATTCGAGCAAAATTCTTTTCACACAATCTCCAGAAGATGTTTCCTCTCAGTGAAATTGCTGGAGAAACAATATATATAATATATAATATACTTGCTATGTAGGAAGGACTATTTTAAATGAATATAGGTAGTACATACCAGTTGACACGAAATAGAAATCAAGTAAGTATTCAGACAAAATAATCTCTATTCGGAATAGTTGGTTTTCCTTCGGGTTTGCACACGATATGACAGTTGTCCATAAGATCATTATTTCTGTTGAATTGAGAAGTATTGATCAAATGGTGAATGAAAACCCTTATATTTCTTTGTGGAATTGTGTTCGCCTGTATCTACGTTCATTTATGCCGTGAGAATCCAAGTTATATTCATTTTTTATAATTGTTTCAAAAAAATATCACTTTCCTGCTGCTCCTAACAAATTATTAGAAATGATAATAATTCTGATGTTTCCCTTGGTAATTTATTTTACTCATATCTACAACTGAGTTATTCTCTGCTTTTCGTGTTCCCAAGTCTTGATAAAAAATAGACGTATTGTCACCGACATATTTTCGAAAATTCATCACACTTTCGCGCCATTTCAAACAAGAATACACTACAACTTACATTGAATTATAAATAGAAGACTACCTTGACAAACGGAAAAACAAATCACACATTACATAAATTATCACAGGTCACAGCCCATCTCGTACATTAACTGATGAAAAGACATTGTACCTTTTTGTTGATAGTCAATTTTTGTCGCATGACAAGCACACACTTTCTCAGAAGCCGCTTCAAATTCTCACTCGGTGCACGGCCAACTTTTCCTCGCACAGTCATCGAGCGATCATGACAAAGCGAGCGCCAGAGCAAAACTACCGACGAGCGGCGAGCGGCCGTGTCAAGTGTAGTGCCGCGGACCGCGGACGTCTAGACAGTTGAATATCGCTCTCCCCGCCACAGCGCGCTGTGATAACACCGGCGACCCTGACTGATGCACACACGCAGTCATCGCCGGTTCACTCCATATGGCCCACTTATACGGCGGCGGGTGCACTGCCGAACAGTCGACAGTCGGCGGCCCATTGCCGTCGAGGAAGACGCGAAGGGCCCATGTCTCACTGGTCCTTTGCGTGGTATCGGAGGAGCTTTTTGAGATTCCGAGAAAAAGTCGAGTGTCATGCCAAAAAAATATTGGTTCTGGTCGATCAAAAATTATTTGTTTTAAACCGACTGATATTTAACCTCGATCTTCTCGGATTTTTTATTTTTTTGAAAAGAAATTTTTAGTTCAATATCGATAATGTTTTCGATAGCCGAACTTCACTGAGCTTCGACTTTGATATCAGCATTTACTGGAATTTGTTCTTCATCTCGGACTTTTATGAAGCATGAACTTTGCTCTAGGAATATAATTGAATTTGCACGTTGGCCAAGAAATGTGATCGGACCTCAACATCGGTCTCAGAATTCAATTCAGAATAATACAGTTGTGTGATGAAAAAGATTCAGTAAATTTTGAGATTATTGGATTATTATTTGTAGTTTCACATTTGAAAAATCAAAAAATTTCGATTTTTATTGAATTCAACTCGAATATCGGAATTGAGTTTGATTCAGACATCAATCTCGAAGTTATTAACAGAGAATTTCATCAAATCTTCACTTTAATCTCAGAATTTTTTGTAATTCCAATTTTACTCAATTCTGATATCGATTCAGGAAGTGAATAACTTGCTTTCGATCTAGAAATTTCATGCAAGGACGACTTCGATCACAGAACTCAATTGAATTTCGATTATGATCTCGAATCGAATCAGATTCCGACTACAAAATCGGGATTTATAGAATTCTTCAATGGGAAAGTCCATAATTTACGATTATTTGGGGGGAAATTGATTTCAAGCTTGAAAACTTATTGAATTTCAATTATTCGGAATACATTTGCATTAACTTTCAATAAAGATCTATTCAATGTCAAGTTCGAAGTCAGATTTGACTCTGAACTGGGTATTTCCGATCATTAACAGTAATGTATTCTCCGTAGTGTAAAGGTAAGCATGTCCACCCATCAAGATGAAGATCTGGGTCCAATTCCCCGCTGGGCCACCGTGCTGGGATTCACACGTTGAAAGGTAAGGCCTCGTTATCCATTGCTCGCACAAGTTTCGACTTTTGAGGGTTGGTGATCGTCAGCTGATTAACGGAAAAAAAGGTTTTAAACAAACCATTTTTAACCAGCAGATAATTGTTTTATTTCTACCCTAAGGCCAAGTTTCACCAACGACTTTTATCTGGATTATCTTGCTAACTGGAATATTTGTACTCAAACAATATACAGTTGCCTGTGAGATCTTCACATATTGAGGTTTACTAAATCAAGTACTCATTTATGCATTCAGGAAATCCAGTTAGCAAGATAATCCAGGTTAATGTCGCTGGTGAAACAGGGCCTAAGTCTCTCATAACTCGTACCAACTTCTATTTTGATGGTTAATTTATTTAACATCTTCAACCCATTCAAGATTAAGGAATCCATTGCTAAGTTAGGTGTGGACAAAGGTTTCGCTTCTCTGATCACAGATACCGTTTCGAAAGTAAGTGATGATATCAGTGTTGGAATTTTATTTTTATCGAATAGAGGTTTGCAGGATTCTCTCAAACGCTTCAAAAATATATGCGAGTCTATGAGCGCATAGAATACCTATTTTGCAGCAACAAACCCGTTTTTTAGGAGAGTCCTATTATGAGAGATAACAAAGGCTTGTTTTTCATTCAAATCATCTGGGTAAATCCTTGAATGCCTTGCCGTATCCTCAATAAAAATAATAGTAGAAATAAAATATTAGTCTGAATTTGACTGAATTCATGTCATAACAGACTGTGGCAAGACACCTTTCTTTATTTTTGTCTTTCCATATCAAAGAAGTATCGACTAACGAAATGATTTTCTATGAAATGGGTAGATAGGTGGGGTTATTGATGTGAGAAAGAACAATAATAGATCCCTGTGGTACCCCATGTACATTGCTGATTTAAAACTTTGTTGTTATTATTATTAATATCTCTCCTAGACAACTCATTTTAAACTGCTTTTTCTGATTCCATAACGTTTAGTTTCAGCAAGAGAACCCTATGACTGTCACAATCAAATGCTCTCGAAAAATACCTCAAACCAGCTTCCTTATTATTCAGACTAGTTTTGCACTCAGGCGGACAGGCTCGAATTCAACAGAATCCTCAATATCACCACCTTCACCAAGAATAATTAGAACTGAGGATTATATTCACCTTCCTCCGAGTTTTGAATGGTAGTCTCGACCAATAATGCAGGCATTAGCAATTTTTTTTTCAAAATACACGCTTTATCATCACTGATTGGTGCTAAATGAACAAATGCTCTCGCTTGTATTCACTTTACTTTCCTACCTATTCGATGTCGGTTGTAGACTGGTAATGCAATTTCAAATCTCGAACATACGTTTCTTCATTTTGTGGTGTTTCATTTAAACAAATCAACAAATGTGTATGATTTGAAGGAAGAGGTAGAGTAAGGAATACGTGTGCGGTTTCAATGGAGAGAATGAGAATCTGAAGAACTATTCACACCATGAACAAATTTAATCACAGCTAGTGTAGATCTCATTGAGTCATTTGTGAATATATATCTGATACGGCATACATGAAAACATTGTATAATCCAAACGAATAGATTAGTCAACAAGTTGAAACCAAAGTATCACAGTGGTAAATACAGACAATATAGAAATATATAAAAATCGTTATCTGAAAGTAACTTTTTTCAACGCCTGTACAGGATTTCATCATTCGTTTGTGCTTTGATATACGTATGAATTATCTACCAAATTTGTCTTGAAAGCAAGTCGAATCATCGTTTGGATAGCCTTTGATGAAGGGTTATCATGGAATACACACCATGTGTTGAGGTTTACATATTTTCATTCGAAATTTTCTGAGAAATATCTAGTTCATTATGGATATGCAAAATGTCACGTAGTCATAACGGTGATTACACAAATTATTTTATCGAATGTTTGAAAACACTTCCTCAATATATAATAGTTTATCCCCTATGAGAAGAATGATGAAATCGATAACGAAATCGAAAACATAGGTCTGATATCAATATTGAATATCATCAATCATTTTCTGGTGATACTGAAATTAAGTAATTTTTTTACCAATTAACATCAACAAGACACTTTATTAGAGGATGTTTCGAAATGGGACATATTGACGAATATTTCTTCATTCCATATATGTTCTGTATAAAGTAACAACAGAGAAAAACTGTCAATCCAAGTACAGGATGAACCTAATTCCAAAGGAGATTTGTTTCTTTACATCTTTCAAAAATACCTTTGTTGGATGGAACTCGTCCCTTATATTGAAATGAACAGAAATGATAAAAGCTTCTCACCATTTGAGCACATTGTCTTCTGCCTTGCTGGGGCGAAAGAATATGACTGATTCAAAATATTATCGGTCATTGTCAATGGGATTTCACTGTGTATCGAGGGGTTGAAATTGTTGGGAATGCCTTGTTCTTGTTTGTACATAAAAAAATTCACACATATAAAAGGTTAGAAAGCAGCTCTTCTGGATTATCGTATACGTTTATATATTTGGATATGCATCAGGCCAAAACAGTGTACTCTTATAACACAGATTACAAGCTTTCGATAATCTTTATTATCATCATCAGGGATGCTACAATATGGTGAAACAAGCAGTTAGATCCATGAAGAGATCTAACTGCTTGTTTCACCATATTGTAGCATCCCTGATGATGATAATAAAGATTATCGAAAGCTTGGAATCTGTGTTATAAGAGTACACTGTTTTGGCTTGCTGCATACCTAAATATTGTCTCACTCATTCTTGCCTAACTAGTCAGCAAACAAGACTACCCTTCTATATATATCGGCGACTCCTTTGGTGAAAGGAGTCACCGACAAAATCGGAAGACTAACCCAAGTAGCACATCATATTGGCTGAACCCCGAGTTCAGATTGGTCCAATATAGATACATCGTAAATGAAAAATTGATGTTGAACTAATATTAATCAATATTGAGAAAACGATATCTCATTATGAATATTGGCTCAATATTGACAATAAATTTCAACTGCATTTTGTCAGGTTCGATATTGGTAATATATGGGTTTGATAACTAATTACCAATATCTGAAATACCATATCAGGTGATGATGAATAATATCAGTTTAACAACATAGATATTTCAATATTGTCTGCATATTTTGTATATTATCAATTTTCAACATCGAAATCTAATGTATATTCGACATTGTTTGAGAGAGTGAATTAAAATATTGTATTATCACATTAGGTGGCATATCGGCATGATATTGCAATATAGATATGCGAATTCTGATATTGCTTGAATATTGTTTCAACAGTAAAATGAAAATATTCGAATAGTCATTTTAGAATCGCAGCCTGAAAAGGGGTATCGGGATTTTGAAAGTGATCTCTTATTGTATTCAAACATATATCAATATCGGTAACGCAATATTCATCACCAATTATTCCAAACAAAATATGGGAAAATTGAAATATCGTCATTTAGTGGATTTCAATACCAAAAAACTACGTCCAGAACATTTGGCACAGCAAGTTTGATATTCCAAATCGCCAATACATAAGACAGTTATCCCTTCAGTCTCGAATATATTTCATTGTTACTTAAGTTTCTAACATTTTAATGTCTCGAATATAACTAACTTGAAGTCACCACTTCTATACCACCCAACTCCTTCTTACAAACAAGTCTCTCCGTGCCGTAGAGTATATAGTGGTCGACAATAATATTTCTCAATGTGAAGGTTGTGAGTTCAGGCCCCGCAGAGTTTTTTTCAGGTTAGTATACGGTTGGTTAATGTGGTTGAGTAAAATTTTCAAGTTAACTATTCAATGAAAAAGATATATAACATAATGAATATTATAAAAAGAAAATAATTGGTGACATCAATCGAATATTCTTTTTTCGTCGATATATCATTAACAATATTGTACCAATATAGTTGAAACGATATATCCTTATATTGCTTTCGAATGTTGATCTAATATCGCCGAATGTTCACATTTTTTTTGTGGCCAATATGATATCTACAATATAAGATTAATATTTCCGTAATATTGAACCAATATTGGTCTAATATGTTTGTGCTACTTGGGAATGAGAAAACAAAATATACGAACCGTCTTCAAACCTCAAAGGACCATTTCGTCTTGCTTACCGAGACCAAAGGACAGGATTCCTCTCGAAAACCAAGGAGTATATAGCATCAATAGCATCACATGCGGGGACTATGATAAGCAATATATTGGCCAGACGAATAGGAGAATGTCAGCTAGAGTGCAGGAACACAAAAATAGTATAAGGACAAAACAAACATCTTCCGCTCTCTTTCAACACCACCACCAGACGGGTCACAAAAGAAATTTCGAGGCAGCAAAGCAAATAGCGCAGGTGAACCATTTCAGAACACGCCAAATTATGGAAGCCATCGAGATAGAAAAACATGGAGAAATAAACGAAAGAGACGACTCTCAAAATATTCCAAATGTCTGGAGGGCCCTCATCAACAAAAAGAAAAACAGTTCAGGAAATGGTCCTTCGGTGGATGCAGGTCACCACAAACCAGACCGACCATTATTACCTGAACAGTCATTAGCCAAAGGTCCGACAACCATAATCAATCCGACGGCTGACGGCTGTGTAAATCTTGTAGCTTCCCTGAAGATGACAGTAGTCACTGTCGAAATATTGGAAATACAGTGTTAAAAGAGTACACTTTTTGCTTGCTGCTTCACCCAATATCTCTCCCCTTGTATATATATATATATATATATATATATATATATATATATATATATATATATATATATATATATATATATATAGTGGTTTTCTTCAATGTCCACCCTTGAATTTTTTGAACGGGCCAACTCAAAAAATCGAAACTTGGGAAGATAAAATGAGGCACACTTTACAAAAATAGAATATAAAGTCGATATCTTCATCTACTACAAAATGGCGGAACATTTTATGATTACCTGAATACAAACACATTAACATCGATTTTTCCAGGAATATTCGTTTCTCTCTGTCATAAGGCAATTCCAACAACCCGGTAAGCTTTGATAGGTTATTTTTTGTTCATAAAAAAATAAAAAAAGAGAAAAATTCCAGTTCGACAAACATTTCAAATATTCTCATTTAGTGTTTGGTTTTACAAGCAGATAGGTACCACATCAACTATCTCCAAAATGGTCAATTGAACAAAATTCAACAGGTGAACTGTACGCTGGAAACTACTGTTGATCCTCTAATCACCGGAATCGTCGAAGCGAATGCTAATGAATTCGATATGGATATTATTATTCCAACATTATTATTCCAACAAGAAGTAGCACCACTATATCACTTCAGACAAATAAGAAAATATTTTGGATTGGCCATCGAGATCCTAGGGAATGGCCAGCCTGCTTGTCAGATTTGAAACCTTTAAATAGGTGGTGTACGAAACTGAACCTGCTTCAATATGAGCTATACGGCAGGTAATAAAGTATATTCGTAGGAATATCAACGTTACTGTGCTCAAAAATATTCTGCTTGAATTATCGGATAGACTGTTCTTATGTCGAGAAGTTCAAGGCAACCATTTCGAAAATCTTCTATACTGTATGAAGTCAAACGTCGATTTTGTAGTGAGTGAAGATATTGACTTTATATTCTAGGGTTCAAAATGATGTTTCAGTCGCCGTGTTAAAATTTTCATTAGTCAAGTTTACTCCATAGTATAGAATTCATGCATCAATTATCTCCAGCTTAATCTGATATAGTGACTAAGCTCCACACATTTCGATAATCTTAGAAAACCATCGCCCTAGTTAGGGAAGACTTTGTATGAGGGTGTAATTAGCATTCTTGCAAGTTCAGTTCTTGATCTCAGAATTGAGAACTTTTTAATATTCAGATTCCATTCATCCACTGACTCTACCAGAGGCAACTCCAGTGGTAGATACGTACAAAATTCACAATTACTTTATGTGAAACCAAAAGGAAACCTGGCCCCTATTATGGGAAGAGTATATTTTTGGCACGATCGACATGTTTCAAACAACAATGTCGAATCGCATAGGACACGTCGACAACGATAACGATGACGACTGATATTATTTAGTGATCACGTATATAATTCAGAGAGTAAGTTGGTGGTGGCAGAAGAAATAATAGATCTGTGAGACCGGAATGGAAACAAAATATTGTTTTTTATTCGTTACCAAAAATTGTACTTACTTTCACGACGGCTTTTCTAGAAAGTTATAGAAACGGTAAACGGTAGAAATTCATACTGAACACCACATGCGTCAAAAACGTGAGTCCGTATATGAAGGCAATCGGTTCCGTTTCAATATTGAGAGTTATGTCACTGAGAGGAGTATTGAATCTTCTCTTTTGAATTTTATCGGTTCCATGGGGAAACTGGTATTTTGCTTACTATTCCAATCTCACCGGTTACATATAAAAGCGTGTAATAAGCATTCGAGCGAAAATAGTAAAGCCTATTGAGTTGTTTGCATTATTCGATTGGTATGACTAAGGCACTAAAAAGATGAGTATTATCATCCGCCATTTTGTGTCCTGTCAAAACAAGAGAAGCATATGTAAATCAATGTTAACATCGAAGGAAGTCGAATGTTTTAATTGTTTTCTTTAAAAATAATTTATCTATAGTTCAAAAACTGAGTAAAATAATCGTGTGGTATGTTTGTCTGACAAATCAACTTACTATTTGTTTGCTAAAATGTGCCGAGAGTGAAAATATCAATAGTAGAAGCACGATTGACAGCTGCTACGAATTTGATGTTGGATTCGACAAGGGTTTTGTAAAAGTGCGTATTTAATAATTAAAAAAAAAATAGTGTACTTTGTGTAAGCATCGCTTCAGAAATGTTGAAAAATATTCTTTCTCTTTCAACAGGGAATCGCAGTCTGTGATAATGTCGAGGTTGGAAAATCGAGAAAATAGGAATACACCGGCAGACGAACGTCCCGAATCACCAAGTGAAGAACAGATTGTCACCCTTTTCGCAGAAAATCAGGCTCTCGAGAAAAGTATTGCAAGGATGCGTTTCATTCTACAAATGTATTCCTCGACTCCGCAAGCTGCTGAATATTTTAAGAAGTATGGCTCGAAATAGTCAAAACCTTTTAGCGTTGAATTGCCAGAATTATTTTTTGGAACTTCAATTGCAGTTATTGTGACACATTTTTGGGTACTAGTCTATAGAACCAGTGACACTACACGAAGTGATTCCAAATTGTGATTTATATCTGTTGTATGATTCTAGAATTATATACCTAGCATAATGCCACTCCCTTCCCTATACATATTCACAGTTCTACTGGAAATACATAATAACAAGACCAAATTTACTAAGCATTCGGATATACACGATTACAACACCAAATCTGCAGACTGGTTGAATCTTCAACGACACAGACTAGCTGTAAGCCAACATAATTCTTCAAATTTATATAATGCTCTCGATGAATCAATCAAACTATTAGAATCAAAAACAATCAAAATTACAATCAAAAGATGTTTTCTTGAAAACTGCTTCTACAGTGTATCGGAATACCTCCAAAAAGCCAACTCTCTTAGAGTCTAGCTCTATGTAGTATAGTACACAGAACTCAAGCTTGCTTTTATGTACCTTACGTCGCACTTTTTTATACATCTCTTTCTGTCTTCACAATATTTTATGTATTACTATTATTGCAATCTCATTTTTAATTACTTTCAATATGTACGCAATTGTATTATATTATAGGTACTAGTGACATTTCTTTATTTTTAAACTTATATACACTTGCCATTTTTCATTATATTATAGATATTTGTCTTTCTCAATTACCATTATCATTGATATTTTTAACATATTTTAACTTGTTAAATATTTGACACTTCAATGTGTTATCATCCAATTGTTCGTTCTGTTCTGACCTGCCATAAACGTACTTGTATATGAAACATGGTTAAATAAACTATCTATCTATCTTTAATTTAAAATTGCGAATTGAGAAACTTTTTATCGAATATATAACAAATTATGAAATTTTTTTGTTAGAAAATTGAGCATTACCAAATCTTCTTGCAAAATTACCAACTATGAAATTTTTGATTGAAGATTGCTGGAATCTGTTGCCGCACTGTTTTCGATCTGTTCGAGAACGGTTCCCTAACAAATCGGAAACAGTGCGCGAACTTGTAGTGGACGGGAATTAGCGAATAGTTCCAAAGCAGTACGCAAACTTCACAAAGTTCGCTCAAGAGGCGAACCTCGAGGAACAGCTCGCTTGGAATGTCGACAACTGTTCGCGATCTCTGTTCAAGTTCTGGTGTGGACGCGTAGCTCGCGTGCAGCTCTCAGACAGTTCGCGAACAGTTCTAGAACTTCAATTTTGGTCTGGACGCGCCTTCAGAACTCCTGACTCATATGAGCTAGATATTAACGAGGTTTTGCCTTCTAACGTGTCATTCCCAGCTTTCAATGATTGGCATTTGGGCAACCCACGTCTTACACCTGCTTGATGCAGGGCATGCGCGGGCCACGTATCGAATCTGCAGTCGAACCAAAAATTCTCGTCACCTACAGATCTTATGATATATATCCGAAACCTAGGTTCGTTTTTCAATAGCTTTGCTATAAGAAGCACATTCAACCACGGACCTCCATTACAGTAAAATTCACACAATAGTTTCCATCATCAACCATGTTCAACTGTCTACTAGGGACAACCTATTCAATTTCATCACGAAAATGAAATTTTATTCTATCATATGAGAAGAATCGTCCATCATGCCACATGAAATCGTTGATATTTCAAAAACGCATCACCCTAAATTCTAGTTATATTCGTAGTCGTTGATCTCTGTCTTGGTGGATTGTTCTACATCATAAAATGCCTAAAAATGTAATAAATTATTTTGTAACCATTTCCTGACAGTTTCCGAAGTCTGTACTAACTGTTAACATAATAAACAATCTTATAAAAATATAATCCGTGGCTGCTGACGGATACGCTTTAAGGGGGTGAAATAACCCAAATATTTATACTAAAGTGTTAAATATTGGTCTAGCCGTCACAGGATTTTTATATTTAGTTCATCTTCAGATCAATTAGTTTGTAGAGTCTGTTAAAGTTAAAAGTGTTATTTATATTTATATCACCATGTGTTTTCGAGGTTCTCTTCTTTTGAAGTCTCGAGCGTGAAATCGAATCTCTTATTTCGGAGGTGGTTAGTGAGATGGATTTATTGATTGAAGGTGGTTCCAATTGATACTTAGTGATGAATGTGTGAATTTTTTGAAGAATAAAAAATAGTTCGATGTCATTGAACAATAATTTTTTCCAAATACATCGTTATGGGAGAGGTAATGTTTTGACTTGAGAGATTCTCCTACTTGAAGTTGATATCTTATGTCATCACTGAATTATTTTTCATGAAACTCAGTAATCAATATAGATTTCAGTCATTTGGGTAATTCTATAGGAACTATGATTTCAAATGGATCATTCAGAGGTACTTAATATTCTGCAAATTTGAATCATGGTTGTTTGTATGTATATAATATTAAATCCAATTTGAATCATTCATAATCTTACTGGACCATAAAAATGCAATAAAACTATCAAATTAAAAAGAATATTTCCCTCATATATAAAATATCCCATAAGAGCAATGCAATTATCGAAAACTTACAGCAGTAATTGCATTGTATCGAAAACTTACAGAGGTAATTGCATTGTATCAAGTCACCATAACAACACATTTCGCGTTTTGGTGAGTGCTCCATACAATCTAGAGAGGAAAGTTTAAATGAACAATAAATAACATTTCCTTGAGAATTTCTTTATTCGTGAAATATTTGCATTCAAGCGTGATATCTTATACAAATCGCATTCGATTATTTTCATATTGTGTTGTGAAAGAGCCCTCGTCCTTCGGACTCGGGCACTTTCGCCAAAATATGAAAATAAACGCAATTTTTAGATATCACGCTTTCTTGCAAAATTATCGGTAATTTTTATGCACTCGTGCAATTATAACCGAAAGTATTCAAGAGGACGTTAAACAAAAACGAGTTGATTGAATAATAAATAATATTTTCAGGAAAAAGCGTGATCAAATAAAACAACTTGAAATTGATTAATCAATTTTTCCAAGTTTCATTCAATATTATTTTCTGAATATTTTATCGCAATATTTCATTTATTCATTTTCAATTCTTCATCTGTTTCTGTATTCTTATTTGAATTTACTACTCTAATTTAATTTTTTTGGCCAGATCAGTTTTTAGACATACTCCAACAGGGATATATATTTCAAGAAAATTGCCACTTTAAATACTGTGATTACATGAACACCTAATTGACTTTGTGGATGACCATGAATTTAGAAAAAGGGAATCCCTATTGGTAGAAATTAGTTCAGTGGTATATTATTTAAGGGTTGCGTACATTTTTACATCCAATATAATATAATGTACTAGAATTCATGCCTTTTCACGTAAGCTCTCTCCGACCCTGATATTTTTTACCTTCAAAAGAGGGTGGTGGAAAAATCGTCAACAGAAAATGCTAAAAAATTGGATATTGAGATCCGTTTGTTAATCTGAAATGAACGAAAGGTAATAAAAGATTCGATAACAAATTGGAAAAAAGAAGAGAATCATTCAATACTGTTTCTTCATTGATAGGCTTTTTGAATGTTTTCTTTTATTCTATTTCCCTTTTTTTTGAATGATATTTCCCTTCAACTCATATCTCTGGAGAACCTACTTCTCAACTCTATCTGTTCGTGATTTCACTGTTGTTTGTTGCCTGTTTGATATCTACTCTTTCCTGGTTTCATTGTGTTCTTTTGACTCTATGAGTTTTTCTACGAATTTCAATATAGTTCAATACAACCTTGACCTACTACCATTCAAGATCGAAGTACTCTCCTAATTTTTGATGTTAGAGTGACCGGAGGACTATGATGCTGCCATTGTGTAATCGATAGATACAATTAGGTATTTTTTCAATTATCAATCATTCGACGTCAACAAGTTGTTGCCTCCAAAAACAACTACAAGGAACATCACTGATACCCATGCGAGTTAGGGTCCAATTGTTAATAACTCTCATTGCAGGAAAACCTTCTTGAATCATGGGAGTTTGTTTCATCTGAAAACAATGGCGTGGGGGCGATATGGAGAAGAGAAAAATCTTCGACTATTGGTGAACCGATTCCGTAATCTTCATATTGGGATTGGAGATATAGCCACTTCATGCCGTTCGAACTTTGATATTCAAAGTTCTAAGAAATATTTGGATTAGTAAACATGGACAGTCATCACATTCATAGATCATTGTTGAATATACATGAAAAACACGACGGTATCATTCACTTCATTCATGTTCACAAACTGATAACCTTTCTGTGGAATGAAATCTTGTCTACCCAAGAATATTCAAATTACGTGATCCACAGAAATATCACAAAAACAAATATATACATTAGATATCATCGTAAAATAGCCTAGTCGGATAGTTTCAATCTTGTGATTTGGAAAGAATCGACGTATGTGGGACTTTCATAGAATATGGACAGAAGCAGCACAATGAGTTCAAGAGATATACCCCGTGCTATTTGGAACCAAAATTCATCAATGAGCTTTTTCCGCATGTGATGAAAAATGGCGCAAGAAAATAGTTTTATCACGTTGGATATTTATTCTGAATCCTGGTCATTTTTTCAATTCTATTTGATTCTATATTAATCATGGTGTTATGCATCCTGATTGAAATCCACAATTCATTTTCATAACGTAAAAAACATAGGGATATCAAGGGTGATATGATGTGTGCTTTGCACCAACTCTAACAAGAACGTAAAATTCATTGAATCTATCTTGGCCGTGAGTCTGAAATGTGTTTTGAAACAAAATTATAAGAGTCGGTGTCCAAAAGATCTCAACAGGGCACTGGGCAAGTGTTGCTACAATTAACAATCGAAGGGAAGGTTTATTTGTTAAAAACGAGTGTACGTATGACATTTGTGACAAACATGTTTGGAAGTTCAACGTTTTCCTACAATTCGATTCAAATCATCATCACCATAGGTCTGATACAAATTTGACAGCTGCAGGCAAAAAAAATTAATATTTTCAGTTTTGATGCGATATAGCAATTATTTGCTTTTTGCTTTGAAAAAAAAAACAGAAAAAAATTGCATTGAAAGACTTTCCCACGGGTCTTCTGAATTGCATTTGGGACTAAAAGAGCCCGAGTACATTCGATTGAGCAAATAGGAACATGATGATATTTTACAAAATGTCTTCATTATAAACAGAGCTCTAGCTCTCATAATGATGATTCAAGCAAGATGAGATATTCGACAATAAACCAATTCCATACAAATTCTGGAAAATCACATTGCTCAAAGTTGAACATGAGATTTTTTGCAACAGTAACTGAGAATTACCGAAAAATATTGGTGCAGATCCTAACCCTGTATCTGTCGTTTATAAACTCCCCTTCCACATGCTATCAATGATGAAAAACAATGGAATATTTCAATAAGTCTTCCGTTATTGCTGGAGAAGCGTGATTCTCTTTCATTCTCCATCTGTCAGTGACAGTATTAATCGTGAAAAATGGAAATGGTTTATACAAATTAGGTAGAAATGCATATATATTGTCTGAAATTATGATTGTTCAAAATGAGACTCTCGTGTTCAGTATCACAAAATGCACTTCATGTCATGGATAAAATGGAAGTATAAATGCTCCTTCATCACGAATGCTTTGAAAATAAAACTCATGCAAACTCTCTATTGAATAATACCATCATTTGGAACGTTATGAGATGAACAGATGAGAATCTGAATAATTCTTTGATGAATGAACTGTGGTAATAGATTCAAAAAAAAGACAGAAACATAATAAAATATTTTGCTGGAGGTATACTATAATAGTAGGAATAATTCAAAGCTTGGGTTATTTTCAGATGCATTGTACTTTATTTTTATTTCTTTCATTGATAGAAATTGAGAATGTGAGGTTTGTATCGTACAACTAATATAATTTGTTTTCAATCCAATTTCCAATTAATTTCAATTAATTCAATCCATTTACACAAAAATACATTTTCTTCTATCCCAGTGCAAGGCTGGACAACTCTTGGAGAAACATCATAAGTGAACGGAATCATCAACAGATATCTACCACTATCTCTATAAATATGCACTTAAGTGATTCAACACTTGTTTTGTGCATTTTGCTACTTTAACACCAATAAATTCGAATTAGTTAATCTTCCACTTCAATGAATATTTGAGAGATTTCATGTGTAATTTCATTGTACTAGATCAGGGGTGCTCAAACTTGAACTGTTGGCGATCTACCTCTATATTGTTAGACTACGATCCATCGACCCTGAGTGTTGTAGGTCTACTCTAAAATGTCAATGAAAAAATTATTCAAAATTGCAAGTTTATTGGTTCTTAAAAACAAACGAGTTGTAGTGTCTAAACCTAATTAAAGGGTGACTTTGGAAATTGAAGCGTGACATTGCATGTTCTCAGCATACTTTTCATAAGAGGGTACGTAATTACCGAGTGCAAATCATGTTCGTCAGTTAGTCGATTGCGATATTTTCTGCTAGCAGCGGTTTATTACGATGAGAGAAAGTGGTGAGGGTGTTATTCTGGCCTAATTGTGGATCGAATACATTTTGGTAGTTTATTAATTTCATTTTGTTCTAGTGACCTATCTTCTGAAACAAAATCTGTGAAATTTCCGATATAGCCGATATAGAATTTCTTCTCAAGATCGACTCAAAAAGCACTCGCGATCGACTAGTCGATCGCTATCGACCGTTTGAGCACCCCGGTACTAGATGATATCGTATCACTTCCCGTAACTGACTGATAAAAGTAATCCATTAATAATTCATTACAAAAATGTAGGCATACTACCATTTCCGTAAATTTTGAAGGGTGCCACTTTATATGTCAAAATCAGTTCGAGGAACATTTGAAATGTAAAATCAGAAGTCCGTGTCAATAAGCAGTCTGGGAAGAGAGAAAGCCAGTAACTAGACAGAGCTGTCAAAGATACTTTGGAAAAGTATCTAGTTACTAGATAAGTTACTCTTCGAAAAAATGTCAAAAGATACTTTGGGTATCTAGTTACTCTTTGAAAAAAGGAACTTAAATACTTATCTTAAGTTACTTTTTAAGATACTTAATAAGATACTTTTTCAGTTACTTTGTAATGTGTACAAGGTGTCTCAAAAGAAATTTTATATTCCAAAAATCGATGAAAAATAAAGTAAGCCGTTTATCGATTTTTTTATTAATTATTAAAATACACTCTTTGGGAATTTATTTGTTAAAAATAATGTCGTCCAAACGACATTATTTTTAGCGACATTCATTCAATCAAAGACTAAAATTTCTGATGACAGATTGACAGGTAGGCTTCGTGATGGTTCCGTTTCGTGGCGAATAATTTGTTTTAATTGCGCCAGGGAAGTTGGTTTATTAACGTAGAGTTTACGCCCACAAAGGAGTCGAATCATCAATACCTGAAAAAGAATTGAACATTGACCTATATATACTACCTTATACAAAAAATATCTGGAATTACTGCAATTATTCATAAATTTGAAAAATGTAATAATATACAGGGTGTTCCATTTAAAATAACAAAGTTGATAGCTATTTTCAGTATAACCGGAAGGTCCGGAAGTGCCACTATGTTGAAAATATTCTAGTCGTCTGTCCCCCACCCACATCAGTAAGTTGCCTTATTTTCAAATTTTTGCTGGTTATAGTTTTTCCACAATCGATGGATGCAGTTGCCGA
Organism: Zygogramma bicolorata; assembly: GCA_032362365.1. Taxonomy (NCBI): domain Eukaryota; kingdom Metazoa; phylum Arthropoda; class Insecta; order Coleoptera; family Chrysomelidae; genus Zygogramma; species Zygogramma bicolorata. The sequence goes on along the minus strand of JAVJAQ010003800.1, from coordinate 4,391,869 downwards.
AAGACCATTTTGTATTATGTATTTTTTATTCATGTTTCTGTGAAAATTCAAAAACGAAAATTATGTATGTTCAAACAGCTGTGACCCCAGAATTATCGACAATTGTGTTTTTATATCACTTTATGGTGGTTTGCACCAGTTCGGCTTAAGTTTAAGTGACAATTAAATAATAATGTTTACATGCAAAAAATGTCATTTAACTGTATCTTTGAGCTAAGCGAAACTAGTGCAAACACAAACAACCATTAAGGATACTTTTCAGTAACTAAGATACTTTTCGGTATCTAAGATACTCATCAATATCTAAGATTCTTTTGAGGATCTAAGATACTATTCAGTATCTAAGATACTCTTCAGTATCTAAGATACTTTTGAGTATCTAAGATACTTTTTAAAGTTACAAGATATAGTTCTTTTTAAAAAGTAATCAAGATACTAATTACTTTTTACCAAAACAAAAAAGTAACTAAGATACTGTATCTTAGATACTTTAAAGTAACTAAGTTACCCTAAAGTAACTAAGATACTTTTTTCTGACAGCTCTGTAACTAGATGAAATAAATCTGTTATTCTGAATTTATTTTGGGCACATTTGGTTAGTCTGACATTTTAAGCGTTACATTGCCTCTCAGCAAAAATTTTCATAGTAAGAATATTGATCTAGATTCAGCGGCAAATTAAGAAGAATTCTCATTTCAACTTCTGTAATTCCCGTTTTTGTGCAAGGCAAACTGAAAGATGCCCATTTATATTACTATGAATGCATATCACTCACCGATTACTGAAGGAAGGTGGTATACGACTATTTTGGATCATTCGATAGCTGATTCAAAAAACTCGTTTCAGTGAAAAAGATATTCGTGTATCTAGTTGGAATACATTGAATGCTAATGCACTAACGGTAATCTAAACGATCATCTAACAGTCGTGATCAGAGGGGTTATATATTATGGATCAAGCTAGAGTCACGTATATCTGACAATGCATAGAGTTGTGACGCTAATTATTGTCCCCATTGAAACATATTTTTGGAGATTCTGTGTATATTCATAATTTCTGTGGCAACAACAGAGAGAAGTTTCTCTCTCAGATTGTTGGAAAGCTATTTGAGTTCGTCTATGCGAACAGACTGCTTCAATGAACTATCTTCATTATTTAAATTCATCATACTTATTTGGTAAGGACTATTTTCTATATTCCAGCATCTGTGAAAAATATTTTGTCAGCCCCACACCTGAAGGGGCAGCAAGGCGAAGGATCTGATAAAGCAATGCCTTTTGACCGATGGAATTGTAAGTAGTTCTATCAGTTGTCGAACCTAATTGTGAGAGAGTATTTTATAAACCAGTGACTTGAAGGTGGAACAGGCAGATGAATTTGGTATTGTGATTTGGCTGGTCAATCCGTAGGGGGTTGATTGGTGTGATTGACTTATTGACAGCGATATGTCTGTAAGTTCCTGATGATGACTACATCATGAAAGGCAATATGTCGATCAGTTCAACATTTTGCATAAGGATTAATAGGACTATTTTCTATAGTCTAGGGTCCGTGCAAAACATTATTTCAGCACCACATCTGAACGGGCAGGAAGGCAAGGGATCTGATCGAACAGTGACATTTGACCTATGGAATTATAAGGACAAAATTGTGAAAAGGGTCAAAACATGCTGTCAAATTTAGTATTGTTATTTGGCTGGTCAATCCGGAAATGGGTTGACTGGTTGGCTTGTGTTATTCATAGAGATATGTCAGTAAGGTCTTGATAATGGTTCCAGCATGAGAGTTGAAACGTCGAACAGTTCAACATTCTGAATACGGATAAATAGCCGTTAGGAATATTTTCTATGTTCCAGTGCCCGTGAAAAACATTCACTTCTTGTGTAAAGTATCATTGATAATAAAAATGGGGGTACTTCACTTCGGAGATAGTTTTGGCTATTGCAACTCTAGCCCCCACCTTGCAACTTGCAACAAAATTCCGAAGACGTTAGTGGCGCATATACATGCTCACCGAAATATAGGAAGTATTTTGGTAGGAAGTATTGGTATTTTGGTTGGATGGAAGAGCAATCTCTGCTGTGAGCAATCATGTGCAGAAGTTGAACCTTGCCATTTGTAATTTTAGCTTAGTGATTTTTGTACTGAGATACCTTTCAATAAAATCATTCGTTATTATTATAATTTAGACCTCCGCTAATATTTAGAGATCTGTAAGAAGTACCATTCTTAAAATTTTCTGATGATCCGATATTACCTGTATTCGATAGTTAATGTTGAAGAAACCGAAACCCAATATGGGTATACCGTTCATTCAAAAAAAATAATCTTCATCGACAAGCAAAAAAAGAAACGATATCGGTATAGTGGCCATATTGCCAACCATTGCATAGCATATTTTTCAGTCTACAGATCGATGCCGTCTCTCTTAGACCAAGTTCGAGTATATTATAAAATTTTCGAATATTTCTAATGAAAAAACAATTGAAAATAACTTCAGATCCAACTGGAAATGGAGCTATTGTGAAACACCTTAATGAAGTGGGAAATAAAAGAGGAATAATAATAATCAGAATACAACAATGACACTTACTGACGATGAATCATTTTCCACATCTCGACTGCTCTTTCGAAATGGTTACCCAGACAAGAAATTCCCATTATCTAGGTGATAAACAGCCATACGATTAGAAAATTTGGATTTGATTTATTATTCCATTCAAGTCTAGACGACTGTCAATAGATAACTTATCTCTCAAGTTATTGTGTTTAATAGCGTCGAAGGTGTGATTTGGGGGGAGTGTAACTTTCATGTTACAAGGAGTATGGAGTGAAAACTCTAAACATCTAATCATCCATGAGAAAATGTGTGACCCGAATAATGGGATGCTAGTTGAAAAGCTGATACGTGACTGGACTAAGGGCCTGTTTAGTTCAATAGACCAATATTTCTTTGAGAACTTTTGAATTCTAGTTTTTGCTGATGGTTTGGTAATCATTTCATTCTGTGGCAAATGAAACAACATGATCATTTTGCTGTAGTTTTTTTTTAACACAATAACATATTGAAGAATCTGCATGCAATTGAAAGACAATGATTTATCAAAAAAGGAAAAAGCCAATAATAATAATGGGGGTTTCATGGAAGAGCAACCTGGTTGAATGCCGCCTCCTGATGTACATTGTATATTTGAATTTGTATTTGGTTCACAATGAAGACACATAAAGAAATGAATGTCCAGAGGTCTGCGATTGTTATATATGCTAACAAATGTCACTGAAATTGAAAAAAAAAAACTGACATATTCAGGGTGTTCCATCAGACATCAATACGTTATATATGATTTCTCATCGTATTGTAGCAAAGATATTTTTTACAGACCCTGTACATCAAGTCTTCGATTTTGTCAAATTTTGAAAAATCCATGACTTGCTTCAACCTCTGGTAGGTGTCACTTTTCCAGAGGAATGTATCTGAAGCCTGCGGAACACTGTATACTTTTCATGTCGTATGAAACAATGGATACCCGTATAACACAAAGGGCAAGATTATACAGGAAACGATGGTATTTATTTATGGAAACTGAGTTACCACTTTGAGATGGAAACTTGCAATACCGAGATCGTCTCGCTCTAATCTTCCAACCGTTTGTTGGTTTTGAATAAAGTCCACACTGGTTTGGATTTTACTCCAGTCTTGTTTATGTTACATTTTCATGTGTTTAGTCTGGACGATTCATTGCGGTTTCAAACTTTCATTCGATCACACCACATAAATTATTATGTTATATAATAGATGAGATAGAAATATTGTCAGATTGTACGAGTGGTTTATTCATAGAAATCATCGTTTATTAACTTAGAGTAAATCAAGTACCTCTTCATTTCTTCTTCAATAGCAAAAGCAATACCAAAACTTGCAAGTTGAACCAGTATTCCACAGCAAATAATGACATTAGCCGGATTTCACAGGATTTTCTGAAGATTTTTGGAGACTTCGGAAAATGTTTATTATCTTAATTTTAATGTTGAGGTATAATAAAAAGTTCGAAATGTCTGATTTTCAGATGGCTTCAAATTTTTTACAAACACATTTGCTAATACCATTCCTATGAATTCAGTATTGATGAAATACAAAGTGAAAAAGTATTTGAGTATTTTTTTTCATTTTAGATTTCATTCGAAGATAGTTTTCATTAACTTATATATTTTCCGAAGTTTTGCTCTGACTCACTACAGAAAAAATATTGCAAGATATAATAGGCAGAAATGAAACAATATTCAATAGTCTCCGTAAGCTCTTTTCGCATTTTCATGGAACCTGGTTCAGGATAAGTTCAACGCAGTTGGCCGGTTGTATTGTGACATGTTTCATGTGATTTCATTTTCAGTAGTTACATGGACGACTACTTACAAACGGTCTGACATCGTCAACAAGCCTTTTGAGTCATTCGCTACTTCATCGAAACTTGTGGAATTCTGTTGGTCCATAAAAATAACTCGCATGTATTGTGGTTATAGTGGTTATCACTTGGTAATAGTTTTGGATCTGTAAAACAGAGATGTCCGAAATCGGGAAAGGAAGGAATATGATATTTGGCAACAGCTCGTAGTCACTATCACTGAAAAATTTGAGAACGTAGAACCATTTATACAGATACAGTTTTTTTTTGTTGTACGACCATTTCATGACAAGGAGATAAAACTTCGCCAAATACCCAAAGTAGTCTAGCATCGATTCTTGACCCTTCACATAAGAAGTCTGAGTTCCTATTCGCCTATTCTAAGCTCCAGTATCTGAACAGTCAATTTGTATGTCCCGCAAAAGGGGGTTCAATTTATATTACAAGCCATAAGGCTAAAAATATGTGACGTTTGAACAGGAGAAAATAAAACTTGTATTTTTCTTAAAGTATATACTTTCAATCCATCCCATTGTGTTGATTATCAGTGCGAAACTGTACAGGGGTATAAATTAGCGATGTCCGATCTCATTCCCGTCAGGTGGCACTAGTGAACTTTGGAGTCAAACCGCAGAACTTCTAGAGTTCTATCAGTTCTGTTGGTTAAACAAACTTTGAAAACTAAATAAACCGTTTATGATATCTACTTAATCCTCATTTCAATGGGTTTCGAGGAGAAACCCTCATAGCATCAAAAATGATAAGAAATAATTACTACAAAATTAATCATACTGGAATCGAATGAATGAAAGAAATCAGTCAAATGACGGCTGGCTTTAGCTCCATCATATCTTCCTCCATCTGGCTCGAGCTCCTATGAGAAATTTCCATTCAATGAATGCACTCAAGAAGACTATTGGGTAGTAAGAAATTGAGGGATTCAGTTACTCATTGAAATTGTTGATCTCCACTATCTCTCTCCTACTAAGTTGACAACTTGACAAGTCCCAATTTTCAAATTCCATTGGCATGACTTTGCAATCGTTTTGAGTTTTAATGTATACCAAAATTGAAAAACAATTCAATGTGTGATTTCCACCAGAAAGTTTACGAAACCTCTACACGTGTACTATGATATGCCTGAATAAGCTATTGAATAATGAAACACGTGCAGCGATTTTGTACACTGTGAAGTGAAAGAAACAAAACAGATAAGATGGTAATCATTAAAATGATACCGAAATGTAGGTATTGTTTCGTCATAATGAATAAATACATATTTCTGATAATATCCGAAATATTAAAAAAAATAAAAGGCCTCGAAATGATTTAACATCGAAATCTTGGAATTGTTTGTTCTCACTTTTGCAGCTCTGGATTGGAATATACCGATGAGTTTCATTTTTATCCAGTTGAATAATAAATAGTTTGATGAACATTCGACTCTCTCATTTGGCGTGATATGGCTGGTTAACGAGTCAGACAGAGCATTTGCCCTTTATTATAATGAAATACTTGGGATAATATCTCATCACCCTTCATCAAGAAGTCGTTGAATTCGTTGTATACACTGTCAGTGAGGATTCTCATAATATAGAAATAGGATCTAAAATTTGAGAAGAAAAAACATCACAGCATTTCCTTTTGTAATCTATACAACAGAACAGAAGGTAGCACAATAGATATAATTACACTGCCGGTCGTTAGTGAGATGGCTTCTTCATAAAAAGCACTGATTAGGTAGAATAAAGCCTTAGCAGTTTGAATCAGGTGAACGACCTTTTCCTAGAATGTGACTTCTCTAGAAAAGTCAAAATTCTTTCAATTCAATAATGATAAAGATAATAAAAAACATTTATGTCAAACAAAAGATTATTTCCACAATATCACCACAGTTGATTGAACATAAATTCTAGCACTTTAAAATTTAACCTAGCCTGCGATTCGCGATCAAGCTTTAGGGATACCGATGAAAACTCCAATTTAATATGGGTACGGAGCAGTCATATACTCACAAAGAAGGAGACCAGCGTTTCCTTTCTAGTACATCGATAAAGTAAACACAAATAACCGTAACTTTCATAGCACATTTGTGTACATTTGCTGTAATCTTTATCATATCACACGTGTCTACGACATCTTCTCAACAATAAACAAAACCAGTAACAATTTTATGAAGTTCTGAAATAAAACGGGATATCCATTTTAGTAATTTATAAAGACTCACCAGCAAGAGTAGAACATCACATCGAAATCAGAAGTGAACTCACCTGAAAAAAGAGAAGTTGATGAATGGAAATGAATAAACACATCGGATCAGGAAGTAGAGTCGGAATTTACATGATGGTAAGATCCATGTATATCCTGGTACTTGCATTCAATACCAAGAAATATTTTCAAACTGGACTATTGCTGTTGTTTTCCAAAATATAGACTTCAAAGGTAGCTCCTAGGAAACTTAAGTATAAAATAGACGGAAAACCTATTCTGGACTCATGCGGATTTATTTTCATTCTTATAAAATGAAGAAGGGAGATGATAGATGTGTGGCAATGCGTCAAACTGTCACTGTCCTAGATGTTTTACTTCAAGAATACAGCCCATGGAAAACGCATTGATCTACTGGAGTACTAAATCAACAGTATGCTCAATTGAGTAAATTTTTTCGATTTTTTCGTATACAAGTTCACTCAACTTTCGAATGGAATATATTTCAGAAAATGTGCTTATTCCTTTGATTTGATTCTTGGAAGTAATCGATTTTCTATCACTTATCTGTTCCAAAATCTCCATGCAGAGACTACAATATAAATAACCCTGTATTTATTGAAATAATAAATAAGCCATATTGCAATATCATTTGGAGAAAATCTAAGGGGATTTTCTATGATTTATCATCAGTTCAAAGCATCAATTATACTACGATTCACGTTCTCATAAACCAAAATGGTAGTCACGCCGTCTCCGAGCTACTAGGCTAGCAAAAAAAAGGCGTGACTACCAGTTTGGTCTAATCGAACGTGGCTTCTTGTATAATGAAGATTGAATTTCCCCACAAGCGAGTCATTTAATCGTCAAATATGTTTTGTGTAATTTCACGAATTGGATTCGAAACTTGAAACTTAGAAGTTCATATTCGCGAGTGCAAGTAATTAGCCTTATTCTAGAGTCCCGTACTGTACTTTCTCTACTCCTATTATGCTTGTGCGGCAATTTCTGGTGGTGTAGCACAAATTTCTTTGCTACCACTCATTTTCAATGATCGACGAGATAACAAGTCATGACAGCAAGTATGTAAAACAATTGCTTATCGATTCATGGATATAAACTAAATATAAGAAATTTCCTAGAAATCTGATTTTTAATTCAATTTCACAGAGAATTTGGAGCAGAAATTCGCAGAATTTTGCTTTTGGACAATACAGTTCTCATGTGTGGAGTTCGGCACCATAACATTCATTGAGGCTTCCCGATTCTATTCAGAAAAAAAGCAATTCGTCTTGTTGGTGATTCTTCGCTCACAGACTCGCTCACTTCATTGAAACATCGTAGAAGGGTCGGAAACTTGTCTCTCTTCTATAGATACTTTCACGGTCGATGCTCTTATGAATTGTTATCAATCGTTCTACCCTGGGTAATATCTACACGAATGACTCGACGGGTACAGAATTTCCACCCCTTTGTTGTAAATTTGGAAACCTGTCGTACCTCTCTTGCTAAGGGGTCTTTCTTCAATAGAACAGCTGAACTTTGGAAATCCTTGCCAAAAGAGGTTTTTCCTGAGGCTCACAAACTTCAGAAATTCGAAGTGGATGTTAATTGTATCTCCTGTCTCTTGAATCACACGGTATTCTTTGAACATAACAGGGCTTTCCTTTCGTGTGAATCTAAATATAAAAAAATTGAATGTAGCCATGAGATCAAATTTATCAGGTTAAATATAACATATCCCATCTTTTTACAAAAAAACCTTCCGGAAGTGGCCACCAATAATTCAGAATACACGTGTATTTCAAATGAGACATTACCGAACAGCTGTCAAATACGAGATGAACGATTCAAAATAGTGAGAGTAGAAAAAATATTACTTTTGCACAATCCAATGTTTACTAGTTGCTAGGCTAGAGACATCGGTGAGTAATCCACTCACTTACTCACCGACGCCTTCAAGTTAATCTATTTGAATCAAAGGGAGAATGCTACGATCGTGCGAAAATGCTATAACCATCACAAATGTTGAGCACTACCGACAATAACAATTGTCTTCAGTCGGTGAAATGTGCTTACCGTTCTTAATATTTAATATAGTATCTAATTCAAATATTCATGATAATTTTGAGGAGAGTAACTGTTTGCTCTGCCAGAATATCTGCTCAAAAAGTTGAACCTCTCAGTGTCCATTTTTCTATAGAATGAGTCTAATCTACAGAATTTCTTCGCAGAAGGTGTTGTCTGAGGCTTCCAATGATTCTTTACGCGATGTTTCCTAAACTCTACCTACTTTTTTTTGACGGAATCTGAAGATAGTTCAAGTCACTGAATAATCAGTTTGAAATAATACCACAAAAACAAGATACACTGGGATTAGGGACACTGAGCTATTTTTTCCATATTCATTTATAAAAATATGGTTCGAAGAAGGTCTGTAACTGAGACATTTCTCTATTTAAGAATGACAAAAAATATTGAAATGCGTGGATAGTGACTTGTGAAATTTTTTGTCAAGCCAGAATAACAGTAACCTTCAGACAAAATTATTCATTGGTGAATTGGAGACCCAACCCTGAATGTCTTTTAGAATTAACAAATGATCTAACTAATTGGTCGATGACATGACACGAATGAAATCTCACTTGATAAAGCTCACAGTGAGACACACCAAAATTATGTATTAATGACAAACTAATTAACGAGTTATATAGTATCTCACACACCAGACATAAACAAACACTCAAGTGGCTAATTGCCTTTTTTCTCTATCATAGAAGCGTGGCCTCTACCGACCTACTTTCAATTGTTTGTTGATAGCTGAAGAATCACGCTGTTGACTACACCTAGGAGTTAATTAGAGATTTCTGTTTTTTCTTGGCCTCATACATTAACGTAAATTTCACATGTAATAAGAAAGTCAATGAGAATTCGCAAAAACTAACCACGATCAGTCAGAAAAGCCTCCATGTTTTCAACATTCATCCAAAAGTCGCCTTTGAATTGGAGAAATGTCTCTAAGTAATTACGACCACAAATATTCGGCTAGATGTAACTACCAGCAAACCAGAGGATTTGATGGATGACCAATAATTAACAAACACCAGTATTTTATAGTAGATTATACCACGAGTCAATATTTATTTGTTTATTTATGTATTTATTTCAACGGTCACACCATTTTTTAGAAATTATAAGCAACAATAACAATAACAGGAGCAATTGAGAAAACTATACTATAAATAATCATAATTATGCCCTGATCTATCTCATAACATTAACTCATAACAACACCCTGAATGATAAATTTCACTTAACACTTCACATAATTCTTTTAGTAACACTATTTTTAAATTCACTCATACTACCACAAAATAGATCACAATCACTTTGCAGCTCATTATAATTTCTTTGAATCCTTGGGATAGGGTTATAGTAGCTATAGTTTGTAGAATAAAACGGAATGGCAAAAAAGAGGAGAGTTACGTGTTCTTGCCAATGTATTGCTTAGTAACAGTGGAAAAATGATAATTCCATTAAACAATTTATAAAGAAAACACATTTCTAAGACCAGCCTCCGCTTTTCCAAAGTTAACAAATTAAGTTCACTCAAAATAGTTTGGTAGTTTATATGGGCAGCAAAGGTGCCCTTACGAAATGAATATATTCTTAGAAACCTTTTCTGAATTCGTTCGATGCTGTCGATATGTGTTTGATAATAATAATAATAATAATAATAATAATATAAGGAGACCAAACAATGCCTGAATAAATGGCAATACAGTGATTTGAGCGTAGTAGGGGAGAATTGTCTACTATTCCTGACAATAAAGCCTAGATTCCTCGACGCAGTATTATTCACCATTTTGTTTATATGACTTCTGAAAGTTAGTTTGCTATCAAAAATGATACCCAAATCCCTAATCTCATCAACTCTCTTCAGTCCAGAGTCATTGACTGAGTACACATTTTCTTTACAGTTATAACCCATTATAAAACTGATAGAGAAACATTTTGGAATATTAAGTTCCAAGTTATTTAAGGTAGACCATTCATTGAAGCTATCCAAATCAGACTGAAGCAATATAATATCCATGTGATGCTGTATTTCCTTGTATATTTTTAGATCATCTGCATATAACATAAAAGCAGAATGTGGTAAATATTTATTAATATCATTGATAAATAATTTAAAACGTATTGGTCCACAATGGGATCCTTGAGGAACGGCAGACAATACTGGTATTGCATCCGATATAAAATTTTTAATACGTACACATTGTTGACGACCAATTAGAAAACTTTTGAGCCATGCACCAAACTGAGATTAATACCAATAGAACTGAGTTTTTCAACTAATAAGGTATGACTCACCCTGTCAAACCCCTTTGAAAAATCTGTATATATACTATCAACTTGAGTCTCTTTTGAAAAGGCGTTCAACAGGAAGTTTTGATATGTCACCAGGTTACTGACTGTTGATTTACCTGAGCAAAATCCATGTTGTTCAGGAATGATAATATTTGAAGTTTGTACTGACAAATAGGCAGTCACCATTTCATCAAACATTTTAGGAATTGTTGATTGGATACAAATGCCTCTATGGTTCGAAATATCCTCCCGATTACCAGATTTGAAAACAGGTGTTATGTAACTGTTCTTCCGGTATGTGGGAATGTGGTTTTGTTAGTGTGCAAACACATTTTTTCAGTAGAAAAGATGGAACACCATCAGGTCCTGAAGAGAATTTATCAGGTAATTCAGTGATATTATTATAGATATCGTAGCTACTGAAAGTTGGCATCAAAAAATTATTACATTGCTTTACAGTTTCAGAATAGTTTGGTATCTGTAACACTGGACGATCAGCTCTATACACTGTAGAAAAGAAATATGAAAAAAGATTCACTGTCTCAATTCCATTTGTACTAACTTTATTCTGAAAATACATGTGTTCGAGATATTCATTATTTTTCCGAAGTTTATTCACATGGCTCCAAAATAGAGATGGATCATCAGTAAGATGGTTCTCCACCTTGTGCATATAAGATTCAAAACATTGTGAAGAGAATTCCTTACACAATGAACGTAAGTTAGAAAAAGTAGTAAAATCATGTGGACTATGACTTGTTTTGTACGTTTTATGGGCTTTTTTTTCAATAACTAAGCTCTTCAACATTTTTGTGAACCAAGCAGGGAATGTGAAGCTTTTATATGATTTCACTGAAATAAAAGACTCAAACCCCAATAGTCATTATTGCGAGTAGTATACTCTATTACATTTACGACTTATTTATTTATCATAAATAAATTATTCTTTAGTTATATTCATCTCAATATAAATACACTACCTACGCGTTTGACACTGAGACTTTGGAGTTTGGTTATATTTAAGTTATATCGTTTCCATGGTAATATTCGATTCGAGAAATTTTGTGATAGGACTAGAAGAGGAAATAAAGGCAGATACTATTAAACCCTCGCCATTATTTCCTAAGAGAATAATATATGGCATTGTACTGCAGAAACCATAAGAATAATACTAACATTAGGTATCAGTCGTAAATAAAGATATTTTACTCTCCTTGTATCCGAAGTGTGGTTCCTACTAAGTAGCTGAAAAATGCCTGGTTCGGTCAGTTCCAAAACAGACATACATATACATAGGCAAACATAAACCTTATGAGTTGTTTTCCTGACGCCATTCCGAGAGTTATTATGAAGTTTGTCATTGTCGAGCTCATGAATCATTTGAATCGTTCAAGAATTTTTGCCGATCGGCATCATCCGGAGACGATTGCGGGTACCAGCGATCGAAACGTCGTGAGTAAACTCAACTTGAAACTCGGTTTTAACATTTTTCCACATTGATTTATATTTTTTCATTCAGATTTATTTGCTTTTACTTATATCATATCCAACATTTATAAATATTTGTCATCGTATTAATCATTTAAACCTGAATTTTTATTCCCTCATCAAAATCAATTGCTTGGAATTGAGTGATTGAAATTTTTATGGACCGTTCATTTGACGGGAGTTTTCCATCGTTTTTTTTTTGCTTTTCGATTGAATTATGCCCATTTATTCAAAGTTTGAGAGTCATACATAGCATTGCTTCACTTCAATTTCATTTTCAGTTCAATACCCTGGAAGTCAGAACCACTCGTAGTGATTCATAGCTGTGATGCCACAAGCTGAACGGATCAGCTCTCTGAGATCTTCCACAACCACAGCAGATTTCATCTGGTGAAACAGTATTAGTGAGAAGACCAAGAAAGCTAAAATCAGGTCTGATGAATGGCTCTACCTAACCTTCATATAAAATCGCTAATGCGATCCCCATTGATACCGTTTTGGGGAGTGAAGCCAATCTCTAGATGTGTAAGAACACAGTAACTGGATTAGTTGAACATGTTGCACCATCATCCCAGCTGAAACAGATCTTCATGACCTTCATGACGATTTGAGGCACGTGTGAAGTTTGAGTAGAACTTTTTCTCATAGTGCTATGAGTGAAACCCAAAGAGGGGAAATAAGTGAATTTTCTGACGGAATTTCATTTTTATATTGTCTTTCTTATAATGAGAGATACAAGTACATCAAGAATTATATATCATCTGGTCATTGTATACCAATTATTCGGATGTCGAATGTGGAAATCAAAAAGTGTGGGGGAATAATTCGAAAGAAACGGCTTAGAGATGGCTTCATTTGGAGAATAGGGAGGAGACATACTAGTAACCAGAGCATTATCAGAAAGAACATACGATATTCTTCAGTATTTTCCGTTTCATATTATTAACTATCAAGTAACGGAGATATCGCCTACTGACGAGTTCTGGAAAACTCTTTCCATGAAATTCCATATTTATCGTTATGAGATAACACCATGATAAGACACGAATACTACCGAAGAGTTAGCTCACTCGTTTGAGCTAGACTAATCAAGTTGACCAACAGTGCAAAATTGAAGAAACAAAAGAAAACATATGTATTGTGGGATCGCATCCTTCAATACTTCTTCAACTCATCGATAATGCCTTTTAAGATAACCGGTATACAAATCAATATTTTGGAAATATTCCACCACGTTTAGAAAATTGTTTGAATTATGAAGTGATGAACAATTTCGCATTAAAGAAATAACGACGTTTACGTGTTTTTCTGTCAGGCAGACCGGAAAATTCCCATTTCTCAATAATTGTACACTAATTTGCGTCAAATTAATGTCAACTGTGTTTAATGACTCCAGGAGGATATCACCAGTCTATCCACGTTTTCAGTCTGTTTGCAGTTTCGCTCATTAATAGTCCTTACAAGCATCATCAAATTGATGTTTAATGGCATTCATCCACATGCCTGAACATGAACTCATATCTACGAGTAATTACTGGAAACCAAAGTTGCCAGACCAAGTTGACAAGATGATAACTCACAAGAATTATAAAAAAATTGTGATGTCCCGCTCATTATATTCTCTCTGGCGCTAGGACTGATTCTTTCAAGGTTGACGAATGAAAAATTTTTATTGGATATTGCTCAAATCGTAGGAATTAGAAGTCCATATAAGTTATTCGTGTCTGAAGGCCATTGGAATATGAGCAAAATGATTGTTGTTAGTATATCCTTTTATGCTTTCACACCAATTTACTGATCTTCTCTTCTGTTAAATTTTGAATTACGTTTGATTACGACTAGTTGAATCCAAATAATTGCATTTGAAGACCAACCGAGTACCGATGATGATTACGAATTGAAGCACGGTGGATCGAAACGGCTACCTGGTACAGTGGCGTTGATTTAGGAGGCAAGGGGGGGGGGTTGGGTGTCTGATTTCCTTCTTCCCCACTTCTTACGTTCAATCTTCGCCACTGCATTGTTACATTGGTTTCGTGCATCTAATGTACGTGAATTTATTTTGACCGTTAAAAACAATTACAGGTTATTGAACCATATCGACCAAAATGTACGAGGTTTGCGATCAAAAACCCTAAAGTTCAAATTGAATACACACAACTGTGACTATGACCTACTTTTTTTAACTGAAACATGGCTGAATAGTGGTGTGATGAATAAAGAGTTGTTTGGTAATGAGTTCAGTGTCTTTCGTAGGGATCGAGAAAGTTCTAAAAGCGGAAAAAGTGAAGGAGGTGGAGTTCTTATTGCCATTCGTAGGGATATACATGTTGTCGAACATCCTGATTGGCAGAGCGACGCGGAGGACGTATGGGTTACTTTGTACACTCCTAACAGAGGTAAAATTCATCTCTGTTGTATTTACTTGCCACCTGGAGACGATGATGCTTTGGGTTACTTCACAAATAACATGTACAGACTTCTCAATGAACTTTCGGATGATACTGTTTTGATCTGTGGAGACTTCAATATGCCAAACACGCAGTGGAAAATGAAACATAATTGTAATTATTTAACTCCTGCTTGTATTGAATCAAAATTCAAAAACCTTAATGATATGTTTAGCTTCCATGGACTCATGCAATTCAATTACCTTAAAAACAACAATAATACTATATTAGATCTAACCCTGTGTAATAAATCTATTGTTGAAAATTTGTCACTAGGCGAGCCTCTAGTAACGGAAGATCCACATCATAGAAGTATCGAATTCAACCTCAAATTCCTCACTCATACAGACCTTAAGTCTAATTTGAGGTTCTCTAGTGATTTCAGAAAATGTGACTACGATGTCATCAACTCTGAAATCTCGAAAACAGACTGGCCTTCAATTTTTGAATCCTGTGATAAAGTAGATGATTGCTTAGATAAGTTTTACGAAATAATTAATCACTTAATAAACACTTTTGTCCCTAAGAAGAGAATTTTCAATCAGTTTCCAGTATATTTCTCTAAAAAAACCATAAACATAATAGACATGAAGTCGAAGGCACACAAAACGTGGAAAAAATCGAATTCACAATTCGATTTTCATCTTTACTGCCAGCTGCGCCGTAGATCTAAACAACTCATTCGAAGTGACTATCAAAATTTTTTGAACTCGGTTGAAAAAGATATTCCAAACAATTCTGAGAGGTTCTGGTATTTTGTATCGAAAAGAAACAATAATAATGGCATTCCCAATCTAATGAAATTGAACAATGAATCTGCAGAGGGAGCGGATGTTTGTAAACTTTTCTCTAAATTCTTCCAAAGTGTTCATCAGCCTTATACACAGACCAAAATCGAACATAATGAAAATAACATTCTCTCAATCAATAACATAACGGTCACTGAAATACAAGTAAATAATGCTCTATCTACGCTAGATGAAAACAAAGGGAATGGCCCTGATGGAATTCCATCTTCCTTTGTAAAAAAGTGTTCAGAAAGTATATACGTGCCACTAACTATTATCATTAACAGATCATTTAAAGAAGCTACTTTTCCGAAAAGGTGGAAAGAATCGTACGTAGTTCCGATATACAAAAATGGTGACAAAAATCTGGTGACCAACTACCGCCCAATTTGTAAAATGAATATTTTCAGCAAAGTACATGAACAAATTGTGCATGGCATCCTTTTGAACTCTGTAAAAAGGCATATAATTGAAGAGCAGCACGGATTCTTCCCGAGCAGATCAATAGAAACAAATCTGATCTTGTATACAGAATATATATCATCCGCAATGGACAACCAATCTCAGGTAGACTCCGTGTACGCCGATTTCAGTAAGGCATTCGATAAAATTGATCACAATATATTGATATCGAAATTGGCTGGAATCGGCATTCATGGAGATCTGCTGCGATGGTTTGCCTCATACATCTACAATAGAACGCAAATTATTACAGTTAATGGACACCAATCAACACCTTATATAGTTACCTCTGGCGTACCACAAGGTTCGCATCTTGGACCCCTACTTTTTATCAGTTACCTGAATGATATAAAATCCTGTTTCGAATTTTGTGAATTCATTTTATATGCGGATGATTTGAAAATATTCTCAAAAGTAGATAGAATTACAGATTGCTCTATGATTCAAAGTGACTTGAATAGGTTCTATGAATATTGTAAAATCAATAAACTCTTCTTGAATTTAGATAAATGCTGTTTTATCACTTTCACTCGAAACCAAAATGTATTCTCTTATGATTATAATTTCAACAACAAAGTGCTAAATGAAGTAGATGATGTAAAGGACCTGGGAGTGGTAATTGATAAAAAATTATCATTCTCAAAACACATTGACTATGTTGCTTCAAAATCTAGTAAAGTTCTGGGGTTCATTATAAGACAATGTAAACATTTCACTTCTATTGTGGCCATGAAAACATTATATTATTCATATGTCTACAGCAAATTGAATTTTGCGACTGTCAGTTGGTGTCCACAGTATGCTGTATATAAGATCAGATTGGAAACTATACAAAATAACTTCCTGAGATTTCTAGATTACAAAGTTGTTGGCACGTACAATAACACTACGAGTACATCCCTCTTAAGAAAAAAATACGACTTTCATACACTAGGGGCTCGTCGAGAACAATCCGATATAGTTATTTTATATAAGATTGTGAATAATCTGATTGATTCTGCAGAAATCTTATCAATGATAACGTTCAATGTGCCATCCCGGAATTTGAGAAACAATTTTTTTTTTCGAAAATTTCTGCAGAACTAATTTGGGAAAGAATTCGCCTCTAAACAGAATGGTAAACTTATATAACCGAACATTCAATCATATTGAAATATTCAATACCTCACTTAGCTCGTTCAAAACAAAAATTAAATATATCATTAAATCTAACTGATAAGATCATGTTCATATTCACTTGTTTGCATATATAATGTACTTAATATTTTTTTTTTTTAGGAGACATTCACTCTGTACACATTACTGTTATCGTGGATAACCCTTTGGGCAGCGCCTGTTGTTATCCTATATGATTTCAATAAATAAATAAATAAATAAATAAATAAATAAATAAAAAACTATCAAACGAAGAAAACTGAAATGTCCGAAATCAATTCTTGATTGAATCCACGGATTTTAAAAATTCGATTCTAAAGAAATCAAGCTCAATTACACGTAGATTCACAACTGACGAAATTGTTCCTTCAATTTGAAATGGAATTTCGTGACCACAATTTCATGGTTTTCAGGAACTTTTAAAAATTCTGAATGCATATAAATTCAACTGAAGGAGAGTTATTTCACTCCAGTCGTATCCTATTAATTCATCATTGATATCGCAAGGTAGTAGTAGTAGTGGTTGAATTTTATTTTTAATTGTATTTTAATACCAAACGCCATCCATCAGTAAGTAGACCTTGTTACTAACTCCCTACACCATACAACAGAAGTAGAATGGTTGTTCGCGGTTCCGTCAACCATGAAACATTGCAGTCACAGAGAAAAATATCTGCGCTGTTCCTGCAGGAGCCGTGTTCACAACCACCTGCGCCAACTCGTTTGCCTATCATATAGTACTATTTGAGTAACATTACGTTCGCTGATTCAGTCAAAGATGAACAGGACTTGCTAGAACGCATTTCAGCTTCAAAATGGTTCTAATGAAAATCAATTACTTCATGGTCCTTTTTAATTAATTAATTAATTAACAAGCTTTCATTAGCTTGGGTTGTAACTATGTATGTAACGGAATCTTTGAGCATAATTTTCACCAATTTCCAGAAGTCTGATTAATTTGAAACTTTGCAAACGTATCAAGGACCGATGACAATGCAATCATTTGATCATAGTTTTCCATTATCCTTATAAGGACCACCAGGATTAATAAATTCTTTTATAGATCCGCTGTAGTGGAGTAAAAAAGATAGAGCTAGCGCGCGTTCTGCGCATGCCTGCAGTTTCGGACTTACTCTTTCGTTCGGGCACTCGGCACAGCACAACGGAGGCAGAAACGTTTTCAGGGTAGTTGCGTTCTCACAATGTTCATTCCTTATCTTACATGCGTAGGTGTACATGAGTCTGATACTTGCAAATTACTGTATATGATATTTATGTAACATATAATAATAGTTCCCGGCGAAATACAGCCACGGAACTGCTGAAAGACGAATGTTGCCAATAATCCTGAGTTGGGCTTCGACCGTTCACAAGATGCAAGGTTGTACAGTTGATCATGCAGTAATTTATCTAGGCTCGCGATTGTTTGCTGCTGGACAAGCCTATGTAGCACTTAGTCGTGTAAGATCTTTAGACGGTATTCGGATTGAAGAACTTGATTGCTCTAAGTTAACAGGAAGTACCCCATTCAATAGTGAAGCTTTGAATGAAATGATGAGATTGCGGAATGATTCGTAAGAAATATCACATTTCCACTAGAAACTAATTGATAAATTGAACTAAAAAATGAAAAATAAATAATAGTTCAAAAAACTAAAAAAACACGCTTTTATAGCTAACCGAACTGAAAAATAGAAAATAATTTTTAATTACAAAGAGTTTATATTACGGTAGTAGAAGGCTAAACAATCATTCATAGTCAATCAGCTCAAAATAAAATTTAATAGAATTCAAGTAATCGACAGAATAAAGTAATTCAGAGTAAAAAGGGTGGGGTGCATTTTACTACATTTCATTAGTCTCCTCTCAAAGATAATTACCGATAGAATGATTGTAATATATAATATATCAAGCACCCCACGATTTTACTCTGAATTACTTTATTCTGTTAATTACTTAAATTTTATTATAATTTTATTTTGAGCTGACTATGAATGATTGTTTAGCCTTCTACTACCGTAATATAAACCCTTTGTAATTAAAAATTATTTTCTATTTTTCAGTTCGGTTAGCTATAAAAGCGTGTTTTTTTAGTTTTTTAAACTATTATTTATTTGGATTTCAATCCTCTATGTCCTATGTCATCCGACAACCGAAAATTTGAAGTTGTCATTCTTTCATAAGACATTAAAATTCCCAATGAACTTCCATTTCAGTGTAATATATCGAAGATATACAGGGTGTTCCATCTCAGACGAGCCACTTCTTATATTTCTTCCCATCCCATAGTGAGTTAAAAATTTTCCCAAAACAAGTCGAATGATATTGTTTGGGGACACATCTTTTGATGTTATATTTTAGGCTTGAACGGGCAACCCCCTGATAGGGGGCTCTTCAACCCCTCAAACTTGAATAGGGAAAAGGGGTTGACTGATACTTCATTTGAGAGATCTTGGAAGCCTCTTTACAACGGTGTATGAAAAACGTAAATATAATTAACCGTTTTGCCAAAAATCAATTTTGCAGCTCGAATGAGCCACCTTGAATGATTTGGTTATTTTTACATGTACAAGCTCATTTTCACCAAGCCCTTTTTAAAAACTTCAACAATCTTCAAAAAATCACATTCTTGCAAAAATAGAATTGTTTCATCATCATGCTTACAATCAAAAAAATCAACCAAGGTTGTAAAGAGGCTTCCAAGACCATTCAAATGAAGTATCACTCAACCTCTCTCCCCTATTCAAGTTTTAGGGGTTGAAGAGCCTCCTATTAGGGGGTTGCTCGTTCATGCCTAAAATATTCGTCGAGAGATGTCCCCCAAACAAAATCATTCGACGTGTTTCGGGAAAATTTTCCACTCACTATAGGATAATAAATATATGGGGTGGCTCGTCTGGGATGGAACACCCTGTTTATATGTTAATCTCAGCCTTGCATTCCATTTTTGGAGCCCGCAGATGTTATGTCTAGGAAGGTATGAATGTGAAACATTACAAAACCTAGAAAATGATTATTTGTGAATTTTACAAAAGCCACAAGCTATCGAGTAGCCCCAATGAATATTTTTTAGCATTAGGAATTCAATTTTTTCTTCATATGGATTGGGATTCGTAAATTCAATTCACTAATGTCCAAATCTGCATGCTGATCATATCCATATTTTCATTCAGTCAAAATTCAGCGATGATTGCTGAATTCCCTGTTACACTGACAACCCTGTTGACATATCAGTTGTCAACAATGTTGTGTGTAACCAACCTGTCGAAGTGGAATCAAAGTTAAGAGAATAATTACTGAAATATTCAAATGCAGTTGTCCCAGCATGCCGGCTATTACTTGCCATATTAATTATGAAAAGAATATTCGATACTTATCTTGGCATTTATAATATGCTCTGAATTACCTAGCTTGATATATAACAGTGATTAAAGCGCATTGCAATTTCGAATGCATTCTCACTCAATTCTTTCATTAGTCATGGCATTGTCTCAAACGAGGGCAATGATGTTGATTGTTCTATCATGACTAGGTCATATAAGTGTGTTGAAAGTAAAAGTTTTTCGGATTGAAAGTTTCAGAAGAAACTCGGGGGGTATTTCTCCTGATTGAGTTTTAATTCGAGCTACTTTTCGCTAATATAATAATAATAATACGTTTATTATATACCCATAAAGAATACAAAAAAAACATACATAATAATAATTTATCAATTAGAATTGAAAGGGCATATAAATGGCATTTTGGTTCAGATGTCAGAGGATAAACCTCTGAGTCTGCTCTTCCACCAAAGCCAACAATATAACTAATATTATTGAGTATTATAAATACCAGTATCTTTGGCGAACAGACAATTGTCTCTGCTTTGTCTTGCTTGATTATTTCGAAAGGGAAGTTATTGGCCAGGACAGTACCGACAGATATTCGTCTGACAGTTCTTGAAAATGACTTCAAAATGAAAGTCGAAACGTCGAACGAAACAGATAAAAACCCCGTAAAGACCATCTCACATAAACAAAGATACGTCAAACCATCCATTTTAACATTTTTTATACATTATACATTATTTTTTTCATGCTATACATACTGTTTGTCATCCGTTTAAAAATAATCTGATTATACTGTGAATTTTGTAGCAAATTGTAAAGTTTTTCATGGAAATAAATGTCTTTCTATCTATCTATTCCTACTGCCAATGGAGATCGCACATTAGAACGGAATAGCACTCAAATGGTAACAAAGGAGGGTCGTGGAAAAAAAATGAAGGAATCTGATATTATCATACACCTCCATGAGTTCGATTAATAGAAATCTCACCTGGGCACCGACCCCTCTTGTGAGGAAAAAAATCGTCATATATTCGATCGGTCAAAAATATTGAATTTCTGAATCAAGCAGGGTTTTGAGAAATGTCAGTTTCAGATTTTTTTTACAAGCAGTTTTGAGTTGTTCAAGTTGCTAACTGATTCGTTATTTTCCTCACTCAGGGGGCTGTTTCATGAAAGTACAAGTCTTGTAGCCACAAGAGAAACAAGAAACACGATGCTAAATAATTGTTTTTCACTCGTTTTTTACCTGTACCTACATTGTCTTTCTCTTGTAGCTACGAGACTTGTACTTTTATGAAACAGGCCCCCCTGGAGGAACATTTTTCATCGGCGCAACTAGAGTATATAAGTTTGTTTCTCTACAATTGTATAGGTTCCAACATTCATTATTTCATATTGATGAGAGTCACGTTGCCAAAAAATTAAATATAGATTTTTTGAAATTTTTACTTCGAAGTGAATAGTTAGAAAACTATCCTTTGTTTGCGTTTTCTAGCAGTTTGATGACAACATTCAACAATTGCAAATTTGTACATCGCGGCTGATAAGCACGAATTTGATACCACTCAATCAAATGAAAAAAAATTCAATCATTTTGAAGCAATAATATCTCGTGAAAACACGTAATTGAGATGGCTAACGATCCAGCACGTCGATAGATGATCTGTTTGCAAGAGGCATTATCATTCATCACTCTGCCCTGTCATCAAAGTTGACGTTCATCTGCAAACAAAAGCGGCCTTCATATTCTCTGATTACACAAAAATAGCGTTCAGTACGTGGGCGTAATAATAAACGAACACCAGCAGACTGTGGTTTAGATCACAAAGTCGAAACTCATTCTCTAATTTCAAGTGTTTTTCCAACTCATCCACATCCAACGATAATCTAATGAAACCACTATAATAGGCCACTTAAATTAGGTAAAATTGTTATGTAATTCTACAGTTAATATGTACTTGGATAATCATGAAAACAGCTCATCCCATGTACTTTGATAAGGCAGTGCCGATGAAGGCAAAGAGAAATTGCAACTTGCTTGGAAAATACAAAGAGGAATTTTCGACAGAAAAAAACACAGTTAAGACAGTAAACAGACAATAACCATGCACCATTGCATGAAGAGAAAGAAGAATTACAAACCACAATTCTCTTATGCATTGTATATTAGAGCTATCCACTATATTATTATTTGTGCATCATACACTGAATTGTGCTCTTTCGTTCACTGAACTCGTTCAAAATATTCAATGAAATCACCCTTGCATAATAGTATAAACCTTGGCAAGAGTTAACATTTTAATCTCACGTTTACCTTGGCCTGAACGGCTTCAGTGAAGAATCATAGTTTTCTCTCGAGATGAATGAGACTTATAATTCAAACCATTAGATTGAATTCATATTCAAATGTAGGAATTTGTTGATATCAACAACTTTCCTCTTTCTCCATTCCATTTCATACGGTATGAGATCCCACATATGATTATTGGCAATTTGGCATTCGTTTCTTTTTCAGTTATCAATATATAAAGATCTAAAAATTGAGAAATGACAGATTCATAATTAGCCATTCTGTTCTGCTCACTGTTTATCCTTGCGACAAAACAAATACTATTGACGTAAAACGCGAAAATTACATCCTTCGAGAAATACTTATTTTGGTATAATTTCTACTACCTTAGTACTTATTTGCTATTTTCTTATACCTTCAAAACGATATTTCGGATCAAAATTCTTTCACAGGTTAAGTTATGATACTTTCCAATTTTTTCAGCACGCCAATACCAAAAAATAATAGAACGTTTGGGTACATACAAGTACCAATTTCATTCCTGGAATATGTTGATGTACTACCAATATTTTTGAACTATACCCGTGTGAAAACATAAGTATTACACTTTTGGTGTTGTTACAAACTTGCGCCTCTTGATTTACTATTTTGAGTGGACTATAAGCCAAGGTCGCAGACAAGACACCAGCCAAAGCTTAGCGGGCTATGATATCATCACCGTTCGCCGCAGACTAATTAAAAGGTACACGCAATGCTTTCGGTGCGTGATCCAGGTAGAATTTTTATTACGCTCTTTTCGTTCGAAAACATACAAGGCTTGCAGTCAGACGTTAGCCGACCTACCACCGAGACATGTCTACTAGTTGAATCTGTGCGACAATAGTAGTTTGCAAAAGAGTGGATATGGAGGCCATATCGCACAAGGACGAAGTTTGAGCACGAGCCGTAGGCGAGTGCTCAGAAGCTCGAGAGCGATATGGCCAATACCCATTCGAGTTGTACAGATGATTTTTTCTTCGAGCTGGTTAATATTTCAGAACTATCTTTGAAGTATCACATTGATAATACGTTTAAGATATAGAGTATTCTTTCGATATTTATGAAAAATTCAAAGAAACTTTATTAAATTCAATATTGAACGATACAAATTAAATTAGTAATGTGAAATTTAAAAAAGACCAAAAAAGGCGGTTTTGGTGAGACTCGAACCCATGACCGTCTCAGAGGGCTAACGCTCTGACCATTAGGCCACTTGGACTGTATAATTTCAGTTAATTATTGGTGTGAAGAGTAGATGTGAGTCCTTCAATTCCCAGAAAAAAAGCATCAATTGTGACAATTCAAACTTGACTCAATAATACTATAAAAGATTTCGAATACAAGTACATTTATACATGCTTACATGAAACAACTCGGAGTTCGTGTTTGTAGATATAATACAGGTAATAGAGGATTTTGTTTTGCAAAATTAGGCAGGAGTTATTTAATTGCATGGATAGTTGCAGTCTCACGTACTTAACCTAAAAACACAAAATACTTACAAAAATGGCGAACGGAAGTGCCACCATTTTGTGAAAAACCGTTTGGGCCTGTATCTCCGTAACCGTGCACTTTAGGCCCACAATTATGAGGACCTTTTTAATAGATTATCGAATTTTCTATCTTTTTTTATTTAATGATTTTTTTCGTAGCACTTACCGTTCACGACTTATATTATTATTACTTTTTGTTTATTCACCTTTTTACCGATATCTCTCTAAATAATTGTTTAAACATAGACTAATATAAGCATACTGAGCATGAAAATGCTCACTATGGTCGTCACCGCTACCCCTCCTTCGGTTGAAAATGTAGTTTTTGGGAGGATATATATATATATATATATATATATATATATATATATATATATATATATGGCCAAATAGTTGAATGACGTGTTCAGGCTCAGCTGGCGTTGATCTCCCAGATACAAGACGATTGAAATTAACGCGTTGTAACTTCGAAAATGTTACCTTCAGAGAAAAAAAAATTCAATAAAAGTTGTAGAAAATTTATCGATTCAAAAGTTTTATTATGAACAATTTATTGTTCAAACAATTATTTAAAGAGATATCGGTAAAAAAGTGAATAAACAAAAAGTAATAATAATATAAGTCGTGAACGGTAAGTGCTACGAAAAAAATTATCGAATAAAAAAGAAAGGAAATTTAATCATCTATAAAAAAGGTCCTCATAATTGTGGGCCTAAAGTGCACGGTTACGGAGATACAGGCCTAAACGGTTTTTCACAAAATGGCGGCACTTCCGTTCGCCATTTTTGTGTTTTGTGTTTTTAGGTTAAGTACGTCAGACTGCAACTATCTATAAAATAAAATAACTCCTGCCTAATTATGCATTATGGACACGAGTAACTCGCTCCCTATTATCTGTACTAGTAGACAGATCAGAATTGTCAAAATGGTTGAGGCTTTCGCGGCCGAGGTTTTCAGTATTACTACTTTTATTCTGTTAGAAAATGCAAAACTGATTGCACCCAACCAGGGATACCATAGCCGACTGGTACGGGAGGCAAGAGAAATCCACAAACACACGGATAATTTCAACAGAAAAGAAGAAGCTGTCAACCTCAACCGAATATGGAATCCCATTTTAAGAAAATCGATAATAACTGCAGGTAGTTCTTCAGATAATAATGATGATTATTCTCCGAACCCACATGAAGTAAACAAGGTAATCAATATTAATGACAATTCCCTGAATCCGAATGGAATAATTAGCACCGCAAACTACCTGAATCGGCATAAATACAACTTGCGAAGAAACAATCTCCAGTCATCAGAGTGAATTCCAAGATGAATGAACCACTGAAGAAGCTAGCCACTCGAGCCAGCGAAACGTCAGGAAGAAATTCCAAAAAACGACGGCCTTCAAACCCGAATAAAAGTAGTGATACAGATCAGAATTGTGACGTGTCTACAAGGTTGTCCCTGGTAATGGTGAAATTCACATTCCACCTTGTATGGATATATGAATAACGTGCTTTAAGGAAATTTTCATGAAATTATGAGCTATCAATCAATGTTCGAGGGATATTCGATGAGGATATTTTTTTCTAACAAGACAGTGACATATTAGAAATTAATTGAGCGGATGAAATCTCAAAGACTCTCTGTCAACTTCATAAGATAAGTGATAACTGGAGTGCACTAAGTTTAACCAGGAAAAATGTGTGCAGCACTCCCATGATTTTCGAAATTTTGCTTAGCAAATGACTTGAGTGTATGATAATTTGATAAAATCCCTAGACCGCAGGTCGAGGGATTTCATCTTGAATCATTTATACAACCAAATATTGACAGGATTAATGAGCGATTCCTGTAGCGAACCCAAAAAAATCATTCTCGTAAAAAATTGTTTACCTTTCGACCCATCGCCTCGACAAATATACCTATATATAAAATTATCAGTTATAATTGCACGAGTGCATGAAAATTACCGATAATTTTGCAAGAAAGCGTGATATATTTTGGCGAAAGCAAAATATGAAAATAACCGAATGCAATTTGTATAAGATATCACGCTTGAATGCAAAATTATCTGGTCATTTTTATGCATGAATGTAATTCATCGGAATAATTCACGAATGAAGAAATTCTCAAGGAAATGTTATTTTCTGTTCATTTGTACTTTCCTCAATAGATTGTACGGAGTACTCACCTAAACGCGAAATGTTTTTCTATTTTTGAAGTCTAACTGACATTTATTGGTGTTGTTTACTGACGTCTAGCGATACGGTTTCAAATGTGTTGTTATGGTGAGTTGATCCAATGCAATTACCGCTGTAAGTTTTAGATAATTGCATTGCTCTTATGGGACTTTTTATATATGAGGGAAATTTTAGATAAGAGATATAGGCAATGATGGTACATGCGTACAGTGTTTGTCACATCGAATTTCCATTAGGACTTTGAGGTGATGGAGTTAAATTATTGGAGATCGCTTCATACAGGAATGTGGAATATGAACGAATTCAGCCTTTCATTTAAATTATTTACCAATTAGCAGTTGCTCGCGAATCATTGCGAAGTCGAACCGAAATGTTTAGTCAGCGCAAGCCGGTAAAGCATCACATCTCGCCCACTTTTCTCCGATTTGATTTAGGTACTTTTATTCCTCACTGAATTTTTTGTTCAATCATGGTAAAATACAGCCTTTATCTCTCCTGGATAGTGTAGCTTTCTGTTAGTGCAAGAAGTTTCATGATCTGATCAGTATTTTCGAAGATTACTTCCTACAAACGAACAAAGTTAAAAACTACTTTTCTTCGGGTTTGAAGGCTGTCATTCGTTGGAATTTCTTCCTGACGTTTCGCTAACGCGAGTGGCTAACTTTCAGAGACTTTTATTCCGATGACTAAACATTTCGATTTCGTAAGGCGTATTTATATTAATGCAGGTGGTCTGGAGTGTTAATTCCTTCTGTCGGATTTGGAGAATAATCATCAGTATCAGTTGCCGCACTACCTGCCGTGATTTCATAAGTTATTCTTGATATTCTCAGAATGGAATTCCAAATTCTGTTGAGACTCAACGCTTCTTCTTTTCTGTTGAAATTGTCCGTGTGTTTGTGGATCTCTATCGCCTCCCGTACCAGTCGGCTATGGTAACCCTGGTTGGGGCAATCAGTTTCGCATTTTCAAACAGAATCCTGTGGTTACCATCAAAATTCCTATTTTTCGTTCTCCCCTGTACACTGTTCGGAAATTTGAAATTTTGACAACTCATATGCAAGTATTCTGCAATAAAAGAGTATTCCATATGGTGGAAAATTTTGAATCTCACTGTATATAGTCTGGAGTTAGTAGGCAAGCCATTATAGGCGTATTCGTCTATTTATGAAACCCTGTAAAAAGTATGTTTCATCCGGTGAACAGATAGGTGGTCGACCTCTATTTCGTCTCTTGGACTGGCTCACTTAAGTAAATTTGACTGAATTATCAATGAAGCAAACTAAAAGAACTTTGAGAATAAACGTTTCAAGGATTGGTATTTTTTGAAATTAATGATTTTCATCCATCGTGTTTTCAGAGTCATAGATATTTTTCGAAAACTTTTTATACAATGTTCAGTTCAAAAATAACAACGATTTCCATTAATATTGACATTGATATGCCTACACGTTTACAATGGACCTATTACCCTCGTAAAATAGTACGCACATGTAAATTGAATATCACTCCTCGCCCAAAACACTGCAACTTTGTAGATTCATCAATCTCTGAAGTGGCTAGGAATCTCAATATCTGCAATCGAGATATGAGGAAGAATTCATGGAAAGCCGGACACATTGTATGAATAACACCCAGATAAAATATCGTTCTGCATAAAACGAAACTAGACGAGAATGAGCAATTCATTTTGACTCAGTTACTGTATTCGGCGATAACTGGCTGAATAAATATTTACTCTCCAGATTAAGGCAGTCTGCAATTACATACGACTAGTCGAAAAAAAGTAGGCTGATAGACGAAAAATGGGCTACGTCAATGCTTTTATCAGAAAGATCAACATATCAGACAGATTCGTTTGCCTAGTTTAATGAGATAAGTTCTCATGAGTTTTTCTAATGTGGATGGAAATGTTTTGTTGGAGACGACGTTGTTATACAAATGATGAATACTATTTATATTAGTATTTAACAAAATGCCCAGAATACCAGTGAACCAATAGCTACAATAGAGATTATCGAAAAAATGTATTCCTTGAAGATGGATCTATAGGTTTTCACGTCTAGGTGGCGCCATGATGGTTCGATCACTTGTTGCCATTACTTTGAGAGGGCAGAAAGTATTTCGCTTTTTCGGGATTCAACGAGCCAATAGTTGCTACTGTTCAAAGAGCAGGTACTGAATAGATAAACAGCTGTATGCTGACACCTCGGAATATAAAAAAAAATCTCAACTTGGAAAAACTTTCAAAAATAGTTCATACTCCAGAGGAAAATTATAAGAGAGAAAAAGAGATTTTGTGGTTTAAGTCGCGGCCTGGAGATTTTGGGTTTTTATAAAAGGTGATACTGTTATAGACTGATCTTTTTTGTGTTCTGCTAACAGAGTGCGCCTCACTGAGCGCGACAGAGATTTTCACTCATAAAGAAGCTCTTGCAACGTATGCCTTGTTAATGAAATGGGAAACTGAGTTAGTATTTTCAGTACTAATATCCATAGATGAAACATTCATATCCATACAATAAAATTAAAAAATGAACATTTTGAACTATTTGCTATCCGAGTCCATTTTCTATAAATAAAATAAAATTCGTTGTTCTCTGACGTGGACATTTTATTACAATAATGTTTACATTTGGGGCGGGGAATGTTCTCAATTCTCTTTGATGAAAAATATACCGTAGACCCATCTGAAAAAGCCATCATCTGAAAGAGAAACGGAACTTCTGCCTGAGTTTGTATACTATTCAATTCACACCAATTCAAAATGAAATTAATATATAAGCTATAATGAGGATAGTTGATAACTAATGTAGCCTAAATATTCAGATATCTTTTGTACTCCATGAACATTGCAAACATTTCAAATTCAAACAAATTCGTGTTATTCTTTGTAAATATCAAAAGCTTTCCTGAGAGATCAGAAAATGATTCAAACTATAACTTAGATAAAAAGAAGGCGTTAGACTAACTAACCATATTCTCCTTATTTTTCACAATGAATCTTATGAGTAAATTATGACAGTCTTATTTTGAAATGTTAATACTAAAGTGAAAATTGACATCGAGATGAGAATCAGTTGAATAACCCGGGATTTGTCAAATCTTATAATCTATCTTTTACCTCTCCATTCGTAAAATGAAGTTCCACTATGACCCTCTTTATCTCACTTTCAATTTTCATACTTTCTTTTGTCGAACACTGTTTCGAGTGGGTCCAGAGGCCAGAGTCTTGTGCCAACCAGGATCGGGTAATCATATTGGATGCCAGGCGCTCAGGGGCGTTTTACTGACTTTTACGGTAGCGCATTCGCTATTACAACTGTAAACCCAGAAGGACCCACAGGCAATCTAGGCAACCAGAAATTGTCTATCGCACTGCCAACATTCAACTAGTGCTTATTTTTGACATCCCAAAACTGATATGTCATACTTCAATTGATATAATTGGTTTTATAGTTTCAAAATGATGGTAGTAGAATGAATTTCTGGAGAATGCCTCCTTATCATCCAGCATTTTCAGCTTATGCGATTACAAAACACATTCCAACTCCAGTGGGAGAATATTTTCCGCCAGGAACTTATTTCTGAGTGAACTGAACTCTACTTTCGACTAATGATTCACTATACCAAGCAATTAAGTCGATTATTATTATTTTTCTTTTCGACGGAGCTGTAACATCATTACAAAATACACACATCAAAAAGACTCACAAACAAGCTGGCCTGAAACTGCAGAAAACAATCCTGGAGGGACTTCGGCATCTTCCCCAAAATCGATTGATCACAAAGGCTGCAGTCATAAAGACCTCCGCATATCTTAGAGTTTGGCCAGCTTCTAGCACTCCAACTGCTCGTAACTGCTCCTCACGTGTTTAATGTTGTCACGGCATGTTCTCAATCAGTGCCTGAACTAAGCAGGCATATCATTAATTTGTATTCTCCGAACGAAATTTCAGAATATTCTACACTAAAAACATTTTTTATCTTTTTGTGGTGAATTTTCCTCGCCACCAACAACTACCGTAAATTCAGGTAATGGTTGTAAAGAATATCTGTATGATTTTTGAGGGTTTTTACAGGTGGTTCTTGATTAGTTACATGAATTTGAATTGTGGTTCCCTAGACTTTTTTGAACACTGTATATCTTTTCCAACCTATAATCAAACTGAACGGAGATCTGTTGTACCTGTTAATTTACCGCCCCTCGTATTTCAGGGATAATCCAATCCCGCAGCATAAATGACTCATCCGTTACCCGAATGCCGACGGGCTTGCCGCTGTAACTTTCGCTCTCGTTCAGTCGCGACGCCGACGTCTAGCCCTCTTCGGCGTCCCCCCCGGCTCCCCCTCGAGTCCGTATCGACGTCGGGACGCCCGATCATAAAGACGCCCACGCATATTTAAGACCCGGCGTGCGATTACGTTCACACGTCGACAGATCGAGGATTCGGGGAGAACGCGGTTTTAGGAGCATTTTTACGTGTTCCTGCGGTGGCCATTCCTCAACCGGTTAGACTGCTAAGCCAAGATTAGAGATTAGGTCGCGTACGAGGGGCGTTGGAGAATTAGTGGGCTAAAGATGTTATTTAGAGCACCAATTTGGCGTTGACTGCGTTACATGGTCGGTGTAGTGGGCAAATTATGTAGTGCACGTTAACTTGGGAGCTATCTGTGTGATCTGTTTAAAAAAACTGATTATTTCTTTGCAGATATATGTAGGACAACTGATTACGTCTTGGTTTTACACTGTTAATATTTCCGGGGTGTAGAACTGTACCCGGGTAGCTGAGAATATTCGATAATGAAGTTGATGTTTTACTCCGAACGGTATATTTAATAACTTTTTCATTCCAAACTAATTTTTGCTACACATAATATGAAGTTTCCGCAAAAGGTTAGTCAATATGTTTTCCTTACATAGATGAACGATCCGAGCCGAATGTCGCCATCGTTTCTCCAGTCAGTATACAGAAGTTTTTTTGAAATCATTGAATAGGCTATTATTATTATCGCGTGGCACGGTGAATTTTCTGATTAACTGCCTTGTTTTCAATATTGTTTCTTGCCATTGATTCGATTATTTTTCAGCTTGAGACGACATCAAAACTAAGTGAACAAGAAATAAACACGCGCTGTCCCAAGTAGCACATCATAATGGCAAAACTCCGTATTCAGATTAGCCCAATATTTATATATCGTAGGTAGATAAATCGATGTTGAACTGATTTGAATCAATATTTAAAAAACAATATTTCAATATAAATATTATATAAATATTGGTTCAATATTGACAATAAATTTCAACTGCATTTTATAAAATTCAATATTGATAATATATGGGTGTGATAAATCATTACCAATATGAGAATTACCATATCAGGTGATACTGAATAATATCAGTAACAACATAGAGATTTCAATATTTTCTGCATATTTTGTTTATACCCAATTTTCAATACCGGAATTCTAATATATATTCGACATTATATGGGAGCGAAGATAAAACTGCAATAGAGATAGGCGAATTCAGATATTGCTTGTATTTTGTTTTCACAGTAAACTGGGAATATTCAAATCATCATTTTTGAATCACAACCTAAGACAGGTATTGAAATTTTGAGAGTGATCACTTAGTGCATTCAAACAGGTATCAATATTGGTAATGCAATATTTGTGATGAATTATTCCTTAAAACCTGTAGAAAAATTGAAATATTGCAAAGAACTTTCGGCTTCTACGCCATCATCAGTGCGATACTCGTCAAGTATATACAACAAGATCGCCCAGAATTGAAGTAAAAAACCTTAGTAAAACAAAGACTACTCTGGGTAGACATGAACATTATAATAAGTACCCCTTCGGGTTCAACATTAAAATCTTTCGTTTATGCACCTTCAACAACTCTCACATCAAATGTAAGGAACCACCCTAGCTGTTCTATTTTTCTGGGTCGTTGAATTGAAGAGAAGATTCAACATAAAAGGCACGATCATCCAAAGTTCAATTTACCCGTCGAACGGAATCTATAAAGCGATAAAAATGAGAATCTCAGTACATAAAAGCGAATCCCGTTTCAGTTGATCCGACATCTGGACTGCTTTCGTTTGAAATAATCTTCCATTTACATTTTCAGAGACGGGAGTCTGCTCAAACTCTGAAACGACAAAACCTCTCTGGAAATATATAATGAGCTCAAAGCTCTCACAAAGACGTCCTAACAACGAAGATTCCACGGTTTTTCACGCTACTCCAGATTTCATTTCGACTTTTTGTCTGACATTCGTCTTTTCTCACACGCTGTTCGTTCAAAACCTGCACCCGACAACAAATGAATTTCCATGGAAATCCATCCCAACTGCACATGAGCATTGTGTTGATAATAAACACCGCAGACCAGATATGAAACGTCTGGAGGTTTGATTCTGAGGAGACAATATACTATGTCAACATCAATAAATCATACTCGAGTATATTCCCTCAGAAACCTATAATATCAACACCGTACTCACCATGGAAAAAATAACCAATGTTCACGGAAATGACAGTGAAAATTTCACACTGACAGTTTTCGTCCAATGATATGTGTATTTTGTTTCACGTTACCATGGCAACTATTGGCACTATTTTCATCGAAAATTTTTTTCCGTATGGGTAACGTACATCAAATTATAGTGGAAATTCTTTGACATGAGCAGAGAATATTTTGTTTGACATAACAGGTCACTCAAACACTTTGAGCAGAATTGAAGAAAACTCCTGACCGAATTGATTCATTTTGTTAAAGCTCACACAATGAATTGAATCAAATGTGATAGAACTAGTCATTTTTATGAATATTTTGCCGAAGGCGAGGGATAATTTTCATAATATTTGTGTGCTCGGAGAATTTCCAGAAATAATTCGAGCACTAGTGGCATTACAAGTGAAAATTGTATGCTTGGGCGAATTAAAAGACCAGTTGCTGAAGCAACGATACGATTCAACAGGAAATTTCTCAATCTGGACGCACAATTGATTTGTTATTGGATTTTTTTAGCGAAATATCTCTGGAAACTGCATTAAATATTTGTTTCGAAACATTGAACGTTTCAATTGCTGGAATTTATAATGGATTGATTTTTTCGTTTTATGTAAACTGTATGGCATACTTACTGTTTCGACCACTTCGGTGTTTGGATCGTGAGCTCTTTCAACCCAAGCATTATCACCGGTTCGAGTCAGCTAATAGTCAATATTCGATTCTTTTTTTAATATTCCCCTCTTTCACAAACCATTCGAATTGGTTAAACTGTCGATGCTTTTTATTCAGATTATATAATGTTTCAAATTCCCGTTTCAGATACTGACGTGAAATTTTTTTAGCTAATATTCGACGAAGGTGTTTTTGGAAACATATTTATTTTTGTGGAGAAAATGAAGTGTTGGGAGGTTATGGGAAAAAATATCTGATTGAATATCACCACTCGCCGCACCGCGGGTGAGTGATCTCTAGTTCCGGGAACCATGAATCCTGAGCAAACGCACAAACCGAGAATAAAGGCCTTTCGCATGCGACCAGCTGAAATTTCCGCCACCTTTTGGCATGCTGGTATGATCGTGAGTTTCGAGAGTAGAGTTAATTTGGAACCATTGAGAACACCTAAAATAATAACTACCGATTTGAATAGTCCGATTGGGGCCTGCGAGTTCGTAAAGCAGATATTGATATTTTGTCCGTTCTTCCTATTTTTTTTTTGAAAGATATTCGTTTTAGCTGGGATCGAAACTCTACGAAAACCATCTTAAATCGGTAGTCGAAGAGGACTATATAAGGTTCAATGGTTTGTATTCGCCTAAGGGTGGGAAATGAAAGTCCTCAGATCGAATTGTTCAATCTGAGATGTAGGCAGATTGAGACGTTAGGGAGAACTCGTGGTGAGACCAGGGGAGTAGGCAGATAGGGCCCCGGCGTCAAATCATAAATCCTTTCCCCTGTGACAACACCTGAAGAGTAGGCAGATTGAGTCCTCAGAGTTTAGTAAACATTTCGCCAACATCTCCATTGGCATTTTCAAGAATGTTACTGCTCTTTCTGGGTGCTACATTTTTTTTATAATATTTTTTGAAATCCCGCATTAATCTTCAGAAGGATCGCCTCAGCAGATGCTTGTGTTGCGATTTTCTTCCGAAGACCAGTGCAGTAACTGAATATAGAATTAATATACTATTAATAAAATAGCAAACAGAGGAGAAGAAAGTAAGTATGTTTCGTCCATTTTTATTTATTGGATTATTTGATATATAGCTACCAGTTTATTGAAATTTTGATCAACAAATGATTTCAATTTAATTTTTTTCTTTTTCCATTCTTCATTTCCTTCGAAAGTGGTGAAGCTGATTGGTTAATTTTGGACCGAAGTATGAAATGAATCTTTGAGTTTGTGATGTTTTACAGAAAGGAACATGCATTGCTCTCTAGGGCCTGGTTCGAGTATTATAATTGTGTGTTACGAAACCAACAGGATGTTCAATCATCCATAACAAACAATGATAAGTTTATACTTTTTTAATGTCAAATAGGCCCGTTTCTTTATGAAGAAGGTATCTTAATCCGAGTGTTTTGTATAACTTCTAAGTTGTTAGAGTGGGTTTTATTCAGGCCACCCCATACAATTATGCAGTATCGTGAAATTCATTCGGCTAGTGCATCATAGACCATAAATATCAACTCTTTATTCAGAATGCATCGGAGTTGGTGAAATTTGTATATTAGTTTGCGAAGTCTTTTCACTAAGAATTCAATGTGTTTATCCTAGCACATATGCTGGTCTAACAACACTCACCGAATATACTTTTTCTCTATCAGGGCATGAACAGTGGCGTGGGGTCGCTACAAATACGAGAAGAATGTATGAAAATGTTTTCCATTTTCGGCTGATCTCTACTAGTTGATGAATAAGTTGAAAATTTAGTTTTTTCCACATTGAGGCTCAGAAGACTAGTGGATAATTCTCATTCATCTTTCTGCCTTCGAATAAGTTGTATCCCATGTGTCACCCGAAAACACTAACGCCCTGTAATCAGCAAAATATACCAATTTTCCTCCGGTATTTTCAAAGTTGTATAGACTACTGATATAAATGAGAAACAATATTGGACCCATGACTGTACCCTGGGGGAGGCCTATGGTGATTGACAATGACCGACTATAAACATCTTTTATCCTAACTTTCTGCATATGACCAGACAGATATCCAGTCAGTAGGTATAAAGGTACACCCCTACTGCCCACACTTTCCATTTGTTTCAATAAAATATTGTGATCCACCGTGTCGAATGCCTTCGCTAAATCCAGGAACACAGTGAGGCATTTTTTGTCTTCAATGATATCACTTATCACATTATCGACAAGATAAAAAACTGCATTTTCAGTCGACACGTTTTCTCTGGAACCAAACTGACAAGGCGATAATACATTGATTTAAAAAAAATATTATAATCCTATTTTTTACACAGCGAAGTTGTTTCTAACTGAAATGGGTTTCTAGTTTGTGGTTGAGTGCCTGCTTCCACTTCCGAAGATCGGAGTTACAACTGATGCCTTAATTCTATCAGGAATTGATCCTTTCAAGAAACATTGGTTAAAAATGTGAGATAACGGATTGAGAAGAAACATGTGTAATTTTTTTTACAAATATACGGGTAATCCCATCAGGGCCAGAAGACGTGTTATTTTTCAATTCCGGGATCAATGATATTAATTCTGTATTTGTGACAGGATGAAGGAGTAATAATTACCGGATTTTTTTATCCTGCTCATGCACCTGAGATGATTCATCAATTTTGTTAGACATTTCAATACCAATGTTGATAAAAAAAACATTGAAATAATCAATCAATAATCAATAAATAATTTCGTACTTCATGCCACTATCATGTTTTTTTGTTGGTTATACCGTTCATTTGCTGCCATATTCTTTTCCTGTTTCCATTTGCTCCATAAATTTCGTTTTTGTAGTCATCGTTTTTCGTTTGTTTCAAGAGTTTGATTAGAAAATTTCGATATTTTCTGTACTCCGTTTTTTGTTCAGTGGTTTTTGATCAGAGACCTTTTTTCATAGCATCACGAATTCTAATTAAATTCAATAGGCATCGGGTCATCCAAGGATTCAGTTCAGTAAAGTGATTATTATTGTTGTTTTTTTTTTGTCTTGGTGCTTTTTTTGAGAGCGTCCATAATTTTGACGAGAAACGTATTGTAACTCAATTGTGGATCACTAATATGTGAAACGTCTTCCCATTTTTCGACTGAGAAGATTATATGAAGTCTATTATAATTGGTAAATGCAATCTCTTTCGATTCGAATGTAGGTATCCGATGTATAGTGTAATTTTGAGCTTGTACAAATTTTCACTTCTATCTACACTCACTTTTACCTAATTTGAATGACTAAAATGTTTTTGGATTCAGGTTTTTCATGTTTATTTTTTGTGAAATGTGTCTGAAATATACGTTTGTATATGTATCTGTACACATACTATAGCATTGTAAAGTGTTCAAGAAAAATAATCTTAGTTCTTCCAGATGAAACTGGTGAACCATATTAGGACATTCCACAATACTTCAAAAATAGTTTGTAGATTGTCAGCATTTTCTTTCTATTGAATCAGTAGTGAATATTCATCAAACAATATTCCCCTCAAATTACTGAAATCGAATTGTTATCCGAACGCAAGACATCATGATGTAATTCATTTCTATGCTAAATTATGAATGATAGCCGAACATTCAAAGTTTCAGTTATAATAACCACAGCAATGTATTATTCAGGCTCAACTTGTCGGTAATTGGAGGTACATTCAGCGATACTCCCTGTAATTGAAAATGGTTAACTACTCGGTACTGATCTAGATGCATTACCAACGTTGAAATATTCTATGAAATCTACAAGCCATTTTTACGGGCCCATTCGTTTTAATCATTGCAATTCAAAGGGGAATCATTCAGAGAAATTTCATAAATTTTTTTTGGGGTAACTACATAGCTTTAGATTTCATTGAAATTGAATGGTCGCCATTAGTGAGATCTGTTTCGAAGAAGAGTTCCGAGATACTAATGGGTTCATTAATTTTTTATCGTTCAGTTAATTCTCGACATAGTCATACTCATCATTACGGAACTATGGAACAATGACATTATCCTCTGAAAAGATGGTGTACGGAAAAATTGCGAGAATGTTTATGATATTGAGGATAATACAAAAGTGTGCGATATCAAACTGTTAGGGAACGATATTCAGAGAGCATTATAATTGAATACTGAAATATTTTTACTATTTGAATGGGGAACTGGCTGAGACTGTTTAAAGAAAGGAGCCACAGAAAAAAATAAGAAAATTAGACGAGGAT
Source organism: Zygogramma bicolorata (assembly GCA_032362365.1). Lineage (NCBI taxonomy): Eukaryota > Metazoa > Arthropoda > Insecta > Coleoptera > Chrysomelidae > Zygogramma > Zygogramma bicolorata. The sequence goes on along the minus strand of JAVJAQ010003800.1, from coordinate 4,353,807 downwards.
ACGGCACTGAAAAGATCAACAATGAGAAGTCAACAAAAAAGAGCTGTTGCTAGTTGGTGCATCAGTCTGAGAAAGTGGAGGTCTCTCGATTCTTCATGAAGTTTGTAACAGGAAATTGAAACTTGAATGAATCTTATTTGTTCAATTCTCTGCTAGAGCAAGCAAAGACCGCTTAGGTAGAGAACAATGATTTTTTCAATTCAGAAAGTTAAAATTATAAGGGTTTTGCCTGAATAAAAATAGACCTCATACAAGACCCCTGCTCCTGCAAAAATCAAAATATCAATCAATACCTCTTTGTGCGTTAATTATGGGTCATCTGTCAATAGACATTATTAATGTGTCACTTATCGTTGATAATTTTTCAATCAGTGAATTGAAACTTCTTGCTATCAATCATTGACGACTTTCTTTCTGTAATTTGTAGACTATATGAAATGCTGGTCGGGAATCATAGCTATATACAAGGAAGGACCACTAAGGTGGCACAGCAGGCAAAGACATCTGTCAAAGTTAATTATATGAGTGCGTGATCTCATCACTCATTCTTTAAGAATCACTCCATCAGAACAGAAACTCAAGATTACTACTCAAAATGATGCATTCACTTGTGTAAATGAAACTAATGCAGCCAATTCATTTTCATAACATTATTGACTGCAAAAATGCATATTCTTTCAAACACTGAAAAATGAAACTTCTGCAGGATCAATTAGATATGATATTCAAAGAGAAGCTGAAAACAGTTATGGTGAAAAATGTCTATCTATATTCTTCGAGATGATGTTTCAAATTTTTCACCTACCAAGTATTCTATGTTTTTCTGTACAGTTATCCAGTGTAACTTGTCTATTGATGGCGTTTACTTCAGAAATATATAAATTTAATTTTAGCCCTTGATACCAGATTTTTGCACTTATAAACCATTCACCACCAGTTGATGGCTATGACCTGACAATTCCTGGTCAATGTATGTTGTATTCAAGAACAAAAAGTATTCAATTTGATTTAAAGACGGGTTTGTCTGAGAGCTCATGGAAATTACCTAGTTTACATTAAACATGATACTTTTATTGAATGGAGTAGACAAAATAATGTGACTTCTGAATACTGAGGTACAAAGACACCAAAGAGGAATCTGAACTATACACGAAATGTCCATGGAGGTCATTAGCAGGACTTGATTCCTATTGCGGAGTAGCAAGAGTTAACATCAGAGCACATGTATGATATAACAAAGAACACATGAATGAGGATAATGATTGAAATTCATCATAAATTGGTTGAAATTATTTGATTTCGTAGCTAACTCATGCCAATAATGCAGTAAAACTTGAAATATAAATATATTGAGTATATATATATATATATATATATATATATATATATATATATATATATATATATATATATATATATATATATACAAACTAGTGAATATTGGGGAGTGCAGCACGTCAAAAGAAAACTCTTTTAAGTATGTCCAAGCTTTCGGAAATATATTCCATTCCATCATCAGGGAAACTACAATGAACATTACATGTGAACCCCATAATAGTTAGGTGCATGATTACTTACACTTATGTGAGGATGTATGACTTGTTGGTACAATTCAGCATGATGACATTCATGGTAATAATGATAAGCAATGAGTATGTAGATGAGTAAAATAATCTCGTCGAACATGTGGTCGGACTTAGAATGATAGGTTAACGTCAAAAGTGAATGGACAGATGACAATGTCATATTGTCATGTGTCAGGTCAAAAATTCAATGGTGCCAACTGAATGTTGGTGCCACTGTTGATATGTAAGAATAATTATTAAGGTTCGTTAGCACTATATTGAAAAATTTTATGAGCAGTTGAATTGAATTGGGCGATAATTGGGAAAGAAGTTAAAGTTATGAATTTTATAACTTCTTTCCCAATTATAAAGCGAATATATATATATATATAATCAGATCATCAATGGAACAATTCGTTCATGACAGTCACAACGCATCCACATAGTAATGGATGGACTGATACCTGTCAGAAAACAATTACTTCCCTGGCTAATACCACGAGGAGCACATGCAGTATTTTTTTTTGGGAAGAACTCTGCACTAGCACCCGTCGGATATAGTTCAATGCCCTTCTGCAGGTGGTATTAGCCAGAGGCTAGCTGATTTTTGACAGGTGTTAGTCCATTAATCAACTGCATATGTGAGTTGAGAAAATTTTTTTAATAAACGAACAAATAAATTTGATCTTCGGCAAATTAAAAACTATCTTCCGGCAAAGCAAACCTTTTTGCTTTGTCGGCGATGGCAGAAAAAACATTCACCCCACCTTTTTACCATAAACAAGTTTATGTATAAACAAGTTTATGTTTCGAGATACTCGATTATTAAATTCGAAATAACATTCCGTGAAATCACAAAATCAGTCGAATGAATAATCAGGAGTACTTATCAATTTATACAATTATTATTTTTACTGCCACAATTAATGCAAAGTGCAGGGGCATGGGTAGAATAAAAGGGCAATTAATCATTTCATCGAGTATTTAGCACCAAGTTATAGTCTACTAATTTCCAGTAATGGTCACCTTCGTTTGTTATGGAAATTTCGAGAGTGATTAACCTGAATGGAGCAGACTGTTGACTGTTCTAGATATTCCAAAAACATGCTACGGTGAAAATGTCACAGTTGGACGATCACCAAAGGCCATCTTATCATTTTTATTCAGAGGATTCGCTTTTACAAATTCATACTGAGAATTTGTTGGTTACATTACATAATACTTTTGATAACAGAATGTATCCATTTGGTGAATACGCCACGATACTCTGATATCGTTTGTCCCACTAAAAAATTTAAATGAAATTTGATTCCCAATTCATAACAGTTTTCACCGGGATTTTTTTCAGCAGGCTTCACCTTCTTGATTATGTTTGGAAAGTCATAAAATAGTAAAGCGCTTCTCCAATCAGTCTAACGTTATTTTGATATCCCGGGAATTTCTCCAAACATCCGTGGAAGTCCATTTCTACAGACCCCAAATTACTTCCAGAAAAACAACTGCGTTGTTTGTCAACAACCTTCAGAAGTATAATAAACTTTCGAATACTATTCAGATTGAGGTTAAGTCGTTCTAGGAAGTTAGAAACTCTGATGATTTTATACGTTAATTATGGGCAAAGGGTAAGAAAACTCTTTGTCATATAGTCGAGCTTTTGAAAATGTTTATTTTATTTATCTAGACAATCTCTTGAGATTGCGAAAAGAAGTCAGCGACGATATACCACACATAAAGAGCAATTATTAATTGAAAGTCATTATGATGAAGAATTATTAACGAACATTTTGTATGAAATTCACATGTTCCCTTGTTGCTTCTTCCGTTCCAAGTTCTTACAATTTTCAATGTTATTTTCATACAAAATGTTCATTGATAAATTTCGAAGTTTTTCCCAATGAAGTATTGCTCTTCATGATTGATGTATCATGCTGATTTTTTTCGCAATCTCAAGTTATTTTCTCGATAAAGGAAATAAACATTTCCGAAAGCTCTTACTATATGACAAAAAGTTTTCTTTAAACTTCGCCCAAAATTTACGTATTGACTGCATCCTCAAGATCATTCGCTCCAGAGAAAACGAGAGAAAGAGAGAATGGAACAATTTTGTGACTGGTTGTTCACGTATGGATGCTGATATAGTGAGGTTGGGGTCATTACAAGGGGTCGTAAAGTTTGTTACCTTCTTCAGGACCACTGTGTCATTTTCTAATTGGAGTACTTACTAGAAGTAAGATTGGAATGAAATCGGATCAAAACAAGCATCAAAATACATTGATGAAATGAACTGAAAGAGAAAGAAAATGACAAGTTGACCTAATCAAGGCGGTTTTGATTGAAGGGTGTTATATTTTTCCTTTTGAAATGTGATTGAAAAATATATATGACTAAGGATACTCGAGTCGATACGTTTATTCATAGAATGTTTTCGTTTGCAGTTTTATTGGTCATTATCAAAGCTTTCAAAAGTTTAGGGTCACCATCAGACGAAAATCCAATCACTCGTATCCCATGCTTTAGCGCTTGTTGTTGTTGTCTGTGCCAAAACTATTGAAACACAATGATGAATTTTGTCAGAGACACATTGTGCAATAGTCACGTATTCGTTGTTCGTCTTGGCATGAACTGTAAAATTCTTTTCAATCGGAAAATTCCTCCTATTCGGTAGTCCCTCTTTCGTTAATGGGGAAGCAAACCCGAGCAGTACGTTTGTTTTGGACAATATTGAATCCTTCCCGTTATTCTCGTGGCATCTTCGCTAATCCAGATCACTTTTGGAAGGTTACGAGAAGTTGGGAATGTTTCAAGCTCTTCGAATCTTAATTCTCCTTCAACAAATTCATTATAAGTGTTCAATTTTCGGAGTACCGTTGAAACCGATGGTAATGGTTTATTCAAATTAGCATATAAGCTTTAATATAGAAGTTTACCACCAATGACAAACAGGAAAATTGAAAAACTTGTTATTTCATCACAATACTCCATTCGTTTGATATTGTTCTTGTTGCTGAGAGTCGCATCATTGAGAATTGTTAGGACGTTAGAAAACCCTTGGCTTTGATATCACTGAAAATGAGATATTTGACCCAAAACCTGCTCCCTAAGATCTCCATTACTCTTCGTTAATAACGAAAAATCATTCAAATATTTGAAATGATTTGTTGAGAGTAGTTGACTATCCGGAGTGTTCCCTTGTTGTTTTCGATGCCTCTTTCTTCTTGAAGGTCTGCTATATTTTCCTTCTTTCCACTCGGAACTTTTTCCAAGAACATTCACGGCTCGTTGACTGGTCTGTTTCGTGATGATTTAGGGGATAATTCCGAGTATATAAGCTATATAAGCGGAGTTAACGGATTTTTCAACCTCGAATGGTTTATCGTCGTGTTTCTCGTTAACTCGCTTTGGTAAAAATTAAGCGCTATATATTCGTCTTCGTCACTCTCGAAGTCGGAATTTTGCACCATTTCAAAAAAAAATTTTCCAAAGTTTCCTCTCTCTGTATCGCATGGATTATGGGAATAGTAGCACAAACTCCGGAAACCCAGCAATTCTCAGCCATTGTCCTCATCCGACCTCATAAAGAATTCGCTTTGCAACTCCGAATGAGAATTTATTGCCCACAACCAACCGTTACTAATTAATTTGACAAAACCTAATCTACCGGAACCCAATAAAATACCTCCGCCATAGCCCGCATGCCATTTCTTTTCCACGTTGCGATACAGCACAGACGATCCCCTCCCACCACGTCCTGAACACATTGCTCCGCATTACTCCCACTTCGTCTACCTTTGGCACTTTTCGGCACAGGGACTATTCCTATCCAAACGTGACCACAATCCATATCTCCCAATCAACATTCAAATGGACTCTTATCGACCACCATCGCAGATAGTGCACTGTGTAGGAGAGATTCATTGGTGGAGAAGGGTGAGGTCTGAAAATTATATCCTATTGTGATATATTAGAAGGATACAATCTTAGAGAATATTGGTGTGAGAGTATTGAAAACGGAAGCGGATTTGGTTTCCAAAAAGTCAAAAATGAGTATTTTGATAAATATTAATTCTCTAATTAATTCTATTGTTTTGATAGGCAACTTTGAGAAATACAAGGAGTTGCTGACTACTGTTTTTTACATAACGCAGCAACTTATTGGGGTAGATAACAAATCTGCCCTTCTACACTTGTATAGGTTTCAATATTAATTATTTTTTCAGATCGTTGCAGTTTCAGTACCCAAAGAAACTACGAAGAATTTGGAGGATATTGAAGCGGACTCTGAGGAAAAAAGAATATGTGAGAACAGATTCACTAGATGCATTTTGTGCCAATTCTACGATTCTACAAAATATCAAAGAACTGTAATATGTTTATGTGGTCATTTATAGTAAGATGAATAGACTCACAATATGCAACAAAAATAAAACAATTTGCTCCGTAGTTTCCTGGGTTTGTAACCTACCACAATCGAAAAAATAAGAATTATTATTGGTAGAAGGGCAGATTTTCAATCTACTCCGAGAAGATTCTGGGTTTATTTATTGAAACACAGTTCTTTCTGGATAGATAAAGTCCAATCATTCAGCAACTTCTCGTTATCTCAAATTTTGTTATTAATTTTTTGATAGGATAACGAGAAGTTAGTAATTAAATTGGACTTGTTCTATCCAGAAAGATCTGTTTTTCAATAGACGCAGCAATTTCTCAGGGTAGATTAAAAATCTGTCCTTCTACAATTGTATAGATTCCAATATTAATTCTTATTTTTTCAGATTGTGGAAAGTAACAAAACCAGAAAACTACGCAAGAAATATTGATCCACCACAAAATAATGACGTTCAAACAGAAACAAAAATGCTTATTGAATGAACTGAACAAGATTGTATAAATGTATTTGGTTTGTCACTCACAGTCAAAACATATTCCAGTTGGCTATAAAAAGTAATGAGTCTGATTTGAAAGAATGTGATAAAAACAACAAAAATGGTTTTCAATTTATTAAAATTACATGACATCCTCAACATTATCACAATTGCATGTTAACCTTCTTCGATATCATTACTAAAAATTACTTGTAACAACGACACACAGATAAATTGCTATTAGTTTGAATGATTCAAAATGTCCGGGCCGTTTTTTGGGATCATTCGACTGTATTCGGCTATTTTCTGCAGGTCCGTAGCGATGGGATGATCATAGGAATTTGAACCCTTCTCGAAATATTTCGGCTAGTTGAAGTTGTAGTCTTGGAAATTTATAACATTTGCAAATGAGCATATATCGATACAAATTCAGAGGCATGAACATGAACATAAAAAAGGGAACAGTTTGCATTAGTATCTTGAGAAGATTGATTGATGCACTTGGTTTCACGATGGTCTTTGAGTGAATGAACTGTTCTAATATGTTTATAACAAATTTCGAATGTCATGAATTGTGGAAGAATGAATATAAGATAATTCATTATTGTTTGAAACATGCAGGATGACACTACTCAGTGACAGTGTTTGGACATCAAAAGTGAAGGTCAAGGGAGAAAATTAGCGATAATTGATAATTCGACGGTATGTAATTTATAATTATGTTAATTACTGTTTGATAGTCATTATTTTGTGGTGGATGGTTTCTTTCTTCTAGTTTTTGGTTTCTCAACTCACAACAATTCGAAAAATTAGAAATTATATTGGAATCTATACAAATGTAGAAGGGCAGATTTTCAATCTACCCCGATGAGTTGCTGCGATATTTCAAAAATAGTTCTTTCTGACTGGCACACGTTCAGTTAGTCAGCAATTTCTCGTATATCGCCAATTTGCTCATAATTAATACAATGTTTTTCCAGAAATAATCCCTTATTGATCGCCGTCTCCAACACAATGTTATAGTTATATTTTTCCACAGAATGTGTACATATTCTGATTACATGGTTCAATGAAAAAAATAGAATATAAACTGTTAATGAAAAATGTAGAGGGGACTACTTGCGAAACAAAAAGTGTTTGTATGCAACATACAATAAATAAAGAAAATACGATATGTTCCTGATTAGGCAGTTCGAAGATTACGCATTGAAATTTTTTGTATGATCTGATGATTTTCAGCGGTTGGAATATTAGAATATTCATTATAAATAACATACAATTGCCCAAGTATATGATACCCATGAAAACATATATATAAAAACATCAAAATTTATTTAGAATGATACAAGGCAATTGTGAAAGGGAAAAATATAATATAATAATGCATTAGAACTGAACTAAATCCAAAGGGAATCATTCAAAATTTTCATTTCATTTATGCAAATTTTGTGCCAGGGATAATATTCCGAGAGAAAAAAAATCGTTTAGATTCTCAGAATGTCTGACCCATTTCTACGGTACAAGGATTAGTATATCTCATTTTGGAAAAGTTATTAAGCTTGAACGCGCTTCCGAAGCAGACACCCTAAAAGTGAAAAACCACCCCCTGTGAATGAGCGGGCTGCCCGAATTATCTTTCATTTTTTAATCACACTCTCTTAGAATTCACGATGATTATTCCGCTACATATAACCTAACCGTCAGATTCTCTTTCCCTTCCATATTTCTTTCACTTTATATTAAATGAAGCGGAAAAAAGCACATAAAATTTTTATGGCCGCTGCGTGCCTCATTAATATGCGTATCCTTGGGAACATCATGGGGAAAAATGTTATATCTTGTCTAATATACTAGGTTTGTAATCATTTCAGAAAGTTATAGATTGATTATAGGGGACATTTCCATGTATAATTCTGTTTGAATAATACGCACACTTCATAAATTATTCATTCGAAACGAGGATCGTTTTCATATTATTATTATTTATTCATCCCAAGAAACTATAACAGTTTATGACAGGCATATGTAAAATATGAAATGTGAAATAATTACGTAACAAAGCAAGTTACAAAATGACAGAAATAATCAACAGTAAAATGATGAAACTGATAGTGATAAATGCTATGCAGGAAAAATAAAATCTCAGCAGTTCAAAAAATATTTACAAATGTTTTTTGAATAAATGTTCTTCCTTAATGTTCTTGAGAACAGGAGGTATTGAATTATAAATTTTTACACCACTATGCAATATTGATTTCTGACCAAAGTTTGTTCTCTCATTCAAATGTCGCAAAGAATCATTTTGGCGGGTATGGTGAACATGAATTTTATTTGGTTTTTGGCAAAGTGAATGAATATACATAATTTTATTCCGTGAAGAGATTCAATAGCTAAAAGTTTTCGGGTTCATATAAATTTCTTGTAGGTTCCAGATAGTTCATATTACAAATTCATTTTATAGCTTTATTTTATAGTTTTTGTTAATGGTTTCATCAATGACTTGTTGGCTGTGGCTCAAACAGGTACTAAATACTGCATATTCGAATTTATTAAACAGTGATAAATATTTAATGAATAAGTGCGTGGTAAAAATTCTCTAATTTTAAATAAGACACCAATTGTGAGAGAAATTTTCTTTCTTGTGCTTTTCCAAGGATAGTTTTTCATCTACGTATAGTCCCAAGATTTTAACAACGGGTTCATAGTTGATATAGTTGATGTATTCATTTTCGAAAATTATAGGAATATTACACTTATTCGTATTTTGTTTGGAAATATACATCAGGAAGATTTATAATGTTTTTTCAGCTATAATGAAATTTTCTCTAAGTCATTTTTCATAAAATTTTGTAACTGCCAAAAGTCATTTGCAAAATAAATTAATGTTGTATCATCTGCGAATAATTTAAGATTGCCGAAAAGTTTTAATTTGGATATAGTAATAACATAAATCAAAAACAGAACTAGACCATTTCACTTCTACACAGAATACTCACAGACAATTCCTATGGAAACGTTCTTGTTCTAGATCGAATCCGATTCGAGTTTTCATGTAAAGGTTCACACCAGAAATAGTTTAGAATCAACAAGAAGATAGAGCTTCAAGCTACTAGTAGAGATCAATTACCCCAACACCAAACTCATATTAAGTATTTGCCCTCGACGCCCGTCTCTCTGACAACCTAACCATTAGGGTAATTGATATCTATAAAAAGCATTGATTTTCAAATCAAAGTTTCTTATCTCATCGATCATTTATGAGATAGAGATTGTTTAACGTCTTGAGTTCCTGAAAGTTATACCATTCTGGAATTGTTCCTATTATTGCAAATTGTTGAATTTTCACGTATATTGATTTATTATCACTATTGAATTGTTACAACATATTCCATATCCTAATCTTGTTTCATTCAAGTGTGGTTGGAAGCTTTATGTGAAAGTGAAACCTATTCTAACAGACCTCAATCACCCAGATACCAAATCAGAAACACATGCACTGATAGATACACTTCTGTGAGTTTTTTGTCTTCTAGCATATGCATATCGGGTGTAATTGCTTTTTGTTTGGGCTTGAGGCAATTGAATTTTAGAAGAACGCTTCACCTTTTATATTGAAAATATATCACATAAACAATTTACATTATATATGGAAATTTTTATTACCCACAACACTAACCTCACAGAAATGTTTTATTAAAAAAAATTACTATATACCAATATATACCAATTCACCCCCTGTACCATTGGGTTATATTTCAAATTTGATGTCATAAATGTTCAATTTAGCAAGTATCAAACCATTTATCACCTCAGGTTTGACCGGAAGTGCATCTAATTTCCATATTTCAAATGAGAAGTATAATTTTTTTGGTAATAACGTTTGAGTATACAAATACCTTTCCAATGATATATCACAATCATACTCTCAATTGACAATCTGTTGATATAGTTGATATCTTATAAATATTACTTCTTGTATTCCCCTCGTAACGAAATATATTCATGAAATTATGTTATTGAAAATTGAATAATATCATGAACGTAAAAATAATTCTAAGCCAAACTTCTCACACAATATTTTTTATGCGAATTAGATATTTTTTAAATTTAATTCTTCTTCGTTTTTATAGATCAAGTCTATAATTTCTCAAATGCTAAGGAATTTTAAAATTTGTTGAGGAACTCCAATACATATTAAAATTAAAAATTCCTATGTTAGCATTCAAGAAATGATACACCTGATGTTGGAATATGAAGAAGAATCTGAGTTTGAAAATGGCTAATCTGCATAAAAAATATTGTGTGATAAGTTTGGCCATGAATTGTTCTTTCTCACATGATATTGTTCAATATTACATAGCATACTTTCATGAAAATGTTCCGTTACAGGGGGAATACAAGAAGTCATTTTTAAAAAATCTCAATTGTACCAGCAGATTGTGAATTAGAAGTTTGATTATGACATTTCATTGGAAAAGTAATTCTATACCGAATCGTAATTTCCAAGAAATACAATGGATTCCCCTTGAAATTGAATGCGCTTCCGATCGAACCGGAGGTATCATATATGCTTTGATACTTGATAAATAATTATACATTCATGGCTTTAGATCGAAGTACCGAAAATGAAATATCCATACAAAATAAAAATGTAGATACAGTTACCCCCTGGTTCCGGGTCACCTGGTATATTGTTTTAAAATTCGTGATGTTGAATTTCTCTCTGTAATAAATTATTTTCAATTCAGAGTGTGCCCTCAGAGTGTGGCCAGGAGTTAAAATTCATCTTGCCTCCGAACAAATACCATTTTCCCGGTGTACGAGAATATTGAAGAAGCCACCTCGAAACATTCTTTTATGAAATTCGACACCAAGGAATAAATGTCGCCACAAAATACGTTCGGGTCGATTGTCGCGACGTCATCCCTTGTCGCTCACACTCCCTCCGCCGCCCTAGTTCCACAATGAGTCCCAGCCCTACGCTTCCGAGCCTGCAGAAACAGGAATTCCCGTGCGTAACCGACCGGAATTGGGGGGATCCGCCTTCCACGAGTACATACACTTTTCGAGATAATGTTACGTTCCCCCTGTGGGTTCGGTAATAAATTACACTCAGTATAATGGAAACAAAACAAATTCATAACCTATTTTAACTTTTAGAATCTATAACACACGGAACTGTCACTCTGGAATACGCGTGGCAACACTGTAGATTACCGCTCTTTTTTGAAAACTTTATTATTAAAAAATATAATTATATCTATTATGTGTTATATATATATACAATTGTATGGTTCAAATGTTCTTGAAAGTAGTTTTACATCTAAAACATCTAAAATGATGAATCCTAGATATTTAATGCTCTGAGTTTTTTTAAACTTATGATCTCGATTTTTGGCTCTATTCTTGTTACGTTTTTGTTCGAATATGATATATTCCGTATAATCTTCATTGATTTCATTCTTCGAATTCATTCAACTAATTCTCATAATGCCCTGTATATATAATCGCGGTGTCATCAGTAAATGTGAAATATCTCCCCTTCAATCTGGCTTTGCTCAGGCTTAAAACATATAGTGAATAAAGTTGCGGTTCCAAGACCGACCCCTGGGATACACCACATTTGCTAATATCATAGTTGGTGTTATACATTCATTGTGAATAGCTATCCATTAACCAGTATTTTTCATTTGAAACTTTCATTCATGTCCATTTCAAGGACGAAATGATTACCAATCCCAGTTCTGCATCTTTGTTTCCAATATCTACTTTGATGATTATGAAGATAACCGATGAGAATTAAGGAAAAATGTCGATGTCTGAGAAATATATTTTCTGGAACATCTTTTGAAAAAATTTCAATAATAAAATTTCACTCAAATGTTGATTTAAAAAAAAATATTTATGCTTCCATGAATGTGAGAATTCAATAACTACCGAGCAACAAGAAACAACTATTAGAAAATATAATTTTTATTATACCTATCTGAGAAGACTATATTTAAATGCCTATTTAGCGCACAGAAAGTGGGCTTTTACCGTGCGCCCGCACATAAAATTTTACGGTGCACTAGTGTCATTAGGTGCCTACTTACATTTCGAAATGAATCAATATGTTAATGACAGTTCCCTAGATACACCAATTTTTTTGTATATTCCGGGTTAAATAACGCTTGTTTTCATGACAATATTTGGATATTTTTAGTGGAAAAATAAATTTTTCTCAATAATCTGTGGTTTGTAGAATATACTACTCTGTGCTTTGAACAGATATTTTCATTTAGTACAGAAATAAACGTATGATGAAAGTATGATAAAATTAATCAACAGGAGGTAAACAATTTGGGAAAAAATAGTCTGTTTACCTTTTAAGAAAAGCCACAATATATTACTTTTACTGAAAATATAACATACGAATGAAATGTGGTTTTTCTATTGATTATTTCGAAATTTCTCGAAACACTTCAAACCGACTTCGAAGAGATTTTGCCGAAAAATGAACAGCTCAAATTTTCCAGCCAACCAAAAGCTCTCTGTCGCCCTTATCTGCCCTTCGCCTCCTGGCACGGATCAATAGTGGTGTCTTCACCATTCTCATTTCAATGGCGTTGTCTTCCGCAAGACTCCCCCTGTTTTCCTAATGGGCACAAGGGTCGAGCTGAGGACCTCCTAAAGATTAGACGTTTAATATAACTTCCGCACTCAGACCTCACGCAGTTCCATTGTTTAATGGGGGTCTGTGATGGCGTGCTAGATGATGCTGCGTGTATAATTAAATGCTATCACATCGGAGAGGCAGTAAAGTACAGATGAGTTTGGTAGACCGGGAACAGAGATCAGTTTCACTGCATCGAGTATATACATGCAACAAACATTAATTTATAAAGTTGAACAATGCACATTCTGGAAATAATTCAGCAGTGAGCTACTGGGTCCCATTTAACTGGGGTTATAGGGGTAACAAGAGAAGCAATATGTCCTCTTGTGGTCGAACTCAGTACCAAGTTTGATATACAGTGTGGTCCATTAAGTTCGCAACAAATGAGTTGTTTTATTGGTCGCACAAGTGCAATTTGAATATAAAAAATAAGTCACTGTTGAGAGAATGGCTTCAAGTCAAACAGCATAATAAAAGTTAATTTTGAAAATTATAACAAAATGTCACTGAGATAGGGAGATTCATTTCACAATTTCCATTATTTTGATTTATACTATTTTTGCAGAAAATAAACATTATGAACATCTTTCCTATGGAATAGTTCACCTATTACAAATAAACTTAGCCCAATCTGACATCATCTAGCACTAATTGAACAAAATTACAAAAAGTTATACCTATAAATCAGAAAGGACAGGTATCAAAACTGACAAACATTCCAAGAATATCTGCCGTGTAGTCACTCATACACATAGATGCATCCTCAACACGTCAAAAATATCCACGCTCGAAACACCAGCGTAGAAATATGCAGCCAAGTTTAAAGAAAGGAAAATAAACAAGTGATGGTTACCCAGCTATTTCGGTCCAATGTTCCATAAAACATAAATCCCAAACAATTTGCTCTTAAATAGAATTTGTTTCTATTTCGGGAGTTCTTCGATAGTCCAGTGTCATAAGGAGTTGGAATTCGTGTTTCTTGTTGGCAACACATTCTTTCGTTCACTTGAACAGGAATATTTGAGAAGCTTGAGATCGTTGTTGGGGTTTAGTAGATGATGGAGGATGTTGAAGAAAAATTTTGATCTTTTTTCTATTCATCCAATGTCAACTAGATTCATCAAAGATACGAGGCCTTCATTGCATGTAATAGATGAGGATTAGTTTCATGATCGATGTGATAAGCTGAAGGTGATAGATTAATGCAATATCGACGTAACGTTGTTCAGTACTTTTTCCTCCAAAAATATTTTGGGTTGTTTAAAGTAGTTTTTGAGAATATCAATAGAAGAAAACTTCTAAATGCATTAGATTACTCACATTAGGAGAATTCCAAATAGCCCATGTTTGTTACCGATTTTTTGTAGTTTACGTTTTATTTATTCTTAGTTTATTCTCGTTGAGAATTTCTGGTTGGGTCGGTTTCATTTTTTCTTTCATTGTTCTGTAAGTTTTTTCAGGAAGTTGAGTTTGGAAAATGAATCGTTTTTCCACGCATAAATCAACCAACTCTCTAGCATCAATGCAAAAAATGTTGATCCAAAGTTAAAGAATACGTTCAAGCAAGGCAGCGTTGAATTTTCAATCGGAATCAGAAACAGAAGGTCATAAGTTCCTTGGCGATTTTGGAAACTTGGCAAAACCATAAGCTTTCATTGTAACACGAACAAATGATACTATTCGCTAAAGTCGGCTTTGGAAAGTACTAGGGTGAAAACTTTCTAAGATGGTTATTTCACACGAATTATACCACTTATGATCTATCTCCCTATAGCATAGAAAAACGCAACAGAGACAAAATATCTGGAATGAATTCGAGCTCGTGGAATATTCAGTAAGAATATTTCATGCCAAAACGGAAAAATCTGAAACTTTGATTAATAACGTATGTATATGTAACTTGATCGTCGAGAGTTAAATTGAAATAAGTGGAAGTTTATTGAGAGAGGGGATTGATAAAGAAAATTCAAAAAATGACTGACAGCCGTTTCTTGCGGCAATCCTTGGATTGTGAGCCAAAACTCCTCACCACTGCCGTGAGTAGCTGACAGCTTATTTGCAACGACAACAATCAATTAATTTTCTATGTTAGGATTTGAAATGAAATCACGTGTTTTCAGAGATATTTCTTGATACAATTTCAATAACGAAGTTGACAGATGATTGCAGAGAGATTTGGAGGCAGGAAATTTTTCACTCGATATTTTTGCAGCTGGGTAGTGTAATTTTCATTGGAATTGGATTATTGCCATAGCTAAAGATCTAAGTGCAAACATTTAAGGACCAGTTGCACCGCTTCAACTCAGCAGAGGTTCGACTAAGCTTGGCTCAATCTTTAAGGAATAAGGAAGCTGATTGGCAAATCCATAGCAACAAAGCCTGGCTTAGATAAAGCCCAACTTAAGAAAAGCGGTGCAACTGACCCTCAGTGTCTTAAATTTACAGGCAATTTTCATTATCAATATGTCAATATTATTGAGGAGAAACATCGACCAAAAATTAGCAAAATCACCATCTGGTCAAGTAGTCGAAGTGTCGCCGTCTCCCTACAAATCACGGTTTCCATTTACGAAAAGCATTTTTGTCTTATCTAGGGTTTGCTTAGTTGTCAGTTCAGTTCCCTAACATGAACAGGATCCTCGAAATATTCCAGAAGAAAATAACAGTCTGCTTTGAAATTCGTGAACGCTAGTGCTTGTCTCAGATTAAAATACAGGTTTGCAAGGCGTTGTATGTGCATTATTGCTGAAATATGCTATAAAATATTGATTTGATGTTTTATTCCTACATTCTCATAATTACTTTCAATTCAATAAGAAATGATTCATACTAATGTCATAGTACCACAATGAAGAGGAATTTTAGATTTCAATAATTTTTTTTCTGATTGGATGGTAATTTTCGATTATTATCAATTCGTATCTGAATTGGCCTTGGGAATGACAAAATGCCAATATAGCCAGAAGAATAGCTATGCTAAACTCCGCCAAGTAAAATAAAGGCCATTTATTATTATAATTATTATTATTATTATTTAAAAAAAATCAAATCAGATAGCATACATATGGTATATTTTGATACCTCTTGATGCGAGGAATCTAATTCACAATTTTTAATGTCATTTGGTTACTCTATTCTTGCTCACCACAAGGATTCCCGAAACTGTAAGGGACACATAGTAAAGTGGAGAAAAGTTTGCTTATACCAATGATATATCGAAAGATGAAGAACTCAAAAAGTTCACTTGAATGCAGGCGTGTTTCCTTTTAACAAAGGATTATCTTTCTAATGTATTTCAGCATAATCATCCGTAAATAATATAACCTACTGTTTCGACTTGATGAAGGCTATCGAGACCAAATAGTTTGAGGTTCACTATACATAGTCACCTCTTCAGCCACCGAAAAAATAATTCGATTGTACTGATAGGAGTTTCCTTGCCTTCGGAACTTTTGTAATTACGTGAAGACAATTTGAATCTTCTCGAACTGCTCCGAACTACTCTGAGCACGCCCCTGGGTATACGAGTTCCGAAACTAAATTCAACCCATAAATAAGGTAGCGTATTTGAGTTTGGGTCACTGGGGGTTGCCAGTAGTTGGGATGGTATTGCCGAAATTGTGCGAGTAGGGAATTCAAGGTGACATTGTCTAGGCGCAGCCGGAATCGATTATGAGGATATCCAGCAAGATTTTATCGAGGACGTATATGGGATCCTCGAATGAAAAAAAAGGTCCATAATAAACGTTATAGTAAAGGAATCCAAGGAACATAAAACTCCCTAAACGTTTACTCACACCTGAAAAACAACCAATCTGTCGATGTACGACGTACTTGATTTTCAACTCGAATGGTATACTTTGAGAGATTGCCAAGAATAGAATAGAATTTTATAGTGAGGTAGGGTTTATAACATTTTTCATATTTCTTTCATTTATTATAGTTGAAATTTCTGTCGAGAATGATTTACTTTTCACGAATCTTTCTCAGATCATCTTGTCCCCAGGAGTATTTTTTCATTCCGAGTGGATTACTGTAGCACTCTCCCTTATATGAATAATTCTGTCAAAATAAGAGCTTAATTTTCATCGGGATTAATTAATGGATGAGCAGATTTGAGGTACCAATAATGATATTGCTGAGCAAAAAAATTATGTCAGAGAACAGCCAAAAATTGCTTCGGTGGTGAAATATGCCTGTGAATCTCCGCCTGATTGGAAATGCAGATTTGACAAATCTCAGTTGCCTCCCATCCGCAAAAAATCTCTTCTCACAACTCAAATATCTCCCGACGAGCGGTTTCGGCTGTAAAAATGTACATCGATAGAAGCAGCAGAGTCCCAGTCAGTTAAAAGTATGAACTGCAGAATAACAAAGTTATATTACTGTACGAAATCGTTCCAGGTGAAATTATCCAAGTAATCTGAAAAATTTTCCTTTGTACCGCGTTGGAGATATATTTGATAAAAATCGAAAAATTGCCACTATACCGGCTTTTTTCTCTTTCTCACCAGCTGTATAATAATAAAAAATTTATCTAAGAAATTGAACATTATAATTTTTCAAAATGATACCGCTTGACATGCTATTATTTATCATTTATAATAATTTTTGATAGCTGTTCATTCTAGCTTCTCATTCAACTTGTATACCATTGAATATTTATAGAATATTGCCATTTTCCATATTGAACATTGAATGTATACATTGGTACAGCTTATCCAATCCATCTTGGCAAATAACTAATGACGAATATACCCAGCATTCTCTGTGAAGTATAGTAAGATAAATAAACACACCTATTATATTATGTGTTCACTGTATTGAAATTTATTCCTAGTAGGTGTTTTTTCTTCCATCATGGTCTGCACTACCATATTGTGCCATTGGAAAATTAGCTGAGTTGGTGCCAGGATGGATTGGAGCAGCTGTATGTAAGATTAACATGATAGAATTGATTCAAACATTGAAGTTTCAGCTGTGTGCTGTGAACAGTAAATGAAATGAGTTCACCGAAGGCTGAGTTCTCAAATTCTTATAGAGTTCGTTCAGAATCGATATTGTTGAATTGATAACTCTATGAACATATCTGTTGAAACTAAACCTGTCAGAATACCGCTGAAAATGAAACCATGAAATATTCCATGGAAAAAATCAAAAAAATGAAATAGAACAATGGAAGAAAAAGTGATGAATTTGGTGAAACTCGAAAGAAAAATGAAAAATTACGAAGAATATTATAACGAGATTTCAATCTTAATGTATTGATGTCTGCTATATTTCGATTATTTGTACAACTCATTTGTTTCGTAGTTTTCTGGGTTTGTAACCTACCACAATCTGAAAAAATAAGAAATAATATTGGAATCTATACAAATGTAGGAGGGCAGATTTTCAATCTACCCCGAAAAGTTGCTGCGTCCATTGAAAAACAGTTCTTTCTGGATAAAACAAGTCCAATTAGTCAGCAACTTCTCGTTATCTCAGACTAATCCTATCAAAAAAAATAATAAGAACAAAATTTGAGATAACGAGAAGTTGCTGACTAATTGGACTTGTTCTATCCAGAAAGAACTGTTTTTCAATAGAACCAGCAACTTCTTGGGGTAGATTGAAAATCTGCCCTTCGTAATTGACATTTGAATTGTCTACAGGAGATATTTGCCTCGATATTTGCATTCGAAAAGTTGCCTAGAAGTTTTGAGAACGGAAGCGGATTCAGTTTCCGAAACGTTAACGATAATTATTTTCATATACATATATATATATATATATATATATATATATATATATATATATATATATATATATATATATATATATATATATATATATATATATATAGTAGATAGGAAGTCTTTGCTGACTTGTTAGGAAACAAAAAGGAAGTTCTTGGGTAAAGCAGCAAGCAAAACGTGTACTCTTTCAACACTATATTTCCATATTTCTACAGTGAATACTGTCGTCTTCAGGGAAGCTACAAGTGGTTAACGAAATTGCTTATAAAATATGAAGCGAGAAAAAACAGTGCAGATTTAACATTCTGTACATGATAATGTCAATTATTTAAAATATGTGAGATAAAATATGAATAAAATTTTCTCGTTGTTCAAAACAGTTAAAAGTTAAAACGTGGTTTGAAAATTCTAAGGTTAGGAAACAGACAAATGACATGACAATTGGGAGGTTTGATTGGTGACTAATGACAAATGAGATTTTTCGTTTTGGTCGCTGCTTCTAAAGACATCAGCCAACTTACTATGTTCAAAAGAGAGAGTTTCTTCTGTTTCACTGTCGAAATATCGGAAATATAGTGTTGAAAGAGTACACGTTTTGCTTGCTGCTTTACCCAAGAACTTCCTTTTTGTTTATATATATATATATATATATATATATATATATATATATATATTAGTTCTTACTATTTTTTTGATAGGCAAAATTTGAGTTATACGAGAAGTTGCTGACTGATTGGACTTGTTTTATCCAGAAAGAACTGTTTTTCAATAGACGCATCAACTTTTCGGGGTAGATTGATAGATTCCAATCTTATTTTTTTAAGATTGTGGTAGGTTACAGAAAACTAGGAAATAAATATTGATCCTTCACAAAATGATGACGTTCAAACAGTACTTGTACAACTCAGTTACAACGTTTCGTGTTTCCTTTGAATTTTTCATATTCCCATTCATTATTCGATCACCTACATATTGTTACAGAATTTGATCATTTTCATTATGTTTTTCCAATTGCGGCAATTTGTTCAATGATTTCTTTAATTCAATTTTCCATTGTTTCTCAACTTTTTTATACGATCATTTCACTTCCATTTTGATTTTTTGTCGGAATTTTTTTCGTTAAAGATACTTTGAACAAATATCAACAATAAGGAAAATATATTCGAAGGTTATATACAGAGTGCACCAAGTTTAATGTGTTTGATAAAATCCCGAGACCGCAGGTCGAGGTATTTCATCTTGAATTATTATACACGAAAGCGTTTGCTTGAAAGCAAAATTTTGAAAATTATCGAAATGCACGCATTCTGGTCGATTGAGCTTGGTAAAGGAGGGATATATGTTGAGATTATTTTCGGAAAAACTGTAAACTCAGAAAAAATCTAAATTGAACACTGGAACAATACAGTACCCGCGATAGTACCTGAAAAGTGAGCCAAACGCCCGGTTTATTTTGATCAGTTCAATCGATTGAAAGGTCTAGTGCATTCAATCAAAGGTAATACCACGAGTCCTTCAAATTTAATCGATGAATTTTCATTTTTCACAAAAACTTTTTAATTTGGCAAAAGTATGAAAACAAACCGATTGATATCTTATTCGGTTTGTTTGAATGCTTTTGCCTCAAAATAAAAGAGTTTGAGTGTTTCGAAAATGGAAATTCATCTTATTAAATTTGAAGAACGAGTTGTATTTGGAGAGATTATTTTTTGAACAAATAGAAGGAAGAACAATTTGATTGATCAGTATTTCATTTACATAAGAAGAAAAAGAGAATAGGTGAAAATTTTACAAATTTGAAATGTCAAACAACGATGTATGCCCTCTATGATCCAGAAGAGATATGATGCTTACGCAGTGAATATGATAATGCTTGCCAACGATACCAAGAGATGGCGTCACACCTCTCATTGTACAAGGTTGATAATTGAAAATTTCTTATGAAATGAAAATCGCGCCAGAAGGAACATAAAATCATTCGTTATGTCGTTCTATCAAAATCTTCATACAACGGTTTCTTCTCATACAACAAAAAATGAATTTGTATATAATAAAAACTAATTGTACGCCATCTTCATTTGAGTTAAAAAAACCTTAAATATTTGAATCGGTCGTTCGCTATATCTGTCATAAAGTTGGGGTTATGAGCTATTTACGTGTTTGAGTGTTCATTGAAATGTGTTATGTTATTATTATACTGAAAAAGTGAACAGTGAATTAACTATTAATAATAAGGTTACTCTTCATTCATGATAATTTATATAAATATGAGCCAGTTCAATAGAATCGACGCGGTAAACCTTATAGTTTTGACAGTTCAAAGGTAAACAACGTTTTATCGAAAGGACCAGGCAGTTTTGTCAGTATAATACCCAATGATTGGCTAGAATAACCATAGAATAACCCCCTACTATTGGTTGAAATGCCAAAAACGTCACATTTTGACAAGTGAAAAAAATAATCGGGGGTTCTATCCCGAGTGCACCAAGTTTAATCGGTTAAAATGTGTGCTGCACTTCCATGATTCTTGAAATTTTGCTTAGCAAATGACTTGAGTGTATGATAATTTGATAAAATCCCGAGACCGCAGGTCGAGGGATTTTGTTTTAAATTATTGAAAAATTTTGAAAATCATGGAAATGCACGCATTTTGGTCGATTTACTTGGTGAAGGAGGGATATATAGTACCTGAAAAGTGATCCAAACGCCCGGTTTATTTCGAACATTATAATCGGTTAAAAGGTCTAGTGCATTTAATCGCTGTAAAACTCTGTAAAAGCAGTCTAGCCTTCAACTGTTCCATCGTTTATTCGCATTGAGGGAAATAATCGCTGTAAAAATCTCTAAAAGCAGTCTAGCTTTCAACTTTTTCGTCGTTTATTCGCATTGGGGAAATAATTAAATATATAATAATATCACAGTTTTGACCTTTTTTTTCAAATATATATATAATTTCATTTGTGTCGTTGCATATATTTGAAAGAATTTTCTTCGGTACTAAGATCAGGAGTTAGTTTTGGATTTTGGGCAGGTTGTTTTTTCAATAAAACACCGTGAGCACTTACCAAATGTACTTCATTGAAAAAAAAAAAAAGAAATTGCAGCAAGTGAGGCTTGGAATTTATACAATTTGCACCTTCCAGTTTACTGAATATCGTTGACGCTCATGATATCTGCTCGAACGAAACATTCAATTGTTATTTTACAGAGGAAAATACACTCGGTTTATGTCTGGATTTATAAATGTATCGAAGGTTAATGAGGACTCCCATTCTAATTATACTGTTGTTGTTTTTTTTCGTTTAGACATTTTCCGCAATCAATTATCAATAAAAGTGGAATTCCAATTAGTCTGTCTGGCAATGACAAGATGTAAGGTCTCGAATGAAGGCTCGTGTAGGGGAAGTAAACATGCATATGTATGTAGAATTCGAGATATCGGTGAATATAAATCAGATATAGTACATGGCAATGACCATAGATTGTGATTTTCCACCCTCCTGGGTAAGACATAAACGAGGAGACAATGGGGGACCCAACTTATATTCTTCCGGAGGAATTAGTCGAGTGTAAACATTGAAAGTAGAACTTAGAGATAGAATAGAATTGGGTATGATGTCGAGTCGATTTATTCAGGAAAAGGAATAACAAAATAAAAAAATCACATAAAGATGAAAAATAGAAAATGCTAAAGAACGAGACGATGTGATGAAATGAACTAAGTGTAGTTGATGAACGATGAGATTGGAACGTTTGGTGTGAAAGTTAACGTATTTCACTAAAAGTTTATCATCTTCAGGAGAAGAGAATTGAAATTTAGAATAAAATTTTCCTAAAGATGCTCAACTTTTCTTAGTAGTTTTTCGGGTTGTCAACCTATCACAATCTGAAAAAAAATAGCAATTGATATTGGAATCTATAAAAATGTAGAAGGGTAGTTCTCTGATTCACATTAATTTACTTGTCGGGGTAGATGAGAAATATGCCCCTTTATTGTTTATATTTCAAAATTTTTTCTCATTATAAATTTCGAAACTACGTTTCGAGTCGAAAAATCATCGGAGCTTGAACTCATCTAGGTTAATGCTAACGGGGTCATTCCTTTCAATAAAAAACTCGATAAAAACTCAACTTGAATTGACTCCAAGACTTCTTGAATCCTATAAAAATGTGAGTTACTGACATTTTCATGTAGAATATACCTGATGAAACGGCCAAATATCATCATTGATACGTGAAAACAATGACAAAGTTGAATAAATTTGACACATCGTCGGAATGCCAAATGAATGAACAATGACAAAAGTGCAATATGGCAAAATTTTTTGGAGTTTTTGGTTCTCTCTATTGACGTTGCGATATAGTTTTTAGGTGAAATTGATCGTTTTTTCCGAAATCAAAGAACGTTTTGAATGATTGAAGAAAAACTTTATACTGAACAGAAAACAATGGCGTATATTCATTATTAAACTTTGAGTGTAATTTGTAATGAATAAGACATCTCGGGCACTTTTGAAAATGCAATTTTCCTTCAAAATAAATAAAAATCGTGTTATTCTGTGTAGAATGGATTTATTCCTTTCGGAATTCACGATTGATCGGTTTTACTTTTTTTGAAGATGTAAAGATCAATTGTTTGAATATATGATACATTCTTCTTTTACCATAACGACTCATCCGTTGTATTTTATCTGTTCTTTCAAATAACTAATATAATGTATATAGCATTTTGCTTCCAGAATATTTGCTTGAAATCTATGTTCTATTCCAAGTATCACACATATGTTCAACAACAAAATAGCATAATCATCAAACCGATATTTTTTGTCAAATATAGATTTTCATCAACTGCTGGCTAGTGTATTTCAATCACTTCATAATTTTTATTATAATATTCCAATTAATTTATTTATCTCCCCGTAAACCAAATATCTACTCACAAAAAAAAAGTTGCGGCTTGAATTCACTATCTCCGTTTCATCAAGCTACCACTATACTATTACTCCACTCCACGTGGTAAACTTCTTTCATGTAGGAGATACTTGGTATATATACATTTGGAGATTTCAAGTTAAGTTCGAAGCAATATCACATTGTTAGATAATGGAAATTATGATATTCTATGTATAAAAATGGATCAAAGTTTGGTTATAGTGAATATCTAATTGAGAAAATTCCAAAGGATCAATTTTTCATATGAGAGCGAACCCAAATGCGGAAATCGCTGTGTAAAAAGTTGATATTCCCGAGATGAAAGTTTACTATAGTATCTGTATGTATTCTTTGGTAATAATTCAAAATGAATAGTGCATCACCAACATAGATATCCCAGTCCAGAAACGGTTTGGAATCACGATATTATAGATTATAGTTGTCTGAATATACAGGGTGTTATTCAAGTATGTGGCAAAACTGAAAGAGTTGGTTCTTGGAGTGATTCCAAGACAACAAGTTTATATAAACATAGGTCCGGTAATGCTTTATTTTGAAGATAAAGGGTGTCAACATCTGTAAAAGAAATCGTTTTTTCCTGAATATCTCAATGATACTTCAGCAGATTTTCCTGTAATTTGGCGTTGGTATTCTCGACCAAAAAAATATACGCTACTGATTTTTTGCAATTTCTGTAGTTTTTCGCATTAAGCTACTGCAACTACAACTTTTTCATCTTCAACTTCTTTCTTGCATCTTGCTCCGTTTTTCAGTGAAAATCTAAATCGCTCTAATGCATGTCCTTGGTAGAACAAAATGAAACTAGCAAACCATCAACAGCCTGGGTGTACCTGCATGGACATGCAATAGGTAGCTTGTTATTAATAATTGAACAAATAACATAACACGAATTTTCAGATTAATTCTTTTCGATGAAAGACAACGTTACAAACAAAACAAAGTATTACCGGACTCATGTTCATATGAACTTACTGTCTCAGAATTACTCGAAGAATCACCCTTTTGTGTTGACCACGTACTTGAATAACATCCTGTATATAACAAGCTTGTTATTCTGTTGCAAATCCTGATGAACAGCAAACGATCGCCATCAAACTGCGTTTCCGAGAACCAAACGTATTTTACTAGGGACAAATACATTCTCGGTCATAAACCGAAATCGCAGTCCATTATCCGTCTTCCAACCACAAATCGGAATGTTTCCATCACCGTAGCCACATAAGTGATTAGAGCGGATAATTAGGAATATCGATCCGGTGCAGTTGCAGCTATTCCGTCGATTGATTACACGCTGATCCTAATTGCTAATTAGACCGAACTGTGGGCTTTAACTAGTATTGCTGCAATCAGGGGCGGCTATGCCGTTCAAGGAGATTATACAGGTTATGTGGAGCTATTGCCGGGGTAATTCTATCTGAAACGAAGGACTTTTTATAGATCGTTATCCGTAATGATGGTTTATGGCCGTAATTATAACTCGGAGTAAACAGTAATTTGTCACTGATGATGAAGGATATATCGAAAAAGGAAGAAAATAATAAATATCCCATGAACTCCAGTTGGGTAGCCATTCGCAAACTAATCACAAAAATAAATAAAGGAACCCGCAACAAAAGTCATGTTTTGAACGGATATACTAAAGTCGTTCATGGCCTGTCCCAGCTCTTCAGGTTGACTGACAGTCATTCGATATCTGAAGTTAAGCAACGCCGAGCGCGGTTAGTACTTGGATGGGTGACCATGCAGGGAAATACCATGTCGAAGGCCCGTACAGCTGCAGCAAAATAGCATATCATAGCTCGCAGGCAATATATCAATGAGCAAGATATATTGAGGATATGCCGTCTTTCGGAGGAGACGTAAAGCCGTCGGTCCCGTGTCCATGGATGTTGAGCTCGTTAAAGATATCTACCTCTGGTTGAAAAACCAAAGGTTTCGCAAAATTTCCGGTTGGGGGAAGTGTGCTCACCAACGTCGGTGATTGGCCTTGGTAGCAGAAATAGACCGACGTTAAATAAAGAAATAAAAAAAAATAATACAATTCATCATAATTTTCCATATTCTGGCTCTCCTGGTGCATATTGTTGTATATGATGAAAATAAAATAAGTTGGTTATTATGAAAATTTGTTCAAAATATACATTCATTGACTAATTTCAAATAATCTTCACACAATATTATAAAAAATATACCAATGTATCAATAATTGTAAATAAGACTATATAAAAAAGTAATAAATAAAACTAAAATAAATAATAGTTAAAAAAATATACTTTTATAAAAAATACAATATATACATTTCAAGAATTAAAAAACACTCTCAAATAGAAAAGTCTATTTGTTGAAGAACATCGCTTTAGATGGATCACTAACATTTTGGAATGCTTATGGATCGAAAAAGATTTCGTGTGCTTTCGCCTTTGTCCACAGTCAAAAGACATTGGTTTCTTATCTCCATCTGGAGTTTCAAAAACAATGTAAACAGTGTGATAATCGAAGTTGGTTATTTTTTCAAGGAATAGGAAGACAAAGGACCCAAAATGGCTCCAATATTAATGAACAGTTGATCATCGAAGTTGTCCTAAATTTGAGAATTATTGTTTCTACTGAAGTAGATTAGATTATATGTTAGGGACTTTCGTGCTACGAGCCTTTACACCGCGACCTTTACAGATCTATTGTGTTTGTCCTCGAGATCGTTTAGAGTTCTTTGTCTAACCCTGTCTTCTTTACGAGACTCCACAGGCTAGTTCTTAGAACTCCCATGAATTTGGGAGCTCTTGGTTTTTCTTCTCCCAGCGTTAGAAACCTTTGTCTTGACAAGCCCTCGCAGTGGCATAGTATGTGTACTGATGTTTCCTCTTCTTCCTGACAGAACCTGCATAGCATTTCTTCTGCCAGGCCTATTGTACTCATATGTTTATTGAGCCTACAGTGCCCTGTGAGAAGTCCTACTACTATTCTAGTAGTGTTCCTCTTCTGGCCTAGTAGATAGTCTGTGAATGTTGGCAGCGGTTGTTTGATAAACTCTTTGGCCTGTCTCATTCCTGGTGCATTGTTCCACCAATCTTGAGACTTCTGCTGAATCCATGATTTAGTGTTTGTTTTTAGTACAGCTTTTGCTATACCGCAATATGGTTCTGGGCCATTCAGGGCCTTACTTGCTCCTTCTCAGGCTAGTGTATCTTCTACTGAAGTAACTCTACTAAGCGACTCGGACTATTTGATATTATCATCGAAGTTTTCATTCAATCAACAAACACCATAGCCTCCGATATCTCTGAGCCGCGGCGAAGATTAGGCCAACGTTCTAGGGAGTCCGACTGACAATATTTACAAATTGAATTAGTATGATTCAGGAAGTGATTCGAGTGTGGAATTTCCTTTTTTTCAGTAGAATGAAGTACTGTAAATCAATTAAAAGTAGTTATCAGTGCTTTAGTTATCCAGTACTAACATGTTGAAGTATTGTCACGAACAATTTCAAGAAATTCCACCGACTAAGTTGAGGTTAAGTTTTCCACGTTCTATTATCCTCCAAGAATGTCGCGTAATTGTTGTATGTCGGGATGTGAATCTGAGTACGACTCACATGATGAGTATGTATCTGTTTAATAATTTTTCTAAGACTATAATTTGAAAAAGAGTGTTGGTTACAGGTTACACCTCGTAAAGACGGGAACCTCTCTCCGTATTCAGCCGTTCGTTCTCATTTTCAAGAAGGTGATATTATCAAATCTGATATTTTCACATTACCCAATGGGTCAATTCACAACACTTGTTGGAATTTCCGAAATTAAACAATAAAGCAGTTCCATCAATTTTTCCAAAGTTGCCCAAATATTTTTCGAATCTTCCAGTTTCAACTAGAAGAGATTTTTATGAAAGACGATCAGTTTTCATAATGACAAAGTTTGAAAAATCTAATATAATCGAATGTTTCAACCAGTTAGTAAATGAATACTTGAACAAATCAAACATTGATAGTTGGATAGCTCACCGGACACATAATGAATTATACTTTCACAAAATCCACAATTTTTGATCGTATTCTTTTTCATGGGGTGGGGAAAGTCACGAACAATACTAATTTACACTGGTTTACATATGCTCGTATGACTGACCACTTTTCGTGAGAATATGATCAACCATTGAGCAATCTCATCGTATATTTAACATCAACCACACTTTCTGGATTTTCATACACTTCATCATCATATTCCTCTAGATACTACTCAATGGCCTTCCTCATCTTTATTATTTTCCGAGGACTATTAGCATTTGGTATGACATTGCTATCAAATTTATCCATACCTGTACTGGATATATTGACTAAAGTAACAACTCAGTCGCTGCTAACGATTAGTCTTATTATTATTGAGCACTAGATTGTGACAGTCTAAAACAACTCTGTGCGTTCTTCGATATCACACCCCGCCAATCGAAACGTGAATACTAACTGTCCACGTGCTGATCACGCTAGATGCACAGTTTACGCGCACTCTATCTTCAACGTGTATAGATTATAGATTATGTTCTATTCTGGTGTGACACGTAGGGGGGACTTAGTTATTTATGTGTTGAATTTGTTATAACGGCTGAAAACTCCAAATATTACTGGCAGTATTGTGGAAAATGGTGATAAAAAAAAAAAACGTGAACCAGCTGACGAACGTCAACTCTCAGAAGAGGAAACTAGCATGTTGGTCCGACACGGCAGGGAATTGAGCCAGCTTGATAGGCGGACATGCTTGTAGCTACAATTTTGAGAAACTGAAAGAATTGAAGAAGTTATAATTCAGTAATAATATTCAGTATTGGCAATGGAAGAAAATTCTACAACCGCGGGGACTGCACCACCAAATTGCATCGAGAAATTCAGGTTTTACGAGCTTGAAATATTTGATCTTGCAGAGTTGGAGAAATACTTCATTTTGTAGCATATTATGGAAGAATGCCTATTATCAACGAATTTTTGTTTTTGTGGCAATTTTGTTTCGTGTACCACAATCCTAATGACGGTATAAGCACCTTCTTGAAAAAAATATCAACAAGAAAAGATTGTAAAAATAGAAAACCGCACGTGTCGGAAAACCACTACCAATCGAAAGAAAAAAACATTACCCATTCCACGAACAGGTCAACAACCCAATGCGTACGCGGTATCATTTCTTCACATTAAGGGCACGAACAAACAACCAGACATAAATATTGCATTCGTCCTCGTACCACATTACGTTTATGAAAATAAATCGGAATGACTAAGTGCAACGGAATGAGCCCAATTCATTGAGGCGAAATCCTCAGGAATATAATAATGATAAATGCGATGCAGCTCAGCTACTGTGCGTAAGACCACTATGAATAATAGTGAGTGAACAATCGGCAATCGGCGTCAGACGATTGGTAACCTGTAATGAGGTCGACCCGGACGGTTGATAATGTATATATTATTGTATAAACCGCATCAGCCAGTCGTCCGTTCTACCAATGGCGTAGCCCAATCGATTGTACATGTTCAACTTGAAAAAATCGATGGTTTTCAGCACCTTCAACTGCAAAATTCAAGTTTTATGTGATTTCATGTTCGGATTTAGTTTCTACTTACCATTTATTTCAAAGTCCGCCCTGTGCCGGGGGTTGCATTTTCTCTGGGGGTGAAAAATTTTTCGGGGTTATATCCCGAGTGCACCAAGTTTAATCGGTTAAAATGTGTGCTGCACTTCCATGATTCTCGAAATTTTGCTTAGCAAATGACTTGAATGTATGATAATTTGATAAAATCCCGAGACCGCAGGTCGAGGGATTTTATTTTAAATTATTATACACGAAAGCATTTGCTTGAAAGCAAAATTTTGAAAATCATGGAAATTCACGCATTTTGGTCGATTGAACTTGGTGAAGGAGGGATATATGTTTAGAATATTTCCAGAAAACATGTAAACTCAGGAAACATCAAAATCGAACACAGGAACAATATAGTACCAGAGATAGTACCTGAAAAGTGATCCAAACGCCCGGTTTATTTCGAAGATTTCAATCGGTTAAAAGGTCTAGTGCTTTCAATCGCTGTAAAACTCTGTGAAATCAGTCTACATTCAACTGTTTCATCGTTTATTCGCATTGAGGGAAATAATCATTGAAAATAACTGCGGATATTGATAAATTGACTGGTTCTGAGATACTTTTTCTCTATGATGTTTTTTCTGAAAGGCAATACTTATTCGCGAGTGAAATTCCAACTGGTCAAACACTCAGAACGTATTATGAGAACATGAATGAAGTGAATTGTGAAGTGGCAACGATTTTTTTCAAATGGGGTGGAAGAGAGGGTGGTGAGATTATCACTAATTTTTTCGAACGAAAAAATAGGAATCGACATTATTTTCTTCATACCTCGCTTAGATTTGATGCTAGATACCTTTGTAAAAAAATTAAATAAAGATTTTTTAAAGTATTTTGAAAAATGTTTTATGAGTTTTCATCGAAAATGCGTTGTATTTTTGGTTATTGTACATAGACTCTTTTCATTTTGACGTTTGGAAATATCAATGAACATTCAACAAGCAATTATTCCGTTTGTATTGTACATCATGAATAAACTAGTTCCTTTGTTTTTATATCAGCTATAATTTTGATCTCTTGAGGTTTTTGGATTCAATGCATATTTTTCCAGTTATTCTTGAAAAAGAATCTGAAAACGTGGTTTTTGTTGCCTGAAAACCGACAATTTGACTCGCGAATAAGTCGAAAGTATTGCCGTTCAGAAAAAAACTGCATAGAACAAAAGTTGCTTGAAATTATCGATTTCTGCACTTATTTTTCAATGGAAAATTTTTCACCCCCA
Source organism: Zygogramma bicolorata (assembly GCA_032362365.1). NCBI lineage: Eukaryota > Metazoa > Arthropoda > Insecta > Coleoptera > Chrysomelidae > Zygogramma > Zygogramma bicolorata. Next base: position 4,323,184 of record JAVJAQ010003800.1, on the reverse strand, counting down.
AGAAGTGGTTGCATTCACACTCAGGGAAAAAGAAACCCCTGGCACAGAGAAGACTTTGAAGATGATGGCAATTAGATCCTGATCCCATATTTTCATGAAAATCGGTTATGAGCGTCGTTCACTGGATTGAATCTATCATGGATATACCCGTTCCAGTTTTTGTCATCAAGAAATTCAATTGGAAGGATAACAATTCAATTACAATAGTTGAGTGCTTGCAAAATTATGATGCATAACTCCAAACCTTGAAAATTCATAAAACCAAGGTTTTGTGACTGGCACATGACAAGGATGGGTATATAGTTCAAATGCATGCTTAGTTCACCCATTCCACCCAGTTATTCAGCACTTTGGAAATTGGGAGTTTGTGAATGTTTTTTTTTCATCTCAAATCGTGTACAAAAACAACAGTCATTTTCGGAAAATGCTAACGCTATGTGAATAGGGTAATGAAAGAGTAGAAAAATCAATGGAGCCCATGATAATTATTGAATGAATTATATATTTATTTATTTATTATTATTTTTTTTTATTTATTTATTTATTGACAAATCAAACCTTCCGAACAGAACAAGTTCTGGTATAAGGAAGATAATAGTTTTGATATAGATAGTTGAATGCAAAAAAATAGTTGAAGAGTTTAATCCAGGAATTTTTATGTGGATAATATTCATTATCAAAACTTGCGGACACATTCTGTTCTGAAATCAATTGAGAAAAATGAACACATCGATCACTTTTCCACAAAATGTGATAATAATATACCTGTTGTAGTATCTTTCTTTAACAAAATCACCACGTCGGCAACTTCTGACAATGCAGTGATTATTATGATTATTTTCTATATTGTCCTATAGTTGAAATAGCAAATTCGTCATCGAAAAATGAATATGACGCATTAGAGAGCTATGGAACTCGAAATCATTAGCCTTCTCTTGCCCGCACAAGGTTGTGCCATCTGGGTACACTAGTAAGACGGTTAGATTATGAATGCATTGCTAGACAGCTGTTTGACTCGCCATATGTCTCTTCAGTGATACTCGACAGGACTTACGAATAAAATGCATATCGAACTGTCTCGCCTCTGAATAAATAACAATCCGCCTGTTGCTTGGATGGAAATCATTTCAAATATCGAAGTTCTGATTGATGTTGGGGTTGCAGCTTTTTCTGCAACTATGCCGAAAACCATTCTCTTTTTGACGAGCGTTACAACTCGACTATACGATGTATACCCGTTGTTGTTAGATATATATGTCAAGCACTAGAAGACGATTTGCTACTAAAACAATATCAAATTCAGTTTTCCGTTCCTTATGGTACAGACGATTTGAAGTGCCCTGTTTTCGCAAGGTCTACTAAGAGCCACTAAAGCCACCAATGACTGGTCAGAACAGCTTTCTGAAAGCTATCGTTTCCTATATCGAATGTCTGAATTTCAGACTCTGAAGTGATATATCCAACAGCTGTTCGAAAAGCTCCTACGGTGTACGTGAGCAACAGAATTCCTGCATCATTTCAAGAGAATGAAAATTGTAAGGCAGCCATGTAAACCCTTCGCTACGGCAATGCTTGTTCGAACACTCCATCTGCTGGCGTGTTTACTACTATGCGGCCTGGACGATTCGACAACCTTCAGCTCGCCGAACAACCTTGCCGGTCTCGGCCCATCCGATAATTCGGCTGGCCGGGCCGTCGCGCCAGTGACCCGACCGAAAAGGTGACCAACGCGGATCAAAAACAACTGAACGGAAAGACCCTACATTACAAATTGTTTATGGCAGACGTTATTGTAACCGCAATCAGACTGGAAGGAAAGGTACTCGCATATACGAAACATGTTCTCGTTGATGGGTACTGAATTGCTGAATTATGGTGCACGGTGGTGCGAGTCATTCTCCTCTGAAATTTCTCTGGGTGGGTAATAATGGAATTATCAAAAACATTCAGGCAGTACTAATTGGTAGTAGTGAAATGGGGTGAAGTCTATTTTACAGCTGTCTTTGATGAAGTCAATTTCAATCGTGATATACCTAGCTACAACTTTTCATTCATGGAACAACTATCACCAGAAGGAATATATATACTACTCATTTCCTTGTTAACAACTCATCATATCATGTGCCATTTGTCTCTATGGAAGATCCTTTCGAAATGAAACTGAAATATACCTAGCTACGACTTTCGAATCAAAATAACTGATGACGTATATGCCCATCAATCTGTATGAAGTAAAGTAAGATAAAAAACATCTATTATATGTGCTCACTTTGCTGAAATGTATTCCTAGTGGGTGTTTTTTCTTTCGTCATGGTCTGCAAAACCAGTGTGCAACTGGAAAAGTAGCTAGTATGGATTGGATATATGCCACTTGTTCCCTTGTTCACGACTCATCGTATGTGTAAGCTCTCACTGGTCTTCATAATCAGCTCGTTCTTAAATACTTGGTTTGTGTGCTTCCTATAAAAAGCCAATTTATCCACTTCATTTACTTGAGTACCTATAGCACAGTTTTTATTGAAGCTAATCAAAAAATCAAAGACCTACATTACAAATTGTGAAGGGCGGACGTTATCGTAACCGCAATCATACTGGAGGGAAGGTACTCGCATATTCGAAACATGTTTTCGAAATGCATAAAAAGCCTGGTGCGTTGACTTATACTTGAAAAATCGTAAGGCCAAATTCTCGATCTCTAGCATTCTTGATTTTGATATTGCCAACAGAGGCGCACTCCATGAATCTGGTAAGGTAAAGTCATTTCCTGCACTCCCGACGACAGATTTGTTGGTTATAGGCATTTGAAAACAATCAATCACCCAATGGTGATTTTGATTTTGAATTATTGTTTTTGCATCCTTTATTACTAGGTACGTAGCAACCGTGGTCACTAATGCTGGAAAACATATGGTTAACTGGGAAATTCTGGAAAACAGTCAGTAAATCACACAAGTATAACTTCTACCCGAGTGCTACGAGGCACGTAACAACCGTTGACACTGATGCTTGAAAACATATGCTGAACTGGAAAATTCTGGAAAACAATCATTGAATCACCCAAATATTACTTCTTCCCTAGTAAGTTCAGAAAGGTTATTCAAGGTGAAGTTTGTTGTCATTATCGTCAGAAAAGTCTCGCGTTATATTATCAATTGACATCAACTTTGATGATGGAATTTTCAGAATAATTTTTTATTTCCGAAATATGCGTTGAAACTATCATATCATATTTTCTAACACTAAGAAATACTTTACTTGAGGTAGCTATTTAATATATTGTGGATATGGCTATCAGATTCGGTACTCTTAACACCCAAAACAACGCAAAATCCTTAATTATAAAACTAACTAGAGGTTAAAAATTCACTCAACAATAGCAATAGTAACGATAAAGACGTGGGAAGAACAACGTGAAATGAAACGTACAAAAATTAATGGAATAGAATGGAATATTGAACCTATTGGTACTTCCAAACGCATTCAAATCCTCAAATTACAAATACTTCAAATCAAAGTGTCAAACTTGTCTCTTAGGGATAAGCTTTCTATAAGGTTGACTGTCTCCAAAAATGTTGTGTACTAATGATTCTATTGGTGAACGAAAGATTCCATCAGAGTTCATCCAACGAGACCGTTGGTATCGAAATTCAATTAGATTTCTCCGATCGAGAGGAATTCGCTGCACAAGAGAATATCAGTCAACGTAAGTAAGAGATTTGAGCCGGTTCTAAGCCTCCCCCCACCACTATGACGTCATTAATGACTAATTAATGACATCATAGTGGTGGGGGTTGACCTTGAACGGCTCAACTGGTGCATAGGACCTTGAATTTTTTTTTGAAAATGTAATTATGGGATTATTTGTGTGTGACGTCATTCGACCTTGAGATAGGCTGGTAATGCATCTTCATGTGTACTCTAGTCGAGGGAGGGGGGGGGGGGGTAATTAGAATTTGCATACGCGGTAAAGATATTCTTCATGTATGAAGAATAGATTGCATACACACGGATAAATGTGTTCTCTGTACTACATTGCATAGAAGTACACATGTACCACAAACACCACCCAAAGTTCACCAACACGAGCCCTCACTAAACCTCACGTCTGCACTCCACGAAGTCACAGTCACGAATGAATACCCGAACTGACAAACACCACCCACCCAAACCAACACGAGCCCCCACTACACCTCACGTCTGCACTCCACGAAGTCACAGCCACGAATGAATACCCGAACTGACAAACACCACCCACCCAAACCAACACGAGCCCTCACTACACCGCACGTCTGCACTCCACGAAGTCACAGCCACGAATGAATGCCCGCACTGCTCTCTGAAAGCTCATCGGAGAGTGGAGGGGTAGCAACGTCAGACAGTCTGGTGGGGTACTAGCGATGTGTGCGCATCCGCTGCACAGATAGTGGTGGGAGGCGGCTCACTATCCATTATATAAGAAATGCGGATTTACATGTGGAATCATTATATCTGCAGCAGTTCGTGAGTTAGTTATTCAGTGCCATATCCGCAGCAATTGTGTGAGTGTGTTTTTCTGTTGAAAACTGTTTATATTTTCCATTCATCATGTCCGTTTCCAAAGTAGACTTGCAAAAAATCAATAATGTGATTATACAGGAGGTAGAAGTGTTAGAGCAAAGGGTCTTATCGTCATTACCAATAAATGAAACATATGTAATAAGGAATATGACTCCTTTTTCCACCCGGTTTGGTAAATCAATTTTATTAACTATGGAAGATGTTAGGAATAATAATAAATTATTTAAAACATGGCTTCCCAAACGGATCTCAATGCAATTCAGTGATGATGATATAACTTGCATCAATTCATCGAATGGTAAATATACACTAGTATATTTAGGTCAAAGTCCACAAAGTTTTGCTGGTATGAAAACAAGATCTCTTGTCGCATTCAATTGCATTGAATAGCATTACTAATAATCATTGGTATTAGGTTAATAGTGTTTCATTTGTATATAAGATTATTTGCATGTAAGTTTTGAGGAAACATATAAACATTTTCATACATTGTTGAACACACTCACTTTATAAATCGTAAGACGATACAGTTTTCTGTGAGTATTATTAATGATGACGATGAGTTTATGTTCTAATGTTCTGTTTTCATTTGTTTTCAGTTCAATCATTCAAAGATGTGGATGCAGTATGCTAGTGAACACTGGGTCAAGGCTGAGGATCTCGCTTCATCCATCCAAAGACTGTCTTCCGAACTGAAGGCGTTGAGTGAGAATGCTGAGCATGCAACAGTTTATGACCTGAGTGTGTGCTATGATGAAGAAAGAATCGAATTGTGCCTTCGTGATGCTGAGAACTACAACAGTGGTGCGGAAGTTTGCGACAAATTTCTGGCTGGGACATTGGATCTGAATCATCTTTGTGCTGCAATGATTGAATTGAACCTGAAGAGATTCCTGTACCGTCTTCAACTGCACCTACCAGAATGGATCATTCATAGGTTCCAATTGATTGACGAAAATCGTGAAGAAATTGAAGACGGTCGAGAGAATGACGAATATGAGGAAGAAATAATTTTAGATTGTTTATATGTACCAAAAAGTTAAATAAAACACATAAGTATAATTTTTCATGTTCATTTATTCAATTCCCTTTAATACAATATTGAGAAAATTATTATAAATTAAAATATAAATGAAGAGAAAAGAAAACGAGTACAAAGATATAATGAGAAAAAAATATAATCAATTAAAAGTATCAATAAGTGTCAATATCTGCTGTGAACTGAACCATCCAATGCATTGTACGTTAGAAATGTATCATGCAAAATGAGTGCATATACTTTGGTGTTGTCTGGAAATTTGGCCTTCCTGGTTTCAAATTCAACCTTTATGTCGATAGTTGAGGATTTTGTGGCATTCGGTTGATGTGAACAATCGATTATGAAGAGTGGATTGCTTCGAAACTGTCCAATATCCATTAGAGGTTCACTCATATCTTTATCATAATAACTACGTTGAAAGTTCTCATAAGCATAGTATGCAGACGAATCTAGTTTTTTGTCAAAATCCAAATTCCAACGCTCATATGGATATACTTCAGAATTCAAGTATACCCGAATATTATTGATGTCAGCTGTTATGAATTTCGTGATGTCCTCTGCTCGGTTTTCAGATATTGCGGTATTTTGAAATCCGATTATAATGAAACGAGGTGTTTCCAAAGCATTGGTTGTTTTTATGGCCCATATGTCTGAAGATGTAGCTCGTAATGAAGGGAGTTCATACAAGTCCCACATACGATAGGCCAACTTAATTTTCGCATTCAGACCACTTTTGTTGATTCTATGCAAAAGTTTGAGTTTGTGCTTATCCTCTGGTACTATGTGTCGTATTCTCCATTCGATTTTATTTATTTCCAAATTAGCATCAACTTCACCTATATATGAGTTGTTGAAGGTACGAGCGATTATCAAAATTAGTTCTTGTTTGGCATTCAAGATACTTTTATTGTAATCTTCGGCAAAGCCCATCAGATATTTCAGCGGTAATTTGCCACTGAATACATGACTGGTTGTATCCAATATGTCCTGTTTGAATCTTGAAAGACCCCAGCCTGTAGTCAGTAAGGTGTTAGCGTGCGATTGTCCAAATGAAATCATGGTTTTCATTGTAGAGGTTATTCCAGGTTTTCTGATGACAGCCACTTGTTCTCCACCCATTTCATAACGAATTTCATCAAACAGAAAAGCCATTGCATTATTCGATAAATAGCATGGTTTCGTTGCATCCTCCGGTGTGAATTTTCCCTCTATGTAAATGAAACTTTCTGCAATATCAAGAATGACATCTTGATTATTGATTGCAATTCGAATTTCATCTGAATTCCTGAATAGGGGCGAGCCATATGGTTTATATGTGTGCTCATGTAAACTTATGAGGGAATGATCGAGCACCGGTTCATCGAATATATTCAACTTTTCACTATTTGTTTCATGCACCATTGTTACTTCCTTACTTTCAATCCTATCGATTTCAAGAATTTGAGGTCTCTTACAGATAGGTGGTGACGTGTTGACTGTTTAGCGAACACTTTTGGAATGACCTTTTTTGCGGTTGAGCATTCCTTTTTGGTTTCGATTTGCTCAAATCGTTGATGATTTCTTCTATTGAAACAAAAACCCATAATAGAATTCAATCGATTTTTTTCAATTCCAAAACGATAAAGATCTCTTCTTCACTTCCGAAATCCACGAGCTTATTTTTCTGATCCAAAATACGCACTGTTATATTGTGAATCAATTGACGTCCTTCTGGGCTGACAGGCATATATATAATATTGTGTGGTTCTTTCGTGAGATTGTATCCAGCTTCGACGTCAACATCGAATGAGAAAAGAATGTGGGACTCTTCATTATTTATATATGAACCAGAAATTATATTGCAATCCAAACGGATGAGTCTCACAATCGTTATATTAATCGGTAGTGAGGATTCATGTATTTGATTCTGTGGAAATATTTTATGGCCAAATCCCATCATGCTCGCAATAGAGTTTGGATGTGTCAGATCAATTTCATATTTTGATCGCATTTCACATTTCATCGTATTATTATTGGCATGTAGGTAGAAAATATCATCTGCAGTAATATCGATTGGTTTTTTGTCATGAAACAATCTGAACATTATATTTTTCTGTATAACTGCATTGATCTCTTCTATTTCATAAGCACCACATGGAATTTCAATGGTGTGTAATTGTAGCATGGGTGAGTCGTCACCACTAAGTCTGAATCTGATTAAATTGTTTTCTTCAGTTATATTATTGATTGTGTTGCATCCATAGAATCCCAATAGTCCTAGTCCATAACGGCTGTTTCTATCCAATTCGATAGGTGGAAAAAAGTCTGCACTTAAGACACTCGTCCCGACAGCTTGTAGTTCGAACTTCCGCGACATGACTGATGTATTTTACAAATGACACTTCAATTTATTGTTGTCTACAACACATCTGCAATAATCCACACTTTTTTTTGGGCAGCGCGTTCAAATGAATATTGTTTTTATTGACACCAATACTCATATCCTCTACATTGCAATAGCAGCAGAAAATTTTTCGAGGCATGGGACCATCATTCACATCAGAATTTGAATTAGATTCTTCGTCAGAGTGGTGTTCATAGCAGTATTGATACTTCATTATGTCGATATCATCTTGTAGATGTTTTGGTAATTTTTCCCAAACATTTGCAATCTCATGTGCAGCACAGGCAATTATAACTTCCTTAGGCATATTGGCAAGCATCATGCTATCCATTTTTGTTAGGGTGCGATATTTAGAATACATCTTCAATGAATATCCCATTCTCTTGATAGCCTCACGATCCATTGTTGGAGTTGTATCCATTTTTTATTTGCGAATTGATTCAGAGAGGAACTTTAGGCACAAATGACCACAGAAGACTGTATTGAATTTTTGTTGGCGATCATAGTTATATTTGATTTTCACTCCCGAATATTTTCGAAAGTATCGAATCAATTCCATTGGTGGGGGCAAATCTCCAAAACTATCGAAATATGTGACTTCTTTGCCACATTTCTTGTATGCCACCCAATGTGTTCCAGGACCACTTATTTTATCCAAATTGACAATAGCTGTCTCATACAGTTTTGGCCTTGAAGAAGGTAATCTGTCACGCATAAAAACACCACGAAAGTGTGGAATTTTCATTTTCTGTGCATAATAATTGAGATCGAAATCGGTGAGAGGCCTCAGAGGTAGGGAATCTACTAGTTTTTTGACTTGTATGATTGCGATGGTTTGTATGGTTTCAAATATAATCCCAATCCTTTACGATAAGGTTTAAGATATATTCCACTACCTCGTTTACCTAATGCTACAGCCTCCATTGTTTTATTGTGGCGATTGGCTTCAATGAGAGCTGCTCTGCTTGCTTTTGCCGAATTCACAGCTTTGGTAATTCCTGCAGCTGCACCTGCTAAACTTCCGAGTGCAGAAAGTCCGGCGAAAATCGGAATCAATGGCAAAATCCCACCAATTTTGGGAATTGGAATTATTCGAGGTGTGCGAATTTTTTTCTTACCACCGGCAGCTTTAAGATATTTACGTGCTGCTTGCAATGCCACAGTGATAGCTTTTTTTCTATCAGTCGTCACAAACTGATCCCCACCAGATCTTTTCAATACATTTCGCACTTTACTAACCACTCCAGCACCGAATGCAACTTTTTTTATTTTATTTTTCCTTGATGGTTTTCTCTTAACCTTCTTCTTGTTGGAACTATTACAGCCCATACCCAAATGTCTCTTCGCTTTCATAATATTGGTGACCAGTAGGGCAGCTGCCCTTTCTCCAATATTTGCGTCCTTTGATTTAACCCTATCCCAAGCTGCGTATTCTAGTTCTTTATCTGCTATATGTCTCGCTGTGAGATCTGATGGATGATTCGAATATTGAATGTCGTGTTTTTTGCATGCAATATCTAATTTATTGATGCCAGGATCGTTGCGTGCTAAACGTTCATTCAGTTTCGTACCGGGTCCACAATATTGATAACCGCCAGGTATATGTAATTCGAATGGAAGTGTATTTATTAATTTATTCACAAATCCAAAACCTTCTTTACTCTGACTTCTACTATCGATACGTCCGTATCGTTTGATGGTACACATTTAAATGAGATGCTCATAACATTTTTCCATTTACATAGTCTCCAACCGTGGTACGATGCGCATTGTGAAACAGAAAGAAAATTTTGTCGTTGACAATCTAGATGAGAAATTTGGGTGTGGATTGAATGGGCAGGTATTGTTAAGACATGGCCCACTACTTCCATCATCAGTTCGAGGACTCATTATTGGACCTTCAAATTGTGGAAAGACCAATGCAATGATATCACTCTTAACACATCCACAAGGATTGCGATTCGCAAATGTATATCTCTATTCAAAATCACTCAATCAACCCAAGTATAAATTCCTACAAAATGTGTTGGAACCTATTAAAGGGTTAGGATTTTATACGTTCAGCAATAATGCGGAAATAGTGGAACCCTCCGATGCTAAACCAAATTCTGTTTTCATTTTCGATGATGTGATATGTGAAAAGCAGGATATCATAAGATCATACTTCTGTATGGGACGTCATAAAGATGTTGATTGTTTTTATCTTGCACAGACATATTCACGAGTGCCAAAGCAATTAGTGCGTGATAATACCAATTTCATTGTAATGTTCAAGCAAGATGAGACAAACCTACACCATATTTATTCAGATCATGTGTCACCCGATGTGACATTCAAACAGTTTCAATTGATGTGTGTTAAATGTTGGGAAGATCAATATGGATTTCTAGTCATTGACAAGGATAGAAAAATACATGAAGGTAGATATCGCAAGGGATTCGATAGTTTTATATATCCATGATGATGCTATTCAACTTCAATCGATCATTGGATTGTATAGAGATCACTTCAGTGAATTCGTATATGATAACAAAAAAATATGAAGACAAACATTGGTTCTGTAGCTGGAAATGCGAGCAATGAAATGCATTTGAAACGTCAACTAGTTGAGACAACAGAAGCTGTCAGACAAAAATTCAACTCAATCAAGCATGGTAATATTGAGAATCGTATGGCATTGGAAAAACTTTATGAACCCATAACGAAACCATTGAATGTTTTATCATCGAATGCTACTTCATCGAAAACACCACAGTTATCCAACAATCAAGTGAACTTTCAGACTACTCCATTTCACGCCACGAGTACTCCAATAGGAAAGAATCAATCTTCTGGTAGTGTATCATCTACAGACAGTGAGTCAGACACAATAAAAGATGAAATTGCAGCGAGCCTCTTTGAAACACCGCCATCATCATCACGCATCAGTTCTTCAGATCTCAATTCTCCATCCAATGTAGATGAAAGTCTTGAAGATGTATTGAAAAAACATTTGAGAAATATCAGAAGTAGAAATGTGGCATATGATGCAACATTTGGCGTACGAATGGATCCTATCACACAAAAACTAAAAATGGGAAATCTTCAGGTTCACTTCAATGATGGAAACATAGTATTTTGGAATACCAATAAAACGAGAAAATATCAATTTCCTGGCAGCTCAGAATTATATGATATAATATTCCTCAAGAATCCACAAAATATTGACGATGAACAGATTCGTCAAACATATTCAAAGATATTGAAACTAACGAATGCTCCATTCAAACAATACCAATTGAAGAATGGTTTCAGATATACGAATTCCAAGAAATTTCGCGAAGTTATCAAACCTATACTAGACTCAACTCATTATCCAATGAGGGATGGAACTAAAATTGGTGGAACAGTCAATCGAAACAAAATACAGAAAATATATAATCCCAAACCAGCGAATTATGTCTACTGGAACTCACCCAAGGAATTGATTGCTCGCTTACGACTATTACTATCTTCAAAGGCAGCTGGTCATACTGGACACAATAATGAAATAATTTCAATAATTGAGGAATTGCGTGAAGAAGGTATAATATATTGAAACATTCACAAGTAAAAATCACTCTCGCCTCATTATTCAATGAAGTAACATTACCAGATTTATTTTTCATTTGCACTCGAAAGAAAGAATGGATAATGGAATGAGTGATGTAAAGCGACAAGTCGTCAACGAGTTGCATGGCTCTGTAAGACGTAATTTTCAAAGAAGAATAACTACCATCAAAGGGTTTGCAGATCTATGGCAAATAGATCTAGCAGAAATGCAACCATTCGCAAGAAGTAACAAAGGTCATCGATATATCCTTGTGGTGATTGATTGCTACTCAAAGTATCTATGGACAGTGCCAACTAAAAATAAAACAGGTAGTACCGTAACCAATGCAATGAAACGTGTTCTGAAGCAAGCCAAGTTTTCTCCAAATCATCTACAGAGCGATCAAGGAAAAGAATTCTTCAATAAAAATTTTTCCTCTCTCATGCGACAATATAAAATCAATCATTATTCAACATTCAGCACAAAAAAAGCAGCCATAGCAGAAAGGGTAATTCGAACAATCAAAACATGGCTCTACAAAGAATTTTCGATGAGGGGCAATCACAAGTGGATTGATATTCTTCCGATCATAACGAAGAAATATAACAACAAGGTGCATAGTACTACTGGTATAGAACCTATAAATGTTAATTCAACCACGAAATTAAAATTCAGAACCACCAGAGGAATCCGAAGGAAACAAAGTACACCCAAATTCCAATTGAATGATATTGTACGCATAAGCAAGTATAAAAACATATTTGAAAAGGGATTCACAGCCAACTATACGACAGAACTCTTTAAAATCGTTAAAGTGAACAGAACATACCCCACTACATATATTCTTGAAGATATGGATAGTCAACCCATAAGAGGTTGTTTTTATGAGGAAGAATTATTGAAAACTGCGAATCCTGACGTGTATCTAGTGGAAAAGGTGTTGAGAAGAAAAAATAATAAACTATATATAAAGTGGTTAGGTCTTCCAAGTGAGCATAATTCGTGGATTGATGAATCAGATGTGGTTTAATAATTATATGAAAATGATTTCAATTATCTATATGGTGAATAATAAAGCTCTGGAGGAGTATACTGGTTTTATATATGTATGTTTTCTGCAATAAATTTGATATAACCCAATCTTTGTTTGTTTCATTTACTTATATGGTTCGAAACTCTTTCAATTGGTAACTTTTATATTTGAAAAATAAATGACACAAATGTAATAATATTCAATCAATTTATTCATCATAATTACAACAGTGGTTATTATTTATTGGGAAATTGCATGTGGAAGCCTTTCTGGTCCAATTTCAGTGTACGTTGGAATACGGTCTCCTAGTATTTGGCGCCTTTCGATTTGCTCGTCATGTGTTAGACACCAGCAATGATTGAAGTGGATTTTCCTGTTGGGATGGAGTTGACCAACTTTCTCACATAGCTGCCAGTTACTTCTACAAACAGCACAGATATGGTTCCAACAGTCCATAGTGTAATTATCACACTGCAAGCAACGTTGTTTAAGTGGCACCTCTTCTATCGCACAAGTTCTACAAATATTTCTACAAATGCCCAGGATGATGCACTCAATTTTCTCGTGACACTTGAAGCACTTGAGATGGTTTCCCTGTTCGTTAGTTATTTGTCGCTTGGGCTGTGGCACTGGATTTCGTGAAACACACTCGGTACACAATCCGGTACATGGATTGAAGTATGATTTGGGTCGAGTGATTTGACAATTGTAGCACTGAGCAGCTCCAGCAACCACTAGGGGATAGATGCACACTTTCGGTTTAGAATCCCACTCTTTTGGAAAAGGCATATTGTTACTCACTGGTGGCAATGACAGAACTCAATCCAATAATCCAACCCTCCCTACATATATACAGTAAGAGTTTGTGGAGGGGCGCCCCACCACTACCAGATCGTATAAAACATAGCTGCGGGCTCTAAACTTCACTCATTCATTCAGAGCATTCGAAGGATATAACCAAGATGGCTGAAGAAAGAGCTGCAATGTTAGATGTTCTGGCACATGCTGACCTTAATAACAATTTGGAGGGTGAAGAGCAGGTCGCTGAAGACGTCATCGAACAAGAGATTCCTAATGACTCTGAAGACGAGGGTATTGAATGCGATGCAGAGACCAATCAACCTGGTGATTTGGCCATCGGTGTGGAATTTTGCAGAGTCAAGGTTCTGAATATGAATCACACTTTGGAAAATCCATTGGAGTTGTGCTGTGTGACTGAGAGCTATGTCAGAATTCCCACTGTTACAGGACAAATTGAGAAATTATGCCTCATGTGTTTTAAATTTTATGCTTTTCGTGTAAACAATGGTGGGTGGTATGAGCACGTAGATAAGCATAGGACTCAACCATTCTCTGAATTATTATGGAGTAGGTGTAAAGCATGCAGCACTCTGCTTACACAGTATCGATATATCGAGACATGTATGATCTGCAATAACGCCCCTCCTTTGCACCACTAACCTTGGACCACTGGTCAAAAAAAAACCATCAGCCCTTTTCAGGGCTACATTAAAGAAACAGACAGTAGATAGATATCTCACACACATGAGATAAATGTATGTAACATTTGTAATGTGTTCGTTCACCTCTTGACTATGGTAGAGTACACACACTTATTAGCTGTAATATTGAAATTCTAGTGATGTGGATCCACTGCCGCGACAGAATGAAAAGCCGCGGATACGCGAATGATTCGCGAATGTAGCCACGGTTCCGCGACCACCGCGATAATCCATGGAATAAACTTCACGGAATGAAGATGAGACAATAGCTACACTCTCACTTGGACTAATAACGCGGGCGCAACCGCGGAACTGCGACCGCAGTGGATGTGGATCCGCTGCCGCGGCAGAATGAAAAGCCGCGGATACGTGAATGATTCGCGAAAGTAGCCGCAGTTCCGCGACCACCGCGACAATCCATGGAATAAACTTCGCGGAATAAAGATGAAACAATACCCACACTCTGACTTGGACTAATAACGCAGGCGCAACCGTGGAACCGCGATCGCAGTGGTAATAGATCCGCTGCCGCGACAGAATGAAAAGCCGTGGAAACGCGAATGATTCGCGAATGTAGCCGCGGTTCCGCGACCACCGCGACAATCCATGATTTAAACTTCGCGGAATAAAGATGAAAAAATAGCTACACTCTGACTCGGACTAATAACGCGGGTGCAACCGTGGAACCGCGATCGCAGAACCGCGACCGCAGTGGATTGAATCACGACTGCATCAAATCCGTCGAATGATGATCGTAATTTGCGGAAATATATGTAAAAAACCAGGTCCGCTCCGCGTCGCTCCGCTCCGCTTCAAAAATTTTTCGACCCGCGTATTAAATTATTTCACGGCCGCGATTGAAATTATTCCGCGGATGCGCGATTTCGTTGCCACGGCCGCGGACCCGCGGATTTATTGGTGGAATATGCGCGAATCCGCGGCCGCGGCCGCGGATCCGCGGTTTTATCCGCGGATTATTTTAATTCGCGGCCGCGAATTAATTTAATTCGCGGGTCGAAAAATTTTTGAAGCGGAGCGGAGCGACGCGGAGCGGACCTGGTTTTTTACATATATTTCCGCAAATTACGATCATCATTCGACGGATTTGATGCAGTCGTGATTCAATCCACTGCGGTCGCGGTTCTGCGATCGCGGTTCCACGGTTGCACCCGCGTTATTAGTCCGAGTCAACCGCTAGATTGTAAACGCAATAGAAGTTGGGGATATAAATAATACTCTTCACGACTTCAAATCACTACACATAATATTATCAACCATAAGTATCTTTACTTTTATTCATTCATCACATATATATGAGCGTGAATACACCATGATTTCGAGTCTGGTCTAACTCAACCCTCATTAATTAGTTCGTTTTGCATGCAATTCAGGAGAAAAATTCATACTCTGATCAGCTAACCGCATATTGAGATTACCTAAAAACTTATTTTGTGAGTACGATTAATATCTTTGAAAAACCAACCTCAGGAGCAACCACACGAAATGACCTTGACCTAACCTTTATTGATTTATTTTTCCAAATTGTATCATTACGGGTGGTAATACATATTTCGAGCGCCTTTTGTCATGTGTACATTATACTATAACTGAGACGGGAACAACTGAGAATTGTGAGATCTTTTTTTTTTTCGAATCTTTAATCTCATTTTGTCTGTGATATCTGCAACAGAGTTGCAGAGACAAGTATTTATACATATTGTGAACATGTGTGATCCATTAGATCATGAATATGTAATAACGCATATTCAATAGGTGATCACCTAATGAATCTCACTGTGAGATAGCTACTTTGAGTTCTTAATGGTAGCCCTGAAAAGGGCTGTTTTTGTGAGTCTACACTCTGTAGACTAGTCGTCGTCGTCGTCAGTATCAGATGAGATACTGATAGGTCTCCCGATGGATGATGGCCAACTTACAGTGGATGGTAGACTGATTGAGTCTATATCAGAGCCATCCACTTGCATCCTATCAAAGAACCCTTCCGGAAACCCAAACTGTTGTGATAAATACTCGAAGTAACCAAGATTGCCTCGAGTATTGACACTATCGGTTGAAGAACTAACTTCTTCAACCTGGATAGGTCCTGTCGCTGGTTCCGAAGTTGGTACACTCCTTGGCTCCGTCGTTGAATCAGCTCTCATCGACATCGTGAAGAGAATGATATAGAACTCTGGTCTCGCATTGTATTTATACAAAAAAAATGTTGGTGGGGAGAGTGGTGGGAAGAGAAAAGCGATGATATTTGTGAACATTCTAAAAGGTATACTTGTTGAATTCATTATGAAGCAAGCCAATTTTCTGCAAGATATTCATATGACAAGGAAATACACATTGTTGTTGAAAGGTTTGTGTAGAAAAGTATGAAATTCAAATACGCATTTATAATGTAATTACAAAATATTCAGATGAAATGAAGAGCAATGCCCCAACCATCGCATTGTTCAATGTGTACCAAACCAATTTAATGTACACTCTTTCGTTTCATTTCATCTGCGTTCATAAACTATTTATTGAAAGAAATATATAAACAAATGAACTTAAAACTATTGGAATAAACACCTAAAACTAACTCAACCTACTTCATCGAAATATTTCCTAATATAACAAAATATTCAGATGAAATGAAGAGCAATGCCCCAACCAACGCATTGTTCAATGTGTACCAAACCAATTTAATGTACACTCTTTTTTTCATTTCATCTGTTTATTCAATGATTTATTGAAATATATACATATATACAAATTAACTTAAAACTATATAAAAAAATCGACTAGGACTAACTTAACCTATTTAATCTCATCGAAGAGGTCACCCAAGGGAAGGAGCAATTTGGAGATCTTCCCCTTGGTCCGTTTGAATCGGGCATATCTCTCCTTGTGTTGCTGGATTTCCACCCGATCACTCTCAGCAAGACGTTCCGATTCCCGGGCAAGTTCTGACCTCTGTTCGGCAAGTTCAGCTATTTGCCGATCGATGTCAGCTTGTTGCCTGGCAATCTCGTCTTGACGATGCCTTATGCCCGCCCTCGTAGTCTCACTTTGTTGGCAGGCACGTTTGGTATCGTCGAACTTCTTCCTGAGAGCCAAGAAGAAGGTATGCCCAACTCGAACGTCCTCCTCGTCTGAAGAGTCAACCCCTTCGGTGAGCGTAGCGGTGGTGGCTACAGTGGTGGCGGCAGTGATGGTGGTGGCGGCAGTGATGGCGGTGGCGTCAGTGATGGCGGTGGCGTCAGTGGTGGCGGTGGCGTCAGTGGTGGCGGCAGTGGTGGCAGCAGTGACGGAGGCAACGGCGGTAGCGGCGGTCACGATGGCCGCGGGAGCATTGTCCTCCATGGAAGCGTCTACTGCAGGCGGCATGGGAAGTGGCGGTCTAGCCACTATGGCAGCGGAGGCTCCAGCAGGTGTAGCCGGTATGCTGGGTACCGGAGCTCTCGTCGAAACTGGCCATGGCCCAGCTCGAGGATTGGTATCATTACATACTTTGCGATACTTCGCAATGACACCAACCTTCGCTTTGGGCGCCCGTTTGGCTGGTGGCCGCCGGCTCGTCGAGGGCTTCGGTTCTTCGAATTCGTCCTCGCTCTCGATATTCTCCAGCATGTCAAGGAAGCCAGACATCTTCTTCTTTGACGAACCTTGCCTAGCTCCACCTGCACGTTTCCGGCGTTGTACCGTCGCCTCCGTCGTCACCACTTCCTGCGAAGACACCGCTGATGTCGACGGGATCGCCTCCGTCGTCACCACTTCCTTGGAAGGCACCGTTGATGATGGGATCGGCTTCGTCGTCATCACCTCCTGGGAAGGCACCGCTGATGTCGACGGGGTTGCCACCACCTCCTGGGTTGGGGCTGCCACCACATCTGGGTCTCGGAGTTGGGACAGCACCATATTCCGGAAGATCCCCTCGTCCAGCATACCGATAAGGTCGTCCTGGCACACCTCCGGGAAGTCGTCAATGGCGGCACCCTCCTCCATCGGCTCAGGAATGATGCTGTCAATGGCAGCATTAACTTCATTCTTTGAGAAATCCATTTCTGAAACATATAGAAAACATACAATTAGACAAATTCATAAAATTGAAATTGTTACTTACCGATCACTAGTTGTATCAGTTCGGAGAGAAAAACACTCGATGTGGCACTGGTCCGGAGTAGGGCAATGAGACTGGTCGGCTAGCTGCTGAAAGTCACACTGAAGAAATTATGAACGGAGCTCTGCTTTTGTACACTCCAGCAAGCCCCCACCCTCCCACTCCTCTCACATAATTCTTTCTTGGAAGCTAAGTCCCACCCTCCCCTCTCAAACTATTCCAACCCACAATCGCTCTCTAAGCCCCGCCCTCCCCACTACAACAAACCCGACCAACCAATCCCACCATCGCTCTATCGCCACTCTCTTCATTATTTGCATTTAGCTGTTTACTGATTGGGTACAAATGAAACACAGTTTTCCGTTTATGGTAAAGATCAATTTATTTCATTTGATACATAGCATTCTACTTATTGGAACATCATACATATATTCATTTTTTAACACCAGGATTGATGTCTATACCCGGATACCACAATAATGGTCTATCCTTCGGCCACCGCTCCGCATGTTTCTTCTCAAGCGTTGCAACTCTTTCTTCCAATGCATTATATTTTTGTGTCATCGCAGTAGTAGCGTCAGATGTTTTTATTTCGACATCACTCTTAAGATTGTTGTATTTGCGAGCCAATGTTATTCTCGCTTCAGCTATCTTATCATCAAATGCTTGACGGGCTTCACGTTCTACATTACCTATTGCAGATTGTATGGCAGCTTGGAGTGCCATGAGGGTGAGCTCCTTAGTTTCTTTAATTTTTGCCTCGAGATATGATACAGTTACACAATCACCATTTTCGCATGGCTCTCCAGTATTTTTCAATATTTTTCTCTGCATATCATATTGACCGTCTGATGTTAATTTGAATCCAATACCCGGTGGGCCACGAACAGTGCCACCACCCCATTTCCTTTTACGACCAAATTTATCAATTGTTTTGGACATTATACCCAGAGAACGATACTTCTCAAACTGATGGTTCTTCAATGGTTCATTTATTTATATTATCATTTCTACATGGCGACGATTGAGTATTAGAAACAATAAAACAATACATATTCCAAAACATTTAATATTTAATAAAAATATCCATACTTCAATGTACAAAATCACAATACAAAAATCACAAATGATGAATGTTCCGGTTTGAAGGATAAAAACACCGAGACTAATAATTTAGTTATTCATCTCGGCATTCAACAAATTAATAAGTTGGTCTAGGGGGCTCTCCTGAGAAAAAGAATGAACGATTTCAGATACCCAACGAATGTTATCATTCGGATCATTTTGATAGAACTCTATATCGCTATGACCCCATGGAAGAGTTCGAGTGGTATTCGGAATAATGAATCGTTTGTCGTCGTGGTATGATAATGCAACTTTATTTTTCAGTTCAGTATAAATATCATGCAACACGCTTCTAAAAGAGTTCATCTTTCTGAATATCATACCTCCTTGTTCGACAATTTTTTCATAGTCTTCACACGTCAATTCATTCTTTATAACAGATCTTTTGATACCTTTGGCCTTTTTCAGTTCAGTGTTGACAGATTTTACATAATATGCTTTGGCACCTGTACCGTAAAAGCTTATTATTGGATCATTTGGAAATTCGTCCTTGAAATTACCCAGAACTGACTTTGTCACTGGAATATCGAATTGGTTCCCTATATTGTAATTAGATGTATCGAACTTGTTTATATTATTTTTGATGAATTCATAGAAATTTTCTGTATTTACTTTGAGAATAAGAGAGTCGGTATCAGTATAGAGTAAGGACACATCTTCTCCAAATCGATGTTTGATGCATCCGTAAAAAAAGTCATACATGACCGTTTTGGATAGTTCCAGAATGGAAAATCCTAAATATAGTGGTTTATCATAATGAACTTTAACTCTGCCCAATTGAATGGCAACAAAATTGTCAGTAAAGATGGAGCAATTTTTGAAATTTGGTCGCGAAAGGAGACAACTAGCACCCATAGTTCTCTTTATATTTTCCCAATGTGTAACGAGTCTAACATCAATTCTATTGTCTACGTTTTCCATTGTTTTTCCATAAACTGCATTGTTCATAAGCTTGAAGAAGTCTTTCTCAGACTTATTATTAGACCTATTACGCATTTCAGTATTCAGATCTATATAGGGCTTCATCCAACATGATTGCTTGAACCTCAATACTCTATGTGTGTTCATCACTATCAAACCATGATTGAGAGCTTGCTGTAAGTTTCTATAGTGAACAATATATTTTCTTTTATCATTCAAATTTGGAATTAATTTGGGAACTTTTGATTTAGAGCATGGAGGTACCAAACGTTCAACTAAGAATGGAAGATCAGAATGTTTATCATGAAGTTCTTGTGGATAATGAATATCCACTTCCAGTACATATCCATACGAACTATCAGCATCCACATTCATTATGTCAAGATTGAGAATTTCATTGGGTGTTAACCATTGAAATTCACCTGTTGGTAATGGTTGTGACATGCTGTGTCCATATAAATTTGTTGCATCCAAATATGAAATGAATGAAGATGGTTCGTTTGGATTATAATTTGGCAAAAATTTATTGTTTGCTTTATGTTTCCTTTCACTACACTGACTGATTCCACCACGTATACCTTTTTGAAAAAAATGAATCATATCAATGTCGGTCAGTAATTCCAATTCGATATTCGTATATTTTAACATGGCATCCCAAGATAATCCCGGTGCGGTGTAGTATTGTGCCGGATCCAAATCATATTTATCAATACATATATTTCTAAAATTTTCAAAAATGTCACATAATAGTAACACATCTGACTTTAAATATAAATCAGAATATTCACCCAAACTATGGCACTCGAACAAATTCCATACAAGTTGGGCCCTCCTATAATCATTATCTGATATATGCTCACAATTGAGAGTGTCATAGAATTGATTTTTTGTTGGAAGTCTTGGATGATTTAGTTTGTCAATGTCATCAACAAAGCTATAGGGAAATACACCTTTCTTTCTCATCAAATCGAATTTTTCAATTTGTGGAAAATGTTTGTGCATCTCAATACACTGATCAGATGTTAAATTTGCACCTAAGTTCTCCAAAGAATTCGACATGAATTTGAAACTATCTATGAATCTCATTTTCAAATAATTCTTCTTCGACCTCCCATCTTTATCCGTATAGGAGTGTGTAAAGAGATGTTTTGTGAAAGATATATATTTCTCTTTAGTTTGTGGAATAACATCCACTTTCTCTTTGTTCTTATACAATTCCTTTATGAATAAGTGAGAATCGTATCCACTCAGATTGTGAAAGATAATGGGAATGAAATTTGGTAATTTAAAATTCAAATTACATGATGAATGAGCAGCAGGGGACCTCTTTTTCCCTGTGAGATGACAATGATCTCTCACTTTAACTTCACCATCATTGAACGGCTTAGAACAAATGCCACAATTTGTGGCAGAAGCAAACTGTTCCTCTTCTTCAAGAGTTTGTGCAGCCATAGGAATAGGATACCTGAGATGATTCTCATAAATGTTTTTCAAATCATCTTCAATTTTACTGACAAATTTCTGGGCTGCATCCACACCCCTATACGTAACAAATTTCGACAAATCATCATTGTATGAACATTTAATCAAATAAGCAAATGAATAAGGCTCATGTTTGTATGTCTTGATCGAGTACGATTGTTCGGGACTCGGCTTGGTAGTTTGAATCGGATTCAGTACTGATTCAAAATCAGCATATACTACAAATGGTACTTTCATTTGTTTCTCGAAGTTTTCGAATGTTAATATATTTTCAGGCACCATTTTCCCATATTTATTGATTTTGAAATTGGTTGATGGTGTTGTAGTACTCAGGTGATTACAATCATTCATCTTATGACGTAATAGTAATCGCTCATGAGAAAAATATAACAAACATCCATCACAAAAATATTTTTTATGTTCATGGGCAGATAGTTGACTTGAAACTAATCTTGAAAGATCTTTGATCCAACAATAGTGACTATTACCGAAATCATCTGTGATAAGTAACAAATTGACATGTCTCCTAAGTCTTCTCTGAGAGTAACGCAATGGTCCAACAATTTCATACATTATTTTACCCTTCTCGAATTTACTTTCCAAACCATACACATTAACTGAAATATCATTCTTGTCCTCAAATTTTTCAATATCCTTCAACTTAACCGGAAAATTCATACCTGTTACATCTATGACAGTATTGAAATGTGGATATGATGAAACTTCTGACGTTCTGTCGACTGCAGGATGTAATGCTGAAGTGATAGCCCACGCAAAACAGTGCTGATCTTCATTACGAACATTTACCACGGCTTTCCTCCGCTCGATACACACAGGTAGCTTCACATATGAACATCCACTGAGTGGGCTGTATTTATTGATGTTCACCTCCAGGAACATGATTTTTTCACAAGTCCAACCTTAAATCAAAATCAAAATTACTAATACATTCCAATCTAATTTAAAGAAAATGTTTACCTGAATCACGTTCCTGGAATTCAGTCGTTTGAGCGATCATACCATTACGAAATCCCTCGAATAAGGAATTTAAATCAGTGGTTTGGTCAACTGTTCTATTCTGAGAGTTGAATGATTTGGTCTCCTTCAGGTCTTGCGTTTGAAGAAAATAACTCCCGAACACTTCCATATTAACTTTGATTATTTTGTGAATCCTGATAGCTGATTCCAGTAATTCAATGACTTTCTGCCTAATTTCATTGAAGAATAACATGTAATCAGCGGAAACAATGGAACTCTGCACCCTGTATGTAGCAATCCGACACTTGAAGGCACTCTTTATAATTTGAACACCATCACTTAATTGTACACATGCATTATTCTTATGTTGTAAGCTTCTTTTGTGAGAATTCACTTGAGTCAATGGAATCGTCACATTACAACAATTACATGTGTACATAGGTGTTGCAACGTCATCTAATTTCACTCGTTTTACTGATGGGCCTCCTTGGCAACTCTGGAGCTGATGACGACGAAGGTTATCACTACGAGTGAAAGATTTACCACAATCACAGGAATACATAATTTCAATATGATCTCACAAAATCACTCGATGTCAACTGATATTAGGAGAGATCCCAACCTCTTACTAGACACTGTTTAACTCACAATTCCTAACTGATGCGGCAATTCTTATATAATGGATAGTGAGCCGCCTCCCACCACTATCTGTGCAGCGGATGCGCACACATCGCTAGTACCCCACCAGACTGTCTGACGTTGCTACCCCTCCACTCTCCGATGAGCTTTCAGAGAGCAGTGCGGGCATTCATTCGTGGCTGTGACTTCGTGGAGTGCAGACGTGCGGTGTAGTGAGGGCTCGTGTTGGTTTGGGTGGGTGGTGTTTGTCAGTTCGGGTATTCATTCGTGGCTGTGACTTCGTGGAGTGCAGACGTGCGGTGTAGTGAGGGCTCGTGTTGGTTTGGGTGGGTGGTGTTTGTCAGTTCGGGTATTCATTCGTGGCTGTGACTTCGTGGAGTGCAGACGTGAGGTGTAGTGAGGGCTCGTGTTGGTGAACTTTGTGCGTGTATGTGTAGACATGTGTACTTCTATGCAATGTAGTACAGAGAACACATGCTTTATCCGTGTGTATGCAATTTATTCTGCATACATGAAGAATATCTTTACCGCGTATGCAAATTCTAATTACCCCCCCCCCCCTCCCTCGACTAGAGTACACATGAAGATGCATTACCAGCCTATCTCAAGGTCGAATGACGTCACACACAAATAATCCCATAATTACATTTTCAAAAAAAAATTCAAGGTCCTATGCACCAGTTGAGCCGTTCAAGGTCAACCCCCACCACTATGATGTCATTAATTAGTCATTAATGACGTCATAGTGGTGGGGGGAGGCTTAGAACCGGCTCAAATCTCTTACTAACGTACCAGCTTTTATTGAACCAAGCCAAAAATGACCACTACGAAAAAAAGCGAAAATTATAGACATTGAATCGCTAAATTATGGTACATGGTGGTGCGAGTCACTTTCTTGCAAAACTTCCCCCGGTAGTTATTGATGCAATTGATTATTTACAACATTCAATTGGTACTTATTGGTACTGTAACACTACCCTATTCTTCTAATGCCGAACGTGTCTACCTGTGCCTTGTTTGACCTTCCACCCCAAACTGACATAAATGACAAAAGAAGTGGGACAAAAGGGGGAGCGTTCGCAACTCAACATAAAATAGGTTTTATTTTCTGTCTGTTGCCAATGTGAACAAAACACTTTCCAACACGTAAACGGTTAATTAATCGAGAATCCCATTCCACGATTCCCCCACTGGCGCCCCACGTTGGGCGCCAGCAATTGGTCTGCGATAGTTTTTCAATCAGATCTGGATTGTATTTGTATTTCATTTCATGTATTTCTTGCGTATTTCAAACTGTTCTGTATGATTTTATTTTTTTTTTTTGACGCCAAGAAAATGTTTATAATCTGATCAAATAAATCTCTCATATTTTGATCTACACTCTTCGTTATAACGAACTATACTATTTCTGTGATTCTCTGAAAAAAAAATATATGATAGTGTATATTCAATTCACAGCAGACAATGAAAGAAAAAAAATGATCAAATATTCGAAACATGTTCTCGTTTGAGAGCCAGACACTGAATTGCTGAATTAGGGTATACGATAGTTGCAGTTATTCAAGGGAGTTAATGACATAGATGGCTGATTTATTTTATAGTTTGTTCTCCTTGCTTTCTAGTTTTCTTTTTCATTTCAATTGATTTGAAATTACACATGCAACCTTGTATGTATTTCTTTCATAAA
Source organism: Zygogramma bicolorata (assembly GCA_032362365.1). Classification (NCBI taxonomy): domain Eukaryota; kingdom Metazoa; phylum Arthropoda; class Insecta; order Coleoptera; family Chrysomelidae; genus Zygogramma; species Zygogramma bicolorata. The sequence continues at coordinate 4,298,156 of JAVJAQ010003800.1, read as the reverse complement.
TGATTCTCATAATCGTACCGTTGTTATTGAATAGAAACACTGAAACATATGTATTACAGATTCGGCGGCGGTAGCTAGTGAAACATTTGGGAGGGGGGGTTGAAATGAGGGTGAGCTCAGTCATAATAATTGATGCTGAGCTCCCAAAAAAAACATTTCGGAGAATGGAGACTGTGAAACCAAACTCATGTTCGAGTAAGACAATGATTTCTGAATAATGTTTTCGAAAGTTTTCATGATACAAAAATAAAAAAAGCCCTCAGTTATTTTCCATATTCGCCACAAGATGAGGTATTAGGAAAGCTATATGCTATCAAACTGTCAATCATGCATAGTGTACGGATACTATTTCATATCAGTTTTTTGTGATTAATTGAATTGGGCCTTAGAGAGGGCGAGAGTATCGATGTTCAGACTAAAAAAATCCAATGCCGTGGTTGACAAAATGACTAACATACCTGTAACGTCTCTTTACTGGCTCAAAAATGAATCCCACGTATAGTCGACAAATTTGAAGATTTTTTCAAGGAGAAAGTCAGTGCCTATTCTGTTTAGAGTTTCTCTTCATTGACTATTTAATTCATGTGATGTTGGATCCAAACACCTTTTCGAAAAATACTTTTTTCGGGTCGCTGAAGAAGCGGAGGTCTAAACACTATATTCTGGTCCACATGAAAATGAACAAATTAATGACGTTATTTGCCAACGAAGAATCTATCCTTCAAAGTATCTCTCACTTCAATGTGTTCCACACTGAAGTGAATGCATTTTGACTTGGAGAGTTTACCTGGCAGCCCTTCTAGGTGTTTTATAAGGTCTATGATTGGAAATCATGAGCCATGAGTTTCCTTCACTAATTTCCAAGTATATTTCCAAATATCGAATTCATACATAACAAAGACGAGTCATCATCTGATAACGACAGAGCTTAGGCTCATTTCATCAGCAAGTTATGGAGTGGACAACTCTGAGTCAAACGAAATTTTCAAGATATTCGAAGCTCAATGACATAATCATGAATCTCATTTTTCGATTTTCAAGTATCCCTGACTGGCTATAAATGTCTAAATCTACATAATGTGATGCTCAGAATTGACATCAATAATAATAATTTCCATTGCGGAAATGAAAAATATTTCGAAGCGAAAATCACTCCTATATAAATGAAGATATGAACAAAACACTTTTCATAATGAATAAATATTTTTGATATTGTTGAACACATTCTCTAGAACGAAGTGTATAGGAACAAAAATGGTAAATAATCCTTTTTACAGATTGAGTGACTTCAGTGTTGTTTGAAAAATCGAATTCGGAAATTCAATCCAATTTCGAATTGTTTCGTCATAAGATATCATTATTAGTCCTGTGTGAACAATACGGTCAGGAATATCTGAAACTCTAAGGACAGTTTAAATTCACTCTGTATTTCGAAGAACGAATATCGTACTGTCGCTCTTTTTTGGGTCAACGGATCTAGTAGTTACATCCGAACAAATGCTCATTTTCCTCAATTACTATTCAATGGCTTCATAAAACGCAATTTACTACAGAATTTGCGTGCGCCAATTCGGCATTTGCGTTGAAAACGAATAATTTGAATACGTCCTTGGCAAGTCTGCGGATAAAATTATAGACCAGGAGTGGTACATAAGGTATGGCTGTAACGTGAAGTACAAGAAAATTAAAATATTCAACTCAGGAATCGCAACAAGTTGTGCTATTTGTAAAAGAAATCATGAATTTTTTGAAAATTTTCAACTATACTCAGTGTATGTGCAATGTTGAGGAAAATTATTCTTATTTGAACACTCTGAAGATTGGAATAGAACTGGGCGACAATTCATGAAAATCCACATCAAGGGGTACTCATACTTCCCTTATGAGTATCATATAAGAACCTATCTACATCAGATACCTACTCAAGTCAACGATGCTTCGCTTGAAAGGGATAATTTGGTACTAGTACCAGTTGATAATGAATGAGTACCCTTTCCCACCTAACTCCTCCGTCAGTCGAAAATCGCCGAAAGTTCTCGATTGAAAAATAACAACTAACACTACAATTTGAAAAAAAAATATATTGCCTACAATTTTGGAGGGATTTTTGTTGAATAAAAAAATTCCAGAATTATGTGCTTTCAATGTCCTGAAACTTTTATGCAAATATGACATTATTTTCATTTTCCTTTGGAGCTCAATATTTTTCAGTAACATACACCATTCACAAGTCATTCCATCAATGAAGTTTCTACATCACGTTGAAGACACATTTGAAAGATTTTAGGTTCAATTCTCCTGGGCTATAATGGAATGATATACCACAACCCCAACTCTATTAACCCACTTTCAAAAATACTATGCAGACTATGAATATGTCGTTGAACTTTGGCCCTAAAAGGACGGAAGTTGAACCATTGTTGAAGTTTGCCACAATCGCAAGCTACTTGTAACGATTTGAATTCTGTTTTTTCGAGGCAGATGTGTTTCTATTCCTAGTAAATGCATTGTCAATCTAGGCCAGGCATACATAACAGTTCATTGTCCGAAATTATAGGTCTGTTGGCGTACTCTTGGAACCTGGTTCAGGATAAATTCAAAGTAGTTGGGCAGTTGAACTCTCAAGTTTCACGCGATTCCATTTTCAGTTGTGAGATGGGCGACTACTCTTGACTGGTCTTAACCGTCCTTCATTGAGAACGCGAATAGACCTTTTCCTTCACGAAGGACATTCAAATCTCCTTGAATACAGGACGGTACCCAACTCGATTTTTTTTGGGAATGGAATATCATTCACATGAAGCTATGAATTCCTCTGAAGACTTTTTTTATTTCAATAGATGCACCTTTCTATGCAGGCGAAGTTGTAGCTATTCACTAGATAGTATGGAACAGTTTCTTTTCTGTTACAAGCATAGTTTCTACGTGAAGACGCAATATTAAATTTTCCAAAGAATTTATTATTCATCAGGTACATATTTCATCGATTGAGGTATCTCATAAATTCGGAAAATTCGGATACAGTTTGCTGTACGTACAAGAAACTGTATTGGCATTTGCCCAGTTCAATCACTACATAGTATAACACAAAGTCGCTTCCCGCTGTGTCTGTCCCTATGTATGCTTAGATTTTTTAAACAACCCAACGGATTTGAATGCGTTTTCCAATTAGATAGCAAGCATAATACATGCACAATATAGTAGAGGAACGCTGACAACATTAGAGGTGGGTATCTAATTGCAAACGTTGAGTGAAACTTACTGAGCACCTTAAAAAGGTATGCAAAGAAGTCCGCGCTTGAACATAATAGTATACACCGCGGGCATATCTGACAGACGACAGTAAATGACAGTTGTCAATCCAGCCTGCTGGACATACAAACCTGATTTACCTATGCTGAGTGTGTGTTTATGTCATATTTTAAAATCTTTTTTCTCAATAATGGCTCAATTTTGTGCGATTGTGAAATGTGGAAGTAATAGCGGCAGACATAATGTTTCATTCCATCGATTCCCTTCTATTTTCGACAATAGAAAAAAAGATTAATCCTCTTGCTACAAAGAGATGTGAATTGTGGATTCAGGCAACTAGAAGAGCATATTCAACTTCTTATAAGTTGAAATGGGCAACGGTGTGTTCAAAACATTTTGTAGGAGATATTTTCAAAGAATCTAGGAAACATAGGCAACATAATTTTATTTGTTTTTTTTTTCATTTCAGACAACCCAAGTGCACTCAAAGATGTTGACAATATAGACTGGGTACCGAATCAATTACTTGGCTTCAAAACAAATATCAATGCAGTTCAAACCATTCAGAGATTGTATCGTAGGGAACAGCGTGATATAAATGACATCGCAAATATTCCAGTTGATATGGATAAAATTGAGGATGATTCTTTGTGTGAATGACCCAACTGTTCAAAACTTGAATATTATTGATGAGCAAAATCACACTCTGAATCATATAAATTAACCAGTTGAAGGAGTGGAACATCCACAAAACTCTGGTGAACACCTATGTCCCGATATTGATTTCGAGTTGCAGAATTGTTATTGTGAAATCCATCATCTCCGGGAAACTTTCAGTATTGTTTTCACAAGCTTCACTCCAATCCCTCTAATCCATTCAGATATGAACATATTGTATGAATCCAAACTTTTATAGCCTTCGAAGTCTTCTCCTGTGCATACACTTTTATATACAAAATAGTTTATAATGTCATACAACATGTCATGAAACTTTAGGAAAGTATTCCACAGCATTACTTCAATCCCCAAATTTTAATAAATAAGGATCACATCCCTTACTTTCCTTTAGTTTCTCCAAATATCTCTTCTGGCTATCCATAGACAAGGTGTTGAAATGATCACTATTATCAGCCATTCCACACACAATTTCCTTGCAAGCAGGAAGAATAATGAATATAGATTGCAAAATTTAGACATTTATATATGTCAAGTACGCTAAGGGTATACCCAAAATTAGGGTGAACCCGTAATTTCTTCATAATTACGATAATGATCTCATTAAATTACCATTGTTGCTTATGGAAATAGGGTTTGTTTGTCCAGCAGGCTGATTGACAGTTGTTTTGTGACGTCACATGCCCGCGGTGTATTCTGGGTTTATAACCTACTATGATCTGAAAAACTAATAATTAACATTGGAATCTCTACAAGAGCAGATTTTGAATCTACCCCGAAAAGTTGCTGCGTCAATGGAAATCCGCCTCCGTTCTCAAAACTTAATGAGGATTCATGCAACGATCATTATAATAACGTTATCATTACATTTTCACTAAGAATATGTTGCCGGTCATGCAACACTCATTACATTATAAAATTTTGTTGAATTCTTTGTTTTTCATTTTAATGATGTTCATATTGATGAACTAATTCTATTAAAGCACCTTCATCCCTGATATTGCTGAATACTGATAATATAAATATAAAAATGAACATCACATAACCTAAAACCGTCGAATGACACGTCACTGCACATGCGCATTTGCTAATTTCACTAAGAATCGTGATGTAATGAAAATAAAGTTGAAAGTTGCCAACTTCTTTGTGCGACTGATGTAAATGTAATGTACTAATGTGTTGCATGAATGCTTTTACTATAAAATGGGTGTTCAAATTTTCTCAATGAAAATGTAATGTTACTGTAATTATAATTGCATGGACCAGCCTTCGAACGAAAATCCCTTTTCCCTTTTGTTGTTGACAATTTTCGTAGTTGACATTCTTCAAATATTTGATATCTGACAAATTCGTTTTACATTCGATACGCTTTTCCGAGATGAAAATATGAAAAAATTACTGGACCGGAAATGAAATTATTTTAGGAATTAAATTGAATGTTTGAGTTGCGGTTGCGAATGTCTCTCAGAAAGCATTTGATCTTTCTTTAATACCGATTGCAAGAATATCAGTTGTGTTACTTTTCAGATTTCCACTATGTAAGGAAATGTATATTGTAAGTTTATTTTTTTATCAAACCTGCATATGGATAGTGTTTGCCTATTTTTGAGAGTATTGTGTTAATGATAACTAGTAATCACATTGTCGACAATAACACATAAAAAAGTACAAATTATCATCGTATATCAATCTTCTCCAGTCGGTTTATATTATATATGAAAAACACATTTGAGAGCCCAATTTCCAAAAGCCACGCTTCAAACAGCTACATCAATTTGATATCAAAATGACAGTTTTTTTTTCATTAAATACAGTCGAAATTGCAACTTCGCTGAAATATGATATTAATGGTATTCGGACGAAAACTATTCTCAGGTTATTCTTTTCGATTCTGTTATCGGACAAAACCAGTGGCTAAACGGAATGCCCCTACAAGGGCCCCTGGGAACCCATAATCATCATTCTTCCCGCTAATAATTCAGAAAGTGTTGTAAAACCTCTGAAAATATGTTTGAAAGTCTAGAAAGCATTATTATTGGCAGGATATCGAACAGGAAGAGTAAACATACTCAAACTCCTTTCGCATATAGAAAATCGCGTGTCAAATAAAAAAGTCTTATTTTGATCTGAAAATATTTACTAGATTCGTAACACGTCTCCTATATATTTCCATTCTCAACAGAGTCGTTGCTGTCAGAAAGTAGAATCGCATCTCAGTTTCCATCTTTCCAACAAAATGCTCTAATTTGAGAATGTTTACGTTCTCTCAATGACTACTGATGAACGACGCCAAATATCAATATTTGCGAGTTTCCAAACTTTCTTCGTTCTGAAAGAACTGGCAAACCTTATCCTGATTTTGAGTCCATTTAGAAGCCGTCAACATAATTTGAACCCATTGATGTTCGGGAAAGTTGTTGCAAAATGTATTTCCGAGATAATTCATTCAAAGTTCAAATGAGTTCAGGACCCTAGCGCATACAAGCGTTCGTCGTACTACGAAAAACTTTTGTTTTGTGAACTTGTGAATATAGCAGTGAGCGTACGCTGAGCACACGTGCTTCAATAACTGATTTTCAATTTGAAATGTGTTCGAAGCAGGAATTTGAACTTGAATTGTGTTATTGTTCATAATTCACATGACCAGCTGTTGAAACAATATGCCATCTATTCTCATTTTACAGTATGTTAGATATTAATTCGTTATTGTTTTATGGAGAGAACCTTAGTGGGACAGGAGTTATTTCGAGAAAGCCTTGCTGGCCATATTATTCGATCAATATATAGATAGATCTTCGAGTCAATTTCACGTCGAAATGTTTTGAACTACTTTTTTGTGAAACGTTATTTCAAGCCGATCAGAGTTGGGGTTTTCCAAAATTGGCATGCTATAATCTTGCTAAAGGTCTATTTATTGATTGATTTTATTTTGCATTCATCTTCTTAATATTTGTGAAGTGTGCTAAGGTGGATTGATGCAACAGCAATTTTTATTCTAACGTCCACTTCCACTATAAAAAATGAAGATCCTAATTTCAGTGGGGCATTTTATGCTTGTGAGGAAATGATGCAAAAAATACCAAACATTTAATGTCTCTTTCTCCTTTTATTTTTTGAACGGGTCAACTCGAAAAATCTAATGTTGGGATAATGCAATTAACGCATAAATACTATATTTTGAAGTGAGGTTTACGGATGAAAATTCATGATGGTGTGCTGAAACCATAGTTTCACGCAACATTTTCAGTTGTGATCACGCTGTACAAAATTATAACCCTTCATTTTGTAACATTTATTCGTATTAGTCCAGCAGCCACCGCCTGATTTTTCGAGTGATTAATAACAGGCTGGATCTCTGTGAGTCAGTTCGGTTCGATGAGACGCCCAAGTTTTCCCTCTGTGAAAATTCTCGTTAGAGGTAGCTAACGTACTGCGCAGGTGTGAAACATGTCGATTCGATGGGGTGTCGAAATTGTCGAACTAACAGTCACTTTTTCATTCAAATATTAAGATAATTGGATAATACACTCGGAAAAACAATTGTCCTACAAAATGGATGGTTTGACTGAAGCGTCCTCCACTCCGAATATGTCGAAAAAACGAGGACATAAAAATTATTAATAACCAGCTGGTTTTTTTTATACAGCTTAGTAAATACTTGTATAATGAAATGGATACATAGTCCTACAAATTTAGTGGCACGTTTTCCCAGTCCTACGCTTGAAAGTTGTCGATACCACGGTAACACTTTTTTCATTATTAACAACCTGATTTTAATTTTTTTATATCGGGAATAAAGTGTGGAACACAATTTCACCACTGTCCCACACAAAAAGTGGTATGTATTTCCAGGAATAGATATATTTTGTTAAAAACTCACTCGACGCATTTCTCGCAGTTTGGAGTTTTACAGAGTAAATCACCGAATTCTGTTAACATGTACATTTCATAAAATTAAATAATTTTACCGGTATAAGTCGTTGGTGAGAGTAGATCGAGAAACGAATTTCAAAGTTACCGCTGAAATGAGATTCTCATCTTTACAAGTGTCGGGCGCGTGCTATTGTATACATACAAAGTTTGGTACGCCGACAGCGTCGGTTGCCCTTGGGTTCCATTCCCAACAGGGTTGGGATTTTTAGTAGTATTCTACCAAATTTAGTACTTTTCGATTCTTTTTAGTAGCCTAGTATTCTCAATGGAAATCTAGTATTCCCATACAATATGCTAATATGCGTCATTCTGTCATTGTCATTCGTCAGATATGTGCTCCCCCATGGAAGAAATAATTATATCAGCTTTTTTAATTTCTTGCATTTTGAATTATATAGGTTTTCCAAATTTCCCGCATTTTGTTTCATCACAAATATTCGAATTTGCCGCGTTTTGTCGGTATAGAAAGAATTAAGTACTGAAGCTTCCAATTTAGGCTGGATTCCCACAGATCCGAAATTCGATCGTACGACGATCAGATAGCTTTCTGATTGGTCTGAATTGGTCTGAATTCAAATTTAGACCAATCAGAAAGATATCTGATCGTCGTACGATCGAATTTCGGATCTGTGGGAATCCAGCCTTCGTAGCCAATGAAGTCAATTTTAGTACAGCTAGCAACGGAGCCCAGCACAACACTGCTTCCCAAACCAATCGGTTACAAGCGTTCAAACAGCACAAGTCGTTAAATTGAAGTGTCGTTCAAAAACTTATGCCTCATTGAGTGAATATGGAGTGCTTTTACTTTTATTCTAGCAGGTCATATATACCTACAGTTCATGCAAATACAATTAGATTATTTTAAAAAACTATTGATTCTACTCACGAATACATGTGTCCCAAATGAACCAAAACGACAACTACGAATGTTATTTTCAGTATTCTTGTAGGACTAGCAATACATACTCATCTTTTGGTAGGACACTGTTTGATTTGGGCAAAATATGCACTAACCTATCATGTGTTATCTTTGTCCTACGGTTATTGATGAAAAAAGTGTTACCATGGTATCGACAACTTCCAAGCGTAGGACTGGGAAAACGTGCCACTAAATTTGTAGGACTATGTGGCCATTTCATTATACAAGTATTTACCAAGCTGCATATAAGAAAACAGCTGGTTATTAATAATTTTTGTGACCTCGTTTTTTCGACATATTCGGAGTGGAGGACGCTCCAGTCAAACCATCCATTTTGTAGGACAATTGTTTTTCCGAGTGTATTTTCCAAATATCTTAATATGTGAATAAAAAAGTGACTGTTAGTCCGACAACTTCGACACCCCGCCGAATCGACATGTTTCACACCTGCGCAGTACGTTAGCTACCTCTAATGAGAATTTTCACAGAGGGAAAACTTGGGCGTCTCGTCAAACCGAACCTACTCACGGAGTTTCAGCCTGTTATTAATCATTCGAAAAATCAGGCGGTGGCTGCTGGACTATATTCATTGTTGTTTAAAATAATTACTGCAATCACAAATGGTTTAGACAACTACCTGTATGGAATCCTGTATTGCTAGTTACCTACCTTTCATATGCTTATTTGAATCTATCGTGCAGAGAAATTTACGATTTGTTGGAGTTTTTTGCATTTTCAGTACTTCGTTTTTTCTCTGTTTTTTACTGCCTCATGGAGAATATCGAGGCTTTTCGTTATAGTAATCACGAGACCACAGCTGATTTATTGTATCTGAGATAAGTGAACTCTGAATTAATTTTGTCTGATTTAAGTATAATATTGTTAAATATTCTACAATCTTGGCATTCGGTCATTTCCTTTTAGGTAAGATGATTTGAAAAATATGTAATTCGTTACATGATCAACGAAATATTTCCTTTTAGATTCAAAAAGTCATTTTTTATCGTGGTCACTGTAGATTTCGCACAATCAGACAATAAACTTGTTTTCTGGGACATCTCACAGATTTTTTTATTTACGAACTCAGCTCAACCCACGAGAGTTTCAGCTCAATTGCGATTGGGCGCCACCTGGAAAAAAATGGATAAATGGTCTTGTGATTCATCGTTTTTGAAGTTCCTGACGAATACCTTACAACCCTAGAATATGGAGTCAATATTTTCACCTACTTCAAGGTGATAGGGTATTTTTCGATCATAAAAAAGCTTGAATGTCAATACGACAATGAACATCATTGTTCAGTTCAAATATTCTCATTTAGTTTTCGATTTAACGAGTAGATATGTACCACGTTAACTATTTTCGAAATGGTCAATTGAAAAAAATTCAACAGGATCTGTATTTGAATGTGCTGGAAACTACTGCTGATACACTAATCACCGAAATCGTCGATGTGAATCCTAATGAATCCGATATGGATATAATTATTCCAACAATAAGGAGCACCAGAATACTCCAGACGAGTAATAAACTATTTGGATAATACTTTCTACGGATTGGCCAGCCTGCTTGCCAGATTTGACACCTTTAGACATTTCTTTTATGGGGCTATTTGAAGCAAAACGTATACGAAACTGGACCTGATTCAATATTGAATATACGGCAGAGAATAATGAATATTTGTAGAAATATCGACGTTGCGATGTTGACGTGAAATATCGGGATAGGCTGTTCTTATGTCAAGACGTTAGAGGCAACCATTCGGAGCAGCATCTTCTGAAGTGAACTCAGCTTATTTTCTAAAAGTTTGAAGTAAAATGTCGATGTATTCAGGCAATTATCAAATGTTCCAAAATACTCGTGAAGACTGGCTTTAAATCAAATATTCCAAATGAACAATTTGTTCAGGCCAGCCTTGACTCATCTACATTGTAGGTCGACGGTCTAACACCTATCAGAAAAAAACTACTCCCCTGGCTAATACCACGAAGGGTATTGGATGACATCCGACAGGTGTAAGCGCATGATAGTTGTTAGTCAGTCAACCTACAGTGTAGGTGAGTTGGGGCTCGCCTGAACAGATTGTTCATATAGATATTTGATATAAAGCCAGTCTTCAAGCATACCCATGAGTATTTTGTGATATTTGTTTCCTTGTACTAGGATCTGCGCCGTGCGGATATGCTCTTGGATAATACCTAATCTACAGGCAGATGGCGCAACGACTGCTATGTTACTTGTTCTTTGTATCAGCCTAGGTCTGGGAAAGATACTCTATTCGATTATGACTTTTAATTATGGAAAGTCATCGACTCATGTTGATGATGGCACTGCATTGCACTGACTAAGGCTGAATAGCCCGAAACCGTTCTGCAAGTGGGACCCGTCCAAATAAGTGGAAACAATTCTGGCAGTTGTATTGCCAAGCGCATATTCAATGCCCTTCGTCCGTCGTGGTATCAGCCAGGGGAGTAGTTATTTTCTGATAGGTGTACAGTGCTTTCCATTCGCGTGATTCTGTACATAAACAAAACGAAGAAAAAAAAGTATATCACTCTATAACATGAAATATTATTATGCATTTGTATCTTTCCTCATCACGTCCCTTCCCCGAGTACGCTTTTAGTCCACTTTTGACCTTCCATTAATTATCCGAGTCATGATCTGCACACCTCGGCGAAACAAATAGAAAGTACAAAAATGATTAATCCTCGAATTCCACACAAATTTTCAGCCCGACTCACGTATTCAATTTGGGGAGCAATTTTTAGACAACCACAAATCGTTGCACTCTGCATACCTGTATTATTATCATTGCAGGAATTGTTCTGTCGCGGGTACGTGACACGGTATACTGTTAGGGGAGATCAGAGTAATTATTAGGTAATCTCTAATGAAAGAAAACCGCCACAAATATTCATTGAATTTCAATTCATAATAATCATTTGGACCCATCTGTCCCGTATAGTATTATATCCAGTAACTACGGACGAAATTTCAGACATAATAAAAAAACTAAAAAATAAACTCTCCTGTGGTACGGACCAACTGTATACCAAAACAATCAAGGAAATCAGGGAAAACATAACAACAATATTAGCACATCTAATTAATATTATATTCACCTCCGGAAAATTCCCAAATTCACTGAAACAATCAGTCATAACACCTGTCTACAAAAGTGGTGATAAAGGTGAACCTAAGAATTATAGACCAATCTCAGTTATATCGATAATAGCTAAAATAATAGAAAAATGAATAGTCTCCAGATTGAATAAATATCTAACTAAAAATAACATAATATCACCCCGCCAATTTGGTTTCAGGGAAAATCTTTCCACAGAAGACGGTCTATTCTACTTCACAAAACGTATCCACGTAAATCTGGAAGAGAACAAAAAAGTTATAGGAATATTCATAGACTTGGCAAAAGCATTCGACAGCATATCTCATGAAATGCTTTTGAAAAAACTTGAATCGTACGGCATTCGCGGCATTGTGTATGAGCTTTTTAAGGACTACCTAACTAATCGAAGGCAAAAGGTTAAAATGAATGACTTTTTTAGCGAAAATCAACAAATACAATTTGGTATTCCCCAAGGAACAGTTCTTGGTCCTCAGTTATTTATACCATATATAAATGACTCATTAGAAGTAAATATTTCGGGCGATATTATATCATATGCTGATGATACTGTGCTACTCTTCGCAAGTCACACCTTGGAAGCTACTAAAAAACAGGCTGAAATGGGTCTATATAAAATCAAGTGCTGGTTAGATAGTAATCGACTTAGCTTGAACTTTCAAAAAACCAAATTTATGACCTTCTGAAATAGTGCTGTAAACCAACCTGATTTCCTCACCTTGAAATATCACTCCAACTGCACAATGAATTCTTGTCTATGTCAAAGAACTATAGAAAAAACTGAAAATGTGAAATATCTAGGCATAATAATAAACAATACACTGAAATGGCATAGCCACTCTGAATATTTAACAAAAAGGCTTAGAACAATTTTTTTTAGAACAATAATAAACAATACACTGAAATGGCATAGCCACTCTGAATATTTAACAAAAAGACTTAGAAAACTGGTATACACTTTTCATGAGCTACGAAAATTTCTCCCAGTAAACATACTTACAATTGCATACAGATCACTGGTCGAATCTATTTTATCGTACGGTATCATCATATGGGGTGGTACTTACCAAAACCAAATAAAAACACTCATATTGACACAAAAATGGATCTTGAAAGTTAGGTAATCAAAACCAAAAAGATTCTCAACAATACAGCTCTTCTCAGATTCAAGATTCATGGACTCACACCAACTTCATGTTTTCAACGCCTCTAAATACGTATACAAAAATAAAATAGATTCAAAAATCACAACACACGATCATAACACAAGAAGAAGAGACAACCTGAAAACAACCCTATTCCAAAAATTTATTTGTACCACAGGACCAAAAATTTATAATTGGCTACCCCAAAACCTAAAAGGCATAAGAAATTTTAAATTATTTTGCAAGAAAACGAAAAAATTCATACTTGACAACAGAGAAAATCTCAATTCAATTCTATGATGAAAAGTTTAAAGCTAACTCTTATAAAAAAAAAAAAATATGTGTATATGTGTTTATATATGTATATATATACATATATATATATATATATATATATATATATATATATATATATATATATATATATATATATATATATATATATATATATATATATATGTATATGTATGTGGATATATATTATGAACGATAGAAACGCCCTGTTGTGGTCTTCCTAATCACCAACCTAACCACTACATACTTGTAGGTTTGTTTATAATGAGTATAGGTTATCATTATTATTATGAACACCCTTTTCTATATTCCTACTCTCTTTACTGTTCATGAAACTATCCACTGTAGGTACTTTCATTTCCATGTATAAAGTATATTTCTTGATTTGTTAATGAATCTACTTGCTACGCAAATCTACCAGTCAGGCACACTACAACTTCTTCAGAAGTTAGGTGCAATGTCATACTGTTGAAAATAGCATTTAACCTGAAATGTAACATTAGTTCAATAAAATTATCTATCTATCTGTATCTGTAGCCGGGTTGAATACACCGATTCTTGGAATTAGTTCAGATACAATCTATAAAATATGTCATCTACAATCTCGATGGTGTATATGCAAACCATTGCATCAACAATAATATTCCTCTAGAGCATTCCTCTCTGCTTTCATCGAAAAAAAAACAAGTCTCCAGCATATATTCCTTTCGAACGATTTCGAATATGAGTATTTAACCGAACAGTTCCTCTTGGATGGAAAACGTTCTATCATTCAGCAACTTTCCGTACATCTCAAATATCACTATCAAAAAATACAAGAACTGATATTATTCAAGATACTTATCGTTGACTTTTCGGAAACCAAATCCGCTTCCATTTTCGAAACTCTCTCACAAATATTCTCTTCTAGGTTTGTTATTACGTTTGCTTTCCGAAAATGTCAAAAATAAGTTGCTGTTGTTCAAAAGCAACTGATTTTTAAATAACGCAGCAATTTATCGTTGTACAGATCCCAATATTAATCTTATTTTTTCTGATTGTGGTAGGTAAAATAATTTCTTTCAACTCATGATGTCACACAGGAGCAAAATGAACTGAAATTATTTAATTGTTTCCATTAACTGAAATGAGGCCAAAACTCATTGTACCCCACTTCACCCAGATCTTTTAGTGTTCGACGTTATTTATTGGATCTCCTCTGGACGCTCGCCAAATTTGTTTGCACAATAACATTGTAAAATATTTTAATTAATGTGTTGCTCTTCCTTCGAAACTCTTTGAGGATTATGTGACACGACACCGTGGCTGGAATTTGTATTTGTATCAAGCTGGTGACACTGATTCGATATTCTTTAATCTTCTGTAGCATTTATCGTACATTTTTCATTTCATATACCGCCCAACCAGGGTTGCCAGATTGGGCGATTTATCGCCGATTGGGCTACTTGCTATCTTGGCGATTTGTAAATCCAGTAGGAGGCTGAAGCCCAAATGGGCTATCTGAAATTCTGTCACCACCATTTTGGGTTTTTTTGTGATGGCCTATAGTAATGTACATTGTACAATCACCAATCGAAATTATCTTTCCAGCATATCTTCAATTCGAGTCATTAAGGAAAGGACGACCATGTTTGCGGATTATCCCAATAATTCAAATTTAATTTGATGAATTCCGTTAAAATATGAAGTATAAAGTAATTTTAATAAAAAAAATGATAGTGACAAAAAATTGTTTTCATTCCACTAAAAAGAAAATACAGAATCACAAAAAATATAAATACAAATGAAGAAAAATCTCCCACCGACATTTGTCATACTGACGGATGAAACTACGTCAGAGATTTAAAGGTTTCACGAGAAAAAATATTTGTCTTGAACACCGTTTTCACAGTTGGTAGAATAGAAATCAGGCATGAAAACTCATTGTACTGAAAGACAAGGAGGTTATCTCGATCAGACATGACAGCTTTGAAAATTGGTTGCTCTATCACTCTTTCGTTTATTATTACGCACCAATGTCACACTTAGTCTTTGAGAAAACTTTTAGTCATCAAGTACTTCAAGAACACTGATTTCCGTGCGTTTTAGAATGTTCAGTATTTAGATCATTTACCTACACGTGGTGATATTATCTGTAACAAACGTAAAGTTTGGTATTGGGGTAAGTGAGAACACATACCCACTAGCACCGAAGTAATCGTCCCCACTTGCCCCCCAAACAAAAGTGGCGGGGCAAGTGTGAACTATGGAAATAAAAGTGACAGAATGGAAGGAAAAAAATACGAAAATTACCGAAAGTAGCATGAGTAATGCAAAGAAGAACAAACTCGACAATTTGGTCTAAGGTGATCTAATATGTTATAGTTAACACAATGTTTTCAATTTCCATCGGCTATCTTCAATTTTTCGATAAAATTCATCTACTTCTAGAATGACCGTGTAACTGAATTAAGTTCTGAAGAAAAGTTTACTCCGAGTTGGGTTCCCAATTTCAATGTTTTTCCAAATTATGAAAAAAATACCCACTTGACCCAGATCCTCACTTACCCCACTCCACCTTAGTTATTTTGGACTCTGTGCTCAAAAACTACCTGAGAACAACTGAAAAATTGCAGGCACCAAATTTCTTGATTCCGGAATAGTCCGTGAATAATCTTGGATTATCCTATTGCCCCAACATAGTTTCCTCAAATTAAAGGCCGAAAATGACTTATGGGCTCCCCAACTCGAATAAAATCATGCATTTTTTTGTCTGGAGGAAAAACTTACCGATGCTGTGGTCAGAGAATCCGCGGCGTTGTGCGGGTGGGTGGCTGGCGTATCTGCCCCGCTGGTGGCACCAATGCCCCAGCGGTAGCTCGTGAAGCAGGTGACCAGGCCGAAAACTAAACCCAACACCAGTACAACCAACAGAGCAACGCTAAATACGCTGACTACCCCAGCTGAAACAAAAATCAGTGTCACATACAAATAATATCGGCGTAAGTGTGAAAACTCTCGCTCGAGTTAGCATCTTCAGGAGAAGAGAACAGTGCAGTATTAATTTCTTCTTCTAATGATGAAAACTTGATGAGCAAAACTCGCGTCGAACGCCTGTTTTTTAAAATTTGGTGTCACGATATCAGGATTTTGGCGAATTATTGGATCTTCAGGTGGTACCTAGTGAGAAGACCATTCTCATCTATGAAGTTGCAGGAAAATGAATAAACCTAGGAAAGTGTTTGACTTCAAAATTTTACTCAAACAATAGGTCGTCGTGGCCGAACGGTCTAGGGCACTGTCCTTATATTCAATGTGGCTATTTCAGTGCTGGTCGAGCCGCGGTCGGGGCAGTATTTTTCTGACCGGCCCGGTGCGATAGGCAATTGTTAGTTGCCTGGACGCCAATACTGGTAGGTGGGATATCTGGATTGAAAATACCAGCCGACCCCATAGCACTATGGGTTTTTCTGGGTTTAAATAAATCAGGGAAGAGTCGTATTTCGTGTAAATATATTTATTTGTAAATTGCAAAGCGCTTTCGGCTTTTACGCCACCATCAGTGCGATACCTGCAAGTGAGTAATAGTCGTGAAATTTGTTTGAAAATGAAATTTGAATTACTTACTCGTCAAGTATTTACAGGAGGATCTTCCAGAGTTGAAATATATAACGTTACAGCTGATTGCTCTCCGTGAACAGCGAATGTGGTTCCCATTAGACACAAACTTCGTGTTCACCTACAGTTTTCCGCTGGTTGAGTCTGACGTCTTTTGAGAAGTGTACTGAGGACACGCTCTAGAAAACCATTACTTGGAAGGTTGCCTAGCAACGAACTTTCTCTGCCTAGGCAGTAAAAGTGGACTTTTTCTGTCTAGGCATTGAAAGTACAACTTCTAAGCCTGCCAAGTGTCATTGAAAGGCCGCTTTTAATGTCATTTGGAGAAAAAATATATTCACACGAAATACGAGTTTTCCCTGATTTATCAGTCACGTGTATTCAGCACCAACAAATCTCACGTTTTTTGGGTTTCCCTACTGTTGAAATATGAAAATGAATGCACTACCGTGAACAGCGGTAAGACGTCTCCACAGCACTACGGCATCCTTGCCTGTACAAGGCGCTGCCTTTTGGGTGCACTCGTAGAAGGGTTCAGCAAAAGGGAAATTTCAAGAAATTGATATGATAAATAATATAGCCAATAAAATGAAGATCAACAACAAATGAGATGAACTATTGAATAAATACTAACAGAAGCTGTTATACTCATGCAGACTTGGTAAATGAATATCGGTTCATGGGACTTTCGATGTAAATTCAGTTAGCCAGAATTACAGTCGTCTAGCTCGAGATTATACTTTTAGTCAGGAAGGACTATATCGATTATGCTATTGAGCTACTATGTTTTCAATCATTCGAGCAGGAGACTGCCGTGTTCCTTCGTGTCAGTTGTTTGCAGAAAAAGTGGTAGAATGGTTGAATTTGGAATTTGGTTGTTCGTCGCAACTGAATCCTCTGATTGCAATTTGGTCGACTGTTGCCTCTTTCACACTGCATTGATTTCGCATGAACCAATATTCATTTTCCACATCTGTATGAATCAACAATACCAATGCCTCGGTGTGTGAGACAGAAAAAACGTTGGGTGATAACACTTGGTATAGCAGTTGGATCTTTTATGGAAAGGATCTAAAATGGTAGTAGGATATTTGAAACTAGTTGTCTCACATGTTGGTTCATAGATTTACTTTTTGAACATATCAGTGTTTGAAACCATAATTCTTCATTTTTATAAAAAACAAAATGTTTTTCTTCTGGACAACAAAAAAATGAAAATATGACTTCTGATAAAACAAATTATAGTTCTTGCAATGAAAATGCATATTTTCATTGTAAGTTACGGTTTGTGATTACTATGTAATTGATTTGCAATTAAAACGGTAGCATTTCTTCTATATTCTTGATATAAATTATATATCGATAATATATGCACCTGAAAATTCATTACCATGCATGAAACGGTAAAAATTTTCTTGGAACAGTTGCCACACGTGTTTTTAATCAGTATGTCGTAAATTTGCCCATCTCAGGAGTACAGTGATTGGGAGGAATTCTAGATGATTATTTTCTTGGAACGAGTACCTTGATGAATGTGTAGTTCACGACGTTTTTCCAAGAAGAGATCAATGTTCGTAAAGGTTCATTGAATTGTTACTTTATATTAAAAATATCTTGTTGAGGATTGATACATACATTTAATATCTTTTAATGATAAAACAAAGAGAGAATCACCGAAATTGATTACCTTTTTCCTGGATTCCTTTTTTTCACTCGATCTAAGTTACTTATGGCTGTATATTGAAAAATTCAGTCTTGTGAATTAGTCCAGTAAATGAAGGGACGAACCTGTGAATAAGTCTATGAGTTCTTCACTTGTGGCTCAATTTGTAGGTCGTCACAGATGTTTTCAAAGGACCCAAAACTTAACACGATTTCGTTCATGGAAATGGCAGAAAATGGCCTCCCCAAACCCAGAAAAATGGGTTTTCCGCCAATGTCTGGCTCAATATAAGAATTAGAGAATTTTCGTTCACACAAAAATTAAAGATCGTCTCATCATCTACAAAAATGACCCTTATAATTTTTTCCGAAAACTCAACAGTTTTCGAGATAAAGGGACCCAAAACTCTCCTCATTTCAGCTGCCGCTTTCTCTATAGGAATTTTGTTGTCTATGCATTCGCTTGGAGGCGATGGGTCCTTGGGGGGTCTTGAATGATCTCTGAATTTTTTTTAGTACTTTCCCCGCGTTCTAATAAATGATCCATCTGTTCATATACATTTTTCATGCGATTTCGGAGTTATGTAGAATCTGCAGAACAACCGCGAATTAAAAATTATTAGCCATTTTATCGACTTGCCATGCACATCGTTTTGAAGCCAAGATGCTCTAGTTTCCGAATACATATATACTTTTTATCGCTAATAATTTTTTAATTCGCGGTTGTTCCGCAGATTCTACATAACGCCGAAATCTCATGAAAAATGTAGATAAACAAATGGACCATTTATTAGAACGCGGGGAAAGTACTAAAAAAAATCAGAGATCATTCAAGACCCCCAAGGACCCATTATAAAAAAAAATTTCCGATGAAAGACTATTTTTGAAAAAATGTAAACAAATTAATGAAACAGTGTCGGAATGGTGCGGAAAAAAATTTCACAGCTTATTAAATCTTTTTGCCAATTAAGAAAGAACTTGGAAATACATAGAATGACAGCTACGGGTTTCCTCATCATCTTGAACTTTGAATAATTGAAAAATGTCAGTTTTTGCCTGAGTTATGAAACAATTCGTCCGCCCGCTTCCAAGCGAATGCATAGACAACAGAATTCCTATAGAGAAAGCGGCAGCTGAAATGAGGAGAGTTTTGGGTCCCTTTATCTCGAAAACTGTTGAGTTTTCGGAAAAAATGATAAAAGTCATTTTTGTAGATAATGAGACGATCTTTGATTTTTGTGCGAACGAAAATTCTCTAATTCGTATATTTAGCCAGATATTGGCGGGAAACCCATTTTTCTGGGTTTGGGGGGCCATTTTCGGCCATT
The DNA here is from genome assembly GCA_032362365.1 of Zygogramma bicolorata. Lineage (NCBI taxonomy): Eukaryota > Metazoa > Arthropoda > Insecta > Coleoptera > Chrysomelidae > Zygogramma > Zygogramma bicolorata. The sequence continues at coordinate 4,278,206 of JAVJAQ010003800.1, read as the reverse complement.
GCCGTGAACGCAATCGTGTTAAGTTTTGGGTCCTTTGAAGACATCTGTGACAAACTACGAATTGAGCCACAAGTAAAGAACGCATAGACTTGTTCACAGTTTTCCCTGGTTTCGGATCTTCAGTTACTGGACTGAATTGTCGATATTTGTTATTGAATTGGCTTTTCAAAGAATCTTCCCCTCGTTTCCATTGCCAACGATTCCTTCATTTTCTGGGACATACATTCCGACTTATTTTTTGAATCTTGTCATCTGTTGTTCGTCCAATTTCAAACATGACAAATTAATTAGAAACTGAAAACAAACCAACGACTTTTGTACAAAAGAAAACATGAAAACATGATTGTTTTATCACTTAGGGTTCTACCCGAAATCATGACTCACCGAAACAAGTTTTCGGTAAATGCATTAGTATGAGACATCGACACCGGTCCAAACGACACCCTGTCCGGGTCCCAGACGTGCGAACTTTCTTTTATTTTCCGTTGCTCCGTCACTTGTTTTGGAAGATGTTAATAAAAAGTCAATAGGTATTGTCTGCGACAGACGTGTATTTTTAAAAAAGCACGAAAAGTGTCAATATCATAAAAGACAATGAGTATTTTAGTGGTTCCTTCAACCGAAAAACAAACAAAAATGTTGCAAATTTATGCACGGTTAAATAATCGCCAAGTACACGTTCTCGGAATAATAATAAAAAAAAGAGACGGCAAGAGCATGATACCGAATGCGAAAGCAATTGCAATCTTGTGTTGCACGTCCCAGAACTGCATTTTTGTTGGTGTTTTTATTTTTTGGGCAGCAGGTAAATATTTGCATATCGCGGCTCAACTTGTCTGGTCCAGACAAAATAAAATTTTGGTTTTATTTCTGCTGTCGCATGGACACCGTCTTCAATGTCACAATTACAGGGTGGGTAGATGGTTTCGAGATTTCGAAACATTTCTGATTCACCATTTTATGTACTGGATATCTAAGTCATATCGAGGCTGGCAGGCTGAGAAGTCCAGGATGACAAATTTTCTGGCAGCAGTTTCATAATTTTCACTGAATAGAAAAATATAATTATATAGGGAAAAAATATTATTTCGGGAGTATACACACAAACGCAATAGAAGTAGTTATTCATATTTAAAAATTTCTTAGGGCTGATCACCTCCTCATTTATTCTCATATATCTAGAATAGGGGCAAATATGAAAATAAATGGATGGACATTTGTGCAAGATTCTTGAGATGTTGCTGACAGTGGCCCATATTATCAGCATTACAGTTCCATTTCAATCCATTCTTTCTCAACCAAATGAATCTGCACGAGCCCAGTACTCAACAGTGTGTGTACCATCAGATGAGCAAAACATTATAATGCATACATAGCAATCGAAGGATCATTCACATAAATAATGAATAAAAAAATGAAACAATACAGAACCCTGAGGTATTCCAAGCAACACTGGATGGAAATCATATTGGTATTCATAGTGTGAACAGCTTCTCCTCTTTTACTGAATTGGAAAAAAACAAATTTTCAGGAGCATTGAAGATTTTTTGAGATTAATTTCAGGAGCATTGAAGATTTTTTGAGATAAATTTTCGATTTCGACTTATTTGTTGAAAGAACTTTCCACCTTCAATTTCTCGTTTTTCACAGCACCAAAAAACCTCATTGTCCTGAAATCAGCGACGAATAAAGTCTGGGGCTAATTTCTGTTGCTTGATTACCGAGTATTGTGTGTTTCATTAGGTAAAAATAGGTATTTATGAAAAAAGTGCATGAAGTTGAAAGTTTTTTCACGCATGAGAAATTTGTGCGCACGAGCCGCAGACGAGTGCTGCAATCTCATCAGTGGAAAAAAAAAACTATATTGTAGAACTTATATGAAATTACAAAATAGAAACGATTGTAACTTCAAATCATCAGCTTTATTCCATAATAGTTATGCTGATAGTTCAATTATTGGGATTATTTATATTCAGCTTTGATTCATTTGGAGGAGTTTTTGAGGTTCGTGTTACAGATATCGTTGAGGTCATCCAGATACACTTCTTTGGTTTCCGGAGAGGATACTGGAGGCACAGATAAGTTTCGCATTAACAGAACAACTGTCTACATAGCCATTCTGCAACCGCAGACGACTTCCAACAACCGTGTTTTTTCAACTGTTATGAATCACCGCCTGCGACAACCAGAAGTGACGCTGAAGTTTCTTTAAATGAATGACCAGTATAATATGTGGATGAGTTGGAAAGATTTAAATATTATGCAACAGTGGAGGGCATTTCCATGACGTTCATAGGCGACTTCGTGATTTCAAAATGCACCTTGAAAACGTGATAGAATGACGTCATGGCACTCGCTTATATTATACTTTTTCATCGTGGTACTCTATCATCTAATATGAATTTCAAAAAGTTCAGTTTTAATAACGATCGTAGAAAGATAACTGCTTGTAGTGAGAGAGTAAACTTGTCTTGTTTATGTAATGGGGTATACCAGATTATATGCCCAACACAAGGTACAGATTGCGAACGGCTATCTTTTGTCAGGGAGGCAAGGGCGTGATTCGGTGCTATTTGAGAACTCCCAGAAATCCAGTAGAAGGCACTGAGAATAAGTCTGAAGTAAAATGTTGTTAATTGGACGCCATCTACAGAGAGAAAGATTACACAAACTTATTCTCAAGCCAATCTCTGTAGAAAGATTTTAGCACGCTGGAAAAGAGATTCTTGAACATACAAATAAACACGCAGGTGTCAAATAGGAATATTTAATAAAAATTTCAATAAATATCAAAGTACGATAGATTTAGTGGTCGAGAGTTAAATATGGGATCAAATAATATACAATGGTCAAAGGAACTTCAGCGTAATGGTATAAAACAATAATGACATCAACAATCAAGATGAATGCATTCAAACCTGTTACATTTATATTTATTGTTGAAGGTTGACGTTTTTCCACTTTGTTACTCCAGTGTGATATTCACTCCGTTCCAAAAACTGTTCCTACAGTTTCACGATAGTATGATAGCTCCAGAACTCAGCTATCCCTTAATATCCTCCATGAAGATCTCCACAGACAGGAAGGTCTCTACTATCACCATTAATCTCCTTAAAATTCTCCACAAGTTCTCAACAATTCTTCATGAGGTCTAAATACTCGTCAATAGGTGTTGAATTGAATGTTTTTGTTGTGGAAATTGAGTGCTTCAATGTAGAATCGATTGCTTTAATGTAGAATCCTGGCAGAACTGTTATTGAGAAAAGAAAAGAATTATGATAAAACGTGTTCGGACAAAAATAATTTCATTCTTCAAATTTCTCGTGAAGCGAGTTGAAATCCACCCAAATTATTATCCTGAATTAAAATTCCAAAAATGACGTTCAAATATTTACCTCTCAAATGAATGGACTCTATATTCTTTTGTGTAGGTAAATCAAAATTATTTTACAGTTAACCCACACAATTTCTTCTTAGCGTTACTAGGGCAGAAATGGGCCCTTGAAGACTTTCGTCCTCTCCAAATTGTAATTCAGATTTAAAAAAATAATTTTCGTTTCATTTCACGGTTACCAACTCGAACACGCTTCATTCGATTCAATTCCACAAAACAGTAATCTACACCGAAAACACAAAATGAGCTAAAAGCAGAATCACATAACGCACAAACTACCTATTTACATTTGAGGTGTAGCTTCTGAAAACTCTATACTGTGGTCGATTAGTCGAAATTATAAGAAGAAGAATTTATGTCAACTGATCGGCTGGATGATATCAAGGTTAATATGACATGTTTACATTTCCATGACCAAATTTACTAATTAAAATTAAAACACAGACAAGTAGAGACCCTCGTGAGCTGTGAAAATAAACATGAATACGTATTTCATCGGATGGTATATCTTAGGAAGTGTTTAAGTGACCAGTGTTTGTATTTATTTCCCTGCTTTTGTGAAGAAAATAACGATTACACAAATGTGAGCGTTACAAACCAGCTGGAAACAATCGAATATAAAAAAAATCCGATTTGGAAAAAATCAATCAATAGAGTAAAAGTTTTGATGGCTCTAATTTTTTCCTCAATCTGAGCTTCTATCCTAGATTACATAGAGAGCCAATAGAGATACACAAACATGAAGACAATTTTAATCGAAAAGAGGAAGGCATCAACATCAATAAGTTCTGGTTACCTGCACTGAAGAACACACTACTCAACAGCTAACAGAAAATAAACCACGCCCATCTCCGATAGAACGTCCGACACGAGAGTAGATATAAAGCGGTCCAAAACGTGAAAGGAGTAGTACGTGCTATAAAAACGAGAACATTGCGTCCGTTACCTCATAGACTTTGATAATGCCTACCACAGCTGTAGGCGAAACGTCATGAATTAAAACCTGTGGACCACGGAAAACAAACCCGCATAACACCCCAGAATGAGTTACCTCCGGCCGTGAAATTTCTTTGTGAACGTTCTTTGATTTGACATCTTGTTGACAAGTGAACCATTCGTAAATATATTTTTTATTATCATATGCTTTTGTGGGCAAGAGGAGGCTCATTTCTTGAGTTTTGTGGTGGGAGTTGATTTGAAGAAAAGATGAAATTGTTCTTGGGTAATTTTCTAATCCATGAACCACCGCGATTACATTTTTGGAATATCATCTGGAAAATTCATTAAAACTCAGAAAAACAGGACGATTCTGAGTGGACACTGGTGCATCGCATTCTGAATTGTAAATATTTACAAAATGACTCATCCCTCAACGGATACCCTTTGAACTGAACAACTTTTTCGAGATACCTTATGCTACAGGTTTGTAATATTGCATACGGCAATGACTGGTAACGGAGGAATCAGGGAATTTCAATCTCATTATCGAAAAAAAAATCCAGTCTAGAAATCATTGAATGTTGAAACGAAGACCAGTGCAAAGGAAACAAAATACGAGAGATATCAGCTTGTATAATGCCTCTTTGTTGATTTCTCAATCAACCATTATATAAAACAAATTTTCGATTACAAAAATACTATCTTCTACTACTATCTTTGGTGACAGAGAGATGAACTAGCATGAAACTTTGAAATATAAAGGAATGTTTCCTTCGAGGAAGACACATTTCATCGGATGAAAATATTTAAAAATCACTTCAAGTTGAATCCTTGATGTTTCAATCTAAAATATCATTGACAACTTGTTTTCTCTGATGATTCACAGTGATACCATCAGAGTTCACACTATATGGGATTCTTTTTGACAATACGTATCATCAAAATTCATCAGTCGGTTTCTGCTTGAAACTAAGTGAAAATGAGCCCCACATTAATTGTCACAGTTCGTAGAGTCCCATCATTTACAAAATCACTTTTATGTCATTCAACGCCTGACACCCGATATAGTATTACTTTTAGAAACATCTCTTTGTTTTAACGATCTGTGAATAATATATACACATATATCAACTTTTCAACAGATGATGTTTACTGAATATTTTGATGATTCGTCTCATATAGAAATGTGTTTGCTTCTGCAATTGATTTGAAGAAGAAAGAGCTCAGAGCTTTTAAAAAAGCTGATATGAATCAGGAATCGTGTAGGTGTTGACACTGCACGTAAATGAAAAAGAGCTTCGATGTTGAAACTAAGTCGACAGGTGCAGAGGTCTTCTTATGTGTGAAACACATATGAAAAACTATGAAGATTCAAATGTAACGAGTACTGGGGATATTTTCTCCAGTTTTCCAGTGATAACTGCTATATTTGAACAGCAAACGAAAGGATCTGTTGTTGAACTTTGATGATGGACCGTATCATCATTTTCATGAATCAAATATTCGAATTTTTCAGTGATAGTTGCTCACAATAAAACTGAACTCAACAAGAAAATGGTTGCATTGTAATGAACATTTACGAAATTCCATCATTCCACGATATGAATTTTGACTGCAGTTAGTTAGATATAGTATAAAATGGGTTTCAAGAACACAGTGGAAGAAAAAAATATTCTGCTATAAACATAATCCATTTGTTTCGTGATTAACTGAAACGGAATGATTTCAATTTATCCAAAAATTGCTTTTAATTATTCATATTAATTTTTTTTATGTGTTACCCTATATGTCCGAAAGTAGTCTATGAATCAGACATTCATCACCCTATATATTCCCTATCTCGCAGTCACTGATTTCATTCTGACTTCCAATCCTACAGCACATATATATTTCGTCTATGAATTGAATATGCGAGAGTTGACTCGGTTGTAGGAATCTTATGAAATATCTATTTTCGTCTAGACTGGTGAGCACACACCTCTCACTTCACATACTAGACAAGAGTATTATTTCCAGGAAATCGTAGTGAAACTAGACGGCATTAGAATGTTTGTTTGTATACGAAGATTGTGTAATACGTATGACACAGTCCATGGTATGAACTCAGAGCTGAGATAGACGGGTGCTTCGCCTATCTTTCCCAATTTATCGTGGATTTCACGAGAGGTATAAAAATATATATTCACTATAATAGAGAAGATTTCATTTAAAAATCGAATGCCAGACGGCTGTTTCGACCCCCTAGGTCTCCTCAGTTACACTCGGCTAGACTTGCGAACACAAAACATTTTGAACGGTCTGTTACTTACGAAACAAAAGTCAGCATCTGATGCAGATGGTGTAAATCTTCAAGGCAAAACGCCATTTGCTGGATGACCAATCGAATGAAATCATTTCGTACATCAAGATTCTGATTTCTGTGGAAGGTTGCAGCTTTCTCTGCAAGTAGACCGAAGACGATTCTTGTTCGCGACGGGTAATTTATTTCGACTTGCGCTGATAGAGATCACCTTTGGTATCCCTATATAATTTTTATTTAGGTTCGTTTCTTTATCTTTGCTAGAAAACAAATTCTGATATTATTTTATTCATAATACTTTTTTTGTCGTAAACGCGTTATTCATATTCAAATTCATGAAAAATATTCAATTCTGTCAAATTTTAGATTTTGTATACCTATATCATATTCTTAGTACCTGAATGACCAAGCATTGCTGGATTTTTTTTTCTCAGATCGTGTTTTTTGGAAATTATAATATAATATGAATCACATACTGATGAAATATAAAAATATTTTTTGATGTTACCTACATAATAATGAAGAAATATGAACAGGCTATGTCACTCGGTGTTAAGGCGCGGTCCTTATATTCATTTTGGCTATTTCATTGCTGGTTCGAACCGCGGCGAAATTTCATGAAAATCCTTTAACCAGTTAAGAACAAAACTGTGAAGTTTTTTTGGGTGAGCAGCAGAATGGAAGTGTACTCACAAGTTTTTCCAATATTTCGATAATTTTTATTACCGTCTTCAGGGAAAAGTGTAGTTGAAGTTAGTCGTATCTAAATAATTGTTAAAATGGTTGTACATGTCACAGACGATAAAAATTTGTTCACAGTCCACTAATAAAACATACGCCAAGCATATTTATTCAAAACAACATAAACTTTTTTTGAAGGATTATAAAAATTATTTGCCAAGCAAGTGAATTAAAATTCAGGAGAATAATAATTATATTGATAAGTTATTGAGTACTCTAGAAAAAATTAATTTAATCAGATATCAAATTTCAGATATGTAAATAATCTGGTTGATCTATCACGAGAACTATTGGAGTTAAGTCCATTTATAATCGATGGACAATCATCTGGGATATCTGTGTGCGAGACACAATGTAATAAAAAACAACCTTGTAGACTAATCAGTTGCTTTTAAATGGCTATCGAAGTAATCTGTAGATCAGGCGATCTGAATGCGAAGATTAAAAATCTACCAGACTATGTGTCATCATTTGTATCATTCCTATGTCGATAAAAAAGTAAAGATTTCTATCTAAGCGGTTATTTTCCTGAAAATTCACAATCAATGGAAATGTTATTTTCATTTTTGTCGATCATCTGATTTACATCGTTTATTCAATCTACTGGTGATTTGATATCTGACCCCTTATTATGATAAAGTGAAGAGGAATGAAAACTTTCATTTCCAACCAAATTGAGTGATTTCATCCAGGTTCTTCAATCATTTGAAATAATAAAAAAATGTGCTTATTCTTTCATATTGAAAAATTACCAATTTTTAATACACAGAGGAGAAGTCGAAAAGTATTCTGCAGACCTCTGATAGACTGAAATGAATTTTTTGTTTTTTCTCTGCCCTGGGAATGGAGAAAAAGCTTTGAATTTTTATAATATTCATTTCTGGTTAAATTGGTGATTCAGAATTTTCATAACAAGCGATATTTTGGTTATTGGAAGATCTGGAAAAATCGAATGATAACACACTCAAAATACTTCGTTCTTGGCTATAGGTACTCTTTGAAAGTCACCTCACCCCTATGTTCTCAAATATAAAGAAACCTCCATTTTTCTTGTAGGAATAGAATCATTACATCATTGTTCATCTCTTCATAGTTCATCATTGCACTTTTGTTTCGTATAAAACAAATATTTTCAGAAATACGTTTCTCGATGAATTCCTTCAGAATGTACCTTGTACCCTATTTCTCACGCCACGCCTATTATCCCGGAAGAATTGGATACCCATTTCATTTGATATGATCGAGAAATAATGAAAAGTCAAGTTGTGTTTGTACGTTAATGTGATGAGAATTCGTCGCTACGGCGCTTAATGAAAAAAAATCGTATTTGCATGTTGTGTTGAAATTTATACAGAAGAAAATATTTATGAGGCGTCTTCTGAAAACCATTTTTATGCAAACGAAAAATGCAATAATGAAGCAAGTTTTTGAAAAAACGACAAGCTAGTTATGAATGATGATGTAGTTATTCTATTTCTGCGATAACAGTTGGGGTATTCCATTTGAAAAAATAGGGATGGGGGTAACTTTTGAGGGGTTCAATCAAGAACGGAGTATTCTGAGTGTGTTATGTGAAAGCCCATTCGATGTTCGATATGATGCCGCTGTGTATTTTAATATCTCTTTCAATAACCAATATATCGCTTGTTACAAAAATTCTGTGACAACTGGTATTTGCCCCGATACGTAAGCTCTAACTCCAACGCAATATTACGCACCTTTTAGTATCGGACTGACAGAAAAGGTGAAGTTACCCAGCTTCCTTTTATAAACCCCTTTAATATCTACTATTTCACGCCAGTTACCAGAAATGAAAAGATAGCAGTTTGTAGCAATTTCCTCAACAAAACACAGCACAGCACTTCAGCTTTTTCGTATATGAACAATTTTTACTGGGAATGACAAAAATAACATTTGTTAGGGGCTTGTTACAACAGTTCGTCTGTTTGTTATGCTTATTCGGATCTTGAAATTCTTTGAAATTTATCTTGCTTATTATTACTTAATGTTCATTTTATAATATTTTTTCGAATTATCATTTATAAAATAGTATGAAAAACTTTCGTTGGATATTTAATATACAATTGTTCACATTCATTCGATTATAATACGATATAATTAAAAATAAATATATGTTTGAGTAAATTAGGCGACGAAAAATGTATCCACATCAAGCCCCCAACAAATGCCGTCATTGTTATTCTTTGTAGATGTCATGAAAATGTCAAACCAGTAAGTATGGATTGGAGATTATTCGTATCTGGCTTGGTTGAAATGAATGCTTTCACAAATGAGCAATTTAAAATAAGAATATTCACCCCGGAATATACATTTTCCAAGGTAGGGTTGGTCATAACTAGATAATGGTTCTAGCTACGACCAGAAACAGTTGTATTAACATCTGAGTATATAACTCTGAATGAGTCAGATTTTGGTTTGGTATAATACACCACCTAGAAGAAGTTCATTATTTGTTGCAACTAATTTTCCTCGGTGAATACAACATACGAGAGATCTATTAAAAGACGCCATTCTCTTGAATTATTGAAAATTATAATCAGGTGTTGATATCAGTAGGAAAAATTATCTACGAGAGCCAACGAATGTAAATGTAATTTTTTTGTATTATTTGGTCGATTGTAGCACAACCAACTAGTATTTATCCTAATAAATGATTATAATCTAGATTGGACACAAAAAATGGTGAGGAGTGACCTCGATATAAATTACTACGCTCTGATGGCTCATATTTCACAGTAATGATTTTGAAGAGAGCATATCAAATTAATAGTTACTGTATTATGCATCGATTTTATCTTGGAAACAATGTCGAGAAATATGCTCTCAGAGAAAAGGGCGAGGGACTCGGCGCAAGTTAGTGTGGATCATGACGGAGAGGTCCCGAGTTCGGTCCTCCAATTTGTCAGGCATTTCAATATCGAGAATTTCTCTCTGTCTTATTAGGAAATGACTCTGTTGTTGACAGGTTCGCGATTTACCTTGTTTCCCTTACGGAATGGCGTAGGGGGTTGGTGAAGCCTAATTACTAATGGACTTCGTTCGATGTCGATGGCATTTGGTATAAAATCCCACCAATAACATTCACCACCATATTTTTTTTTTTTTTCTTCCTATCGGATGCTGGTCCTGTCACCAGCAGCACCTCAGCCTCTTGGGCTTTTTGTGCATTCCAATTAGTTTCACAGCACCCACTCCGTAATTCTAGTCCCCTGTACCAATCTGTACAGGTTCTTCACCGGATGACTGTTGTATTCTTCGGGAGTTAGTCTGGGCTTCCCGAATATTGCCTGTCTCTTGCGGTCTAGTGCTTCGCATTCTGACAGTATGTGTTTGGCTGTTTCTGTTCCTTTGCCACATTGTCTGCAGGAAAGTTCTCCGTTGTACAGCCCCATTTTGTTCAGGTGTTTCCTCATTGGGCTGTGACCAGTGAGAAGGCCCGTTATTGTTCGAACTTGATTCCTGCTCAGCTTGAGTAGTTCTTCAGTTTTGTGTTTTGACGGTTCTTTGATGTATGTTTTCCCGTGGTGCATGAGAGGGGCATCTTTCCACCTCTCCTTATGTTTTCGTTTGATCCAGTTCCGAATGCATCCTCGAATGTCGGATTTAGTAATCCCGAGTGCGGGTTCTGGACCAATATATGGAGTTGATGAACCGTTTCTGGCTAGTTCATCAGCTTTTTCATTGCCCTCGATGCCACAGTGTCCTGGAACCCATAACAAAGTTGTTTTGTTATGTTCTGAAAGGACCCTGAGCTCTTCTCGGCATTCCCATACCCATACCACCATATGGGAATATCATTTGAAGGGATGGAAACGAAGGTAGATCTAGATCGCAGGTAGGAGTAGTTTTCAAATCATGTCTCATTTTAGCTTTAGTCGCGCATTTTCTTTCCAGCTTTCCTAAGGAGCTGAGAGTTACTATTTCATTCAGGAACTGCGGTAGAAGTTTATATTTCACAACGGCCGTTACTATATTATGCGTACGTTCACTCCAAACTCAATTACTGTATATATGCTATATATATTTCAGAATGAGTGAACTTTAAGTTATTCAGAAAAAAATATAGAGAACCATATGTCTTGAAGAATATGGAGAATCTAGAAGAAGATAGTTATTATCACAGCTGAAGGTGTTGACAGTTGTTTCACTCTACACTTGACTTGTGGTCTCGGTAGTGTAGTGGTTAGCATGTCTGCCTATCAAGCGGAAGGTCGAGGTTCGAATCCTCGCCGGGTCACCGTGCTGGGTGATCGCACGTTAAAGGTAAGGCCTCGTTGATCCATTGCTCGCACAAGTTTCGACTTCTGAAGGGTTGACGTTCGTCAGCTGGTTAACAAAAAACGAACAATTTTCGAACATTCTTGATTCGGTTGTTTATGTCAGAACACATCATGATAGGTTTCAGAGCAGGGATGATACTCAGCTCGCTTCATGCTATACACTAGGACAGAATCATAACATCATTATACCATATCACAAATTGGCAGTGGTAAAGAACGGTTCTCGGATTACGCCAATCAAATTGTACAACAAACTTTCGGTTTCCATGAAAAAGATTAATGTTCTAAATTCTTTCAAATTCACTGTGGGAAGATTTTTGTTGAAATTTATAATCCACTTATGAATCTACATTGTACGATTTTTACTGTCATATATTATATTTCTTCATTTGGATAACTTTTTTGACTACAATCCAATTTTTTACATCATGTGTATCTGTATGTGTATCACTCCACTTATAGTGATTTCATTTTTAGTTGTTTTTCTGCGACTTTTACGTATTGTATTCTGACGTTTTCCATGATTGTAAAGAGTATCAGGAAATAAATATTGATTGATTGATTGATCTGGTGATTCTTTTCCAAGGGGTAGTACCAATGCATATCTATATAAACGAATCTCAATATATAATTGCTAGAAAAACGTCAATATGGTGAGTTTCATGCAACACACAACCCACTTTCGATCACTGTGCTCTCATAGTAGTGGAGAAAATAACACTCGGTGAGTGATTTACAACTGAAACAGTTACTTATTCAATTAGTAGAAACACCACTCGTGTATACATTGTGTAACGATCGCTCCATGATAGTTTTAGCGAATAAGTGTGTCAAAAATGACTAGGTCACATCGTCTGGCCGCATACGGTCGGCGCTGTCTCTGCTGCTGGTTTGTTTCTGCCATGGCAAGCCCTGATCGTGTGCTACTGGCCCAGACAAATCGATCGCACTCTAGGTACCGATTTTACATTTGGACGACCATCTATATCGAGTGGGTACTTATCTGAAAAAGCACTATCGGTCTGGTAATGTTTCCGCCTCTGGTTGATAGTCTGAAAACCATTCTCTGTTTGAAGATTCAATATACAGTGTGTCCTATTGAAGTCACTGAGTGGACGGAAAATATTCGGTGAATTAAAAAACTTGTCGATAAGCTTTATTCTTCATCTTTGATACTAGGGAAACATAATATTGGATATTCCTCTTTCTATACGGAAGGCAAGAATTACATATCCAATTTTATCAAAATTGATAGTTTTGTTAATGTCAAAGTGGTGTAAAGATTTGGCTAAATTGTACTGCGATCTCATTAGATATCCAATTTCTTGAATGTTGCTTTCGAGTTTTGAAACAGAGTCAAGTTTGTTGACCGAAGTATCACTACAATCACTCTGAAAAAACTAAAACAATTACTAAATCTATTCATGATGACGAGTTGGACTTCTAGTAAGTCTGTTAGTTCAGCAATGAGCACTCGAAACGCGGTGTGACGTTATCATTGGGCTCTTACTATGCAGATGGTACAGCAAGAAGTCTTCTCAGAAAATACGTTCATCAAGTAAAGTGATTTTTTATATTTTTTTCGTATGTTTTACAACGTTATTATTTAGATTCACCAGAAAAGTCGAACGGATGGTAGGAAAACCAAACTCACTGAAAAATTTCTCTCTGGGCCTTATCAACTCAATGTTGTCTAATAAGGCTCTGGTGTAAACCACAGGTTTTTTGAAACTCATTCATATTAAACCATTCAAACACTTATTTAGTTATACCAGGAATAAATTGAAAGTTGTCATCCAACAACTTCTTCAATCAACCGCATGGGACTCAATAATTTCTGGGTATATAAGAAGGCTACTTCACATCATTTAGGTTCTTTCTAAAATCAAATAAGACCGATGCTTTCAAATTGGTGTTATTTGGGTATGTTTCTGGAATAACATCTGATCAGAAAATAAGTACTCCATTGGCCAATACTTTCTTCTGTAAGGAATCTTATAGTGGTGCTATCGAATTGAATTCACTACCCTGGTATTTGCCAGGAAAAAAGTTCTCTGACTGATCATTTCCAGCTAGTAGGTAGGTGGTGGATATCGCTTTGAACTTATCATTCGTTCAGCACCAGTCTCTGAGTGCGCTTACCGACTATCATTGAGCTTTCACTTGGCCTAGTTCAACCTTTGAGCAATACAGCTTTGTATTTGGTAGCCTCGTCTATGCACAGATGGCGCGATAAAAACACATTTCTCGTCCGTTTCAGCCTTTTTCGAGGAATGAAAATTTTGAATTATGGGACAAAAACAACTTTTGAGTTGTCAATTAGTGAGAACTACTGTTACCGATATAGTTCAATGACTTTAGTGGAATTTGTCAAGAAAGTAGCAGTTTTCAGACATTCATCTTAAAAATTGGTTTATACGTATCGTCAAAGTTGATTTCATTAGAGCAGGTCTTCTCCTACGCTCAACTATAGGGAATTTCCAGAATATCCCAACATCCCCAACTTAGCTGTACGACAAAATAATTTCAATTTTTGTCAACCAGATGTCATCATTTTACGAACTGCACATTTCAAGTTCATTTCATGACGTTTTGGTTTCTAGTACCCAATATCACTTTTCGGTGTTATCACCACTTTTTCACGATTAGGCAATCCACAACACGTGACAAAAAATGGCGGCTGTTGGCACACAAACTAGCATTCGTCATTCTAGTATAATTCTGCTGCTAGTTCTTTGATAGTAAATATAGAATTTCTAGACTAATACTGGGATTTAAGTGAAGTTGGAGAGTAATATTTGAATGGAAAGAGCGGTTTATGTTTATACCAATAAATTATATTGTCATGCATTATATTGTCAAAATAATGATGTGGTCCCTCAACAGTCGGAAGTGAATTCGTTATAACATTCCTGTTCATCTGTGGGAATTCATCTTTGAGAATAAAAGAATATGGAAAAATCTATTCTGAAGCACTTGTGGTGAGGAAATATTCGGCCGAATAACCCCAGAGTATTTTCATAATACTAATAAGTAGGCAGGTTCACACTGGTTCTAATTTTGAGGTGTGAACACAATAACTCAACACTTGCAAGTAACGTAACACAAACCGTTTGCGTTGAGATCCCGAACTTAAGGTGAAAAAAATCAATTAGCAATAAGTTGAAACGGATTAAATTACATTCAAGCGAGAGGTGTTCTATAATTAAAATTTTTTATATTGTAATCTGATGCAGCATTTCCGCAAACAGCAAGAGATCGGTGAGTCGATAATACACGGAGATTTCCCGCCAAGGTGAAAATAATTATGGAATATTTTCTTGTTTTTGTAGTCTCATTATTATTTTTCTGCAGGTACTGAATATGCAATTCATATGTATATTCCTATAATTTATTACGTTCTCTATGACGTTCTATAAAGTGACTCTAGTGGGTGTGCATAATTATTCTAATGTCATGGTATTACAAGATACTTTTTCTCTTCCCTGATACAGTTCAAGAATGGAATTGAATTTTTATCTGTGCGATATCTCGGAGGTGTAGTGTACGTGCACATACATGTATATTCATCAGTAACGTGCATAGTTTATCAGTTTGAAATACTGCGCTAGCTAGAGATCTTTATCATTCTTTTTCATTATTATTTTCACCTGTGAATTGATCATTTTAATTTATAATCACCAATATAATGTAGTGAAGTGTGGTTTGATGTATTGTATACTTCTGTGAGTGGAAATGAAACACGTCCTATTAGAAAAAACTTATAGTTATAACGTTTTTCTCTATCACAAAAATACAATAAATGATATTATATAAATAATAATATATGAAAATACTCAGCTGTGTTTACGTTCTGGAAAACCCACAAAGAAGTGAAGTATCGCTACTTTCGTTCGGGTTTGAAGGTCGTAGTTTTTGGAATTTGTACCTAACGTTTCGCTGGCTCATACATCTTGGGTTAAACTTCCATGACTGGGTGTTACGACATCGTAAAGCGTATTTATGTGGATTCAGGTAGACTGAAGTGATAATTACTTTTTTTTTGTACTCTAGGCTACCTGTATCCACGTGAATACGCTTAACGATGTCGTAGTACCCAGTCATCGGAGCCTAAGTCAAGATGTATAATGAGCCTCTGAAGAAGTTAGCCACTCGCGCCAGCGAAACGTCAGGAAAAAAATTCAAAAAACAACGGCCTTCAAACCCGAACAAAAGTAGTGGTACTGAAACACCCAGCAATCAACCTGCACAAACTTGTGCAGGGGACAAGGCTGTTGGAATGGGTGTTATGAAATATAGGGAAGTAAAGCGCAATAAGCCCTAGAGGCTGAGGTGCTTTCCGGAGACCTGGTTGTGAAAGACAGGTCAGACGGCTTCCACGGAGCGAAAAAAAAAAGTGGTACTGAAAACCTCGGCCGCAATAGCATTAACCATTTTGTGATAGAAGTGAAGTATTGTGAAAAAGTTATGGAAAAGGAATTGTATTTGGTTTACGAAATGTTAACAGAGATTAGTCTTTTCATATATATTTATTAGTTATTGGATAAACTCCCAGAATACCAATTTTGTATATATATATATATATATATATATATATATATATATATATATATATATATATATATATATATATATATATATATATATATATATATATATATATATATATATATATATATATATATATATATATATGCTGGCTGGAACTTCCGGTTGATCCGCGTCCAGACGCATTTCTAACCGCGGAAGCCTAGCCGATCAAATATATATATATATATATATATATATATATATATGAATATAATTGTTGGATGTCTTGATAAAAACCCCATATCTATAAGATGTGAGAAGGTTAGACGACTGTCTAAGTTAAAGAAGAATATATATATATATATATATATATATATATATATATATATATATATATATATATATATATATATATATATATATGTATGTATATATATATATATATATAAAATCATATCTCGCATGAACATTATTCAACGGAATTCAAACGTATTCAGAAATCCTTTTGTTGAAAATAGAGGTGACGTGATTATTTTCATAACATTGTAGCTTCAGTATATTGTCTGCTAATTTTGCAAAACAAATATGTATGTTTTGGAACGAACACTGTGGAATTTGCAGTGCCGGCAAGTAAAAGTGGATCAATGTATTTGGAAACATTATTTCAAAATAGTTACAGAAGAAGATATTTCTATTCGTTTATTGTGAACTCTAAAGGAATCGACATTCGAAGATAAAATAACGGGTGTGAGGTTACCCGTATCGACATTTCTCTTGTTGAGAAAACTGTGTATATACCCTTCCATTCCACTAGTTAGGATGTTAATTCTCTACAACTTTCGTTTATGAATATATTTTTCCTCTTGGTCAAATGGGTGAACTTGAACTTTTTTATTTTAAAGAAACAATACAAGGCAATTCCCGTTGAGAAATTTGAATTTATTGATAACTTTCTAAGGGCATGTAATAATTCGCTCCAATGATATTGTTTACCATAATTGCGAAGTCTTGTTTCTGTTCTTGCAGAATACATCAGAATGAAAGATACTTTGGAAGATAGATAAGGTTGGCAAATGACGTTATTAATCCGTTTATTTCCTTAGTGATCGGAATATAGACTTGGAGGCAGTGAGACATCTTTTGAACGTGGTTTTACAGTCTGCTTTTGAAACGAGAAGTGATAGACGATGAACGAATCGCAATCCGAAAAAAACTTACTCGCTGCGTGGTACTTCATGCCAAACCCAGCATTTACTTGTCAAATTGTTGGTCAAACTGAATTATTCGAAATAGTATATCGAGAGTTGAGAACCGTAACGGCGTAACAGAAATTTCTTAGATGTTCAGAAGAGCCAAAAATATGTCAAAAATATACATAACTCTAGTTCACTATGACGCCTTGTATTACTTTCTGAATTGATTCCAATTCAGAATACATTATTGTACTGCTCTCTTATTAAACTCTTGATTATAGCAATTAGAAAAATCAAAAGTAGTGAGCTTACGCAATATTATTTTCTTTAAAACTCAATGATGATGATACGTCGTGTTAGCTCTTACTGAATAGTTACAACGTAGGAATCAGCATAATGTATGGGAATAAATAAAATCTGCAGTAACTATAGGAAGAGAGAGAAACACAAATTCACTAGGCAGCACTCTTCTGGAAAATCGAAACATGACGACTATAGTTCCATATGGTACTTTCAGTATAAAAGAAAATAGAGTAACGTCAATTGGGTCAGGAATCGTAAAATGTTGATAACTTCTACTTACACGTAACATTGTCACGTTAAATAAGCTCTTAGTTTCTGACATTTCCTGAAAATATAATTACCGTGACAGAATATTGTTTCGTTGTTCTGGCACCTAATTTCTGATGTATTTCGAAGTAACTTAGCGCTAATGGCTCATTTCGGCATTTATTCTTGTTACGTCGTTCTGGTTTTTAACCCTCGATATCTTCCTGATTTTTACAATTTGAACGATGTTTTTATGCAACAAATGCAAGGCAGCCTGAACTTATCGATTCAACATAAACTTTGGATGGGAGCCTGTTCACAGACCGCCTTACATTAGTTACATGAAAACATTGCTCAATTTCGGGCAGATATACTGTTTCGAATGATACAGGGTGACTAACAATTGCCAAAAGTAATTTCTGGGTTCGAAGTATCACGCAGCTCGTGATTTTTTTGCAGAGTATATTTGTTTTAGGTTCAAGTCATTTCCATTTCGAAGGCAGACTAAAAAAATGATCCGAAAAATCTGACACTTCCGCCTGGTCTCATATGGAAAATGTTTAGAGCTACGCTAACATCTAGGAATCCAAGAAAGTACCACTCGAAAAAAAAATGTGATTCCCATAATATAACATACACGTAATATTCAAAGCTGAGACCCAAAACCATAAGACATCGTTTCTCTTTAAAAACATAATCATCAACTTCATCGACTATATGTAGGGTTAATGGCTGGAGTTAGAAATAGACCGCGGGCATATCTGATAGACGACAGTAAATGATATTTGCCTGCTGGACAAACAAAAGGATCTACAAATGCTTATTGCGCATTTGTGTCATATTTCATTTTTTTTTCTTAATAATAACTCACTTTTGAGCGATTGTGATGTTTCAATCCATCGATTCCCTTCTATTTTCGACAATAGAAAGAATAATAATAATCCTCTTGCTGTTGAGAGACGTGAATAATTCTGGATTCAAGCAACTAGAAGAGCAGATTCAGGTACTGATAAGTTGAAATGGGCAACGGTATATTCTTGCATTTCGAATCTCAGAATTGCAATTATAATTTCATTAAATTACCACTGTTGTTTATGGAAATACGATTTGTTTGTCCAGCAGGCTGATGCATGAGACGTCACATGCCCGCGGTCTTTAAAAAAAATCATATTGCCAACCACGACGCTCTCTCTCATGGCCAGTCAAAGTATCTGAAGATGTCTATGACTGGAAATTTTTTTATGGAGTACGTATGAGCATTCATTTACCTCGAAAGTATTCACGTATTGAAGAAGTTTTCATTGCCTATAGTCATAATTTTGAAACTATGTGCGGTCAACGTTTCGTCCTTCATAGAGAACTTCATCAGGACTATACATATTATGTCTTCTTTCGAAAGTGGACAGCAATCCTTTTCCGGTCTATCGAATCATCTCATTTAGGTCAATCGAGTGTTTGTCCGGATCACCGAATTCCCCCGGTCTGAACCCAATTATTTTCCGTACTTATTTGTTCCGCGCCGAAGCCAGGTCAGGCCTGTTGCACGAGAAGTATCGTCTGGCCGTAGCTCGCACGTGTCGATCAATTAACGATTCGCCAAACAATGGAAAAGGTCACGTGCGCGACAGACGTCGTCGGCAGCGTCATCTCTCGACGACCTAGGTATTATCGACCGGCCGTCGGTCGGGGGGCTGGGGATCTGGTCGGACAGGGGCGGCTCGGTGGCGGGAATGGGGTCGAGTGGGGGTACGAGGAAGAGAACTGGAATGTAGGGGAAATTGGGGTCGATGAAAAGGATTGATGATGTTGTTAATACCTTGGTCAACCGATTGGAATATTTGGTTTAGAACTATGGAATCAATGTAAACCATCCATGTCAAAGTCACTGGTGGGCCAAAAGCTTGAATACCGTATACTAGGTGAGCCACAAAACCTTATCGCAATCGACAATCATAGGACAACTATATCTATTAATTTTTCGATCAAAATTACATTACAAATGAACACCAGAATATTATTTTTGACAAATATTCGACATCTTTTGTCTTTGATTGAGTTCTCTTTTCGTGGCGTGAATTTATCGGCGGAAGAGCGTCCAAGTGCGCGTACGTAAATCGGACTAAAACAAAGACTTAAACTTGCGGGAGATATATTTCCTTCAATCAAGGGAAATAATTGTTCACACTCAGGTTCTTCAGAACATTGACAATTTCTCACAAGCCAATTTTCGAAATTGATTCGGGCCGCAGGAAAATGCTCAGTGAGCCGCATGTTTGACATGGCTCGTGTAATAACGTTTTTGAAATTCACCAATGAATGACTGAGATCGATTATTTGATTTTGGGTATTCTGGCGTGGAGCTACTGAAGCGTCTTACACGTTTTTGGCGTCATTTGACCCAGCAGAGATCGTCAAATCTCAAAAAACCTGAGACGGTTTATGGCCTTAGTACCGATTGTGGCATATTATTTTACGTACTGTGTAATTTTCATTTCGTCATAATTGAAAAAATGTTCCTGAAAGGACAAAGTGATGAATGTCCCAGAATTGAAATAAGCACATTTTTTGAAATTCACCTAGTACTGAAATAAAATGAGCTGCACTTTTTATAGTGGATCGTAATGAACTGAAGAAATGCGAATGATGCTTCTAAATGCAAGTCTGCTTTTTGTCTACACAGTATGTTTGAGTTGTAATCTGGCAGAAAAACCATTCATTTTTCTGGAAAATACTAGAGACGTAAATAGCAATTGCTCGCTGTCCCTTCCTCCAAAGGAGAAGGTAAAAAATTTCAAATTCAGTTTTTGACTTCGTAGGATATGGTCATTCAGACAAAAAATCAAAATCTGTTAATGTCAACGTTTCGACCCATTATTTGTTCATCCTTGAGACACAACAGATTGAATTTCCCTTGTTAAAGAAACACATTGAAAGGATTTTATGGATATACTTGGAAAAAGGATGACTCATTTGAAAAGTGAGTTTTGATTAACTTTTTATTAGTTTTCAGAAACACCTTTCGTTCGCATATACAGTCAAAGTTTGTTTATCCCGACAATAATTCAGCAGTGGTATATGTGTTTTTTGACAAAGGAAAACCAATCTGTTGTGTCCTGAGGATAACCAGATGAAAGATCTCAAAGTCGACATCAAGAGAATTCGATTTTCTGTCTCACTGACTACTCTAAACAAACTCAAAAACTGAACTTAAAAACTTTGGATTACAAACATCTGCTCAACAAAACTTCAGTTTGACATCACTCGAAGCCGAGCGAGGGCGTTATAAGCTCTTCAGGTTGACTGACAGTCATTCGATATCTGAAGTTAAGCAACGCCGAGCGCGGTTAGTACTTGGATGGGTGACCATGCAAGGAAATACCGTGTCGAAAGCCCGTATAGCTGCAGCGAAACAGCATATCATAGCTCGCAGACAATACATCAATGAGCACAAGATATATTGAGGATATGCCGTCCTTCGGAGGGGACGTAAAGCCGTCGGTCTCGAGTCCATGGATGTTGGGCTCGTTAAAGATCCCTACCTCTGGTTGGAATACCAGAGAGTTCGGCAAAATTTCCGGTTGGGGGAAGTGTGCTCACCGGCGTCGGTGATTGGCCTTGGTAGCAGAAATAGGCCGACGTTAAATAAAGAGATAGAAGAAGAAGAACTCAATTAGTTCCTAGTATAAAGTCTGGACCACATTTTGATAGGCAAGCCATTATAGGCATACTCAACTATTAATAAAACCCTTTGAATGTTTCATCCGGTGAACACATGGGTGAAGTTCGACCTCTATTCCGTTTCTTGGACTACTTAGTACCTTTGAGTAACGAAAACCGAAAGAATATACAACAGAATATATTCATTCACACAATCTTCCTAAAAATTGTCAACTGCCGTTCTTTCGTGGCAGAGACTGCTAGATCGTTTCAAATCAACCTTAGTCATCTTTAAAATCACTCGTCATATTATAGAGTATCTCACACAAGCGCGGAAACGTGGAGGATGGTAATAGAGTAATTAACCCCTCGTTCTCAACTTCTCGAGGAAGGAATGAAAGAATTTGATAAACCATTGTCCCTCTGAAACTTCGTAACTTTGTACCCCCTTTCTCAAGAGAAATCGACCTATATTCGCCCTTTGTTGAAACTGGGTGCCTTGAGGTTTTCTTACAAAAATGATCTGAAGTTGTTATGGGTAAATAGTAAACAATTGGTTTTTGATACATTTTACCGCGAAATATTCATGCAAGTTGTGAGTCAATGACATTTGATATGAATTTTTTATGTAATTTGAGCGAAGTTTCAATGTGTAAGAAATGCCCCGCAGGCTCTACAAGTCATCGTTTTCTGCTTGTAACTTATGCCAGAATCTGTTCCATGAATGCCTTGCTGGCGTTGTCTGTCTGTCCGTTGAATATAGCAAAAACTATCAGTGCCCCTTGTGAGAGAACGAGTACTTGGCGTACTACGCAGTGTTGCCAGAGCTGGAAGTGTGTTACCAGATTTGAATATACCATTGATAATTTTGTATTTGATCATTGGGTATTCATTTTTGTGAATAAAGGGTTTTCAACTATGCTATCTTAGATATTCATCAAGGATCGGTCAATTTCATCAGTCCAATCGATTACTTCGTAAAGAGCCCTACATTTGATATCGCATTTCAGTAGTTGAAATTGAGGGAACACTCTGATGTGTCGAACCAAAATCAACTATTATGATCAATCAGCATCACTCGAAACTCTAATAAAAACTGAAAGAGGAAGTTCAAGCATATTTTTGAAGCCTGTTACTGTACTGTTAATCTAAATGGAAACTTCATTTGGGACAACGTTATATATGTTTCAGCTTGAGAGAAAGAATTTTATAATAGGGCCGTTCAGTGAGATCAACATTATAACATTTTTATGCATTTTCTTGTAGTGTCTGGACCCCTAATACGCTCACAAAAATTTCAGACCAATAGCTTCATCCTGTTCTGAAATAATTCAAGTTGAAGTTGCGCTGGTGTAAAAGTATCGAGAACAGCGCGTGACGTCACTATACGCACACGGTAGAGGACGCGGCATCGCTTATGCTTATGTGTATTTATACTGTTAACGAAGTGTGTTATTCTTTTTGAAATGTACGCGTTGAAAACTGGATTCATGAAAGCTGATTCTGGTAATTTACCAGAAGTGGATATATTTATGATAATGGACTATTTCAACAAAAATAACGACTTTATTAGCAGTGAAATGAAAGGAGTGAAATTACAGGGGTAAGTAAACACAACTCATGAAAAGACAATATAGTTGTGGTTAAACTGATGGTAATACTTCGGTTGCTATGAGCACCTTTTTACCGTTACCGCCGTGTTATTGTTGAAAACTGAACATATTTATATTGACTTTTGAAAAAAGGTTAATTATTTGAAACAATAATGGTTTCGTCTGCTCAGAAATGTTACAAGTGAATTAGGACTTGTGTGCTGTTTTGAAGAGAAGGACAAATTTTGTGTGTTCAGACAACAGAAATTTGATTTGAAAAATTGTGAAGATTCACAAAAAAATGGACATGTTGCTTCGAGAATATACGAGACCGCTGAAAAGTGTTGAGGATTTTTTGTAGAGGAAACCGAATTAGGTGGGTTCTACACAAAAAGTTTAAAAAAAGGTGCTTATAGCGACTGAAGTATTCCCAAATTCCATATTTTCATTCATTGAGAAATGAACTGTTACACCTTTCTGGAACATTTTTTTTCGCAGATCGGCTAGACAAAATTATGGAGACAATGCCATCGGTTATGTACAAGTGAAACAATAACAGACGTTTTGTGAGTTGAGGGCAAAAATAACACCAGAGCATAAAATAAAAGGAAAAAACTGTGATGTGTCATGTGTAATAAACACGGAGGAAAAATTTATACAGGAATCAAAATTCCATGATTGTCCTGCTTATCCGGTGCATTAATAGATGTATTCCTACACTCTGGTACAGCACAACTTTTGCGAAAACTCCTTTTATCTCTCATTATAAATGAAACGACAGTTACTTCACGATACATACAGTCACACTCAACGAAAACTGACCTGAGTATACTAATAAACGAATACCTCTTATCTGGCGACCATCGGCCGTACGTATAGTGACGTCACAATAAGCCACGCCCCGTTTATACGCGCACGGATTTTAAATATTAATTTAAGGCTGTAAACATGTGAATAAAAGAAAAATTTTTGGTAGTTAGATTATTTGAGTCCAGTACTTTTGAATTATGAAATAAAAAAAAAATGCTGAATGAGCCCATGCTCGTCAACTTCTAGATTATTCAACTTCTAATCTTATTGATCAACTCAATGATCTCGTCACTTGTGACCAACTCTCAGTGCTACACTAGTGAGTAGTCATCCCATTTTACATAAATTTTTTCCATCCCTGCTTCCTCTCCTGAATATTTTTTTCAGATATCGATACCGTTCGAGCATATATCGAGACCACGAGAAAGTTAACAATCACTTTCGAGAGACATAAATATCAACATCTTGCAGAATGCGAATCTTGATGACCCGTATCAAATTGAAAAAAAAAAACCTCATTACTAAACCGCCCCTGCTCAAAACTATCGTCTGCAGTCTAGACGATGCATTATAAATAGGAAGTTATTTAGTCCGCGATATGTATTTTATGGTTATTGACTAATCATATTTCCGAGATATTTAGCGTAAGAGCACGCTGCGTGTTTTGTCTAGCAAAGCAGGCTCATGATGGTTTTTGAGGCCACGGCTCGCGGTACCCGCACAAAGTATTCCTTTGCAGCTGGTAATGCGGTACTCAATCACGAACAATGAGCTCTGTGTGGTTTGTTTTGGAAAGAAACACGATTCTAGATGTTTGTTTTGTTTTGTTCGAAAGAAACTAGACTCGGCTAGTTTTGTAGTTTCGCTACATTGTCGACAACAGTTATACCAAACAAGAGTATGAAATTGCTTGTACTTCTCTTCGATCTCGGGGGATACTTCAAATTTGAGCTAACACATCATATTATGGTGAATCACCTATATTTGACGTATCCGTGGGAAATATTTTTTTTTCTGTTACTTCAAATGTTATCACTCAAATACAAATGAATGGTTGCCATTCCAACAAATAGTTTGTCTATCGTTCATTACCTCAAAGTGACCGATTCATAATGAAAGCCCAGAAAATATAAGCATTTCCACACTTCTGAGAAGTAACTAGAAACACTCGAACAAAGAAATGTGACGTTTCAGGGTAAAGACCGGTGACATATATGTCAGTTTCGTACCATTACCATTTTAAATTTTATTCTATATATACAGATTCACACGAAAGAGAAACCCTGTAATGTTCAAAGAACATCGCGTGAATCAAGGGTCAGGAGATACGAATTAACATCTTTGAAGTTTTTATGCCTCAGCAAAAACCCCTCTCGGTAAGGAATTCCTAAGATCAGCTGTTCTATCGAAAAATTAACCCTGAGCAAGAGAGATTCGATAGGTCTCCAAGCTCACAATAAAGGGGTGGAAATTCTGCACTCGTTGGGTCATTCCTGCTGATACTGTTAAGAGTAGAACCAATGATGAAAATCAGGAGGACCACCGACCGTGAAAATATCTATAGAAGAGAGACAATAGATAGACGATAGACAATAGAGACGATAGATCAGCTTTTTTGAGAAGAGACATACCTGGGTTTTCCCAGCTTGAATACCTCCAAGTTAATGTTACCCTATTCTATTAATTCCGTCAAAACTGCACTGAACAAGATGTTTTCGCCAGCAAATCATCGATATGATGCAGAAAAAAAACGTTAATTATCGGGACCAATGGTCATGTTCTCTAATTTATAGTAGGGACCACTGAAGAAAATTGCATAAGATCATGAACCACGATGATTCCTACTTCTTATTAGCGGCTTGTTTTGTAGATTCATATTGTCAAATTTGCATGAAAACGGAAGTGAATTTAATATTCAGTACTTCTTTAATTTATCAGCATAAACTCGATAGCCCAAGTTTTTCAGATAATTCGTCCTAGTACAAATCATACAAAGACTGTGCCAATTTTCAAATATTGTGAATCGAATCAATTCCACTAACTAACAGGCGGCCATTGCGAAACAAAGCTAAATAAAGGAAGAAAAATCAACTGACGTAAATTCAAATGTTTCAAAGAAACTTAACGAAACTGTAGCTGCGGTTCCATTTGAGAGTACGACAGTTTAGCTTCGTTCCGTTTCGCCAGCCTTGATCATTTATTCAATATATATGTATAATTTTGCATTTTATCTGAGTACATTTTCAGAGAATTACATTGATTTATGAAATTTAACAAAAAATTTCAAATATCCCTAAAAACTTACAACCGTGTACAAATTCCATTTTATTACTTTACAAAACATGATAATATCCACTAATTGTGTGTCACCCAACTGGTCTATGCATAATGAACATTGCATATGGATTTTCTTCACGCAAACGTTGCAAACCAACATTTCCACATAATTTGATTCTGATTTATTGTGCGAGGTGACATTGAGGGTGACAAAGTTCGTTTAGAATTATTGTTTACTCCATAATCTTTCCTCAGATGATTAATACCATGATTTGCTGGAAGGAATACTAACAAATAGATTGCTTGATTAAGGGATTCTTTTATACTATGCCTCCGCATATATTCGTAATTTCAATTCCTGTCACTCCAAGCACCATTCTAAAACAATGCAAATGATCCCGATTTATTATATTGACAAAATGGAAGCGGATCGGAGTGCAAAAAAAAATTTTACTGAAAAACGAATACAATATCTATCAATCATTCAAAATATTCCATGTCTCAATTCATAGTATCATAACATAATTTATTATTTTCTGGAGATTCATGTGAAATGACAGAGCAGTAAGTTGATACTGACAGTAATTTGTTTAGTAGAGAGTTTACAAAATTTGAAAAGTTACAATTCGCATGAAATTCATAATGGTTCAACATCAAGTCTCACCTTACTACTAATTGTTTTTTCTCAATCCATTCATCGGAAAAACTTCTTTGAATGAATTGAATTCCCACTCCTGTCGTACGATATATTCAATAAGATGTTTTGATGATGTTTTATTTCACTGTTATATATAAAATATATACCAAACTAAAAGATAAAGAACCACTTCTCATGAGAAGTAATGTTGTTTACAATATTCCATGCAATGCTTGTGACAAGAAATATATCGGCCAAACAAGCCAAAACTTGATATCAAGACTAGCTGGGCATAAAAGTGATTGCAGACTCTTCAAAAATACTTGTGCTCTCTCAGATCATGTTGTGAGTCTTGATCATTCAATATATTATGAAGGAAAAAAAAATTATATTCTGAGAAAAACCTCACCAAGAGACTTTTTCTTGAAATAGTAGCCAACAAAAAAGAAGAAAATTGCATAAATAAAAGAGGGGATTGATCAATTCAGTAAAATATATTCATTTCTTCTAACGAAGTAATACTGAATCATTATCAAGTTATGAATGTAACAGTTTAATTTTAAAGTATCATTAACAGTCTATATATAGAAACAAAAAGAAACGATCAAAAATTTTACGTTCATGTATGTCAGTATGACAATATAATTTATATTAGGTACCTAAGTTTTACACTTGATTTATTTATATATTCGTTTATATAACTCTATTTACTGTAAGTTTTCCATTCTTTACATTGAGATATCTGTATACTTATTATGTTTTAGCCTTGAAAAAGACAATGAAATTGTCGAAAGCTCGGCAAAGTAAGAAAGAGTTCTTCCTTTGAAAAGAAGCCAGACTGAATACCCGCTAATTGTTCATCCCATTACTCACCAAACAATCAAGAATACCTTCTCATATATATATATATATATATATATATATATATATATATATATATATATATATATATATATATATATATATATATGCAAAAAGGTTTATACGCCTCCAATTTGTACATTCTAACATCGAACACGCCTCCGAAATCGGAGGCGACTTCGAAAAACCGGAGGCCAATTCGTATCCATGTGTATTCCCTATTCAATCCCATTTTCTCGTCATCAGAAGCCATTTGACAAATTTTTTGGTGGAGGCAATTTCGTTAGGTATATACCTACAGTTATACGATCGAGTGCAGCGTATCTTTCCCAGGCGGCGCCACCGTTTTATATTCATATACA
This sequence comes from Zygogramma bicolorata, assembly GCA_032362365.1. Classification (NCBI taxonomy): domain Eukaryota; kingdom Metazoa; phylum Arthropoda; class Insecta; order Coleoptera; family Chrysomelidae; genus Zygogramma; species Zygogramma bicolorata. Next base: position 4,250,064 of record JAVJAQ010003800.1, on the reverse strand, counting down.
ACAAAAGTGATTCATCAGCGGAATTGGGCTCCATAAGTTCTCACTACTAACAAGTCACCGAAATTTGGCAACCTTGTACGGAGGTGGATCAGTACGGTTACTACATAGCTGTGTATAATATCAACATCTGATGATTCAGTACTCTTTCACGAATCACGAATACGACTCCAAAATATAGTTATTTGTATATAAGTGGTGGTGGATTGGTATGGTGACTTCATAAGTGTATCTGCTGATTCCGTACTTCTGCATGAAATAATTATGAGATTTTGAACTAAAGCTTCGAATGTCGACGTTGAGGTTACTTCACATTATTCTCTTCCATAATTCTGTCGTTTTAATACCGAAAAGTTACCGGATATACGTTTCATCTCTAATTGAATAATGCTAATCTATATGGAGAGTTGAACTTTTATGAGATATAATTCTTTTCCTTTACATTTCTACAAAGAATTATGTATTTACCTATTCAGGTCAGTTTGAATATCGGGAGCGATTCGATCTTATGATATTTTCTTGTTCTTTACGGATTAAAAGTCATATAATAGTATATTATGCAACGATCGTGTAATGATGGTTATTAATATATGAGCATAAACCGGGATACGAAACGAGCCGAAGGTGAGTTTCGTATGGTTTATGCGAGTGTATTAATAACCATCACATGAGAGTTGCATACGCTATTTTATCTACACCCAATAAATAATGAAGAACTAAACATATTATAATATTAGGTATTTATATTGAACACAATAATGGTAGGTAATCAATCGTATTTCTTTGAAAAATTCTACAGAATTATAATTAATGGTATAACCACGTAAAATACAACAATGAGAAGAAAAAAAAATGAAAAAAAGTTTTTGCCGAGGTCTAGAATTGAACCCGGGACGTTTGTGATCACTGCCCGCACCGCTGACCACTCGGCCATGAAAGCACATTCGATTTGAACGAAAATAACGACATATATGTTGCATTTGTCAAATAAAAAATATAATCCTTTCGATTGTATTTTTTCTTGTCTAAGACATCTGTGGAGGAGTCGCTGGTAATTCTTCTATATCACTGCTATAAGACATTTTCATTCGATTATCGAAAATTGACTGAATTCTTCAAAAATTCAATACCTACTGATTTTGACTTGACAAACGTCAAAATGCAAAGCTTGCACATCGTGCTTGATTGAAAAATAATGGGTTTCTATTGGTTGAAAATCTGTATCGTAATGAAAATCTGTATCGTAATGGATTTCATTATAAAACGGGTGGTGGGCATATATTGTATTATTAGAGTACGGGTGTAGATGAAGTCAAATATAAAATAACCTGCTACAAATAGATGATCAAACTTTCATTGCTGAATACGTCCTCTTGGAATTCAGAAAAGGACATGATCTTTTTAATTATCTCATAAATGACTATTCTGTGAAATGATACATAATAATCCTCGCCGCCGGGCCGCCGTGCTGGGTAATCGCACGTTAAAAGGTAAGGCCTCGTTGATCCATTGCTCGCACAAGTTTCGACTTCTGAGGGTTGACGTTCGTCAGCTGGTTAACGAAAACGAACAATTTTAGAACAACAATTACAACTATTAAAGAATACTACGGGCTTCACTCGCATTACGCTTAGTCAATATTTTGAAGACATTCGAAACGGATCACGAATTATCAAATACCAAACTGACAGCATACACCACAACAATTGCATCCTGCTGATCTGATTATCTTCTTCACGGAAATATTGTTCATCCGAGTTTCGACTACAATTTTTTTTCAGCTTGATATACATAGTGACCCATTTTAAAGCGAACCACCTCTTTAAAACTGCTATTTATTATCCGATTCAGAAGTTTTTTTTTCTATGGGATGCCATAAATTCGATACGAAAAAAAAAATCGCAGCCTACTTAGAATTTTTTTCAAGGTCAAAAATCCAAAACACATACTTGCGATTTTTTCAATGAAATTTGACGGCGTCACTGGATTTGTGATGCTTTCAAAGAGGTGTAACCATAATTTCACGATGAAATAATTTTTTTAACAGAACTACAGCATACGTAAATTTATATCACTTTATCAAAATATTTCGAACAGTCGTCATATAAATGACAATCTTGTTGAAAATGTGATTTGAAATGCCCTTTCAGCTCGATTGTAGTTGAGTTTGTGAAGAGTAATTATTCGAAATGGCGTCAAATTATATCTCTTCGAAACGTAACTCCTTAGTATAGGAAATAGTTATGACCATCAGCAGTTTTTTGTCAATGAAATTTTAAAATAATTTCATCGTGAAATTTTGCTCACACCCTTTTGAAAGCATCACAAATCCACAAGTCGCTAGTATGTTTTTTGGATTAAGTTGGTCGTGAACATTTTATTTTCATTTTGAAATTATGGCATTCAACTAGAACTGTTGATGCTCTATCTAATGAAAAAAATCTGAATCGGATAATAAATAACAGTTTTAAAGAGGTGGCCCGCATTCAAACGGGTCACTCTGTATAAGTTTTTCCATAATTCACTTCATTTCCAAAATTTCTACGACGCACGATGATTCACTAATTCTGAATCCGAAAAATAGGTACCACGAACGAATTGACCTCCTACTACTATAGTGGCATTGTGGAGGGGATCGCTAGATTTGGCAACATCGCCGGAGCCGTATTCTGTACAATTCTATGTATAAATATATACAAAAGAGGTGAATTCGTAGGATGATGATGAGAGGCGTGTTACATTGAGACCTATATTAAAAATCTGTATATTTTAAGAAGTGTAAATTGTTACCCCTCCCGTGGTGCCTCGAGAGACGATGATTTTTTCTTGATATTGGCATAGAATACACACTTTCAAAGTTAATATTTATACCGGAGGCGTGGTCGCCTGTGTCGTGTATGGTGACCACTGAGATAGCGGATCATGTATATATATATATATATATATATATATATATATATATATATATATATACATAAACGAAATTTCCCAAAAAATACAGATCATTCAGTTACTACGTATTGAATACAAATAAAAACAATTAATATAATCATTATTGAATCAAGATTAGAATGAAATGGTTTCATTCCGAAAATTGGGAGAATTTTCAGTTGGAATATACCCTCAATATGAAATTTGTACATAATTGAGCAATTCACTTTTTTATATGGAAAGCATTTTTTGATTCATTCAAGTAATTTTTTTCATGAACTGAAATTAAAGGTTCATGGCGTCCTATGCTATAATCGTTCTTCTTCTGAATGTGAGACAGGAATACCGTAAATATATTCACTGTGGAAGGCTAAAATCCAGGAAACCAACAAGTAACTCCAAGTAATGATATCATTTCGTTATTTGTCCATTCTATGCTGCTGCACCCGTTGCAATAAAAATAAACTGTATTAACCAAATCATCATACTAATTGGCAATAAAGATAGTCATCTGGCTCACTGAAAAGCAACAAACAACCTCAAAAAACAATAAAAGCGCATGTGATTTCATTACAAGGAAAATATGTCCAGAGACATGACAAAAGAATTTCATTACCATGTTTGAATAGCGTGAAGCGAGGATTACAAATAGCGAAGCCTAATTAAAAACTCAAAAATACCTGTCTGTCTCCGCTGCCATGACTTGACTGGTCGATTACAATGAAAAAAAAATCACTTGCCACATACATAACAAAGGAATAGCGTACACACAATAACTATGGAATTATAAATGAGCTTATGTGGGAGACCCTGTAGGAAAAGAGGATATGAAATGGTTGCTGACATTGCGATTATCATTTGTCGAAAGAATCAATAATATACACTGGGATACTTTTTTTCAAAACATGACTGTGAGAATTGGTAAGAACACCGAAAGATTAGCGACATTTTTAGGCTATTTCTCAGATGTTGGAAGATATTTAGTTCAGAAAGAGAATACATATCAAAGAGGGATAATGACACTATCGTGGTTGTGATGAATCAAAATTAAAGGTATGTCTCGTTTAAATCTGAGGGCTGAACATATGATTTTTGAGAAAGAGTAATGGTGGATGCATGCAGCAATAGTAGCTCGGAAGACTTGAAGACGGGATGGGCTTATGAGAAATCATGAGAAGTTTTAGGAACTTCAATCACACGTGGGGAAGTTAGAAAGCTTGGAACTGATCAATGGATATCATAAAACTTTACGTTGTATGAAAAAATCGTAGAAATTAGCTCAAGTAGACAAATACTCATAGGAAGTGAAAGGGCCTCAGAAATTGTGGTTCTGCAAAAATCCAGACTGTGCAAAAACATTGGGAGCGTCTAGATGAAATTGAGCATCTTGAAATACCCTTAGGATACACTGAAAAGGAAAGGTACGATAACGATCCTAAGCTAGAACGAATAGGATAAAGTTTTGAAAGAGTTCTAGACAATCATAACGAAAATTAGAGTTAAAATAAAAAAGCTTGTGGGTGGGTAGATGATGATGCAAATGACGTTGTTCTACAAGTGTATTTTTTGTTTGTTGCTTACTCTTCTTGATCTTAATATACTAATTCTTATTCATCGAGCTATTCAAATTCAATAAAATAACACACACGCATTTACCAGTTCAAGATTGAATCGCAGTTTTCCAACTGACGACTAACAAAGTCCATGTTTTTTTTGGGTGCTTTCCAGTTTCTCCATTTCATTCTAACAAAACTTTCAATAGAGCTACATACCTGACTGATGCATTTATATTCTACAACGCACACATTCCTTTTGTTATGATTTTCGATATGACAATTTCCTGTTGCTCTTTTTTACAAAATATAAAACGTGCAGATTGCATGTTTGCTTCTCGAATAATGATATTAATAATAATTCGAGAGAAGCAGTAATGGCTGACTAGTTTAGAGCATAACTAGAAATATGGTTGGGTAGCAGCATGCAGGAAAGTATTGTCATATGGAAGGCCTCAATGAAAAACTTTCTCAATCATGACGCAATATATGCATTCGTTGCCATGGTTGATGCACGTTCAACTGTTTGGGCGAACAGCACATCCAGGAATTTGAATGTATTATATAAAAAGTGTCGAGGATCAGATCGAGGGATTGAGAAATTAACAGATCAAGGATAATGTAGTCAGTGACGACATTTTGCTCAAGGGCCTAGGGCATGTAAATTCAGTGATGTTATTAATTTTGTGAGTATAGGTTTTAAAAAATCATTGTCGTTTTTGGAGTGTATGAGTTATACAAAGAATTTTGTATTGTTGTTTTCACCAACTAATTTCATCCTGGTATAAGGGACCACCACATGTTATCTCCCTTTCCGAAATGGTGACAGTAAAATTTTTTTTCCTTTCAACAGCATACTCTCATAACACGTATTTCAATATTTTTTATCGTCAAGAGAAGCTACAGTATATCACAAGTGTTACATGAATTTGAAAAACTATTTATTGTGAAAAAAATACTCGCAGTGTTCATGCGATTGGTTGCAAGGATGTTGTGAAAAAATACAACTATGTGAATGATACATACATATCCGGAACGATTATCATTTGGAAGCCATTGAGAACGGTCAAAAGCACTTACACAAATAAAATTTTATTCATTTGTTGGAAATTATTAGCGATATTTCGATTTTGATACGAAGACGTATTCCTTGTCGAAACGTTGGCATGAAATAATGATTTCAAAGGTAACAATCCAGGGAGTAAACCCTTCCAAAAATCCGCAACCCAAGATGTTATGCGACCCGTGTTGAGGGGTGAATGACCAAGCGACATATGGTCTTTAACGGAGCCTCTGGGGACCGGGCAAAACCCAGAGTATGCAGCCTTAGCCCTACACGGGGGGCACTGTAGGGCTGGACAGCGTTGTTCCCCCATACTCGTGGGACTTATATGGATAAGAACATAGATAGAACCAATCCTGAGAGGGATAGCGCCGATGAGGAGACAAACTCATCAGCAGACACCTCGACCAACACTAATGTGGAGATGGACCACAGCAGTGACACATCAACGGGGACGCAAGGAACCGACAAGACAGTCTCAGAGGGAGTCAAGAATCTGAAACTGCACAGAAGACCCCCTGGTGTATCCGGCGCCCAGTGGAGGAAAATGGTAAAGGCTGAGAAAATCGCTGCAGGAACGTGGACAATGGTGAAGCCACGGGGCAAGGCACGCGAAAGGCAAGAACCCAAGGGCGACAAGGACAAAGGAACCGAGGGAAGAAAACGAACTCGGGACGAATCCAAGACGCCCGAAAAGACGACCAAAAAGGCCAGAAAGGTCACTAAACCTTCTGGTACCTATAGCGAGGTCGCAAACACACTCAGGATGGCGGTGATTGACAAACGCCATCCTGAGATTTCTCTTGATCAGAGGCAGGCGGACCTGATTCAAGACAAAATAGTGGAGGAAATGGACGGAGCACCCTCGGGGAGCCAAGATCCGATCCAGTTCCTCAAAACAACGTTCAGCGGAGGGGCACTCTGGGTAACCTGCGCGAACGGGAAAACCAGAGACTGGCTCCGGGAAAAGGTAGGAGAGATGGGTCCAATTTGGGAGGGTGCTGACATCACCGTGGTGGAGTCAAAAGAACTCCCAAGAAGACCCAGGGTCCTGGTCTTCTTTCCGGGACCAGAAAGCGATCAGGAGGAGACGGCACGCTCACGGCTAGGGAAACAAAACCCGACCCTAAAAGTGGAAGGCTGGCTACTCCTGAGCAGGAAAGTGGAGAAGGGGGGCCAGATATTGGCATACTCCATCGACGAGAAGTCCTTCGGAGCCCTGGAGCAGGTCCAGTTCAAGGCTTTTTATAAGATGAACAGGGTGACGTTCCGAGTCCTGAGGGGTCTCACTGGTGGGGGCGATGGCGATGGTCAAGGTCCTTCAAGCAAACCTCCATCATAGCAAGGGAGCCTCGGCAGTCCTTGCTGCAATAAAAGGGGAATTTGATGTGGCCCTCATACAAGAACCTTGGATCAACAAAGGAAAAATTATGGGACTCGGGGGAATAGGTAAGCTGATCTACTCATCCGCCTCACCGAGAACATGCATAATAATTAGAAATAATATACAAATACTACCGCTAGGGAATTTCTGTTGTAGGGACCTAACGACAGTAAAACTGAAGATGGCAGGGAAGAAGGGGCCGAGGGAGATAGTGATATCATCAGCCTACCTCCCATATGATGACCCAAACCCTCCACCTACAAAAGAATTAGAAGAGCTGGTGACTAAATGTAGAGCGAACGGATCTCACTTAATCATCGGCTGCGACTCTAACGCACATCATGAGGCAGCGTGGGGAAGCACGAACACCAACGCCAGAGGTGAGTCTTTACTACAATTTATTATGACCAATGAGTTGGATATACTAAATGTAGGCAATGAACCGACTTTCGTAACATCTAATAGGAAAGAGGTAATCGACATAACAATGGGAACGAGATATATAAGCACCATCAGCAAAAATTGGCAAGTGTCTGATGAGGTGAGCTGTTCAGACCACAGACATATCCGATTCGAGCTAACGGGAAATGAGACCGAAACAGAAACGTATCGCAATCCCCGCAGAACAAACTGGGACGGCTATAGAGCAGACCTAGAGAATGGGTTGAAGGGGATTAAGACAAAGATACATAACACGAATGAACTTGAGCTGGTTGCGGGACAACTACAGGACGCAATCATCTCAGCATTCAACGACAACTGTCCACCCATTAGCAAGGTTAGCACCAGGAACGTGCCCTGGTGGAACAACGAACTCGCTAAGAAAAGGAAACTGGTCAGGAAACTCTTCAACAAAGCAAAACTCTCAGGCGAGTGGAGGAAATACAAGAACTCTCTCACCGAGTACAACAAAGCATTGAGGCTAGCCAAAAGAGAATCGTGGAGGAAACACTGTGAGGAAGTGGAAGGCACTCACGAAGGAGCAAGACTCTGCAAGATTCTCTCCAAAGAACCCCAACAAACGATTCGAACCATTAGGACAGAATCAGGGGCTTACACGCAGAATGGAAAAGACACCCTGGAAGAACTGTACAGGGCACACTTTCCAGGATCAATGTATACAAACCTATCAACTGAGGCCTGGAGACAATCAGAACTGGAACCTCCTTTGTGGGCCTCCAGGGAAGAATGGCAGGTCTCAAAGAAAGTGATAGATGTGGAAAAAACGAAATGGGCAATCAACTCATTTCAACCGTATAAATCGCCAGGGACGGATGGCATTTATCCTATCATGCTACAAGAAGGTATAAACCTGCTAGCACACAAACTATGCACGGTACTAAGGGCCAGTCTCGCGCTGGGATACATACCAAAAGCATGGAGAGCAATCACAGTTGTCTTCATCCCTAAACCTGGAAGAACGGCACAGGAAGGAGCGAAGGCACTGAGGCCAATAAGTCTTATGTCATTTATACTTAAGACCCAAGAAAAACTGATGGACAGGCACATTAGGGATACGGTATTGGTATACCAACCTCTACACAAGGACCTACACGCCTATACAACAGGCAAATCCACAGAGACAGCACTACACCAACTCGTAGAGAAGGTGGAAACTGCACTGAGAAACAAAGAGGTCTTGCTGGGTGCATTCCTTGACATCGAGGGAGCATTCAACAACACATCTCTTAATTCAATCTCAAGAGCGTCGAGACGAAAAGGCATCGATGAGACCTGCTGCAAGTGGATAGACTGCATGCTAAGGGAAAGAATCATCCACTCCTCTTTAGTGGGAGAAACACTGGCGGCCAAGGTCACCAGGGGCTGTCCGCAAGGGGGAGTCCTGTCACCACTGCTGTGGATCCTGGTGGTGGAAGACCTGTTAATCACACTCGAGAGGAATGGACACAAAACACTTGGGTACGCAGATGATAGAGTCATTACGGTCCAAGGCAAATTCAACAACACGGTTAGGGAAAGAATGCAAATGGCCCTAAACCTGGTCAGTACATGGATAGATGAGGAGGGACTAACCATTAGCCCCTCCAAATCAACCATTGTAGCGTTTACCCGAAGACGGAAGTTAGAGAGCTTAGGACCTCTAACCCTCCAAGGTACCCACATACAGCTGTCGGGGAAAGCCAAATATCTCGGGGTGATTCTAGACTCGAAGCTCACCTGGAACCAACAGCTGGCAAAAGTAAAGAAAAAAGCCGAGGCGACGCTAATGATAGCCAGACGGACACACGGAAAAACATGGGGGCTAAATCCTAAAATGATGTATTGGATATACAACATTGTAGTGAAACCCATGATCACATATGCATCTTTGGTATGGTGGACAAAGACAACACAAAAAATAGCCGCGGTTGAGTTGAGCAAGATACAAAGACTTGCATGCCTTAGCATAACGGGAGCTATGAAAACAACACCAACACTAGCCATGGAAGCACTATTGGACCTCCCACCGATTGACTTGACAATTATGGGAGAGGCAAGAATGGGACTCCTAAGGCAACAAAAATCGAGCAAGAGATCGGATCACAACAAGATAAAGGAGATAGTGGGCGGGAACATTCTTGAAATGGAAGCAACGGACCACATGACTCCTAGATACTCCTTCAACATCAACTTCGAGGTTATAATACAAGATCGAAGGGAATGGTCAGATGACAACATCAGGGGCAAACCCGGAGAGAGGATCTGGTATACGGACGGATCCAAAACAAGGGAAGGAACTGGTGCTGGAATATACAGTGAGGGGAGAAACTCTCAAATAAGTGTCTCACTAGGAACAAACACCTCCGTATTCCAAGCAGAGATGTACGCTATCTTGCAATGCGCAAGAGAAATCAATATGAGGGAAATGCGTAATGCACGGATCAAAATATGCTCAGATAGCCAGGCATCACTGAAGGCTCTTATGAACCCGAAAGTGACATCAAGACTGGTATGGGAATGCCGAGAAGAGCTCAGGGTCCTTTCAGAACATAACAAAACAACTTTGTTATGGGTTCCAGGACACTGTGGCATCGAGGGCAATGAAAAAGCTGATGAACTAGCCAGAAACGGTTCATCAACTCCATATATTGGTCCAGAACCCGCACTCGGGATTACTAAATCCGACATTCGAGGATGCATTCGGGACTGGATCAAACGAAAACATAAGGAGAGGTGGAAAGATGCCCCTCTCATGCACCACGGGAAAACATACATCAAAGAACCGTCAAAACACAAAACTGAAGAACTACTCAAGCTGAGCAGGAATCAAGTTCGAACAATAACGGGCCTTCTCACTGGTCACAGCCCAATGAGGAAACACCTGAACAAAATGGGGCTGTACAACGGAGAACTTTCCTGCAGACAATGTGGCAAAGGAACAGAAACAGCCAAACACATACTGTCAGAATGCGAAGCACTAGACCGCAAGAGACAGGCAATATTCGGGAAGCCCAGACTAACTCCCGAAGAATACAACAGTCATCCGGTGAAGAACCTGTACAGATTGGTACAGGGGACTAAAAACGGAGTGGGTGCTGTGAAACTAATTGGAATGCACAAAAAGCCCAAGAGGCTGAGGTGCTGCTGGTGACAGGACCAGCATCCGATGTGAAAAAAAAAAGGTAACAATTCACAAGTTAAATCATATCGAAATTGAATATTACTAGTCATTCAAATGCATATTTGAGTACTCAGTTCCCTCACATTGAAATTGCCATGATCCAACCGGATGAAGTATGGTGTTTAATATCAGTTCTTCCGTTCAAACATGAGAATGACTGTGGGGCGTCTTTCTGGAAATGACTTCATCCCACTGACAGGTATAAAAAAAGAACTGACAGTAAACACCTCAGTGAAATATACATTTTTTGACCCAGTTGGATGATGGCAATTCAAATGTAAGGAAACAAATTACCCAAAGTCCATTTGAATAACTAGTCATCATCAATTTTGATATAATTCAACTTTGAAACGATACCTAGTTGACACATAATTTATTGATATTTTCAATCTCAATTCTATCAGAAATTCAAATTTTTCTGCCTTCAGCTGTCAGTTGGGTGCAAAGTCTAGTCTAGGCTCATTCTTATCCCAATGTTTCGTTTTCTCACTCTGAGGATACGTCAAACTATAACCTGTTTTCACAGAATGTAGTTCCATGTAGGATGGAATGCTCTAACTCTAACTGAATAAAATGGTTGAGGCTTTCGCGGCCGAGGTTATTAGTATAACTACTGCTCTTCGGGCTTGAAGGCCGTCGTATTTTGGAATTTCTTCCTGACGTTTCGCTAGCGCGAGTGGCCAGCTTCTTCAGAGGCTTATTCATCTCCGATGACTAAACAGTTCGATTTCTCAAGGCGTATTTATATTGATGCAGGTAGTCTGGAGTGTTAATTACTTCTGTCGGGTTCGGGGAATAATCATCATTATTAGTTGCCGCACTACCTGCTGTGATTTCATTAGTTATTCTTGATTTCTTTAGAATCGGATTCCAAATTCTGTTTAGAGTCAACGTTTCTTCCTTTCTGTTAAAATTGTCCGCATGTTTTTGGATCTCTATTGCCTCCCGTACCAGTCGGCTATGGTAACCCTGGTTGGAGGCAATCAGTGTTGCATTTTCGAACAGAATCTTGTGGTCGCCCTCGCTCAATGCGTGTTCCGCCACCGCCGATTTGTCGGTTTGCCCCAGCCTGCAGTTCCTTTGATGCTCTTTGAGCCTTGTACCCATGGATCTTTTCGTGGTACCGATGTAAACCTTCCCACAGGTGCACGGTATGCGATAAACCCCTGCCGCTGACAGTGGGTCTCTTTTGTCTTTAACCGACCTGAGGCTTTGCTGGATCTTCTTGGTCGACTTGAAAACTGTTTTTATGTTATATTTCCCCAAGAGTTTTCCAATTCTGTCAGTGACTCTCGGGATATATGGCAGATATGCATTCGCAACTACCTGAGAGTCATCCCTGTTATGAACCGTGGGACTCTTCGGTTTCATGGCCCTGTTGATCTCAGATACACTGTACCCATTCGACCTCAAGGTCACTTGAAGATGTTCCAGTTCCTGCTCTAGATGTTCTGGTTCACAAATCCTTCGAGCACGTTCAGTAACTGAACGTGCTCGAAGGATTTGTGAACCAGAACATCTAGAGCAGGAACTGGAACATCTTCAAGTGACCTTGAGGTCGAATGGGTACAGTGTATCTGAGATCAACAGGGCCATGAAACCGAAGAGTCCCACGGTTCATAACAGGGATGACTCTCAGGTAGTTGCGAATGCATATCTGCCATATATCCCGAGAGTCACTGACAGAATTGGAAAACTCTTGGGGAAATATAACATAAAAACAGTTTTCAAGCCGACCAAGAAGATCCAGCAAAGCCTCAGGTCGGTTAAAGACAAAAGAGACCCACTGTCAGCGGCAGGGGTTTATCGCATACCGTGCACCTGTGGGAAGGTTTACATCGGTATCACGAAAAGATCCATGGGTACAAGGCTCAAAGAGCATCAAAGGAACTGCAGGCTGGGGCAAACCGACAAATCGGCGGTGGCGGAACACGCATTGAGCGAGGGCGACCACAAGATTCTGTTCGAAAATGCAACACTGATTGCCTCCAACCAGGGTTACCATAGCCGACTGGTACGGGAGGCAATAGAGATCCAAAAACATGCGGACAATTTTAACAGAAAGGAAGAAACGTTGACTCTAAACAGAATTTGGAATCCGATTCTCAAGAAATCAAGAATAACTAATGAAATCACAGCAGGTAGTGCGGCAACTAATAATGATGATTATTCCCCGAACCCGACAGAAGTAATTAACACTCCAGACTACCTGCATCAATATAAATACGCCTTGAGAAATCGAACTGTTTAGTCATCGGAGATGAATAAGCCTCTGAAGAAGCTGGCCACTCGCGCTAGCGAAACGTCAGGAAGAAATTCCAAAATACGACGGCCTTCAAGCCCGAAGAGCAGTAGTTATACTCTAACTGAATAAATGATGAACATTCCATTCCGGCGTTTCGAAAATAAATATGACGTCGTATCAATAACGAAATTTTAGTAGTAATTTTCAACAAATAAATTTTATTTGAGTTAGTGCTTTCGATTTTTCTTGATGTTTTTTAATGTTACACTTAAATGATATTCGTGCCACAAATATTTTTGTATATCAGTCGAAAGTTTATTTGTCTGTTTGACATCAAAGGGTAATGAACCGAAAGCCATTCAAGCACAGTGATAAAACATCAGTTATTCACGTTGTAAAAGTCTAACTGGAGTAGTAGAGTAGTCGTATCTTGTCTCGACGGAAGAACTTGGTAAATTAATTTACATATCCGTTCACAACTGATTAAATCACTGGTGACTGTTTGAAAAGTAAGAAATTCTAGTCATCTACCGGGATCGAATTTTACGATGGTATTTTTATTTTCGGAGTTCTTTTAGCCATAAAAATAAAAATTTCCATTAAAACTATTAAATTTACGATGATGGCATGAAATTTCATGGAGTTTGTCATACAGAATGACTCAATTCGGATAATAAATTCATACAGTATGAGGTGTATTTATATGGGAAGCGTGAAATGAGTTGATGAAACTCCTACTGTTTGTTTCCCATACGCTTAATGGATAATTCAAACTCCGTGAAGTGTGAAGTGATTGAATTATTGAAAACGTTTATTTAATAGTTGTCCGAAATGAATTTTCGTCATACGTGACTGATTTAAAATTCAATAGAAGTATTTTAATTTCTCACCTGTATCTGGATTTACACGAACGAATGTATAATTCAAAATTGATTAATATATACTATTCTACCCAAGGGCATCCTATGAATTTGGGGGGTTCAAAAATACTTATATTGGTCCATATATGTTAGTAAGACCTATTTATAAAAAAAGAGGTAAATAAGGGAAATATATATATTCAGGAAAAATATTGAACTCAGGAAGACAGGACTTTGAATAATCGCTATCCTTATTCACCGATGGATAATCAAGAAATATATAAATTGAACAGGAGAAATATAACTTGAAATATTGTGTCAACTCGGTGGTAGCATTATAATTCAGTGATTCAATGTCTTATTAGCCTAAGAACACAAAAATTCTCGAAATTTCCAGGAAACCCCACTATCCACCTTTCTCTGTTAATAGAAACACTGCTTGCATGCGATTTTACAGGAAATCTCAACATAAATAAGGTGGAATGAATGTATATACCTAACTAAAATAACACTTGCGTCTCCAGTTGATGGTTCAGAAGGTGAACTCAATAGATCAGCAATATGACAGTTGCATTCAGTTATTGACAATCTATATCTATACCAATATTATAAAGAAGTTTGTTTCTGACTTTGTTTGTTTGTAGGGGGTAATCTGGAGAATTACTGATCCGATCATGAACATTATTTCACTAACAGAAAACTACACTATTCGTGAGTGACATAGGCTATATATATCTCATTATGATTGAACAGAAAATTCAGTTAGAAATAATAGTATATGTAAATTGAGTCGGATAAAAGCGGGCGAGATGTGATGTTTTAACAGTGTGCGCTCATTGAACGGTTCGGTATAGACGAACATAATGTTCACCAGAAATGTTGGCCTTTATTAGTTCCACTGAAAACTCTGTGTCACTATAAATATAGCTAGCTTCTACAAAGGTTGATTTGTTAATCTATGCATACGAAAAGATTCGTCTTGAATAAATGGAGGGTGAATTCTTTGTATGATGTTTTCCAAAAATCCACCCCTAAGGGGATGAAAACGAGGGCAAAGATTCTATGGGACAACGCCTTGGTCCAATCTACTCAAAATTTTGCATAAACATTCTATGACAGAATTAATGGAAGACATAATTCTAATTCTACTGAAATAAATCGCCTACAGAGGTTAAAAAGGAGAAGAAAATTATTATGGGGTGAATACCGCTAATCTTGAAGATCTGAAACTTGGAGGTGTGCTCTTTGTATGACGTAGGTATGCGATGAGAAAGGGTTTTTCGAAATCCTACCCCGAAGGGAATGAAAAGCGGGGGCAAAAAGTATGGGACAACACGATTCCTAGGTCCAATCTACTTCGAGTTCTTTATAAACATTCTTTGCCAGAATAGATGGAAGGCGTGTTCGTATTTCATCAGAAAGCATCGCCTAACTGGAAAAAAAAGGTTTATAACATTTTCGACTTCTATCAAACCCTCTTTCGAAAGGCAGAGCCCTGTGATGAACCTGATAAAACTCAGTACTGAGAACTACACAAAATAATGGTATCACAAAAATAATTAACGCCCAACGAATTGGGCACGGGTCGGCTAGTGATTTATCTAGTGATAATAAAGTCAGCTTTCCAATATGCTGAAGTTACTGAAGTTGCCATTAATGTAAAATCAAATGATAGGTTTATTTTATCTTAGAGGTGAGAAAATGCATAATGAAAAGTAGTTGCAGTGCAGCCAACTTCAAATATGATGATACATCTTCATCTGAAAAATATTTTATATTATAATATCATTCTGTTATTATGCCATAGAAGTTTGGATATTTCTGAAAAAACTGCAACTAATTCATTGCCTTTACCTTTTTCTGTCTCCAGGTTAGCACGAAAGAGAAAGTCCTGTAACGTTGAAAAAAATTGCATGAACCAATAGAGAAAAGATATAAATTAGCTTCCATTTCGAACTTTTGAAGGTCGAGAAAACACCTTTCGTCAAGGAATTCTAAACCCTAGCCACTTTGTTGAAAAACGCTTACTGAAAGAGAAAATTCTGAAGAGTCTTCGGGCTCACTAAAACAAGGTAAAAAACTGCATTCGTCAAATCAACTGCGATGGACTTGACAACGTCAGAATAATGAAGGATATTCTAGAGAAGTACTGACCGTGGAGAAATATATGGAAAGGTAATAAGGACATCTAAACAATGTTCATTCCATCGAGCCTTTTCTCACTGAGTATCTTATAGACAAAAATTTCGAACGGTGTGTGGAATAATACATTTTTCAGAAGTTTTTTTATTTGTTCATTGATCTGTCTTTCGTTGACAGAGCTTCTTGGTGGAGTTGAAAGGAAAATATAGTCTATCGTATGAAAGTACTTGCTCATAACTTCACAATCACAATCACGTGATTTGTTAATCCCACCAGAAGGTAGTTTTGAAGAGCTTTTAGTGTAATTCTCGAAGAATACTGAAACGAATCTATTCCTGAGTTTCATTTTGATCATATCTCATAGTTTTCGTTCCTAATCATTGAAGCATTATTAATTATTTTCTGGTTTTGATTTGTAGGCAAATAATTCTTTCTATGTTGTGCCTAATTGAATCGTCATATATTCATAGCTATGGATGCTCCACTTGGATAGGTCATTTTCATTTGGAACATTTCTTTCATGAAATGAAAATGTTCCATCAATTCACAGGTACAAAAACATCTATTCAATATCTTGGAATTGCTATAGCTACTTGTTGGAAAATCCATGACAAATAAAAATCCACAGAAGAAATTTTTCGGATACCACGGAGAAACTCATAAATCAGAAGAGGAACTTATCCTAGGCAAAGAGAAGAAAATTCCATTTGCCAAATATGAAGGATCTTTATACTTCATTGAAGTTTATAATCGATAGCTCTCCAACAACGAGTTCCACTGCCTCAATATCGAATGGTGTACCATAGGAAATGACTTTCAAATATGATAAGAAATTGAAATATTCATCCCAGTGTTCTGGGTACTACACGCGAGGTTCATACTCGGTTGCAAAAATATACAATTCTAATTTTAGTTCGGAATCGAAAGAATGCATTCTATGAAAATAGAATGAAAAATGCGTTGGTAAACAATCGAGTAACGCAAAACGATTGTAGTCGGACATAGAGGGGGTGGAGACAAAAATAAACCGTACATCTAAATTCGCTATATTTCTTGGAACTCATAGGAGCGTTCGTTAGATATTACGCACGTTCAAGTTGTAGTAACGCGTCAATGGCGAATTCATTCATGAATCAAGACAGTGGAATATCACCTTCGGTGACTGTCGAAATTGTCGAGACTGCAAATGAGATTTTCTTTCATATCTATCGTTGGTTATTTTTTGTTGTAGCAATAGTGACGTCGTTTCTTCTGGTGTTATCACGGGTGCTTTGCTATGAATCGTGGGTGCAGAATTTTGCCAGACGGCTCAAGAAGTCGAACATACATAGGGTTTTTCTGAACATTGGAAAGTGAAATACCATAGAAAAACCTGTTTATTTCAACTCGAACCCGTTAAGAAACACCAAATAACCTACAAACTTATACCTAGAGTCCATTCCACCTCTGAAAAGTGAATGTTTGAATGAGTCCCATATTCAGTAGTAAATGAAACTCTACAGAAATATGATTTTCCAATACCATACAAAAGACTCATCCGTCAACATATGGCCTCGAGATTCTTCAACAAGTTACTAAACGAAATTAAAAATATTAAATGGTTTTAAACAACGTGATTTTTGTGTTGAAACATGTTTTCATAGAAGAATTGAAGAATATTATTATTAGTTGTGTATTGACGTTTTCATTTGACTAATCCTTTAAAATGTGAGTTGTCAACTGTATGAGGTATATTGAATTGATATATCAACGGGGTTTTTATTCCCGACTGAAAAAAAACGTAAGGGACACTTACGAACTTCATTTTTTCGAATATAATGAAAAAATTGCTGAATTTAATAGCAGGTCTCTGAAAGTAATACAGCAATCATACTTGAAGTAAGTATATTTCTGATGGTAGTGAGTACAAATTAAAATGGTATTTTCTCAATTTCGTAACAACGCCAACGTGAAACAGTTGAAGTTGATTTAACGAAATATGCTTGTGAGAAGTTTTTCCTTCTTGTCTTTCATTTATTGTCGTTTCATATCCAAGAGTAATCTCAGGAACAGCTTTTCGTTTCTGCAGTAAATTGGAAAGGAAACGATAAAATGTTTTTTCTCAGTAAATTCAAATGAATTCACCCGAGTTGATACAATATTGGATATAGATGGATTGATTTGTGAACCCTGTAAAATATAAAAATGACAAATTCAAAGTCCAGCGATTCTTTGTTCAGCAGTCCATGTAATCTTCAACTTTCAAACGATTACTACTAGAGCAGAAAACACGCATGAAAAAGTTACTTTCATTGAACGGAAAAGAGAAAATGTATCATTATAAGCGAACACTCAACCTAGAAAAGAGCAGCAGTGTGAACGCCAGAGTTCAATGCATCCACTTCGTCTGTATCACTTCTTCTAGACGATTAGACATAGAAAATAGTGGTAAATAGTTCAATGCCCTTTATTGTAAACATGGCATCAGTTTGTAATCACGGCGGGACAATGCGATGTTTTTGTTTCTTTGTTCAAGCTTGAATAAATATACTGCAAGGAATACTAGAATGCATAGTGGCTTATCGAAGTTTTTATTTTGATGATGTCAATAAACAGAGAATGGATTCGTCACACTTTCATTAAACGGGGATTAGAGGTGCAATGCACGTTGGATTTGGTGATGTCTCATGATTAGTAGATATTATTAACTCTTTGAAAAATCAATAGTCTCAATAATTCTACGATTGATGTATCATAATTGATGATTGATGCATTCATTTTCCATGAAAATTTTGATTTATGTCTTCTTTAGGTTGGAAATGTTCACTTTGGGTTGTTGAAATAGTTTGATGCCAACATTCATCAACAATAATAATGAAATTCATATATATCTCCCGAAAATGAAACTCAACGATTCTTGAATAAGAAACGGATTTTTTCTCAAAATTTTTTCTCAGTTATGCAACCTAACTGGCCACAACTGGCAGCAGAACTGCTCTGTTTAGCAGTAATATTTTTGACATTGGTGTAATGTTTCGTGAATCTACTTGAAGCACCAATCAAAATGCGTTCGGTGAGTTTCTGATAGATCTTTCAGTCCATCACCAACTTGATTCCTCAATTGCTATTTTTCTCGATATTGTCGGATATCTGAAGAAAAAGTACTCATTCTTGAATTCCAAATATCTCATTATTTTGAAGATATTGCACCCCTTTTCGGTTCCTTTTTCTCTTCTGATGGACGAATCGATAATCTGCTCAGATAGAAAATTGACTAGGACAAGTGTTTTCATATATAAAACCAGATACCCCACATTGACTACCTGGTGAAGTATGAACATCTCATTCACAGAGGAAGAGTGGAAAAGATTAAAATCTAATTTTTTTTTGCTCATAAATGGAAAGTAGTACAATATATGATTTCAGATAAAAAGTGTTGAGGAACAAATTAAATAAAAAAAATACAACTTACGCAGTCATGCTACTAGTGCATGGCACGTTTACATTCAATTTCAAATATCGTACCTCTCATTTGATGTTATTAGAGTGGCTATTAATTCGATTGAGGAATGAGACTGGAACTTTTGTTTTGTTGAATTTAATAAATTTTTAGAGATCAATTACCCTAACTTCAAAGTGCACTTGACGCGCGTTTTGCTAACAAGGTTAGCATCTTCAGGAGAAGAAATATGATACTGTAATGATTCATTACGACTTAGGTTTCTTCTAGAGAGGTTAACACATTGTTAATGCCATTCCCATATTCATTTATTTGGAGGAAAAAATATGGACCTTATGTTTCTTACCAGGATAATCCACCACATTTCAATGGCAATGGGTCTAATAGGATCACGATTCACACTCACCTGAAAAAAAATGTATATATAATCAGGAAAATTATCTATAGTTCTACACCACTGAAATATTACATTGAAATCTCTGAATGATTGAGGATCTAAGTGATTAGAAGAAAATAGACATAATTGCTTCGACTCATCAAGTAGCGGTATAACATGGTTAGACATAAAAAATGGCGGGAACGGAATGAGAGATGTTCATGATGCTTTGAGTCAGAAATGTTTAATTCATAGTAGTTACTTCCAGTTATCAATGTTCGGAAAAGAATTAACGAATGTATGTTAATACTGATTTCAGGTCAAAGCAAGACTTGTAATTTGGTGCTGACCTCACAAAGGGTCGACGATAGGAAAACATCATGATACCCCTTGAAATTTTCACTTTGCAATTCTTTGCTTTTCAACCTACCACATTGGAAATAAGCCAAAGAAGTAATAAGTAATCTGTACAAGTGTAGAACTTGTACACTTCAGGTCAACCCCGGAAATATAACATGGTAAAGAAAAACAATTCTCCGAGCTTATGAAATTATTTAAAAACCCTGGTAATTTTTCGATGGGAAAATCAATATTGTGATGTCACTCGCGCTATCCATCTTTTATTGATTTTTTTCATTCGTTATTCCGATTTTAAAAAATAAGCAAGTGTTAAATAGAGAAAGGAATAACCTAACAAACGAAGTCTTCCCGTCATATTGAAACAAAATCAAATAAGATTGATCTCATTTTCCTTCCTCATTTTACAGGAGTAATGAGGAATTGATAATGTTCTCAACATTTTTCTACATTCAAACATACACTATCTCTATATATTTTCCCGATTTCTAATTAGGCGTGGAACTTGTATCCAGCAAGACACGTGACATGGAGTTGTGACAAACTCTTACGTTCCAGTCGAATAACAAAGCTTCAACAGATGTATTCGGGATTGAGAGAATGAATGATGAATTCCTCTATTGGGAATCAATTATGCTCTCCCCATTTCCCTTCCAAAATCTGAGCTATGGTAGCACTCTATATTTTCCTAATACCAGGACCAGAAACGTGACATTAAGTTATGACAACCTCTCACGATCCAGCCGAGAGACAAAGCTTCACCAGTTGGATTCTAGAAGTAGCAGCTTCGGGGTTCATTCTAGTTACGAATTCTAAGGAGTATTCTGAAACAGATAGAATCTACATCTCATCTGAAAGATTGAATTATTACGTGAAAAAGCATTTCTGGTGTGCGAGATGTAATTGAACTGTCTTCAAACTACATTTCCTTTCTTGACAAACACAAATCCAGGAAGAAGATTGATACTTCTTATGATTCTGTTGATGAATTCCTCTTATTTATTCTGAGCTACGGTAACACTATATTTTTCCAATTTCTGAGGAAATTGTATCCAACAAACAAACAACGTGCCCTGAAGATGCTTCCGTCTCAGCCAAATAGCGACTAAAAACCAGATCGATACCGAAGTGCGTGTGAAACCACCCCCGGTCGGCGGCTTTCAAAAAACCGGCAGACAGCCCTGAACGGTCGCTGGAAAGGTCTCACGTTCCAGTCGAAGGACAAAGCGGCGCAAGGACCTTGTTCCTGCTTCCCTAGTTGGATTAGGGATCAATAGCCGCGCCCGCGTTACGCACTGGGAAGTGCGTGCGCTCACCCATTCATCGCGGAGGGCTTCGAAACTTCTGAATAAACAGACCAGAAAGAGACGGATTGCCGTTTCGAGAGAGAATATGAACTTTTTCGAATACGCGTGAAACAGTTGGACTCTATCGATTCGAAGCAGCGGTAACGTTCATTTTGAACGTTAGATCACGACATACTGGGAACGTTCATATTTGTTTCGTTTTGAGTCTTCACGTCCAAGGGCATTCTGAGTACGCTCAGTAATGGGGCTGAATATATGTCATTTATAAAATGGATCCATCGAATGAATAGCTAATTTGCTCTATTTTGTCGTATTGATCAAACTTGCGACACCTCGACCCCCAGAAAACCGAAATTATTCAGTTATGATCATGAACAACTACTACATTTACTAATCAACATGTTTCTTATGGATTGAGCATTCCACCTCAGGAATAAATATACTAAATACAGTAAGGATTTTATGTTGAATGAAAAAAAACAACCATCTTCAACAAGCCCTGCATATATACTGCAGTGATCTTTTTTGTAATACAAAGACTTGATTCGAAAGTTGGTGACTACAGAATCCCCAAAAAGCAATGCCTTATCGTATATGGGACTGACTCTATCATTGTAAAGTATGTTAGTCTTGCTGAAAATAAATCAACTTCATTGGAGAAAATTCTTACAGCAAATAACCTGTAGCTATCTGTCCCATAAAAATTTGATGTGTTCATGAAATTTTATTACAATATCAATGTACAAACCGATAAATCTAGTGTACTGTGTTTCTTCGACTTCATTTCAATCTAGTATCAAATTGTCATATCTGAATTCAAAGTTAAGCATCTGGATCTGAGCAAACTACTTTCTTTAGGTTTCAGTGTTCGTTCCATACCATGTTTATGTGGTATCATCTGCAAATAATGTAAATGCTCCTTCTATGTCGATTTCAGGTAGGTCGTTCAGGTGAAATAGGAAAAGAACCGGTTCCAAAACAGATCCCTGAGGTACCCACAATGTATATCCGAGGAACTAGAGTAAGTGTTACCGACTTTCTCAATATGTCTCCTATTTTCCAGATATCATCTGAACCAGTTGAGGCATGCTTCCCTTATTCCATAACAATGCGTGTTTTGCAGCAGTATTCTGTGGTTAATGCAATCGAATGCTTCTAAAAAATCACAGGAGACAGCTGCAATGCATTCTCCTTCATTCAAATCCATATGAACCTTTTCCAAGAATGAAAAAATTGCGTCATTAGTATTTTTCGAATCCGAATTAACATTCTTTCGAAATGTTCCCATTCAATGAGAATTGCAGCAATCTTTTTTCTACCAATTTTTCGAAATAATAGACAGAAGTGAGAAAGGTCTGAAGTTGAAGGGATTGGAGTTATTAACTCCTTTGTGAAGAGGTGAAACAACAGCCGTCTCCAAGCCTGCGGGAAATAATCCTGTTTCAAAGGACTTATTGATAACATCAGCTAAGACAGATAACACATTGGAGGATAGATTTTCTAGAAGTCTCTTATTTAATACTGTCTCATAATTTTTTATTTCATTAGGAGTTTGTTTGATTTCATTGATATCTGTAGGAGTCAATGTAAAACTATAATCACACTAGATTCCGTCCAAAAATCTCAGAGGATCGCGTTGAGATACTATCTTGTCTGTCATGTTTTTGTCAATTTTGCAGTAGAAGTCATTCACTGTATTCGGTTCAATATTTATCTCTGCTGGTAGTGTATTTGACTTTCCTCACAATTTAGTTATTATGGCCTATTTATCTTTATGTTTATTTTTTGCCAGTACAATTCTGTGTAATAGTTGTTACTGACCAGTTCAATTAGATTTCTATCCATACTTCTATATTTATTGAAATATGCAATGAAGTTCATATCTGATGTAAACTTCCTGATAATACGCATCACTTTCAAACCCAGACAAGCTTGTTTGGATCAGAGAAAAAAATACCTTCAGATCAACAGGTGGATGAATGAACATTCCCACTGGATGCATCAAACATTACCGAAAAAGTCGATTTCGAATGAATCTGCTCTGAATAAAATCACATTTCGAGAAAACATATATTTGACATGACTATAAATAGGCGAAAATACTTTCCGATATAGTCATGAAGTGTACCTAAAGACTGGCAAAATTCAACTCTTTGGTAGGTTCGAACCAGTACCAACTATCTGCCAAACAATTGAATGAAGTTTGTGAAGACCAAAAGTGTATTCGGTTGAAAACATTAATCTGTTTGGGATCAAATATCTAATTGAACCGGACTATGAACATCATTATTTAATTGTGTATTGATACATTATTTTTTATTCATTGTCGCTTAATTTCAATAATTTCTTCTGCCATAACATGTTAATATGATCTTATTCGTAAAACATTCCGATTTCCAATAAATCTGAGGTAGTCAGTGTAGAGTTTGAAAGAAGCCCGAACATATCATTTGAAATAACTCCGGGATTATTTTGTTCGAAAGCTACGACAACTGTAATTGTTATTTCCATTTTCATCCTCAAGAGTATGAGCTAACACAGTTTTATTTTTATTAGGCCTGACTCAGGGCTGTTCCAGTCAGTACTTTAGTACTAGATTTAGTACTATTTCAAGAGATTCAATACCAAAGTACTTCTTAGTAAAAAATCTCCAAATCTGTGTAGAGAGTGGAGACTAGATAGGCAATGACAATGATCGCTGTATCAAAAGTTAAAACTATTGAAAGTTGTGGTTTGACACAGGTGTGACTTGACACCTGGCAACTTTCAAATTCCTATCTCAAGAAATCTTGGAAATGTACTATTATTAAAAATAAAGTTATTACTTCATTATCTCAAATTTTGTTTTTGAATCAACTTTTCTATGAGTTTGGTTATCTCGTTCAATTTTGTAGTAATTCAAATTATTTTTCCTAGGTAATTTCAAATTGTGATGTAAGTTTTCTATCTTGGCAATTTTTTTGAATGAAAAACTACCTCTGCCCAGTATCTACCTGAATTACTGCAAATTTGAAGAAAAGTGAAATCCAGTACTAAATTCTCAATTCAAGTACTTTTTCCAAATGAGATCTGGTACTATTTTTTATCGGGCAGGAACAGCACCCTGATATTAACAACATTCAGACCAGAAGCTTATACAATTGCTACAACATTTCACAACCACTTCCATTATGAGTTTTGAAGAATGTCCAATACAAAACTCACAAAATATCTTAATGAAAATGAATGAAAAACCTAATACAAAGAGAAACCTATGGAAATGTGGATAATACTGCCAGAGTCTACAAATATTGTTGAAAAAACTACCTTAGCTTCAAAATAATTGAAAAGTTCACAGCAAATATTGGAAAATGCTACGAAGGTGATTAAGAACACATTGTCATTGTATCCGGCTACAAAATAAGTATAATAGTAGTGCTGGTTATTTTAAGAAGCAATTGTTTGGAGAAAGCGAGACACTATCAGAATAAATGTGACAGATGTACATTTGCATATTGTTGATATCTCGAATGACCCATAATCCGAACCATCCCAAATTGAGACATTTATATAAATTTCTTTAATCAGGCATATGTAGGCGTCAAAATAAACAGTGGACAGCTTGATACCATTATATGCGCAATATTATGGTTATTAAATACTATTTGTATGGTAATTCTGCACTACATAGGCATCTTGATGGGATGCTTTTTTAAATGAACGATTTTTCCAAATGTGTGGGCTTAGGATAGCCGATAATTGAACGCGGAGATGTAGCTTATCAGATCATACAGAACAACTTTCAGTTGGATAATGGAAATAACGATACGAAGAGCATTTTGAGCTATCATTAACTAACAAATGAAAGCATATCATGAAGGAGTCATAGGTCATTTGCGGAACCAAGCCTTCAGCAGATATGAGTTTGTACTTATATTCATAAAGGTTTCCAGTGAGCTTCGAAGTATATCTGTAAAAATGAATTTACTTATATATTTTATCTACACCCGTACTCTAATTATATGCCCACAACCCGTTTCATTATGGAATCCATTACGATAGAGATTTTTCATTACGATACAGATTTTCAACCAATAGAAACCAATTATTTTTCAATCAAGCACGATGTGCATGCCCTGCATTTGACATTTGTCAAGTCAAAATCGGTATAGGTATTGAACTTTTGAAGAATATAGCCAAACTTCGATAATCATAACAAAATGTCTGATACCAGCAATATGGGAGAATCACCTTCGACACCTTCACCGACAGCAATATAGTTAGAATGATTGATTTTTCATTTGACAAATGCATGATTTATTACTTATTTTTTCATGTAACTTTGTGGGCTCTCCGTAGCCGAGCCGTCTTTGGCGCCGAGATTAAATATTCCATCTGGAAGAGACATTGGTTCGATTCCGGCCTCGAGTAATCTTTTTTTTCTTTGATTCTTGATCTTCTTTTCATATCTCATCGTTTTATTTCTCGAAATAATACTATTCATTACAATTCTGTGGAATTTTTCGAAAAAATTCGTTAAATTAGTATTATTGTGTGCAATACAAATATAAATATAATATTTGTAGTTCTTCACTATTTATCGGGTGTAGATAAAATAGCGTATGCAACTCTCATGTAATGGTTATTAATACACTCGCATAAACCAAACGAAACTCACCTTCGGCTCGTTTCGTATCCCGGTTTATGCTCATATATTGATAACCATCATTACACGATCGTTGCATAATATGCTATTATCCACAACCATTGTATAATATACCAATTATCGATGATTATGTACTGTGTATAGAAGAACAATAACATATTGTATGAAAAATTTGTAAGAATAAAATAAATATGTTTCTGAGAATAAATATGTTATTCAACAGAATTTTCCAACAGAAAAGCTTCAACAAAACTGTTTTCAGTCGTGGATAGAGTATTCTACTCGGGTATAAGCTATTATTCCCTCGGTGATTTAGCCCACTTCATTTCGTTGAATAATATAGTATTCAACTGGGAGGAGTCATTTTGTGAAGCAGGCCACTGTATGAAAAGTCTGTTCAGACAGGGGGAGTGAGTCCGTGCTGAGCGTCCAAAGAGGTAAACTTTCGCATCGTCAAACAATTTTTCATGACTTCCTCAATGAATATTTTTTTGGAATTATTGATTACCAATTTTTTTTTCCAAATGGTGGAGGGGTGAGAAGTTTGTCTCAAATTTCAAAAGATTGTTATAGATGGCATTTTTGTTTCGAAGGAAGAGCATGAATCGAAATCATTAACTCATACACATATTCAGTATTTTCTCGTACATCTTTTGAGTTACTGAATTTGTCTTTGGGCTAGGAAACCAAGAGACTAACTCTGGCATGAACTTTTCTGTATTTGGTCTATTGGTACCTATATTCGAATGAATTGGATCTGTTCCATTAAGTTCAGATCTGAATATTTCATTATATATCTAGTTTCGTGTGACATCAGATCAATTTATTCACAACGAGATTATCTGTCAGCGGTATTCAAGCTACTAATTCCAACAGAAATATAGAACCATCAATAATATCTGGTGAGTTGCACAAAATTTATACTTTTCTGAAAAACCTAGTCTTTAATGAGAGGTCCAATTTTTTTGACAGGGAATATAATGAATATTATGCCAACATTTTGATGCAAAAAAGTGGTTGAATACTTCAACCATCAGAATTCGAAAATTAAGCGAGCCAAAAATCTATATTTGTACTTGGAAATGATTAGTTAGAAAAAGGTCTAATTTTGCCCACTATTTATTTATTTCAATTTACAGAAATATAGTAAAATGTCACACTAATTGAGTCCAGAACGAGCCTACTCACTCATTCCTATTACTTGAATGGTATATATGGTCAAGGATTCTATTGAATTGAATGTTATATAAGGATGTCATAAACACACCACAAATTTGAGTTTTCCCCTCACTGCATCTCCACACGATCAATTTGCGATGAGTTACAGTAATAACTGACTCTTATTACAACTAACAGGGAATAATGTTGTGTCTTCAATTGAGAAGTCTCGATAATGAAACGAATGGAAAACAAAAGAGTAGAAACAACTATTGAAGTATAAAAAAAACTCCGATTGCTCGATAGACATAACATGAACGTTCTATTGAGCAATATTCACTCTGAAAGGTGTTCTTGTTATAGTCCCGATGTTTATTAATATATTAATTTCTGCTTGCCAGCAACACTTCAACGGTATTCGAGGTAGCGTGTGAAATCACAATAATGAAGTGGCGGAAACTCGTGGGGTATGAATTCCTTTTGATGAATAATCTTGATCATAAGAAGATTTGTTAACAAATTTCATCACTCACTAATACAATATACTCACTCATCTCTCTGACATTCGTTGGCTTATTATTATTGAGTCCAAGGATAATTTCCAAAGAGTAATCAGTTGGACCACGGATCGACTTTTTTCCAACGTTACGAATTGAATCCTTCTTCAGAGATGATGAGTTTTCATGACCTACTTTCTGAAAACGTTTTCCTTTGTTTTTTTCAATAATCTATGTATGCTTAAGAAAATATCAGACTTTGAAATGTATCGAAATTAGAAGAGTCGAAACTATGCATTTTTTTATCAAGATATGGAAGTTAACAGTTTCATTATAGCAGATCCATTACCCCCAACAAAGAAATTGAATTTTTTGTATTCCCATGAAACCAACATCTCCAGAAGTTCAGTGTCGATTCCATCTAAAAATGCTAACTCCGTTAGAGATACAGTAGTAGAAGTTATTTTGATTCGGTGTTAGGATAATTGATATTTGAAGTACGTTTTTTTTCACGACTTACTTTTTGCTTTTTCACTTCCTGTCCAAAAGTTACTAAGGAAAGTTATTATGATCTACCGGAATGAATAGAATGGTTCCACTATTCATTTCTGTTTTTTCCAAGTGTGTAATTTGAAGTGACTGGAAATACTTGAAACTATCTCATTTTCCATATCAATCAACGCAAGATTTATGAACATAAATAGGAGAAACTTTGTCGCAATGATAACTACAAGGTTACACGTTTTCAATGTCGACTGCGTGTGTCGACTGGAAACAAGCATTAATCTTTGTTCTCGTTAATCACTTGTTTTACAGAGCTAATACATTACCTAACCCTTCTAAGGACCAACGGGACTCTTACGTTCATAATTACACACGTCAACAAGTTTTTTTTCAGGTGAAATATAGACGAATGGGCGTTAAGAAATAGTAAACATTCATTACTGTAACGCTGTTTTGAAAGTGAGTGATTTCGAACTGTCAGTTACTGGACTTGATTAGGAAGTTTATATATGAGGTATATTATGGATGTATTAAGTATCATAAATTGAATTGCTGATAGTTAAGTTTCAATTCATTAATTCATCTTCCATTTCCTGAATTACTTTAATTTGCTTTCAGGTTCGCAATATGTTAAGTACGAAATAACTATTTATATACCAGTTGCGTTTGTTACACAAGATCATGTTCTCTAATGTGTTTCATGGTAGATCTTTTCTGATCTTATTCAATATAAACGTAATGATCATGATTATGAAACGAACTCTTGGAAACAAAGGATAGCAAACTCTGAAATCTGTAAAAAAATTAAAAAAATCTAGTTTCGAGTTAATATTTATAATAAGAGAGGGAGTTGGGCGGATGCCTCAACGATCCAGGGGTCGTGGGTTCGATTCCTCAACCGAAGGGATAAAAACCCCGTGGATACCATCTTGCATAAGCAAAGATCCGTGAAACCATCTATTTCTACATAACACCTGAACGGATAGGACACATTCTAGTTTTCTCGTAAATGATTCTAGAGTCGGATAAACACCATAATCGTTGACGAACAGACAATTTGAAGTCTTTGTTTTGTCTTTTTAACTTATTTTGTGAGCGGAATAATTGACAGTTCTCAAAAATGATTTTGAAATGGAAGTCGAAACGGCGAACAATTCGGAAGAAACGGATGAAAACCCCGTGAAGACCTATCTTGAATGAGCAAATTTCTGTGAAACCATCTTTTTTTACATACCTGAACGGGCAGGACACATCCTCAGAGAGTGTTGGGTGGTATAATCATCAATAGTATCAGAGTAGTTTTCTCTTAATTGATTTTAGAATCGTATAAATATCATTACCTTTGGCGAACAGACAATTGAAGTCTTTTCTTTGTCTTGATTACTCATTTCGTAAGCGAAGTAATTGGCCAGGACGCTATGCACAGATATTCGTCTGACAGTTCTCGAAAATGCTTTCGAAATATATATGATAAATGTTTTCACTAATCCATGATTTGTCAGGAAACTTCTCTGAATTTGAACACGTTGTGAGTTTCAGTTTGCTCTTCGTTCACATACTGATATTGACTCATGTCTGTTGTCCCTCCTAGCAGTATTGGCAATACGTTCGAAATTTTTCGTGATATGTTTCAACATGATGTAGATCACATTAATCCAAAAAAAAGTTGAACGTGGTATATTCATGAGAGACGTAGGATTATCGAGCCTTAAGGAAAATAGTATATTCTGTCATAAGGAAAAAACTTATAGATTGAGTGGCGAAGGTGGAATTTGTTGGACGACCCGTAGAGAAGATCACCAACGATGTGAGTCGAACAAAACTCTTCTTATCCGGACTAAACACGTGAAAAAAGTACATCTCTGGTTTTATGAATCGATGATCACTATTAATAATAATAATAATAATTTATTCATCTTTTCAGATCACAATGGCGATATAAGATAAGTCAACAAGTACAAATATACATATACACATATATATACACATACACACACATATATACATACGTACATATACACAATTTATGAAAACATATTTCAAAAGACCTAAAAATGTCAGTACTTCCAAACTGAAAGTATACATATACACACAATCATCATCATCACAGTTACACACCAAAGTTAGTGGAGAGATATTCGGCAACAGAATAAAAACATCCATCAACAAGGAGTTTTTTCACCATAGTCTTGGAAGTAAAAAAGCTGGTTTCATTTTTGATATCTGCAGGTAAGTGATTGTAAAACTGGATGCCTCTATAATGTCTGAATTTTTTACAAACCTGTTCAAATTTTTTCTCAAATACATGATACAGTGATATATGTACACAGAATAATGAGTCATAATATTGTTCTGCTCAAAATATGGTTTACATGTATCAGTAGGTTTCAATTTGAAAATCAATCTGATTATTCTCTTTTGAGAAATGAATATTCGGTTTGAATATGTGGCGCAACCCCAAAGAATAATAGAATAATGTTATACGAAACATGTGAGTAGATTACAGCGTAATATACATTATTTATTGATGTAAATTCAAAACCCCTTTCGACTGTAGTATTGCATAATACCCACTGTTGATTTTTTTGCATACGTGATCTATATGTAATTTCCAGCTCATATCAGAATTAATGTAAAATCATAGAAATTTTGAAGATTCCGAAATCCCAACAGTATGACTGAGGACACTGACTGCTAATGGTCGTTGAATTTTCTGCTTCGAGAGGAATTGCATACAGACAGTTTTGTTGGCATTAACAATCAGAGAATTATTAGAACACCAGTCTGTGAATTCAGCTGCCACTGAGTTGAGCTTCTCCTGCAATCCATCAACATTTCATCATGCCATACAGAAATATATGGTAGCGGCCGCACTAAAAAGAGAATATTATTTCAAACATGATGAAGTGGACAGGCACTAACAAAGGGAACCGTTATACATTTTTTGACGTTCGATCAAATGCAACATTTTGACGAAAAAAATCTTCTATGATTATAAAATGAAATATCATGCTGTATAATTCATACTAAGTATTCAAACATGAATTGAACCAGAAAACGCTTTCAATTTGTTCATATTTCTGCTTGAACACAATTTGCCTGGGGACCATTAGGGCATTAGGAACTTATTTTTTTGTGAAGAGAATGAATTATATATGTACTGAAATCATTTGTGTAATCTTTCTTTGATTCATTTTCTTTCATATGAGTTACATTTTCTATTCTTTTATTCGGAAAGAAAAAAGCGAAAAAGTAATTCATCAAACCATTGGGGAATCCATAATTTCCAAATATAAGGTTGTCACCGAATATATTTTCAATAAAAAAAAAGGATTTCTACTAAGATTCCCTTTAACAGACGACAAAGGTATTTTTTACGAAGAATTCAACGAAGTTGGACGGGAAAAGGTTACGCCAGATAAATTAGAACAAATGACGGAAAAGTCCCAACGTCTAACAAATAATGGAGGTTTAGCGGTATGTGGAACTCTCCAAAGACAATGGGGCCATTACCATACGCAATGCACGCCTCATTCCGATCTCTAGGGACATGTGTGTTGTACCAGTTTTCGTGAAATATAGTCTGGGCGATTCACTAGAGATTCTACAATATTTCTTGGCACACCATTCCAATTTCATCTTTATTATCAAGGGAAATACACTTCCATCTTTTCTGAAAGTATTGTTCGTTATTTATCAGACGGATTGATGTACAGGGTGGGTTGTGATTCCCTATATTTTTTCATGAAGAAGAGCTCATTTGAAAATATTTCCTTGATTTCTTCGTGATCCGAGTTGGTTGATTTGAATTTGTTTCAATTTATTTTTCCGTAAACCAGTTGACGAATGAGTCAGATGTTGTACTTCTACAATAAAATAAGTAGATTGTATAACAATAATGGATATGGTTGCCAGATCACACGAGGACGAAGTTTCAGCCCGATGCCGTAGGCGAGTGCTCAATCGTCCGAGGGCCATGTGTCCAATATCCATTTGAGATATACAGTTAATTGTTTTTTCGACCAGGTAAATATTGGATATAGAGTTTTTTTTGATATTTGGGAAATACTCAATATTGAAAGATACAAACCAAATTCGTAATTTCAAATAGAAAAGAGAACAAAAAACAACTTGGATTTTGTGTTTGTAGGTAGACAGATCAGAATTGGGACGTTCGCGCTAACCGAGTATTTTGTAAAGTGAATGGTGGAATTCATATTTTACCTTGTGTGGATATGAAATCATAACGATTCGGTTTACTCGAATTGTCTATTTATCCGTTCGGTAAACTATAAAGAAATGAGTATAATTACGGGTGGTAGTAGAAAATTGTAGTTTGTACAAGAGTTGACATGGCCAATATCCATCAAGTTATACAACTGATTTTTTTTTCGACGAGGTCAGAACTCGCTTTCAAGTACCATATTGATAATGTCCAATTCCAGGTATAGAGTATTCTTTCGATATTTATGAAAAACTCAAAGCAGAGAAACTTTATCAAATTCGATATTGAACGATACAAATTAAATTAGTAGTGTCAGATTAAAAAAAGGCCAAAAAAAAATCGGTTTTGGTGCGACTGGAACCCACGACTATTAAGTGGATAGTCTCTGAGAGCTAACGCTCTAACAACAAAGCCACTTGGACTGTTTAATTTCAGTTAATTATTGGTGTGAAGAGTAGATATAAGTCCTTCACTTCCCCTACAAGAAAACATCAATTGTGACAATACAAACTTGACTTGAAAATAATTCAGATAAAAGTAGAGTAAAATCGTTTTTGTATAAATTGCTCTGAAGAATTCATTCTGATAGCTGTAATAGAGGTCCCCCTTCGATATAATTTGAATCAAACTGATAGTTTAAGTGGTGTCGCAGACTACAACCTGATTGATATTCATAACTGAACTCTTCAATACAAAATGAGAAAGATTATAGAAAAAGTGTGACGGAGAACAATGAGTAGAGACTGAGATTCTCAGTTCACATCACAAGACCTTCAGTTCAATTATAAATAAGGGCATCGTAAGGAATTGCCACCATAAAATCCCTCCTCGAATGTTCTCCTGTCATTGCCCCCCCCCCCCCATCCACTAGCTATCAGGGAATTATTTTGTCCTAACGAACTGAAATTCACATCGAGATTTACTCATTCACCTACGTGAAATTCATGGATGGACGTAATCTGCCGCTAATGGCGTAGACCGAAGCGATTCATTACGTAAGTTGTCGTAAAGCATATAGTTAGGCGCTATCAGGATAGGTAGTAGCACGAAAAAAAGACCGCCATTCGCTTTCGCAAGATTCTGACTCTGACTACTTTGGAGAAAAAATTCGTTTTTATATGTTGGCAGTACAGTACTGGGAGCTTACTCCAAAACTACACGAACGATCAACGAACGAAAAAATAGACGTTGAATCTTTGAAACTTTATGAAAAGATGGTTGATCTAGAACTAGTACCTAGTGAGTACTCACTGTGGAAATTGTTTGGGGAAGAACAAATGGAACTCGACAAGCCTCCTTGTGCCATTGAGGCATTAAGCCAATGTAATAAGGAACTTTTTCCTGACATATTCACCTTACCGAAAATATTTGCTTCTTTGCCAGTGACCACTGCAACTGCTGAGAGGACCTTCTCCACTCTCAAGCGATTGAAGACGTACTTGAGAAATCCGTGTGGACACGACAGACTAAGCGGACTGGCTCTCATGTCGGTTCATAGAAGCCATAAAAATTCAACAGACAAAGTGATCGATGAATTCGCAAGAAAAAAAAAACAGAAGAATGGATTTTGTTTTGTAATGTTGTAACTGTTATTATTGTCTACAGACGTAATTTTGTACTGTATTGTACTAAACAGTGTTGAGTCTATTTGCATAGTCGATCTATTCATTTTCCTCGACACCAAATCAAAAGGAAAATTATTTTGTTGTTATTATTTATATATTCATCATTTAGTGTCGTCCTAACTTTTGTTAATAAAGCTTGAAATGGCGTAATAATTAGTTTTAACGTTCTTTTACTTTTTCTGGGAACGGCCTTGTAACTCGTCATTCTATGGTTTCCTCAAAACTTGATTTTTTCACCTACGACCTCATCTTCTCGAATTTGTGAAACGTTAACAATTGAAAATAAGTTCGTGATATACAATCCATTTTTCAAGTGTTCTGAATCGGGTTCAACCGACCGCACTAAGTTTCTAGTTTAAATTCCATTCCCAAGTCATTCATCTGCCAAACGATTACCCAAGGAGGTTCACATGTTCTTTTCTGGCAACAAGAGATTTAACGATGCTGTACTTCCTAGTTTCTCCTTTTGGAATTTAAGGATGCGTGCAAACATCGCCTAAAATTTGTTGCTGGTAGCATTTTCCAGTTGACCATTGTACCGTAAAGGGATTTATCTAGAATCGAGCAATACACATCGGTGAATGATATGTGTGAGCGGACAGCCGTATTTCTATGCTGTTTATTCTTTCAATATCATTTACAATCTTCATGTGATAGACAGTAATATTTCGTAAACAACCATGGTTCAGTCAGTTTCTAGAAAAGGAGAAAAGTTATCTTATAATCATAGAGCAATTGATTTATTTTCTATTCTATTTCTATCATTTCCAAAGTCATAGAAAAATCAATCGATAGGAACCTATTCAAATATCTAGAGAAAACGGGAATTATCAATGATCGACAATATAGTTTTGCAATCAAAGGTCCAACCACTGACTTAATGGAGTATGTTTCACATATTTAGAAATTCCATCAGAATATACAGGAAACGTTAGCTGTCGCACTCGATATTTCAAATGTATTTGATCGAGTTAGGCATCGAGGTATTCCTTCTGAACTGCCGTCTCTTGGCTGGAGATTTGTTTATCGGATAGGTCTCTCTCTATATGTGGTTGAGTATCGTCTGATGTGCTCTCGAAAAATGCAGATGTTCCACAGGATTTAGTTCTGGCGCCACTCTTTTTCTGCTTCATATCAATGATTTGCAGGAAAGAACATCTTGTTCAGTGCCAAGTTTTGCGGACGACAGTACTCTTCATGCTACTTCCTCTTCCAGAGTCCCCTCAATATCAGTACGAGAAACAAAAGCTCAGAGAGGCATTGGCGTCAATAGTATCAAAGATTAATTAAATTAAAAATAAAAGAATGGGGTAACATCAACGTAGTGGAATTGAATGCTGGGAAAACCCATGTATGTCCGATCCATCTGTATCTAATATTCAGATGTCAGCAGTAACTATCACTACGAAGTCGTGTATCTCGATGCTAGAAATTACGATCAGTACTAATTTCTCATTGAACAAACATGTGAGATCGATCGCTAAAAGTGCTTTCCAGAGGCTTGGATTTCTTTTTCGTGCGAAGAAACACTTCACTTCTGGTCAGCTTCTAATGATGAATTGGTTTGCTTGGTTGATTACTCAATAGTCACCTCGGTTATAGCAAATCAGACAGACAGACAAAAGCACAATGAGCCTACTGAGGCCCGAGTAAATTAGGTCATTTTATATTTTTCTCAGCATCATCATTTCATTTCGGCCTCTTTGGTTCAGTCTAAATCAGCGTCCAGACCAAGCTCGCGAACTGTTCTCGAACAGTTATCGAACATATCGAAAACAGTGCGCGAACTTGGTGTGGATCGCAGTTAGCGAATAGTTCCAGAGCAATAAGCAAAGTTCACAAAGTTCGCTCAATGGAGCTTTGAGGAACTGCACTCTTGAAATTTCGAGAACTGTTCGCGATCCTTGTTCAATTTTTGGTGTGGACGCGTAGCTTGCGCGCAGCTTTCAAACAGGTCGTGAACAGTTGCAGAACTTTAATTTTTGGTCTTAACGGACCTCAACAGGATTCATACTAATTGATAGATAAGCGCTCACAATTACTGATTAAATGGTAATAAACCATACCCAATACATATATATTTGATGACTCTGGTGTCATTTCTAACGATTTACATAATACTATAGTTACAACGTGATAATAACCTAAGGTATACAGGAAAAAGTATTCGTAAGAGGACATCAAATTTACGATCGAGTCTATGCCGCATCGTAAAAGTTTTATGACACTTGAAAACTGCCAATAAATTATGCAACATGGAGGAAGTAAGAACTCGAAAAAAATTAGAATAATGCTGACCATTCCATTGCTTATGCTGGCAATGAGGAAGCGGTACTTGTGATATGTTGGTTCAATAAATATAAGCTGTATTTTATGGACGTTTATGTGCGGACATTTTTCAATATTCCAGGTGTATCTGTGTTATTGAATAGGAGATTATATGGTAGATCTTCACGTTTCCACAAGTATTACCATTTTATATTTTGTCGTATCAAATACCATCATGAGTGAGCCCACGAAGAAGAGCGACTAACTGTTTTGAGGGCCATAATGTTCTGGGGGACTCCATGATTTTTCGGTGGTATTTTTCTAATTCGACCTTATGGATACCCAGCAGAGATACTGAAGAATAACTCTAAAGATTGAACATTATTCATTCATAGAATATCAGGACAAGATATAGAGTTGTATAACAGTAATAAATTTCTACACATTGGCATGGAAAGCAGAACTGCTGGAATGGGTGTCTTGAAATATATAGTATTGATAAAAAATCATAAGGATTTGAGTGCTTCCTACATAATTGAAAAAAAAGTCGAGGAAGGAAACGAAGAAATCCAAAGCAGAACAGTTACTTCCACAAGCTGAAAACCTTATATTCAATCTTAGGGGTCATATTGGCTTTCGTTGATGCTAGGTGAAACGTTATCGAGATTTTGAGATTTCTAGAAGCTCGGAGCAGTCGGCCTTAGATACAATGGAGGCTATGTTGGCCGTCATCTGGCAAATTTTTTTGATGATCTGATACGAAAGAGATAAACTGTGTATTATTCGATTCATTCATTAGTGCTAACGGTACAGCGACAATTTTTTTCATTGGGAGTATCCAAATATCATGCAGAGTACGTTTTGGTTTGATGAATTTGTTTAATCCACACATAACTGAAAGAAGACAGAGAGTTCTGAGGTTTGACCCTAAATTCAACTTGTGCCGCCTGATGGGAGTGAAATTGGATATCGCTGCTATTTGATTATCGTTGATGCTGGAATGGTGACTTGAACGTAGTTAATAGCTGAGAATCTCTGTCATTTGTCTGAATCAGATCATGCCAGTGAGAATTCGAAATGATTTCTTCGTATAACTTGAAATCAAACGAAATAAAATTTCCCGAGTCGGATATTCTGTCAATTTGAACTCTGAACGTTGCAAGATTGACAGTAAATTCGATTTAAAAACTCAATGAGGTTTCAACAGGACACCAAGTGTGAACTGGTTCAATGGATGAAGGTACACGTAAACTTTCAATTTTTGTGGTATCATCAATGGGAGAAGCATATATCGAAATGGAACACTCTCAAACTGACAGTTCATGAGATAAATGACTATTTGTCTACACAAATTCCACTGGTCATATTGGTTATTGCCCTGAAATATTTTTACGCTATAAGGTAGACACGATTAAATTTCGACAAAATTTATTGTCTTCGCGACATGTTTCGATACACTGTATCTTTATCAAGCGAATGTTTTTCAAACACTGTGTTTAGAAACATTCGCTTGATAAAGATACAGTGTATCGAAACATGTCGCGAAGACAATAAATTTTGTGGAAATTTAATCGTGTCTACCTTATAGCGTACTAACTATGGATTTCCATCAAGTAAAGGCCACCTCAATCCAAAATTTGAAATATTTTTGTTACATTATTCGACGAAAATTTCGTGGTTTCGAAATTCAAAATCAAATATGATTCTTCTTAATTGTTTCTCACAATGTGTCATATTGATCTACTTATGTGAATTTTTGGACGAAATGTTCTCTGACTTTTTTTGTATACAAGTTCACAAGAAAGCTGTAATGTACAAAGAAAACCGCGTGAATCAAAGGACAGGAGATACGAACAAATATTAACTTGAAAATTGTCAAGTTGCAAGCCTCGGAAAAATCTTCCTCAGCAAGGAGTTCCAAAAATCAGTTGTTTTGTTAGATTCCTGATCTAGAGAGATTCAACAGCTCCCCAAGCTCACAAGAAAGGGGTGAGAATCTTGCACTCGTCGGGTCATCCGTGTCGATACTGACAAGGGTGGAACGATTGAATACAATTCAGGAGAGCAACGACCGTGGAAATATCCATAGAAGAGACAGAGAAATCTGCACCCCTTCTACGATGTAAGAGTATGTTGTATTAGTTCAAACTCCCTTTTGTTTATATTATCAATCCTCCAATGATAATGAAAAAATAAACAATGCGGTTGATCATTCAAAGAAGAGAGAGAGAAATAATTAAGATGATCTATTTCGATACAAACTGGATGAATAACTGAGAAGTTCTTTTTCGATAAGCATGAGTTTCGGATTACAGTGAAAAAACTATACACATCAAACAAGTTCAAAGCAATACCACCCTTGCACATTTCTGCTTCTTGGAAAACTGAATCAGAGCGTCAAAATTCGAAAGTAACTCCAAGGAAAATCCACTCCATTATTTCTTTCCAAGAAAGAGATAATTGCAGAAACATCTTTCGAACTCAGACTAAACATTCCAATATCGCGAAACTTCTAGGTATAATAATTGGTATCGTCGCTCATTCATATAACGGATCACGCAGGTTCTATTTTCGAATTCGAATAAGCAATTCAGAATAATAACAAACGAACCGAAATAGACCGACTGCGAACCGACATTTTTGCATAGGCGGAGGACTTACTAACAATAATATTTGATTTCGGGAAAATTCATAAAACGCGTAAGTTGTCGCATGCGCAAGGAAAGATGAATGAAGTAGGTGGTCCGGATGTTGGAATAAGTATTACTGTTTTCGTGAACGAACTTTAAAAACATTACCGTTACATCATAGTTTTGAGTTCCTTTTTTTTCGGTTGCATTCCTTGCATTATACGTTCAGTTCAAATATGGTGTGGAGTTCAAACTACGGATTTGATAGAAAATGCATGCGTATTCTGTCAAATTCTCATTACTTATCGCCACCTGTTTTTTTTTAATTTCGATTTTACATTCTGATATTTTCATTTGTAGGTTGCAGTGGCTATTGGTGCAGCAGGGGCATGTCGTAGAGAAGAGTTGTGGAAATTAAAAACCGATAATTTAGAGGATTTAAATTCGGCTGCACTGGTGAAATTAGATAACACCAAAACAAAAAAGTCAAGAACTTTTACTGCAGCGGGACAATTTTATAATATATATAAATAAAAAATATGCTGCTCTCCGACCGACTGATTCGCCAGAAAAACGATTCTTTTTGAATTAGCAGCTCGGAAAATGTACTAGACAGGTAGTCGGCATTAACAAATTCGGTGGTATAATTTTTTTTCAAACTGAAAAATCTCCATCTATATACAGGTCACTGCTTCAGACGTTTTTCGGCAACAATTTTAGTAAATGCAGGAGGGGACATATTAACTTTAAAGCGCCATGGACGATGGCAATGCAGTACTGTTGCAGAAGGATAATTCAAGAAGTCTATTAAAAATAAAATTAACATTGCTAATAAATTCGTCAGCTCTATTGAAAAACCACTCGATCTCTTTACTGAAATGAAAACAGAAAATGCACCGTATATGGATAATCAACCCTCAAGTTCAACAATTGATATAACAGAAAATTTACTGAAAATAAATGACGTTCTAGGTTTGACCATACAAAATTGTAGGAATTTTACTATTAACAATATTTTTGAATAAATTGTTTTCCTAACTGTTAAGAGGTCGGCTACAATGTTATTCCAGTTTTGCGAACCATCAACTAACCATTAAAATAAATATTAAGTTACATTACTTTTATTCTATAAATTTTTGCAGTTGTAGGAAAAGTATAGTGTGCAACATGAGTAGAAAGTACATTTCCCACTTGTTGCAGAATATACTATTCTCATCCTCTCTTGAAACTTTCCAACTTCATTGTGTTTCATTCAAAAATTCATTCAACTCATTAGAATTCACGAAGACTTTATATCCCCGCTAACCTGAAGAAACGAACGCAGTTATAGAAAACAAGCTAACCCTGATACGATATTAAAGCCACCACGCACTATATCTCAGTACCTTACGCACAAAAAATTCATGTAAGTATCCATCAAAACTCCAACCCTTCTAGAAACTCAGGTATTTCCGTGAAGAGAATAAAGTTTGATGAATTATTTTTTGGCTCTCTTCTTTTCCGAATTGAAAAATAGATATTACAACCTATATGGAAGAAGTGAAATACAGACTCACTCAGAAACCTTCACCTTTTATCACACAATGTCGCTATCGGGGCCAATCCATTCATATTGCTCCAAACACAATCTAGTTACACAACTGATATTTTTGAAATTACTGGTGCCACACCATCACCGTGCCATATATATGCTACGTAGGCTTTTCCTATGGCGGGCGTATATACGGTTTCCTTGGTGTTATCTCTCTTGGGCCGTTTTGCCCATTCGAATTCGGCTTCTCTATACCCGTCCTCTTCCAACGCTTGTTTCAGGTGGTCAAGTTCCTCGAGGAGGTGTTGTGGTTCACACATGCGGCGGGCCCTCTTTACTACTTCTGATTAACCCTCTTTTCTGCCATAGCTGGTGATTGGAGTTTTTGTTAGATACCTGAACAAAAACTCCAATCACGAAACGACTCTACGAACATAAGATACATTGCCGCCTAGGACAGACAGACAAGTCGGCAGTAGAAAGTGTCAAAAAAATGATTTTCGAACAAAATAGAGAGTTTCGAGGAGACACCTTTTTGTAGGAAAAAAAAGAAAATCGACTGTGATTAACATATTGGAAACCACACTGTTTTTACTTTCCGAGTCCTTAAGTTATACTTTTTTTTTGAGACAAAATAGCATAAGTTCAACTGATCCTTGCCATATGAAGCTTCATTTTTTGAAAGTTTTACTGCTTCTGTTGGTTGTCGTGGGTTAGATTCTCTAGTGCGGCAGATATTTTTTTCTTGATGATTTTTCTGTCGTACTGGAAAACGTTTCGTGTTTGACTAGTCCATCATCAACATGCTGCTCTGGCAAGGGGAACAATAACAAGGCCTATTCGCTGGACATCTATTGAGGTCGATGATATCTGGTATAAAAAACCATAAAAAGCATTTACTATTAATAATAGTCGTTATTTTCAAATAATACAAACTCAAAACGAACCGCAGATGTTCTGTCCAATTTGATATTGAATAAAATACGCTCTGGAATGAGCTTCCACTTAAGAGAACATGAGATTTGAGTTTTCAGAAATAGTCTGTACCTCTCGTGAGGATTGAAATTCTGGTGCACTGATTATAACAAAATGTAATTCGTCGCAATAAAAAATCCACCTGACCAGACAATTTGTTCAGAAATAACTCACCAATGAGGTCATAGTGGTATTCGGGTTGATGCAACATTTTGCGGTTTATATAGTCAATTGGCAGACAAATTTAATTTTTTATACCAGACTTCAACAAAGTGTATTAACTAACCTTCCACTGGTGGCGTCGATAACTGCTGTTTCAGATGTAATTATCCTTTCTCACAATTTGGGAAGGAGAAGAGTAAGGGTGAAATTTTCTTCAAAAAACTGCAACATTCATTAACTCTTGTTTTAATAAAAAATTTAATATTTCACATTTCGGGAACAAAATAAATTAGTTCCTCTATTTCATTCGTTTTCATTTTCAATGTCTTAGAAAATAACCTAAATTCGTAAACTGAAATCTCTACCTAATTCTACCTCTTTCTATACTTTTCGAAAATTCACCCCAACGGGTTACATTATCTTTGGAGATGTATGGATATTTGGTGGACTTGTAATGTGAGTGTTTTGCATCGTAAATAATTGTTCAGTATTATTGTTGTCCC
This sequence comes from Zygogramma bicolorata, assembly GCA_032362365.1. Taxonomy (NCBI): domain Eukaryota; kingdom Metazoa; phylum Arthropoda; class Insecta; order Coleoptera; family Chrysomelidae; genus Zygogramma; species Zygogramma bicolorata. The sequence continues at coordinate 4,208,065 of JAVJAQ010003800.1, read as the reverse complement.
AATTCCCCTTTACGCGATCTGATACGTAATTATGAAATTGATTTAGTTCGAAGCTTTCTATCTCATGCAACAGTCGGTGAAGCCGGGCCTGCCCTTTTTCATAGTACCTACTTATGGTATATCCTGATCGAAACCATGATTTATTATTGAAAGAGTATATAAAACTACAAAATACATTTAAATAAAAAATCACTAAATGAAAGTAGTTTCTCTTAGTGGTGACGTCGGTCTCTGAAACCGAAAATGCACATAACAAAAAATACGTTTTTCAGATTACAGCCAGCGACAGCTAGCAAGCAACCTGCCCTCCATTCTTAGCAATGACGTAATTTGAATTTTTCGTTTTCCTAGACAAGTCGCCACCAGTGGAAGGTTAAAATCCGTTGAATTAATTCCTCACCAACAGGAAACGAACTAAACCGATTCGCTCGTCAAGACTGTATACGCTACAGAAGGGTGAATGCATTGAAGCACTTGCAGTTATCTTATCAAACCTAACGACACATGCAGTTTACAGTGCGTCTAGACTTGTTATTCCGGGAAATACGATGTCTTTGTTTCAGCTTATGCTGGTATCCTGAAATACAATGACGCCTGATACGTCGTTATCGTGTTTTGTTCATTGGGAAGCAAACCGCCGGGATTTCTCACGAATGACTTGTTTGTGGTTCAGTGGGTGGTGAGACGGCTATTAACAACCTTCGAGTGTGAATTGACTCCCAGGGTGTGATAGATTTGAACGGGAAACACGAAAATATTTTTGAGGAGCTTGTCACTTATAATCCCAGATAACGTAAATGTACTTGATTTGTTTCCTTAGACTAGTCGTCTAGGTACATCTTTTTCAGAATATCCCCAGCATAACCGAAAAAAATACTTGCTGGAACCTCCAACAAAAAATGTGTTAAGCAGGCTTTTTCATTCATTTTTTATTTCTAACGTGTTCGCTTGTCGGGAAAGGTTCAGATATTAATCTTGGGTGTCGAATTACGTGAATTATTGAAAAACCATATACTTCACATGTACCTATAGCTATATTCTCAGAATACTCAAGAGATCTTGTGCTGCGAATAAACATTATAGATTATTATTTAGAGGCAACGCGTAATTATTGGAAAATTCATTATCGATTGTGGGAATGTGTGTATTATTCGATCTTGATTCAATTGTTACCCCTGGTTCACACCCGCATATCGCAAAATCGAGTAGACGAAAACAATAACAGTAATTCAAAAATAAAACGTATCCTGCATACCCATCGTGACTATCATAACCATCTCGTTAAACGTCTAGACCTAATCGCTAATTTTCTTTTAATTGACCCTTTTATTTACACACGGTAACTTTTGCTGTCATTGTGCTTCCGATGCCATTCCTACTTAATTAAGTCAAATAACACCAATTAAATTGTTGATTACTGGATGACTTCCTCAAATTATGACTTCTCCTTTCAACAGTCAGTCAGGGGCGGAGAACCCGCTTTGGTTGGAGATTGATACTTAATTGAGTTTTGCATACAGAATAAGAAATTGCAGAACATTCAAATTTGAACAAAAATCTGATGAAAATGACTTGGCTGGATGGCTATGAACGGTATGGCATAGTATAAACGATAAGATTGAAACCTTTGGTGTAAAATTTCCTAGAGATCAATTACCATAACACCAAACTGATATTTTTGCACTCGACGCGCTAACAAGGTTAGGATGTTCAGGAGAAGAAAATTGAAATTGAATTGATACAAGTATCAATTTTCTCCTGAATAGATACTCACTATAAAATTTCTTCTCCTGAAGATGATAACCCTGTTAGCGAAACGCGCGTAGAGTGCAAAAATATCAGTTTGGTGTTAGGATAATCGATCTCTAGGAAAAGTTTCAAGTATGGTACAGGACTGAATGAAAATGAATTGGTTGTAAAGCGCAGAAATTAGTGGGTAGGAATTGTTTTCATATAAATTTTCAACTACAACCAAATTGTCCGATGATGAACATGATTTCGGATATTCATCACAATGTCCTCTGAGAGGGGCCTTGTCCATATAATTCCGATGTTAATTCGATTGAGTCTTTCTTATACAATTTGTTTGGTTGCTCTCAAACTATAATTATCTTGTTGAAGGTGAAAAACGTTTTGTGCCCATTTTTGCTTCTATCTGTATATTACAATTGGAGTAAGCTTTATATACAGCCTTTTTGGGATAGTTTGAGATCGTCTGACTATCGGACATTGTCTCATTATAGATCATTGGAAATTGTGGAACAATGATAAAAGTTACATCATTCAAGTGGATTTAATCCTTTTTATTTTCTTATTTGCTAGATAATCGACAGAGAGTTGAATCTAGTACCAAAGTACTGAATAATTTATTGGATATATGTTCGTGCGTAATGAATATGTTTTTTCTCTCGCAGATAAATAATCAGATGATATTTTCAATTCACTCAGTACGAATGAGTGAGAGGAAAATAAAGAGCTTCCAGGAAAAAATTGAAAGAGAACAAGTGGGAGAATATTATTGGTTTTCGACATCAAATTGAAAGGTATTGGGATGAATCAATCAGGAAAGAATGAATCGAAATGTACAACATAAAGAGAAGCAACAGAATGAAGTGGGAAATGTAAAAGGGAACAAACAAAAAAATTAAAAGCTGTTGAAATTGATTGGGATAAGGAGTCATGGTTTCGATACCTCCAATAGGGTAGATATTTTTCTCTTGAGAATTTATCCCTGTGGCACCCCAACACCAAACTGAAATCATTCATACTCGATTCGAATTTTGCCTACCATATCAGCAGCTTCATAAAAAGAAGATTGAGCAATTGATGATAGTGCTTTTCATCTGAAGATGCTTAGTTAGTAAGCTAGTATACTTATTTGGTGAGAAACATGCGTAAAATTATAGTTTGCCATCCTCCGCTATATTTCTCTAATCAATTAATGCCAATATTTTCGTTCAATTCGAAACTCAACCTCACCTCCAATTCTGAATGTTCTTTCCTTTATTCAACTTTTCCATATCCCGATCTGATTATAATTCAATATGATGAGTAATGAAAGTTCGAATCACCGATATTCAACGGAGAACATGGTCGAACCCTTCCAGAGATACACATTTGATCCTGAATGTTTTAAACGATTATTTTCCTTCAATGCGAAAAACTGACAAAAAAGTTGAAGTCTATGCAACAACGATATTTCGCTTCCTCCTAGGAGTGTTAATTTCGACAACTGTCTAGAAATGCACAGGTTCAATCTGATATTATGATTATAACAGCGACTGTGATAATGACAAGAATGCATGACTAAATCCTAACTCAAATGAGATCACAGATCAGAAAGGTAAATTAAAGGAAACTCACCCATACAATACGCATTCACAAGAAACACAATCGAAAAACGAATTGCCTGAACTTCACTGATACACATAACCTCACGAAAATATAGAAACAATCCTTCAATTCAATCTTTATCTTGAATGACAAAAATTTGTATATGATATTTGAATTTGATAATGATGAATATTTTGTGGAACTGAAATTTAAGGAATATATGGTCGTTTTTGAATCATTAGGAATAGTATAATACTTCAGATTTTGTACTCATATCGATGCATTCACTGATAATATTTCGGATGATAATCTTTAAGCCCACTCCAAAATTTTTTCCAATGGATATTCATATTTTCAAATTCGAACTCAGTTATTTTTTATACCAGCATTAGAAAAATAAAATGGAACTGACTCGTGGTTTTACCATGCTGTATGCTCTATTCGTATTGCTAAATAACAAAGTTTTTGATGAAAAATGGAAAATGGAAATTTATCGATAACATTGTTGGGTCTTGTGGTATTACTTTCGAAAATTGTTTGGAAAAATAACTTTTGACAACCCAGAAAAATAAAACAATGTTTTATCTTTTTGGTATTAAAGAGGCAACACAAGTACTAGTCGATGTGAGACAAAGAAAAATATCCCCACAGGTTTAAAAAAAAATTAACTCTTTTCAAAAAACAACACGAATACTATTAAAGTGATAATCTTGACAACCCTATATTTCTTTCGAACCGCCATAATCGAACCTAAATCGAATTCTGTTGCAGTTATGGAGAATTGAGTGGACAAATGAAAATTCAAGGTGTCAACTACGTCGTTGAAGAGCAATGTAATTGCAAAGTGATAAGTGAATGATAATAAGATAACAAAAACATCTTTCAACCACAACATAAAGAACTATGCACAAGCGTACAAAAAACGGAAAACCGCAGTCGCAATTAATGAATTCAATTTGTTCTATAAATAATTATGATATCCAATTATGTTCTTCTTCCCGCAACAATGAACAATAACACCAGATATATTGCGGTTGCAAAAAATACACATGAGATCGTTGTAATATTAATGAACCATTGTTCGGAACGTTTTTATAGTTATTGCTCATTTCTCGAGTTCACTGATTACGAATCATTCTTATTATATTGAAATGAGTAAGCTGCAAAAATATCCTCAATTATATGCAAATCGTTATATGAAAAAGCTATAATATGGTGAATGCGCTGGGGAAAATAACAAATCGACAATAAGTCACGTTCTCTCTCATTCCAGTACTTTGGCTGAATAGTAAGCGATCAAAGTTGCTTTCGTTTACGCCTTAAAATTGTCCTCTTTCCTCATATTACTTAGTTGAATTCGCATGAATGGTAATGATCATTTCATTGAAATAGAATAGCTAACAGAATCCCACCTCAGCACTTTCAAACGCCAATTTCAGTGACTATTAGCCTATTGAGTGCCACTATTCTTTATGTCATTATGGTATCTCATTGTTTCAGAAAGCATTGAAAATCACCAATTTTCATTTTTGAGTTGAAAATTTGTCACGTTTGATATCAGAACTCGTGTCAGAGTTTCGATATAAGCAATGACTGCGTACACAAATCCAGTGCCAGAAAGTTGTTCCGATTCGCTAATCGCTAAGGTCTCATCAGTGCCATACGGTAGAATTGTAATATTATTTATATATATATATATTTATATATATATATATATATATATATATATATATATATATATATATATATATATATATATATTTATGTAGAAATTGATGTTTTCACGGATCTTCGATATGCAAGATGAATTTTTCTGGGTTTTCATCCGTTAGGTATCTTCTGATTTGTTCGACGTTTCGAATTCCATTTTAAATTCATTTTCAAGAACTGTGAGACGAATATCTGTCCATTCATCTTGCATATCGAAGATCCGTGAAAACATCAATTTCTACATAATACCTGGATGGGCAGGATACAACTTTAATATCGGACTTTGTCGGATAATAATTGAGGAGGAGAATCATTATAAATACCAGTTTCCATGGAAAACAGACAATTGAAGTCTTTGCTTACTCTTGCTTGGTTACTTCGTAAGGGGAGTGATTGACCAGGACGGTATGGACAGATATTCGTCTCACAGTTCTTGAGAATGAATTCAAAATGGAATTCGAAACGTCGAACAAATCAGAAGATACCTAACGGATAAAAACCCAGAAAAATTCATCTTGTATATATATATATATATATATATATATATAGAAGTAAAATGGAATGGAATATATATATATATATATATATATATAGAAGTAAAATGGAAGGCTTTGCTGAACGGTAACAATATGAGGAAGATTGTTATTGGGTTAAGCAGCAAGCAGAAATGTGTACTCTTAACACTTTATTTCAATATTTCGACAGTTATTACTGTCATCGTCAGAGAAACTACAAATAATATCGCTGAGTAGTCTGTTTGTTTGACCAATATACTCAAGGACAGAATTTGTTCACATAAGAGTGACTGCAGATTGCACCCAGAAAGATGTGCCCTTAGTGAACATGTGCATAAAGATGGTCATAATATGGATTTTGGCTCAACCAGAATCCTCACAAAAGAACCAAACAAATCTTAGCCACACAAGTACCAAACCAACAACGAAAACCGGAGACTCCGGAATACCCTTACAAACCACACAAATCTCGTTGAGAAAAAAACTACACCGAAGAGAAACTACCGTTTCGGAGAAGGTATAGCACGTCAGGACAGAATGACACGATATCATTTGTTCTGGAGATGGAGGCATAGACAAGAATAAAAATTGGTTGAAAATAACAATATCAGGAAAGCTCCTTATAGACTGAGGCGTTCAGCCAAAGATGCATTGGAATTTTGAACATTTAGGAGCCAATATTCAACAATTGGAGCAACTCTGGCACACCGACCGAGATGTTTGCGACAATCTTTATTATTTTCGATGAATGAGTTTTTGCATCACTCCCATCTTCCACCTAGAACGGTTCGGCCAATGAAGGGTGACGTTACCTCAGAAATCGCCACCTGAAAATTTGTTTCAGAAATATCGATTTTTATATATTTTCATGTTAACGTGACTCAGTTTAATATTGAAATTTTCATTTGAAATTTATTATTTATTCTGATTCTTTACTGCTTCATATTATTTTTTTCAGAGTTGTATTGAAGTTTCATGAATCTTTCCGAAATTTTATCGAGACTGTCTTATCAATTCCATGTCGTTCGTTTCAGCTCACATTCCTTTCTTGTATTCTCCATTGGCCGCTCTATTAATTTTCTCTCCAACCATTCACACCTACCTCAATCACCTTAACAACATTCACCCCGATATGAAATTCACCTCAGAAATGTAAACAAACAACGCTATTCCTTTATTAGATGTCCATAACACAAAATGCAACCATCACTTCACTCATACTAGTGCCAACTCCCACCATCATCCAGTCCAGGTGAGCCTCATACTGAACTCTCTTATCAATAGATCCATCAAACTCACAGATGACCACAATACACCCAGTGAGCTGAAAAAGCCAACCTCAGCTCTTCCTCAAAACGATTATTTCCGTAATTCGGACATGACTTCGACACTCTTCAAACATCACCACGAAACCGGACACAAAATTGACTTCAACAACACAAAGACCATTGCCACAGCAGAAACACTCCACTCCAGAATAAATCGCAAAGCAATAGAAATTGTGGAACTGCCTCAATGCCTCAACAAACGAGACGAGTCAAAATGCTTCCCAATATATATAGAAGGAATAAATCTTGGAGTTGCAGTCTTGTACTGGTCTTAAAGTATACTCTTTGTCATTTTGTCAAGACTGCAACTCCAAGATTTATTCCTTCTATATATATGCTGGCTGGAACTTCCGGTTGATCCGCGTCTGGAAAGATTTACTTGTCTACGTTTCGACTCCCATTTCGGAGCCATTTTCAAGACTAAGTGACCTTGCGTCTAGGTCTGAGTTGTCTCACTAGATAGGATCCTCGATCTCCAGTGATGATAGCCAGCTAGTGAGACAACTCAGACCTAGACGCAAGGTCACTAAGTCTTGAAAATGGCTCCGAAATGGGAGTCGAAACGTAGACAAGTAAATCTTTCCAGACGCGGATCAACCGGAAGTTCCAGCCAGCACATTTCTGACCGCGGAAGCCTAGCCGATCAAATATATATATATATATATATATATATATATATATATATATATATATATATATATATATATAGCGGATAGTGGGGTGTTTCAGCAAGTAAAGGAGTACCCTCTTAAGTTAGTCCAAGCTAACTATAATAATATATAAAAAGTTGTTGAGTAAATCTGAAATATTAATTACTAATGACTTACATCTTATTTGAGGATGGTTACATTGATGTTAGAGATTAATTGATGGGACATTGTTGGAGATGAAATATAATACATAATTAAAACTTGATTGAAATTTTGAGGTTGAAATTTGGACAACGTTGCTCTCACATGAGCTGCAGTGGCACTCTGTAACTTGTATTACAAAGCGAAAGCGAAGCGAAAGCGAAGCGAAGCAATAGCATACGCTTCGTTGTTACGTACTCTGTATCGAGTTCGTTATGCTTCATACTTCATACGACAATACACGACGTTGGATTGGAGGAGTTAAATTTGGCAACGGCGTGACAGAGTTAAGAATTTGAAATTTGAATAATATAAATAATTTGTTGCAGTATAGAACTCTTGTTTTTGGTTTGTTGGAATCACAGAAGGATTGGAAGGTTGTCAACTAACGAAAAGGAACCAATACTACTCTACACTTTTCATATATTCAACTATTTCTTTGATTATAATAAGAAAAAATGTTGCCTGCGAATATTGCGATTTTCAATGCTGTCGAACGAAGAGATCAATTACGTCGTTATAGAGAAGAAAGTAAATTTCTTCGTGATAGAAGTGATCCTTTCCACTTGACGAATGAGAGATTTGTTGATTTGTTTCGAGTTAATAAGGAAATCGCTCGTTTCTTGTTCGATGAATTGATGCCGTTAATGCAACCGTCATCAAGAACGACAAGAATTCCTCCTGAATTAAGAATACTAGCAGCTTTGCGTTTTTACGCTACTGGGAATTACCAGAGAGGTATAGGCCAAGAGTACATCTTGTCAGTTAGCCAACAAGTTCTCAGCCGATGTATTTCCGAAGTCTCAGTACTGATTCAAAATCATTTTCATAGGGAATGGATTGTATTTCCAGGAGCTGAAGAAATGGCCAGAAATAAAATAAAATTTTTCGAAAAATGTAGCATGCCTGGAGTTATTGGCGCAATAGATTGCACTCATATCGCTATGATAGCTCCCCCAGATGAGGAGCATAATAACATCAACAGAAAAGGATACCACTCGAAAAATGTTCAGCTGATTTGTGATCAGGATTTATTGATTTGGAATGTTAATGCTAACTTCCCTGGAAGTTGTCATGATTCCTTCATTTGGCGTCAATCCCAAATCAAATTGCAGCTTCAAAATGGTTGTGAAAATGGCCAAAGGAATACTTGGTTGTTGGGTGACTCAGGTTATCCACAAGAGCCTTGGCTGCTGACTCCTGTGCAGGGTGCTTTACCACATACACCCCAACAGCGGTACAATGATTCCCACATTCTTGGTAGAAATTGTATTGAAAGGGTAAATGGGGTATTAAAAGGACGGTTTCGTTGCCTTTTAGGAGAGCGAAAACTCCGATATGGTCCTCAAAAAGTAGGAACAATTGTTCATGCTTGCTGCATCCTGCACAATATGTGTGTGAAGTGGAGGGTTCCAGTGGATGAGAATCTGGTTATTGAAGATCAGGATGATATCTTGGGGAACAATCCAGAACATCGGCCACCTCTCAATATCTTCAATGAAGGGATTCATATTCGGAACACCATAATTACTAGATATTTTCAAAACTGAGTAGAATCAAATTAAAATCAATATTTTTGAAAAAAATGTTTTAATTATCTGTACCCAATGTGATGGATACCTGTGTAATTAGGATTTTCAGGGCTATCACACCTACAGATTTGAAAAAACACTTGATCAATAAATTATATTCACAGAAACAAAGAATTATTAACAATTCCAACAGAAAAAAAAACAAACATTCTCTGTACAACTGTATGAAAATCTACAACTATAGACTAAGAAAATATGAAAGTCAGTGTGAGTAATGAAAAAGCATTTATCGATCACATTTCTAAACAGGAGAAAAATGGAAGAAGATTCTGAGTTTCATATTAAAATTATAAACTCCACTTATCATACCTACCTCTTGATTTTTGGAATTTTCTCAATTCTATAAATAAGTAATAAATACTCAAATTTCATTAAAGAAATGAGAAGAAAATCCCAAAAATCCAGAGAAATGTGCATTTCACCTCCTGGATCAACCTCCACAGTATTTACTGCCTTAGTTAAAAATAGAAAAATGGTGCAGACAGGCAAGTTTTTCTTATAGTTGTACAAAAAATAAGTAAACAAACAAAACTCATTAGAAAAATGGTTTTGCATTCATTTATTTATATAACTTATTATATTTTGATATATATTCATTTAGTCTGCAATAAAATATCTAAAATTTTAACATGGATTCCACATAGTTCCTCCTGAGAGTCAGCAAGTCTTTTCAAGTTTGAATATATTTCTCCTAATATACCAATTGTTTCACTGTGCATATTTTCTAAATTCACAGTATTAGGACACTTCTGTGAAATTAATGTCTTTTTTGGAATAGGCAATTTACGTTTTCTGCTATTTTTTACTCCCACAGGTATAGGTATGTTTTGGGTATCCACAGGAGAGTGTTGTGGTGTTGAACAGAAGTTGGGTTCATATCTAGATGTCTCAGGCTCCACAGCTTTATCAATAGTAGTTTCAGGTGATATACCAATTAGTCGCAAAGGTGGTATTGCTGGTATGTATACATTTTTATGAGCTGGAGGCATTATTTGAAAATTATAGTCATGTTCAACTTCTATCTGAGTTTCTGGGATTTGTTCAGAAATCTAAAAGAAATATAATAATTTCACTACAGACCAATGTGTACCTTCAACATTACACACAATAGACTACTGTGAACTTTACTAACAACACTTGTGGGGGATCCTAGCTCGAGCGTTCCGTCTCCTCTTATTGATGTCCATCCCATGAGTCCTATCAACCTTTTTTCTATTTCCGTGAGTTGTTTTCCTGGACCTCCTCCCCCTGTTTTTCCCGGCTCAATCTTTATTTCTGCTGCTTTTGTCCGGACTTTTCCCTTCCAGTCAGCCACAGCCTTCAATAACGAATAAATGAACCGAAGGTCCACAGCATTGAGTAGAAAAATCATAAAATACCTAATATATTTTTATTATGCTCACTTTTTGCCATTTCTCGGTGGTTTTCACAATATACCCCATGCTATTCAAAGAGGAAGTCAGTTCAGCCCACAGCTTATTATAATTTTCTCTACCGAAGGGACCTTCCATTTTTTTCGTGAGAATTATTGGATTTTTCTCAGCGAAGTCTAAAAATCGACTCCATTGACAGGGATTTGTTTTGGATCGCTTATTCATGATTCATCAGTTCTAAAAATAATAATTGATTATCTATTCAAGCGTGACAATTCGAATTTATTCAAATCATGAACTATAATAAAAAAACAAATAACTTAACCTCAATAAACTGCATATGTAGATGACAGATGACGACTTGTAAATTTCATATATATGTGAATTTGTCAAACACCAAGTGAAAGGAAAGAGATAAAAAGCACAAACGGGCGAAAACGCCGCCGAAATATTGACGCTTTCGCTTTGCTTCCGAATATAACTTCGGCGTTGCCGATCTAATCCGAATATCAATACAGAGTACCAAAAAATCCAAAGCATTCGATTACGCATGCTTTTGCTTGCGCTTCGATTTACAGAGTCCCACTGCAGGTCAGTTCTACCAATTGAAGTATGACATTGATTTGAAATATTACAAGTTGACAATTGAGTTGTGGCTGAAGGCCTCAATTCTATTCAAACAAATGATAATTGAATGCCTCATTCAGCTATTTTACTATGCTATTGTAAAAAGCTTCACATTTTAAAATGTATGAATATAATGCAAGTTGATTGGCGAAGAAAATACAAGGAATCGTTCTCTTCAAAACTATGTATTCCAGTACATTTGGATAATTATGACACTAATGGTTTTGATAAAATAAGGTCCTAAAATATGTCAGCCAAGTAGACGGATCTCACGAAAATTCATTTTTTTATTTCTATTGCATCCAAGACAGCATCTTAAACTTCAAGTCTTCCATCAATAACAACTTACGTCCCAAAATGAACCCAAATATTTCGATAGACATCTGAACCTGAACCTGAAAATCGGTATACAGGGAAACGTGGAATATTATTCAAATAATCCCATTCTTCTCGGAATTCGATTTGACTGAGCTACGTATGTTTCTTTTGATAATAACATACTGATGACCTAGATGCTAAAAGATAGCAGTCAAATATACTACTCACTTCAATCATTCCCATAGCACATTCTAAATTATATTGGGACATTAATGACTACTGTTCTCGAATAACTTGTGTTTGAGTGACAAACCGTATCAAATGAACTGTTCATAAGACAACTCGAAAAAATAACTGGTAAACCTGACGTAGAAAAAAAATACTCGAAACCCAGCATACATACATTTTTTAAGTCCACCGATACGGCATTCTTCTCTCCACTAACCTCAAACTCACTACACATGCACAAATTAGACTCATTTCAAAACTAGTTTTATCTAAAATGACCTTCGCGTCTAACAACCTGAATGTTCAGTCAGTTTATTTTAAGATCACCAGTTACCAGTTACATCACCCGCGTAAGATGGACCACTCACTTGGCCAGATGCAACAATTGGCTTCGTAGAAAACGGCTCACTACGGATTTTCCGTGAAAACGTCTATTCGACCGGTAGAAAGTGAATGACAAAGGAACGACGCTACAGCCAGAGAAGGCGATGAAACGATTACCGCTTGTTTTTAAGACTCAGCGGCCAACTAGGATAGATCAAGACCATTGCGGGCCCACCGTTTCTACGGCTTTTCGCTGTTATCACTTTATCGGTGGTAACGCGGGCTCAGTGTTTGGGGAAACGGGTCAATTGAAGTTCAATACAGAGTGAATATGAACATTTTCGATTCTATTATTGAGGAAGGGACAGGGTTTTTTAAATTTCGGTTGAATGAAAGGACTCATCTATATATCCATTCGGAACGTACCTTTGTTTTCATTGATAAAAACGATGAAGTAAAAATTTCTTGATCAACTGAAAACCTGCCAAGTAGAAAATGAAGGTACATAATTTTCATTCAATGATTTCTTTCGATAGATAAGATTTGGACAAGTGAAACATATGTATAGTAGTTTTCACAATAAATGGTATTGACTGAAGGATTATAATGAAACCAATTAGACCCTTAAGTTGTAAAATCCGAGATGCACATCATAAATGTAAAAGGACCGGATTCAGGTAATTTCGTTTCTCAGAGAGGGATTGTAGAGGATTACAGGTTACACTTCTTGTTCATTTTAGTCTTTGTATTTTATTGGAAGTGTTCACTTGTGTTACGGCGTGCAATAATTTTATAACATTCATTTGTTATTACAGACATTAATAGCTAAGATTTTATACCCCAACGTACAGAATAGGCAGTATATGGCGTCCGTGGATAAAAAGTAATAGTTCTTATTCCAGTGGTTCGTTAAAGAAGAATCACTTATTTTGTGACGCGAAAATCATTATAAAAAATGTGTATAGTTCCTTACTTCAGCAAGGATATAACGCGGGTGCTGCAGCGAAAGTAACCAGTAATTTGACGAAGGTGCCTCTTACTTCAGTTAGACGAATCTTTGAAAATTCCATGGAATCAAGAATGAAGCGTAAAGATTCCGGTGTCACAAAAAGCCTAGACGACTGGGAAAAAGATTTGATACGGCGAAAAATCTACACTATGTACGATGAGCAGCGTGTCCCTACAATCAAAAGTCTGAAACAGCGGCTCATCAATGACGAAACTCACATCAACTGTGGCCTCACTACTCTTTGGCGAGCTCTGTCTGCAATGGGCTTCAAATATCGCAAAATTGGCAAGAGACAAGTAATAATGGAATCCACACGATTAATAAACTGGCGTTCTGAATATATAACGTCAATAAGAAAATACCGGTCTGAAAATCGGCCAATACTCTACCTCGACGAGACGTGGTTTGACACGCATGACACCCCTCCCAGAGGATGGTCTTATTCCTCTGATAAGTGTAAAACTAAAGCACCATCAAATAAAGGGAAGAAAATCACAATAATACACGCAGGATCAGAAAATGGTTGTATCCCAAACGCTATGTGGCTTTCTGCCAAAAATATTGAGGACTCTTGTGTTGATTATCACGAAGATATGACAGCAGAGCTTTTTGAAGATTGGTTTAAAAATTTTCTGTCACCCAACATTCCGCCAAACAGCGTTATAGTAATGGACAATGCAAGCTATCATAGTCGACAATTGCAAAAAATTCCTGGCTCGAAGAATACGAAATTGGAGATTCAAAACTTCATGGCTGCAAATGACATATATTTTGAGGAAAATTATACAAAAAATAGAACTTTTACAAGTGCTGCATTCATTTTCTTAAAAAAAAAACGTATATTTGTGATACAATTGCAGAAGAATTGGGACATACAGTGTTACGACTACTTCCCTACTACTGCGTGTTCAATCCCATAGAGCTCATGTGGCACCAACTTAAATCGAGCGTGCGCGGAGAAAGTACTTCTCCGACTTTAAGTGGTAGTGTGGTAGAATTAATTAGGAACTGTATGAATGACATTCCTACCGAGACTTGGAAAAGTTCTGTTAGTCATGTTATAAATGTTAAAAACTCGTACCTTTCTGTAAAATCAATTGCGCCAATTATAATTAATTTAGATGAGGATAGCGATAGCGACACTGAACTAATTATAGAATAGAATTGTAACATTTAAATGAATTACTTGTATATCTCCTACATTATGCAAAATTCAAATTTCTTAAGTTCGACCCTGTAGCACATTTGCATCTTTTACCAGATGATTTTCTACACAATGGGATTAAATCGGGTAGTTTATTGCAGTTAATAAGCCAATACCATTTACTGTGAAAAATACTATATATTCAGAAATCCAGACTCATCATGGGAAAAAATACAATTAGGTTTTATTTCCCGAGTAGAGCATCTGAACCAATCATAATTGCGATTTCGGGTTGATACTGCGCATGTCTGTTTCAAAATGAATGTTGTTATGGTTTCGGTATTGAAGGCAACACTTAAGCTGTCGATTTATGAGCCAAGAATAAACGAGATCGTACTTGTAACTTGCGATTGCTAGCATGAGAAAATGAGAGTCTCTTCACATGAAATAAAGAAGGCTGAGAACTCTCAAAGCATCCACATTCCTAAATACACCAATGAAATTATTTACCGAGATCCTCTTATTATATTCTTTGGTGTTCTACGGCGCCGTTTTATATTCGATTGGACTTTCTCACTTCTGGTTAAATCCGAGGACGCGGCAGAATGTTTCTGGCTGAATCGGTATGATAGGCAGTTATTGGTTACTTAGATAGAAATTCTTGCAGATCGCCTACACTAATCGACCCGACAGCAAATGTGCTATCGTCAAAAATCATTAGGACGACGACTCATAGTGCACTCAAGAAAACTAGCCTATCTTTGTCGTCAGAAGGCTCTGCTTTCTCGGCGCCATCATGAGGGAGTTTCGACAAGGAAAAATAAAAAATGAAAAATAACAACAAGACGGACCTTCCACCTATATAAAATCAAATACATTCACAGGGATTAATGAAAAACCAGTCAAGGCGGAGGACACGAAGTTTACTCGCGTTCTATGAATAGGCCTTGCTAACGTTTTCCAGTAGACTTCGAGCTGAGCACACAGGAATAACCATGGCAACAAACGAAATGACCAAGAAAGGTATTCATGTGAAACTGTGCACATCCCACTCAAACAAACAAGCACTGTGAGCCATGGGGATATACAAGTCACTTCATGACTATTTCATTATGCCCTAGTTGAAGCTGTTGAGAATAGTAGGTAGGTCGGTAGGTTTATACGGCCCTCCACTGCACATAAGATCCATGCTTCACCAAATAAACCCAGCTACTTGACAAAAAAAAATTTATTTGGAAAATGATCTTTCAGGTCCGATGGCGAGAGCGAAAGTCTGCCAAACATCGAAAACCTGATTCGGTCCGCAGCGGTGCAGGCATAAGTATATGCTTTGCTGTTTCATCATTTTCCAAAAAGAGACAGCACACCGGATAAATGAATGCCTTGGAGTGTGTCAATCCTGGTAGATTTTGCCAGAAGTCTAAAACTCTTCTTGCAGCCCAGGTATTCAGTGTTTGTTTATGATGATGACGGGTTCTGGTCCTATGAAACAACTCGCAGTACCCTCCCTTGCAAGATAGTCAGCGACCCCGTTACCTTCCAGGCCATTATGACCAGGAATCTAGACCAGAGACAATTTGTTGAGTCTTTCTATCAAAGAGTGTACCAGTTTAGACGTTGCTCAGTAAGAGCCAAATGCTTTCAGATCCGCTCAACTATCTGAGAATATTTTTATTGTTTTATGTGTGAAGTTCGATTCCACCAATCTCTCCACACATAAGTCAATGGCGCAAATCTCCGCATATCCGCTGATGCACAGGATATCCTATGCAGGTTGATACCTCTGCCTTGAGACTGCGCCGTATACACCCGCACAGGAACCTGAGGGTGTTTATGATCCATCAAAGGGTTCATGTTAGGTTAGTCCCTTAGGTTGAGGTTACGTTAGGTTTTCTTCGAAAAAATCAACTTTCTCTTATAGCTCCCAAAGTTTGTGCAGAGCTTTGTGACAGTATTCTCTCTTGCGGATACTCATCAAAATCGAAATTCAATTTTTCACATATAAATCGAAATATTTCGAAAACTAGATGAGACAGAGAAAATATTTTCAGTTCCGAAATCTGCATCTTTGAATGCAACTCTGTGTACATTTTCAAGGAAATCTATTTTCCAATTTCGATCCAGAAGAATTCAAATGGGTTATTTAACCTCTGGATAATTCTCCTCAAAAAAATCATTTTTCTCCTTGAGCTCCCAAATTAGGTGAGGAGCTTTCTGACAGCATTCTCCATTGTAGAAACTCATCAAATCCGAAATTTTGTTTCCACATAATGAACGTAATATTTCGGAAACTAACAGAGACAGGGAAAAATCGTTTTCAGTTCTAGAATCTGCACATGAGACACTACTCTGTTTGCATTTTGAAGGAAATCTATATTCCATTTATTGTTCGAAAATAGCCAAAGGGTTAGTCACTTATGTTAAGGTTAGGTTAGGTTGGGTTAGGTTAGGTTAGATTGGGTTAGGTTAGGTTAGGTTCTCCTCGAAAATGTAGCAAATCGCAATAGTATCGGCATCACGATTCGAACCGATAGTCGATGAGGTGTGAATTGAAGGGCCAAAAAAAAAGAAATCAGTCTTTGAAACTCACCCAAATAATGAGTGGCAGAATGTTTGTAGTTTCAACTCACCTGGAACAAAAAAAAGTATCAGTAACATATTCATTGACAAAATCCAAAGCAATTGAATATTTCCAGATCATTCGTTGCTTTATATAAGATGAAACATGTCTTGTATTTGCATTTCTATAAGTTGTGGATGTATTCGGTTCTGTGTCAATGAAGGGTAACATGCTTCCCTAATATTGGTGAGTGTAATATATCAAACTACAGTATTTCAGTGTTCATAGAATCATAATTTGGAGCATTTCATTTGCTCTCTTCAACAGCATATCGCCTACAGGACCCCAAACTACCATTATAAACAACTATTCACTGTGGAACTTTTTTTGAATCAATATTGTTTACCGCTTTCAATGAATGCACCCCAACATATGAGTTGTTGAAAGAAGAGAAACACTTGTTTTGAGTTGGCACACTATTTTATAGGTGTACCCTGATCTAGTTTCGGCAGAAAATATATTGCTGGAGTGCCACGGAAGTCTTTTTTCACTTATTTTGAATCTTTATCGTAAATTTGCAATTTTGGAAAGCGACGGAATATATGACAGAAATCAATCAATTTTTCAGTGAAAAAACGAGAGAATGAACATTTCATAAGAGAAAGAATGATATCTGAAAATTAGATGAGAAATGGAAAATAAAAACGAAAAATGCAAGAATTGAAAATATTCGAAATGAAATAGAAAGAAATAAATATGAAAATTAAAAAAATCAAAACAAAATTGGAGAAGTCAAAAAAACTAAAAATCGTATTCTTTTTCAAACATAATAATAAGCAAGTTTGGATCGTGGTAATACACAATTGTGCATAAAAATATCGAAACAAGTGAATGATGTATGAATTCAGAAATAAAAAATTTATTGTAAACCAATGAATATAATATTCAAATATTTGCTATTTTCAGTGAATGGAAGAATGAGTAATGAAAAATGTTGAATGCATTGACTTTATTGAAGTTGCAATGGTCCTTTAGTGTTTACTGGTCATCCTTGACTTTGGTTGCGCATACGGAAGAGCCATTACATGGCCCGCTGTAAGAGGTCTCCACTGCCTTGGGCAGTGGGAGTTTGAGACTTCGGTCGTCTCCCAGCAGATGGCATTGCTCCTTGGAGGTTTACACCATCTGCACCAGTTTCAGAGATTTACTTCGTAAGGAGTAGATAGTTCGAAATGTTTGTGTTCACAGTCCAGCCAAGTGCCACTGATGAGACCTGGTGGGTCGAAACAGCTGTCTGACATTGGATTTGTAAATGCAATCATTTCCAACTTGGAAATTCTGATACTTCGGTACATGTGAATATACAATTCTTACCATCTTGCAGTTATAACGCTTGGCTTTTCCCATTGTTGCAGTGATATTTTGGATCGTGCTGAGTATGTATGACGGACGAACCTGAATGTCACCGTTTTGTAACAATTCGAAGATTTTCGAATTGAGTGATCTCATAAATTGAATATCTCGATCGAATACACCATCCTGGGTTTCCTCACAATTCAGATAGCAAATGCGCTACAGCGCTACCCTAAAAGTCAGTAAAACACCCTAGAGCGCATCGGCACCCTAGAAAATTAGCCGACGTGAGAGTGTTCCTTATCTGTTTGTTCCTGTTAAAATTTTGAGAAATGATCTACGAAATAAAAGTGATTTTATTATTCCTCTTTTTCGGCAATAAAAATATATTAAGTTTTTTGTTCATCCCCACAACCCTCATCAGGATATAGTCGATTATGTATTTTTGTGCTTTTGTAAACATACAATAATGATTTTGCTTACTTATACATCATTTTTAGAACAAGAGTTATAACTGAATTTTCTTCTCGGGTGACAAGCCATTTGGCTATTCATATTTTGGATTGCAAATTAGTTTCTATAGACGTGAAACGGTAGAATGGAGGATTCCATAATTTTCAACTGATTTTAATTTTTGAGTGTTATATCGAACAAACTTTCATTTGCAATCAAATTAAATGAGTTGCATAGGAATGTATACGATCGGAAAATAATTTGACCAGTGATATGATAATGTCTCATTTTCAAGTAGTAAAAATATCACTACTCTCCGTAGTGATGATTGAATCAACTGAATAACACCTGACCATCCTCTCAAGTCTCCCGGACGCATTACAGTCTCCGGAGCACAATGAGCATTACTCCTCATGACAATCATTCCAACTTGTTTTACTGCCTATGATTCAAATAGTTCCACCTTGGATATCTCTCATATCCTCTCAAACTCATACTGTGTTGCTTACACCTATATGAAATATTTTCCTTGTGATTCAGTATCTTACACTTAGTTGGACGAGCTATATACATTTTCCGTTGGATAGTCTGCAGCTAATGTGTTCCCATTGCACATTATAACTGAGTATCAGTGTTCGGGTGATAATGCGATAATGAATTTATTAACATAATTTATTACATCAAAACTAATTCATCTATGCTGAAATATTCTGTATTGGAAAACCGACAATTTAGGTATTCATGTCCTGTAGGCATATCGCAAATTATCCTTCATTGACGTCAATACATTTGAATGGAAAATTCCAAATCAATGACAATTCATTCAAGTGATAAGTGGCATTTCATTTGTGAACGGAATGAACTACTTACATACGCGATCAGAAAATAATTTGACATTCAACGACCAAGCAAATAACTTATGTGTTTCACCATGGCGACTTCTGTGCTCCAAAAAAATCATATCCGATTTTTCTTATCTGTTCACTACGAATAAAGATAACTGAACTGTTTGACACCAATATTTTCACCATCAATGACATTTGAACAATTACATTAAATCATTTGTTCTGCGATGATCATTTCTATTTGTAAAAACTTGTAAACGTCATATATTTCAGAAAAAAAATGGAAATTCTTCTAAACTAAACTCTGGTTTCAATGAAGAGGTTGGGGAATTGAAATAATTGTTTGTTTTTTGTTTGTAGATTGTTTTCCATAGATCATTACGTATTCGAAAACATCATATACGAAAAACTAAGATTTATATACTTTCATAAAGTGTTCTACCGTGGGTTCTAATTGGATATAAAATAAATTCTTATGTTCAGGGAATCACTTCTGTAATTGCCCTAAACTTATTGAATTATTTTCCCGAATCCAATAGACATCCATTCAGTATAGTCTGTGATGAGAATATAAATGAAAATTAGTACCTTGATGTGTACCACGATTGATAAATGAAAGAATAATGATATCTACTCTCCAATTCCTATAAATCTGGATAATGTTCATATCAAAAAAATGATATTGTTGACGTTTCATGGGGTATTTAGAGGACGTACGAGAGAGTCTTTTTTCGTCTTGATTGTGGAATCAAAATATCTGTTATATTCGATACACAGGGTTCATAAAATAATTATTACATAGCTAGATTGCGATGGTCTGTTTGAATTATATGTGCGAATATTTCGAATCATTTCAAAACAGTTTACTGTGTAAAGCGTTTTCTTAGGCTGATATATCATTTGTTCGATGCTCGATCTGATACTAAGTGAATAATCACAAAAACGAAAAAATAATTAAATGAAGCAACTCGAGACAATTGCAAGGGAAATAATTTATATTCTTCGTTTTTCAATTTTTTGTCATAGAATATACCAACCAATATCACCAGTTGTAATTATACTCTTCCTATTCCACTTTATTCAGATCCGTATTTCTACATGAAGTAATTGCTTCATCAAATTTATTGCAAATTATCAAAATTGGCGGAAAGTTGACATCACATAAATAAAACTCAGTAAGATATCAAAGTACCAATATCCTTGAGTTATGTGGAATGGATCTTCTCCATAGAAATTTTATGTAACTCACAGATGATGATGTTTTTTTTGAATCATGTTCTTTTTGTTGACTCAACATTTAGGCGTTAAATTCGGAATAATCATTGAATATATACAAGAAATCAATGAATTTGAAAATAGGGACAAAAAAGAAAATACTTATAGCAAAAAGATGATAATTTGCAAATAATACACGCACTGCGTTGTAGGTCGTGTAAAACCTAGAATATGCCTTTGCTGCAATACACTGTATACTTTAAAACAGAATGCCACAAAATATATTGTCAGTCCCACGATGAAATGACTTCAAATACCAATGGCATTTCCATTCTCTACTCTTTTCGCAAGTTCTAAGTTACTTTGTAATTTTAAAAACTGTATTCCTTCATGACTTTCGTTATTTGAGGGACGTTTTTATCTACAAACAAATTAAAGGCAACTAGTAAAAAGTCGCTCATCAAAATTATTGTTAATTCTATTGAAATAATTGAAGTTAACCATTGCGAGATCTGGGTTTTTGTAGATTACGATCGTTTCAGGCTTCAAGTACTCTCTTTGAAAGACTGAACAATGGTTCCTGAACAACTGCCACTGTCACCAGGCCTTTATGGATCGGAGTCAAACACTACTATAATGGTCCTTAATGAAGACTATTTAGAACTGTAGAAAAATAAACCGAGTACTTTCTATGCTTATTGATGAGCATAGATGAGCATTGATGATTTCTAAGTTCATTGATGATGATTTTGAGCTAGTTTTGCTATATGCCTCTTGCGAAAGATAAATTATGTTTTGAGAAAGACTTTTTCATTTTCATTTTTTCATTTCCGGACCAGAAAACCTCCTGCATGGAAACATTCCTAAAATAATCGATACATCAAAGACCTCCTTTGACCTACTTGAGATTCTCAATAGAGACCAATTACTATAATATCAAACTCAAACCTAATTCATGTAAACGTAGGAAAAAGTAACACAGATAAATAAGGAAGATAAACTATACAGGAAGCATACATGAACGTTCATGATGTAGAAATACGAAGTAAGAGAGGTTACGTAACGCAAGAGATGACCAATATTCAACTTTCTACCTTATTTCCTTACCTCTGGCCAAACAAAATGAACCGATTTTACGTGATCGATCGATAATTCACTAATTTTTATACAGAAATACACTAGTTTTTTACTTCTTCTTTAGCCACCAAATAGAAGATAATCATAAAACATCAATAACTGGTAACGCAGTTTGAATGTCCAAAATGAAAACTTTGAAAGTGAAAACGATTATTGATAAGTCGCAACATTTGAAGTATAAAAATGCCACTATTGGTGCCAACATTTCAAAACAAAACTTCCGAAAAAAATATGGGTAATTTACGTATACATAAACCATATTTTTCTGCTACTTCACCCTACTGAATTCCTTTACTTCACCTAACGTTTACATTAAATTAAAATTGAATCATCCGCACTCGATGCAAGTTTTGCTAAAAAAGTTCGTATCTTCAGGAGAAGGAACTTGATTTTTTGAGATTTCATTTTTACAGAAATGGTTCGAGTCTTACTCGAACAAATATGAGGAAAACGATTTTCTCAAAACTAATGTTTAATTATAAAACCAGACGTCACCAATTTCAGTGGTGATTTCTAATAATACGGTACAGAAGTAAACACCTAATAACTATCGATGAACAGAAATATCACACACGATGATATTTTCCAAGTGAAAAAGGTATCACCTACCTAATACGATGATAAAAATTTTCCAGCAAATGAAAGTCGCATAGTTCATAATAACAAAGCATATTTTTGACATCACTCACTCGCGCACGAACCGAGAACACAAATCAACTGATTGAGAGAATAATAAAAAGTGTAGTAGGACACTTTTTTGAGCTTCTATACATTTATATTTTCTAGTCTCGGTACTACGAGGAATTAATGCGGCACATGAGGCATTGTGTTTTTTCCAGTTATATGTGTTCTTTATCACTTTGAGTGATTTTTTTAAATCAGAAAATCAAATCATTCAGGCTGAGGTGGGTAATAATTTGTTCCCTATGGAAAACTTTTTTTGTAGATATTTTTTTGTGGGAAATACATTATTCGGTCTCCTCTACAAAAAATCTCTATGAACCTTTCGGCGGTCTCGTATATTTTCGGAGATACAGGTACATTTTGTTGTAAACAATTTTTCACATCGATTTCTTTTGTTTGAACACACAAAATTCGTCCTCCATTTCACACGCGCCCTCATTTCCTCATTTTCAACAGTTTTGAGCTGAAAAAAATATTCTAAGTTCATTTAGAGCAAAATACCTGGTGATCAGCGTGTCTCACACGATATGTTCAAGCATTTAGCTCAATATAGAAGTGACTATAAAGATTACCACTTTGTGAATCTATGTTGTTCTCATACATCTTTGAATTCACTTCTACTTTATTTTGACTTCTCTCCTGTGTGTGATAAAGAAACAAGAATTCAAACTTTTTCCATTTCTAAGGGAGAATTTATAGGGGAGAGCTAACCCACAAAATGGAAACAAGAACAATTAAATGTAACATAATAATCCACCACACGAGAAAAGCATAATGTTTATTCAGATTATGATGATCTATATCAGGCCTGTCCAACTTCAAGTGGCCCAAGGGCCACTTCAAAAAAAATGCAGTTTGGAGGGCCGCATTATGAAATCTTTCTATGCAACATTATTACTGAGTTTTAATAGGTATATACTATATATAATACTATGTGAATATGGTATACAAAAATAGTGTTTCCATTATTTTTATTCATTCAGAAAATATGAAAAAATCAGTGGGACATTTGAGGATGTTGGTTTTCTAATACTAATGCATCAATATTAACATTAATATTTGTTGTTGATAAACGAAGTAAGTGGGTAAGTGACTTATCAGAGAGGGAACATCTATACTTTGACTTGATAAATTTCATGTTGGCTTCTCGAATATTCGGGGATGATCGGTCCAATTTCCAGTAAATGCTCTGAGGCCTGCTGTCGGTCGCCAGTGGCGTCACATGTTATTGTATTTTATCGGTAATGTAAGAATTGTGCATATTCAGTATTTGAGAGTGATTTGTACATGTGATGTATATTCGGTGCTAGAGAGTAATTTATACATGTGATGTATACATGACCCGTGAAGCGGGGGCCGCAAGAAAGGAGTTCGCGGGCCGCATGCGGCCCGCATGGACAGCTATGATCTATATGATCTATTCGAGCCAGTCCCAACTCGCAAAGTAGGGTAATGGACTATCACCCGTCAGAAAATAACAACTTCCTGTCTAATACCACGAAGAGCGTTGTTATAATTCAACACTCTCCATGGAAATGGTATTTATAAATCATTTCCATGGTGAGATCTGGTGCCTTGCAGTTCATAAAATACACTATACGCTTTGACACTTCCAAGAGATTCGGACGATTATGGTGATACATAATTGAATTCGTATGACGTTCTGACATAAGGCTGTCGTAAGCAGTACAGTTGCTACTGTATGTAGTGCCACTGGAGATTGTAGCGAGTATTTTCCTCATATTCGAAATGTCCCATAAGAGCAATGCAATTATCGAAAACTTACAGCGGTAATTGCATTGTATCGAAAATTTATGAGCGGTAATTGCATTGTATCAAGTCACCATAACAACACATTTGAAACCGTATCGCTAGACGTCAGTAAACAACACAAATAAATAATGTCAGATACACTTCAACAATAGAAAAACATTTCGTGTTTAGGTGAGTACTCCATACAATCTATAGAGGAAAGTATAAATGAACAAAAATAACATTTCCTCGAGAATTTCTTTATTCGTGAAATATCCCAATGAATTATATTCGTCCATAAAAATGACCAGATAATTTTGCATTCAAGCGTAATATCTTATACAAATTGCATTCGGTTATTTTCATATTTTGTAAAAGAGCCCTCGTCCTTTGGACTCGGGCACTTTCGCCAAAATATGAAAATAAACTTGCAATTTTTAGATATCACGCTTTCTTGCAAAATTATCGGTAATTTTAATGTACTCGTGCAATTATAACCGATAAGAGGCTACTTTGACCACCGTATAATTGTTCATCTCCAGACCTTTTAAGAAAAAATCTACGGTGACATACAGTTTTCCCCTCAACCTATCCGTTGAAAAGAATCGTTTAAGATAGATAAATCGATAAGGATTTTGAGTACTACCGTCTTTCTCTACACTGCGAACACGTCGGCTTCTCATCCCCATCCAACATCTCTTCTATCGTAAAAAAATCTAAGCATTGGGATAATCTAGGATGTTCAGTTTTTTGTGGGATAGGCAGCAGAAGTTTCCAAAATGGATCGAAGGTCACGGAACAGTAACCACAATATGTGTGTTTTAGCGTCGATTTCAGTTAGCCGACGAAGTTTTCTACTATCTTGGAATTGTCCGTCCATGACTCTATGATTTATTGTTGTCACTCAACTTTTTGTTGTATCTTGAGGGGGCCAGTTCAACACTCTGGCGATACATATCGATTATTTTTTTTATCCGGTTTCGAAATAATTGGCCTCTGGTCCAAGTCGATAGTTTTCCATAAGCAGTCATCTGCCCATAGACGAGGCAACCAAAAGTCGATGTTGGTTGAAAATATCTTGCACTGCAGAGAGACCAAGTGAGATATCGGTCTCCAAGTGTACCCGGCCCAATAATTGAAGGTTAATTCCGGTACTTCCATTACAAATAGCATTATACAAGAATTTCTTTTGTAAAGAGCCCTGCGATGGCACTGGTCGGGTATAATTCAATACCCTTCTTGGTATGAGCCAGGGCAATAGTTGTTTTCTAACAGGTTTTAGTCCTTCATCCTACTGTGTGGGTGAGTTGACTTTCAAGAAATATGTCTTTGGATGATCTGATTTATAGTCAGTTTTCAAGGGTGTTCACTGAATATGTGAGAAATTCGTGAACAACTATTCAGTTTAGTTTTATATTATCGTTCTTCAGTAATCATTTTATTCGTTTCCCACGCAAACTTTCAGGTCGTTGAAAAGGCAAATTCAGAGGATCGGAGTGATATTGGTAGGTACAATCTCCAATGAAAATGCAATGGATGCGTCTGATACCATATAACCATATTTCACAGCTACGTCCTTCCGCATACCATCTCATTCGCTCACAAAAAACTGGCTTTATATATACAATAAAATATGCTCTCATCGTAAATCACGCTAGTTGTAAACATTCGGAACAATAACATAACGGTTATAACTCACGCACGTACATATAATACATACATCCTGTAGCATGACGAAAATTTATCGTCTCGATAAAATATACACGGAATATCATTTCCAACAGTAACGCTGAACCAAAAACCGTTGGAGTCGAGAGATGGGATGTACTTCGTGAATAATACCTTCGAAAGTTATTTATCTTGTGAAGTAGGTGGTCGTCACTACTGATCTATTCCGTTTTATGGGACTGGGCAGGCACTGATATTCCCCCAAATGGCTTCAAGAAAGTGCTCATTGAACAACACCAACGGATTGAAATAGATAAATCGATAACGATTTTGAGTACTTCCGTGTTTCTCTACACTGCGAACACGTCGGCTTCTCATCAAGTGTTGCAATACAGTCTCCACATGTTACCAGTCAAAACGATTATTTCAACAGAATTGACTTTCAGGATGGAACTGACAGTTATTCATGCAACAAGTGCAAAAAGTATATCTTTTTCACAAGTGATGTGCAATTGAGGACACTTCGAATGCTTTTGCTTCTTCTTCTATTTCTTTATTTAACGTAGGACTATTTTCGCTACCAAGGCCAATCACCGACGCCGGTGAGCACACTTCCCCCAACCGGAAATTTTACCGAAC
This sequence comes from Zygogramma bicolorata, assembly GCA_032362365.1. Classification (NCBI taxonomy): domain Eukaryota; kingdom Metazoa; phylum Arthropoda; class Insecta; order Coleoptera; family Chrysomelidae; genus Zygogramma; species Zygogramma bicolorata. The sequence continues at coordinate 4,181,407 of JAVJAQ010003800.1, read as the reverse complement.
CCTCTGGCATTCCAACCAGAGGTAGGGATCTTTAACGAGCCCAACATCCATGGACTCGGGACCGACGGCTTTACGTCCCCTCCGAAGGACGGCATATCCTCCATATATCTTGTGCTCATGATATATTGTCTGCGAGCTATGATGCTATTTCGCTGCAGCTGTACGGGCTCTCGACACAGTATTTCCCTGCATGGTCACCCATCCAATTACTAACCGCGCTCGGTGCTGCTGAACTTCAGATATCGAATGACTGTCAGTCAACCTGAAGAGCCTGGCCATGCCCGAATGCCTTTGCTTGAATGTAGTTGACAATATTCCTTGCTGAGTAGTATTGGCTTGGACTTCGATTTTATATAAAATAAACTTATGAGATCGAAATGAAAACAATAAATTACAAATAATATATTGGAACAATGTAAAAGAATCAAATATATAAAAGAATAAAATCATAAAAAAAATTATAGAATAATTGGGTAAGAAAATTTAATTGAAAATTATTTATTAAAAATAGAATGAGATTTGTCATTCCTGGGGAAAGTAACAATCAAGAGACCTTTTGAAAAATTACCATTTCAAGTACTTAAACAAAATATCATCAAGAAATGCATTGAAGCACTCAATATTCGACATTTTAATATAATTGGATGTATCGAAATTGAACTTAGAACTCATTAGGACGGTTTCTGATGATCTTGATGAGTTCATCACGCAATATAAAACTATCTCGCAGAATATTGGAAGGCGGTCCTTTTATAATGAACTTCTGGGATGGTTTCGCATTCAGTTACTGTGGTAAAAATTGCCAACTTCTGAGGGGTTATCTTCACCAATTAAAAGTTTCAAAAGAAGTTGCTGTATTTATAATTACTTGATCAAGAATTCGAAGAAATATAAAACTAACATTCCAGTTGGTAGGGGTGGTATAAGATAATTGCCATTTTTCTGAAAATCTCGATTGTAATTAATTAAATTGGGAAAAAATCTCCCAGAACTTGCAATATTCAAGATGATTACATCACACCTCTTTAATATAGAAGTTTTTTGCTATTCAGATCTGGATATACTTGTTAGTATTGTGTGAAATATCATTCATTAGAAATTGAATCAAGATAATTCATCAATGCAGGTGAAAATGTTACTGTAACGTTACAAAGATAATATACCAGCCCATAAAAATTTTAGGAGGTCAAACAACGCAGCATGAATCATGATCAGACCGATGCTGCTTCAGATTGGACCAGTTGATTGTCAACTTTAGCCAAACAAATAAGGTTACTTCTAAGATGCCTGGAAACCCTGGTGTGTTTACTTATACCTGTAGAAGTTTGGGATAAAAGTGGCGAAATCTGGATTGCTTGATTTTTGGTGGATAATTGAGCTTTTGAAGGTTTCCGTACAATATGTACAGATGTCGCCAACACGCTCTTGTCAGCCTTGTCTGAAGCTACATTTGCACTAAGTGAAAATGTGCAGTCGGATTTTTCCACTTTTATTTAATTGGCTAGCGAAAAGAGATCGCAACCTAAAGGATAATGGGTGGACAATGAGATACCAGTAACCACGTTTCGATATTTAAAAGCAATGAAATCAACAAATAAACACGATAAAAACATCGTAAACATCAAAATTTCAAAGTGACATGACAATATGACAATTAACTTGACACTTGTCATCAAATTTGAAAAATGGGAACAACGCCCTCTAACGAAAAAATAGAGGAAACCTTCAAAAGCGTCGATTGTTTTTTTCGCCACAAAAATCTAAACAAAATCTAATCACTGGAATCACCAGGACTTCTAGGCATCTTAGTTACTTCATAAACACGACACCTACTCGTACTCTGATATTTTGGCAGAAAGCGAAAAATTTACAGTTGTACATAACACCAATTAAGTCCATAGCACGTTGTCGAAATAAGAAGGTTCAATATAGAATTAGATAGCTGTCAAAACTTGTGCGAGATAAATATCAACAAGGAATAAATTTTCAAATAACTAGAACTAGAGACTAAATACGCACGTTGGAAATGTAGATGTAGCAGTATTTATATATAAATAAATGACTACGCATCCATAAACAGCGATTGAAGAAAGTGGTGACCTGCTCCACTGCTCGAGCTTTCGTCCTGCTTATGTAACATACATTTTTGAATGCCACGATCGAACTGAATATTTAGAGAAGAAGTGGTAGGTGTTATATTTAATAATTTGTTTAGATATTGTGTACGAGTATAAGTGTAAGTGTGATGTGAATATGAGTGTATATTGATAATGTATATCTTATATTTGAAGTATATTTTAATATAACATTGTATGTATAAACTCTATTTCCATATTATGTTTGTATAATTTTACAACTTTCAATTGACGATTCATATATCACTTTTGTGATCTATGGTTAATAAATAAATTGAATTGAATTAAATTGAATTGAATTGAATAGCGTTTTGAATTCTAAAATAACGAGATCTTTTTTCAACACTTCTGATGAAACTATACTTCGTCTAGACCAATGTGAGGTCAAACTGAATTGAAGGTAATTTTCCACTGGCTGGAAATAATTATGCTATGCGGATTGACTATGATGTCATTCCTTGGAGTTCTGATATTCATCTTATGAAACTTGCCATATCGCCTGCATAATGTTCATATACCATGTACATCCAATAAATGCTCGATGATCGATTCAGTTGTTTGGTCGTTGATTGAAAAACGGTCTTGCTTAGACCAAGAGCTAGAACGATTTTAAGTGGTTACATGCTATTTTTCAAGCTAATGATTTTTTAATTCGAATGATTAATGTATAATGGTACACACTTACTTAATGCTTAATGATAGCTGTTTGCAGACAATTTCTCAGATCTGCGAAGCCTGGCCAACAGCTTCAAAATTTACCTCGTATCTTGTATGTAACTAACACACAACGTATATTTTTGTGCGTGCGTCGAACCTGACAAACATTAACTTCAAAAACCACATCCCAGACAAAAAATTGTTCTCAGAGATATAGTTATACAAATATCACATTCTAATGATGTACTACATAAGATGATGATATCGAATGAAAAATGTGGCGATGTTTAATCTGGCGAACAGGAAAGATCACAGGAAGCCATTGTACTCCTTTCACTTTCTCATTGCAGTTATACAGGTGTTGCTGTTGTATTGGAAAACTGTGGAAATAATTCTGTACATCAGAACCAAGCTGGAATAACTCGAAAAACTGCAATTCAATGGTTTTGTTTGTTCGCTCCAGATGGAACTAACGTTTTTATAAGATCACCAAACTTTGAGCTACGATAGCTTGGCTTTGAGATACAAGTATGTATGTGTTTTTGTGAAACAACCGAAAACATTTAAATATTTATGAATATAATTTCTGTTTCTCTTGTAGGACATATATCTCGAGTGACTTTTCATGAACATTTGCCTCCTCGAAGTCAAATTTAGGTGGAAATGTGAGTCAAATACACAAATGCTTCACAAAAAATATTGTGGTAGTTTTTCAATACGGAATTTTGCACACGTCCCCATAAGACATCTCTGTTACTTTTCTTTACGGTTTCAATTGTTGTCTTAAAGATACTATTTCTGTTGACAAAACGAGCGTTGATTGTTCTCCAGTTTGGTATTTGAGTTATTGTTCTTTGTTGAGAAAGATTTCATATCGAATATTTCAATCATAACTATGATTCTTTCGAATAGTGATTTCACTATGGCAGCCATAACCTTTCTTTCCCTTTGGACCAGCTCTTAGATTATTGGCTTATAATATAGTATTATTCTCCTTCGTAGGTCTCTTACTCATTATAGCCAAATCGAAAGATTTAACCAACTAATAACTTACCTATTGTCGTACTGATATTCGTTTTTTCAGTACTGAGTTTTCTAGTATCGAATTATAGCGTCAACAATTTATAGAATCTCAAAGGTACTCACTGTAGTACAGACTAGACAATTACTGAATATTCAAGTGTTATCCCTATCTGAATGATAATTACCAAGTGGAGCGGAAATTTCACATGGATTGTCAGCATGTGTTTCGTTGAAAACATGAAGTGAAACTACTTTATGTTCATTGAAATTGCCCAGTATAGTGATTTGAACAGTTGGCTGGTTCAGTTGGATGAAATCTACTTTCCCTCCTGAAAATCAGAATAGATTGCTCCAAAAGTACACTCCAGATGATAAATAGAGACAGGGAAGTTTTTTCCCTGTCGGTAATCGACCAGCTCAAACCGAATTACATCCAAACTCCCCGATACTAGACCTTCCTGGGCATAAAACAAATGTTTTCAGAAATTATCTTCTCGTAATCCTTCAGAATGTACCTCTTACCGTATTTCCTATGTCACGCCTACTATCCTGGAAAAAATTGTATCCCAATTATATACTTTTCGTTATTTCTCGATCATTGTGAAGTAAAATTGGGGTCCAATTTTTTTCAGTATAATAGGGTAGGGGATATATTCAGAAGGATTACAAGAAAAATATTTCAGAAATTTGTTTCATGCAAACAAAAAGTGAAATGATAAAGTTTTATAAAACGCAACAGCAAGCTAGTCATGAATGTCCAGAATAGGTTTGTTGTCGGATGAACAATGGTGTAATGATTCTTTTTCTGCGAAAATAATTGGGTTTTTCATTCGAAAAAATATAGGTGGGTGTCACTTTCCAAGGATATTACCAAGAACGGGGTATTTCCAGTGTGGTATGTGATACCCCATTCGATGTTCGATATGATGTCACATTTTTATTATTCTATCTCTTTCAATAACGGATATATCGCTTGTAAAGAAAATTTTGGAACACCCTGTATATTACGACATAAACTAAAGAGTGAATAAACCTAACTGTATGCTATCCACTTCGAAGCGGATAGAGATTTTCGAGATAAATGTAGTCATTGATGATATTGCACTGACTCGAGAAATAGCAGAAGAAAAACATTCCAGCTCCTGGACTGAATCCTGCTCAACCTTGGGCACTAGGAAATGCGGCGGTACACCGATATTGCAATGTCCACAATAATTAGATATGCAAAATTATTTTGTGCGAGTATAAACTGTTTTGCATAAGAACAATCAGTCTTACATAAGTTACATAAGCCCAGGACGAATTATATATTGCATACAACATAAGCTAATCCCAAAGCGACTATACCAGCCATTAATCATACGAAGTTTCGAGTGGGCGTAAGCGGTCTTAGAGGAAAATTTCCTTCATGTCATTCGCAATTACGCAAGTGTGTATGTAATTCAAACTCGATTCACTATATCAACAATCAGTGGGGAATCGTGAAACGATTAAAATAGCATGGTTGTCGAACAACTTATTTTTTTCAGAACAAGAACCAAAATTGATTCAAAGATGGTCTCAGTACACTCTAAGTGATCTCTTGGATTTGCCGCTAATAACTCTGAGATTTATGAAAACAGTGAAGGAATCATCAAACCAGTGATATCGAAGAGTGGCGCCAACTTCTTTTGTTAACAAAAAATCGTAGTTCAAAAGTTATTCACTATAGTCTGTGCACCAAATAAGGGGAGTAATCACTTGCATAACATCGTTCACTTCCAGATCCGATTTCGCCAGAAAGGCATATATAATTCGATTGTATGAAAACGCTCGAGGACTTATATATGCTGACAAATAATTGTGGACCTCCAAAGAATCAAGCGATGATCACGTTTCAACTGATTGATATCTTCTTGAAAATCCATTTCTTCTATGATGAGCTTGACAGTTGGTAATATAACTGTTTTGTTTAGTTTCGTTAGTAAATTAATTGAGAAACATGATAATTTTTGTGGAAAGATGAAATGATTTTTGGCTTTCGTAAGCAAGAAATAGCATGGAATCACTCAACTCCACTTTTTCGATTTCTCGGACAAACTGCTATAGCAAACTCTATTAAGAAAATCCATTATTTATAATAATAATTTTGCATGACACTTATAGGTTCCTCTTGAAAAATGAGAAGAGTGACATAAAAATGTTTTGTCGTAATCGTTCATTCTTCATTTCAATCTTCGGAATTATTATGCCTCCTCACGTGAACATGGTCCAACCTTAATAACTTTTCCCGCTCAAAACTGTACCTTAATACCGACGGATAGCCATACACAGAAGGTTTTTTGTCAACGAAATCTTCCAAGAATTTTCTTTGTTGGGACGACATAAATGGAATGGTATAAATTTTACGGTATCCCCTGTATACTCCATGGAAATTCAACAATCATTCAGATAAGAGAGCAACGTCGTGAAAGGAAGGTGAAAAATGATCATATTATTCCGACCGTTAAAAATGAATAGAATGAAACTAGTAAACAGCTAGCTATGCGTAGGGTTCAAGGCTGAACAGATACACTTTGGCGCCTAAATTTCAATGTGATCCATGAATTATGTTCGTTTTTATAACATTTTTTTTGTAGTGCGTAGAACTTGAACGCAGTCGGTGACCGCGAGGCACATAACGAATTTAATTAATTCGTAAGAATTCCTGAGACGACGCCAAACCGGAATTTTGCCGTTTCATTTTTAGGGATTAGACAGACACATTGTTGGGTTATTCAAAATGTTGGTGGGATCACTGATACCAAAAAATGGTACTGTATTCACAGCGGATATGATGATCAAATTGCACAGGGACATAGCTTCAGCACGGCACGGAATGTGACTAAAAAATTGTATTTTTTCTAAAAAAAAATTGACCTCTTCGATTCTTTCGCATGAATATCATTTATCAAGATTTCATACCAGTGATAACAATTCAAAATTGTATTTAGATGTCACCCAAACGAGTAACTTTTATGTCAATGGTCGAATGGATTCTCGAGTGGAGTTGCAACTATAAGTTAATTGAAATTGATAGAAACTGAAATGTTTCAAACCACCAACTAAGGTGGTGAACTATGAAAAGTGATGCTTCATTTGGCGTCGCGTGGGGGGTTTAAAGGAAACAACCCTGAACATGAGATGATTTTCCTTCACTAAGTTTTTCTTTACAATAAAGCTTCCATGCATTCCTAGAGTTAGACTAGCTTCGTTTCCAATACGTCATTCGTTTTCATTGTGTCAATGACTAACGTTATTTCATGTAACGTATTGGAAAAAACATAATTCATTGATATTTTTCGCAGATTGAGCTAGCTCAAATTAAACTTAAAGTTATACGAAAAGTTGCTGACTTGTTCTATGTAAAAGGAACTGCTTTGCAATAAACGCTGCAACTTGTCGAGGAAGATAGAAGTCTTACCTTCTACACTTGTATAGATTCGAATATGAATACTTTGGCGTTTGGTATATAATACCATAAATCACGTTTATAACTACTACTCTCGAAAGGTGGTCTGTCAGCATTTCACACACTAAAAGGATAATGTAATCATGCGATCAGAGGTATCAAATCGAATCAAAAGCTTTTGGGGTAGATTTGAGTATCACATAGGTTTGAACCGGATTCTTATACCTACATCGAGTCATCGCGAAACAGTTTCGAAAAATAGAAGTTTAAAATGATTCTAGTCCTGCTGTGATCCTTAGATCATGATTAGGCAAAAAACTGATACTTGATTGAGAAGATTTTCTTTTCCTAACCTAGTTAGCGAAACGCCCGTCGAGTGCAAAAATATCACTTTGGTGTTAGGGTAATTGATCTCTAGGAAAAAAAAAACTTTGGTCTCAGCTACATAGACAACGGCTCTTGAGCTTTCGTCTTTTTCATTATTGCTAGTCAATAAAGAATTGGAATTTTCCGTAAGTTGATTGAGATCAATTTTCTAACCGGTACCTTGAAAATTCATCAGCTTCCTGTTGAGTGTCACCCTTGAAGCGAGCGTGAATCTTTCGATCATAATTTCTTGATAACTTCTGCAAAATCTTTGATGAAAACATCTTCATCACTGGAAATATTGGTATTCATTTCTTTTACGAAAGCATCCTTCCTCGGTTATTATAGCAGCCACCTTGTGTTGGACATAAATTGAATAGTACAATTCATATAACTGATGTTTCCGAAATGATTCAACCCGTGAAGAACAATTATTTTCAAATTATCTTCTATCGTTTCAAAAGAACAGTGATACAGTGATCGGATACCATAAGTGAATTGACAAAAAAACGTAGATTAAATCAATCAGAAGAACTTGAAAAATAACAAATAAATATAATAAATGTAGGAAACGGTTACATTACGCGTTCAAATTTTTGGTTTTCCTATCTATAAAAAAATTGCAAAAGGAACAATTACATGAAATGAATGATCTCACTTTTTCAATATGGAATAGTGGAATGTATCAAGTCAACCAATAATCGCTTTGGCTAACTATGTGGAAAAAGTGATTAGTGTCTAAGTATCAGTGACATCAAACTAAAGCATAACTATATGAATGTACAGAAATTTGTGAAAAAACGTCAGCTAATATGACTGATATCATTGAAGAAGCGCCATACATTTTTGACATTTGTGGAAAATCATTTTCCTTTAATTGAGGGCATATTTGAAAATCAAATCTAATCCAACATTTCTCTTCGGTTGGTACCGAAATTCTGGGAGGTAATCTGTAATCTCAACACTTATATCCTGCAATAAATTTAATATATCATAACCTAAATATTAACTCAGTCCCGTTTCCATCCAGCACAGTACTTAATATCGATAATTCAAAAAAATCACTTGCTGAGCTTTCGTGGACTGAAAGACATCTGGCATTCATCAAAGTGGTTACAAAGATCGATTGTTTTGCATATCTGCAGCGTTCTCAACATTGTAATAGAGCAAATGCCCTGTATAATGCTGTGTCATGATGTTTTCGTTATCTTAATATTTCCAACATACAACGGCAGAGATATAATTAATATTTATTACCGTTTTGTTTTGTACTCAGCACCATAAACATATCCAATTATATATTCTTTCGACATATGACTTCATAAATTAATCTGAGCCGTAAGTTTGGACAGTTGCCACTACTTGCATACTGATTCGAGGGGATTCGTGTTTCTATGCGAGTAACAACCGGTGGAATGATCGCGAGTTACCTGTCAAGTGGAAATATATTAAAAAGAATGATTCATCCAAGTCGATTCGGTTTGAGGCAAGATTTTCTCAAGCGATTGCATGACTTTATCTAATCTGGTCGTCGAATGCGATGGTAGCGAAGTCGGAAGTGATGAGTGAATTCTGTTCAACTAACTGGAAAATGATGCGGTCGTACAAAAGCATTCAGTGAAGTCTATACAATCAATTCAACATCAAATGGTTCCTGACAATTGAATTGGTATCAATCTCGCTGTTGGAGATTCGTGAAAACTTCAAACAGACATCAACAAACTGATGATGATTGATACTGAGCCTGAATACCAGTGTTTTTGATATTTATTGAAGTCTAAAGGATAGAGGAAATAACTACCTACCAAAAATTTTCTTCCTGAAAAGAGAATTGAGTTCTACACTTGTCTTAGTTTTAAACTCATCTACTATTCAGAACTGGGCTTTGACTATATAGCAACAATATTGAAAATTTTTCTAGAGATCAATTACCCTAAAACCAAACAGATATTTTTTGCACTCGACGCGCGTTTCGCTAACAAGGTCAGCATCTTCAGGAGAGGAAAACTGATTGAATGATTGATTGATCCATTTTCTTCTTCTGAATATGCTGACCTTGTTAGCTAAACGCGGTGGTAAAGATAGGGTGTTTGAGTCAGAATTTTAGAAAATTTGGTTGTAATGAGAATCCATTTGGAATTTTCAATTTTTCCACATTCTCCAAATGATAAAGGTGGATTCATGCAAGCCAACTCAACTTGCATTCAATTCAACTTTGTTACTCAAGAAGTTCGAAATCGAATGGAAGCATTATCAACTTTATTCCGCTAACCTTTCAAAAAATTGTCATCTGTCAAAATCAGTCCCTCACATCTTTGCTAATCTAGTGTAGGAGTTGTTGCATGAATATTCTTTATTTCTAAGATAACTTGCTATGATAAGTTAGGTTGAATACAAGTCAAGTTGGCTTGCGTGTATCCACCTTATTCATTACAAATATTGAATCACCAATATTGCTGATTAAATATACAAAGTGATCACTCCCAAGATCTCAATGCTCCTCTTAGGTTGTGATTTGAAAATGACAATTCGAATGTTTCCATTTTAATGTAATAAAAATATCATAATTCGCATACTAATATTGCAGTATTATGCCAATATGATGTGCGATTTAGCTATTTCGAATGCACCGAGAAGTTTAGTGCTATATACATCTTTGATCAGTCCCATACTTTCCAGTTTAACCTTTTTTTTCGAAAGAGGGCTCACTGAATTTGCAGACCGATAGCATCACTTAGTTTTGGCAACTGTTGTAATATTTGATTACTCCTTGAGCAACTACCCCTTGCATTTTTCTCAATGACGTATTGCTCGAGTAGATTCAGGGCCATTGTGTTCATCGATAACATTGTGCAATATCCATTGTACACAAAGATGGTATATGACAGTTATTCATCTAACAATATAGAATATGCGCTCAGGAACCATCTGATTGTTCATAAAGGTAGCTTACATTTTTGAGTATGTGCTACTTTTTCGAGTTTAATTTGGGGTAGATCACACTATACAGATGTTGATAGGGTTGCAATTGCTTTGATTTGACTCCTCTTTTCCATATGTTCTGGTATTTGACCTGAAGCTGAAACCAAAACTACTCTCAGTTTGATACATAACCTGCTGGCAGTATTTTCTGTTCAGTGTATAGTTTTGCAGAGACTACCCTACCATAAAGTGGGCTTGGTAGGGATTCAAAAGTGAATGATCTGTTAGTGAGAATATGTATGACCCTTCTCGTGGGGAGCCGATCTGGAATAATTCAGTAGGGAAGAGGGGTAATTGGTGGGGGATTTTTCCCAGAACCTGCAAAATCGAGAGGTGCCCACTATCACAGTTTATAGGGTGTGATCAAATCCAAAAAGTTATCGAGCCTGCCTGCACCCCCAGAGGCTCCACTTTTCTCTCGAGATAAAGGTCCAATAATTTACTAGCTATACCAATTGCAACAGAGAAAATGAATTCAGTCCTTCATAAATAATTTTCTATACGATGTCAAGACAACTATGAAAAGTTATATCGTCAATTGTCAAGCTAGGTCACAGTATTACCATGTGTGCCCTGAATTTTCTAATGCCTATTTGCTGTATTGTAAACATGACCCTTTGACGTCAGCATAAATATGCTTCTCTCAAATTCGAATCATCAGCATCAGCTCGAAATAATATTTAGAATTCAAAAAAAAACATGATTGAAATTTTAGTGAATTTTACAATTAGTTCATCAAGGCTAAGTTTCTCAACAGTGACTGTACTTCCTGAAGCTCATAACTTCAAAAATATTGGAAGTGAATTTGGATCAATCGATGTTCTCTGAACATTAGAGCGGTTTCAAGATGAGGAAATTATTAATATCGACCATTCACGAACCTGTTATTCGTGTAGTCGTATCATTTTCAAATGTTCCCGTGTGAGAGTTGGCAATGTTACCGAAATATTCATCAGAAATGAAATGACCTGTCAAATAAACAGAAAATCGTACATCAACAATGGTGCACAATTGCGAACATCGTATAAAAACTAATATTTCAATGGTCATCCACAAAGACCCCTCATCATTCCACGTTGAATAACGTGTTTATTCATCATGAGTGATGGTCCGTATTTCTGCACGAACGCATTGAACTCGACGTCAATATAAAACAGTTGAATGTATCTGTAAGTGTATCAAAGTAGTGACTGCGTTCAAGCCGGGGCAAACAATCAAATAAATTGCAAATTGCAGCTTCCCTTTCACACGTGTACACAAATGGGGGCGAGAGGTTCATTTTGCGATTGCCTATTCAGAATGTATCTTCTTCTTTTATACTGGCAGTAGAGGGAATAATACGGTGGTTCTCACGAGAGAAAAATCTGGAAAACAAAAAGGCTTCACAAGTTTCCTTCACTTACCAGTGTCTTTCGAAAGCCCGAGAGTTATATAAATACAAAAGTGGTTTAAATAGGTCTGCTTACGAATTCTTATAATAAACTTCAGATTACAATTTTTCAAAGAGGTATTCCTTGTGAGTAGGGTTGGTTACAGACAGTGACTTCCAATGGAATTAGGACTGGAATTTCGACTGATATGCTTAGATTCCGTAGAAATTAATCACTTGTCTGGTGAGGTGATCACCTCCGGTAAATACTGTCTGAATGTTTGTTGGGGAGGTGGCTCAATTTTTTCAGCTCACTTTTGGGTTTTCACGCCCCTGAACATGATAGAGGTTTCGAATTCTTCTATAATTGATTCTTAGAGGGTAAATTGGTATATTTGCCCAAAATACGTTGCTTCAATATATATTATATGAATGGTAGAATCGACTGACTGTTCCGTCAGTTGGATACGTTTACTTTTTTTCATAAATCGAAATATCAAATGAAAAAAATATGTGAAAAGATGTTATAATGTCCTTTGGCGACGATTGGAAAGCTAATCTGTTTCCTTTCTCAATCCCTTTTTTGAAAATATCTATAAATAGGTCTATTTGTCAAAAACTCAGATTTGAACCTTCCAGCTCAACTACCCCTTCAGAAGAGGACAACGACATTGCTCTATATCGAAGAAAATGAAATGGTGCAATCTCTTCATCACCGTTCAACAAATTACAAGTAGCCTCTTGAAATATGATAACAAACAATTATTATACCTATATTGCCAGTCGAAGCAAATATACCGATGTCGCTTCTAAGATCAAATAATATAAGAATTTAAATATTTTTCAGTGTCAGAATTAACAGGATTTTTTATCTGAGTAATTTATGCATTTCTTAAAGATGTATTCGATATCAGGTTTCGAAATTGAAATGGTTTTGTTTCCTTCCAGGAGTTTGAAAATTTTCTCTATAACTCACTGAGTTCCTGATCGAACTTAAATCTATAACAAGAAAGGAAAACAATCTGAATTGCAATATATCGACCTAAGATAAATTGATGATATTTATGCTCTTCACAGACTTTTCAAGGTTTATTCAGTAAACTGTAGGACCTATTTCTGTTGCCCATTCCATTGCGATAAACATACCATGTCAGATACCAATCTTGCTCTCATATTTCCATCCACCTCCGAGTCATCTTATAATATGTTTTCAAGAAGGGATAGATTTCATATCATGAAACAGTGATATTAAAATTAATGTTCTCAACAGTGAAAATGCTAAGAGGTTTTGTAAAATAAAATCAAGCTCATTAACGATAAATAACGCATAATTCAAGTTCGGAAGAAGTTGATAAAAGACTTTCTAATCGTGAATGGAGCAAACGCATTCGTAAGTAGATGAGCATGAGCAGGAATCCTTCCGAATTCCGAATTGCTATTTTTTATATTGATATAATAATTGATATATTCGATTGATTTGAATATTTCTGAAAACACTATTTTAAATAGCCATAGAAAATTCGTGGTACTTCGAAACTAAAAAGAAGTTCGTTTCTCCCAAGTTGCACAGTTGTTTGAAATTCTTTGTTCTGCACGTATCTGCCTTGCAAGCATTTTATGTGGGTTATGAAGACGCCAATCTTTGTGATCAGTGGTTGACTTCATTTGGCTTTCCTTGCTAGGATACACACGTTGCAACAGGTGAACTAGTTGACCTTTCAATCATTTTTTTCCGGGTACATTTTCGATTGAAAGTATCCACTATTCTCAAGAAGTGTGCATGCTTTTCTCTCCACTCTTCCCTACTGCCACAGAATAGTTTATTGACCGCCGAAAAAATCGCATTCTAGCAGTGTGTCGACCCAAAATAATTATTTGAAATTCTCACGGCCAAACCTTGTCATCGTCATGCATAATTCGAGTATGATAAAACCCGCAAAATATAAACAAATATTCCACTCTTATTCCACTAGCGAATTCACTAGGTTCATTTCAATGTCATTTGGGAAATTACAATACGCTGGTCAATGATCTCAGTGCGTGTGTGCTTCATAACCGTTGTATCCTTAAGAAAGTCATGTAAGTTATATAGGGTGAAACGTAAATATTTTGTTGGTGGAGCTGAATACGAATCCGGCGTTTACTACCAAAATAGAGTTGGTTGAGTATTGCGAAATAGTTCCTGTTTTGTCATGATTATTGGATTTGTAAAGACTGAAGTTCCCATATCATCATGAATACATGTGGCATTTGGTTTTACCAATATTGACAGTGGAGGAGTTTTCAAATGAAATGTCCACAAAAGTTTGTGAGAGATATATATCTTGAAAGCAAGTGGCCGCTGGAAAATGAGTAGACACTAGAAAAGAAATTAATTTTCCAGTGGGGTTTTGGCTTTATATCAGAGCAAATGAAAATGATTAATAAAAGGATATCAGGAATAGTTCAACAGCGACATACCATTATATTTCACTATCAGTTGAAATAAAATCATGCCCATTTGAAGTTAAAACGAATATATATTTTTATTTAAAAATTTGACCAACAAGATGATCCTATCAAATATCGGAACAGCAATGAAATGGCTTTCCATCCAAGTCCAAGGTCGTCTCAACCTCCTGAGATGATCAACTCAAATGGTTAGGAACGTTTGAAATGAAGTCAAGGAAGTAATTAGTGGAAATCAGCAAGATCAAAAAGTTTTATATTCGTCGTTGGCTCGTTGGAGTCTACAAAGCGAACAGAAATGCACTATAGTATATACCAACCCAAGATTCGGCGCACTGAAACAAGGTAACAGGAATATAATTTTTTACCGGGGAAGCATTGAAGACAAAATATTATCACAATATAGTTAAGCAGTTTATGTTTGTTCGGCCAATACCATTTCAGATTTCAGCAAGTCATGAAGCGATCAAGCTCTGATCATTGTTTAAGTGCACTGCATCTTGGATTGGTGTGTTTTAATAACAATAAGACAGATCAACAATATATTTTTGGTATGGGGTGTAGGAGGTGTGTTATAGTTTCACAACCATATGGAAATAATCATTTGATAAGATGGATACTGTCGATAGATGGCATATCCAGTAATTTTCAGAAATGGATATTAATTAATATCCACTGTATATACATTTGTGTCCATTGTCAGAAATAAGTATGTATGAAAAATGAGTTAGAATATTCAATGAAAACTACAAAAGCGCTGGAAGGCGAAAAGTATTTATTTTGTATAATCAACCGTTCAAAGGATAGATTATCTATAATCGATAGTTCAAACTGTCTTTCAGCCCTAATTGATAGTTCAATCTGTCGATCAGCCATAATCGACAGTTTGAAGTGTTGATTATATATGATCGTTAGTATGAATTGAATATTTTATTATCAAATGTTTCAATTGTTGATTATTGCTAAGCGACAGTTTGCAGTGTCCATAACAGAGTTACTCGACAATTCAAACTGAAAAACGAATCCACACAAACCCAGAGAACAGAATCGGAAGCCATTTTCAAAAAATATAATTTTCATAGTGGCGTTCATTACTACCGTTTTCGCACGGCACTGGATTATTCATTATTAGTTTTCCAGGTTCCACCAACTTGAAGATAACCGAAAAATAATATTTAGTTTCAATTTTCATGTGAGAATTCAATTTTGAAAAGTTATTGTTCCCTATGAATATGATTCGTGTTGGGTCAAATGACCCCCTAAAAATGTGTTATGGGCTTATAATCTATATTCGCATGTATCAGTTTCAATAGAGTTCGATGTGAATGAAACTGCGTTTCAAAGTTAACCTTCTTCGCTATGAAGTCGACACAAAACTAATAATCTAAAGCAAAGTACAAAGCTGCTGATACGTTCAAAGTTGGGATCTCGCCTATCTCTAGCTTGCACAACTTCCAACTACTGAGGGTTGACATATGGGGAAATCACCTGTTTGACATAAACACCCATTTCACGAACCCATTTTTCAGAAGAAAGGCTAACGGTTGTGTTTATTTTCATTTATTTTTTCTAATGATGAGATCCTAAGCTCCCAATATTTCAATTCGAGCAAGATCGTCGCTATAATCCATTGATATTTTCCTGTGTACTTCTAAGCTGAAGGACGTCACTGATAATTTCTATCCCTTTCGGAGGAATACTCCATCTTTCATACCGCGTAACTCCAGGTCACCTCTAACAATCTTTAAAAATCTCTTTTCGTGCTGAATATTCAAGACAAATCCTCAACAGCACTCTACTATTTGGGATGAGTTTCCCAGCGAGCGTGCAAAGCTAAAGGTCGAAATGAAGGAGTTGTACTTGAGATGGGTTCTGAGAGAATTCATTAACACCGCGTCTCATCAAGGAGTCTCTCTGCAAACTGGGTGGAATATTTTCGAGATGAGTCATTATGGCAGTGGGGGTAATGCAATTCTGAAAACAAAAAAAAAACACCACATGTTCCTCATGGCTTCAAGAAAAGTTTATTTCAATGATAAATAGTATTTTGAAAGATTTAACGCATTTCTGAAAACATTTAATAAAGAATGTCATGATTTCAGAAACTTCAATCTGTTGCCACATCCAAAACTTCAATGAAATTCAAATACAATGTTTTGTGTTATGTTTATGAAAATTCAAGGTGACTTGGCAGGACATGTCAAACAAATCTTCTTTCAGAGGAACCCACACCCTGAAACAAAGGAAGAAACTCCACTAACAGCGACCGCTTCTCTGCCCTACCTGAGGGGAACCACAGATCGCATTGGAAAAATCTTGAAAAAGCACAACATCAAAACAATTTACAAGCCCACCAGGAAATTATAGGAACACCAGAGGTCTGCTTAAGATCCAAGAGACCCTCTATCCAATGCTGGGGTATAAAGGATTCCGTGCTTATGTGGAAAAGTATATGTAGAAACCAACAAACGTAGTTTCGAGTCGCGGATTAGTGAGCACAGTTGAAATTGTCGGTTGGGACAAACTGATAAATCAGCTGTAGCCGAACATGCCCTTCTCGGTAATCATAATATTCAATTTGATAAAACCTCAATCCTCTCAACAACAACAGATTATTCCACTCGCTTAAAGCATGAAGCAATTGAGATATATAAGCATAAGGAGGAACTTCGTGAGGAGGGAAGAGGAACCAACCTTAAAAAAATTTGGTATTCCGTTCTAAAGACATTGACGACAAAACCAGACAGAAGTACAGAATCCGACGTACGACATAACAGTGTCCAACAACAAAATATTAACAAACAAGTACCTCCAGATTTGCCATCTGTCATAGTAGACTCATAGGGAGGAGTTCAACTAAGACCACGCCGCTAAAGATGGCTGCCGCAGATGCAGGCGAAAGCTCCGGAACTCAAAATTCCAGGACACGGCCTTCAAGCCCGAAAAACTTTCGATGTATCAACACCGGCCGTGAAAGCCTACCTTTCTTTTATAAAATTTCTTTCTAATAATCAAATTGGTGATCATATCCTTTTTAACCAAATCACTGAACATTTATAATCAGCAACCAACTGAAATACCATTTGAAATCACTTATTCTTCAAGATATTCTGTTCTAATGTTGCAACAACTACGTTGAAAGAGCACAATACGCCAGAAGCGAAACGTTAACCTAACACATTGTCCCATAAATCTTGACCTTGATCGAAATTTGGCATCTTCATGAACACTGAGAAATCTGACGATATATACCAAGGCTAGGAAAATACACTGGGAAATTTCAATTGACATGCGTCAAATATATTAGCTGTCTTCATCTGACTCACTGGAGCAAAAGCAATAGAATATTTTAGTACGCTATTATTGGTGCACCTCAGGAAGGTTAGGTTGGGTGGTCGGGAAGGCGTGGCTTTTACCGAATATGTCATTAGAATCGCTTCTGTATAAGTATTCTGTGCCAGTAATATAACGAGTCAGGGTGACAGGGTAATTTTCACTCATTATTCGGTCGAGTGTCAGCAACGTGCTAAAATGCAAGCACCAAGCAGGATTAATTTCGTTTGCTTGTAATTTTCGTACATATTCATTTAATTACTTTCACAGAAGCATGAAACAACTCGGAATGTATTTCCATAGATTCATTTCCAAATATGTAACTGGCTATTCGAGAATGTGTTATTGCAAGTTTATAAGTTTTTCGTGTATGTTGATGAGAAAATAGTACATTGAAACGTACCTAGAATTGACCCAGATTCAGCTGAGATCACCCAGTACACTCTTAATAAACAGGGCTCATTTGATTTAGTATGGGATTCGGCGTTCCATGCAAATCTGTGATGTAGACGCCTGTGAACAATGTGAGATCAGGCGGACACATGCTGTGCCAGCCCGGCTGGAATATTACGTAACACACCATAATGCCAGAGCATAAACAACCATGCCATATTAACTATATATCGCACACACACGCGGCCAACTATGTGTCCTATATGCGGTGCGAATGGTCGTGAGAGTTGGGAAAAACGGTGCATATATTTTTTGCATAAGTGTTGTCATCTCATGTGATGCATCTGATCACATTTGACCTTCTTTCACTATTCGAAATAACAGCAACTTCACTGCATCGCAGATGTAATATTTTCTACTGGATACTAGCACTACTAGCATTGTTCATAGAGATATAGTTAGTCAATGCGTGTGTAAAAAGGATTTGAGACGTTTTTGTTACGCCATCTACAGTATAATGTCTATATTTCTCTTGACTTGACAATGCACGACAAAGTTTCCTACTTAGAAGGAAAGAATGGGGCAGTGTTCTGTCTGTCAGTTTGACCGAATTGTTGAAAGAAGATGATGAAGCTTCAAAATGGAGTTGACGATCAAAGTTTATTCGAAACATGAATCATCTACGGCATTGACGAAAAATTTCACCTCCCTTTCTGAATTGATTGCCATCTTTTGGTATTATGTGTAAGTAATCAAAAAAATGTGTGGTTCGTAAAAAAACGGAAGAAACGACATGACTTGGAAACGAAATCACTAGCGCCATCTACCCGTAGTGTCCATCCCTTCAAATGATATTTCCATATAGTTGACTAACTTCATCTCTATAAACATTGCTACTAGCATATTTGTTTTTAAGAAGATCTTTATCGGTGCACTCAAGCCGTAAAAACAAAGTATTCAGTTCGTCCGATCACGTCACTACTAGACTAGTTTTTGGTAAAATTCATGGCCGACCCCCAAGAAAGTCAGTTTTTTGGGTTGATTGAGAATTATAAAAAAGTATCGACAATGATATTTCGTATGAATGAACTGGACAAGTGTGAGAGCATTATACTTTTCCTTTGGAGTTCTCCGAAACCATTCCCCTCAAAGGATTGTTTCTTTTGCTTCACCGCTTC
Source organism: Zygogramma bicolorata (assembly GCA_032362365.1). Taxonomy (NCBI): domain Eukaryota; kingdom Metazoa; phylum Arthropoda; class Insecta; order Coleoptera; family Chrysomelidae; genus Zygogramma; species Zygogramma bicolorata. Next base: position 4,162,093 of record JAVJAQ010003800.1, on the reverse strand, counting down.
TCAATCGTGCCATAAATAATATGATTATCAATTGAATTGGTTAGTTTAAGAAATCATCAAATTCTACTTGGAAATGGTTACACTTTCAATTAATAATTATATTAAGAAAACAGGGGCGTATACAGCTTTGTTGTTCCATGGGGGGGTTTCGTGTCGCGAGAGTAGTGACACAAAATAGAAAGCCGCCGCAGGCGAATTTTTTTTCCTTTGCCTTTAAATTGGTAGTTAGGTGTGTGATGTCAAATCCAGTTTTATTTAATATCAAAAAAAAATATTATTAATTCATCGCAATTAACAGATGCATTCTGAAACTGAATACATTCAACTTTCACATATATAGGTAACTTGAAGCGATTGCAAATCAGGTAGGTAAAGAAATCAAATCATTCTGCTACTCATGTTTTACAGAATTTGAAACTAACTACAATTACACAGGTAACTTGAAGCAAAGAAAAATCGTAACACATATTAATCAGGTACCCAAGTCTAATAGAGATTAGAATTAGAAAAAATAATTATAAAATCTAATTTGCGATATTTTGAATTGCTATACCCATTTATAATTTTGCCAACTGGTCGATCTTGTGGCATTGTTGATCGCAACCATATTTTCAAACGTCTCAAGGCGAAAAAACTCCTTTCATCAGACGCTGATTGGTGAAGTTAGCAAAAATGTGAAATTTGTTTCATGGTAGTTGTTCATCTAATTGATTATTTTGATTAAAACACTGAATTTTCTTCGATCGTGGGGGAAGGAAGTAACTACCCCCATTACCCCCTTGTATACGCGCCTGTTAGAAAACGATTGTGGATCCCCAAGATAGGGACTAGGTTTTTTTCATCGGACAATATTTCTAAACGTGGTATAGTTGAGGTTAGGATGGATTCAGCTTCATTCATCGGGGAGGCTGAAATGTCATCAGGGAGGGTTAGGTTCTTAGACTCATCCAATGATTCGATAATATGTTATTATGGTTATTGGCAATCTAATATGATATTTTTCTATTCTAAACCAGAGTGTTGAAGGTTGTCCGGAAATTACACTCCAATCCTTTCCCATGCGTCCCTTTCCCATGCGTCTTTGAGCATACTCCAATGGTTTCGAATGAGAATTCAAAAAAAAAAATATGTAATTTTCAGGGTGGGTCCTAGATATCCTAGGAGCCTCCCATTCCAACAACCGAAGAAAGTCCCATATAGAAGTTGATTTATTCGCAGAGCACAACCCGCCACTGACCTCTGAGCGGCACGTGTCTGATATATGACACTGGCTACCGATGAAGGAACCATGCAAAACCATAAATCAAAGTGATCATTTACGACTCTTCAGAATTGTCAAGATAAGTATGGATGCTGAGAAGATAATACACGTGACTGAAAAAGTGGCTAGACAGGCAAACAATGGAGTTCCGGAATTCCATCAGACTAACGTAGTTATTCGATAAAGAAGATTTGGTTGAACATGTTTCACTGTGTTTGTTTCGAAGGTATTTGGAGAACAGATGAAGAAGAATCGGAAAAGAAATGAAGGTTGAGAATGTGAATCATTCAAATATTACCCCGTATATTGCTTTCTGTGTGATTTTTGAAATGAAAGAAGATATATTGGAAGGCCTCCAATTTACCAGAAATGGGCGTCAGGACTGCACTATGTTATACTAATTCTAGGACTAAACACTTTTCACTGAATTGTTTGAGTGAAATGAATTCCAACGAGGTGTTGAAATGGTCTTTACAGTATTTTAACGTTATTGTGAAATGCAATTAACCAAAGAATGAAGTTATGCACATGAAAACAAAACAAAGCAAATTTCTTGTAGTTGTCATCAAGAGAAAAATTTCCTCACACCAGTCGATTTTTGATTTGAGGGAGAAATTTCCGAATATATTTACAATTGTGTCACTTCCCCCATGTTCACCAGGTCAAGATCCAATTCATAAATTTCGACCCTCGTTTGAAAAGTCATCAATTTCACTTTTTATCTCCTACACTTTTGAATTTGATGCAGTAGATACTGAGGAATAAAGTAAAAATAATATATTTCCATGACGGATTTTTCATCACTTCTGAGACTAATTGAACATTGTAAAGCTTGCACGGTGTTTATCATGAATTGCTAAACTGTAAAGAAACTTCAAAATTATAGGTGAGCATAATTGAAGACTGGCGATGAATCAAACCATGGTTTTGAAAATTCATTCAGATCAGTCCCAACTACCTACGAGGTAGGTTCATACCACAACTACTCTCCTGGCTAATACTGAAAGAGTTTTAAATCATAACCGACCGGTGCCAGTGTAGCGTTCTTCATAGAGGACGTTCCTGTATTTGTTATCTGTATCTATTGGTGATACAAGTGCCGGAATCAGTTTTCAATTATTGGGACGGGCACACTTGCTACTTTTCCACGAATGATTGATGAGTAGCCAGCTGTAAGTGAGTGCTCGTCCCCAAAATTAAGAATCAATTTCGACATTTGTATTTCAAGTGCATCAAAAAGCAGCGAAAAACCCTGCGATGGCACCGGTCGTATATAGTTCAACGCCCTTCGTGGTAATGTCCACGAATTAGTTATTTTCTGAAAGGTATCAGCCCATAAACCTACTGAGTAGGTACTTGAGATTGTCTTGAACGAATTCTCCAATAGACGATTTGATTTATTGCGTCTCCAAGTACGCTCACTAATTATGTCGAAATTTTTTGACAGTTCAGCAGTTCATGATTAGCACTGTGGTAGTTACAAAATGCACAATTAGAAGTGAAAAGAAGCGAGACACTCATTTTGGAAAGATTTTCTTCATAAAGTTTCTTCAGTGACAAGATTGAGAATATTTTCAAAAGATTTCCCCCCTACAATAAGGTTTTCATTGTCCCGACCTGTATACAACTTTGACTGAACATTATAGTGGAAATTTGTCGAAGAGTCTTCGTAGCCAGACGACATCAAATAATGTAGCCATGACTTTAGGTTATTCCACATGTGTCAGTGCAATAGTATGGAAAATATAAGTAATCATGACAAATGGATACATGAAACCTCAAAGAGAAACGTGAGCTTTCACCTGAAAAAATTGATCAAATCTATCGAGATGGCACTGGATTGACGTCTATATCGACTTCTCCGAAGCCTTTGTTGCAAGATACTAGATAGGTTATTTTTAGTTCATAAAAAATACAAAAATTTCGGTAGAACGAACTTCATTGTCCAGTTCTAATATTCTTATTTAGTTTCCGATTTTATAAGTAGATAGGTATCACGTAAACTATCTCCAAAATTGTCAATTGAACAAAATTTAACAGGGGAATTGTATTCGAATGTGCTGGCAACTACTGTTGAAGATTGAGCAGTACCACATAACTCCAGACCAGTAAGAAACTATTTGGATAAAACTTTTCATGGTCGTCCATCGAGGTACTACGGAATGGCCAGGCCGCTTGCCAGATGTGACTCCTTCAGACTTTTTTATGGGGCTATTCGAAGCAGAAGGTGTACGAAACTGAATTTGCTTCAATATTAAATGTACGTCAGAGAATAATAAATATTTGTAGAGATATCGACGTTACTGTGTTCGGAAATTTTCGACGTGATATATCGGATAGGGTGTTCTTATCTCAAGACGTTTAAGGCAACCATTTCTAGCATCTTCTGAACTGAACTCAGCTTATATCCTCAAATTATGAAATCAAATGTCGATGTTTGCAGGGATTCTTCAAATGTTCCGTCATTTTGTAGTTGGTAAGTAGAGATATTGACTTCATATTCTAGGGTTTAGGGTTATGAAGTATTCGTCAGGAGCTTCAAAATGATGTATCACAAGACCTCTCTTTCCACTCATTTTTTTTTTAGATGGCGCCCAGTCTCAATCTTGAAATTTTTGTGTCGAGTTTACTCCAAAATATAGTATCCATGCACCAATTTCATTATACCAAGTTTCAAAAAGTAAAAGGGGGGACATTGAAGAAATGCACTGTATATCACAAGATGTTACATGCAAGCTCTGTGGAACTGCTTGACCATAGAAGAATTATTCATGTCTGAAATTGAAAAAACTCAGATTCTCCATTACGTTCATATTATGGATGTAATTTTACTTCGAATCTCATTTGCCTGGAATGGCCAACGATGTTCACCGTGAATTCAAAAGAAGTTTTATAGTGAAATTAAATTAAAGCTTATTCTAATTACCATGGAATCTTGCTGCATTACTGAAAGTTGTTCTTCCCCCGGAATGACAAAAATATCAATTAATTGCATTACCTCTCTAATTCAACAACGGTGATAGGTCAATTTCGAGAAAAATACAGTAATGAGTTCCTCAATGCATTTTTGTCAGACCTTGTACCTTTTTCAGAATCGCGATGCGAGAAAAAAATCAAAGCTATTTCCTATTCGACCAACCTGTATACTGCCATTATTTCCAGGCGTGCATTCTCTGTGGGATCAATTTTTCTCGGTCTACAAATTCCAGAGCTGACCTATATCGCCTCCATCCATCGTCCGCGGCAGCCTTTGATGATAGCCTCGCCGTTTGAGCAATTTCACCTCAGAATAATTTGCACTACGGAAACTTATTGGGTCACCGATCTATACCCAGTGCGTCTAAAAATACGCGGTCAAGGCAAAAGTGCAATGATCAATACCGGTCCTTGAGACTCCATTATTTGCTAAATTAAAAATATCTATTTGCATACGACACGCCGAGTGCTTAGAACGTCTAAATTTCGGTTTATGTAATTAAGTGCATTGACTTCGTTTTCGACTGGGTTACATCACACGAAATTATGCTAAACACATGAACATAAAAACGTATGTCTACACCTACGTAGATGGGAGTTGATATGTCGGAAACATACCCAGTTATTAGTGAAGTGGAAATATTAATTGCATGGGTCTTTGCACTCGAACGAATAACCGTACGAATTCCGTTGCAGGCTATGGCGGTGTTAGAAAAAATCGCTTTGTAATAATAGTGTAACCATATCATCCGTGCCAAGACAATAAACCACATGGAGAAAAATCCAAAAGTCGTGTGATGTCTTAAGTTGGCACAATACAGTTTAGTTGAAATTCACACGAAGAAAAATTCTGAGAAAAATCATATTAATTAGTGGAAAAAAAGAGGTTTGGAGTTGTTCCCGATTTTCTGATGAATACCCAAGAAAATAATGACCTGTTACGAGAAAGACGTAGTCAGACTTCATATTGACGACATGATGAGTTATTCCAGGAGAATATAGACCATGAAAATATACGTCAGCGATCGCTGGTTTCTTGAATATGCTAGCAAAAGCTGGTTTATGGTGAGACAATTGAAGGTCCAGATCAAACGAACGAATTTATGACGGAAGTTGTTTCTTCTAAAGGGTGTTGTGCCCTCCATAACAAAAGATGAATTTAATTATAGATTTACTGTGAATAACTGCTCGTATGCATTCGACTGCAAACAGATTGTAACGGCTGCAAAATGCTAATACCAAATTCATTCGAAATCTCAGAAAGTGAAATGGTGTATTCAAACACAAGAAAAAGTTCAATTTATTACCAGCAGTCACACTCTATGAATCTTGTATTAGTGTTATTAGAAATGTTCACTTCAACGTCAGTCATATTTCTCAACAATATTCGAAAACGTTATTATTTTTGCAGGCGAATTTTGAGGAAGTATTTTTTAGCTTTTTCCTCTGAAAAAATAAAAATACTGAACTTCTATAAAAAAAGTAACATCTACATAAATTATCAAACACTTTTTGGTGTATATCTATATACCTATTTGGCGTGACGGGCGCCACACTTTTTCGCAGATATTGCAGTCCAAAATATTAATCGAGTCTTGCCTAATTCGTTCACCATCAGTTCAATCAATGTCTTAAGTTTCAATTTTGCACGTCTGCAGAACGACACATCCCTTAGGACTGTTCAGACCCATCCTTCCTTCCTTAAATATCTTGTATATGTTTCAGTTCTCGGAGTATCAGTGTTTTATCATGATGAGAAATCGATATTTCAGTTAGTGCTTCTTCTTTTTTTTCCGAAGACCTAAATCCGAGTTTTCAAGCGTACCACATACCTCCTAAGGCTACATGGTACTAAAAACGCCATCGGGTACCGAGAAGTCAATTGGGAAAATCATATGAATGTAAAATTGAATTTTCACCACATTAGAGTGGCATCCAGACTGATGTGGCTAATCCAAGAAGGAATGGAGTCTCTGGCAGATCATAATACATTGATTCTAAATTGAGCACCAGCTCATTCAAGAATTAAGGACAACCAAAAAGCTGATGAGCTAGCTAAGTAGATAAGAACCATCAACATCATATGTTGAACCCAGCATTGGGCAAACCCACAACGAGCAAGACAAAGCTCATTGGAGAAATATTCGCAGACTTTCACAATAGGACCGTCGAGGAAAATGACTGGAAAATGACTCCGAAGTATCGAGAAAAAATCGAGAATAAAAACAAAGCTACTGACTGAACATCAACCAATCGAATATCTCCTGAAGAAAATAGGGCTGTAGTCCAACAAATATATAATAATAATAATAATAAACGTCTTTATTATCATATCCATAAACGAATACAAAAAAAAATACAAAAAACAAAATAATTCAAATCGGACTTAATAAAAGGCGAAGTTCAGTTTTTGCAGTTAGGTGAGTAACTGCTAAACTGTTCTTCCACTTAACCTGAAAAAATCTCTGCGTGAACTAACGTAGACAACATACATAAAATGTTAGACTCGATACAATTACACGAGTAAAGACCAGCGACGGGCAGTATATAGCACATGAAGAATCATCTGAAGTATACTTGAAGAGGAGGAGTGTGAATATGCGGATACAAAAACTGAATATAATGCATCAAATTCGTTATTGGGTTTGAAGTAAATATTCTTTGAATTTTTTTTTGAATAAGAACGGCGACAAATTTTTGAAATTTCTAGGAATTGCGTTGTACAGTTTAGTGATTTGATAACTGAAGGAGCGCCTGAATAATTCGGTTCTGAAGACAGGTGGTGTTAAGGAACCCCTGAATCTAATGTTGAGGTTATGTACGTCCGTCGAAATGTCACTCTTCTATGAAGATAAGAAGGAACTCTGCACAGAACAATTTTATGATAAAGACACCCTGCATGCAGTTTTCTTCTATTTTCCATGTTGAGCCATCCAGTTTCTTTGAGTTTATGGGATATTTTATTTCTCCTTCTGATTCCGTAAATCAGCCTCAAGCAAGAATTTTGAACCTTTTGAATTTTTCGTTTGAACAATTCTGTCAGATTTGGCCCATATACGGTGTCGGCAAAATTCAGTTGTGATAATACTAAGCTTTCGCATAATATTTTCTTCAATCCAGTTGGAATGCAATGCCTCGTACCATAAATAAGTTTGAGGGCGACATATGCCTTTTGTATGAGTTTATTTGTATGTTTCTCAAACCTCATGTTGGAATCAAACAGTACTCCAAGGCTCCTCGCTTCATCAACAACATCAAGAATATCTTCTTTTATATGCAGTCAGACCCTCGAAAACTTTGCGGGTATAGAATTTTGGATCTCATGAGACAACAAATATATGATCCAGAACTACATGACTCACATCTGCATGAGGTTGAAATGGGTGCCATGAATCATATGAAAGTAGAGCGCACTAAGCTGAAGAGACTGAAGTGATGGAGACTTAAGAAAAATAAAAAAAATCATGTAGATTCCAACGAACAATAAAACATAACAGGTAATTCACTTGTGAAATGGGACCTCAGATGTCATGTGGATCTGTGAAACGAAGTGAATTCTTGTAAGAATATTGTAATCGATCACTAGTCAGTTTCAACTCATGAATCCTGATAATGTGCTATATACACTAGCGCGAATTAAAAACTGGTTCGATTTCTTCGCCTTTGGGAGTGCGAAATCTAATTGTGTACTATATACAGCTGACACTATGATCATAATCTGAAAAAAAAAACGCCTGATAAAGATATAAAAGCACACCCAAAATACTTTATTCGAACGTGTAGGTTCATCAAACAGCCCAGGCGTTGAGGAAGAAAGGGCAATAAATGTGAGGTGGCCCCATATATCACCGTGTATTTTGTTCAAGGTATCAACTATAAATTGCCTCAAGCACTTGTCACCTCTCAATCGATATCTAGTTCATATCAGTTACATACATGAATCAAAAAAAGTAGAACGGACAAAACGAATAATTAATAACTATTGAGTTTTTCAACATCATTTACTATATATGTTGCACTACAATGTTTATAGGATTTTATGTTTCTCAAGCAATTGAATTCAATAATATTTAATTAATGCCAAGTAGTAAATCAATAATAGAACACTGATAAATCAAAACATCTAGCAGCTAATTAATATAAATTGAATACCTTCTCGCAATGACAAATGTATGTGATTGTCGATTGGAGAACCACAGCCAAGCCTCGACAAGTCCATTAAAGACATTTTTGAAATAGAAGTGAACGACATAATCACTTTATGAATATCAAATTATTTCGAATGGCAGATTAAATATCTGTGAGTTGGTGATGACATTCCCATTAGACGGAATATTATATACATACTTCAGAAATCCGCTTATGCAGATTAGAGAGAGCATGATTTATCCAACAATCGATATTTTGCAATATCGTGGAACGCCTTTTAAGAGAATATTTTTAGTTTTGTTTTTGGATACAGACTCTTTTCGAGATCATATTGAAAATTGATATAATGGATATGAACGAAATACACCAGGTTTGCTTGAAAGTGGTTGACAATGTTCTTCGCTGAATGGTAATAATAATAATAATTTATTTGGCTACTTAGGTACAAGCCGTACATATTGTAGGTCACAAAAATACATTTTAAGATGAAAAAAGTTCAAGTTACAATATAATCACAAGTACATGTATATTTAAAACATCAAATGATGCCCTGCGGGCTATAATCACATATATCAGTAAAAAAAATTTAGAGGGTTTTTAAAATGTATCATTTGTTAAGAGCATTCCACACTATTAGCCAACGTGTTGTAGAAGGTTACTACATCACAAAGGCACTAGGTTAGGTTAGGTCAGAAGTGAGTGGGTCTGTTCGGCCCTCCACTGCAACCAACAAGGGTTTATTGTGGCTCACACCTATTCAAACTCGACCAAATAAACCCAACTTCTTAACGAAGCCGATTAGTTTGTATGGTGAGTGATCTTTCAGGTCAGATGGTAAGAGTGAAGCCTTGCCAAACTGTGAAAACCTGATTCGGTCCGCAGCGGGGCAGGCACAAATTATGTGCTCTGCTGTTTCATCATTTTCCAGACAGAGACGACACAGGCTGTCTTCTGACAGTCCGATTCTCTGCATATGATGATTCAAATGACAGTGACCTGTGAGAAGGCCAGTTAGACATCGTAGTTCGTCCCTACTGTAGTCCAACAACCAGTTTGGTTTCCGACTTCGAAGGGTGAATAAACGCCTTGGAAGATTTTGCCAGAAGTCCATAAATCTTCTTGCCATCCAGGTATTCAATGTTTGTTTGGCGAAGCCTAAGGCGATGCCAATGACAGGTTCTGGTCCGATGAAGCTGCTTGCAGCACCCTCCTTTGCAAGGGAGTCAGCAGCCTCATTGCCTTCCAGGCCAGTATGGCCCGGAATCCAGACCAGAGACAATTTGTTAAATCTTCCTATTGAAGAGAGTCGTTTTTGGCAATTTGTTACCAGTTTGGACGTTGATCGGTAAGAGCCAATGGCTTTCAGCGCCGCTTGACTGTCCGAGAATATTTTTATTGACTTGTGTGTGAGGTTGGATTCTGCCAATTTCTCCGCACACACTTCAATAGCATAAATTTCCGCTTGAAATACGGTCGCATAGGTCCCTAGGCAGGTTGATATCTCTGTCCTGGGTTTGCGACTGAAAACACCTGCACCGGAACCAGAAGGTGTTTTTGATCCATCTGTGAACCAACAACTATCTGCTCTCATTATTTCCTTCTCCCGGAGGATCCAGTCCTCTCTACTCGGGAAAAGAACTGTATAAGGCAGTTCATAGTTTACAGTTGGAGTCATAATGTCAGAGGTCATTCCCAGAATGCTGTGACTTCTAGTGTCAGCCAGCAGTCTAGTATACTCTGCATTAGATTGTTTTGTGCAATTAGCGATATGCACAAGTCTGTATGCAGTCCATCTAACCTCTCTCTCCAGAAAAATGTGGAGAGGAGGTAGATCTAGAAGGATCTCCATGGCCGCTGACGGTGTGGTACTGATGGCACCACAGATAGCCAAACAGGCCTGTCTCTGTAAGCCAGAGAGCTTTGCCTGAGCCGTTTTCTGAGAAGCCTTCGGCCACCAGGCAATTTCCCCATAGGTAATCATTGGTCTGACAATAGTCACATAAATCCAATGAATTTGTTTGGGACCTAAACCCCAAGATTTACCACAAATCCTTTGACAAGTCCATAGGGACAGTTTGGCTTTGTGTATAACTTTTTCCAAGTGGGCGTTCCAGGTGAGTTTTTTATCAAGGACAATGCCAAGATATTTCACCTCCGTTCCAAATGGAATGACCTCACCATTGAGAGAAAGTGGCGTTAAATCATCCAATTTTCTCCTCCTGGTGAAGGGGATTATCACAGTTTTGCTGGGGTTTACAGACATCTGCTCCCTCTGGCACCAACCGTGAACAACATCCATCGTGCTTTGAAGGATATTACAAGCTACCCTTCCCGACGTGGACCTTGCCAAAATGACAAGGTCATCTGCATAAACTTGCAGATCTACTTGTCTTCTTTCGAGGGCATTAAGCAGACTGTCCACCAGGAGTGACCACAGAAGAGGAGATAGTACCCCACCTTGAGGACAGCCCCTGGTGACCCTGAACAACAACAAAGGCAACAGCAAATGGTTCGGACTTCCTTGTCTATATTATTAACTCCCTTGAAACCTGTTGCTAAGAAAGAAAGGATAAAAATTCGATTCAAATGAGGTAATCAAATCCGAACAAAAGGTTGAAATGGATTTTCTGATTAAAAATAACGTAAAAGGTTCGATGAAAAAAAATAATGTTGTGACAAAAAAATTGAGCTGTCAATAATATCAGTCAAAAACATGTAAATAAAGGAATAAATGAAATAATATTCTGAAAAAAAAAAACTGGGATATCGAATCTGAAATATTAGTCAAATAAGTTTAAATAAAAAAATTAATGAAATACTGTGAATAAATGTGGAAACCAAGTTTTAAGTTGAGTGTAACCACGACGTCTCCATTGCTGGAATCCGCGATCGTCTTCGGGTGATGACTGACAATATTTCGAGGTATGTCGGTTATAAAGACCTGATTTTCCTATGGTGGGAAAAGGGGCGGTACTAACAATGAGGCCTACGGCTGCTACTAAAAGTGCGCTGATCGGTTTTCAGCAGGAAATGGATGTAGCGGCCTCTACACATTCCTGATCTTCACGCTGGGGTAACCGAATGCGTCGTTGTTGAGGATGTAGGCGGCTTCCTTAAAAGTTCTCGTGAACCAGTGCTTCTCCTTGTGTATGATTTCGGCTTCAGACCATTTAATGCTGTGATGGTTTGTCCAAACATGCTCCGCTATTCCTGATTTCGTTCTCAGCAACAGGTTTCAATAGAGTTAATAATATAGACAATGGAAGGTTATAATTTGGGGAAAATGGGAGCATATAGATGGAATACAAATAATGCCAGTTTTTATAATTGAAATACCAATACCTCCGACCCAGAACAGACAATTGAAGTCAAAGCATTTTCTTGGTTGATAAATTCGTAGAACAAGTGATTGATCAGGACGGTATCGAAAAAAATTTGTCTACAAGTCTTGAAAATGACTTCAGAATGAAAAAAACCGTCCGTAAAGTCCAGAAGTGACCTAACATAACGTAAACATATTTTCATCTATATAAGAAGAATAGAATGGGATGAAAGCTATATGAAAAATCTCAATACATGAGTTTTTCATATTCATTTTCTCTATATCTGAAAGCTACCACCCCGAAATTTTCCAGAAATATATCCAGTTAATAGAGGAAGGGAGGAGTGAAAGTCATATTTTCAAAATCAAGTAACAGTTCTCTCCTCTGAACTGGATATTTTTTTCATAGAGATTGTTGTTCAGTTAAGTTTTCAGATTATCTGTTCTGCGTGAGAGAGTAAGAAATTCCGAAATGAGAGTACGAATAGCTTGATTCATTGCCATCATCTCATTATCGGGTTTTCAATGCTATTTCTTTCATCGGGAATCTAGAAGGTACAATGATAACTCATCTTAAATCCCCTTCTCCATTGGGAAAAATTCACCGAGAATTTCTCACCGCAGAATCATATCGACGAAAAACCACACCGCATAAATGTGGGGCTTAGAATCAAAACCGGCAATCTCCATTTTTCTGTAAAATGATTTGCATACATCGAAATTTTCTTAATGTTCTCTTCTCTCACAATAACTTTTGACTTTGTAATAATCTCCGGCTAACGTTTAGAATCATAAGCGGGAATCTCCATTTCAGCCAATCAGGATTCGGCGTGGTAGTCACGACGGTCACCATAGTGTCATCTGCGTTTTGAGATTATTATTTTTATCGGATTAGTAAGGTTCTTTCCGTGTTTTTTCTCTCAAGCAATGAGTCACGTATCATTTGAATTAAGTTTTGAGTTAATTATTACTTATTTATGTAACAGAACCGGCAAAGTCGCCCTCTTATAAACAGAAGCGGCAATCTCCATATCTATTATTTGAACTCTGCTACTATTCTCAAAAATTCAAACAAAATTACAGTTATTTATTGATAAGAATGATGTTTGCTTCGAATGAAAAAAATACGCCCTTTCGTTACTATTATAACAAACAAACAGCAGTTTCTTGCTAATTTCTCAAAGTATGAAAGTGGGATGCTGGTTTTGGTTCTAGGCCCCTCAAATTATAGTTCGCGAAATGTATTTATCGTGCAGTATGTTTTCTGTAGAGTACATTTCAATTTCAACCGACTCAACCTCACCTCACCTAACCTATGTGGACGTAATCCGAGCTGATCTGATTTGACATTACTCAATCCAATTGAATTATCTTCGATTATTTTCACTGACATAATTCGCGGAATTTTTTCATGCCTATAATAATCTACTCGGTTAAAGCTTTCGTGGTGAAATATTTGGCATATTTTAAATCGCGCTAAATTTTCTGCTTTGAAAGATGTATCTATACCATCATATCAGGGAGTTTGTTCATTGCATTGTTTGGAAGATGGCAGTTCCACCTGATATGGTTTTCAAAATGAAGGTTCTACTAATTTGATGGAATATTCGTGTGGCTTTTCGAAGAAATTTGACACAATATTTTTCAATAATTGTTGGCTGTGAATAATATAACAGTCGATGTTATTATTAGAAGTACGTGTTCGTGGAAAACTGATGCGAGATTAAGGCCAGACGCTCACTACCAACTTTTGTTCGGCAACTGAATATTAGTGATAATGAAAAGTATGTGTGTTCATCTACACCTGTACTTTTATGATACCCTTATATGCCCACAACCTGTTTTATAATGAAATCTATTACGATACAGATTTTCAACCAATAGAAACCCCTTATTTTTCAATCAAATATGCATCATGCTTTGCATTTGACGTTTGTCAAGTCAAAATCAGTGGACTAAAATTCCTGAAGAATATAGCCGAACTTCAATAATTATATCAAATGTCTGATACCAGCGATATTGAAGGATTACCATCTACTCCTCCACACATTTAGGAAATAGCAGAAAATGCAATTCAGAATATTTTACCCCAAAAATACAAGAAAGTCTACGAAAAACTATATCAACGGTTCATGGACTGTAGTGATAGAAATAACATTTCAACAATCTCCGCAAATCTTTTAATCGCTTATTTTCAACAATTGATGGAAACTATGAAATCATCTAGTACATGGACACATTATTCAATAATGAAATCGTTGGTAAATATCAACCATAATATAGACATTTCTAAATATAAGAAGCTACAAGCTTCATAAAAGCGAAAGTCCGATGGATATGTTAGGAAAAAAACAAAAATTTTCTCACCTTAACAAATAACGACGTTCATTAACGAAGCACACGATGAAAGATGAAGAGTTTTTATTTATTAAAGTAAGTATTAAAATCAATTCAAAACATTGGTATTAATAAATTTGGTAATTGAGAGAAGCAAATAGCAACATATTTAAATCCGTCTGATCCTAATTTATATACAGGGCATTGTTTTCGAAGGACATCTGCAACCGTATTAGTTGATGCCGGTGGTGATATTACTGCATTGAAACGTCAATGTGGCTGGAAATCCAATTCAGTGACGGAAAGCTAAATCGAAAAGTCGGTGCAAAATAAAATAAACATTTCGAAAACGACATTGAACTCTATCGAGGCAAATAATTACGAAATTACCGTGAATATTCCCTGTTCTTCCAGATCAGTAGGACCTGGAATAAATTTTTCAAAATATTCTATTATTAATTTCAATATTCATAGAAAATAGAATTGGTTATATAATTACTATGTTCAATGATAACAATTTTGTAGAGTTTTCCCAAGAAATAGGTATGATTGTTTACTATTATTGTGTTCGATACAAATAATTAAAATGTAAAATCTATAGTTTTCCATTATTAATCTGGTGTAGATAAAATAGTGTATGAACCTCTCATGTGGTGGTTATTAATACACTCGCATAAACCATACGAAACTCACCTTCGGCTCGTTTCGTATCCCGGTTAATGCTCATGTATTGATAATCATCATTACATGATCGTTGCATAATATACTATTATATGATACCGCGCATCCGCAAGTCTTTAGCCACCGCAACTGTGAAATTACGTCTTGATCTATTTTGAAGACGATTCAATTGTTTTGTTTTTCTTTTTTTCTGTTTTTCAAAATATAAGCAATAATAATTACTGTCCTGGTGAAATCCACGTTAACAAAGCAACAAACCAGTCGAGAAGTGCGCGGAACACAGAAATTGCTGGTGCGCGGCTGGCCTTATTGTCATTCTAGTGACTTAAGGAGAAGTTCAGTTCAGACGCACCTCAGCTCCATTTGATTTTTCCCTCAGCATATATTTGACTATAACTGGATAAAATCAGTTTAATATATCAATGGTAGGATATTTCATATAATCCTCATTTTGACTGGGTTTTATCAAAGGTAATACCACGAGTCCTTCAAATTTAATCGATAAATTTTCATTTTCCACAAAAACTTTTTTATTTGGCAAAAGTATGAAAACAAACCGATTGATAAAATCACGAGTCCGTAGGACGAGTGATTTTATCTAATTCGGTTTGTTTGAATGCTTTTGCCTCAAAATAAAAAAGTTTGAGTGTTTCGAAAATGAAAATTTATCTTATTAAATTTGAAGAACGGGTTGTATTTGAAAAGATTATTTTTTGAACAAATAGAAGGAAGAACAATTTAATTGATCGGTATTTCATTTACATAAGAAGGAAACGAGAAAAGGTGAAAATTTTACTGATTTGTAATGTCAAACAACGATGTAGGCCCTCTATGATCCAGAAGAGATATAATGCTTACGCATTGAATAGGATATGACGATACCAAGAGATGGCGTCACACCTCTCATTGTCATTCTACAAGGTTGATAATTGAAAATTTCTTATGACATGAAAATCGCGCCAGAAGGAACATAAAATCATTCGTTATGTCGTTGTATCAAAATCTGCATACAACGGTTTCTTCTCATACAACAAAAAATGAATTGTATTTAATAAAAACTAATTGTACGCCATCTTCATTTGAAGGATACCTTAAATATTTGAATCGCTATATCTGTCATAAAGTTGAGGTTATGAGTTATTTACGTGTTTGAGTGTTCATTGAAATGTGTTATGTTATTATTATGCTGAAAAAGTGAAAAGTGAATGACTATTAATAATAAGGTAACTGTTCATTCACGATAATTTATATAAATATGAGCCAGTTCAATAGAATCGACGCGGTAAACCGTATAGTTTTGACAGTTCAAAGGTAAACAACGTTTTATCGAAACAATCGAAAGGACCAGCCAGTTTTATCAGTATAATACCCAATGATTGGCTAGAATAACCATAGAATAACCCGCTACTATTGGTTGAAATGCCAAAAACGTCACATTTTGACAAGTGAAAAAAATAATCAAAGGTAATACCACGAGTCCTTCAAATTTAATCGATAAATTTTATTTTCCACAAAAACTTTTTTATTTGGCAAAAGTATGAAAACAAACCGATTGATAAAATCACGAGTCCGTAGGACGAGTGATTTTATCTAATTCGGTTTGTTTGAATGCTTTTGCCTCAAAATAAAAAAGTTTGAGTGTTTCGAAAATGAAAATTTATCTTATAAAGTTTGAAGAACGAGTTGTATTTGGAAAGATTATTTTTTGAACAAATAGAAGGAAGAACAATTTAATTGATCAGTATTTCATTTACATAAGAAGGAAACGAGAAAAGGTGAAAATTTTACTGATTTGAAATGTCAAACAACGATGTAGGCCCTCTATGATCCAGAAGAGATATAATGCTTACGCATTGAATAGGATATGACGATACCAAGAGATGGCGTCACACATTGTCATTGTCATTGTACAAGGTTGATAATTGAAAATTTCTTACGACATGAAAATCGCGCCAGAAGGAACATGAAATCATTCGTTATGTCGTTGTATCAAAATCTGCATACAACGGTTTCTTCTCATACAAAAAAATGAATTGTATTTAATGAAAACTAATTGTACGCCATCTTCATTTGAAGGAAACCTTGAATATTTGAATCGCTCTATCTGTCATAAAGTTGAGGTTATGAGTTATTTACGTGTTTGAGTGTTCATTGAAATGTGTTATGTTATTATTATGCTGAAAAAGTGAAAAGTGAATGACTATTAATAATAAGGTAACTGTTCATTCACGATAATTTATATAAATATAAGCCAGTTCAATAGAATCGACGCGGTAAACCGTATAGTTTTGACAGTTCAAAAGTAAACAACGTTTTATCGAAACAATCGAAAGGACCAGCCAGTTTTATCAGTATAATACCCAATGATTGGCTAGAATAACCATAGAATAACCCGCTACTATTGGTTGAAATGCCAAAAACGTCACATTTTGACAAGTGAAAAAAATAATCGAAGAAAAACACAGCTCAGCTGTGCAGCAAGAAGGCCTTCGAATGCCATCCAGTGATACAGCAATCCTTCATTCTCGTCGACAGCCATGTTGAGATGTCGCTACGGCTATCTATCCCTCAAGACGATATGACACATTTGCTTTCAATGATTTTATAGGCATATATTATCCGAGAGTACTGTAACATGTGTGAACTTCTTTCCGAAACATATAAATAAAATGCATTTGGAATATATAATATCCTCGTATAATACTATCAAATGTTTAACATTGAGGTGATATTCCGAAACAAACTTCAAATCAACATTGGCACTTATTTGGCAATATGGATCATTCTACGTTTTGTCTCTTGCCTAACAACATCCATTTTAATATTTTTATCTATTTCAAAATTTCTGCAGTTTTGATAGCCCTTTTTGCCTTTGTGATTTTGTTACAAATCATCCTTGTATTTCCGTTATTCCACTATAATAACAAAATTCGAATTGAATGATGAACTTCAGCAAAAATAAAGAGAAACTGTATCCGCGTTGAAAAATATTTTTTTCTGTGACGGAAAAAAAGTTTGACATTTTATCTCTGATGACAGGTAACAAAATGTCACTTTTTATAAAACGTGAGTACTTTTTTCCCCGAAAATGTCACTTTTTATGAAATTATTTTTCACTCCGGGAAAAAATAAATAACTATTTCTCCCAAGAAGTATTTTCTGTCTTGGCATGTGATATACCGAAAAAACACTGACTTCTTGCTTTCAAATAGTTCACTAGCAGTCATGAGTCCATATATGAAATTATTTCACGGCTCGTACAACTATTTCTCCCCGGCGACGTCATGTATGTGATAAATTGCTGGGACGCGTATCTATTGCGCATTCAAACCTGAGGGAACGTACCCATACCACGTGACCTAATCTTTTAGATTTTTCGACCCCTCTCTCCCCTCGGTGACCACTAGTAGTTCAAGCCAAGACCCCCCTCCCCTCCTTCAGGCGGAGCTTGTTCAATCCAGAAGGAACTGTTTTTCAATACACGCCGCAACTTTCGGGGAAGACTTAAGTTAGTACCAGCGCTAACGTCAGGCGCAAAAGTTCTCGCCCTCTCGAGAGTGAAGAAGCGCTGCTATTGCGCTACGGCAGCGTGTATACTTTTCCGCCCGAGTGTACCGCGCTCCGTATGCTTTTACATGGAACCGTAGATCCGGCAACGCTGCATACTCTGCTGTGCGAGAAATGGGGGGACTCTTGAGTTGTGTGAATACGCGTGTGCCTTTGAGTGGTCAAATTTCGAAAAAAATTATTGAGAGAATTGCTGAAGCGGGTATAACTTACGAAAAACTCGAAAATGTTTACCGAGAAAGTGGAGAAAATGGCATTAGAGAAATGCTGTGGGGTGAAAATAGACAAATGCGAATAATCAAAGTGAAAAAAATTCTTGACAATGTTGTTAATCATTTCAAGAAATGAGCACTTAATAATTCTTTTCTTTATTCCTGATTTGTTTTTTTCGCTGAAAATTTTCATTTTAAGAAATACTCGCCCAAATAATTTCGTGAAGTCCTTGCTAATAATTTTATTTGTTATGGCACCAGATTGCAATCGTTTCAAAAATTACAGTAATACAAATAAGGTTAACGACTTAATACGTACAAGTACATCAAAATTATGTGACGTCGAATGTTTCTTACACTCCAAAGAATAGACAATAAAAACGCTTTGACAAGAGACTTTCAAAACTTGCTTGTGATAAGAAGCCATATGTACCTGAATATAAGTACAAAAAATATGTATATTTAGTACCAAAAATATTTGTATTTGTAGAAGCCCTGTGCAACTGAATATAAGTACCAAACATTTTTGTATTGCAAATCGTTGAATAAAAAAGTTGAATTATCTTTCTACATTACTGCAAAAATACTTTTTCCAACGGTATAATTCCACTTTGCTGGACTCTTGCGATTCCTATCGCTTTCAATCAATTTCGTTGTAGAAATATTATCTTGAGTTTACATCCTAGTGCGTCCGCACATGTTTACATAATTTGTTTTTATCACTACCCAAATTTCCAAGTTCGCCATTCTTCTAATTCATTCATCATTCATCAATGTCATAAATTTATTATGCCCCATCATTTATAAGTTTCTCGTGATTCTTTATAATTTCTTTTTATTTATTCTTTTGATATCGTGATTTCTTATGATTCACGATAATTTTTCATAGTATCCAATAGTATTTTATAATTTTCCTTCCATTTCCAATAAAATGTCAAATTATAAAGAAAAAAGTTTTGGCATAGCTGCGTGTGAGACGGGACTATAGTTTGTTGCGCCGAGTACTTGACAACCATTTCGACACAGAAACTCGTGCGACGTTGCTACATAGTCCGGCTCGCTACTGTGGCGAGTGCGATAATGTAAACTTCTCTGTCTCATAGTTCAATAAGTAGAAGGTGAAATGCATTCAAACTTCGCACGAAATTTTCAATCTTGCTATAGTTTAATACAATCGGTTTTTTGCGCATGTCTATAAATTCGTTCTTTACTAAAAACGCAATTTTGCGTAAAATTTTCCGATTTCCCATAAGAGCCCATGCAAATGTTGAATTCATTATCTCGGTAACGAAAAGGTCAATCTCGCTCAAATTTCGCAAAAATGCGTGTTATCACTGAATCTAACAGTTATATGTATTTCAGCCTTTTCTATAAATTTCGACCAAATGAAGGTACTACCTTAAAATCTGCATTTCTACAATTGTATAGATTCCAATATCAATCTTATTTTTCCAGATTGTGGTTAGTTAGAAACCCAGAAAACTACGGAACAAATATTTATCCTTAACCTGTAGTAGAAGTCCATTGTATCTCAAAGTGGAGTGTAGTAGATTTAAGATGCAGAAAAACTCAATGTCGTCTCCACAATTTAATATTCGAAAGATGTCAGTACGGTGATTCAGTACATGTTTCGAACCTACATAGGTTCATCATCAGCTGAATTTACATTGAATTCTACAATAAAGGAAGAGTAATATAATATTAGTTGATAAATGAAGTATAAAATTTACTTACATGGAGAAGAAAAAATGGCAAAATCACATGGTGAAGTTCAGGACATAAAAAATTATTGTAATGACAATTAAGATTAAATTGATATTAGGGGAATTTGGGACATCCCTAAAACCATAAATACATTGAAGATTGGGGGGCTTGGAGCCCTTATGCCCAATATGCAATATTTGAAAAATCCACATTAAAAGATACTTGGAAAAACTCTACCGTTCACAGATTGACTGAGTAGGAAATGGAGGAGAGTCAGCTGACAGAACTGTCAACCGTCGAAATTTTTCAATGTCGAGATGACATGGAGATGCGGCACAAAGATCTGGCACACACGGAACGAGAATCAAAGAGCTGTCTTTTCGAGTCATGTCCCGGGTGGACAGATCCAACACCCCACATACAGGCCCTCTCGTTACAAAAATCAAAGTGAAATATTATAGAAGATTAATTTCAACTAGCATACAATATGGTAGGGAGCGCAACAACCATGATTAACACTGACATCTATCATCCATCCTTGGGATGAACAAGAGTTGCCAACCATCAAGCAAACATTATACATAAATAATTATCATGGACTCTGTATAATGTTTGCTTGATGGTTGGCAACTCTTGTTCATCCCAAGGATGGATGATAGATGTCAGTGTTAATCATGGTTGTTGCGCTCCCTACCATATTGTATGCTAGTTGAAATTAATCTTCTATAATATTTCACTTTGATTTTTGTAACGAGAGGGCCTGTATGTGGGGTGTTGGATCTGTCCACCCGGGACATGACTCGAAAAGACAGCTCTTTGATTCTCGTTCCGTGTGTGCCAGATCCTTGTGCCGCATTTCCATGTCACTTCGACATTGAAAAATTTCGACAGTTGACAGTTCTGTCAGCTGACTCTCCTCCATTTCCTACTCAGTCAATCTGTGAACGGTAGAGTTTTTCCAAGTATCTTTTAATGTGGATTTTTCAAATATTGCATATTGGGCATAAGGGCTCCAAGCCCCCCAATCTTTAATGTATTTATGGTATTAGGGATGTCCCAAATTCCCCTAATATCAATTTAATCTTAATTGTCATTACAATAATTTTTTATGTTCTGAACTTCACCATGTGATTTTGCCATTTTTTCTTCTCCATGTAAGTAAATTTTATATTTCATTTATCAACTAATATTATATTACTCTTCCTTTATTGTAGAATTCAATGTAAATTCAGCTGATGATGAACCTATGTAGGTTCGAAACATGTACTGAATCACCGTACTGACATCTTTCGAATATTAAATTGTGGAGACGACTTTGAGTTTTTCTGCATCTTAAATATTTATCCATCACAAAATAATGACGTTCAAACAGTTCTGAGAATGATGGATCTTGCAGCGGCAAACATCTCTCTGTGGAATCCTCAAGTGGATAGTACTTTTTGTTCATGAGTAACTCAACTATTTTTGATATGACAATAAGCCGGTTATTCCCGCACACAGGTCGACAATGACCATGATTTTTTTCCGCTTCCTTCCATATATTTTCCGGTCTAGCCCATTCCACATACCGTAACAAGTGCGTGAGTTTTTCCTTTCAACACCGGATGGGTGTTGACATGAAAACATTCATTTCCCATTCCAACGGAATTCATTAAAAACAATTCATTTTTTGCATTTTCCGCTGCATTCGTACTGAATGTGTTCGGCATATAATGCATATTTATTTCAAACAGATAACATTATTCAGTTTTGTTCAGGATTCAGAGGAGAGAAGGGCATTCATTGAAAACAGTTATTGTATTTCCTGGTGGTGCCAATATAACAGTAAAAAGTTCCCAACCAGTTATCAGGTGTTTTCGAATAATGACAGGACGGACTATTATTCACTTTTTCAGCAATACGAAAGACCAATGGGACACTTATCAACTCATCTATAGACAGCAACAGATTTTTGTTATATTGCCTCATATCATTTTGAAAATGACAGAGAAAAGAACAGAGAGAAACGCTACCTCCGTCGAGATTTGTGTCATAAAAATTATACATTATAAAATCGAAAAGAGATGAATCTTTGTAAGGTTAGTTGAGGTGAATGAAATTCCGTGTTCCAATGTCATCATTGACGTTTTTTATAGATATCAACTATTCTATTACAAAACTAATACTATTTGCACTACACACGCGTTTTGTTAACAAATTCCGGAAGTTTCTAAATGAGGAAATTATGTAACTTATAATCATGCATTGTCATTATAAATGTCAGTTGTCTACGTAGAGGTTGAAACTTGTTTACATTGGGACTGCAACAAATTAATGATGATATGTGTACCGACTGATGGATCGGTTCTGGGCGAGAGACCTTAGCAACGCCAAAAATAATTAGATGTAGTGGTTAATGAAATGAAAGATGATCCGGTAACTCTTTGTTTCTGGACACAGAGATGAAAGTTTTCATGGAAGGAACTATGTACCTATTTATTTTCTTACCGTTAGGTGTTAAATACTGTTTAATGACGTGTTAGGTTGAAAAGAATGTGTCTGCGAAATGTCAATGTATACACAGCTGATATGGCCGAAGTCGACATTTCAACAAAACGCACGGTTTCACGAGGCAGATAATGTTGTGACAGTTTTTCGTTTACTTTTTCACGAGATACTTGGAACTCGATGAATAATCTTCGTTTCAAATCTAGGTAGTCGTTGTTTTTTGGCAAAAACTTGCTCAAACTGCCGCCTGTATTGGTGGTGTTGTATCGTGGAGGTAACAGTTGTTGAGGTGGAAGTTTTGATAGACGTATTCTCTGCAAATTTTTTCCTCACATCCCGATTGAGTAAACGATTTGAAATTTGGAATTCATATTGCGTATGAATGAACGATTCATTTTTGCTATTAGTTGAATTGAAATTATGAGAACATTGCATATATCTCAGTATATCGTTTTGAAATGGAGCAAATTTAAGGGGAACTTCAAAGCCATAGGAATTATAAACAAAAGGAAAATTGAAATTTCAAAAGATCTGATGGCATGGAAAATTGAAATCAAAATGTACCTGAACAGAAAAAACTAACCATTAAGCGAATGGTTTTATCTCGGAATATTACGAAGTCGAAGCCTTTCAGCACGTCCTGGGCATTTTTTGGCTGATTGTATAATGAATACAATTCGACACAGAAATAGTCGCTAAACAATACTAATCGTAAATTGGGTTGGTGTGAGTGCAAGAACTTCATCCTTGTTGATCATTTGATGCTATTCATTTCATAGAGTTCTTCTAGTTTTGCATTGATTCAGAGAAAAAGGAGAATCAGTTTCCCAAATGAAATAATCTCAGAAATCTGAAAAATATACTAACATGCCTCAGATGATATATCCCGAAAGTTACCTCAAGGCGAATCAAAATATTCCTGGAATTCCGATGAAATCAGTCAAAACACACTGAGTTGTTATTGTGCTGAAACACGACATCAAAGGATATAACAGTCAAAACATTTCATTCTGTTTTCGATTAAATGTTTTTACAAGTGCCTTATCACAGGTAAAAACTGCAGTAAAAATGTCCGTGCACTCTCAATTGTGACGAAAAAGGTATATTTGAATGTCAAAACGTCACATCTGCATTCAATTTAATCGGTCTGGTCTGGTCTGGTTGAATGAGTGGTCAGAGGCATTCGTTTATATTTTGAAAGGGTGAGGGTTGCGGAATGTTCGAATTTAAGTTTTTGGGGCAAATGTAAATAATGAATTCCAAACAGGAATCGATTGGTTTACAGAAATGATGTAATTGTAATTGTCGGCTTTCAGCAAAATTTTATTTGATTAATCAAAATAACTCAAAATAACTTCAAAATATAGATCTTGGAAGAGAGCTGATGATTCCCTAACAAAAGTATCAATATTCACATATATCAAGCATTTCATAATAAAATATTGGAAATTGTACTACAACTCATGATGAAAGCGTAATCCTACTTAAGAGCTCAAGAGGTATTTTCTTCTGAGCAAAACAAGATTTTGTTTGGGCTGGAATGAAATACTATCCTGGTGAATTAGATTTTTTCTACAAATAGTTTCCTATTTTGCTTCGAGTAGATATTACCTATGTATACAATCTATTCCATTGAGTTTTCATATTCTTGATGTACAAATCGAGAAAAAGAGTTATTTTTATGTAACCTAGTGCTCGTCGTACCAAACAGACAGAGGGCAGACTCTGTTCTTCCTTTTCGAGAATGTATCAAATGTCTTTGAATGATATACACACGTACCTACTAACAGAGAGGGTTTGTATTTTTTCATTCTATTCCTTTCCTAGGAGTCAAAAACTATTTCCTCAAAGAAAAAAGTTTTTTTAGATCGACTTTTTCTTATCCGAATGAATCAAACATCTTTACATGAAATACACACCTCATCAGAAAATCTTCAATACTTCTTTCATGAAAATTTTGTTCTCCTCAAACGTTATTTCTGAAAGGAAAAATCTATGAAATGGCTCCCCAACTTCCGTCAGCTTAAAAAAATAATCACTTTCAGAATTAGAGCTAGGTACACCAGAGTCCTATAGCCATACCTGTGTATCTCACTCAAAAACACCCGGTAGAATGATCGTATTTGAATTGTAGAGGATATTCTTTCAGGAATATGACGAAAATTTTTCGACAATATTCTGTGAATGACACAATTATTTCACATCTTGTTGTAGTTACGTGTTACAGTTATTATAATTTCAGTGAAATAATATGAATTGAAGGATAAAATGCTTTCATTGATCCTCTCCCTCTTCACAGTTATCATGCAAATGTCATAAGCATCATATTATTAGTATCAACACTTTGCGGAATTTTCAGACTAACTATCATAACTATCCGATAAATTGTACTGTCACGTCGTTTTATTTTGTTCAACGAAGGTATTCATACATAAATTAATGAATAGTCGAAACATTTTCTGTCACCAATCGAATTGTGTTACTGTCACATATCCTCTCCTATAGCGGCTTTATAATCATGAACGAATTCCTAGAAAATAGTCTGATGAAATATCTCCTGGGGCGATCACTACGTTCCAGATGATTTTTTTTGTTTCTGAGTTTATTGCTCGAAGGTAACATCTATCTTCTTGGAATCATGATCGGAGTTTCTTTTCAGTAGCATTACCAAGAAGCACACTTCAGAATAAGAACATAAATGGAACAATTCATGAGAGGCTTCTATGTATACCCACCTCACGGACCAGATAATGAGCAGAGGAATATCCAGTTGGGGCCATGGCTTGCAGATATTTTATTATTGCTTAATAAATGATATGGAAGCATGGAAATGAAATTTATATACCTGGATTGAATCGATTCAGGCCTGCTGGTTTATCACTGAACTCAAAAATGTATAAAAATAATGGATGTCCAATTCGAAATTTCAATGATGGAGTAACTTCCTGTAGAACTCGAAATGCACCAAAAAATGATTCTGGGCTAATCAATTCAAATCGTGACACCATGAGAACCACTGAAATTTCACGTTGATACCAAAAAAGATAAAAGTGTTGGGGGCGAACTTAATCAGTTATTACCCGTTAAGGTAGGCGTAAGTTCTGTAATGTTTTTCTTTCTCAATAAGTCAGAGTCTTTCATTCATCCTTGAGGTGAAGTGGTGCTGTGATCATTGTAGTCAGCATTTTGTTTCGGGTTGTTTGTGTTTTTATAAACCTCAATGGAGACATGATATATACAGATGAGAAAAATAATCATCAGTTTATACAGAATAAATGCAGTGTGAATGTGGCAAGAGTCTAGCAGTTCACAATAAGAGGATTTTGTCATGACGGACTATCAACTATTCAACTGAACCACCGTGTATCATACACTACTTTTTCCGCGAAAAACTGTTTCGTAGGAAGCCGGCAGTCGCCTGCGGACCCTGATAATTGAGGATAAAGTGGTCACTATCGCATAACTGATAGCCCATAATTTCTTTGATTTCAAGCCGGTTGTCTGTGAGAGAGCATTGAAAGTCCCACGTACCGATATTCGTTTCCACATCTATGTAAATAGAGGGTAATGTCATTATTTGTAGGAAAATATAAGAATCCCTGTGAGCAGCATCTGAAATTTTTCTGACTGGTAACATTCAAAATGAATTCTGATATGATAAGTGAAATGGAATAAAACAAAAAGAAATGTGTCCTGTCAAATCAAGTCTGCTGGGCTATCAGAAGTAATATTTTTATAAACGAAAATATTCTGTTTTACAGGAAAAATTGAATATTAACCACGCAGTGGAACATGAAATTCTGCATCTCATTTATAAGTCTCATCATGTTGTGGTATTATGTCGAAAAGTAGCCCAGGAAGCCATTTATTGGCCGTATATCATGACAGACAGACATATAAACTTTGGTGTTATTTCAGCAATGAAAAACGTTTTTGCAATGAGGGCATACCAATAGAAATATTTTCGGGTAACGGACCTTCCCTTAAACTGAATCAATTTTCACCAACTTGCAAGGAATTATGACATCAATCTCTCAACCTCGAACCAATATATACCGCGTTTCAACGAAATGGTAGGAAGGGCAATACAAACAATGAAAGGTCTTCTAACAAAATCATACCGGGATAATGATGAAGATCCATCTCCTGCAATTCTCAATTATTGATGGAAAGAAGGCTCAGAACTGTTCCACCTACAGGAAAATTCGCACTCCAATTATTGCTATTGAAGAGAATGAAAATGAATTGGAAATCAAACAAAACAAACCAATTGATTATTTTCATATTTCTGCCAAAAAACTTCCAGTTCTCGAGCCACATTAGCCAGTTATTGTCCAGGGAAAAATCTTGAATGAAAACCCGGTATAGTGGTTGAGCAAAATGGGGTCAATGATTACAAAATTCAAGTTGAAGATTCTTGCTACAGACAACATCTAAGTCCTATGAGAATGATAACTCCGGAAAAACTCTATGATTCTTTCAGGTTCATTTTCCAGTAATTCTTACACAGGAACTCTCCTACCAGATCCTGTAGATGAGGAGAGACTAACTTGGTTAGAGCCAAGATCTACTACTGCTCACTGACTACAGCCCTTGCGATCTAACAATTACATACTTCTTGAATTATTGAATGAAAAAGCATACTAGATTAGCAAAATAAGGTTTGTAGTTGTAAATTTCTGTATAACTCAGTGGATTTCGAGAACCTGCTACTTCAAGAATTATTTAACTTTTCAAGATGATCACTTTCCATATTTTTCTATTACTGTTTTTTTACATGCAGTCGTGAATACAGGAAAATGGACAGTGTGACAATTTGATTGTTGATAACAGAAAACAATACCACACGAATCATCTTTTAGCGTTCACGGCTACAGTAAGTACTGACGAAAATTTCATTTTGTAGGTCTATCAAAGTGCTTTCTGGAGTTACAATCCGCCTCCGTGTCATTAGCATATATTCAGTGGTTTGTCACTCTTTATTTATTTCATATTTATTGACGACATAAAATCTCCAAAATGTGGGTAAGAGCCCAATTATTTCAAGCCTTCCCGAACACGCCCATGGTGAGTCCCATAAAACTGAGGACGAAATCATTTTGACATCCTGCCTGATACTCATCTGGATTACGTGGCCCGAACAAATAAAACTTTATAATAGCAAATTCGGTCTGTTTTGTAGTCTAGACCTCATAAAAATATCTGCATGTATAATGATTCGACATGAACGTAATGGCGGTTAAATTGGGACAAACGACCTTGCTCAAAGGAACTGCCAATCGAAACAGTTTGTTGTGAGGAACCTACGCTCGCCCGTGAAAAAATTGGACTCGACAATTACGGCAGATGAATGAAAGTTTTATTTATCAGTTATTTATAGTTTCGTTGACCTGTGATAATTTCGACTTCCTAGTTTCGTTTCATTGGGAATTTCTTGAACATTAGATATTTCTATCGGTCGAGAGTTGATCATTGCTGAAAACAATTTTCTCTCATTTTGATTTTTTTTTCATCATTACATGATCCGAGCAATCAATCGGTGAAAACTCTTCTATAATCAATGAGAATGTCTTTGAAATCCATTTCGATATCATACCTGAAAGGACAAGATTTATTTGAAGAACGATGAGGGACCTTATTGATCTGTGCTGTTTTGGCTAATGAAATCTGTCAGACTGAAACGTCGATCAGCAACACGTGACACGTAGATATTTCCAGAAAAAAACTATTTTTCAGTTTCAGTCCGTCAAAAAAATAATTTCTAGGAGATGATTCTGTTTTTGATTGTAGTACTTTGCCGTTATCAAGAATTACCATCTCATGATTAACCCTATAAATCCAATCTGTTATCCAGCTATCTGCAAGGTATCTCCATGTCGTTGAAAATGTAATTGACAAAAATAATAAAGTTAATTCATTTCTCACCCTCCGCACAGCCTAACCTAACCTCAGGGAAGTCTGAATGCAATAGTTGAGGTATATAATATCTATTATGGTTTATAATGACACCTCTACTGTCAATGGCAGTTTAAATAATGAGTGAATAGGTTATCTTCAGTCAATGCTAGATCAGCTTCGAGAGTGAGTAGCACTTCATTGGTTACTTGAATGCAATGAAGGTGAGGACTAAATAGTTGGGCCTCACTCTGGAACAAATATAAGTTTCTACTCACCAATTCGTAGAAGAAAAAGAGTCACTTACCTGAAAAAAGAAAAGGAAACAAATAAAAAAGTTTGCAATATTCAATTCCTGATGAAACAATATTTGTTAACAGTACTTCACGGTTCATCTATAATGTATTTGATTCCCCATATCGAACATTTTCACAAGCATGTAAATGAATTTATTCATCATTCGGTGTTAGGTAGAGCTATTATTTCAGTCGCCCTCACGATAACGTCAAAGATAAATCGTAATACCATTCAGTAACTCAATACAATCATTATCATGCCAAAGATTGACTGTATGAGATACCAATAGGATGCAAGTGAAAAATAGGACTTTCTTTGTTGAAATTCGGTAAGTAATGATATAGCCTATTATATCTGCATGAGTGTTTCTGATAAAGGTGAATGTGTCGCTTATTCGTCTGTAGGAATATCGAAGTAAGATACCGTTTATAATATGGTATCAACATGTTTTCTGAGAACTACCACTGATATACGACTAAAAAAATGTATGTACATTACCTGAACCATTACCTCAATTGGATTCTGAGAACGATTGGAAGTAAATGAGAATCTTTTTTCACATAACACCCCACCAGTTGAGAATTGCTGAAGGTTCTTGAATGATCGTAATGAGAATCACTACTAACGAAAGAACTCGATAAAATGACTTACAAATAAGACAACTTTGAATCCTCAGAGTCTCAATAAGGAAGCTAGGTCACATTTCGTGCTGTCTTCTATGATGTCAACACTTTGCTTTGCTTTACCATCTACCCGAGGGATGGAAGTGTTATGAAACTGATACCATCAATGGGCAAATTTGTTGTTCTTTGCTGTTTAATCCTCAGTAACTGACGTTCGCACAATGGAACTATTCAATTCCCGAGAGAGTCGATACTCATTCAATGGCACTTGGACAGGGTGCAAGTGCTGACATCAACGAAGAGAGAGAGAGAGAGAAAGAGGATGTGAGACTTTTAACGATATGGGTGAATGTGGAAAGAAACGATTTGGTGAAGATTTTGAATGAATAACATATTTATCTAGCTCCACCCATAATTAATCATTCATTTTGAGCTAACATAAAGGATTCACGTGATACCGATATGCTGAGAGAGATCTAGGGAGCTAGGGAATCCTCTTATATGAAACATTCAATAAGTAATCATACCTCTACTCAAATCACAATGATCCTTCACGGGAAATCCATGTCACCTGAAATCTCACTATGCTCTTCCCTCTATTCTATATCCCACATTTTTTCACGTCACGTCACAGAAAACGACCAAAAAAGAACACGAGCTGCAACCTCACCTCCAAACGAAGCACTATGTTCGTGCAGTGTAACCCTAGACAAAACCGCTTGCATTTAAAAGCAATGAGTGTGTTAACTAGCTTCAAGGATATTGAATGCATGTCTAATCTATTACTATACAGTATTGCATTTATGTCATCATCGCCACAACATTGCCGCTCGTCGTGAGGGACCTTCGAAATGATTGAAATCCCCGCATTGTGTGTCGTCTTTCGCTCTCTTTCACAATGCAACTCAATTTCGTCCCGGCGAATGGCAAATGCCTACTCCGAAAGTCGACCGGACCAGCTGTGAATTGAACTGCAGATAATTGGACTACTGGTGTTTGATTACCCCGAATTTGATGGGCTCGCATCACGACATTTTCTCATCAGTTCATCCGGAATAACGCGTTCAATGTTCTCAAAGAATAATTGTGAAATAATGTAACGGTGGTGCCTCTTTTTGTCATCGCTTCGAGGAATATAGAAAAATATTCGCCTTGTCAATCACAATTTTCAAAGCATTCTATGCAATTGGTACGAAAAATATTTATACAAATCACCTTCCTATTTCTTGTCTCAGCAGTTATATGATTCAATATGTCTGTCGGGGGATTCATCTGATCTGACCCTGAATGTTGGTGTTCCTCACGGATCATTTATAGTACCAAAAGAATTTTGACTCCTTATTAACGACTCAATGGGATGACTTCATATTCAGTGCAATACCCTTATATGGTTTTTGTTCTTGAATTGCCATATCTACTTGTTTGAAACTCATCGTTTCAGCTTAAGCCTGTTTCGACGATGCAACTTGTCGTTGCGAGAAACGTCATATATATGTCACTTTGCATTGCCAATATTGAAAAATAACACTGAACGTTTCACCCCGTTTCAACGATGCAATTTGTCGCTTCAATTTCTCGCGTCGACTTGTCGTTGCGAGATATGTCATCTAGCTGTCAGTTTGCATTGCCAATATTAAAAAATAGTAGTAGTAGTAATAGTAGAATGTTACCAAGATAAACGTCTACATTATCACAACTGATATATAATTTCATTCATTTCTGATAATTGATATTGTGATTAAATCACCTTATTACTCAACTTGAGTCCTCAAATCTCGAAAAAAAATTGAAATGTTCAAAATCAATATTCTTTACAATGATGCCACCACATATTTGTATTTGCGGCAACAAATTCACCATAGAAATAACTAAGTCGCTGCAACTTATCGCACCAAAAAGAATCATGCAAATCGAAAAACTTACATGAACACATGCAATTTTCTGGAGTTGCAGCGACAAACTTGCATCGTCGAAACAGGCTATTACTGATATAAACACCAACATTAAACAACTGATATATTATGATTCAATTCATTTCTTATAGTTGTAATTGTGATAAATCCACCTTATCACTTCATTTGATACAGTTTCAAAAGTTAACTGAGATATTCAAAGTTACCATTCTTCACAATGATGCCACCACTTATTTGTGATTTACGGCAACAAATTTACAATAGAAATCCATGTCGCTGCAACTTATCTCGCCAAAAAAGATTCATGCAACTCAAAAAACTTGGATGAATTCATGCAATTTTATTTATTTTTTCGTGGCAATTGATTCTCTCAAGCATGATCCCTTTTTATGAAGAAAGCATGTGGAATCGATAGACAAAATATTTTTTCCAAGAAATGCTATATATCTCGTTAGCTCCTGATGATATACGATTCAAATATATGACCTATTCCGGACTACTATTCACATAAAAAAACAACTTGAATCGTTGATGATGATGCAAATGCGTTGATTTATTTTTTCGTGATCTTGAGGCCAGTTTTGCAGTTCCGTCTATATTGGCATAACAAAGGGTCTCACCAATTTTTCGTTGCGAACATAAACACCTGTCAAAAGCATGAAATTTGGAAAGTACAGATAGCAATGATCCATCCTAACCGTGGATGATGGGGGTAACAGAAAAATTAGCATCTTGTTAGAGCTTTTGAGTAGTTACCAGAGTGCAAAGAATTCAACAAAGAATATCACAGTTTTTTGTTCGATTCTTACTAACGATGGGATAACAAAACCTTTACACGTGCTTCGAACTAGTTCCGGCGTCCTCTGTAACAAAGTCCGAAATTCCACCAGCAATGTATTTGTTCTTAGTAATGTTTGTATTACAAATAACTAGTTAATTGCACAGGGTGATTATTTTTAGGAAAGGACTAGATTAAATTAATTGAACGGGAATATATTCAACAACGGTGAGTTATTTGATTTGATCTTATCGTTCAATGAATATTTCGATTTTTCACCTTTATTTATTTCCAAACTCTCAAGGAGGTTTAGTTTCCTTTCCCTTCAAAATGCCGTATTTTGAAATCTTGATCTAGCTCCTCTATAATGGGACGGAATGCATGATTACAGTTTTTACTCCATTTTCAAAACTAGAAATATGCTTTCTTATACGCCTGTTGAATAATCTTCCCATTCGACCCATATAAAAAATCATCACGATCCGCATGACAATTCATTAGGGGTGCGTATTCTTACGTCGAATTCTTCCTACGGCGAATTCTTCCTACGCCGAATTCTTCCTACGTCGAATTCTTCCTACGGCGAATGTCATCCCCTCCACTGACGTCATCAAAACACGAACGTTTCCGATGATGATCCATACACCCCATAGTGGAAAGTTCGCCGTAGGAAGAATTCGACGTAGGAAGAATTCGACGTAGGAAGAATTCGACGTAGGAAGAATTCGCCGTAGGAAGAATTCGACGTAGGAAGAATTCTCCATAGAAATAATTCAGAATTAGTTAACATTGCCGCCAAATTATCTCGTTAACGACTCCATCAATAAAACGGGATGCACCGAGGGATTCCTCTTTCACATTTACGGTGGAATTCATTCATATTGATTGATTATTGATAAAATAAAAATATGAAATTATAATACATGAAGTGATCAACATCGATAACATACATCAAGAAAAGTTACTGCTTTTTTTATTCTTTTCTGCAAACTCGATACACGTCTCATCATTGTTAACGGTCTCATCTCTGACTAGATAGGTGAAAAATGTGACGCTTCTGGATTTCACACCGTAGTAAGGTGGTTGTAGATTTCAAGTCCTTAACACTTTTTGGAAAGACATATGATGCAGCATGAATTGTGTTCAAGACGTTGCTGCTATATGAAACTATAAATTCCAGCACTATGCTCGTCACTTTTTAGAGGTTCAACGGACTGAATTTTCCAACAAACAATGGGGAGTTACGGACTAATGATTTTCATATGGCTTTCTCCAAGACGTTAGATTCTGAAAAACATGATGTGATTGGAAGCCGATAATTTTTGTTTCAGATGAATTATAGCTCCTGGTACCGTTATTATCATATGGGACGGGGTTTTTCTCAATGAGTTTTCTGAATCAATCATATTGAAGAAAGACGTACGAGAAATTTCGACAGTAACATTTTTTTTCGCTGAGACAATCAGTTATCCCTTGTTAATAGTCGATTGTATCAGTGAAAACTGACGACATAGTGCTACAAGTTATTGTTTCATATAGCAACATCGTCCTGAATATGTTTCATGATGGGTCATTTGACCCCCCAAAAAGTGTTATTGGCTTGTAGCCTAGTCCTTTCATTTCAGTTCACTACTTGAAAGGATTTCGAACGCAAATATTTCGGACCCCTATCACCTTCCAAATTCAAATCCAAGGTCGAAAATAGCCATTGATATGAATATTACATTTTGTATTACAGACTATATCGGGTATTTCAACTTTAACTCTCACTATTATGTTTTCGAATAATATAAGAAATACGGAGACGGTTGATTTGGCGCAAAGTTACACATTTATGTGGCCAACAGAATGCTTTTCAGAAAGTTATACAATCTTGAGTATTAATGAATGAATCCCACTGTGAATGCGAAAAAGGAGTTCTTCGGTACAAATCGTTCATCTGATGACGTCGTTGTCGAGATGTTCTGTCTGCGATGTGATATATTTCGAGAGAGAAGGGCGAATATTTTCGCCAATTTTTTCTTACGACAAATTCTTCCTACGGCGAATTCTTCCTACGTCGAATTCTTCCTACGTCGAATTCTTGCTACGTCGAATTCTTGCTACGTCGAATTCTTTCTACGTCGAATTCTTCCTACGTCGAATTCTTCCTACGTCGAATTCTTCCTACGGCGAATTCTTGCTACGTCGAATTCTTCCTACGTCGAATTCTTCCTACGGCGAACTTTCCACAATGGAGTGTATGGAACATCATCGGAAATGTTCGTGTTTCAATGACGTCAGTGGAGGGGATGACATTCGCCGTAGGAAGAATTCGACGTAGGAAGAATTCGACGTAGCAAGAATTCGCCGTAGGAAGAATTCGACGTAGCAAGACGACCCGTTCATTAGCTCCTGACTCATGCGACAATTCATGTCTGTCTTCATCATTTTCAAGATATAGGTAAATTCATAATAAGTAGGGTAGTAGAGTAATATAATGCTGATCTTCCATAAGTACATTGATTCCGGCGCTGTAGTTGAACTTAAGTTCATTGTGAAGCGACAATAACCTGCTAATGAGAGCACCATGTATACAAGAATCTGAGTACCATGTCGCAACGAATTTGTGTCGCCAATTAAAATTCGAAATCCCTTCGTCAACTCCCGCTAGACAAGAAACTTCACAGTATTGAAACAGCGGAAAATCCCTACTTTATATTCCCGGAAAATTCATTATGCAAGACATGCTAGGCTGTACGCTCTCTGTTGAAACAATGAAACCAGAGATCCCGCCTCATTTCCCAGGGGGAGTCTCAAAATTGATGCTATCCATGGTTAAATCTCCCATACAAGAGTTGAATCCACCCATTCACGTGAGTAGAGCTTATGTGGATTTGTATGTCTACATCAAATGAATATAGGAAATTCATCACGAAGACGGTGGAGATAAATTTACATATCTATGTATGAAATATACCAGCTATACGCGGAATGCGTAGCAGTTTCACTTGTAGGAAATATATGCTCTTCAGAGAGTGAAAACCGTTTGGTACGGTCTCTTTAAAGCCATTAATCTGAAAAATAGCAACGGAAATTTTTTTTTTTTCCATCCGTTGCCCCCTACAAACTTCGACTACTAGAAGGTTGATAATTAATACCTATCCAAATAAGTATCAATTATGTGTGATTCATGGCACGGGTGAGGATAAGAGGTAAGAGTCGGTCCAAGTCCAGTCAACCATCCACATCATAGCCACAATGATTATTGCCGGACTTCGTATACATGGCGGAACACTTGAACTGACTTACATAAACGTTAGTATTGTTACAAGTTTAGTTTTGACAATTGAAAGAACAACGTTTGGTAATTAACTGAAGTTGATCTGATAAGTATAATTAATATTACTATGTAAAATATGAGAAAAATTAATCGATTCGACCAGATATTCCAGCTAGTTTCATTTTTATATATAATAAAATATATGATTTCCGATTACACTTGGTGTACTGGGGATATAACCTTGAAATAGTATATTTATTACATACCGAGGCGATATGTGAATTCTTTCTGAAGAAAGTTTATCTTCTGCCCAGGTTTGTATACTATTTCATTCTTACGGACTAGACATAAAACATGAAATAGACAAGGAATGAATATTCGGAAAATAAATTCCAATAAGGTTTGTTCTTCGAGTGAGCATTGAACATATACGAATTTTATTAAGCTCCCAACAAATGTTATTATTGGCGAATGCCTATGTAAGGGTTAGAAAAAGTACTGCAGGTTATGTGTATGTACATTTTGGTTCCATTTTATGCGTTTGGCACACCAATAACATCTCACATATCGTTACGAGGATTGCTGAATTCAGGTAATTTTCGGATTACGCGGGGAAATAATGGAAGCATTTTGAACAACAGATGCTGAATATAGGAGAATGACTGATTACAAGTTAACAGTTTATTTTCGAAACCTGAGTAAGGCTTCAGTTATTGAAAAGGCTTCGGGGTTCGATATGGAAAGTGGAAAACTATATATTTTTTGCTCGTTCGGTAGGGAAATGGTATGTGGTGGCAAAAATATTCGTTGGTTTCTACACTGGGATCTAAACCATTCTAACCATCTAAACCATCCATGTCAAACTCAAAGCCACTGGTGGGCCAAAAGCTTGAAGACCATAGACTAGGTGGGCCGCAAAACCTTATCTCAAAGAAGGCAAACCAAAGAAAATCTAAATGGAAAAAGTACTATCATAGGACAACTATATTCTTCAAATTCTCAATTGAAAGGACATTACAAATGAAGACAAGTACTGATTTATTTTGGCAGTTATTTGACATCATTTGTCTCACAATAATTTGTCTATTTGTGGGGTGAATTTATCTGCGGAAATAACTTTTACAACTGCTAACACTATTACAATGCGCGTATTTACAAATTGTTTTTTTTTTTCACTCTTAAGGGCTACAATATTCGACATTTTTGAAATTGATTCGGGACGCAAGAAAATGATCAGTGGGCCGCATGTTTGACATGGCTGATCTGAACACTTTGTAAACAATGATCAGGAGAATGACATTGTGAATAAGGGACTAATGGGTTAGAAAGAGGTTGAGACATATCCTAGCTCGACTTCTTCTGAGTGGACAATTGGTTTATTTCCAATTAAAAAAAAAGAGCTAAGGGACAAGCACTTTTCCGAATTATTTTCATAAATAGTTTATTGTTTACTAGGTAGAAAAAGCCTGAGTGACTGTGAAGATTGCTGAGTCTTGGTGCAAGCCATGACTTAGCAACACACAGTCCAGGAATGTTGGTGGCTCTTCCTGCGAGCTAAACATAGTATTTTTTCGCAAATCGTTTGAAATTTGACAGATATTAATCAATTTCGAAAATATCGCGAAGAATTTCATTTATAAATAAATGGTGCTTTGAAATTCGTAGTGAAATTACTTGCATTACTATAGAAACTGTTTTCAATCATTTATGTAGAACATTAACAACTAGTAGTAGATTATACCACGAGTCGATAATGATTGCTATCATTTTTACGAACCAAGCCGCGTCAGTCATAATTGCGAGTAGTATACTCTACTTTATTTACGACTAATTCATTCATCATGAAGGAATGATTTTTCAGTTTCATTTATCTCAATAAAAATACATAAAAACTACACTACCCACAGTTTGGTTATATTGTTTCCATGTTAATATTCAATTCGAGAAATTTTGTGATGGGACTTCAAGAGGGAATAAAGACTATCATGACTACCAATCCCTCGCCATTATTCCCTGAGGGAATAATATACGGCATTATAGTGCAGAAACCATAAGTATAATACTTACATTATGTATGAGTCGTAAATAAATAAAATATTATTTTCTTACAGTAAAGAAATCTTGACTGTTTCTTTGATAATTTTTTTCTGGAATATCAAAATTTCCGGAAAAATTATATTTCATTCGCAATTATTTCAAAATTTGTGGATTTCCAACTTATTTTAAAGTTCGATAGTGGTCAATAGTTCAACATGAGGTGGTCGAAAAAGAACTTATGGGATATGATGGTAACGAGAATATTTTTGTTTCGCGGTAAAGTATGTGTTGTGAATAATCCCTGATTTCGATCAAACAATCTTGGGACATGCACTTTTCTTATTTAACGATAAGATCTCAGTCTCTACTACGTCAACATGAAATTATTATTCATTATCCAGGGTGAATCACAAAAAGTGACGGCAACCGCAATAGTCCCTGTATAATTATTATCGTATTATGGCTATATTTTTTGCACATTGCGAAGGTAAACTCATCGTAATTACAGAATACAGACATGACCTGTTTGCCGATTGTTGCTAGGCGGTGAAACAAGGATAGACTAGCCTTCTCTAGCCGGTGCGGGATCAACTGCACATATGAATGTCTAGTGAATTTTTGTATACTCAAATGATCAATGGTAGTATTAATTTGTTGCGGAAAATTGCACGCAACTAACATAAAATTTAATTTTTTGTTACCAGTTCATAGTATATTATTGTTCCAAACATGCCTAAATTTATGGATGTACATACCCACCCATTTTGAAACAATGATCACGAATATTATGTGAAAAAACAGGTCAATTTTTTGCTTGCATCAGGAAACGAACGGAAAGTACATGTTTTCGGTTGACATGCCCCTTGAATATACCACATTCCGCCTTCTCCAATACTTGTTTCAGTATATATTCCCATTTTCTGCAACACTGGATTGTCATATCTCGCGTGTTCGAAAAGGTGAAAAACAACTGTCAATCAAATACGGCAGAATTTTGAATCCAGTTTATTTTGTTGAGAATGGGAATATTTGCAAAAAAGGATTGGATGAGTAGGATGGAGGTGTGTACAAGACGTATGGTAACCAAGAATATGTTCATACCGATGGTTTTTCAGTTCGAAAAAATAAATTGTAATTTACCCTTTTTTTGATCTTTGCTATCTTCCGAAACATGATGGAGTGCTGCATTTTGACTTAAGATTCCTGTTGACCGGTTCAAAATGCTTAAGTACATCGAATATGTACAGATGTTTCGAAAGGTTATCTCTCACGACTTTATCACAAAAAAATTAAATTCCGAGATAGTGTGGCTGATTCTCCTGAGTCTCTCGTTTTCAGAACATTGAGGGTTATCAATGGGGATGAGAAGGCATGATGAAGGCCGATTTACTCGTAGGCTTCGGACTTTTTCGAGGTATGAAGAATGTGGAGTTGTTTTTGGGAACTATCTTGCAGGGACGAAAGGTCAATGATTCTGGAGCCGGTGGATTCAACATCCTGCCCATGCACCTATTGAATATACGATAAATATTGAATGATATTGAATTTGATGGATTCCTTACCACAGTATAAAGATCAATTCATTAATTGTGGAAGAAGTAGCAAGAATTAAAATCGACAGAAAAGTCTGTTCAGAAACCAAGGGGATTTCAGATTAAGTAGTTAACTATTTACATCTCTCTCGTATAAATATTTCTGTATATATCTTGATGGCAACATGTTACTATAAACGTTCTTATCTTTTACAATTTTGATAATATTCAATAATTCTCTTTCAGACTTCTCTAGAGAATGTGTCAATTAATATAAAACAGTCACAGCTCTAACGAAATATAAGGCCTGGAATTTGCTAGGGAGTTGTTGTTTTTGGCGGGTGATAACCTAGGTAGTCGAGACTAGCTTGAAATATATCCAGGGAAATATGACAGTCTATAATACTCTTGCATGAATCCCCACGCAACTGAATGAACATCATGCTTTGCAGACAGACGAGTGATTCGAGAATGTCACATCTACAAAACAAACGAAATCATGCCAATTCGCCGTGCCAATTTGGGAAAAACTCGGTGTAACAAACCGTGAAGAAATAAATTGCGGAGCCAGACGAGGAAAATATCGCAGTGATTCTGTGCAAATTAGACGCGGGCCAGCTTTGCAAACTCGTCTAGCCCGATCGATGGTATACCGCTATGGTAAGTGTCGATACCGGTGAATTCAACTGTCAATTTCGTTATGTATTTATTGGCATATGCACGTGATTGATCGGCTCTGCACGTTCGCCAGCGATATGAAATATTTTATATATTAATTTCTATAGCATATTCAGATATAATTTGGGAAAATTACGGAAAAGGAATCAATATATTAATGTTTCGAAGACAGCTGCTTCCCTAATAAAAAAGTGTATCAAATAAAAGTTGTAGGGGATGATGAGAGATATGTTAAAGAAAACAATGAATGTATGGTTGATATAATTCATTCTCGCAGGTAAATGTCCTGCAGCAATATTATGTGATTTGAGCAGGGCATTTGATTGCGTCAACCAGGAATTACTAATGTCGATGATTCAGTTTTAAGGTTTGGGAGGTGATGTTTCGTCATGTCTTCCTTGAGAAACGATAACAAATTGCATAGTAAGAGGCAACGGTAAATAATGCAATGACTACCTCAAATTTTGATGTGATTAGTGTCACAGGGTATCATTTCCAGGTCTGGTGTTGTTCACATTATGTACCAATCAGGTATAATCCCCAGTCTGGAAAATAGTTTCATGGCCTGTACTAATGCCTTTTGAAACATTCTATCAAATTTCAACATTAATTTCAACATTATATCAAATAAAAAAGAAATAAACAATAAATATACTTAATACTTTGGTTAGCTATTATTATATATAATAATGCGCGTTTCATAAACTCAATTCATTGGAGTATCTCTTTATAGAATGTTTTGAAAAAAAATCACAATTGCAGTCTTTATTTCGAAAAAGTTTATTCAAGTTTGCGCACTGGTGCCACATCAGTCAATGAAATGTTTCTAGCGCTGAAACGAATAATCACATCCATGAAAGAAGTAAAAGTTGAATATCATGGAAACAAGTCTCTCAAGGATTTTTCATTTCACCACTTGCCTGTTCATATATTCCAGAAATTTGTGTGAATATTTTTCAAAATAGAGAGCTTTAAGGTATTAGCAATAT
Organism: Zygogramma bicolorata; assembly: GCA_032362365.1. Taxonomy (NCBI): domain Eukaryota; kingdom Metazoa; phylum Arthropoda; class Insecta; order Coleoptera; family Chrysomelidae; genus Zygogramma; species Zygogramma bicolorata. The sequence goes on along the minus strand of JAVJAQ010003800.1, from coordinate 4,121,393 downwards.
TTATGATCATGATACTCGCAAGAAATGTAACCTGCAATGAAACAATCTCTCAGGGCTTTAGAATAAAAAGTGAAACTCGTAGATTCGGCTGTTCTGACTGGAATATTTATTTCAAAGACACCCTTCTGTTTTTCAAAAATGGATTACTTGGTTGGTATGCTAAAGCTGGTTTTCTCATCTAAAGCTATCAATATCGACATTAATTACAGAGAATAAAAAAATATATATAAAAACACCAATGTTCATCCACAGGAATAAAATTGATATAAAAATATGGATTTGCCTACCTATTAAATTCGACCTGGCGACCACTATCAATTATCATCAATAATTTACTTATGTGGATCAAAACCATCAATGTTCAAAAGAAACAGTTCTGATGCAAAAGCTTGGAATCGACTTGAATATCACAGAAAACGTTTTAAAACGAATTGGGTATTTTGAACGGAAAATATTTGCATTTCAATATAGGCAACCCACAGTTCAGATAGCGAAACGGAGGGTAGCCTGAACTTCAGGAGAACATTATTCTTTTAATATGTGACAAAATATTCGCGGTCATAACCTCATAATCCATTCCATTTTAGCGAGATAAGTAAACAGAAACGACGAAAATGTAATAACGTCAGGGTGGACAGAAAAAACTAGAATAATTTTTATCTGAAGAAGAAAAAAGGTTAGTCGAGCAGGCGTTTCAGTTCAAACCTATGTGTTACTATATTCCAAAATAATTTAGCCTTTCGCTCACCTGATTGTATAGGACCCAAATTATTCAAGAAACTTTCAGCTCACATTCAAGAGGGTGAATCTTTGGATGAATTTTTTCTCACTGTGAGGCAATTCTGTCAAAAATATATTTTTGTAGTGTTAGGGCCAATTTATACATCTCTGTTCTGGTACTTAATCTTTGAATGACAGTTAATTTCACTATTTATCCAAAGAAATCAGGTGGTTATTGATCATGTGCTGCCTGAGTAACATTTTTGAGATTGAAGGCAGGACTGAAACAGACGTGATTTTTCAAATGATCCTACATAGATGTGTTAAGTTGACTTTGTTTTCGAATGAAATAATGACTGAGATCGAAAGAGATATATATAAATTGGCCCTAAGAGAATATTATAAAATGGACTTATATTTGACTTTGGACTCATTACAAGGACAGTCATCGTGCGAATAACTCCAGCCAATTCGTTGATAAGAAAAAATCGAGGCCAGAGAAGGGGACCCGCTATTCAGTTTCGATATAGAAAGCCTCTACACCAACGTTCCCGTCAGAGAAACACTCGAAATCACCAACAAGAAGATTAGAGAGGACGATAGATTGGAAAAAAATATCTTTAGGAGGCATCATATAGTTGCTGGAATGCTGCGTACAAAATTGTTACTTCCAGTTGAATGATTGTTCCTTTACCCAAGATGCAGGTCTACCAATGAAATCGCCACCATGAGAATGGTTGAAGTATTCGCCATCGAACACACCAAAAAGAAGCCCGCGTCTGGTTGAGATACGTCGATGACACGTTGATAGTATGGAACCACAGAGAGGCAGAATTGGATACTTTCAAGGATAGCTGAACAACATGAAACTCACCATCAAAGTCACAATGGAGAAAGAATCTCAGAGCAAATAGCCGTTTTTTGACGTCGATGTGAAGGATATATGGAAAACATCGGTCTACAAGAAACCAACGCATACTTGACAACACCTGTACAGGTGATCCAACCATCATCGATCCGTCAAGTCTCTGATTGATCTGCAATACCAAAAAAGTATCGACAAGGAACTGAACAATATAAGAAGTGATCTTCAGAAGAACGGCTAAAAGAATGCCAATACAGCAAGTTATATCCATACCCTACGTCAGAGTCGATCAATGAAATTGAAAGAAAATCCGTAGTCGGAGTCTGTCAATACGCAGCCAGCTCAAAAAACTCGACTACCGAATAAAACACAGCCATAACATCAACTGCGCTTACGAGATACCATGCGGATGCGGCAAATTCTAAATTGGAGGAACAGGAAGACAATTGAGACTAAGAATGTGCAAAAACGAGAAAAACACACAAAGAGGAGACACCACGAAATAGGGTATATCGGAGCATGTTTGGACAAACCTTAAATGGTCTGAAGTCGTGGTCATGCACAGAAGGGAGCACTGTTTCAAAAGGAAATTCAAAGAAGCTGCCTTCATTTTCAACAAAGATGCATTCAGTCGCCCCAGCTTGAGAATCCGGAATGTATGGAGAGCACTTATCTAGGAGACAGACCGGCTGAGGCTTCGTCCCGACGAAAACCTCGCTCCAATATATCCATTTTTCGCTGAAACCGATAAGAGTGCCTCATCGATATGCCTTATTCTGTTCTATTTCAAATTTTGCACAAATTTTCTTTATCAATAAAATCATTTGAAGTTCATTTGAAGTTGTTTTTCGTATACAGAGATGGAAATTCAGTGGCTTGAGATCTAGGAACATGGCTGTCCACAATAGGACGCGTTTTTTTTCATACATTGAATTCTGATGGAGTATATTCATCCAAAGAATTTGATATTTCATCTCGTATACAATCTTTGTGAATGTCCTCATTCCTTATCCATGTCTATTATCATCTTTCTTGATCCGGTAGCGTTTCTGGTCGAGTATTACTGGCAACTCTAGTGGTGTTGAAAAATCCTGCCACATCGGCGCACTTCCTGGAGAGTCACCCAGTACACTTTGCCATCCGCTAGGGAATCGAAAGAAATTTGTGAGACGCGAGAACGTTTGTTTTGGAAATGGTCACCATTGCTAATATTTTCACTCGTTGGTCACTTTTTCAACCCTTGCGTTCACTATGTTTTTTCTTTTGATGACAAAAAAATCAATAAATGAGTTTTCATCATTTTTTGGGAGCGGAAAAATTATCCATTCTTGAAAGTTTTGAGTTACATACTGTATTAAATGGAATACTTCGTAACCAAGCAGACATGAAATGTGTTCAACTGAGGTCTGAATATACGTCTTCAATTCAATAAAGTTACAGAAGATAAAAATCAGGGTTTTTTTCTCCGTATAAGCTATTTGAAACTGCTGTATTCAATAGAATATATAGAATAGAATATGTATATATATATATATATATATATTTATATTTATATAGAAGAATCCTTTTAATCATCAACACATCTTATATATATATATATATATATATATATATATATATATATATATATATATATATATATATATATATATTATATATATATATATCTTCTATATTTCCCACAATTTGCCATTATTAATTTTCTATACGCATCATTAGTGGATAAAAATAAACAATCTAAACACGAACCACTTTAAACGAGTGCATGTCTCCCAAGCAACATATCCGTTTGTTCTTGTCATCGTCATTATTTTTATTGATCATAATAACATGTGAGTCCCTGATAATTATAGTTTTAAAGTTGTTTTTGTAGAAACGAAATCACTCCTGCAGTATGCAATTATAGCCACGTGAATTAGAAAAAACCAATTTGTCCATAGTTCGTTGAAAAAAAGTACTGTTATCGATAATTACAACGTACTGACATTACTTCAGAACGAAGCGGAAAAATGGGTTCAGAATAAATTAAGGATGTTTTATATTGACAGCTAGAGATCGCAGTGACCTGTGAACTTAATTATATGATTTGAGTCGGTCATTACTTCGCTGACAGCCATTGGTATCGAGCAAGTCGTTCATATGCAGATTTTGTTTCCTATCAAATTATATTTCTCGCAATCGGTGGAGTCAGTCGTTACCAATTTTCAAAGGTGGGTATAGTAAACACCATAACTTTTCGTATTCATTTTGTGAAATTTTGAGAGAATTTATATCTTGTTATGGAGCAGATGCCGTTTTCGTTTTATTATCTACAGAAAAAACAATTCCAGATGTGGGGTTATCACGTGCCACCAAGGAGGATGTATTTCCTCTACCAAGACAGAATTTTCTATTGGAAATTTATCAGATGTGTAGCAATGTATGAAAATGTCAGCTCGATACTGGAAATTGCATTCGATTATTCAAAGAAAAATGAAAAACTGGCAGGAAGTCACATCATTTTTATTATTCATTCACCACATTTTTGCTTGTCTGCTTCTCGAAGATAATAATATACTTATTGACAAAAATGAAAAGATTCAATTTTTAAAGATGCCATTCGGTAAATTCCTGAATATATTTATTTTTGGTGATTTTTTGTTTAGATATGACTGCCTCACTCTCAATTTGGATGTGGGAATTGTTTTTTTGAATTCTCATTATTTCTCTTCTTATGATTTCTTCATTCATTTTCACTTTGGAAATTGAAATATTTTGGTTGTTTTTATGCGTTTCGATTCTGTTATACGTTTTCAATTCTTTTGATCTCATGAGTTTTTTGAGGTTTCAATGGAGTGTACCCCCAAGTGAGTTCGCAATAGAAAAAAGTTTCCGTTTGTATTTTCACAAAAAAAATCACAATTGGTGAAAAAAGTCTGCTTCATCAAAAACACCCAACTTATTTCTTATATAAATGAGAGAGTTTCAAAGTAAAGTGCTCTAATTTTAGTCACAGTTTCCTAAATCATGATCGTGCCCAAAAGACTGAAACACAGAATTACAAAACAACAAGGATAAAGTTTGACAAAATAGTTGAGGCTTTCGCGGCCGAGGTTTTCATTATCACTACTTTTGTTAGGGTTTGAAAGCCGTCTTGTTTTGGAATTTCTTCCTGACGTTTCGCTGGCGCGAGTGGCTAGCTTTTCCCCCTGAAGATGCCAACCTTGTTTGCGAAACGCGCGTCGTGTGCAAAAACATCAGTTTGGTGTCAGGGTAATTGATCTCTAGGAAAAGTTTTAACGAACAAGAACCAGCAATAAATTCACCTTAGAAATATAAAATAACAATCAACTTCTATTTCTAGATGTTATGATAAAGAAAACGATACGTCATGTAGACAAATATATATTTCAAAAGAGAAAGCATAGCAACATTTATCTCAACAACAACTTAAACCACCGCAAAAGTGTCAAAAAAGGTATTGTAATATGCCTTTATGCTAAAACAAAAATGGTATGTAACTCACAAGGAAAAAAAAATGAAGAGATCAACTTCCTAAAATCAGTATTGAAGGAAAATGGATGTCCACAGAAATTTATAGGAGAAACATCGACAAAAATTGGAAATCCAAACACACCCCACAAAAAAGACATACCTCCTACACAAAATACACAACCTGTATCAAATATTATACCTTATGTCCCTTGTATGTCTGAAAAAAATCAGATGGATCAGCAACAGGTATAATGTTAGAACAACATTCGAAACAACGAATACTTTTCAATACTGTTGCATACCAAACCAAATAACACAACGGAAAACACAAAAAATTGTATTCATCAAAATTCTTGTTCGTGCAGTCAAAAATGTATCGGTGAAACGTCTCGAACTTTGGAAGTACGAAAGAGTGACCAAAAGATTTACACCAGGAACAGACAGATAGGTGGTTTTAAATCATCAGGGCACATTCGTACTGCCGATGGAGATCACACAGTTAAATGGAACGACACTAAAATGATGGCAAAGAGTTTTAATTATGTTTTTTTAGGCAAGTTTGTTTTATACGAGAAGTTATTGTTGACTAATTGGACTTGTTCTATCCAGAAAGAACTACTCAGGGTAAATTAAAAATGTTCCCTTCTACACTTGTATGGTTTTCAATATCATTTTTTCAGATTTTGGTAGGTTAGAAACCCATTCAAACAGTACTGAGAAGTATTTTTCAACGATCTTTGACAACTAGATAATAAAACTGTCTTCCATTTCAGAATTTACCGAAAATTCAGCAACTCATGAATCCAGAAGCGGTTACCCATATCAGACGTATGAGGAATACTCAAAAGTTCAATAAAAAGACACAGGAGAGGTCGGTGTTACAGTTGAACACTGTATATTCCTACCATACTCCACCTATATGTGGCGTTAGATTTCCGGACCACTTACCAGTCAGTCTCGCGTATCCCATTAGAATGTCGAAAACCCCGTTGAAGCCCTAACTGACCCAGTCGGAGGTGATGGTGCCTATCTAATCGGTACCGCCTCCCGTGCCATTCGGCGGATTCGAACGCTACACTCCGTTCCACACGACCGCCCAAATAGGCGAACGGTGCACTGTCAGCACACCCGACCTTTCCATTCGATTCTATGCACCTACTTTCCAAATGGCGAAACAGTTCAACGGCATCGGAACGAGTTTCAACTGTGAAATCGACGGTATTTCGATACAGGGAGGGCTATCGAAGCTATCGGACTCTTTCGATAACAGGAATTTTTGCCAGAGACTTCGTCTGCGTAGAAGTCGAACCGAACCGTTTAGTCAGCGCACGCCGGTAAAGCTTCACATCCCGCTCGTTTTCCTCCGACTTGATTCACATATTAGTCCTGTAAATGAAGGGACGAACCTGTGAATAACTCTATGAGTTCTTCACTTGTGGCTCAATTTGTAGGGCGTCACAGATGTTTTCAAAGGACCCAAAACTTAACACGATTGCGTTCATGGAAATGACCGAAAATGGCCCCCCAAACCCAGAAAAATGGGTTTCCCGCCAATATCTGGCTGAATATACGAATTAAAGAACTTTCGTTCATACATAAATTAAAGATCGTCTCATTATCTACAAAAATGACCCTTATCATTTTTTCCGAAAACTCAATAGTTTTCGAGATAAAGGGACCCAAAACTCTCCTCATTTCAGCTGCCGCTTTCTCTATAGGAATTCTGTTGTCTATGCATTCGCTTGGAAGCGGACGGACGAATTTTTTCATAACTCAGGCAAAAACTGACATTTTTCAATGATTCAGAGTTCAAGATAATGAGGAAACCCTAGCTATCATTCCATGTATTTTGAAGTTCTTTCTTATTTGGCAAAAATATTTCACAAGCTGTGAAAATTTCTTTTTCCGCACCATTTCGACACTGTTTCATTAATTTGTTTACATTGAAGTACAAGTGAAGAACGCATAGACTTGTTCACAGCTTTCCCCAGTTTCGGATCTTCAGTTACTGGACTATATACAATATATTTCACTGTAGTTTTCTTTCCATCATAACAAAATATAGCCGATATCACTCTCGAATAGTGTAGCTTTCTGTTAGCGAGAGAACTTTCATGATCGGATAAGTATTCACGAAGATTAGCCAGACAAACGAACAATGTTAGAAACTTTACTTTTTCATAATAATTCTGGTATAGGCATGCACAAAGACTTTTCAAGGGGTCAAATGGGCCAGCAGAAAGATTATTATTAGAAATATGCTGTGATGGTGTTTTATAAATAGAGAATCAAGTTCAATTCTTCAAAGCTTATGATTGCTTCAATTCCAAAATAGAAGTCCCTTCAACTACTAATTTCAATTCAATTTGCAATAACCAAGAAATTTATTCAAGAACCCCTATAAACAAACAATGTTAGAAACTTCATTTCTCTATTACGATAGTTGTATGGACATGCACAAAGACTTTTCAAGAGGTCAAATGAGCCAGCAAAAAGATTATTCGTAATATGCTGTAATAGTGTTTTAGAAATAGAGAATGAAGTTCAAATCTTCGAAGCTTATAATTGCTTCAATTTTAAAGTCGAAGTCCCTTCAACCAAACAATGTTAGAAACTTCATTTTTCTATAACGATAGTGGTATAGACATGCACAAAGACTTTTCAAAAGGTCAAATGGGCCAGCAAAAAGATTATTCGTAATATGCTGTAATGGTGTTTTAGAAATAGAGAATGAAGTTCAAATCTTCGAAGCTTATAATTGCTTCAATTCTAAAGTCGAAGTTCCTCCAACCACTAATCTCTCAACAACAATCTCAAAATCGTTCGACTTCGCAATAACCAATAAATTAATTCAAAAACTAATGTTGTGCCCTCAATTTTTTCCACTTCAATCACATACAGTTTCTCAACTGATGCAACTAGTCTTATCCCAGAAACGGTGAGATAACTGCGACAGTAGCATTTAAGGAAAATTCGACCGCTTTATTTTTTTACTACACAGCCTCCTTTTGATTAGTGAAATGGGAAAGTTGTCATTCCCCTATCAACTTCTGATCGTAACAGTATGTGCACTTTTTGGCGTTTCACCCGTACATTGTTTTCAGTTTGAGTTTAAGAATACAAGTACTGCTCGAAACGCAAAGTTTCGTGGTGGATTCAAACATTTTTCTCTTGAATAGTTTTGGGGCAATGAAAATAGTGAAAGAATTGTATCACAGAAGTATGCAAGAGGTCTGAATTTAATGGATAAGAATGACTTATTACAATCATGTCATTGTTGCCCAATAGCAAATTCAAATCATTAATATCGGTCTTTCAAAACATTCACAATCAGTTATAGAGATTTGAAGTAAAGATGAATAGAAAAATGTTTCCTCTCCAACCCATAATAATAAAAAATGAAATAAAAATCCAAAGTCGTCTCCACATATGTAATTCTTTCTCGGTGAATAATTATTCAAACATGTTTCCTAGGCGCCCATCTTCAGTCATATAATACCAAAAAAAAAAACATTCAGCTCATTTCAACAGATAGTTGAGAGGAGCAAAAATTATATTCCTTTTTTTATATAATTTTCGATCCTCCCAACTATGTGGCAAATTGGACTGAATGTTTTCCAATTTTTATGTATTATATAACTGAAGATGGGCCCCTAGGCGCCCGAAACATGTTTTAATAATTATTCACCACTGAAAGAATTACACATGTGGAGATGACTTATTTAACAAACCTATAAACCAAAAGAAGACAATTTCTTTCCAGCCAGAAAATTTTCTCTCATCAATTAGGAAACACAAAACCAAAGAGACATTAAGTTATACTTCCTCCATCGATCATGAACGGAAGATCCAATGTATTCAATTAATTCATCACCCGAGGCTGTAATTTACAGAAATACGAAGTTCCAAGGAAATTCGCACCTAATGAAAGTCGACTTGGCGCCTTTTGCCGTATTAGTCCAGTCAAACTCGTCTAGAAACATACATTATTTTTTCTATCATTTGTTATTTCACCTATTATTGGGAAATAAAGACCTATTATAATTATTTGTCCGGAAAACCTACTTTTTCATATGGCAAACATTAACATCGACAAGAAAATTTGTTTGGCGCTAATGAATGGAATACGAAAAATGTTTCGAAGATAAGTTCCGGTTCAAAGTTGCAAGAAATATGAGATATGATCAGAAAAAAATTCGTGAATTGTGGAAGGATAATTTAGCTGTTATATGCTTCCTAGCGTGTTTCAACCCTTATCTGTCGAATTTCGCATGGAAAAGATATGGAAAGCGACAGTACGAGAAAGAGACAACACACGAAACCCACATTCTCTTTCTTGTTCTCCCTCTTGCTTATTGTCGATTCGACTATATTGGGTAGAATTTTCCAATAGTGATATTTTATTTTATTTACCGTTGGGCATGGCCCAGCTCTTCAGGTTGACTGACAGTCATTCAATATCTGAAGTTAAGCAACGCCGAGCGCGGTTAGTACTTGGATGGGTGACCATACAGGGAAATACCTTGTCGAAAGCCCGTACAGCTGCAGCGGAATAGCATATCATAGCTCGCAGATAATATATAAATGAGCACAAGATATATTGAGGATTTGCCGTCCTTCGGAGGGGACGTAAAGCCGGTGGTCCCGAGTCCATGGATGTTGGGCTCGTTAAAGATCTCTGGTTGGAATACCAGAGGGTTCGGCAAAATTTCCGGTTGGGGGAAGTGTGCTCACCGGCGTCGGCGATTGGCCTTGGTAGGGGAAATAGGCCGACGTTAAATATATAATCAAAAAAAAAGAACATTTACCGTTTTCTATCAACCAGCAAAAACATGAATTCTCATTATTCAAATATTTTTCTATGAAAGAGGATTTCTTGATAGCACAATAAATCCATTATGGGCATAATTGAAAAATCAGCTTCTTCGGGTGAATTTGTATTTGAGATTATTCTATCGGATCATTATCAACAATTTGCGATTGTTATTTGTCATCGATAATAATATACGAACGCAACTTAGTTATTTAAATACTTATCGCTACGGGATATTTATTAGTAATGAAAGAATCGGTACTTACGAGCACAGGTGTACATGTTAAATATATATGACACGCTTGAATTTGTACGAGGCATTGAAGGAATGTTTATCGGCTACTTGTCTGAATTGATATTTATGGATTTTTTGGTCGGATGAATTCAATAGGGCAGAGGAATTATTCAAAGAATTTCTATTTTTTATGAATACGGGATTCGAGTATGAAAGAATAGTATATTCATCCAGGCCGAACAAAAAAGGAGAATTAGAATAAAGATTGGTTGGTGTTTTCTTGTTTAAATTCGATGTTTGAAAAAATCCCCAAAGACAGCAAAATTAGTTTTTGTACAACTGACATTAAAAATGACGTTTTTAATTCATTGACACATGAACTAAAAACTGACGTTTTCACAAAATCACTTTTAACACTAGTGTTAAAAGTACTTTTAACACTAGTGTTAAAAGTAAAATGACAGATGAGATGATGGATACTAAAAGCGTCTAGCGACAGATGTACACAGCTCGGGAGCCAAAATGTCCATCTGTCGCTAGACGCTAGTATGGATACTCAGTAATATAGATCTCTCTAATAGAAACACTTCAATCAGATATTAATACTATTATAACAATCAGAATCAAAATTACTTATGAATATGTATTTGGCAATTTGTACAATTTGTGATATTAACTGACGAAGTAACTGCAGAAGCTTCATCGCCAATCAATGATGGTGCTATTATTGAAGTGGGATGATCAAATAATGCTGGGAGAGAACTAGAACTTATACCAGGAAACATTTTTTCAGCTATTTTATTTTTATTTTCAATGGAATCCTTGATATAACCCTCAGCTACAGTTGAGGACTTCCACCCGCCATGTCGTTTTATTGTAGTCAAATTTGCTCCTGAATTCGCTAACAGAGATGCTGAAGATCTTCGAAAGCAATGGCCGGTAAACTGCTGCGGATCTGGTAATTTCAGAAATTCAGCAATAGTGGAAGGCATCTTCCCAAAAGTATTTATTCCAACTGGTTGAATAGTGCATTTGTAGTTAGAGTAATTCAGGAAAAATCGACGGTGAGTAACAGAAGTTGGGCGTAATACAGCATATTCACGGTAATAACTCACGTAGTGTCCAACGATGCAAAAACTTCTTTGAATGTTGGTTTTGGTATCCGAAATATGAATTAGTAATGACTGTATAGTTTCTTCAATGTCATCTACGCTCAATTTGCAGAGTTCTTCACGACGGCACGCTCCAAATAATCCAAAAATGGTTGCCACTTTAATCATAAGATATTTGGTATCGGGAGCTTCATTTAAAATCTGTCAATCTGTTCCCTTGTCAGAATTTTTGATTTTTTCGGACGGTATCCGACACTTTTTCGTTTCAAAAATGCGACTAATTTATGGTATTTACTTATATCCACGTTTTCCTTGATTTTCAGTTCAGCTTTTATCATAGAGAATTTAGACCACAGTGTTGATGATTTCCATAACTTCGATTTTTCTTCGAAATAAACTAAAAGTACGCTTTCGCTGAACTTGCCTTCAACTTTCTTCAGTTGACTCCATTCGATGAATCCATTATAAGCAATATCATATTGTTGCCGTGATTTTTCAGGCAACAGATCTAAAGTTGCTCTGTTTGCAGCTTCTTGAATTTCTGGTGGAAGAAAATCATCTAAATCATCCATTCCAACTTCCATTATATTTATATTTGCAACAGTAATAGCTACGAACACAAAGAAGCTAGGATCGTTTATTAATTTGTGGTAACTAATAAACAACAATTATTAGGCAATTGTTTTTTACCTGCCTGTCATGCTTGCAATTTAGATTTGAAATACAAAATATGGTTGTCAATTATAAAGTCCATGTAGCTAGATGCGTAGAGCATCTGACTTGTAATCCAAAGATCGTGTGTTCGAATCCTTACGGATCTTATATTTTTTTTGTTTTTTTCTTACTAGCAGTAACTGTTGAACAAAAAATTTTGTATGATACATTTGTTAAAAGTGATTTTATTTTGCTCGTGGGGTTGCTCCACTCGCTAACGCTCGTTTCGCAATATTCCCCACTCACCAAATAAAATGCCACTTTTAACACTTGTATCATAAATAACTATTAACCACCATTGGGTATAGCCAGTACAACATGCTTGATTTCAATCCACATTTCATTCCATACGCGCGCCTGGCCACTTTATGTAGTGTCACCTCCGCTTTCCACATGTTGCACATGTTGGTTCCAGGTTTATCTTGAATCTAGTACAACACCAAGATATTTAACCTCACCTGACAGTTTGATCTCTTCACCTTAGAGTCTCAGAGGTCCAAGTCCCTCCAACTTGATTTTTCTGGTGAATGCCACTGTAACCGATTTGAATAGACTTATTGCCCTTCCTCATCGGTCCAACTAGTTACCGTATTCAAGGCCTGCTGCATGCACCCTCTCACTATACTTTTGTATTTGCCTGTGCCATGATGACTAGATCTTCAGCATTACCTAGTATTTCGTGTATTTAGTTTCCGAAACGTTAACAGATAAGTATTTTCATATATATCAGTTCTTATTATTTTTTTTGACAGGCAAAATTTGAGTTATACGAGAAGTTGCTGACTAATTGGACTTGTTCTATCCAGAAAGAACTGTTTTTCAATAGACGCAGCAACTTTTCGGGTTAGATTGAAAGTCTGCCATTCTACACTTGTAAAGATTCCAATATTTATTTCTATTTTTCAGATTGTGGTAGTTTTCAAACCCAGAAAACTACGGAACAATTATATGGAGTGATATGAATCAAGTTATAATTTTCTCTCAAAAAAATAACATGAATTCTTCAATATTCCAGAGATGGGACAGATCCACTGAAGGCGTAGTGAATAAATTTCATGGAATATTATTCATTTTCACTTGGGATATAAGAAAAAAATACTTCTCAACGCTATAAATAACATCTGAAGGACTTGAAAAAGTATTCATAGGCATTTTTAATTTTATAGAAAAATATAAATATGATGGATTCATGCGACTGAAGTTCTGTGAAATTATTGTTTCATACATAAATATACTGCTTTGCTCTGATTGTAAGCATCATGTATAAACGAATGCGTAGTTAATGAGCGATTTCATTATGAATCATAATAATGTATTACGCAACTAGGGGAATAAGTGCTAATCACGCACAAAGGAAAAATTGTGAGTACTGGGCGTTATTTGAATGCGGTAATTCGCAGTGCACGTAATTGGCCTTATCCCCGAGTTGCGAACTGTGCTTTTTCTACTCCCACCATCCTGAAAGCTGTAACGTACAGCTCATCCAATCCATCTTGGCACAGAACTAATGACGTATATGCCCAGCAATCTATGTTAAGTATAGTAAGAAAAAAAACACCCATTATATGGGTTCACTGTTTCGACATTTATTACTAGTAGGTGTTTTTTCTTTCGTCATGGTATGCACTACCAGTGTGCAACTGGGAAAGTATCTGAGTTTGTGCTAGGATGGAATTGATAAGCTGTAATGGCTCACTTACAATACACTCGTGATGAATAAATAAAAGATAAATAAACGCATGCCATGCTTAAGTATATGAACTGTAAACTTGTCAATCACCGTCATATATGTAATTGAATGAAGGTTAGCTATATGTGTGATATTTCGAACACTTAATCATCGTCAAAAAAAACCGTGTAATATGTATCTGTCATTTGATATTGCAAGGTTCTACTAGTTTCTGAATGTTTCATTTCATAGTATAAGCTAACTAAGCTTATCCGATATTTACGATCGTATAAATCATATGTTTCTCGCATAAATCGCTATTCCATTGACCTCCTAGCTCGAAAAACACGAATAAATTATGAATCGTAGTTGGCGCCAACACTATAATTATCGTTCTGCAATCAGTGATTTGGGAAGTGATTAAGAGTTTATTTACAGTTAGGTTACAGAAAATAATCATTTAATCGCCGATAATAGTTTTATTCGATATTTATGCTGAATAAAGTGGTCTCGGTAGTGTAGTGGTTAGCATATCTGCCTATCAAGCGGAAGGCCGGGGTTCGAATCCTCGCCGGTCCACCGTGCTGGGTAATCGCACGTTAAAAGGTAAGCCCTCGTTGATCCATTGCTCGCACAAGTTTCGACTTCTGATGGTTGACGTTCGTCAGCTGGTTAACGGAAACGAACAATTTTAGAACAATTTTTAGAACAATATCAATACGGAGACTGTGTTCCAATATATGGAATGGTCAGATTGTGAATTAGATAAAGAAAAAATAAGAAAGTGAGTGCTCTTCCATAAGAGTAGGAGCCCAAGAACTAGATTTGTGCTTGTGAATTAATATTTCGGATGGTTCTTGTTGTTAGGGATGAAGGGGATGATTATGGGCTGGTGCTGAATGACAACCAATATGTTTTCCGATGAGAAGACGTGTAGTCGCTTTCTGCCAATTTCATCCTGATGTGACAGTCCATTTGGACGATGAAAAAAAAGATTGAAAAATCATTTTGAAAAACAGTCAGGAAAAAAGCAAGCTTCTCACAGTATCAAAAATTATGACCCTTCAAAAAACGCATCGAGTATAGATAAACATATCTTCCCTGAAGAGTTTTTACTCTAGAAATGATAAATTCTCAAACCTTCTCCTTCTGCAACTCCGTTTTTACCGCAAGTAGATTCTTCATTTCATATGCGAAAATTTAGTTGAGGATTTATTTTGAATGTTTCAAATAATAAGGAAGAGAACATCAATTTTCTGCCCATTCAAGGGTAAAAGTGAGTAGTGTTTTTTCATGGGTGTATATATTTCTAGACTTCGGTGTTTGGAATCAACAGTTTCCTATTTGGAACGAAACTTGCACGAATGCCTATCGTGTTTCCCCCGGCCATGCCTCACAAACACAAAAAATTCGAAATTTCCTCCGCAAACTCGGGCTACTACTCTTTTCCATATAGGGCAACATATTGGCTGACCTACGATTTCTGGTTGGACTAATATAAATGTATCGTAAGAGGAACAAATAGACGATAGGATCTTAGAATCGCTTACTTATCCATTACAACACTATGCTATGATCATTGCACATGAAATAATGGTTATCGACAAAGGAGTGTCGTTTTGAAATAAGATGAGACCCAAGGTTCAAAAGAATAATTTGAAGTTGTGTGATCAGGAAAAAAAAGACAATTATTTGTGACGAATTGTTTGGCAATAAAATTGATAAGAGGTAAAAAAAAGAGAAAATGTTGGTCTTCATCTCATAGAAAATTGAAATCATAAATTAAACCACATTTTTTCCAAAATGTTTTTTATAAATTCAGAGGCAATCATAAAATCATTTTTACCAATAGAGATTTTTTTTTGGTAAATTTTATCTTCTGGAGAAATAGTCATAGCTATTTGTTTATTTTAACAATGACGGAAATTGTCTTTTCTTAAAATTAATGTTATTGCATTTTTTTCGGAACTTTTACAACCTGCTTTCGGTTTTTCAATCTTCTGTTAGAAAAGAAAATTGATTGCTATACTTAATAATCACCGGGCTTCTGAAATCTCTTGAAGGGTACTTTCTGGGGGTATCCACTAAGAACAATGATTTTGCAGAAAAGTTATCCCGTGTTTCATTTCATCAGAATATTCAAAAAAAAAGTTCATCACTATTGAGCTCGTTTAGTGGAAAATATAAAAAAAATACCTGTTCTGATGGCAAATTGTTCCTTTATCTGTACAAATGACACAGATGAGCAAGCAAATTCAGTAGAGTTATTTTCAATATTGAATTGAGAATTTTCAACACTAGTGGTAAATTCGGTGGTGGAAATTGGAAAATTTGTTGTCCTCAAGAATCTGTTCGACAAATTTGCTTAACTTCAATGGTTGGCAAGTTATGAGCAGATTATTGAACCAACCCCTTTGTGACAGCTGAATTTGCTGATAATTAACTATCGAATTTCATCAATACGCCCTAAATCATGTTTTTGAGGCTCCTATCAGGCCTTTTTTTTTCAACTCATCAGCTGATGTTTTCCTGATATTGAACCATTATTTATCTATAATATGTGTGCTACTTGGGTTCTGCTGGCTTTTTCCTTTTTTCAGCTACTTCTAGATCAGAACACGACCGAAACTTATACTAGTTCAAAGATATGTGAAACTACTTGCATTTATTAGTAGCTAATGGTTCATTATATAATTCGCTGTTTGAGCAAGTGCTTCTCGTTTCTGATTCGTAAATCGTTCAACAGATCAATTATCGCTATCGGATGTTGCACGGTTCGGATGAAAACTAATGAAATATGTGTCACGTGTACACATGGCCGAGGATGAGAGAATTACAGCAGTGGATTAAAAATATATGATGGAGTGTTCTGCGATATTTCAGGAAGTGGATGAGTCTTATCATGGTCGATGGTACATATATTCACAGAATAGGAATCGATGAGGCAATCTTCATTTCGAGAATTAAGTTTGAAATTGCAATTTATAACAATCAATTCATGCCAATAATTGACTTGGAATTCGAGTTATATGACACATCGTAAGGAAAAGCGAATATACGGTAATATTTCATAACACCTGTGAGTTTTTATCAATATCACATGAATTTGTATGGCAACAGTCGTTACAAAGTTCACTCACCCAGTTCATGATTGGAGAAATCCCCGCAAATCCAATGTGGACAAATTCAATTCAATTTCATGACGAATTCGAAACGTAATATTATATTAAGCAACGATCATGTGATGATGACTATTATTTGACGGGAATGGGGTAGGTTCATGACGCCGTTACAAAAAATATTAGGGGGGGCACATTACAAAAAATGTAAGTGAGGGGAATATTTTTTCAAATCGGAGTATTTCATGTAATTGAAATGAGAATGCTTTTGGACAATACTTACGAGTGCGGTTTAGAAAAATTTGTAAAATCAAGTCGATATCGTGTCTTACACGGTGTATGGACGGAAGAAACTAAAATCCAGGAGGGAGCGCCCTCCCCCTTGCCCTCAAGAAACGGCGCCCTTGGGTAGGTTAAGAGACGAGCCGTCAAATATGGTTAATAATGGGATAGTATCAATAGCGATTACATGAGAGTACCTCACGTAATTTTTCCTACTGGCAATAAACTTGTTGGTGATTTTATCAGAAAATGAAAATATGAATAAATGAAATGAACTCCGAAATCAGTTTCCGAAAATGAATAAATATTTTTGACAGTGATAGGTATTGAATAGTTGCTTACTTTCTTGGCTTTTTCAGTTTTTTCAGTTGGCAATGAAGGTAATGTTGAACTGATGAATCCCTGTTATTGTGGAACTCTTTTTATGAAATTTATATTTTAACTTCAACGAGTCAATCTGAGAACATCAACCGATTGATGTCACTATGGTAACGTCGACGTTCATGATGAACTCCATTACGGCGTTGTAGGTATCATCATTACCCGACGATAAAGTCTAGACGATTGAAAAATATATTTTTTTAATATGCAGATTCACACGAAAGGAAAGCGCTGTAATGTTCAAGGAACACCGCGTGAATCAAGGGACAGGAGATACGAATTAACATTCACTATGAATTTTTAGAGTTTGCTAGCCTCAGGAAAAACCTCTCTCGTCAAGGAGTTCCAAAGCTCAGCTGTGCAATTGAAAAAAGTTTCTTGAGCAAGAGAGGTTCGACAGGTCTCCAAATTCACAACAAAGGGGTGGTGATTCTGTACTCGTCGAGTCATCCATGTAGATATTGCCTAGGGTGGAACGATTGATAACAATTCAGAAGTGCACCGACCGTAAAAATATCTACAGAAGAGAGACAAGTCTCCGATCCTTCTACGATGTTCCATTGAATTCAGCGAGTCTGTGAGCAAAGAATCACCAACAAGACAGATTTCCTTTCGAATCGAGAACCCTCAATGAATATTTTGGTGCCAAACTTCACACATGAGAACTATATTCCAAGACAGATCATATCTGAGCCCTGTAGATCATTAGAAGCTGACGAGAAGTGAAGTATTTATTCGCACGAAATAGAAATCCAAGTTTCTAAGAAGCACCTTTAGCCATCGATCTCACATGGTTTTCCCATGAGAGATTACCACTGATCGTAATTCCTAGCATCGAGATATTCGACGATATGACGATAGATCGGCTTTCCTTGAGAAGAGACATGCCTGGGTTTTCCTAGCATTAAATTCCAACGAGTTCATGTTACCCTATTCTATTATTTTTATCATCGTTGATTTTATTGACAAGAATGTTTCTTTGAATTTTTGTTCCTCGAACTGATATGGGGACTCTGGTAGAGAAACTAGTATGAAGAGTAGTGTCGTCCGCAAAACTATGTATTGAACAGGATGTTTTCTCGAGCAAATCATAGATATGAAGCAGAAACAAAGTAGGCGCCAGAACTGAACCCTGTGGAATACCTGCATTTATTGGGAGAATTTTATATGATACTTCATCAACAACCACATACAGAGACCTATCAGACAAGAAACTCTTGAACAAACTGAGGAGGCAAACCATAAAATGGCAGTTTAGAAAGGAGACCCCGATGCCAAACTCGATCAAACGCTTTTGGAATATCGAGTGCAACAGCTATCGTTTCTTCGAATTTTTCGATTGAATGCTGCCAAATATGAAAAACAAGCCAATGAGTCAGTGGTTGATTTTTGATGGCGAAATTCTGCGTCAACTTTAGAAAATCGCGCTTCTTCGAGTATGCGATATCAATTTTGATACTTGCCAGAAAGATATATGTTTTCGGTTTGAAATCTTCTTCTACTTTCATGGTTGATTGGTGGTTGAAATTGTTTCCCCGTTATACAGATGACGAACATCAATCCTCAGGAGTCGAAAGTTACCTCTACACTACTGAGATTATCCGAAACTTTCGCAAATATTCCTAGAAAGTCAATAACTTGAATAAAATATTTGAAAAATGACAGAAAAATGGCGCAATTGTTGATTTTCTGATGTAGGAATTTTTCATTCTAAATCACTAGGCAGAATATGGAGGTGTTGAAGTCTCAGTAACAATTGAACATTTTGGTTTTCTGCTCATAAGTTGAAAACGGTGGATGTTATTGGAAAAGCTTAGTAGAAAACGGTAAATGTTATTGGAAAAGCTTTCTAATATAAGTTGCAGTGAATTGAATTCTGCATGAAAAATGTTCGGTGACAAATGAACGTGGGTTGGATACTTCAGCAACTACATATTCACAAAATTTTCTCCAATTTCGCACGGCAATAGCTTTGGTGAGATTCGATAGTGCGAGAAAGAAACGAAAAGTGGACTGAAATTTTTATCTATCATCTGTAGTAAGAAGAAAACAATCAATTGAGGTTTCATGCATTCCATAATGTTTGCTATTTAATTGTTTTCGTTTGCAACGTGACCATGCTTGGTGTCGGTTTTAAAATCTACTCTCAAGGAGCCAAGTTCTTAACATCAAAGCACTTTGGCTTTCAGCTATCGCTCAGTTGGTGATTGAAGGAAACTAGGTGTTACAGATATTCGCTTAATAATTCAACCTATGATATTATACCCACTTACCTATGTGACTGTTAATATGGACTATACCACAATACTCCAGCAAACTAATTTCTTTTCTTTATTTCACTTTCGAACAATAAATAACAGTTTCTTCTTTATCATTCCATAATCCAAGTCTCCCAGTGACAGTAAGCAGTCTTTAATATTTTCATTATTTATAAAGATTCTTAAGTCGTCAGTGAATCCGTTAGTGATGGGATTATTCAATAATCTTCACAAGACCGTTAATTATAGGATAGAATAAGAGTGGACATGGGTTGCAATCAAGAGGTGAACCACTCTATCAGAACGGTATTGAACCCGGAATTGATTTCGAGAGTTTCTAGAAGAATCGGGATTCCACATGATCGTGGCGTATAAACGAAGGGAACGATGTGATAAATCAGATACTCGCTGAACTCTTGTGATATTCTATCACGTAACATCTCACCAGCCTTCGGCACCAATTAATATTGACCACATCGTGTTTCCGGAAAAACATCTTCCAGTTCATGAAGCTTCGTGTAATCCCCATGCTACCAAACTACTTGAACGCCGTATGTGGCAAACTATATTTCACGCTTTTTTTAATCACCGATCTGCCGATGTCGTCAGGTATAAATAATGTCCAGTAATTATAGCTTCCATGGAAGAGTACGAGTATTTCAATTTGTATCCTGCTGGTTTGACTTTAGCATAAATCCATTTTGAACGGGCTTCATTTACATAAAAGTCTCGTTTAAAAATTGTGATACATTTTAAATTACTCATTTACGGCGATAGGAACTTCAGCAGGAATTATATTTATTAACAAGCTAGGGGTCAGTAGTTCCTGCAGTGCTGCAAAGTAACAGCCAGATCGTTTGAACTGAAGTATGCTGGCGCAGCTGGTTCCATATTGGTTTGAGATGTTGGTTGATATTTATTAGATTTACGGCAGTTCCAACAAAAACTGAAAGTTCGGAAAACTGAACAGGGATCTCAATATACTACATAATTGGTCGCATAGAAATAAATCACCAATGAATTTGAATGAGTGTAAAATGGTGTCTTAGAAAAAATCTAGAAAAGTACAGATGTGCTAATAGTAATTCAACTGACGCTGGAGTCTCGAAAATTCTAGACTTGGGAGTATATTTAACGTATGACTTAGGAATTCAGAAGTGTATATTGAGCTATTGTCAAAACAACAAACAGGATAAATCAGTTATATAAAGTGGTGTAGGGAAAAAAGCGATATTGATTTTTGAACGATTAATGGAAAAGTGATGGATTTGTACCTCCCTTCTAAGAATAAATTCCACCTGTTACGACTCGCTCTAGATTTGTTTTATCATTTTCTTTGCACTCCATAAATTCCTGATCTAATGTGTGCAAGTTTCAATAAGTCTTGCTAGAAAAATTCCAATAGACATATTCGATATCAGATACGTCACACAAAAATCAAGCTCCAGTGATTGTGTTTTTGATATCATAGAATTTCTCTCCTTCCAGTTAATTTTTCGATCATCCCATCATTTTACCAATGTGTTGTTTATATCTTCATTTTTTTGAAGGTGGAGATCATTTCTGTAGACAGGTAGTAGTAGGAGCACAACTTGTTTGGTTGCTGCCTATGATGTTGATAATCCATGTAATAAGGTTCTAGAAACTTGTTTGAATTGCTTTCAGTTTTGATGATTTTTTTCCTTCTTCAAGTTTCACTGTAAATGAAAATGATCATAGTCACCATTTTTCCAAGAACGTTTCCTCCAAAATTACTTCACTTTCACTATTTTTCGTTTCGAAAAATATATTATGGGACGTTACGAAAGTGAGTTCAAACATTGAAATCGTTGGTGGAAGATAGAACATTCGATGAACTTACACACCAGAGATTACAACTCTCATCAATCTGAATGGAGCACCTGCAATACCACAATGCAAGAATCATTTCCGGGGTAGTTTTCGCGGTCACGAATATTTTTAAAATCTCCCCTAACCGAATTCATGAGATATTTTTCATGAAATATATGTGAGCAGGAAAATATAACCAAGAAAAATTCGAAAGAATCATTCGAAAACTTATGTTTGAAACTTTCATAGTAAGTCACGGTGACAAGACATATTAGACAATTTCATCCAGATTATTTTGTGAGGGTGAATAAAATGACTCAATTCGGACAAAAAAAGCTATAGTTATTTGTACACAAAATATTCAAATGAGGGATTTCACTGAGGATTCCATTTGAATTCCAAGATTTTTTAAATGATTTCAGGAGGGATTACTGAAGTTCTTTCGACGTTCATCATATCGGGTTCCTCTTTTCTTTCCTCGCCTCTTTTCGAATATACTATTTCATAGTGTGTTATCAATTCTCTTAACTGATTTCGATTGTGATTTCAAACAGTTTTTTTTCGTTGAATGTATTTTTTTGATTACGTATTTTATGAAATTGGTTTGGTCCCGTAAATTAATGTAAAAATAAATGATATATTTACGGCAACCCGACTGGAGTTGCACAGAAGAATTGTTGCGTCTGGTTCAAACATTTTTTTTTCTGGATTATTTTTGATGAGCTTTATTTCTACTATTATACCCATTAGATATATACTATAGTCAGATACGCCAGAGAAGAACTGTTTTTCGAAAGTTGTCTGAAAAATTCAATCAATTTGAGAATAACATCGTATGCATTCTGTGCACCCAGTGACCAGCCCAAAGTAGAACCATCTCAGTGCAATAGGTATGAAATATAATTTCTCCCAATGTGTAGAGTCACTGACGGATGCGATGAACGGAAACAGTAAAAAATAAATACTACCAAATATGAAATTTTGCCAAGTATTTTCCCACCAAAAATTTGAGTACCTACGCATGTATATGCCATGAGTTTTCAACTTCTCCATTTACGAATTCCACTAGCGCTGACTACAGTTCATATCTATACGGGATGTCTCAAGTGGCGCAGACAAACAAAACAAAAATACTGCTAGACACTGCGTGTCTTCAATGTAATGATTCTCTTCTTAAGTTTCAAGGGGTCACGAAGATATTCGACACTGGATGCAGAGTCACCGTCTCCATTCGATACCACAGCCGTCTAGGAATTCAACGATGTCTGTACACAGGGTGTTTTATCAAAAATTACTTGGTGGTGCTGAATATAGGGCTTGAAGGCCGTCGTTCTTTGGAATTTATTCCTAACGTTTCGCTAGCGCGAGTGGCCAGCTTCTTCAGAGGCTTACTCATTTCCGATGACTAAACGTTTCTATTTATATTGATGCAGGTAATCTGGAGTGTTAATTACTTCTGACGGGTTCGGGGAATAATCATCATTATTAGTTGCCGCACTACCTGCCGTGATTTCATTAGTTATTCTTGATTTCTTCAGAATTTGGAACCCTATTCAATAATTCAATGCGACGTCATTCTTGCAAGCGCAACTTCAAGGCCCTACAACTTCATCTGAGGAGTTTCCAATGATTTTTTCATGTGTTTCTTCAATTTAATTTCAATTTTCATAACCAGTATCAAGGAAGGATGTGTGAAGGATTTCAAGTCTCCGGAAGTTATATACTGCAGTGGCAGAACAATTCAAAACAATTCGCTCCATGCAGATGTGAATGGAACCGAATTAAAACATTTGAAAAAAACACCCTCTATTACCAATTATCATTTCCAAATCAAAGTGCGAAAAAGGGAAGAAACCTTTACCTTGTAATTACAGACCAATTGCATTGTTTTCTATCATTTCCAAAGTCATGGACGAAGCAATCAATATGAAGATCATCAAATATCTAAAGAAATCAGGAATAATCAATGATCAGCAATACGGATTTCGCCATCAAAGATAAACCAGTGACTTATTGGCTTATGTTTCTCATATTTGGCAGCATTCAATCGAGAAATTCGGAGAAAAGATAGCTGTTGCACTTGATATTTCAAAAGCGTTTGATCGAGTTTGGCATCGGAGTCTCCTTTCTAAACTACCGTCTTATGGTTTGCCTCCTCAGTTGTGTGCTCTGAGGTTCTTGTCTGATATCTTGCTATCCTAACCTAACCTATCTTGCTCAGGGCTCCTTTTTTAATAGATCAGCTGAGCTTTGGAGCTCCTTGCCGAAAGAGGTTTTTCTTAAGGCTTACAAACTTCAAAAACTCAAGATGAATGTTATCTCCTATCCTTCCTATCTCCTGTTCCTTGATTCACGCGGTGTTCTTTGAACATTACAGGGCTTTCCTTTTGTGTGAATCTGCATATAAAAAAAAATTATGATGGCGGTTGTAAACTATCAGGGCTTCGAGTTATTAAAAATCAGCACCATTCAATATTCCTTAATTCAATCCAGTTTCCAATAGAACAAAAATCACTGGAATAAATGAAAGATTGTCGTTTGCAAAAACCACCAGACCATTTAGAATCCTCATTTCGAGTATTAGCTTGTATCACTTCGAAATCATTAATACAATAATCATTCTGATTTATGTAGAATTCAAATTTTTTAACCATCATATCTCTTCCCAAATTGCTCATTTGAAAAATACGATTTTTCATTCGAAACATTTTTCTATAGCCATTGACGGTGATAACTTTTCTGTGTTTTGTTCCACCCCTGTCGATATGCAGTGCTGTCAGCTTTATGATCATAATAATACTCCCATTCCTTCCTAGAAACCCATTGGAGAATAATTATTGTTTCTCCGAACCGAACTATTGCAATTCCGAGAGTAGTATCACCTCACCGATCGAGACAAATCAGGGGTTACCAGAACCAATTTGTGTTCCTAGATATGCCTTCTGCAAATAATTGAAATGATACCAGAATAAGTCCAAACAAACAGCGCAGAGCATCGTGATGCATGTTCGGCTTATCGACGAAATAGATTTCTTCCTATTACCTCGCCAACAGCCCATGCATTACACACTCACAGCTGCTAATGCGTACTAGATTACCAGTATGATTTATTCTTGTTGCCAGCAATTTGTCGTGTAGTGTGAGGTGTTATTTTCTAGATTACCTATCTCGAGAATCAATTCTGATTTTTATTCGGATGAGTTACAGTTACGTGAGAGAAATTACGTATCGCCTGTGTGTAAGTAATGCGTATGTGAGCGGGGTAGCGAAGTTTGCCATTAGTCTTGTCGGATTCAATGCCTCTAGTACTTTGGTCCGAACAGTTTCATTGAAGGAATTTGCAGCTCAGAAGGAGACAGCTCCACACAATTGAACATGGTTCGGATAAATGATTTTCGCTTTTCCCAAAGCACTTATTGGAAGGAAATTGAGATGTGAATCATGTATATTTGAAAATTGAAGATCTGAAATAACCTTCATCTTTTTGAACATGTTAGAATTTAATGCTCAAAAACCACCAGGTGGCCTTCGAAGGATGGTGTACTTTATTGTCATGGGAGTTATGAGAACGACCCTCATTACAGCTCTCGAGAATCTGCTCGGCTCCAACATCAACTTTTGCGGTTCAACTAGGCCTTCCACCCACTATCATACATTTACGGAGATGTTCAAGCAGGAAACTTGAGAGAACAATAGTCGGAATGCCTGTGGACAACATCGTTTTGCACAACCCATGATAAGATTTCAAACTTGTCACACCTATTAGAGAGATTTGGAGACAAGTTAAAGCGAGATGAACTTGATACAAAGACAGTTCAAAGATGAGATGGAGCTGACATGAACGAAGTGATAAAAATGAATCCACATACACGATACCAGATAACTTTTATGAATTAGTGATGATTATGTATATTCGAAAGTATTACTCAGAATAACTTTATAACGTTGACATGGCATTTTCACCTCCTCAAAAACATTAGAACTATATTTACTCTGATCTGTGCTAGGGCTTGTGTGAGCTTCGTTGCCATTGTGGTACCAAAATATTTTCTTGAGTCATCAGATTAGTCTCTATGAAAGTTGAATTACTTTTTTTTGTTTCTGAAGTGCTAGTGAAATGTGGAAGTTTGTGAGTGAATGTCACTGAAACTTAATTGCTATAGGGAAAAATTGAAGATTGTATGTTCCATTGTTGGATTCATAATCATAGTATTATAATAGGTTCGCAAATATCTACGCTCCATCAGCCATGAAGAGTTGACAAAATACAATTTCGTATTGTACAGAATCCAATAAAATATCAAGATTCAGGGTTGCACCGTTAGCAAACGACCCAAGTAGTTTTTTAATGAGTATGTATTTATTGATTGTGATTGATTTGATTGGTGAAATCACTTTCGACATTTTCACATTGGACAATAATTATTTCAAGGGATATGACTGGGCTTAGGCATTCATATTCTATCCTTGTCGGAATATGATTTCATGAGCATAAATGGGTACTGCATGTTACATTTCTGCGGAGCTTTTATCGAGATATAGCGGCGAAATTTACGAAAGCAGCTGCAAGAATCATACTGTGGGTAGGTTTCAATTACTGAACATTCCACATGTTTTAGATCTGTTTCACTGATTGAAAACAATTGAGGGAGAGATATCACGGAGAAAAATCTGCATATATTCTACAGAGAATACTAGTTTTCTGATCGATTCTCAGCAAGGGGTGTGTACCACGCCGCGATACGTGTTCTGCTGCAGAATAGCTTTCTCAAACAGGATTTTGTAGACTCATTGCTAGTGGGAATCGTACAGAACACTGTAGTATTTTGTGCTGAATCAAGTTGGTCAGAGTTGATTTTCTTTCAGCAATCCCCGCATATTTTGGAAAGTACCTGGACTTAATTATTCACATCAATAGGTGCCTCTTCCAGGAGTTGCTTACATTCTAGATAATATGTAGCAGGTAACGTCATGTTGTGAAAAACCCATTCTGAAACGATACTTGACTCCGAGTGCCCCGTGAAGGATTTAATTCAATAACGGTATCGTACTTTTCCCAATTAAAGATAGCCGGGGTTAAATCAACATCGTCGACTACACAATGGGCCAAATTGCAAGTGTAATCAGCTGCATTGGTTGACGGAACGAACTCTGCGACTCGTTTATGATCGTCGAGCTCTAGCGGCGGCCAGACGGCGACTTAATACAATTACCAGTTGCACTTCATTTAATTGTCTCTTTTGCGAACTTTGACCTAACTATGGTGAAGAACTTCCGACACGGATGCGACATTTCACGATTGATTTTGTATACAGGCACTGGAAAGCGCACACCACATCGCCATATCAGTACGTGATAAAGAAAGGAATCAATAATTTTCAATGGCATTTTTTATGGTGTCTTCAATAGATATGTTCAAGGTCCACTCCTATATTTGAATAATCTCTATAATAAAATATTCCTCCAATAAAATGTGTTCTATTTGCGGATGACAAACACTCTCATCGATGAAACCAGTGATCAACCAATTTGTCAGCTTCTTCAAAATCAACTCTTGAAACAGCCACTGTACGATTCACTCATGACGAATTGAACTCAGGACCTAGATGAATGATTGTTTTCTCTCCAAATCCTACTTCTACTAAGAGCAACAGCGAAATACGACTGAAATTTCAACGAAAAACAAACTCATCTGGACCTTACACGTTGAAAATCTTACAAAGGGGCTATGAAACACAACCAAATGTTAATATCGTGAATTATTAAGATCAACTACTTGAATCGTAATATCTTGGCCTTTTTCATAGCTATATTTCTTATGGACATATATTTATATGTTCAGCTCACTCGTTGACGTCGCCAACCAGAGCTGGAGAAGACGGACTGAAAGTCACAAATCCCCATGAGGAAGTTAACATAATCGCCAACAATATCGAGGAGAACTAACTCCATGTAAGTTTCATTCCAAAAATAGCTCTAATATCATATTAACAATAGTATATGAGGAGGAAGCACTTATTCCGCAGAAAAAGCAACATATTTGCTAATTTCTTTGCTGGAAACTCCACTTTGGTTCATTCAGGGTATATTCCCCAGTAATAGAAACAAATGACAGATAAAGCACATTCCATAGATTTAGTGCCTATAAGGTGTATATGGTATACAATCAAATACATCCCGAATTTAACCTCATTCAATTGCATCTCATGCGTACGTAAACACTTCACTTTTGTGTAAAACTGCCAACAGAGATGTGCCATTTCTCAAAGAAAGTAGTATCCGAGTTGCTATGAAAATAATCCCAAACACTACAGAATAAATAGTTGGCGAATCATCCTTTTTTCAAAAATTAGATGGAACTTTACCAAACTAATTGGATGCCAAATGAGTTTCACTTATATAGGATATGAACAGAAATGTGAGAGGTATAATCCTTTCAGGTCAATCGTCTTGTTTCTCTAAAGAAGTTGAGACAAAACACATAACTCCTACGATAAAGCTGAAGAGGACGATGAACGCAGGATGAAGCAATGAAATTAGTTTGATTGATTCGAAAACTACAAGTTCTCATCCAGGCCAGGAGCACCTTATTCAATCGTATTGCAGATTCATTAAGACATCAGGACCAAACAGGAAACATTGTTGAATGGTAATGGTTTGGACTTCCACTGTCTATATTATTAACTCTATTGAAACCTGTTACTATGAACGAAAGGATAAAAATACAAATCAAGTGAGAAATTCAAATCAAAATCAAATTTTTTTGGTCAATAATGAAATTGAGGATTGATTGATCAAAGGAAATAAACTAAATAAATGATAATTAAATAAAATAAAAATAACGGGTCCGAACCATTACCATTCAGCAAGGAACATTGTCAATCACATTCAAGGGAAAAATTATTTACTTAACAAATTATCTGCTTGGAAATCAACTTCAGTTTCATATGGAAAAAAAAACAAGTTTTGACACTATTACGAAGAACACACATTGATTTGGTAGGTTCGTTGCAGATGAAGTTCTCATGCTGGCAGACTGAAAAATGGCTTCTAGTCTCTCCTATCGAAAATGGTTGGATTCCAAAACTGAATTGAGAATTCAAATTCTCTACTAATGTGGTGCAGTTGACTGAGAGAGTGGTTCGTGAGATAAGTTTCGAATGAAGTTGAAAGTATCTATTGTGATGCCAGAAAGGACCTACTAGCGATATTATATTCGAAAATTTGTCTGTTGTGTCGATGTTATATTGTAAAGATTAAACATAATATGTTGCGGGTCAGGTTTCCATCTGTCATTGAAATGCCTAGAAATACAAATTATGATAGTAGTGGGAAAAAATAATCAAGCAGCCACGTTAACCAGAACCCCTCCATTCATAAAGGGATGGAATGAATACTGCCAGGAACTAGATGATTGATCAAACAATAGCTATGAGTCACTACTGCAAGAATGACTAGGAACAGAATGAATAAGAGATAGAAATGAGATGGTGATCCAAAATTGTCTCGAAAATGTCTGACAAAAGTCGTAGGAGTTTTCCAAACGGATAGGTTACTGGGGCATAGTGCCTCATTGTTCGATTTGAAACCGAAAGACAGTGAACAAACATTAACACTTTTGAAAAATAGTCCTTTCTAGTATCAATTCAAGAAGAAATTACAGACATATCTCTATTAATAACGCAAGCTTACTAATCAACTCCCCTACGAACTGACCAGCCAAATCATAATACTAACCTCGACAACCAGTTGCGACTTCAGCGGCCTGACTTTCAAATCGAACTCTCCCATCAAGAGAAAATTCGGATATCTGTTATATTCTCATGAGCTATTTGAAATAAAAACAGACATTCGACTTTCTCTGGGTATGAGGGTTCACCTGATTTGAAATTCAGGCTCCCATGTCATTGGTATATAAATACTCCTCTCACAATTATTAGTCCGACAATAATTGATAAAACTCCCTACAGTTTCATTGGTCGTCGAACGGCATCGCTCCATCAGATCCCTTGCCTTCCTGCCCTTCCAGGTCATTTTAGTATTAGTTCTTGTCTCTAATATATTTCCTTGACGAACACCTGCGATTGGGCACAGAATGCCGTCTTACTCACAATGCGCTACTTCAACCATACCCAAAGATTCTCCAGTTATTTCATACCAAGCCGTTGACTTCATACGATGATAGTGAGAATTGGGAGATTCGAATTATACCGTACAAACCAACACATGGGGCTTTCCAACGAAAATTTGACCTTCCTGAAAATGAGAAACAAAACAAACGTGTGTTCGAAAATTAAGAAGCACAAGTCAAGTGGACCCCAGCCAGCAATTACCCCCGATATTTTTTCAATTGGACGAGAGGTCGAGTGACATTGAGCAAATCAACTTGAAAAGTATCGATGGAAACAAAAACAACAAATTATTTGTTCAAAGTACCATCACCTAGTTCCATGAGATAATACACTCGACTTTCGAAAGCATTCCTTACATTTTCCAAGATGTCAAGGGACAGCAATCGGCATTCTTCAACCTCTTCTAGATTTGAAGTCTTAGTAGAGTGAACTCTCGACTCCAGGTATATATACCCACAGAAAGAAATCCAAAGGTGTGAAATCAAGTGATCAAGCTGACCCCAGACATCTTGGCTATTGTAAGGAATGCTTTCTAAAGTCGTCTGTATTATTGTGTGGAACTAGGTGGAGGTCGTTTTGAGCAATTCATTCGTTGATTTTTTCCCACTGACGATCTTTGGTTAGTTCTACATTCAATTTCTCGAGAACAAATCAACCAATTCGAAAATACAGAGGTAATAGAGGTATGGAAAACCTACCGAATGATGTATCATCACTCAATCCCTCATACAATTGAAAACAATATGGAGGGTAGCTGCTGATCGCAAGGGGTGGAGTTTCCAGATAAAAAAATTGTTCTTTGAAATTTTCGATAACAGGTCCGTTGCTGACTTACAGGGGGTCGAGTTTTTGTTGGAAAGCCCTGTATGTTGGTTGAATATCCTCTCAGCTCGGAGAAACTGATATATGATAACCAATATTGGTTTCCATTTGTAAGAATCCGAATTTCTAGAGATTTTTATGAAAAACGGAATTTTTCCTATTTTATTTCTAATGCATCTCGAATACTCGTGAACTCTCTGTTCAGATCCGATATTAATTAATCAGAATACTGTCGGCACAGTAAAGTTTAATGATGAGCAATCAAGGCTTGATTCGGGTTCGGAGTGGAGGAAATTAAGTCGGTATTGATGACACTTACGTCTAGAGCGGATTTTATGATGACTAGAGGAATTTAATTGAAACTAATAATTAACAGATTGCGCTATATTATACTGCAGGCAATCAAAAGATTTTATGGTTGCAGTATTGAACTGAATAGTCGGGAGGATTTTTTGATTTATGTTGGAATGCGTGATTTCATTATCAGGTTTATGGGTTATATAAGATATTGGTACAGACTTGTGAAATTATTATAGAGACCTTCTTTATCTGTGAAAGAAGAATATGCACGATAATGATGGAATTTGATACAACATTGGGAATGTGTCTTTGATCACTGACTATGACTTTCTATTTTTCTACCAACAAATAGGTATTTCGAATTCTATCAGTTCTACTTGATCAATAAGGCACAAATCCAAATATTTTACAAAACTACTTTCATCTGTGGAGTCAATCTTCATGCTCGCCATTTTTGCTGTAAGTCATTCAATAATTATCCCGTTGCCTCAAAGTAAATTTTTATATGAAGGTTTGAATTATTATCATCATAGTACTTCCGACAGAAAAACTGACTGATTTTTTTTTCAATTTCAGTTTGTTGAAAGTGGTCAGTGAAACAAAAAATCAAATTTGGTTTGTGTCGACGCTTCAACTTTTTATTTGGTCATCCTCAACAACAGATTAGATTTCTCTTGTTGAAAAGTACATAAAAGTATTCTTTTGATAGACGGATTGATCAGTTTTTTGGAAACACCTTTCATGTATGCAGTAAACGTTTGTTTGTGTTACTTGTGTTTATCAATTTATATTTTTTTGTTGAGCACTGTACAAGTGTGGCCAGAATTTAGAGCCTTGTACGGACAGGAGACGGCTAATTATTTTGAATGACGAAACACTCTCGGGCGTCTTACTGATTTTTACAGTAGCGTATTTGCTCTTTCGAAGAAAACCCGCGGTGCTACCAGGTCGGTTCCCACCTACAGGCAATCAACAATTGCCGATCGCACCTAGCCAGCCAGAAAAATTCTGCCCCCACACCGAACTGAAGCAACACTGAAAAAGCCTCATAGAATATATACACGCTAGACCACCGACACTGACCGTTAGTTATAATTAGACATTCTAAGGGTGGGTACTTTACGACCTGATTAAGGGTCCATTGAAATAATCGGTGCTGAGAATGGACACCACCTCCTGTCATTTGCTAGAGTGACAGCACAGCCTAAACATCGATTATTCGAACAGACTGTTAATCAGGTCATATAGTACCCGCCCTAAGGGGAAGTGATCATCGAGCAATCGAAGAGAACAGTCGAGACGAAGCTAGTTAGGAAGGCAAAGTTTAATTACGGACCCAAACTAATATTATTCATCAAGGCGATATAGTTCCTAGAACTTAACCAATCAGTCCTTTACAGGACTACCTGATATTGAATCGGTCGAGAGCGGACCGGAATCAGTCCTTTACAGGACTACCTACATGCCTATAAGGCAAATGTGCCCAGCACAATTTCTTTTTAGCTTTTCTGATTTTTAGGTGCCTTGAACAAAGGCCCAAAAAGATGGGAAGCCACGAAGATGCCCCGGAGACACTGGAGCAGAAGTACGCCGAGAGCGAAAAGAGGGCCATGAGAATGATGGAAATACTCCAACAACTCCAGGAAAAGAACAGAAAGCTCGAGAAAGAGCTCGCTGAGTTGAGAGCCGCCACGAAGCCCAACGAAAGCGAATCTGAAAGTAGCCACGAGGAGGAACCGATGAGCGAAGAGGAAACGGAAACCGTACCTCAAATTACGTCCGCCAAGAGGACGCATGACACTTTCTCATCCGTGTCTGGGACGGACACGGACGATGAAAGCAAAACATCGAAATCACGCCCAAACGGCCGCACCAGGCAAAGAAGGGCGAAGAAGCTGGCGAGGGAAGCAGAGGAAGAAACCGACAAGAGCGGCCCACCAACACCCCAGGTTGTGGCCCCGGTAGTCGATACTACCCCTGCAGTGGCGTCTACCTCGACGTCACAAGAGCCCGAGAACCCCAAGCCCCAGGTACCAGCAAAGCCGCCATCAGTCGTGATAAGAGCGACTGAAAAGTGGAATGCGATTTCCACAGAACTGTCGGATCGTCAGATCCAGTTCACTAAGGCGAAATTACTGTCGGACGGTATTCACATCAGTACCGCAGACGAGGTCAGTTGGAGGAAGCTGACCAAATTCCTCGAAGACAACAGGCTTGAATTCCACACGTTCAACCTGAAGAAGGACATCCCGCTGCACGCCGTGATAAGGGGAATACCGGAAAACGTCACCCCCAGTGACGTAAAGATCAGCCTAGAGGGGCAAGGCTTCACCGTCATCGAATGTCACAGGATGACATCAAGACGGACGAGGAAAGAGCTACCGCTCTTTCTCGTTAAAGTACCGCGGACGGAGGAGCGAATCTTCAAGGTGAACAGATGCGTTCACCTAGTAGTTAGGGTGGAACCACAGCGCCAACGGAGGGGAGTAATATCCCAATGCCATCGGTGCCAATCTTTTGGACACTCACAGCGCTGCTGCCACGCAACGGCACGTTGCGTGAAGTGTGGTGAAAACCACGAAAGCAGAACCTGCGAAAAACCAAGAGAGGAACCGGCAAAGTGCGCCAACTGCAAAGAGGCGCACCCAGCCAGCTACAGGGGATGCAAGCTGTTCCCTAAAGCCTGGCAAACGCCGCACAGGCTACTCCAGGCAAAACCGGCCCCAAAGCCGAAACAGCCAGAAAGGAGACCAGCTCCAAAACCCGGAAGGAACACGACCCCAAAAACACCACAGGAATCGCAAGGTACCGTCGGAGCGGACCTGAGCGCAATCCTGAGTAAGCTGTCAGACGAGCAGAAGAAGATGGCCCACGCCCTACTGTCTGCGCTAATAGAGGGAGCCGGAAAACGTTAATGGCAGTACAACGAATACCGGAAAACCTCGTGATAGGATCCTGGAACGCGAACGGCGCTGCAGGACGCAAGAACGAGTTAATGGAACTGTCGTCGCGTCTATCCATAGACGTCATGGCGGTCCAAGAAACCAGACTTCGAACCACGCAGAACTATCACATTCCAGGGTACAACACGTACAGAGCAGACAGGCCAGGCCAGCGGGCAGCGGGAGGCGTGGCCATACTAGTGAAGAACGACCTAGTGCAAAGCGAAGATCGGAAGCCGGAACTTCAGGGCGGCGAGGCAATCGCAGTCATAGTGAAGTTGAGACGGCACGGACAGTTGAGAATCGTATCCGTGTACCTGCCTCCGCGGGAACACATAGCGAGGACCGACATAGCCGAGATATTTCCGGATCACCATCCAACAGTCGCCATAGGTGACTTCAACGCGAAGTCACACGAATGGAACTGCAGGAACGAGAACCGGAAAGGCCGAGAGCTAGCCAGGTGGATGAACGAGTTCGACGAACTAGCAATCGTCTCCCCAGCAGAACCGACCCATTACCCCCACGCAGGCGCACAACCAGACGTACTAGACTTTGCCATAGTCCAGAACATCACCACCTCCGGGATGGAAGTTTTGGACGAAGGGTCATCGGACCACAATCCCATCCTACTGACCGTAGGAGACGGAGAAATGGAACCGGTGGCACAGGAAAAGAGGATAGTAGACTGGAGCAAATTCCAACGCACTGTCCACGACGAGATAGGACCAATTCCACTCATCGATTCGATAGGCCAATTGGAGGTGACCACCAGTAACCTTCAAAAGGCGATTCTCAAATCCATGGAGCGAAGCGCCCGGAACGTCCAATCCCCACGCTTCAATCTACAGGACGAACTAACACCGGAGGTAACGGAACTCATTAGAATTCGAAGACGCCTAAAGAGAAGATACCAACGGACACTTGCCCCGATGGACAAGAGTTGTATGCACAGGGCCAGCAGAACGCTGCGGCTAGCGCTGCAAACACTCCGAGACCAGAAATGGAAAGACCGTTTGGCAGAACTCAACACCGAGGATCAATCTGCATGGAAAATGCAGAAAGTTCTAAGGCACGGCCGTCGAAAACCATGCCCTCCCATACATGGAGAACAAGGCATAGTATACACAGATCCTGAAAAAGCAGAAGCATTCGCGGACAGCTTTCAGAGACAGTGCAGAGAGAATAATAATGCTTTCGTTACCGAAGAGGAAGAGAACGCCGAGCGGCAGACCGAAGCGGCAGTGAAGAGAATTAGAAGCCAGCGCAGGGACAACGCCCATCCCCTAGACCCGACAACCCCCGAGGAAGTCAGAGGCATCGTAAGAAGTCTCGCTACTCGGAAAGCCCCAGGCCCGGATCAAATACCGAACCGGGCACTCAAAGCCCTACCCAGGAAAGGAATAGTAGCATTGACTAACGTCATAAATGCTATTCTCCGGTTCCAACACTTCCCATCCCAGTTCAAGGAGGCCACGGTCATCATGATCCCGAAGCCAAACAAGAACCATACCTTCCCAGAGAACCACAGGCCTATAAGTCTGACATCCTCGATGAGTAAGGTGGCGGAACGCGTCATTCTGAAAAGACTCGAGGAACAGACAGAAGAACTGAACGTCCTGCCAGACGAACAGTTCGGATTCAGGTCGGAACACTCGACAGAACTCCAAGTTCTTAGAGTGGTCGAATTTGCGACAGAAGGCTTCAACCTAGCGAAAGGACACCACACAGGAGCGATATTCCTAGACGTTTCCAAGGCGTTCGATAGGGTCTGGCACGACGGACTCGTGGCCAAAATGTCTGATTTTGGATACACGGGGCCAATGGTCAGACTAATCGACTCATTCCTGAGGGACCGACGATGTCAATGCAGAGTGGGGAGTGTGCTTTCCAAATGGAGAGTCCTGGAAGCAGGAGTCCCACAAGGAGCAGTACTTTCCCCGCACCTCTTCTCAGTGTACACAGCAGACGTACCAAGGCCGGAGAACAACCATAACAAGTTGGCACTCTACGCTGATGATACAGCTCTGCTGGCGAGATCCCCCAGCCACACGTTGGTTACGAGGTACCTGCAACGGCAGGTAAATAGACTCGGGCAATGGGCCAGTCTATGGAAAATAGCGATCAACCCTGATAAGAGCCAGGCGATACTATTTTCACGGAGGAGAGTAGAACCTGCAGGACACGTCATCCACGACGGACGAGAAATCCCATGGACGAACGAAGCCAAATATCTAGGAGTCTACTTGGACAACAAGCTGACTTTCAGGTCCCACACCCGACAGAGGTTGAACCTGGCGAAAGCCGCACGGCACAACCTCAATCCCATAATAGGTCGCAGAAGTAACATGGATCTCCAAGTGAAACTGCTTCTTATCAAAACGATCCTGCTCCCCATTGCACTGTATGCCTCGGCGGCATGGGGCCATTGCGCGCAGTCATACAGATCAATGTTCCAAACGTTTATGAACGTCTGCTTGCGGGCCGCCGTAAACGCTCCTTATTACTGCCCCAACCGATACATCTACCGGGACCTGAACCTAAGTATTTGGCACGTCGACGAATACCTGCGAGACCACGCCGAAAGCATCTTCGAGCGTATCAGGAGCAATCCAAACCCAGCGCTGCGTGACCTCCACAACGCACTGAACATGGACGATCCCAGATTCCGCGAGAGGGACAAACACCCGAGGCCTTCCAAGCAAAACCTGAGACCACATCCAAGAGTCGCCCGCAGGCGGCTTAGGTGAGTATAAGAGTCGCATCAGCGACTCGGGTAAGTACACTCCACACACACACACAGACATCGCGCGCGAACACATAAACCGATCCGCGACAGGCGAGAACTGTCCCGGAGAGGTCGGGGGGACCACCATGCAAAAACTGCAACGAAGCAGAGTCAGGTAGCAACCAAAGTAAGAGATAGAGAGGAAGCAATAGCACCTAAAGGCTGATTTCCAACCGAAGAGGGTTAGATATCAATCTTGCTGAAGTGCCCATCAGCAGGTTGAGGACCGCTCCTGAGAGGGCGGGGGTGGAAAGGAAAATGGAGGATGGCGAGGTCTCGTATCCAGGCAACTGGATATGGCATCACGTCATCCTGGGCGCTCAACCCCGGGGGGGGGCATGGTGCCGCCCTAAGGGAATGTGTTTGAGCTTCTGCTATTCCAAGAGGTACGTCGGGTTCTCGATAGATACATCCTTACCATATTATGCATTCTATAAACCAGTTGATGATTTGAATCAACGATTCATTCGATCCGTAGAGGCACGAGGACGAAACTGAAAAATCCTCCTTTCTGGCAAGTTAACTGAGAAGTCTATGACGTCTCTCTCTCTTTCGGGCTCCTTTTGTTACTAGAAAAAAATTGAAGGTCGAGTTTCCTCGCAACAATTTTTACGTTCTACATATTTTGAAAGTTGGAGAATAAATTTCTAAATCATTATCGATGATAGAAAGTTCTTACTTGTCCTTGAATAGAGCATAGAGCTTGAATTTTTCGGTTTTTGATTACATTTGTCTCTTCACTATTCCATGTATCCTTCTTTTATAATTTATTGAAGCATCATTTGATATCACATAATAGTTTTCATTGCTGACATTTCCAATTTCGGTCATTGAGAAATTTAGGTCATACCTATTTATTGTTTATTGATCGATGATGTCAATAACCGCTCTCTAACCCATACAGCACCCGATATCCTACGGACGTCCAATTCATAGCCAATTCATGTCGGAATAGCCTTGGACCCATTTTTGGATATCCATAGGATATCCAAATTTTGGATATCTAAAGTATTCCCAGTAAAAAATATCCATACGATGTACAAAATGGATATCCTTTCGGATATCCACGATGGATATCCATGAAGGATATCTTATGGACATCCATTTCGTACATTTATTGTATAAATAATTTTTCTTCCGCAGTGGCACCCTACGAATTGGCAACGTGATTGGGCCATTTACTTGGACATTCCAGCAATAAAGTTGATATATTTAACTTTTTATCCTTCATTTAAATAATATTTGAATATAGCTTCACCTCAGAAGACGTGACGTGCGACGCGAAATGCAAAAGCGCTGCATTGTGAACTCACCTTGACTCGATTTCCTGACGTGCAACCGTCTATGGCGTCTGTCAAATAAATGTCGTAATTTTGAGAGTCGTTGAGTGTTGGGTCGGTTTGAAAAAATTATGTTGAACTGAGTTGAAGCGTTGTGGTGTGCATTGTGCAATAATTGTGTTTATAAAGAAACGAAAAATAGTGGTGTGTTAGTTAATAATTGTAAACTGTGATCATTAGCATTTACCGTGAACGTGAACTTTTGGAAGGAAGCAAGTGAATTGTCGAGTACTATATTCATATGTTATTCAAATTGGGAACTACTTAAATTCATCAATAACTTTTCTGTTGAGAACTCTTGGCAGACTATTTTTCAAATTTAAACTATATCAAGTATTTTGTTTGAAAAGTAATGAAAAAAAAAATAAAAAATTCTTCTTATTAACGACATAAGTTTTTTAATCGTTCGTCTACCACTCTACAGTTTATCTTAGCTTGTCTAAATATTTTAAATACAGCGAAACCAATCTAGTAGAACATTTCAAATTGCACATA
This sequence comes from Zygogramma bicolorata, assembly GCA_032362365.1. Taxonomy (NCBI): domain Eukaryota; kingdom Metazoa; phylum Arthropoda; class Insecta; order Coleoptera; family Chrysomelidae; genus Zygogramma; species Zygogramma bicolorata. The sequence continues at coordinate 4,083,102 of JAVJAQ010003800.1, read as the reverse complement.
CGGTCACGTTGAGTGCCTTGTCACAGGATATATTACAGACTATAATCCGTTGTCCAAGCTAGGTTGGTTTCTCTGTAAAGAAATGCACAAATAATTATGTAGAATTGTGAACGATATCTTATGGACGTTCTTGATGGATATCTCATGGATGTCCATGAAGTATATCTTCTAGATATCCATGATGGATATCTTATGGGTATCCATGAAGGAAATCTTATGGATGTCCATAATGGATATCTCATGGATGTCCATGGAGGATATTTTATGGACGTACAGGTTGGTGGCCTAAGAATGTCCATTGGACGTCCATTGAATATTCTTTGGATCAAAACTGTACGTCCATCGGATGTCCAAAATATCCTTAATGGATATCCATTAGATATCCACTGGATGTCCATGTGTTGTGTGGGAAGATATCCTGACGTTCCGAAAATTTTACTCGACATTACAAGAATTTAATTCGATAGGAGAATCTTACTAAGTTTCGAAATTACATGAAAAAGAAACACATATTTGGGAAAGAAGAATGCTTCGAACGGTGAACCGCTATCAGATCATATCATCCAGGTTTGATTGATGCATCCTCGAATACTCACATAGCAGTTGTTTGTAAAGACAAACGGCAATATATCATTCTTTTATCACATTTCCTACATGTCATCGTTCCGTTCGGTTATTTTTACAAGCAATTTAAGCCACTGTTGAAATTAAAACACCATGAAAACAAAAGAACGCAACAAAGAAATTAGTCTTTCTCGAGAGGATGAATAAATTAGTGTCATGGCGGACAAATAATTCGTTAGGACTTGCATCTTTATTGCATATTTGTGGGCCATAAACCGGGGCGCGAAACGACCGTTTGTTTTCGACCACGAGTCATAATATATGGTAACAAGGTTGGAAAAATAAGTGAAAACCGTAACATAACTTTATTTTCGGTTGATGTCCAGATAGCCTGCTGACACTTCATTGCCCCCAACAAAGTATGAAAAGCTTGAACATTCAAATCAGTTTCAGTGCGTGAATACTTTAGGACCATTATCACAACAGAATTTTTTTGTACTCATGTTAGGAATATCATACCAAATCATCAGTTCTCATGACTGAAATCAAATTTTGTTGGAACGAATGGATACTGTTGCCCATTTAATTTCTGAAGTAGCATTATGGTGGGCCATTGACACGTCCATTGCCTGTTTTTTCATGTAAACAATCCATTATGGAGAATAGAACGAGTACCTAACTGATCGAAAGAAATAAATTATTTAAATTATATTTTTTTTATATGCAGATTCACACGAAAGGGAAGCCCTGTAATGTTCGAAGAACACCGCGTGAATCAAGGGACAAGAGATACGAATTAACATTCACTCTGAATTTTTTAAGTTTGTGAGCCTCAGGAAAAACCTCTTCTGGCAAGGAGTTCCAAAGCTGCGGTTCCATTGAAAAAAGATCCCTGAGCAAGAGAGGCTCGACAGGTCTCTGAATTCACAACAAAGGGGTGGGAATTCTGTACTCGTCGAGTCATCGGTGTAGATATTGCCAAGGGTGGAACGATTGCTAATAAACATTCAGAAGAGCACCGACCCTTCTCCTGAGTTAATTTCCGCAACATGCAAATATGCGTTTATATATATATATATATATATATATATATATATATATATATATATATATATATATATATATATATATATATATATATATATTGAGTTTCGACGTTTCGCCAACATCTCAGTTGGCATTTTCAAGAATGTAGAAAGTATCGGTAGTGTATATCAACAAAGAATCGATCAGAACATAAAGTTCGTATCTATTAGTCATTTTATATTGAAACACTTGTAGTTGTTTTAAATTTTTCTATAGAAAATCACAGAATGAAGTTTTTTTTATCAAGCTATTATGAATTTTCATCAATTTTATCAATTCCACCTGTCATACATTCATTACTCATTGATAGTGAAAAAATGCGACGAGCATATACCTGACTTGGGACTGCAAATATTTCTTAATGCAACTGTCACAATGGAAGCATGTTACCTCAATGTGGCTACCAGGTCATAATGGTTCCGAAAGGGAATGATGAAGCTCAAGTCGTTGCAGAAGAAAGAGCAAACACCCCTTTCCTCGAACCGGAACCCTTTTTTGTGCTTTCAAAATGTCACATGAAGTAGGAATTCCGACGATGGGAACATGATCAACTCAAACGATACTGCAGAACATTTGTTGTGCGAGTGCCAAGCTCTAATCTGCAAAAGACTCAAGTTCCTGTTACTATTCGATATGAAGAAATAAGCCCACAGAAATCTGATTTGCTTCATCAGAAATCTCAGGGCCTCGATAAGATTAGGGTCGCAGTACGGAAATGCTGAATTCTTTACGGACCCACTACAATTTAGAAGATCTCGAGTATTCTCAGCTCTATCTTAGAATATTGTGCTGAGATGACCTTTTGAATGAAAATCTCCATTTACCATTAGCACGCAATCAACCTTGAAATCAATTCTAGTAAATTGATGACAATTTACCTTTATAAAGATCTACTGGAAATGCAAATATTGATAAAACCTTATCTGAAATATATTTCAAATACTTTTTGATCGATTTTATTACAGTCGATATCAAATTTGAATCGAATAATAATGATCCTCACAATGGGGCGAGAAACAAAATTTCAATTGATATCAAGAATAATTTGAAATATGGTTGAATTCCATTTCACACATGGAACTTCAATATACCTACCTCAAATTCGTATTACTGACACCATGGCGCTGTTAATAAAAATCACCCGCCGTTTTTTCGGTGTCAGCGGACGGAACGAAGAATGAAAGGAAAACAAAAATAAAATCCTATCGACGACCATCAAAGTGACACTTTATCGGCGTGTCTGATCGTCCTTTTTTCCCGAAAAACAAAAAAAATGAAGCTACGTGAAATTTGTTGATTCAGCTCATGGCGCCAATTATCGCTACTGTCGCGTTTTATGAACGCAAAACTGCATTTTAATGAAAATATGAGAGCACGCTCTCGGTGTTATTTTAATTAAAAATTCTGGTGGCATTCGTTCAATTGAAAGTTAAAATGAAAATTCATGCACAACACAAACGAGAAGCGAGCAAGTAGCCGGCCGGCCATTGGGCAGGAGAGCATTGTACGATATCGGCGAACGCTCGTCAACTGGACTTGCCTCAAATCGACTGTAGGAGTATTCCTACAGTAAGATTCATTCAAATCTTTCCATCGACTTTTATAAGGTCTGCGACGAATTCTCAAGTTCTACAGAAACAGTACGGATATCAAAACAAAAAGAGAAGCTTGAATGAACTACTTAAGAGCCATGCATCAATGAAAAATCGATACCTGCTCTATTTCTTTAAAAATGGAACAATATGACACATACCTATACCTGGATATTATAGTAATATATACGACAAAGAACCATGCTCTGTAATAAAATTCATAACTCAAGCAGTCCTTGTGTGATAACGAATCATCTTATATATCCTTTCATTTACAACCATATATGTAATGCTGTCATTACTAACGTCATTGAAGGTTGGGAAGTGTCACATTACACACCTCTACTTCCGGCCCTCACTTCCCGCCCTCATTTCATCTTTTCTGGACTTTATCTGTCATTTTTTTACTTTAACTGACATTTATTTATATTGGTGACAATTGTATACCCCATAGTCACGGTAACAATATATAATAATAATAATAATAAACGTCTTTATTGCTAACAACTATTACAGTTTCTCAATTGAGTATAAATGGTAGATATATAAGTATAATGTTGATAACAAAAGGCAGATGGTAGATATATAAGTATAATGTTGATAACAAAAGGCGAAGTTCAATTTTTATAACGATAAATCGTTATTAATTGTTCTTCCACTTAACCTCAACAATCGCTGTGTATTGTGATAAAATTCATTGATGGTCATTGACTTAGTGCGCTCAAAGTATAACTCAGCTGAAATAATATCGAAAAATATTATTGGGAATCAAATAAGTATTTCTTGAAATTGATCTTAAATCGCTGGGAGCCACTCCTTTTAATGACTTCCGGAATAGCATTATAAATGTTGCAAATTTGATAGCTGAAACTGCGCCTGAAAAGTTCTAGCCTGAAACTAGGAGGTGTCAATAAACCTTTACTCCTCACATTAAGGTTGTGAACATCTGCTCGATAAGTGATTTTTCTATGCAGATATGGAGGAGTTTTACTCGAGATCATCTTATGAAAAAGAACTGCAGAATGCAGGACTCTTCTATTAGTCATATTCAACCAGCCAATAGTTTGCAGTTTGTATGAAATTCTCTGGCGCCGTCGTATGCCATAGATGAACCGTTAACAGGAATTTTGCACTTTTTGGATTTTTGCACTTTTTGGATTTTTGCTTTGTATTGACTTGTCAAGCAGGGGCCGTAAAGTACGTCAGCATAGTTAAAATTCGATAGAACCATTGCCTCGCATAGTAACGCCCTTAATTTAATTGAAAGAAAATGTCTTTGACCATATAACGTTCTCAACATGAAATATGCGCGTTGTAAGAGTGTATTGATGTGTTTTTCGAATCTCAGGTTGACGTCTAAAAAAACTCCTAAACTTTTTGCTTCTTGAACAGTTACAAGAGAACTGTCATTTATTTTTATATCCACGGCATGATCTATAGCGTTGCGATTAATTTTTGAGCCGAAAGTAATAATATTGGATTTCAAGTTGTTAATGAGCAGGCAATGATCTGAAGCTGAATCTGTGAAGGCTTTGAGGTCTTTATTTATTCGCGAGCAGGCGGTGTCTATCATTTGTAGAGGAAAGCTATAATAAAGTTGGGTGTCATCTGCGTGAAGATGTATTTTGCAATGTTGAAGACAGTTGATTAAGTTCGACGTATAGATAGCAAAAAGCAGGGGGCACAAAATGGAACCTTGAGGAACGCCAGAGTGTAATGGTAGATATTGGGATTCAACCCCATCCATTTTCACCATTCGCTGTCGATTTTCCAAGAATGAACCTATAAGCGAAACAGCATTACAGGAAAGACCTACGTACGACAATATACTCAATAATAACGTATGGCTTATTGTATCGAACGCTCGACTGAAATCCAACAAAATCAGACAAGTATAGTTGCCTTCATCAATTGCTCTAATAATGTCGTCCACAACATGTAGGAGTGCGGTTGTACAGCTATATCCCTTGCGGAATCCTGACTGAATAGAAGGTAGTATCGAGAAATTATGGAGATATTCCTTCAATTGAAATTCTATTGCTTTTTCCAAAACTTTTGATATGATTGGTAGTATACTTATTGCCCTGAGATCTTTGAACTCTGTTGGATTCGCCTTCTTTGGTAACACTTTTACCACCGCACTTTTCCATAATGCGGGAACGACATTGTTTGTTAGGCAGAAATTAATGATATGTGTAATATAAGATACTATATGCGGACAACACAATTTGATATAATCAATACTCAATCCGTCACAACCTGTAGCTTTTGTTTTTATAGAGCATAATGTTTGATAAACGAATAAATCATCAACTTCTCTGAATATAAAATTTTGATCTTTCAGTTTATTATTTGCATAAAATGTTAGTAAATCTTCTGGTGGATTGACCTCAGGTAGTGACTTGATGAAGTATTGGTTAACTTCATTTGGGTTTTTCAGGCCGTCTGGAATAACAAGGCATTTCTGAGGTACAACTTGATGAGACTTAAAAGCTTTCCACATTTCTTTAGGGTTTTTTTTATTATAGATGTAGGCAAAGTATGCTCGTTTTTCTCTTTTGATAGATTGATTCGTGTAGTTTCTCATTTCTTTGTAGAACTGAAAATGCGCTGCTGAATTGGTTGACTTGTATCGTTTGTGGGCCTTATCTCTAATTGACATCATCTCTTTCAATACATCTTTGAGCCAGGGAGCTCTTTTTTTGATAACTCTTGATGTTGTCAATGGTGCATGCCTATCGAATAAGTTACTCAAGCAATTAACCAAAAAAGTTACTTTCTCGTCAACATTTTCTAAGTTATAAATTCTAAAGAAAGGAGTCAAAAGTAGGTCTCTCCTGAAGTTTCCTTCATCAGAATATTTGAAATTTCTATGCGTACATATTTTCGGCACCCGCTTGTTACTACAAACCCGAAGTTTACAGCTTACTAAGAAATGATCAGATATTTGGCCAACGTCGATGACACCCCCTTCAATCACATCATTCTCCTCGGTGATAATAACATCCAATAGAGTAGCTGTCCGCTTTGTAATCCTTGTAGGAGTGTTTATGATATTAGTGAGATTGAGGGAGTTCAAAATAGATGGAAGTTTATCTACTACTACTATATTGTACCAAGAGTATCTTCAAGTTCATTTATAAACGAATTAACATCCACAGTCGGAGTTCTATAAATCACTCCTATAGCTATGGATTGTTTTTTTATTTTAGTTATGATTCAAATCTGCTCGCAAAATTGGCCTCTGTTAGTAATTATTTCACTTTGAAACTTACTGCGTATATAAATACAAACCCCTCCTCCTCTGGAACCCCGGTCCTCTCTATAGAGTTTATACCCATCAATACCAATTTTATCATCGGCAATGTTGCTCTCAAGCCATGTTTCACATAGTGACAATATATCAATCTCGTGATCTGAAATAAGTAACTTCAGTTCCTGAAGAGAGGGTAGCAGCGATCTGACATTCAGACTTCCTATTTTCAAATAGTTATTATTATTCATACCTTTTGCGCTCTATAGTTGTGACAAAAACGATTTTCAACAACAAAGACAAAAAAAAATAAGAAAAAATCGAAACTAAAGAATAAACCTTTTTCAGCTGGGTTCGACTCAACTGCACGAAGTGCTACTGATACAAAATTTACTGAAGGTTGACACACAAAATATAAATTCGACAATAACAGTTGGTTACTCGATATTTACAGGTCCTGTATAGAGATATCAATGAATGAAATTTGTTTCTCTGAAAAAACAAATGATCAAGAGGTGATATTTGATAAAAGGAATTATAGTAAGAACAATAATAATAATGGAAATAAATATTAATCAATATTCAATTGTTTCAGATTAGTAATCTTCAAGATAGTGGTTTCTTCATTATACTTGATGTAGGTGGTCCCAAAATTAGTCAAAATGTTTCCTTCGGTACCAACTTTGGTTACAACGGCTTTCATTATTTTGTACTGTTCTGTTGTTAGGTCTTCTCTTATCACCATTCCCGTTTTCTTGAGATATTTTTTATTGTTATAAATCATGTTCTTCACATTATCATTACATAACCTGACTAGTACAGGCCGTGTTTTCGTTTCGTCATATTTTCCAATACGATAACAGGACTCAATTTCTCCGCTGCTTATGTCGAGATTCATTTTCAACTTGCACATATTACGAACAGCTTCAGAACAATTTTCATTATCTCGCTCTCTCATTCCATAAACTCTAAGATTTCTACTTCGCATAAACTGTTCCTGTTTTTCTTGTGTTCCTGCAATTGTCTTCAACGTTTCTTCCTGTTTTTTCAATTTGGCTCGTAATTCCTCATTTTCCTGTTTGAGGCTATCAATTTCTTTCGGAAGTGTTTCGGATATTGTTTTTGTTATTGTTTTTGTGAGTTGATTCTAGAAATCCTCGGAGGAGCACAACTTAATTACCAAAGACTTCACAAGTGCTTGCAGTTCTTCTTCGCCCTTCTTAGGTGGCATTTTGATAATAATTAATTACAATCACTCACTGCAAATTCCCTGTTCTATTCGTTTAATTACGAATCTTATCACTAATGATCTATTTCAGACTTTCTGTAGTATAACTTGCGTGTTATCTCACGGTATTAACAAAATAGCAGCACATCGACAGTACACATCTACTCCATAGAACGGTCACACAGCGAATTTACTTCATTATTCTGGGAAAACCGGGTTCTTGGTAATTCGTCCTTAAATGTAATATTTTAGATATGTTCAGAATGAAACAGAGATATATTAATTCAAATCGAAATATTGTGATTGTAAATGAAATGGTATACAAACCTCGGTAGTTTCATTCCTGCCTCGAGATCATAGCTAACATCGACGCTTTGCGTCTCGGTTAACTAACTGATCTGACGACAGGAATGAATCACTTCCCACCTCGGTGTGTAATATATTATTACACATCTATGCCCCTCAATATAAATTTCAAGGAACGGTTCCATTTTCGCTATGAGAGGACTCGCATATTCAGCTTTATTTTTATGGAGAAAAACATAGTCTCCATACAACTGGCTTATTCAATTTGAATGTGTTTGACTTACAGGCATTTTGATTGAGCCTTCAAAAATTTGAAACCGCTGAAAATTTATCAGTACACGAAATACCTCACTGGTAGCCTTGTATATGATGAAGCATCGACCTACATAATGCAATATCAAGACTAGCAAAACTCATACATGTTTCGACTGTCACCTAGGCATCTTTTCTTCTTTTCATTTACCATTATCTCCACTTATAATTATGAGCAAGAAACAGTTTTCAATTACAATTTTGATTATTCACTCTGGCCATTAACAATTTTTATGAAAAATATTACTTACATCTGCGAAGAATGCGGAAGCAGCCACTGGTTTTAACAAACACTTACCTGGAAAAGAAAAGAATATCATCATTTTATTCGATTTAGTTTTATAGCTTACATTCTTCTGGTATCATTGTCGCAACAGAGAATATTTTTTATGGGTTCGTCGGCAATTTGTTTTCGATATCCGTCTGCGATTGGGAAATTACGATGATGATGCATTATTTTTATTAAAATCTTTTTTTTTTTCGATGTGAAGAAAAGATTTTTATTTTAATGTTCGGAAACAGTTGGAGATATACTTCTTCGAAAGTGGTGGATGTCTGAATATTATTGACTGTTGAGCTCTGATGTGAACCAATAGGTGAAGTAATGCAGAAAAGTGGTAGAGATTGACTATGGAAAACTTGTAGAATGGTGCCTAAGTGGCTGTTTCAACGTCCATGAAATTAAAATAGTTATTCAATGCAAGAAATCTCATTCCAGTGAAGGAATATGTTTTCCATCAATACGATATCTTTATTATTTTGCCTCATAAAATTGCAATACGGCACGTGAAATTTTGATAAACCAAGCTTCAGAGAGGGCACATTGGAATGAAAAAGCATTTCTGTTTGGTACTAACCTGAGACCTTTCAGCTTGTGGGCGTTAGGAAAATGTCTATATTCAAATATATGTCACCCAAAATTGGATATTTTATTCCAAAAGTTAGGATGTCAGATCAATAATTACATTCTCAAAGTCGAGAGTCGCGTCGATTTTTCAAGTTATTTTTGCATTTACAGATATTCAGATTGATTTTACCTTGTAGGCCGTCATTTGGTCGAAAACCTTGAAACTCCATTTCAAAGTATCCATAAGTGTGTTCTGGGAAGTGAAAAGAATACACAGTTTTTTTTCTTTATTTTGTCAAACAGTTGTTGAAAGCTCAAATTGAACCGCATAGAAACAATTGTAAGGGTAGCTTGGGATTCACGAATAATGATAAAGCATAAAAATGTGAACCAGTTTCAAAAATTCAATTATATATTCTATGCTCATTTCGATATTGGCATACCTTTTCGAAAAAGTCGAAAAAATTCTCTAGAATTTGTAGGATTATGAGTGTTATTTTTCTGAAAAAAAAAGCTTCATTTTTGGGAATGATGACCTGTATTGAGTACCCTCGCATTTGACTAATTCAATTGCATTGCATCAAATCACCTCGTGAGAGATATTACAAAAATATTGTTGTTCTTCATCTATCTCTCATTCGAAGGACACTTATGGTTCACCGTCCGCGAGACTAACACAGATGGCTGGATTTATAGTTAGTTTCACAGTTCATAACTTCAATTCCAGTCAGTAAATTATGCACAGAACTTCCTATTAATTTACGAAGCCAGCCGATGTCTTGGAGTTATCGGTTTAGTTCGTGGACTCGGCAACAAATTATTCTGAAATGCAGATCTGACATTATGATATTCACAGAAATCCATATCGGATGATTCATAACAAAAAAAAAATCTATGAGACCGCAAAACGATGACGAAGAACTTGTTGATTTATTTGTCCGGAAGGAATATTTTGGAATTTTCGCGAGTATATAACCATAATAATGAAGAATGGATAAGAGAACAGAAACTTCATCACTGCAATATCTTCAGATCTCGTAGAAGAAACGCAAACGTTTTTATGATGCTTTAATTTTCTGCAGATACTGGTTCATTTAAGAAAAGTTATTGACGAAAAGCAAATATTTCAGAGATCATAACGATGGTATTATTAACTTTGTTCAAAATATGAGTAAGAAAACCTCGAATAAATCAGTTCATGAAACATTTTTTTACTCAATTCCCTATCTGTTGTGGAAATCTCATTGAATGTGTAATAATGATATGCTTTTATAGCAGCAGTATTCCAATCGAATGCAAACCGTCTTTTTCATTTTGGTAGTGTTTTTCACACGGAAATATAATACTATATAGGGACTAGAGTATTTTTGTGGAGAAAATGGAGTTCAAGAAACTATTTTTCATCTTTATCATCCCTCATTCAGTGCCGTTCGGAGAAGAAAAAGTCAAAAATATATCCTCGTGATATTGTAATATTAGAGATGGTTTTCAATTATATTTAGTTGGTTATTGGGCAACCATATCCAATGTTATCAATGCACACATGTCAATATGTCGTAGTGAAACTCGACGATTATGGCGAAGGATCTACACACGGGAACACACCAAATATTCAAGAAACTAAATATTCATATTTTCAGAATTTTTGCCAGATAATGTGAGGTACCTGTGCTAATTGCACGGGAAAGTATATAATAATGCTCCACAAAAAAATCAAGAGGAGATAAAATATATTCGAATTTTATGATCGTGTTCTTCAGTCTGGACTCGAAAAAAACAGTCTCATTTTGACCGGACATTGTTCATTTCGAAAGAAGAAAACGTACAAATTTTCACCAAATACTTTGAATTCCATCTCATTTGGAATAACGATTGAAATTTTCCATAGCTAGTAACCAATGTTGATCAATTAAAACGCTCATCTTTAATCGAACGATATTTTGGTTGGTTCAATAGGCACCAATAACACGCACAGTGCTGTCCAATCAAAATAAAATGTTTCTTATCTAGTCTAATAAGTGATAAAATGATTATTCAACCAATCCGAAACATATTCAGTTTACGATTAGGATGATAATCTTGAATCGAACATTAAAATAAAGATATTCGTTCAACAAATCAAATAGCGTATGTGGAAATCGCAAGGATAATTTTCGTTCACTTGTGATTGTTACCGTGTGCCAATCTACTTTTGATAGATGTGGATCTTTTTGCCGATAATATATATGTGACTCCATTTTGATATAGCAACGAAGAAATTCTAAAATGAATATCATATGTATTTCCTGTCCTGAAAAAAGAAAGTATTGTATTATATAGTTATTTGTATGCTAAGGCCGCGAAATACCTCTTTAACGTACCGAAAGAACAGTTATCGCCGAGGCCGCTTGCGGCCGAGGCAAGATAATCTTGAGGTCGTTAAAAAGTTTCGCGGCCATGGCACACACACTATTTTTCGTGCAATCGTTAAAATTATTAAAATAGATAGTTGTAAATAAATATATTATTGCTCTAAAATCAACAGCATTTCAATTCATTTAACAATATCACCGTGTGCTATGGAAATGATATGTTTCAATATATATTTTGACAGTTCTTGTCAAAACGCAAAATGTCTGATACTGATAGCGATATTTCAGCGTTGTAAATTCGGCGCTTTCCGTTTTAATACCCGAAAAATCTAAACGGCAGTACGAAAAATTTTACGGCGAGTTTAAAGATTGGTGTGACAAACAGAATGTTAAGACGATGTCTGAAAACATTTTATTGGCTTATTTGATGCAGAAATCAAATGTTGTAAAAAGTTCAACTTTATGGAGCATTTATTCCATGCTGAAGTGTATGCTGAACATACGAGACAATATCGACATCAAGCAGTTTTCAAAATTAGTACCATTTCTGAAAAGAAAAGCAGTAGGTTATCGAGCAAAAAAGTCTAAAGTATTAACGCGTGAGCAAATTGATACATTCCTGAAAGAAGCTAATGATGAAAAATACTTATTGTTGAAGCTAAGTGTTAAGAGATGTTATTTACAATTGTTTTATTTATTGTACTGATTTTTGTAGGTAGTTTTGATAATGGGAATATCTGGTGCCTTGCGACGAGATGATGGCCATTGAAGATATTCAGGAAGAGAATGCTGTATTAATAGTAACCGTTCCTGATACCAAGACGGATAAGAAGCGTGTTTTCACTGTTACTAATATTGATTTCATAAAAATTTATCGTAAATATGCAGCTCTTCGACCAAAACATATTGTTAATAATCGTCGTATATTCTTGAGATACGTAAACGGAAAGTGCACCGCACAAGTTGTTGGAGTGCATACCATTGCGAAAATGCCTAGTATGATTGCTAAGTATCTCAGATTACCAAATCCTGAAACATACACGGGTCACTGTTTTCGGAGAAGTTCTGCCACGCTGCTTGCCAATACTGGGGCTGATATGTCAATTCTTAAACGTCACGGTGGATGGAAGTCCACAACAGTAGCGGAAGGATATGTAGAAGACTCTATCGAAAATAAGAAGCAAATTTCCAACTCAATTTCTGGCGATATGGTATCTGGTTTGAATGTAGGCAATAACCATTATTCAGAAACACTAGATGTAGTTGCTTCAACTTCTGGAGTAAATATAAGTAATAATACAAACTGTACAATTAATGTAAATATTCATCCTAAATAATATAACTTATGTATTTGTTGGTATTCAATAAAAAATAATCCTTGTCTTTGTAGTATTTTAGAAATGTCAAATTTGGAAGTGACGTTTGGTTTCGCGGCCGTTGCTATGGGTAACGGCCGCGAAATTAAATTTCGCGGACTGTGCTGAGAACGCGAAATACTGACTTCGCGTGCGATTGCACGAAAATGTATGTATCGTAATGTTTGGTGAACATTCTACATTGAACTCATCTGGAAAAGGACTTCCGAATATCACGCCTGTCGATAGTCATATATGCCTGGAATGATTCTTCGCCAACAGAATATAAGAAATATTTGAATGAACCTGAATACGAACAAGGCTTGCGGATTCGAAGAAATACCAGAAATTGTTCTCAAAATGTGTGCTCCCATATTGACACCAGTACATTGCGAAATATTTAACCTTTCCTATAACTCAGAGTTTTGTCCTGGGAAACAGCAAGAGTTCAGCCAGTTCCTAGAAAAGGGAAGAGAACTTCACCTTGTAATTATAGACCATTTGCATTGCTTTCTATCATTTCCGAAGTCATGGAGAAAACAATCAATATAGGGCTTTTCAAATATCTGGAGAAATCAGGAATAATGAATGATCGACAATACGGTTTTCGCCATCAAAGATCAACCAGTGACATACTGGCGTATGTTTCACATATTTGGTAGCATCCCATCGAAAAATTCGGAGCTACTTTAGATGTTTCACTCGACATTTCAGAAGCGTTTGGTCGAGTTTGGCATCGGGGTCTCCTTTCTGAACTGCCATCTTATGGTTTACCTCCTCAGTTGTGCGCTTTGTTGAAAAGTTCCTCATCTGTTTGTGGTTGTTGATGAAGTAACGTCTGATATTCTCTCAATAGATGCAGGTGTTCCACGGGGTCCAGTTCAGGCACCCACTTCGTGTCTGCTTCAATCAATGTTTTGCTGGAAAAAACATCTTGTTCAGTGCATCGTTTTGCAGACGACATTACTTTTCCTACTAGTTTCTCTTCCACAGTCCCCATACCAGCACGAAAAACACAAATTTCGAGAAGCATTAGTGTCAATAGTATGAACGATGACTTGGCTAAAATAATGGAAAGGGGTTATATCAACTTGATGAAATTTAATGCTGGAGAAACTCTTATATCTTCTCATAGACAGCCGATCTATCTTCACCTAGTATTCAGATGTCAGTAAAGTCAAGTATCTCGATGCTAGAAATTCACATCAGTGATAATCTCGGATGGAAAAACCATGTGAGACCGATCGCTAAGGGTGCTTCCCAGAAGCTTGGAATTCTGTTTCGTGCGAAGAAATATTTCACCTGACGCCAAAACATTCATTGAAGCTTCTTGTTTTTATTCAGGAAAAGGCAATCCGATTTGTTGGTGATTCTCCGCTCACAGACTCGCTCACGTCATTCACCATTACCTGATAGAGGTTTCGATAATAATAGTAATAGTTTCAGAAAAATACTTCACATCTAATCGAATAGTGAGATCGAGTTGACATACAAACCGAAGACATGTCAGTAAGTTTCGATGTATAGTAAGTCTGTTCACCAACGTTCCTTTGACAAAACTTCAGAAATTGTCAAATGAAAATTGGAGAATGATGCAACACTGATTAATAGAACAAAATCGAATGTAGATACGATCATAGATATATCTTAAAACTTTGTAGAGATAAAACGTTTTTTCATTCAAGAATGATTTTCATCAAGAAGAATTTGGTATGGCTATGGGTTTACTACTTTCTCCAATTCTCGGTAATATTTATAGAGAGTATTTTGAGGATTCTTTCATTGAGAATTATCCAAATGGTCCAGAGGTGAGGTGGAGATATCTTGAAAATGTTTTTGCTATTGAAACATATTAACAAACAAGAACCGGCAATGAAATTCACATTAGAAACAGAAAATAACAATGAATTTCCATTTATAGATGAAATGATAAAGTTATCGACACTCCATGTAGATCAAGTCAAGTGTATATCGAAAGACAACACATACCAACAGATATCTTCACTATACCTCAAACCACCACACAAGTGTCGAGAAAGGTATATTAAAATGCTATTATGATAGAACAAAAATTGTATCTAACTCGCAAGAAAAAGTCAATGATGAGATAAACTTCATAAAATCAGTATTGAAAAGAAAATGGATATCCAGAAAAATTCACAGAAAAGACTTTGACAGAAAATGAAAGTCAGAACACAGTCCACAATGGAGACATACAACCTACTCGAAATAAACAACCTGTATCAAACATTATACCTTATGTTTTTCTCGTTTGTCTGAAAAGATAAAAACGAATCGTCAAAAGGTATAATGTTAGAACAACATTCAAAATAACAAATACTTCAAAGTCAAAACTGTCACATACCAAACCAAATAACACAACGGAAAACAAAAAAAATTGTATTTATCAAATTCCTTGTTCGTACGGTCACAAATATATCGGTGAAACGTCTCGACCATTGGAAGTGAGAAAGAGTGAACACAAGATGTACATCAGGAACAGACACACAGGTGGTTCTAAATTACCAGAACACATTCTTACTGCCGATGGAGATCACACAGTAGAATAGAATTACACTAAAATTATGACGAAAGAGAGCAATGGCAGGAAACGAAAATTAGAGGAATCTGCTTTCATCATACTGTCTGGTGAAGAATGAATATCTATGAGCTCGCTTGATATGGATCGCAGATGGCTGCCCCTCCTGAAGGACAAAATGTTATGTCGAATTTGAAGTATTTGACAAATGTCAATTACGAAGATTGCCTACAAGAGAAATTTGCATTTGAACAGGAATTTGCGTATGAGTTTTGAGAAAGCGGATTTAGTTTCCGAAACGTATTTGCTGGGTAATCGCACGTTAAAAGGTGAAGCCCCGTTGATACATTGCTCGCACAAGTTTCGACTTCTGAGGGTTGATGTTCGTCAGCTGATGTATGGAAACGAACAATTTTAGAACCATTTTTTTTTGCTGACTAATTGGATTTGTTCTATCCAGAGAGTACTGTTTTTCAATAGACGCAGCAATTTTCGAGGTACATTTTTCGTATAGATTCCAATATTAATTCCTATTTTTTCAGATTGTGGTACGTGACAAACCCAGAAAACCCAGAACAAATATTGATCTACCACAAAATAATGACGTTCAAACAGTACTTAGTAAAAGTACATTTATTATTCCAAGAAATATTACTATATTCATCTTTCGAAAGTATCACATCTATAAATTTATAGTAATACATAACGAATAATTTGCTATAATATTCAAACCGATAGAAGAGGGGGTAATAAGAAAACAAGGAAAATCAAGCAGTAAGAAAGAATCGAAGCTTAAAACACTCAAAAATAATATATGCTTGCCTAATCGAATAAACAGGTCTTAAATTTTTTTTAGTTGAATTAGAAATTAACCCATTCTGGTTAAATTCTTGAGGAACGTAAATAGCATTATATATTGGGTTTTTCCAAAATGAGTGAATGAAAAAGCAAATGTAGCAAGTTTATAATGAGAATTCGTATGTAGTATATTATTTCGTTTATGAATTTTTGTGTGTTTTTTTTTCTGTAAAGATTTTATAGATTTCAGAATGGAGCAGTTTGCTGTTCGCCATATAGATATGAGATTTTGTGGGCGTGAAAGAATTACAATGAAATATATATTCTTCAGGAACTCAAGTCGTATTCTTCTTTCTTCTGATATTTTCAACGTGTTGGGCCCGTTGTATGATAATATTGATTTCATTTGTTTGGTTATATTAGCTTAGTATTGTGAACAATGTATTGGACATTAAATTAGTTACATTCGGGATTATTCCACTGCTATCACCCAAAAATTATAAGCTCCAATATTCGAATCTAATCATCCGTAACCTGTTTCGAGTTCATCACTTAACCTCCACAGCTATTGATTGAACAGTAACCTGAAGAAACGACTTGATGATATTACTGGAGGAATCTGTTGTATAGCGAAACACATGTCCACAATTGTGTGATAAGTTGAAAGTTGAGGGCTGGAAATTGCAATTGTTGAATTTCATTATCCCCAATGAAATATCACTATCGATGGTTCGACTGTCAGTCCCCCTACAAATATTACTATTACATGATCCTAGAAACCGATCTTTCCGACACTACCCATAAATCAAGTCTTCCTAACATAAACTGAAACAAATTAATATCTGGTTCAAGTCGGCCGTAAATCATGGAAATGAAAATCTACACTCCTACCTGATCACGAATAGCATAAACATTTTTCTATAATTCGAGGGTCACTGCACCAACATAAATCTTTTCCCAACATTTGTGATAGATATTAATAGCTGCCGTGAAACTTCGAAGGTAATTAGAAACTCTTATGTTTGGGTGAACCACTTCTATTTCTCTCGTTTGGCGTTACAGCCGTAAAAAGCTGAAAGAAGCCTGCCCTTCGGAAAAATAGAAGGGTCTCGAGCGCTGGCCGAACAAAGGGGGAAAATTAGTAGTTGACGTCATTGTCAGCAATCACTGACTTTCTGCCAAGGGGTCGAGTATATATATTTCCGAAACGCGGTGGCAGAAGTGTAGGTAAAAACATACCAAAAAAATTTAATATAAATCAATTTACGAAATGTAGCACCACTCTGAAACAGTATGATTTAATAATGATTATTATATATTATTATATATCATTCAAATTTTCCAGATGTTAACGATTTGATGATAATTGAAAAACTCTTGAGAGCATGAGACGAAACATAATAATTGGATTCTGAATCTATTGGAATACCCGCGGAAGTTTTCCTATAAACGTTATGTATTTTCTGTTTCATTTGATTTTTCATTCCATTTGATTATATTTACAAAATATAAGAGACTGTTTATTTTCACTATCAAATATTCGATGAGTATATCTGATAACGGCCATTCTTGTAACCTTCCTATATAATTATTCTCATGAAACCACTGATTCATGTTGGAAAAATATTAAAAATATTCTGAGATATGTGGAAAAATGGTGCGTGTATAAAAATAATATAAATGATTCGGAGGACACCAATCACTACAACTCTTTTTAGAAATCTTGGTTGCAAATTGTAAAAAGATTTCCACCCATGAAAACTCTCTCCATTTAATCTCTCCGTATCTTGAATAGTAGTGATCTCTTCGAATTCTTTATATTTGAAAGGATCCTGCTCTGATCTATGATCCCCTGCATCATAATTAGTTTCGATATACTAGTATGTATATTCATTTCGTGGCCCAATAATGGGATCTCAACTATATGTGCATGCATTTCTGAAATGAATAAAAAGATGAAACATATATGCATGAAATGAATGCATACCTGAATCCATTTCGTACTTACAGAGTCTCCATTTATAATTTCCTTTCCACCTTCACTTCCGATGGGTTTATTGAATGGCCCTCAGTGATTATTTACTGTCGAAGAGGCTATCTCAGTGTCTTTCACCAATGAAATATTATGGTACACTGCCAGAGTTCAAATAGATGTACAACTCGTCAATAAGCGGGGTCAAGTGAATAAACTGGGATTTGATGGAAGTGGTGGAAACCGTAAAGTTTGGGCTTGCCACTTATTGGCAATAACTAGTAATCGAATGAAGGAATCCCAGTTATCAGGACAAAACTTGGTACAGTTACTTGAAGACACCTCAATCAGCTCATACATGGTTTACCCAGAAAGCATTCTATCTATATGAAATTTTTGAGATTGAGCGGAATGATATGAACATTTGCTTTATTTTCCCGGTTCTCGCAAATCTGCCGGCTACTCGAGCTAATGAATATTTTTCATTTAAATTGATGGCTAATTATCGCAGAAGGGAAATTAAAATAAATTGCGGATTTCACCGCACAATTAAGGAAAATATGTTAATTCGTCTCGGTGGTAAATGTTTCAATGTTGGTGTGTATATCTTTCGTTTAAGTGCATATTTGCGTGTCAGTGTAACTTAACAGAGCAACATTAACTTCTTTCTTCGAATGAAAATAATTGTACGGGGACATCGGAAAATATTGCACTGGCAGAGTAAGTGTAATACTCCCAGGTAATTTGCTGCATTTCTTACGTTTCACCATTATCATCATAACTTATGTTGCACGTAGTTGCTGTATTATTCAATCTTGTTAGGTGAATGTATTGGATTCATGGAAAATGGATTCCTGGAAATTATAATTGAAGAGTTAATGTTCTCGGAAGAAAATGTGCAATTTATCAAGATAATAGTGCAGAGCTAATATTCTCCGAGTGTATTTTATTCATCGGTTTATAACTAGAATTTTTCAGTTACATTTTGTGAGTTTTCTACATTTCTGGCATTTCTCACATGAATACGTTTGAATCTGTTTGATCGATTCCTATGTATAAACAGTGACTCAACGAAAAATGCTTTCATATTGAATAATGTTGTTTGAATGTTGTAGATAAGTACTGAAAGCCACTTTTTTGTGTTTTCTCTCCCCTGAATATGAAAGAGCTTGTCAGATTTTTGTGATATCTGTTTATAAAGCAAATTGCTATAACCTAACTGCAAACAAAATTGACTGACCATTTTGTCATTTACGTATTGAATTCTTTGTGAATTCAGATATTGAATTTGAGAAAATATGACAAACAAAAATTATTTTCTCATGGCGACGTTTCGGATGATACTGTGCTCCTTTTTTCGAGCCTCTCGCAGAAATTCTTCTGGGGATTTCAGTTTTGTGTATTGTGTCAAAGTGTGACACAATCGAATGATAAGATAAGATAAGATAAGATAAGTTGAGATGAGATGAGATGAGATGAGATAAGATGAGATAAGATAAGAATTCATTGGTCTCCATAATACATAAGTTGAAAAGACAACACACATACAATGTTTAGACACGTCACGCAAAAATTTACAATCAAAATCTACATTCGAAATTTAAAAAAAATCAATAAATAAAATAACTAACCACAAAGGTGCCGTCTCATCAAATTGACCAAGCTGCCTAAAAAACATCATTTATTTTGTGAACTGCTTGGCTTGCAAGTGCCCGTTTTACCTCAAATTCAAGTTTTTTAATTGAAAAGTTTTTCCAATCTTATGGGAGAGTATTATATATTTTGCCGTACAATGCTTCGGATTGCTTTTCAGTACTCACCAAATTCATTTTAGCTGTTCTGATGATGTCCTTGCTTTTGGTATCATATTCGTGTATCATAGCTCCGGTGGTGTATTTATATTTATTTTTATGTACATATAATATAGCTTCGAGTATATACAAGCAGGGGACGGTTAGAATCTCTAGATCAATGAAAAAAGGTTTTGCATGATCACGGTAGTTTGCTCTAGCCATCTCTCTAATTATTTTTTCTGAGTTATGAAAATGTCATTTGCTGCTGATACTGGACCCCAAAGTAATATTCCATACTGCAAATGAGCCTGTATTATACCATAGTACGCTATTTTGAGGACATCTCAGCTTACTACACTCCCCACACACACTATTATCATTTTCGTTTTTAGTTTTTTTTGTTAAAATCTATTATTTTGGTTTTATCTTTGTTCAAACTTGAAACATTTGCATTGAAATACTGTTCGTATTTCTCCTTTTTTTTTTGTTATTTGTTCTAGTTTACTGGGATTTCTTGATGTAACTATAGATGAGGAATCATCTGCATAAAGAAATGTGTCCGCAATGTCAACATACAATGGCAAATCATTTATATATAGAATGAAAAGAAGAGGACCTAACACGGATCCTTGGGGAACTCCATGATGAATTTGTTGAATGTTAGATGTTATGTTGTTATGTATAATATATTGGCTTCTACCGGTTAGAAAAGATTTCAACAATTTCAATGCTAAACCTCTCATTTCGTATTTTTCTATTTTATTTAGAAGCATATCATGGCATACACTATCAAAAGCTTTTGATAAATCGCATAACACAGCCCTGGTTGAAATTCCAGTGTATTTTTTGCTATAGTATGAATAATGTCTGTTACTGCTTAGTAGTTGAGTGTAACTTTCGGAAATGACTAAATGTCATTGATGAGAGCTATGGCGGGTCAAAACAGATGTATGGCATTGGAATTGTAAATACAATGATTTCAAATGAATTCAAACTTCAAATTTGATTGCATTAACAAACCCGAATCTGTTCCAGGCCATAGACGGAGCCTTCTATGCAAAGAGACCAAAGAAGATTCTGGTTCGCAAAGGGTAAGTCGTTACAGCTCTGGTGTAGGATGTGCCAGAGATCCCCAGAATTTGGTTTGCTAGGAGTTTCAGTTATTCATTAGACGGCGCTTCTATTAATCTTTCAAGTGAATAGCATTTACCTGGACATAAAATGTTGGGATTTTGAATGCGTTTGCGATATCAAAACATGAGTCCGAGAAAATTTTCAACGTTTTGTTATGCTCAGATTTTCAGGAGATCTATATTTCGACAGCTTTGAGAAAGAATTGTGAATCAAACAAATGAACATTTCACATATTAAGTTATGTAGGAAATTGATCCTCGATTAGAGTATTTTTTGACTATAACATACCATATCTAATGGTATATGATGGGGCATGATTAATTCGAGGAATTACATTGTCCTGCACTTCAGATTTGAACTTCGCCTTTTGTTAAACTAGTGATTTTTGTTTCCCAATATAGACCATCATTATTATATCACTGACTCAATAGGAAGACATAATTCATCCAGTTAGCTTTGTGTGACCCCACAGTTCGGAAATCAGAATTGAATTCTAAATTATATATTCAAAAAACTATATAATGACGACAAATAGAGACTACACACAATCAGAAAAAAATCATGAATTTTATAGAAATTACTAATTCATAGAAGAAGATCATGAATTTAATAGAAATTACTAGTTCATAAAAAAAAAATCATGTCGATTACGAAGCGAATCAATAAAAATTTCCTGTAGATTTTTAGATCCAAACATTGGAGACTTTCTCTCAATACGGATGAGAGCATCACAAATCATTGCCTATCTGGTACACCTCCTATCCACTACTATACATAAGATAGACCAGCACTTTTTCTCTTTCGAGTACGAGTTCTCATCCATCGGTCAACAACACCACAACAAAACACAGTACGAAGTCATGCTCGTGCAACGTTGCCAGGTTGAAAAGCTGCGATTTTCTTGAAAGAGTAATTCTACTCATAAGTACCAGAAAAGTTTTCTGGCACGTATGTTAGTTATTTTCAAATTCGATTCTCAAAGATTTCTTAATAAAATTCAATGTATCTTGATAAAGAGTTTCTCAGCTCAACTTACTTTCGATTTCCACAGTTTTCATTATTCCCATTAGAACTACATTACTAGATTCCATGTTTTCCGATGGTTCATTTCAAGTTGAAATAGACATAGGCATAGTCAGTGAAAGTATGTCTACAATATTGAAAAGAAAAGATATTGTCTGAACCTCCATCTGAACAAGAGACGATTGAAAATCAAAATGGAGCCCACGTTACTATATTTCACACTGAGGAATTGACATGAAGTGAAATGAGGCTTGAGAATGCACACATTGAAACAAGTCTTGAATATGTTTGACAATCTCCTCTCAATACAGCATAATCCGAACACACAACACCATCAATAGGATGTCAGATTGAGGAGTTCTTTCAATTTCCTGAAACAAATACATTCCAAATACGACAGTTCGATGACAATAACCTCAATGCCACGATGACTCTGTTGCCAAAATACTGATTCGGAAATGAATTCACCAGCAATACTGGGATCTGATTACCACCAGATATCACTCAACGATTCTAAAATACGAAGCAAAACCCCCAACCTATGATTTGAAGCAATGAAGATGTTCGATCTGTAATTAAAGTAAAATAAAATTGAAGAATGCGAATTTATTTATTCATGCGACTAACATTTTCATCCATCGAATATTTCGTATCACTTCTTGATCACAGATAATTCTGTAGGATATTTAGTCTTTCTCGATATGATAACTCGAAGACTGGTCAAAATTGAATCTATTCCTATTTCCATAAACAAAACTCTATTCCTTTCAGAAAAATTGAAGCAGATTTCATACAGTAGATATAGGAATTTTCAAATGCAAAGTTTGAAAAAACAGATTATATTCACACAACAGATAAAAAATAGGAAATCACAGTGATTGTATTTCATTACGAACTGTGACTGATTTATTTCTCCGGTCTCTTTCATAAAATACCTCAGTTGTTATCGATTCACCTGACAAATGAATTCCGACGCTCACTCACTCCTGATAGAAATGAGCACATCAGAATAATATTGATTTCGTATGAAAAAGAAAACACATTCGAATTGTATATTCTGGGACCGCATTCGAATGCAATAAAACTCACTCACTCAACTGATTCAGCTACAAGGCAAGTACCTACTGGACTCTGGACAAACTGCTCGATGGAAGAAGTGAAGAGGCTAGTGGTCAAACGTTTCATTATTGTAAATGAGTGCGAGTCCTCACTGGCGGGGTAACTCATGGGACAATTCGTATTTTTCTCAGCAGAATAGCGAGCATCAAGATCAGTGTTGACGCGGAATATTATACCCAAAACCAATTTTGAAGGTTGAATTTATCTTTCGTAAATCAGAAGGGGTTGATGGGATATTTTCTGGTACAGACCTGGGGCCTGATTTTCAAATGTCTACTCAATTTGTAGTGTGCGCAAAATGTCACTGTGAATTGTCACAAGACTAGCTAGCCCGCTATTCTCGTTCAGTCATCGACATATAAAGGACATAAGACAATATTTGTAGAACGGTATTATCTGACAACATCGCAGCTACTCATATTGTTTGTAGTGAGTTGGACTCATCTAAAATCGTGAATGACATAACCTGTCTCTTTTTTGGTTATATTCACTTTGTTTTTCTCGAGTTTCGACATATTTCTGAAGAAATGGATGACAAAATAGACAAAAAACTGCAATATCGTACACAAGAACAGAAAAACATGTTGGTAAACATTATGAAAGAAAAAGAAAATGCTTGTCTCCTCAATGGAAAATTCACAGCATCTTTCACTTTCAAAGATGCCAGGAATAGGTGGGAAAACATTGCTGAAATCCTCCATTCTATTCCAGGGAGTAAAAAAGATTGGAAGCAATGGAGAAAGGTAGAAAATCAAGCATTTTATAAACACTACTTTAAAAATCTTCGGGCTTTACCAGATGAGGATACCAAGTTTTTATTTTCAGTTAATTTGTTTTTGTAAAAGATTTATTTTTGTTAATAATACATAATATACTAAATTTTTATTGCCTCAAATAATTTATCAAACGTCTTTGCATCTGTAGTCCTTCTTGGAGTAATGGATTACGCTGATTTTGTCTGGGATTTTCAATAATGAAATTATTAGGAATTAATCCAAAGTCTGAATCTCCTTTTGCCTCATTTTCATTCAAAAATAGATCCACAAATGTTGTTTAAAACTATACAAGCATTGATAATTTTGGAGCATTTATGAGGGGAATAATGAAGGGTTCTGTGTTTCAGAAGACATCCAAATCTCATTTTTAATAAGCCATAACACCTCTCAATTGTGCACCTAGCTTTTTTGTACAATTCGTTAAATCTTTCTTCATTTTCATTCTGGGGGTTTGGCAGAGGAGTAATAAGCCAAGGCCGAAGAGGATATCCTGAATCACCTGCGAAAAAGTTCGTGTGTATTAGTTGGTTCACCTTTGAGTTATGAGTCTTTGGTAAATCAACTCGGAAAACAATACCTAGGTATGATTCCAAAAACTTACCAAGGAAAAATTAGCCAGTAATTCAGACATAACTCTAAAAGCATCTTCATGCACATGTGTTCCTCGGTGACGATTCACTAACTCTTCGTTAATTGCCAAATTTTCAGTTGCAAAATACAATTCCAACTCTTCTGTCATCATATCGTTTCATTCGTATTTTGAATGTAACGAATTTAACGCGCCAAGCAAATTGAAATCACACCCCAAAAATATCGGACGACAACTTATGTGACAATGATAAATAAAGTAGAGTGCTCCGAGGCACTCTACATTTTTTCTAATGAGAATTGTCGAATGCAACATTTGAGAATAAGCGGATTGCGTTTTTCTTTCGACAATGTCTACATCTCGCATGCGACACGATATGTCACCGTTTGAGAATCATACCCCAGAATATTATATTCTGAAAGGTTTCAGTGGTGGTTGCTCATGTAGACTAGGTATTGCCAGACATATTGTTCGATTATCAAATACTCCCATGGAATTTTCCCTAATGAAAGTCATTTTACGCATGAGCATGGCATACGGATTGATCATCTAGCTCAGTCATATTGAAAAAATGGGGAATTTGATACACCAAGGCTTGAATATGTATCGAATCGATTGACACGATATGTCTCGGTCGAAATGGGTTCGAAAAAAATCGGTTCTTCTGTCAACGAGCTAACGCTTCCCTACTAGAAAATACGTCATAGGTTAGAATAGATTAATGAAGCCTTACTTTTTGACGTGTGAACGTCACAGCACGTTGGTTCTTTGGTAAAGAATTGAATACCGGTCTCTCGTTTGATAATCGGAAGTGCCTACCACTATACTACTGGGGTTGGATCTGTCATCTGTAGAGCTTGATGTTGGCAAGACGTTGCCTCAAATATATTTCATGCAATGGTGGTTTGGTACGAAAATAACTAGGTGTCCCTAGATTATACAAATCATATTGTCGGTTTCCGAGCACTGATGAGTAAATATATTACTATTTTTGATATTTCATACAGCAACAAGATGGATTTACACATTGCGATTATTCAAATTCGTTTTTCACTGTTTTGCAGAAAAGAGGAAACTCCTGAAATTCAAAAATGAGATGAACATCAAGTCATCCTTTTAATGAGTAATTTGTACATCGGAAACTGAAAAGTTATTGATGCCTATATTGAGTTATTCCATCTCTATTGAAGCATCAGTTTCTACCAATTCTGATAGATATACCGTTTCATACGGTTTCTCAATACTCATTCAGAGGATAATTCAAATAGTCGAAAATTTAAGTTCATTTTGGGTTGTTACCAGATAAGTTCGAATGTTTCCTGAAGTAAATTTTGACTCGAGGCAGTATCAATATTTTTAAATAAACATCGACAGAAGATTTTTCTCATGTAGTTGTCATCCAATGGAATAAAAAAACAGGACTAGTTGATAATTCGTGATACAAATGCCTTCAAATAAATCACTGTTAGCAGTTTTCTATGATTTCCTGAAGAGTTGAATCATATTTTCATTATATTGAATTTTAAATTTCCGATTCTGACATCAATCGACCATCTGGCAACGTCGACAAGAAAACAAGCAATGTCAGTGCTGGTATCGGTCATCGAACCACGAGCATCTCTTCACAGTTTACTCCACCCCCAGCGTACCAGCGCAGCAGGAAAGTCTGTCTGCCTGCCTGCTGACGGCCGTAGTGAAAGTGATATTCACTTGTTTCGATAATTTATATACAGTGATTTGTTGCAGTTCTGCCACGAGAAGAGGCAATGGTCGAGTGTTGAGATGGCAGAATACTGATGAATTTAATGAAATGGCAGATACCTGATGAAAGTCCATATCGGATATCATAAATTTTTCTGTAATAGTTTCCATATATTGAGGTTCACACAGCCGCAAGACATGTTCCGCTATACAGTTTTTAATACCTTTTTCAGTTAGGAGGAAGCTGATGTGAAGAAATCTATAGCTACTAATTCAATTTCAACTGATAATTGAATTAACTCAGAACTTAGATGGAGAAAATAATGACAATTTGATTTTTTTTCATCCAATGTTTGCCCCAACTCGTGGGTGTTACCGGGTATTCAGTGGTTAATTCGGAGGAAAACTCTTCTTTGAGCTCGACAACGTTTATTGTCTTTTTCAAGGCTGAAATGTACAAATTCTGTTCGAAAAACTAATGTATAATATAAATGGTGTAAACTTACTGGCAAAATAATACATGAAATGCAATACATTCCTTTCTGAGAGCTGACGAACACTGAATGACAGCATTTCTTGAAAGATTTTATTCATGAAGATTTCAAAAATGTAACAAATGTTACAGAGACAAGATATATGAACGTATTTTGTTTAATTGATCTATATCAGTTCTCGTATTCAAGGTATTGTTTTGCTTTATTTTGACCATTTCAAAAAATAATAATTCTGTCAATTTTTTTTCAGTGTATATAATCTTTGTTTCTCCAAAGTTCATGTGGTGATCATTATCGATGATATATTTTGTGAGAGCACAAGATCTTTTGTGTAGTCTACGGTCACTCAAGTGTCCAGTTAGTCCAGATTTCAAAATTTGATTCGTTTGACCTATGTATTTTTTTTACATTTGGGGATCGTTTATCTTTCCTTTTTGAATATGTATTATTTATGATAATAACATTCAATTGGGAAATTTCAATTTAAGATTTTTGTTTGAAAATATTTAAAATTTTGGAAGATAACTGACTTATGTAGGGAATTGATCCAAAAGTAATGTAATTATTGTAGTTCGTCGGTGAATGATTATTCTGATTACCTTTTTTGGTAGAAGTATTGTAAAGTAACTTTTCCAGTAATTTGGATGGGTAAGAATTTCGAGTAGAATATCATATATAGCTTTTTTACTTCATTTTAAATCAGGGTGGGGTGGACTCTCTTAACCATTCTGTTTTTCATACCCAATACAAAGTTGATTTTGGTGTTATAAGGATAGATAGATAATTTATATATTCACCTGAACTATTCGGTGTCATATACCAGTTTGAAATAATTTTATTTCTTTCTGTTCTGATCATGTGTGTGTGTCCAATGTCATTTTCTGTTTCTACTGTGAACTGATTATTACAATCGTAAGAGTTGAAAATATAAAAACTCAGTTATTCCACCATGTGGAACAGAACAAATTATGTCATCACCATACTTTTTCATGAAGGGTAATCCAAAAGATAATTTTTGAATACAAGAGTCAAAAACATCGTACATAACATATTGTGCAAAAACTGAGAAGTTGTTTTCTGATAGGTGTTAGTCCACTACCCCACTATTCAGGTGTCCGAGACTGGCCTGGATATATCTTCCAAATATCTTCAAAAGGAGTATAGCTCGAATCTGTCTATCATATGAGAATTTGCAATACATAGCAAACGTTTCGTGATACCTTATTGTTTGGGCTGATTTTGTTTTGTGCCCTAAACCTCTTACGCAAATCAGTTGTATGTAGAACTTGGAAATATTTGCATACAATTCATACATGTCGAGATATAGTTTATTCAGAGCCACACTCCCAACAAATAGCAACAAGTAGATAAGTTATGATCTTTTTGCTTTGAATATCTAGAGATTGAATTAAGTAATTTTTTGAAGTACACAAAAACAGCAATGACTCATGTACAATCAAAAACGGAATCATGACAGACATGGTTCTTAAGATTGAGAATAACTTTTTTTAGCCAATTTTGGTTTGTACGTCTACTTTCGAGAGCACAAATTGAAATACGGATAAAGATTGGGTCACCAACCATTGTTTCTATTTATCTATCATAAATGAAACTTTATTATTCAATCAATGATCTCAATATATTTCACGATAAATGAAAAAATTTTTGATAAATTATCAGTCACAAAAAAATGAAAATTAGCACCTATTTAAAGGAAGTGTAGAAAAAAATCCAATTTGTCTTTTGAATTTGGGTACTGATATCTCCTTGAAAATTCAAAACGAATTGCTGTCGGATTCATATTATATTAAAACATCATGACTAGGTCATGCCAATGTATCAGTGGTTCTGGTGTTCATCTTATTTATGGGTCTGAAATTTTGCCCGTTATTGAACAAGGATCTCTATTCGCGTAACAAACTAAAATAGAGTAGAATAGTAGTAGAGTACTTCGGAATTCTTCATGCCATTTATAACCCCTGTTCTGACATTTCCTTGTTTCTCTTTGTGTATTGTTGTTCGTATTTCATGAGAATCTCAAATAAAATTAGTTGTCTCATAGTCAAACGAACCAGAGTACACTGAAAAATATAAAAGACAGTCTATGAGTCAATGAACGTATTTCCTCACAGAGAAATATTTCAACGCATTGAAAGCGCTTCCATACAACAACTGATTCCTTTTAGCGGCAAAAAACAGTCGAAAGCATCTGTTATCACAGTTCATCAGCTGCCACCAGAAAAAAATAATATCTTCCTCCACTCGCATTCTACAAACGAAACCAGACACTTGTTGAGACCTAACGAACAATAAATCTTCCAGTTACATTTTATTGCTAATTCATGAGATCCAAAGATGAGCTTCAGTTTTACGATTCTCATTTTTACATTTTATCTGGCGATAAAGCATACATTTTACGGTCGATCCAAATTTTAATTTCCTGGCATACATTACGTCAGGAGAGTTTGATGTCAGGTGATATTATGAGCCCTGAAAAGTTGAGATACCTACATGCTTTCGAAATGGAGAATCATTAACTGGAAGATAGTTCACGAAATCGGTTGGTGTGTCTTCGTTGAGAGTTCGCGCCGAGAGACATAAAATTTAATAGCTGCTGATGGCAGGAGTTTCGGGCAGAGCAACTTCAAATTGAGTAATGAAACTCACAAAGTTGTGGAGTGAGCGAGAAGCGAGTACAAGGTATACTCGTTTATGAGGGAATCATAAAAAATCGTGTATAACAGCTGGAAACGAATAGAAAATTGATTGTTTAGTTATCCATTCTATATCATGAAAAACTATTTGCTGAAAAAGTATATCATGTAGTCAGAATCTCAACAAAGAGACTGAAAATCAAGGATGGAAAAATGAAAGATTGAAAAAGAAATTATTGACTGATTATTTCGATATTTGTAGATGGATTTTGTCCGAGAAAGGTGTAATATTATTTAGCATTTCAACAAATTCTTTTAACTATAATACGTATTCCGTTGCTTTTTGATGTTATGAGGTATAGAAATGACATTCTATATATGACATACTTTCTAGTATTTTTGAGGTAACTGATGGAGGGACTGCACCAATATGTCAGTCACAGGTAAACTCAAACTGATTTCAACAGAACTGGACAAGAAATGAATGATAGCAATAATTGACTTGCTCTAAGAGAAAGAGAGAGAGAGAGGATTGCAGAATGAGCAAGATAGAATACTCCAAGCTCTCTAACCTCTAAGCGAATTCCTTCTTCTATTTAGCAGATAAAGATAGGTTAAGAAGGATAGAGTAATTGAAGTAGAGAATTATCATTCTGTCCTTTACAGTATCACTTCAATGTGCATATCCTTTCTCTCTCTAGTGTATTCGGCATCATGTTATATGGAAAACTATCCTAATGGCCAGTCCATTAGTTGTAGTGTCTATGCTTGTAAGTGGCAGAGAATATGTTATATTTAACGTCTTCAAGATGGTTTTTGGTTTCATTTCCAATAAGATACTAGAATCTTTCAATATTATAAAAAAAAACAACAATATGATGAAATATAACAATAATTATTGAATGAATGAAAACCTCTATTCACAGAAAAATAGAAACTTAGGAATATTTGATTTGATATATATTCTGTTCAATAAATTATTATGGGATCCTTCCGATAACAACATTTAGGAGTGTACAGGCCAGCTTAGAGAAGAACCCATTCCAGAAGCCTAGTACAAAATTTTCCTATAGGACAGAAAGGTAGTATGGTGAGTGTGTTTGGTATTTCATATCAAACGTTATGGCCTTTATCAGAAGTCTCTCAACAAGTAGGTCTTGTTTCCAACCACCAATATCATTCTAAGTTAGCTTCCTGTGTTGGTGAACAGATCATTTGGGAATTAATAAGGAGCAGCCGTGAGGAGGGAACTTATTCCACTATATTGTTCTAAAATTGTTCGTTTTCGTTAACCAGCTGACGAACGTCAACCCCCAGAAGTCGAAACTTGTTCGAGCAATGGATCAACGAGTCCTTACCTTTTAAAGTGCGATCACCCAGCACGGTGGCCCGGCGAGGATTCGAACCCCGGCCTTCCGCTTGATAGGCAGATATGCTAACCACTACACTACCGAGACCACTCGGTGGTGTAGTGGATGGACAAAAAAGGTTTGGCTACAGAGTGCAGAGGAAAAAATATTTTCTGGTGTTTGATTCAGATATTAGTTATTTCGATGGATAATAGATGAATGGGATAGATTTCCTCAAAAATATGAAATAAAACAGGAACTAATTTACGCTATTTTCGTTAGGGACTTCTGAGTTGAGGAAGAAAATACAGCAATCGTCGATTCTTCACTACTATTGCTATCACACTGAAGTTACCTGAAAAAAACGCAAAATGCAAATGACCATCGAGTGTGCGTGCGTAGCTGAACTCAAAATTACTCTAGAAAATAGGTAATTACCCTTCTGACAAGCTGCACCCAACAAAGTATAAGTTGTTCCGATATGTGTATGCAACGAAACTAAAAAAATGACCAGTAGTGAATCGATTAATTTTCCGGAGCACTTTTTCAACCAAATTACGCAAAATTACCATATCGGCAGGGTCGGCTCTGAATCAAAGGTCGTGAAGAAACTGCCTAGAATAGGTAGTATATTATGAAACCATAGAAAAATATAGTAATGAGTCGTTGTCAATTATGTTTTTTCTTCGTAGTTTTTTTAGTTCTCAATTAACACAATAGAAATTGAAAAACAGTTTCTTCTGAATGGAATACTTTCTATTGGTCAGGAACTTCTCGTAACTGATATTTATTAAAATACTTGGCTTTGACGTTTCGGAAACCAAATTAGATTCCGTTTTCAAAAAAGTGTCACGAATATTCCCTCTAAAGGTGAGCATCCACGATGAAAGTTTATCATGAAATTTTTGTGTCATGAGTTAAAACTTTCATGTTTCACAGTGGAAACACTATTGAATTACGCGAAATATTGTTAAAAATTTCATGACCCAATATTTCACGAGACATTTGTTTCATTGGCAAGTTTCAACTTGTATACGCGATATGCGTCTTGTTTCATGTGAAATATTTGTTTCACGTGCTGCACATGAGTTTTGGCGTTCTTCGTGAAACAAAATCGGTATACGCTAGTCGCTAGTGTTTACATGAAAAAATAACGTTCTTCGATTTTTATTTTAAATTGGAACAATGAGTGAAGTAGGGAACAAAAGTAAGAGAAGAAAAGATAGTGTCAATTGGTCACTACAAATGACACTAAAATTAATGGAACTTTACGAATCCCATTCCAATTTATGGAATTGCTCTTTAGAGTAGTATATGAATCGTATGGCTAGAAAAACCTCCATTGATGCTATATCGGAAGTTATGGGCATATCTTTCAAGAAGTAAATGATAAAATCCGTAGTTTTCGATGCCAATGCCAGAGTATCAATAGAAAGAAAAAAAAAAACTAAAAGCGGTCAGGTTACAGGGGATAACTTTGTGACAAAATGGGAGTTTTTGTGGTTTTCTCTTTGTTTAATCCATTCGCGTACCCAAATTTGTGAGGTCTCTTTGTTTGCGAAGCTAATAAGTAATAAGCTGCAGCTTGTCTTCTATCTTTTTCTTGTAGCCATCACTATGCACAAACAACGAACCAACTAACTCACCGTGAAAATAGCAGATTACTGTACTTCGTCTCTCATGAATTAAAAATTTCAAACAATCGCGAGTGGAGAAATTTTTATCTCCTCGTGAATACGCACCATGAAACAAATGTTTCGTGAAATAAAATTTTCATGACATTTCAGTTTCATCGTGGATGCTCACCTTAAGATTGGTTTTGTTGTAAATGTCAAGAATTTGAGATTTGAAAATATGTCTTACAAGCGAACTGTTTGAGATGCAAGCAATCGCAGACAGCATAATAAAAGCAGACTCTTTCAACTTGAGCCTCTTGCCATTGCCCTCTCTTGCTATCATTTGAGTGTCATTCCATTCTACTGTATGATCCCCATCGGTAGTGAGAATGTGTTCTGATGATTTGGAACCACCAATTTGTCTGTTCTTGATTTACATCTTGTGTTTACTCTTTCGTACTTCTAGAGGTCTGGACGTTTCACCGATATATTTTTGACCGCACGAACAAGTGACTCGATAAATATAGTTCTTTGTGTTTTCTGTTATGTAAGTTGGTTTAGTGTGTGTCAGTGTGGAGCTAAAAGTATTTGTTGTTTTGACTCTTATTTTTCTGCATGAAATAGTTCCTTGAGTTAATATGTCTCCACTAACAAAAACTTGTCATTTTCATGAAACATTGAATTGAACTGGCAGCTACTTGGTGAAAATCCATATTGACAGTTATATTACAGTTTCCTGTAGGATTCTCGCTTACAATGGGATTACAAAACCGCGAAACGTGTCTATATTATACGACTGGACCATGTGAGTTCAGCTTCCTTGAAAAAACAGATATTTCCAGCTTGTATCATTATTGAATTCCCCCAAATCCTCCAAACCTCATTTTAATGAGGCTTTATTTCAATCTTTCGCTCACCATCTATTTTTTGCAGAGGACATGGAAGCTCCGAACGATGAATCAGTTTGATGGCTATGATCATCTGTAAACTAGACACTGGATAAAAATAATAGGATCTGCCATTCACTTCATCATGGTGAAATGGAAATCACGTAATCATTCCTGGAATAACATCCTCCCCAGAATTACATTCTTGTCAAGATTCATTCATCTCTTCATCTCTAGTCTTCTTCACTGCCTGAAGCTCACTCTGTAACTAATTGCTGGAGAGAGAGATTTCAATTTGGTTCTGGAATACTAGTTCTCTCAACGTTTGTTTTCCTATTTCCTGAAACCCTTATCAGATATATTCCAGTGTTGTCTATTAAGCTAGTTTTATTCTCAAATATTTTCAGAGCTCATAATTTTTACTAATTAAATATGCTCAGACCGATCCTGTTTTACCGCATTGCAAATTTCAACGTGTAGAAATCGCTAATAGCCAACTGTGCGCAAATCACTTCCAGATGCTCTCATTAAAATGAAATAAGCAGGTCTGTATCGAAGGCATATACAAAGTTTTTTAAACAATGAGTGGGGGTGATGATATGATAAGGCCTACTGGATTTTGCCGTATGTTCAAGTGACACTATAATTTAGCAATGGCGTAACAAGCCCGATATACTCAATCCTCACTGGCGGATCATAAAAAATATTCGTTCCATTGAAACATCTGTTTTGGGGCTACTGAATGGAAAAATGAACCCGTCGAGAATATGACATCTGATCTTTTTCTTTCACACAGAAGCTCATAGATTATGGAGAGTACTCGCCTGATATGATGTCAATGAACACCTACTTATGATTGATTGGGTTTGGATTGGATTTTGCCTATTACGAAAGTTCAAAGGGGGATACTTTTCATGGTCGCACAGTATGTCCTTCGCGTTGTAATGAGCTGAACAACTTCTCCTGTTTTATTATTTGAAATTAATGGTTTTCAATACAAGTCTGCACATGAACTGTCTGAACTCGTATTAATTGGTCGTAAGTTTCTAGGGGAAACTCTATAGATCATTTTGAACGAACCCCATTAAGGTGAATATCAAGAGGAACTGTTCAATGCAGCAACTTTTTGGGATAGATTTAAAATCTGACCTTCTACACTTTTATTGATTCCAATATCAATTTTTGATTGTTTCAGATAGTGGTACGTTCACAACCCAAAAAACTTCGGAGAAAACATTCATCCACCGCAAAATAATGACCTTCAAACAGTACTATTTGAGATAACACTTTTCTCAGAGATCAATTACCCTAACACCAACCTGATATTTTTGCACTCGATGCGCGTTTTCCTAACAAGGACAGCATCTCCAGAAGAAAAAAATTCATACTATCTTGATCTAAGAAAAGTTTCAACTTTTACACCAAAGGTTACAGTCTCATCGTTTACTATTTGAGATCTTGTGAAAATCACACGATAGTGCAGAAGATCCAGCAAAAGGTTGGAAAATAACAATGAAACTCATTTTCCTTGGATTTCGTTTCGAATATATTGCTCGCATGCAATTTGTTGATGAAGAACTCACAACTGACAGGGCAAAGCCAGCATTGGATCTGATTAAAATGAATGACTGAGCACTTATTTGCAGTTAACTATCTATTCATACAGAAGTTCCAAGAACAATCGAACTTTCATCAACCATTACTAAACGAAGCCTCAAGACACTTGAACTTCAATAGCAAATTACCTGATGATGAAGATGCATTTTATATGTGATCAACTATTATTAAATGAATAAAAATGTATATAACTTTTTTCATCAGAAAACGGATTAAAAAATTGCCCTTTTAGTTGGACTCTTTCTTTTTGTGAATGATTGAATCGTTTATGAATGAAATTCATTTATCTGCCAAAAGAGAGTTCTTCAAGAATTGATGAAGTAACTATTGCAAATGTTCGGTTCAGGTAGTAAGGCATACTTGATTTTTGGTTTGAAGCTTTTCATTTCAATAACTTGTAGGATCATTTTGCACTATAACTCTCTCCAATTATTCAGAAAACCTGGTTCAAGATTATGGATCACAGATCTTCATAGAATTGTCGTAACAGCTCAGCTCTCTAACACATTAAGTTGCCATTCCCTATGATCTTCATTCGTGTTATACAAGGCCCAAACGAACTGACCTAGCCTAGAGCCTAGAATTTGTCGTACTCTATTTTTTATCTCAATATTTCCCGCACTATTAAGAAGTTCTCCGGTCTGCTTTTTTTTAAACTATCATTGGATACCAATGGTTTGAATACATCGATTATATGCCGTCAATTTTAAATATTTTTCCCGTACTATTGAGAAATCAATTCAACTTTTTTTAAAACTATCATTGGATACCAATGGTTTGAATACATCGATTATATATGCCGTCACTTTTGAATTTTTTTCTTATTTTTTCACGTACTATTGAGAAATCAACTCAACTTTTTGTTTAAACTATCATTGGAAACCAATGTTATGAATACATCGATTAAATTTCAAATATTTTCTCAATATTTCTCGTACTATAGAGAAATCAACTCAACTTTTTTTCAAACTATCATTGGAAACCAATGGTATAAATACATCGATTATGTGCCGTCACTTTTGAATTTTTTTGTCAATTTTTCTCGTACTATAGGGAAATCAACTCAACTTTTTTTTAAACTATCATTGGAAACCAATGGTTTGAATACATCGATAATATGCCGTCACTTGTCAAATATTTTCTCAATTTTTCTCGTACTATAGAAAAATCAACTCAACTTTTTTTTAAACTATCATTGGAAACCAATGGTATAAATACATCGATTATGTGCCGTCACTTTTAAATTTTTTCGTCAATTTTTCTTGTACTATTGAGAAATCAACTAAACTTTTTTTTAAACTATCATTGGAAACCAATGGTATAAATACATCGATTATGTGCCATCACTTTTAAATTTTTTCGTCAATTTTTCTTGTACTATTGAGATATCAACTAAACTTTTTTTTAAACTATCATTGGAAACCAAAAATATGAATACATCGATTGTTTACCGTCACTTTTCAATTTTTGTCTCAATTCTTCTCGTACTATAGAGAAATCAACTCAACTTTTTCTAAAATTATCATTGGAATCCAATAATATGAATACATCGATTGTTTGCCGTCACTTTTCAATTTCTGTCTCAATTCTTCTCGTACTACAGAGAAATCAACTCATTTTTTTTTAAACTATCATTGGATACCAATGGTTTGAATACATCGATTATATGCCGTCAATTGTTTGGAGTTTTAAATTCTTTCTCATAGTTCCCCAAAGTATTTTTTTCTATCACCTATCAATACAAATTCAACTCATCCCCTCTTTAAATCATGTTAACTCTATCATCGGGTACCAATGGTGTGAATACAGAGTCTATGCAGTCACTAGTTTCAACTTATCATTTGTTTTTGATAGTTCCCGTGAGAATTCATATTTATCACCTATCAATTGAAATTCAACCCCTCTGAGACTCGCCTTGAAACTATTTTTGGATACCAATAGTTTCACTACAGCGATTCTATGCCATCAGTTGTTCAAAATCTCCAGTTTCTACATAATACGACTCTTACATATTTCATCGCTATCAACGATGCCCACGGAACATTACATGCATTTTCTGTTGACGAAATACAATTCATTTTCTGATTTTACCTCGTTGGAGTAGTTTTCTCTGATGATATTTGGTGGTTGTGACGAACGGGAGACTGATCGGTTACGTCATCCTAGGCTTTTTCTTACTTCGTCGTTTTTGATTGACAAAAAGGTTCACTTACCCGTTTTATTCATAGGATAGGGAAACGTGGATTCATGAAAAAAAATTACTTACCATCTTTATCCACTCGACTCTTCAATTGTTGAATATATAAATCCAGCATTAGTCAATATCTGTGTAAAAAAGATAAGAAACATTTTAGATACGCCATCTACAAGATAATGTCGGTATTTCCGTTCACTCGACAATGGACAACAGTTTTCTTCTTTGAAGAGAAAAATAATTGTCACTTTGACTGAAATGTTGAAAGAAAGCCAATGAAGCTTCAACATTCAACATAAATAACGCTGATCTGTACGTAATAGCGCTCTTGTGAAATAATGAGTTGAATTAGAAGTTCATACATTTAATGAGAAATGACTTGGAAACAAACTCCCGAATGCCATCTATCCGTGATGTCAAAACTAACAGGAGACTGAACGCTTACGTCATCCTAGGATTTTTCGTACTTAGTCGTTTTCGAGTCGATTGAATTTTATTTTACGTCGATATTTCCTAAACTATTGAACCTAAAGGAAAAATGAATTCAGGTTTTTATAGTATTCGACGAGATCTACAATTTCACTCCCTTGAAAAATTTTGATAAAGTGAGTGGTTTCGGAGATATAGTTTGTTTTCTTAAAAAAAATCATATTTCCCGTACTGTTCATTTTAAAAAAAAAAGTATTGGGGTTTTCATATTATACACTGAGATGATCATTTTTTTACTCTCGGTGATTTTTGATTTTCTCATCCGTTTCCGAGATATTCACAAAAAAAACTCCAGAAAAAAAAGATTTTCAGAAATTTCCCGATTTTTCCATTTTCCGATCGGTTTAGAAAAAAATGTTTCAAATGAAAAGTGTGGAGTATCACGAGGCGTATGCGACAGTTTTCTCGTTTTTCGATTACGAGCAACGGTATGGTCTACAGAGTGTCCGAAAAAAACCGACATGTTACGCAATAAACACCCCTAGAATCTAAAGTAATTTTTTTTAATTTTTGCCCAACAATAGGTCTTTGTAGGAAAGAATAAGGACTCCTTTGATGGCAATTAAAAATTTTTCCAGTCAAAACTGCGATCTGAAACGTGTTTCAACCGAAAGGCCAAATTTTGTCGAAAAAATCCCAAAAAAAAGACTTTCTCATTTTTCGATTTTCTTCAAAATCAATAGGTCTCTGCACCTCTACGAGGGTTAAAAATGACCCGAGTTTCGAAGCGATATCTCTTTCCGTTCGAGAGATATCGTGTTTCATAAATTCCAACGACAGACAGACAGACGTACAGAGAAAAAATCAAGTTGGGCTAAATCGGCCTATTTTTTGACGCTGATCATTTTTTCCAAATGAAATTTTTCGATATCTCTTCAAATAAAAAAGTTAGGTCCGCTGCCCTGTCCGGTACTCTGCGAAACGCAACCGTAGATTACACCGATTAATACTAATCGATGTAATAAATGATTGGATGTAAAGTATCAGAGATAATCTGAAAAAAACTCATCAAGATTCATGGAAATTGAGAAATGAACTTCCTACGCTTTTATTCCACTTATATTTGTGGCTAAATTTACTGTAGTTTCGTCGTATACAGACATTATCAAACGAATTCTTTCAACTATATGAATTTATTACAAGACGAAACTGCATTCACTGCAAATATAAGTGGCAAAAAAAACGAGGGGGTTTCATTTCTCAATTTTCATGATGATTCACTACCACATACATATAGCTACTCCTATCAATTTCTCATCAAAATTCGATTTTTCATTGAAAATCAAAAACTTTCATAGTATCAGCCCCGACCAAAGCTGATGCGAACAACACGAATTCATTGCGCCATCTACCCATGGACGAGATATCCCAAAAACAAACCGAATTCGCTCATTCGTCCTGCGAGGAGAGTGTAAAAAAATCCGACATAGTCGATGGGCATACTTGAAGACTGGCGTTAAATCGAATCATCTCTCGAACAATTCCTTCGGGCCAGTCTCAAATCTACCCTCACAGTAGGTTTTGTCTGGCACCTGTCAAAAAACAACTATTCCTCTTGCTAATACCACGAAGGACATTGCATTATATCCGACCAGTGCCAGAGCAGGTTTCTTCACAGAAAATCCATCCTATCATTTGTATCGCCAAGGGCAAAGTCAGAATTTTCTTCTGTGAATAAATCTGCACTGGGACTGGGATAAAATGCAATGCTCTCCGTGATATTAGCCAGGTTAGTGGCTGTTTACTGACACAAGCCGAAACCTATAATGGGTAGTTAGAACTGACCTGAACGACTTGTTCGGAATATGATTCGATCTTACGCTAGTCTTCAAGTATGCCCATCGACTAAGTCGAATGTTTTCTATAATGAATTATATTGAATATGTAGAATAAATATATTTATCATCAGTAACTTTCGCTCAACTGATATTTGATTCAATAAAAAAGATCTATCATTTTCATCATATTCCTCAGTCCATAAATTTCATTAATTATTCAACAGCAAAGCTGCAGATATATTTTCGAAATGTACCCAAGTAGCACAAACATATTAGACCAATATTGGTTCAATAATACGGAAATATTAACCTTATATTGTAGATATCATATTGGCCACCAAACAAATGTGAACATTCGGCGATGTTAGATCAACATTCGAAAGCAAAGTAAGGATAATATATATCGTTTCAACTATATTGGTACAATATTGTTAATGATATACCGACGAAAAAGAATATTCGTTTGATGTCACTAATTATTTTTTTTATAATAATCGGGATTTTACATATCTATTTATCGAATAGTCAACTTGAAAATTTCACTCATTCACATTAACTAACCGAATACTAACCTGGAAAAAACTCTGGCTGCTGCGGAGCTTGAACTCACGACCTTCAGAGACTATACACTCTAAGGCACGGAGAGACTTGTTTCTAAGGAGTTGGGTGGTATAGATGTGGTAACTTCGAGTTAGTTATGTTCGAGACAACATTAAAATGTTAGAAACTTAAGTAACAATGGAATATATTCGAAAAAACACTGAAGGATGAAGGATAACTGTCTTATGTGATGGCGATTTGGAATATCAAACTTGCTGTGCCAAATGTTCTGGACGTAATTTTCTGGTATTGAAATCCACCAAATGACGATATTTAAATTTTTCCAAATTTGGAATAATTCGTGATGAATATTGCGTTACCGATATTGATATATGTTTGATTACATTAAGTGATCACTTTCAAAATCCCGATACCCCTTTTCGGGCTGTGATTCTAAAAT
This sequence comes from Zygogramma bicolorata, assembly GCA_032362365.1. Lineage (NCBI taxonomy): Eukaryota > Metazoa > Arthropoda > Insecta > Coleoptera > Chrysomelidae > Zygogramma > Zygogramma bicolorata. Next base: position 4,042,686 of record JAVJAQ010003800.1, on the reverse strand, counting down.
GACTATTTGAATATTTTCATTTTACTGTTAAAACAATATTCAAGCAATATCAGAATTCGCATATCTATATTGCAGTATCATGCCGATATGCCACCTAATGTAATAATATAATATTTTAATCTACGCTCCCAAACAATATCGAATATACATTAGATATCGATGTTGAAAAATTGGGTATTTACAAAATATGCAGACAATATTGAAATATCTATGTTGTTAAACTGATATTATTCATCATCACCTGATATGGTAATTCAGATATTGGTAATGAGTTATCAAACCCACATATTATCAATATTGAACCTCACAAAATATCGTTTTCTCAATATTGAAAAATATTAGTTCAACATCAATTTTTTATTTACGATGTATCTATATTGGACCAATCTGAACTCGGGGTTCAGCCAATATGATGTGTTACTTGGGGTATTACGCCAACCGACATGGCATCATCAGAATATAATCCAAAATCAATCTCGTCAACTGACGATAGGAACTTCCTGATAAGACCCCAATCGAGAATATTGAAACGAATCACAGCAGTAAAAACAAAAGCCTACATCAATCTAGTCTTGCCTCTTTCAACTTACAATCATCCTCTTATATCACCTGATTTTATCCATGGTAGTAAATACTGTGGAAGTCGAGTGGAATATCAGTATTATTTTCCAAAGTGAGTTCAAAATATTCATTGGTCGTAGAAAAATTAACTGTATTACTCGAGTACTCAAACTTCGTTCTCGTGAAATATGGTCATCGTTTGTTTATCCTCCTTAAAGAAGCTATTGTATAGCGAAACACGTGTCGCAGTTTTGTTAGCCCGTTGTCAACGAAAATCGCACAGAAAACTGTGATATGTCTGTTAATATGGATTATCTTCAAGTATCGGCCAGTTCGACTGAATGGTATTGATATGAGCTCTTGTAGAAACATCTACTGTGTTGAGCATTTAGATTCTATCTTCAAATGAAATATCAGTTTAAAAAATCTTTCTCGAAGGTAAACTGGAATCTTTTCGTGAGTGCATCCTCAAATTCTATCATAACGAATCCTGCGCACCTTCGGAATCCTTTTTTGGCAAACATCCCATTTGCACATACCACAGTTTGAATAATTTTCATGTTTCTTTCCGTATTCAGCATATAATTCACTCACGGGAACAGCAACAATGTACTTTACATAGAGGAATGCATATAAAATTGGTTCTCGCCAAAAAAAAGTCCGTGCTTTTTCAAGCATTACACAAGTATTTGGGTCACATACTGGCTGTGGTAGTAAAAACACGCTTCGTTTGGTTCGGAATCTGAAAAAAAAGTCTTTTGAGTGATTTAAAGTTTATAATTCACGGCTGGTAGTTGACAGTCTCGACAGAAGGTTACCGTTCACACCTACAAATCTCAGTTTATGGTGCAGAGAGAATAACACCGTAGCAGTTTGATGATACACTAAAATTTGAATTTTCTCGAAAGAGTTCATTGAACCATAGGAACACAGTTTTTAAGTTAGTGAATATTGTCTCAGAATCAGATATCGTTCGACATAATTTCTACTGAGTAGTTATGTTATAACAAAAATGCATGATTTGAAGCAAGAATTATTTATTTTTTGTAAGAGAGCTCTTTTCCTCTCAATGTTTCTAATTTTTTCGAACTCTTCGTAAGGAGTCATTTTTTCAATAGCTGATAGTTTTTTTCAATTATCATCCATATTTGAGGGATGAGAATGAATAAAATATTGTAAAAAATCAGAAGGTATTTCACTTATTCTATGCAGACAGGATCTTGATCAATAACATTATTGATTCCACCCAAGTAGAAGCCTCTTCAATGAACACATTTTAGTTGGGAAGGTGGCGTCTAAAACATGCAAGAGTTTTCTGAAGGCTAAGATTTTTAAAATGGGTTGTACATTAGTAATGGAGAGCTGTTTTACAGTCAACACTCACATTTCTGGGACACCTGGCTGAGATGCTCGCAAAGTTGTAATTTTAATTAGTATCTCCAAACTGTTTTCTCAGAACTTGAAATTTACATCAAACGAGAGAATACAATATAAAACAGGCATCTGATAATCAGGCAGAGTATCATGGGGATACATAGCGTCAGCGCTAATCCAAAACTGTCATAAAAATCCTAACCTAAAGTGATTTCTGAAGGCTGAAATTTTTCAAAACTATAATAACTATGGACTCGATGGAAAAACAGTCAGACTCCTTCGTGAGAGAACCATTCCAGTCAGCAGTCGATAGAAGTGAGAATGGTCACCTTAGGAGCTCAGTATCAAAAACATATCAAGGTGGCCTTTTCTGATTGAAATAGATGCAATAATACATTCTTCCAAAACAAGAAGTAAAACACCGGAAAATATAATATATATCATAGACTGCAAATTGTTTCCAGAAATTGAATAGGGATAGCCAGAAAGGTTCTTGAATATCAGAGAGATTATAAGAATATCTTCGATTTTGAGAATCCAGTCATCCCATTTGTCTAACCGTGCATATCAGAAGAACTTGGGAATTTTCATAACCATTTTCCCCTTCTGCCTCAAATACAACAAAAACATACACTGCTTCATCAATATAGAGACATAGGTACAGTTCTCTCATGTCAGTAAATAGTTGAGAGAAACATAGATAAACATTCCACATTTACAAAGAAACTTCAGGAAGAGACAGTTCAAAAATGAAGAGTAGAAGAAAAATAATGTCATTATTGTACATAATATCAGAAATCGAAGTATTGTTTAAAAATCATTTTTTCTGGTGGATGAATCGGTATATTTGCATGAAATAAGCCCAGAAAGTTCAGTAACAAAGGTGTTTTCGGTCCATTAGTAACTTTGAGAAAAAAACAGTGAAGAGTAATGGTTTCAAATAATTGCAGCAATTCTCGAATCGATAAGAAACGAGACGAATGTGAAGATAGGTGTCGGACAGCAGTGGCTACGCAACCGGTGGTCTTGACCTATCAGGAAGGATATATTCATTTTCCAAAAAAATTTATTACGAAACACTGGATACTTTACTGAGGAATTCTACGTTTGGGAATGAAAACTTAATTTTGATCATTCAACTGGTTGAGAGAGCTTAGATAAAAGTTTCAGATTCTCAAAGAAAGTTCCAGGAAGATAGACAGCTTCAGTTGTGAAGGGTAACAGAAGAAAGATTGTCTTCATTCCATTTGATATTCAGTATAAAAGTACTGTTTGAAAGAAATTTTTGGTGATGGATGGGTATAATAGAAAAACGTCCGAAACCACACCTGATTTACGTTCAGTACTGATTGATGTACTAAACCAACTAACATAGCAGAAAATTGTAACAGAATTCATCGGTCAAAGATATAGCGGTGAAACTCAAGACCACTGGAAGTTCGAAATAATGAACATAATATGTATATCAACACAAACAAAAATGAAGCGTTATGTGGCCCAAAGGATGAGGACGGAGAATTATTATAACTAAAAATTGAAGGTATGCTTCTAACATGTTCTTTGACGAAAGTTGCATCTCTAAGAATTCATTTGATATGAATCGCACCTGGCCTGTTCTATTGAATTTCAAAATGTAATATCATATCTCAGATCTACGAAGGTAAAGTATAGATGAAAAAAAATATTTCGCTCAGAAGGACCTGTTTTTGATTGATACAGTACATTCTTGAAGTAGATTAAAGGATCTATAATGTTTTATAGTTTCAGAGATTTGATATAAATAATTCTTCAAGTTAACTCTGCTCTGGATCATGAATATATTGGTCATAAGTACTTCCATTACAACTTCCCAAACAGTGATTTCATCTGAGAAAAAATTACTTGAAGGATATCTTGAGTATTGAGGAAAAATCATTTTCAGCTTGATTCCTTTCCTTAATTAGCGATACTTCGTTGAACAATGTATGACAATTTCCAGGTATATTGTGGTTGCCATGCATTGGATTTTCAAAGGTCGTCTTCATTGTTCGATGATTATATTGTCAATTGTGTTAGACCAAACGTCTGAAAATTCAACTATCGATTGCTGAAAGACTCAGTTCATCTAATCTGTTACCATTCTTCTAGTCCGTTTCATATTTCGAGAGTCCCTCATTTGAAATCACTTGAAACATTGTTGTCTGCAAATATATAGATTCCTCTAGAAAGTTGTATCACGAGAGAATTTTTAATATAAGTAATAAAATAAATCCCAAAACTGTGCCTCGTGAGATTGCCCACTGCATGATTCTTGGGGATTCTTTCTATAACAGAAGAGTTTGATAGTTAGACAGTAATGATGAAGCATCAATATTGTATGATTAAACTGAATCGAGATTACGTGTTCGAAGGTGTTTAATGAGGTTGATTTTGTAAGGATTTCAATTGAGATTGCGTTAGCCAGTTATAAACCGAAACCCTGAGAAGTCGAAACTTCTGCACCATGAACCATGAAGATTGGAAACTGTGCACCCGACTTCACACATTTGCCTGGAGCAAGACATATTGGTAAAAACGCTCGATTATGAATTGAGAACGGGAAATATAAAAAAAAGCAGATAAAAATTGTCGACCGTACTTTCGGTGCATCAGCCACTGCCGGTAAAGCAAGCTAGAAGAACTGAGAGAGTAAACATGCAAGCGCACCTCTAATGTAGGTCACAGTGTCTGCAAACACGCAAATCGAAAGCTAATGGAAAATGGAACTACTTCCGTCATTATATTGGACGAAGAGTAAAAGAATGTCATGGCTTGGGACGAAAGACAGCTATTTTCTACCTTCAATGACAAATGTTACAATCAGAAACATCGAATTGATCCAGTCACGAAGGTGAAATTACTGGTTGGGCAGCTCATAAACATGACGATATATTTTGATGGTTTGGTTAGGAGGATCGAATGAGACACTATTATATTACTAGTGATATATTGCATTATGAGAAATATACTTGATCACTGATGTGACATAAGTTTCGAGAAAAAATCAGCGGGCTTCCTCACGGAATTTTGAACAAATCTCAGTTGATTTTTCATCCTGCTTGTATGAGCTATTGTGTAGCAGAGTCGTACAGGATAATACAGTACTTTTTATGTCTTCTGGTGATGAGAAAACGAATCTTCAAAACTTATAGTGGACCATGGTCCTCAATAGCACGCAATCTGATTAAAAATTGTTCATATTCCTTTGGAAAATATTCAGGTTCACTTCCAGAATAAAAAAAATCCGCACTGCCCAATTCTTGTTCATTTTGGGCGTCCTTTCCATTTTCATGAACTTTTCGACACAGTCATGATCGGAACTATTTGGTGCATCAGTCATTGGTCGAGCTTGAGCTACATTTTTTTCCTTTCGGTACATAATTAACGTTATTCTGTTCCAACCTTTCCTATGAGTTGTCCTGGCATAAAAACACGTGACATCCGGACAACAAGGTTACGTTCCGTATATCGTTTCGGTTAACCCGAGTGGTTCTCTCTCTCTCTATGATATTGGCCAGGTCTATTCAAGAAAGAGAGGGACGGAGAGAGAACTGCCCTGGTTAACCGAAACCACATACGGAACATATTGATAATATTCGTAATGCTGACGGTGATTGTAAAAAAAATTGAATAGTTCCAGTGAGCATTTTTCGCACCGCCTTTCAATCGAAGGACCGGGGTTCGATTCCCCGTCCGGCCACCGTGCTGGGTGATCGCACGTTAAAAGGTGAGGCCTCGTTAATCCATTGCTCGCACAAGTTTCGGATTCTGAGGGTTGACGTTCGTCAGCTGATTAACAGAAACGAACAATTTCAGAACAGTTCTTGGGTATGAAGCTTAGAGTTACTCTAGCCTAACAATTCACGCACCAAACTGAGACTTTGCTGGTGAATTTCACTTTCGCTTCGGATTACACTTTACTTAAACAGTCTCCAATATCAGAGGTTGGAATTTATCGCTGTCTTCCATTTCTGAATGGGATAATCTTGAATTTTTATTCGAAAACCATAATCACAGGGAATTCTCATGAAATGCTTACACCTCTCCAAGCCCTCAGCAAAATCCAGGTTTCTTTTGAATTGTGCTTGAGTATGTTTCTCCGAAAACTCAGTTTTGGGTGGAAGGAAGTCTCTTATCCCTATTCCCCCGAGGCTATTCATAAATGTTCAGTTTCAGATTATTTTCATGTTAAATTCGAATCTGAAGTCGAAATGCGGCGTATTCCCTTTGTTCGGGAGTTATGGTCAAGTTCAGAAGATACGCCATATTTAGTTTCCTTCTCTGTACAAAATTGAGAGTGGATCACGTATTTTAATTTGTCAGCTCCCCTTTACATCTCACTCCACCTTTCTCAATAATATATTTTCAAATTAGGGCGAGTTTCGAATCGTTTTCGAAAATGTTGTTTTAAGCTTTATATTGAAAAATGGTTATAATTCAAAAATATATTTCGGAAAAGGTTGAATAATATAAAGATGAAATGAAGGATACCTGAAAAATAAAAGCGTGTGTATTCTGATGTTTTTTTTGAAAACAACAAGACAGAATATGCCTCTCCATGTTCCATACATAAAAAAATGTAAGGTGAATGTAGAACCCAAACGTTTTCCAGAAAGTTCGATTGTGGGGATTACAGACTATTAAACGGTCTTGTACGAGATCCTAGCTCTCGATTCGAAATCTCAATTCTGTTTTGAGCAGCTTCTATCAGTCGACTCTGTTTCGAGATGAAATATAAGGTCTTCCAGTTCTCGGCAAAATGATGCAAGGTATACCTTTTTCACAACCTCTCATTGCCCTTTGAATGGTTGCCTGGCTGAAATTTTGATTTCTGAACAAGTTCAACTGTCCAACCGAGCTGTAGATGATTTCAAATTTGTTAGAACTTCATTATTGAAACAATTTGACGTTTCTCAATGACCATCCATGATTTGTTCACTTGCTTCATGGTAACTAGATCATGCATCAAACTCTGCCAGTAATTCGAAATTCGAAATTTTTTCTCTCAGACTTTTATCCTTCTGATCAAATGAATATTATTGAACACTTCATGAACTATTCGCATGTATTCTACACATTATTGATTCGTATTCAAAAATCAAAAAGGAGTTTATCCAATACATGAAACTAAAGGAATTGCTGTTTCTTGAATAACCTCAGAATTAACATTTTCTTACTTTCGCACACTAAATATACGTAAACTCAAATAAAATGCATTGCCGCCTATCGGATGGATCTAACAATACTATTAGAGACAGGTATCTGTTGATTCTGGAGTAACACTTACTCAGATTTTTCTGTTCAACTCAGAGTAGGTACCAAAAAAATTGTCTTCCTTAGGAGAAGAAGCGATTATTGAAAACACACTACACATTTTCAATTCATTCATTTGGAGACACGTTGATATCATGGACTCCTCTTTGAAATGGTCAGGCTCACATTCTACAGTGTGTGATTTCTTGAGGAATTTTCTGTCGATAGATCTTCATGAAATGGTCGACAGGGCTCCCTACGATACCATGATATTGGTGATTTGCTGGAAGCCACTTCTTATTCGGTGTTAGTAGGACCTACTGTTCATATCATTTTTTTTATCGAGTAAGCGTCTTCAGGAGATTGATTCTCATAGGGTTCACTTCTGTCCCCTGCAATTTATGGTTTTATTTCTCGTCGTTCTATTCTCCACGATTGTTTCTATGACCCCAGTATACCATAACCATACATTAAAGACACTCGCCACAGAACACCAACTTCAGCAGTTTGACATGTCGAGGTGTTATCAATCAACTTGATTGATGAGTGTCCATGTATGTTAAAATAGTGTATTTTGAATTATTATGACTAACTACCAAGGTGGCAAATTGTCTGCTCATCGCGGATGTTTGTCGAAGGTTAAAGACAAATCATCATCTCTCTTGAGGTTTCCAAAGGATGTCAAAAGATGATAGCCATTAGTGTTCTGTAAAATAGTAGCTCTTTAAATTTTTTATATATTTTTTACAAATTGCAAAACTTTAAATGGAATCTAATTTGCGTCGAAATACTAGCTTTATAAAAATGCACCTTAATATTAAATAACTCTTTCAGGTGTGATGCATGGGTGAAGGGATGTCACCGAGAGGATTTACTTGAAAAATCTCCCGAAGCTCTTTATAACAACTTCGCTGGTGTGAATTTCACTTTCAGATATAAATGTTCTAGAATTTACTACACATTGAAATGGGCAAATAGTAATTTGATAAAAAGTAAAACTAATAAATCGAAGAACAAAAAATTACCGTTTTAAGTCGTTTATAGTTTTTATTACATTGTTAATGTCTGAATATATCTATTGTATATATTCGAAGCTGCTGCGAATAAAACATCCTCTTGAAAGATTTTCATTTCCTAGCTCTCGAATATACCTCTCCAAAAAAACATGGACTAGAGGAAGAAAGCAACGAGAAAGTGAAATAGCTATTGTAGGTACTAGAGGATTTCAGATTATTCACATTAATTTCAAACGTTATCCTAGACAAAATATTAATTTTATGATGCAAAATGACATTACACACCCCTAGTACAAAATGAAGGTCACCGAAATTTGACCCTTGAGAACAAAGGATTGACTTTTGAGTATCTCTACTGTATGGTTATGGTATACTGGGCTATGACTATCTGTAACCGAATGGAGATATGATGAAAAACATTCGCCCATTTTATCAGTGAATTTTGATACGGTATAGTTGAAAAAATATTCTTTAATTGTAAACGAGGATTTCAATGAGAAACATCAAACAACCACAATCTGAGAAAATAAGAATAAATATTGAAACAATACAAGTGTAGAAGGGTTTTCGAAGTGTTAAAGATAAGTATTTCTTCAAAAGATTATCAAATTCTCTAGTCTATCACAATTTGCATTCAATTCGGAATGCCCACCACAAGACAACTAGCTGTTTCTGGCTTTGGCCTTCATCAGCAGTGGGTTGGCAAAGTCCTCATATCGAAGACGAATTGTGATAGATGACCACAGGATTCGAAATGAATCGTGCTTAACGGCAAGCGACGACACATAAGTGTAACCACCTAGGGTGTAACACTCTAAAAAAATGCTGTCATAGTTTTCTGTCAGTGTTGACAGTTCGCCACGTCAACTAACAACTTAGGGCATGGCCCAGCTCTTCAGGTTGACTGACAGTCATTCGATATCTGAAGTCAAGCAACGCCGAGCGCGGTTAGTACTTGGATGGGTGACCATACAGGGAAATACCGTGTCGAAAGCCCGTACAGCTGCAGCGAAGTAGCATATCATAGCTCGCAGACAATATATCAATGAGCACAAGATATATTGAGGATATGCCGTCCTTTGGAGGGGACGTTAAGCCGTCGGTCCCGAGTCCATGGATGTTGGGCTCGTTAAAGATCCCTACCTCTGGTTGGAATACCAGAGGGTTCGGCAAAATTTCCGGTTGGGGGAAGTGTGCTCACCGGCGTCGGTGATTGGCCTTGGTAGCGGAAATAGGCCGACGTTAAATAAAGAATTAAAAAAATAAAAACTTTCAAACACTAAATCAAGCAAATTGTGAAAAATTCTTAGTGAATCAAGTTGTAGCATAACTCATAATTTTCCTTTTCAAATTCATCATCACTACCTATTACCAAACTATCGATCAGCATACGCTCCAACAATAAATTACCACCATGGGAATCATGCGTGCACGATGCACGTCAAAGTTTTAATTTCAGGCCTTGCACTCGGCTCGATGATTAATTACCCGTCAGCAGCACTTCAAAAAATGTCTGCAATCCGATCGACCAAGTGAAAAAGCGTGCGTACAAAAAGCCCAAATCTGGCGTGCCTTACCGCTCGCCGTAGGAGTTCGACCCTGGCCGGAAGAGGTCGTCGAACTTTTAGTCCAGTATGTCAGGGTAGGAATGGGGCATCAATTCCGAATTTTTCGAGAAAACAGATTTTCTAAAAATAAGTGCGGTTTTGACAAAAAATATGGTTCATGATATAAAGGCTTGAGGAGATACTGTGTTGTCCTTTCTCTCATTCCAAAACAACAACAAGAGAGGAAGCATATGCAATGTACAAACGTAATCCCGGAGATGGAGGACTCCATTCCCAATTCAAAAAGTTGAGGAACGGAATCAAGTCACTTTCAACAAAAAAAAAGGATTTTGAGAATTCCATGAAGAAAGAAATAATACAAACTATACACTTGCTCAAGGTCAATACAGCTCCGAGATATGATAAAATAAAACCAAAGACAGTAAAGAAACTCTTCAGCACTGACTATAATGATCAATCAATGTCCTAAGAAAGGAGACTATCCTGATTGCCTCAAAATAGCCAGAATTTGCCCTGTCCACAAAAATGGACCCAAAAACAATCCTTTCAACTACAGACCAGTATCCCTATTACCAGTCTTCTCAGAATTCTTTGCAATGATCCAGTATTCTTGGACCTGAGAAAAGCATTTGATGTTGTAGAGCACCACCTACTCTTACAAAAAGTCAACTCATTTGTTGTCGAGAACGCACCTTCGAAACTATTCAAAAGCTACCTCAGTAATCGACAACTTTACACAACAATTGACGAAATACAAAGTGAAACAGTACTAGTCACTCGTGGAGTACTCCAAGGGAGTGTTATTGGACCTACTCTATTTCTCATCTTCTAACATTCTAAAATTGTTCGTTCCGTTAACCAGCTGACGAACGTCAACCCTCAGAGGTCGAAACTTGTGCGAACAATGGATCAACGAGGCCTTACCTTTTAACGTGCGATTACCCAGCACGGTGGCCCGGCGAGGATTTGAACCCCGGCCTTCCGCTCGAAAGGCAGATATGCTAACCACTACACTGCCGAGACCACATCAATGATATTTGTTACCTACCCATACAAGGCTGATGACACAGCATTGTTCTACTCTGGAACACTAGATCATGCTTTTAAGTCAGAGCAGGACAAATCTTTTTAGAGTGATGAGTGGACAATGAGTAACATCATCATGTTGAATGAAACTAAATGCAACTATCTTCTGATCAAGAAAAATGTGATACCAGTAATCATTACCTACAACTAAATGACAACAATATAAGTGGAGTTAATAGTGACAAATATCTAGGATTAACACTAGACCGTAAACTTCCTTCGAAACCCATATCTCCAAACTGTGCTGTTTTTTCGAAATTATCTGTGCTACCAAATGAGGCACAATTCAATGATACTCAACAAAAAAACATATATCAAAATTACTATGCACATGTGTATTCACATTCGGGGAATCTGGCAGTTTTCTGGGTTTAATGAGCAAGGTAGATGGGCAAATCACAAGTGGCACAGAATGAAATAATTAAAGTCTTATGTGATTTGCCACTTCGGAGTAACGCGGTAGAGCAATAAGACATGAGATAAGATATAACGTGTTACCAGTTGCCAGAAACATTGGAAGGAGGAACACTTCTCTTTAACCAATACAGTGGTTCAATCAAATGAAGGTGATTATCAAAGCCAGCCCAAACAAATGATGATGATTGAAACCAGAGAATTTGTGTTTTATACATCCATTTATTTGTTATATACATATCTATTTATTTGTATTTCTATTCGTTTTTATTTATATTTCAAATTTTAGAATCATTGTTCACTCCTAGTCTGAGTTTATATTTTAGTTCAAATAATTCGGCTCGAAGGACCAAAGGTCGCTCGTGTGGGATACATGCAGCTGAAGAATCAACAGGTGAGTGTCTCTCTCAACTGCCGTTTTTTTCTCAAATTCGAAATCACGCACTCGACAACAATCATACTCGTTAAAATTCATTGAATTTTTTTTGAGTGGATCAATAATCAAAAATGGCGATGTCACAATTAATGAACCAATTACCTTAACACCATATTGATATCACTCGCACTAAAAGCGCCTTCTATCAAGGTAAGCAACATCAGAAGAGAGGGTAATTTATGGAAATATATCAATCTCTTTCTCCTGAAGATGCTATTACCTTTTCAGCGAAACGCGTGTCGAGTGATATCAGTTTAGTGTTGAGAAAGTTCTCATAAGGAAACACTGAACTCTTGAATGAAAAAGTTACGTCTCGACCAGTAATGAATTCGTGAAGATGAGGTAAATGTTCGTTATTCACCGATGGTTAATTTATATACAAAAAACGAATATCCCTGTCTACGTGGCTTGCATGGCGTTCTCTCTCTCTCAAAAAATGCAACTGTTCCAAACAGTTTCTTTATACTCTGCACAAAAAAGTAATTTTCCTAAATAATCAGAGATTGAAACCATTCATTATTTCACTATCATTCTGTATCTCCTTTCGAAAACAGTTTTACAATGTAATATGTAACAACGGCGGTAATTTTCCATCAGACGAAACAAACACTTATTTCATATACAAAAGGCACGGTAGAGCAATAATGGAGTGGCTCTCACGTCACTTTCGTATTCAAAATTCCTTCAATTCAGTGCGGAATACATTGAAGTGAGATATACAGTGAAGGATAGATTTATGGTTGGCAAATGACGTCATTATTATTCTTATTTAGATTGCTCGACTGATTAGACCTCCGCTAATGTCAGAGATCCAAAAATCGTACCAATCGAAAACAGAAAGGTTTTTGAATTCGATATAACAAATTTCGTTGTCAGAGATGAAGAATAATATGGATCATTTTTCCTTCAAAAACATTCTCAAATTTGTTGGCTATACACTTTCAAGTCAGAAATGAGACGTTGCCGGTATAGTGGTCGAAGAACAATGTTCTTTCTATAGGGCCTAGACTAATTTTTTTTATAATACCTATAAAAGGCAGAAATTTTGTTCACGTATTCAACACTCGAATTCCACGATGCAGTTTGTCGCTACAACCTACAACTCAAGAAAATTTCCCGTTCAAGTTCTTCGAGTTGCATGGTTCTTTCTTGGTGCTAAAGTTGACATGACTTAGTATTGCCGCAAACTACAAATGTATGGTGCCACCAAGGATGGTCATTTTGAATATTCCGATTAGTTTTAGAAACCGAAGGAACCAATAAAATTAGTAAGATCCATTTATTGAAATCACAAAAATTGAAAATGAATGAAATCATATATTAGTTGTGATAATGTAGGCGTTTATTCAGGTAGAATACGATGAAATTTTTTGATGCTTGCAATGGAAACTGACAGATTAGTGACAATTCTCGCAGCGTCAAGTTGCCGCAAGAAATTGCAGAACAAATTGCATTATAGAATTTCGGTGCGAGTGGGTATATACCGGTCTACTGAACTTGCACGAACAAAGTGTAGAATATGACATCTCACGTTCTAACAATATAACAGTCTTTTTTTTTAACAAAAAACTGATTTGAAAATTGATTCTTTCACGACGATATTAAAAACATTAAGTTATATCATTGTCCTTTTTTCCAAAACTCGGTTTATCAATTTCTCACTAGATTTCATAAAATGATATTCTCCTGTGTCATTCCATACTGAGAAGTTATTTCTTGGAATATGGAGTTATACGGCCATAAACCAAGAGATTCGGGAGTTTATTTTGAAAAGAATATCTATTCAATGGTTTTAATCTTCAACAATAACCCAATTCATGAATACATTTTGTTATGGGGATAAAAAAAATTAAACTATATGATCGTCGAATGCCTTTGTTCCAGAAATGGATAAACAATTCATTTCTAGATGTTATCAAATGAAAAATACCCAATGTATTATTTCCTTCCGAGAAGTTGTTATCAGGAATGCCTTTCCAGAATCAGGTTTATCAATCTCTGGATTTTTTTCAGATTGAATACCCTATGTATTATTTCTTTCCGAGAAGCTATTTTCAAGCAATAGATTCGAGTGCTATATAAAGTATAATATTAACCCAATGCAAGTATTCTTTTTTTTATGACGATATTAAAAAATGAAGCTAGATCCTTGTCAAATGTCTTTTTTCCATAACTGGGTTTATCAATTTCTTTCTCGATTCCATCAAATGAAATACCCCATGTATTATTTTCTTCAAAGAAGTTATTTCTAGGAATGGGGACTATATATATGAACATTTCCAAAGAGATTCTGGAATCATACAAAATATAACTTTGAAAAGGAGATTTTTTGAACAGTTTCAATCATCAACAATAACCCAATCCAAGAATTCATTTTTTATGACGATACCAAAAGAACGGAGTTATATCCTGGTCGAATGCCTTTTTTTCAAAACTGGTTTCATCAATTCCTCTCTCAATTTCATCTAATGGAATGCCCTATGTATTATTCGTTTCCGAGAAGTTATTTCTAGGAATATAAATGAACATGTCCCAAGAGCTTCATGAATTATACAAAATATAATTTTGAAAAGGAGATCTATTCAACACTCCCATTTTCAATAAACACTCAAATTAGGAATTCATTTTGTTATGCCGGTATTAAAATAACATCCTCCTCTTTCAAAGCTCGGTAAATCAATCTCCTAGATATGTAATGGAGTAAATACTGAAAATATGTGATATTTAATGTGTGAACATCCCTCAAGAAGTACTTCCTGCACCTTAATTGTTTTGTGGATAGTTGCGGTTAGATACTCGGTTATACCAAAAACAATACAAAAAATTATAATAAACCCTTCTACAAAAATCACAACCCAGAGATTATATTATGGGAAGGAATTCAAGAGAAATGCAAACTCGATTCAACAGTATCTATATCGTTCGAATTGAATTACTAGATCTTTTGGCATATCTGTCTAGTCGACTGAGAAGGTAATGATTGAAGGCTTGAAATTTGAAAATTAATTATTCTAATATTATAGCTGTTTTCACATCAGCAAGCTGAGGTTTTCCCAAAAAATATCACGAAAAAAGTATTTTGTTCCTGAATTTTTCTGGTTCTGAAATGTGTGAAAATATGACTCTTCATTACTCAGAAAATATGTATGTTTTTTTTCCGGTTAAACTTTCATCAAGATTTTGTTGTATTGTTTTTCACATGAATAACGTACCGTTTCGAAGATATCCTTGCTACCAAGTGTAATGAAGAATAACTCTCCAGTCTAAACATACTATGATGCTATATAAGGTGTTCCATTAGGAAAATCGGAAACAAATAGTTTCCAAATCCTGATTCGGACAGTGTTAGGAAAAAATCTTTGTTCAAATCACTTTGTCATGACATATTAGACTCTCCAAATGAGTTCTGTTGAACTCGTGGAGATTAAGTGGTTTCAGTCTAGTTCCTTCAGACATCCCACATCATGAACTTTGGACAGACTTTTTATCGACATCTTTGCATTTGCAAGGAATAACATGATTGTTAATGGGCATGGCCCAGCTCTTCAGGTTGACTGTCAGTCATTCGATACTTGAAGTTCATCAGCGACGAGCGCGCCATTAGTACTTGGATGGGTGACCTTATGCAGGAAAATACCGCGTCGAGAGTTCATACAACTGCAGCAAAATAGCATGTCATAGCTCGCAGGCAATATATCAATGAGCACAAGATATATTGAGGATATGCCGTCCTTTTGAGGGGATATAAATGGAGAAAATAAATTATTCAATTTTCAATCTCTCCATAAAACGCTTAAACCTCAAAATTATGTTCCTCATCTAGATGTATGAGTGTCATTTCGAATGGAAACTTCTTGAGAATAGAATCTGGTATTATGTTTTGACAATGGAAAAATTTTGGCGATAGAAGACCGTCATATACCGGACTATGTCCCGAGTTGTGCCTAGCAGCAGAGCCGATAGTGAAAGTAAACGCGTTTTGTCTCCTATCATTCGTCTTTCGTTTCGTCCTTCCATCGCCTCCTTTTCCTTCGCGGCGCGTGGCTCACCAGCAGCTGAACCAGACCTAAAGGTCGTGCATCGGATCGTTCGGTACGTTAGTGAGCGGAGATTTTTTCATCGGAATCCGAGACTGAGTATCATAATTCTTGTAACCCGTGTATAGACCAGGCGGTATGGTCTCAAAGTTAGACATATCCCCCTAGTTACATGGATTTTCACGATCTCTTGAATGGTTTTCAAACAAACACCCGTGATTGTGAAGGAGTATATATGGGACAGATCAAAAGATATTTGATGAATAGATTGAGAGAACATACTCGAACACACACTCAAAGGAAGAATAAAAAAAACGAGGGGCATACCGTTCTTGTAGAACACTAATTCAATTTCAGCGGATCAAGAATTCAGCCACAGAAAAAATCCGAATGATAGATCGACACCAGAAATATACAAAATAAAAAACGAAAGGAAGGTATGAACAAACGTAGAGATATTGAGAATACAAGTACCATATTTCTTTATCTAATAGAAAACAAATAGAAAGTAATTTCACGAGTTCCTACATCTATGGTAATTTCTCCGATATTTTTTCATTTTTCAGCAACTAATTATATATCATTCAAATTTCAATTCTCCCATCGGACATAACCTAAAGTATTTCCGGATACGAGGTATGTAGGCTTGTGTAATCCTGAAAACTTCATTCTCAACAAAACAAAACGTCTCGAATGACTACTTATTTTATCACTATTTTCAATCTGTTATGTGAATGTATTCCATTTGTAATACCCTTCAGGACAACAACAACAAAACTTGATGTCCGATTGTTTATCAATCATTTTTTACAGAATGTTATATCTTTTTCATAGTGAGGCTTGTTGTATGAATCGAATTATCGAAAGGCCGAAATAAAATTTAACATTGTTGTTTTCTTCCTTTCGACTTACCACAATTTCCATTTCCATGTGGAAACCAAGGTAGACATATGCATAAAAATCTGAATCGTGCAAATACCGAATAAATTACTGATTTTATTTCAGATTTCAGTAAGTTAAGCCAATTGCAAATGAACCAATCTACTACAAATGAATCACTCTTAAGCAATACTCCGGAAGAAGATTTTTCTCAGGTGATCGATAGTATGATAGTTGGAAAGGTTGGTTGATTCTAGTGCCAATACTTTCGAAGTGAATCACTCATTTTTCTTCAGTACCTGTCTCCAAACACGTTTCATGTTGTTTGTGATTCTTATATATTTTTTGTTTTGACCTCCTTACCTATACATATTCGTTCATTGGTACTAATGTACTATTTGAAACCCCAAGAATTTGATGATTTGAGTATGAATACTATTTTCCCTGGTATTCATCCCCAGACCAACCAGCTTAAGAATTGAATAAGTGTTACAACGTTATTTTTTATGCATAATATATATCAATAAATCAAAATCCATTCAGGTGCACGTATGAGACCAAAAATATAACAAAGAAATAAATAAAATGAAAGTTGAAAAAAAAGGGGTTAATTTAAGTGCCTTCTTGTTCATCTAAGAGAACATTTGAATGGAATTGGTGAGACGCGGTAATCTTTGTATTCATGACATGTTTATGCATTAGGATATCATCAATAAGCTGTGTAGTTACCGTTATTTGAGATGGGTATCTTTTCGAGCGTCAACATTTTTGTGCACTTCCGCCGCTTCCGCTGCATTCAGAACAAGTTGGTTTCCCAACTCTATCCTATGTTTCTCCTCTTCCGAATGTATCTGAGCAATGAAATAGTCTGAGTTGGCGAGTTATCTCTAGGATGGGCAAAGAAAGTTCCCAAAATGGATCATAGTTCAAGGAACAGTGACCGCAATAAGTGCAATTTAAAGTTGATTTTTCAATTGACCGACAAAGACGTCTTCTATCTCAGAATAGTCCATTATCAGGTACCTGCACAAAGACTCCTGGGCTTTCTCATTGTCATTTAAGTTCTCATCGATTTCCATCAAGATTGGCTTATCGGTTATTCTGTTGACATCATAGTACAAAATCTCCGAGAGGTATCTAAAAAAACTCTTCGACATCTTGCTGGTCATAACCCATGAAACGAGGAGCGAATTTTTTAATATTGCTTCCTAAAGAGGCTGTTCACACCACTTCTTCTCACATATTCTCGGACGATAATTCCTTTATAACTTCCGCAAAACCTTTGATGAGTGCGCACTTCATCTTTGATCGCGACCACAAATTGCACTCTTGGAAAACATGTTATGTAATGCATGGAAACCCAAACATCAAGTGAAAATAATGGGTATGAACATCACTCACTGATTAATCATTTAAACGTTCAATTACAAAACATCTTCATTCATGACAAGAGCTTTATCAAGACATACACATGTACGTTTCACCTTTCCTACAAAAAAAACTATTCTTGGCCCGATGCGTGTTTTGACGAGTTGTCATTCTGATTGTTTTTCTTTGATTTCTGCTGATGGAATTTATTCATCTCAATTTTTAGTTATTTATGTATTTTTTTGTTCCGTAGTTTTCTGGGTTTCTAACCCACCACAAACTGACATAATGAGAATCAATATTGGAATCTATACAAGTGTAGAAGGGCAGATTTTCAATTCACCCCGAAAAGTTGCTGCGTCTTTTGAAAAACACTTCTTTCTGGAGAGAACAAGTCCCATTAGCCAGCACTTTGAGTGTAACTCAAATTTTGCCCATCAAAAAAAAAAATAATTAGAACCAATATATATATATATGAAAATACTTATCGTTAACGTTTCTGAAACTGAATCCGCTTCCGTTCTCAAAACTTATACGCAAATAAATATGCACACCCCGCACAAACCCAATGTTCTTCTTCGCCCCATTGTCAGTGCTTTCGGTTCTCCAACACAAAATCTTGCTAAACACCTTGCAAATACTCTCCAACCCCTTACAGAACAGTCCTCGTCATATGTACGAAATTCTTTCCACTTCATTGAAATCCTCAAAAACCTCAATATCCAACAGACTGACATCCTTGTGAGTTTCGACGTAGTGCCCTTATTCACAAATATCCCTTTATCAGATACATTGAACATTCTCGAAACCAAACACCAAATTTCCAAAGGCACCCTCAACCTCATCAGTCACTGTATGTCCAGTACATACTTCCTATTCCAAGGTACCTTTCAATAATAATAATAATAATAATAATAATAATACTTTTATTGCTTCTGAAAACATGGTTTTACAGCAAGAGTCGAGTAAGAGGGAAAAAAAAATACACAAAAAGAACTAACAAGTGACACAATATCGTATTCTTAAAGAAAAAAAATATACTTACATATTTACATTTACAAACAAGTGGAAGGCCCCCCCCCCCTATGGGTTCTTTCCTCTCACCAGTCCTTGCAAACCTTTTCATGGAAGACTTCGAAACTAAAGCCATTGACACGTTCGACCACAAACCCTCTTGCTGGTTCAGATAGGTAGATGACGTTTTCGTCATATGGCCCCACGGCTCCGAAACTCTCCATAATTTCCTTGATCACCTTAACGACCCCCACCCAAATATAAAGTTCACAATGGAAATCGGAAGCAATAACTCCCTTCCATTCTTAGATGTCCTCATCACAAAAACCAATGACTCCTTCACCCACACGGCCTACAGGAAACCAACGCACACAAACCGATACCTTAACCCAAACTCCCACCATCATCCGGCACAATCCAATTCCGTTGTGAATTCCCTCATCCACAGATTCATCAACCTCACAGACCTCCACAACAAACCACAGGAACTAGCCCAAATCAATTCAGCCCTTTTCCAAAATGGATTCACAGACCATCAAATTGACAAATCCATCCGCCGCCATCAAACTTCTCATTCCATTCCCAGAGACCCAACAGACAACAGGACATAAAAACGATATTTACAGCCAGCAATGAAATCTCCACATTCCTCCGCTTCCCCAAGGACAAAATTGTCAACGAATCACAGGGTATATATGAAATACCATGTTCTGATTGCCATAGAACATATGTAGGCCAGACCAACAGACGTGTGACAAGTAGAGTATACGAACATAAACTTGCTGTCCGAAAATCAGACCCATCTTCAGCTCTGTCCAAACATCATCAAGAGACAGGACACAACATAGACTTCGCGAACACTAAGACCATCGCCACAGCAAAAATACTACAAGCTCGTATAATTCGCGAGGCCATTCAACAGTTCAAACAGTACGTATTTTTCATTTGAACAAATGTGCAACTCAATTCTCCCGTTCATATTTCATAGTTTTAGTTTGGATTTCTCGATATAATAAGTATTTTTGAGGGCATTCAAAATAGCTAAAACTAAAACAGCTATCAGGATATGGAGCTTTCGAGAATACCATTCCCACACGATACCGATCGTTGCTTCTGCTCCATCGAGCATCTTCAATGAGGATCATAATCATGCCGACAAGCATTAAATCGAAAATCAGTAGCCAATTCAAGTGAAATCCTTCTCGAGCTCACCGAACCGCTTCAATCAAGAATGCTTTGAAAATTCAAGATGATACGAGGTGCAGGGTGGTACCTTATTAAAATCGAATTTGTCTTGGTACGTCAAATACAGGAAGGACGGCATTACGTGCATGCTGTCGAATTAATTGACCAATAATTATCTCATCAGTATTTGCAGTTCATTATTCGATGATAACGAGTATTATGCGTACGTGAGATTGAAGCGGCTTTGAAAAATGGGGAGTTGCATAGATTGCACCGGAGATTGTAGTTATTAAGTAATCTTTTCGTAATTAGAAATTTATTCAAGAATAGGCACCATAATGGGATGTATCGTAATTAGCAAAGGAAACAGTCGATCGTTTTTCCAGGTAGAACCAATTGATTGCGTAATACGAGAAGAAAACAACCAGTTTAGTGTGAGAGGCCTTTCAGCAACTATTGTACATTCATCCTACCACAGGATTCAAGAAAAAACCATGATATGTCTCCGGGTTACATTGGAATGGAAATTTTCTTTCGTATGTGCACAATCGAATTGTGATTAGAGGCGAGAAATGCTGCATATTTGATAACCATATTCGATGAATTTAGAATAACTTCAAGTCAGTGATCATAAAAAGCAGGTCGAAAAATATTGAATTAGTTGGGAATAAAGTAGATTGAACAGAAACATCATAATAATACGAAATATCATTCGAGAGTTACTCTCAATTCGAAAATCATACCAAAATATTTTTTTTATATTTTTGGTAAATTTCAATCTACTTTGTTATGATATTTCTTCTTATTCTGATTCGATAAGTCGAAAGTCTTCACGATCCTGAACTACCTGCAATTCCCTGCGGTTAATTTTTTCAAAAACAGGAAGGATGCCTTTCAACGGAATTCCTCAAATATTTTCCCCAATAGTCCAAATGGTCAAACAAATGGTAACAGAAACGCTCATTTGTTTCTTCATAGCTATCAGCAATAGTGTCAGTCTGCTTCATGGGTATTTATTTGTTACATTTTCTAGCATTCTCATGCATATCTTATATATATATATATATATATATATATATATATATATATATATATATATATATATTTCAAACATTCATTTATGTTTTTAACATAAACATTCTCGGAAGTGATGTTCAAACATCAATATACTTCGTATGACATGTATCTTGGTATATCTTTCTCAGAATGTCTCAGCATAGCCTAAGAGGGTCGCTAGAACAATCGACAAAGAACGTGCGTGATATTGAAAAATACTGAAAAAATGTGATTTACATCAAGAAAGATTTTTAGAGAAATTGTTGAGATGGACTTAAAAATGAATAGGCGTGCGTGCCATAAGATCCCACAGACATTTTCTCGAATTTTCAGCAGGTACTAATCAAATGCAAGAAGTTCGACCTGAGAAATTGAACTCCGACTGAAAATAATGCCTGTAGATATGTTTTGCTCATTCTGAAAACCATATGCTGAGTAAATGTTGAAAATCGTTTCCTGTGATGGCCAGTTGCGTTCCCTTCAACCAAGAAACGTGGCAGTCATAATTCATTATGCTGGAAAAATTCCGGAGGAAAACATCTCTGCTTCATTCAATAACATGGACCAATCAGCGCGATGAAAGCATGAGTCTTGGTTTCATTAGCTATGGCTGTTTGCTCGATTAATATGGGCTTTGCAAGAAAAAATACACACACAATTTTCCCCAACTATTACTTCATTCTACTGTTGTTGATGATATCATAAACCGAACAGTCGTAACAAGAATGGATGGGGAGTCTCGTATGAAGGACATACCTTTTTTAAATATGCAGATACACACGAAAGGGAAGCCCTGTAATTGTCAAAGAACACCGAATCGAGGGACAGGAGATACGAATTAATATTCACTTTGGATTTTTGAATTTTGTAAGCCTCAGGAAAAACCTCTCTAGGCAAGGAGTTCCAAATTCCAGTAGTTCTACTGAAAAAATATCCTTGAGCAAAAGAGGTTCGACAGGTTTCTAAGCTCACAGTAAAGGGGTGAGAATTCTTCACTGGTCAAGTCTCCGACCATTTTACGATGCTCCAATGAAGTGAGCTAGTCTGTAATCACCAACAAAATTGATTGCCTTTCTCTCAATATAATCAAGAATTTCCAATGAATGTTTTAGTGCCAAGCTCCATACCTGAAAATAATATTCCAAGTCAGGTCGTATCTGTGCCTTGTAGATCATTGGAAGCTGACGGAAAGTGGAGTACTTCTTCGCACGAAATAGAAATCCAACCTTCTGGGAAGCACCTTTAGCGATCGATCTCACTTTCCCATGAAATTACTGATCGTAATTTCCAGCATCGAGATATTTGGTTTGGTTTGACGTTAGCCCGTCTAAACGACTCTTCCACTGCAATACTGTAGGATTTAATGTGGCTCACACTAGATTCATACCTCACCAAATGAGTCGAACTCCTTGATTTTTATGAAATATCTGTTTAAGAACAAAAGCGACATTTCAACTGAACGGAATTGATAATTTCAATGTCAATTCTTTCAAATGTTAAACCCAAATAGACTAGAACTACATGAATGATTTCTGTATCAAGTTTCAGTTGATGAAGATAATAGTAATGTTTGCCCTCAATCCAAAGTTAAAATTGTCACCAAATAACATTTTCATCCAATTCTGATTTCTGTTTTACATCAAAAAGCCATCGATCACTTGATAAAAAAAACATTGGGCGGTATCAGAAATCGCTTAGATGTAGAGAACTGAAATATTACTGGCGCTATGGGCGTGGTCGTTCATTTAGAAGTTATGATCACCAGAGACATGTGACATATGTTATGAATGTTTTAGCGCTCACTCGTGACTGTTTCGAGACCCAAATTCCTGTGAGGTCAGCATTACAGTGGAGTTTCAGTAGAAATCATTGTGGGAATATTTTTCAGTTCTGATTGCAGAGTTGACAACAACAGGGTAGATTTTACATTCAAAATTTTATCGCAGGAGCATAGTGAGGAGCTCGAACTCTTCTTCGAGAATACCCCAATGAAAGTTAACCAAATTCGGGAATTGCGATCCCTTCTCAAGATTTTCATCCACCAGAAATATATATAGAGAGTATTGCGGATGTAATGCATATAAGTAATTCATTTTTCCAAAATATAAAGAAATTAAGAAAAATCTCACAGGTCGATTTTTAATTCCAATGTGTTGCTTTGAAAAAATTATTTCACCATACAGGGAAATACATATCAAGAGTAATTATATAGGGGACATTTTTTCTCTGGATGACACAGTATATTATTAGGTGTTTTGAATCTTTCATGAATTCTTATTCCAGGCATACATCACTCGAATTCATACAAGATGGTGGAAATCATCAAGAACAAATGAAAACATCCATCAATGGAAGATTGTTTGATGCAGATTGAAATGATCAAATGTGTTACGATTTTGAATATCCTATGAAGAAAGGCACTATCTTGGCACAGAGTGATGAAAATTAGCAGAAAAAGATTTCAAATCTGCTATCAGGTCATCAACTAATCTTCAGTTCATGCGAATATTGATATGGAACTGTTATATTTTAGTCAAAAAATGACCAATATCCTACTAACTGTACACCAATACTGACCAATACTAATATAACTCTATCACTGCTCTATTCAAATTCATCAATGTCTTCGTACCCATTCCTCACCCAAATCTGTGATGATTTTCAGTAGTCTGAAGCAATCTGTGTTGGAATTTCTGGAAAAATAACATGCTTTATCTGCATATAAAACATTGTAATATTTTTTTGTGATCGATTGACAGGAATTAACTTAAAAGAACATAATTATTGTGACTTTGAATTCTCTGAGTTTTTGTGTGAAACAAGAATGATCAGCAAGATCTCTAGACTCTATCACCTCGAAAAATTTCAATGGAAGTAAAGTCCAGAGTTCAATTCAATAGACTGACCAATATTGTAGAAATGAAGGTCCGAATATGTAGGGAAATTAAGAAAATCATACATGGAATAATTTCAAACGTTCTACGAGATTTTGATATCGCTAGATACTGTGGGCGAGAAAATGAACTATATTCGAAGATTCAAGAAATTAATTCATTGAATTGTTCTGGATTATGTTCACCCACTTGTATGAATTTGAAATGTTTCAGGGAAACATGTATGGAATAAGCATTCATGAGTGATTCAAAAAACCTCACTCCATAATCCTTCGCTGAATTTGAAATTGAAATCACTTTAAAATCACATGAATTCAGATCGTTTGATTGCAATCACTTCTCATGTCAAAAAATATGAAAACACCCTGGTTCGAAATTTCCATTGAGCTTTCCCGAATTGGGAGTTGATTATTATGGAAGGAAAATAATAATCAACAGAGTTCCAAGTTGACCATGTTTTGAAATATTAAGGGGAGATTTTAAATCGATATGTAGTTGGCATCCATAGTCATTTCAAAAATAGTCAAATCACAACTCTCTGTGTAACAATACTTCATGACTCTCATTACGCCCAAGTGAAATTCGATTTTTGCATCCGTTCACTCTTCTATTACGCATGATGGTTTTTTAATCCAGACAAACTCAAGTTCCTTGTTTCCATACAGGGGAATACATATCATGAGTAATTATATAGGTGACATTTTTTCTCTGGATGACACAGTATATTATTAGGTGTTTTGAATCTTTCATGAATTCTTATTCCAGGCATACATCACTCAGAGGTATCAAATTCATGCAAGATGGTGGAAATTATCAAGAACAAATGAAAACATCCATCAATAGGAGATTGTTTGATGCAGATTGAATTGATCAAATGTGTTACGATTTTGAATATCCCATGAACAAAGGCACTACCTTGGCACAGTGATGAAAATTAGCATGAACAGATTTGAAATCTGGTATCAGGTCATCAACTAATCTTCAGTTCAAGCGGATATTGATATGGAACTGTTATATTTCAGCCAAAAAATGACCAATATCCTACTAACTGCACATCAATACTGACCGCTACTAATACAACTATCACCTCTGCTCTATTCAAATTCATCAATGTCTTTGTACCTATTCCTCACTCAAATCTGTGATAATTTTCATTCGGCTGAAGCAATCTGTGTTGGAGTTTTCCGAAAAAATAACATGTTTTATCTACATATGGAACATTGTAATATTTCTTGTGATGAATTCAGATCGTTTGATTGCGATCACTTCTCATGTCACAAAATATGAAAATACCCTCGTTCGAAATTTCCATTGAGCTTTTCCGAATTGAGAGTTGATTATGCAAGGAAAATAATAATCAACAGAGTTCAAAGTTGACCATGTTTTGAAATATTAAGGGGGATTTCAATCGATATGTAGTTGACATCCATAGTCATTTCAAAAATAGTCAAATCACAACTCTGTGTAACAATAATTCATGACTCTCATTACGCCCAAGTGAAATTCGATTTTTGCATCCGTTCACTCTTCTATTACGCATGATGGCTTTTTAATCCAGACAAACTCAAGTTCCTAGTTTCCTTCTCGTATTTCGTTGAGTACGCAACGCTTTTTTCAAAGCTACGAACCAGCTAGAAGATAACACCGACACAAATTATATCCAAAATTAAGTTTGTCTTTCACGCTAGCTAACCATTGCGTAACAGAATAGTTTCATAAGTTTTTTTACTGGTGCGTAGATGTTCAAGGTCGCACGCTTAACATAGTAATTTATTGATTCCATGAAAAGAGTTGACTCCAGTGACCAACTGCACAAGATTAATGATGATGTTATTAAGTATTGATATGAAGTTTTTAGATTACTTAACAGAATAATTGCACAACAATTTCTGTCAGCATCATGTTTGGTAACTGCTCGCCTCTGGACACATATTGATTGATTGCATGGAATTGGGAGAATTTCTGTAAAATGAAAATATACGTTGTTATTTGTCAATGAGTTTTCATGAACATTAGTCCGTACTAATCATATTCAACGTGGTGATCCATCTCTATCTGTAACAGAAGTTTCTGTATCTGGAACTGAAGTTTATCGGACTTAAAACCTCCCGAAATCTTCAATAGAAAACTGAACTTCTCTGAAGAGGTGAAATAACTTGGTACTATCCTCGATAAGAGGTTAACATGGAACTCTCACTTACAGAGCAGAGCAAAAAGAACATATGTGGGTCATGAACAATGTCGGAGTACAGTGGGACGCACATGGGGCCTTTCGCACCGTGTGGTCACCTGGATCTAAACTACAATAATAAGACCTAACGAACGGAGCCATTGCATGGGGACCGAATGTACTACAAGCAACGGCCATCCAAAAATTATATCAAATACGGAGAATGGCTTGTTAAGATTGCGCACGGCGAGTGTAAACCCCGAGGTAGGAGTGGGTCAATTGAGGCTAAGCCTGTGGCGAGAAGCACTGGGGCGGCTACATCTGATGCTGACAGCCCGTGATGCATTTGAACTTAGGTTCATGTTTAATGAATCCTACATAATACAAATAAAACAGATCATACAGTCAGACGCTGCAAATGCAATACGCATATAGACAGACGGCTCAAAAACAAAAGAAGGCTCGGGATGTGGAATTTACTCTGGATCACTTAACCTTAGGTTTAGATGGGGAATGGAAGAAATACCAGCGTTGTTCAAACAGAACGGGCTGGTATCTCAATCGCCACAAAAGAACTAACCTGGAAAGGAATTTCTGGTAAAGACATAACAATCTACACTGATAGTATGCAAGCTCTATTAGCCTTGAATAGACAACGTGTCATCTCAGGGCTAGTACTAGAGTGTCACGAAGTCTTAGCTAACGCCTCGGTAGATAACAATATTATCCTGAGGTGGGTTATCCAACTGAAATTGCTTGGTTTTCTTTGTGAAATGATGACCTCATATTTTTTGGTATACCTCTTCGAACCATTCCACTATATCCATTATTTGATGATATCCACTTAATTATTTCTCATGGCGTATCCACGGGGCTGTAAATATCCGAAAATTCTGCTAGTTGTCATGGTAATAACACTGATTTATATGGCAATAACTACCTATCCAAAATTTTCGAAAAGATTAATTACACGACATCACTTATTTCATATAAAGGAAATATAATCCATACAAGAAGAAAGCACAACAAATATTTTTATTCAGTTCGAATGTGAATAGTCGTCATCATTCTTTTTCAAGAATAATTTAGCAAAGAGGAATGCACGAAAATAGTATAAACGAATACTACTAGATTTCAACATGTGAATCTATGATCGAAGGGTTTCAGTCGAAGTAGGTTTGTGATCGAACAGGAAAAAGATTCACCAGCCCTGTATATGATTCGAAAACAACTTCATTTATGACCTCACTAGTCAACGTAACGAAAAAATCCATGTAATTTGTATGAGCGGTCGTAATGAACCGGTGCAATAAAGTTCAGTACAATGTAATAAAATATAAATTACACGTCTCCCTTTCACGATGGCTTTTAACGCTATAATTTCCCCTCTGCTACTAACTAGTTTTATGATTTAGGTAGAGGGTTGAGTCGTTAAAAACATTGATTAAATCGTTAGGCTCGCTAATTAGGCTACGAACTTTTTGGCGAGGATTATAACTGCTATCAAATATGTGGTTCTCAACATAATTGGTAGATATATTTTTTCCATATTCTCTCTAAAATACTTAGTAAAAGCGAAGAACCTACGAGCGATAACTTTGGTTGAATGGGTACTCAAATTAGGCAATATAGCAAATGGTTTAATTCAACAGTCTGATAATATAACAGGCGTTTTTGAATTTCTGTTCATGAATATTATCACTAACGGAATTAAGTGTCGCACTGAGAGGCAAGACAATACTTGATTGGCCATTTGTCTATTTCTTCAAACGTGGATCACCTGGAGTTATAAAAAAATATTTTATCTTTCGGTTTAGTATATTCGAGCTTGATCAAATTATTTGATCATTTAGTATTGATTCAGAAGACTTGTCGTACCTCTTTCTATGCCTGTCTCTTTGTCTTTCTGCCTCTCTCTTCTTCAATTCCTTATTACTTTTTTCTGCCGCTGTATCTCCTTCTTTCTCTCTTAAGGACTGTCTTTCAACGGCTGAGTTTTTGAATTCTTTCACGAATGTATCTTCTAAAACGGTATACTATTCAATAATATCAATTCGAAATACCTTTTTATCGGTTCATGTGATAGTTTCCCATAATAATTTTGTACACTGAAGACTGTAAAAATCAAGAATCCATGTCCTCTTTTATTATTGCAGAAAATTGAACGGATTCATTCAATTCGATATTACTATCATAATCATGAAATATTTATGAATAAGAATTATATAAATAAAATAGGTTGCAAAATAAGTTGCTTTTTGATACACGAATACATTTCCGAATTGTTTCGATGAGGATCCACATATTTGTTGTTTTATACCAATGCTACAATCGGTTATAATGAAAGGATATATGTTAATACAGTATTCTACAGCTACATCCTCGCTACATCACCTTCAATAAAGGTGGTTGTTCGAGCATTTTTCACCGGAAAACAACGTCCACTTTGGCAGACGACTGGATGACTCTGAATCGCAGAGGTCATTTGTCAGTCTCCTATTTCCTTCATGTCTTTGTCGAACATAATTTGTGATATTAATATATTTTGTGATGCGAAAATGTAGTAGCCTTAATTCTCTGAAAGATCTATTGCCTGATATCAAAAAAGGCGAAGATAATTTTACTGTCACATATAATAGAGTTGATTCAGCGCTTTCGCTTTTATCGCATCAACTTTCTTGAAAGGAAAGACAGTGGAATTCAGGTTATCCGAGATCAATGAAGTTTATGGACTTTTTAGGAGGACGATAAAAAAAGGAACAAACTGAGTTCAGTATAAAACATTTTTATAGATAGAAGATTTTTTTCTTACATTATTATGCGAATGGCATATTCGAGTTGATTAAATAGCACTGTGAGGTTTTTGAATGTATCTTCAAGTTTTCTTGGGAAAGAAAAATAGGAAAAAACAAAATCGTGTTTTCTGAAAAACAAATAATATTAATAATATATATTATAAATAGTATTGTCATATCGATATGAACAAATATGTCCTGCTCTTGAAACTTAGAAAATGTGTGATGTTTTTTGACTGAAATTCAACGAGAAGAAAATGTTCGTCTATCGAATTCGAACCATGATCACTACGGACAACTTTGACTTCCACTACCGTGAACGAATTTACTTTTTCCGCCTCCCTCTATCCACAGTATAGATTTCGTGGCCTCATTGTAGGGAGCAAAGTCGTACTTTTCCTCCTTAGGAAGACAAAGTGAAAGTAACGTTTGATTCGTCATCAATGAAATAACTTATACGGCGTTGACGATCTGAACTATATTCTATTATATAAGTATTAATTTTAGTGTTCATTTATAGAGCACCTTGTATTTTGCAAAATGGTACAAATCAGTAAAGAAGGTGAGATATTTTCAGGAAGTGTATATATTGAAGGAAGATAAACGTTAAATATTTCAATAGAGCTACAGCAATACGCTATATTCATGTTCCGGCAAAAATTTTCTGCACGCCTTCATAGCGCAGTGTTGATTGTCAGACTTTGTTCGTCATAGGTACAATAGGAAATGTAGGTGTTGCTTCGAATCCAGCGTCAAGATTTTTTTTCTTTTTTTTAATTCTTTGTTTTGTAGGTTCTCGTAATTTTGGGAATCTCAGGAACATGCTATACTGAACCTACTTCTTAGTTTAAATTTTTTATTGAATTTGATTTTAGGTTAGGTTAGGTTAGGTTAGGTTAGGTCAGAAGTGAGTGGGTCTGTTCGGCCCTCCACTGCAACCAACAAGGGTTTATTGTGGCTCACACCTATTCAAACTCGACCAAATAAACCCAGCTTCTTAACGAAGCCGATTAGTTTGTATGGTGAGTGATCTCTCAGGTCAAATGGTAAGAGTGAATGAAGCCTTGATTTCTTAGTTTCATAAATATTTTTTCAAATGACTTTTTATTCGGGGAAGGCAAAAAGATCATATGTATAACATGGGACATGACTTTTCCTCCCTTGAATGATTACTAATTTCATCCTCGAGTTATAAACCAGAACTTTGCTTCCTTGTTGTACAAATAGCTATTCCCGCCCTACTAGTGTATTATAATTTTTTCTCCTATAGTTACCAATTACAAGATAGTGTGAGTTACTTCGGATAGAAACTAACAACTTCAATATACAATATATTGCTTCCTTCCTCAACCAGAATGAAAAATTTGTAAAGTACTTTCACTTTCACAAAATGGGAGTTTTGATGATATCACGTTGAATTTTTGGGTTCTCAGAAGCAGTCATGTTATAAGTGCTAAATACCAGACGACAAATATTGATATTGATAGATGCATGCTCTCTCTCGGCATTGTAATATCTTCATTCTCAGAGCATAAACATCTGCCTTTGAAACTCGATAGCTGCATTGAATACCATTTATAATTTTGAATTCACAATTTCGAAGAAAACTAGTATGCTTTAATTCAGAGAATTGATATTGCTAATGCTGCTCTTGTGGAAAAATAATAATTTGAGTTTAAACATATTAGTGATTGTGCCAATTTCGGATATTCATTTCAATAAACTTGTACTGTCAAACTTCATTGGTCATTACTTCTTCCAACCTTCTCCAGGAAATTAATCAGTCCATAAAAATGTGTTATGAACAAACTCAACTGCCTCTCGAGTGTATATCAAAACGTGGCTCAA
Organism: Zygogramma bicolorata; assembly: GCA_032362365.1. Classification (NCBI taxonomy): domain Eukaryota; kingdom Metazoa; phylum Arthropoda; class Insecta; order Coleoptera; family Chrysomelidae; genus Zygogramma; species Zygogramma bicolorata. The sequence continues at coordinate 4,011,714 of JAVJAQ010003800.1, read as the reverse complement.
TCATTCAAACAATCATTCAAACATTCAGATGCAGACCTCATCAATTCGTTTTCTGCGTTGTCAGAATTATGTAACTTCTGGACAGCTCCATCTGATTGCTATCTGGGAATCTTGAACGTACGGAGAAAAAACTGGCGCCCGAAAACTGATCTGAGAAGCGTATCTACCCTCAAGCGCCACTTCCTGGGCGGATGACAAATTCATTTACAAATCCTCGAAAAAGTTGGGTGATATACCACAAAACAACCAGCATTCAAAGCGAAAGATCAATTCGACGATACAGATAATCTTTCTTCCACTTCACTAATATTCTGTACACCACGACCTTTTATATGATATGACCCTTTATCCAGTTTCCAACTTTTTGCCTCTAATCACATCCGTGACGCAGTCACTTTTGCCCCAACACGCACCGTTGCTACGTGCGTGAATCGGTCTGTTCCCTAGGCAACGAAACTTGGGGGACAACATTACGTCATCTCCAAGGGTCCTGCGGATCCATACGGCATCCGTGCCTTTTATAGCATCCGGAACTAGGTTACGAGATGATTCGATGGAGTTTGGAATATAAATGATCCCCTCCAGGAGTTGAATCTTTTCTTGAATTCTCGTATTTCCAGTAAGGACGGAAGAAAATGAGAAGTATTTGTGAATGTTTTTTCATCTAGGATACGGCATTTGAATCGAAAGGAGTAACTGAATGATTGTTTATCGAGGCTACTTTTATTTAGGACCTTTCGTGATGATCTACAGTGTTGTCCATAAAGTCTGTAAAAAATGGATTTTTGTTTTTCACTTGTTTGTGCATATTTGATATCAGACTTGCATGCATTTAGATTGGCTTCTGATCGAACAGTAAACAAGAAAAAACAAAAATAATTTGTTCAAGAATGAAGTAGCCCCACATTGAAGAATATTGGATACTTTCTCGAGGAAAAGTTGTGTCCAAATATGAAGCCTAAATCTCGAGAATCTTTTAAATTATCTCCATATGAAAAATCAAAATTCTCATTACTATGTATTGAAAGTAACTCTAACCAAATCACTGAATCATTAGTGGAACGTTGGCCTTGTTGAAAAGGTTATTTGCAAAATTCTAGAGATGTTTTGAATATCGTTGCAACAAGGAAAAAGTTGAGAGTTACCAAAAAAATATATGAGGGGAGAAAAAGCATGTGAATTATAAGAATGTTTATCAATTCGATGACAATTATTCGAAAGTGATTTGGTTATAGCCAGTTCCAATAAGCACTAATCAGAATGGTGATCTATCATTCTAAAATAATTTTTCTTGAGTTCTAGGCTAAGACTTCACACATATACAAAATGGGGAATTTTTTTTGTCCTGCCCTGTGTATTGTTTGAACAAATGCCAATCTGAATGCATGTAAGTTGGATATCGAACATGCATCATATTTTCATAGTATCTAGTTTCGGTTGTACAACTAATAGAAAAATTTCCATTTGTTGTACACTTCATGGACCTCACTATACAATCATTGTTACTATCAAAACGATTTCACGAGAAAGTTGTTGCGATTAGTCCGATTATTGGTGTTCCAACGTTACTGAATCCTTTCAAAGAGTAAAGCAACACCAACTTAGTTATATGAAATAAGCTAACGCTGCCACGTCTCTTCAATAATTGAAGCAACAGCAATCACCGGGAAATATTCGAGATTCATGAAATATTGGCAATAAACGATGACATTGGAACTTTCGCTGTAAAAGTCGAAATGTTGCAGATACTGTGATCACTTCCTCTGTGAATAAATATTGAGAACACTGTTATTTTTCGAATGGCCCCAGATGTCATTTCCAACTGACTGAACGGTAATAATTTCATATCCACCCACGGAAAACGATTAATGATAAGGAACACTCTCACGAGTGCGCTCATAGCATTGTACGGCAGTAATGGTCAACTTCATTGTTGTGCATTTGAGGTACGTCTTCATCATTAATTCAGAACTTTGATAAACTGGGTAGTATTGCTACCGTTTACATAGCTGATGGGTCATTGGTCAAACCCTACCTCATAATTATACTTTTTCATGTTCAATACTTCTCTGATGAGTGTTGTTGGAAGTGCTTTCAAGTTGGCTTCACAGAAGAAATCAGCAGTTTTCCTTGTTAGCATACTCGCCAGAAGGCTAACCTCTGAGAAAAGTATCATCTTTACAGGGGTAACAACTCTAGGGTTCCTCGTGGGACCCCAGTCCGATTACAATTTGAATTAGTCAAAACCAACTTATTTGTAGAAACTCCTGGCATGTTTGGTGTTTTGGTAATTGAGCTCACTAGAGAACACAAAATTCATTTCTTCTCCGAAGGTTTCCAATTATCGTTTGTGTCGTTGGTATACTCTCGAAAGTCATTTCGATTTCGTAATCAATTCTTGCGGTGAACCAATATAAAAGGATCATGGGCCATTCACATGGAGAGAACGACTCGCATACAAAAAAGCAATCTTTATTCATCTCCTGCCTCAATTCGAAGCTTTCATTATGCAGGAAATCATCTACCTTGGCCGGATCGTAAATCTAGGAACCCAACGAACTCGACCATTACATAAGCTCACCGCACCATATAAGGACCCAAACAACTCGGGATTTCAAAGCCCATTAGAAGGTCGCGCTCGACAACAAAACGCAGCGGTAACCGTTCGGGAACAAAAGCCAGCCATTCGACTAGCGATTGTTTTAAACGTTTGCGATTGTTTTAATGTCTGCGTGCAGCTTGCACACACTTTTTAATTGATCGCTACGAGCTAGTCACGCTGAAACTTGGTTGAGCATGTGTGTTGAAATGCAGGACAGGCACTAGGGACGAGATATCTCTGAAGATTCGGTCACGTTTCGCAGCGACGACTTTTGGCCGAACTTCCATCACATGGCTTTAGTTCACAATGAATCATGTGAATGAAGAGACTAACTATCATCCTGCTTAGGATATGGAAAAGACGAATCCATAGTTAGAACATCAACTTGATCGCATTGCCCGTTGTGTTGATAACAAGTCAAGGTGTGAAAAGGTGTTTGGTGGGTCTTCCTATCGGAAAATGAAGTTGTATTACAGGTATATGTTCCAGAACCATACACGTTATTGATACATTTAAAATATTCGTTACGAACAACTATTCATTACAAACAACTATTCATTACGTTTCAATCAACAGCTGAATGATCACAAAGCTAGATCAAAATGAAGATGCAACCTGGTGCCTGCAGATCCAAGCACCCAAGAATGTCTCTCCTCCGTGATAACTGATAGCAAAGGAACCATCCTCTGATGGTGTGATAGCAACTGCATCAATAACTCGAGTATGAACAGCGTTCCCTTTTCTAGATAATTTCTGAGGGCACCTGACAAGAAACTGGGTCTCTTCTTTCAGATCATTCGATGTCTTCTCTTTTTTAACCGCTTCAAAATGATTCGATCTGTGTTTTATAATTTTATTGTATGGCGCTAGAATTCAGGTACGTTGGACTTATAAGATTCCTTCTAGAAAGTAAATTAACCTGCCTTATCGAAAATAATTACAAACTTGCTCACTCATCTGGGACACCAGAAGGATTCACCTTTTTGTCTTTTTTCGTGCTGTCAACCTGCAGAACTCATAATCAAAAATGTGTTTCCTTCACAAATGAAAGACTTACAGGAGTTCTCATCTTCTATCCCTTGCACCTCACACTGTTGAATGAGCTTCACAGAATCAATCTTTCGTTTCAGAACATGTGTTCCCTGGTGACTCTCAAGAGATTTTTTCTGTACTACGATAGTCCAAGAACGACTTTAATCAACAACGCAATTGTTACTGCTTCTTTTGAGAATTCTTTAACAATTGAGACAACTAACTGCCTGAGGGCTTCTGAATGAAATGTTTCAATACTTTTTTGCTTGAGTTTCGTGAGGAAAGTTGGTGCTACTGCTCGCAGTATTTCCATGACGACTCCTCTCCTCATCGAAACGATGAAAATTCAGTCAATAATTATATTAGAAATGTTTTAAAACGAGTATTCATCCATTTTGGTTACATTTGCAAACGAATCATTATATGTTATATAAGTAAACTTAGATTCTGATATTCATACAGACAGATACCAGATTTGTATTTGAAACGGAAATGAAATTTCTGATTAGATTCTGATATTCATACAGACAGATACCAGATTTGTATTTGAAACGGAAATGAAATTTCTGATGTATCTATATGGACACGATAACTGCCTGTAGATTATGGTTAACTTTATTGATGATTTTATCAAGTCCAAGAGATACAGTCATTGTGAACATCGATCTCTAGGTATTTCGAGGGGGAGTCTTCTCGAATACCACTCGTTTAGAAATCTGGTTGGGGTTTCGCGGTGGGCGGTATTTGATTTTCGAAGAGATTGAAAGAGACATTGCTCTAAATAAAAACTATCGAGATGGATGGAGGACATTGAATAAAACCAATTACCAATGTTTTCTAATATCAAATTGATCTGTCTCATGAAAGAACTCCATGATGTAGGTAACCGATAAGCATGAACAAAAACATTACTCTTTATGTTATTTTGAACTTATTCGTTTTTGACACTTCTGAACTCTGTAGGATTCTCTGCCTGAGACTCCTTCACGTTTTCGAAAAATCACAATAAGGAAAATTGTCATCGAGTACTAACTTTCAATCATATCATCAGAAAATCACTTGGAACAGTCAAAGCCCTGACACCGGCCCTGATGAGTGGAGTGCATGATGGGGGACGTGCATCGATAATAATGAGACCTGAACTAGGTCACCGCAAACAAACTGGGGAGGCATGCACTCGAATGCCGTGTAATAGGAATAGGTATGAGCATAAGAGAACTTGGTTTGATGTGTTCGAGGTCGATAAAGCACACTGAGGCATAACCTACTTTTCTTGTACGTATGCCATACTTGATATCAGCAGAATAATGTATGAAGAGAGAAGGCGCTATTATTGTCAGAGTCTATTATTTCACCTATGGAAGGATATTACCAAACATGACGAATTTTTCATCCACGCAGGAGGCACCCCAACAACATACAGTCATCCTTAGTGCACTCCATTTATATCCTTGGCTCGGCTAATAAATGTTTTGAAAGTGAATGAACGTAAACAATATCAGAAATTCAGTTCAACACCAAGTTGACAAGGAACTTCCACATGAGGAGTGGAGTCAGGAAGACATCTCTCAGTAGTAATGGTGTCGGGACATCATGAGAATCTAGGCATACATGGATTCAAACGAATTACATAAGACCTGTAACAACATTACATGCTGCAACTGGGCCTTCGAAGCTCATCATGTGACAGTCATCCAAGAAAGGAAAGATATTCTAAGAGAAGTCATTATGGAGCCATGAAAACCTCAACAACAAAAGTTATAGTGGTACTGTTAAATCTCACCAGAGAGATGTAGCCACAAGGACCACTTGTCAGAGACGCAGCAAAAGTGACCATGGCACGTCTTCACTCTTTTGCCATTGATCTAAACATAGAACCGTTATATTTGAACTCATAAAAAAAGTCGAGTAAACAGGAATTGGAACCCTTCAGGAAAACCTGAGATATTCCTAAAATTTCATACAGATATTCTTCACATCCATTATCTCATTATACCGTGGTTGGTGCTTGCTAAAAAAATCCGACATAAAAATAAAAAAAAATTGTAGTACTGAATGGAAGTGACCGTTGATGAAAATCCATACTGAAAAAAAAATATACAGTTGCCTGCTATATTAGGGTTCACTGAACCGCAACAAGTGTTCCTGCTTGAGGAAGCTATTGTATAGAGAAAGACGTGTCGCGGTTAAGTGAATCCTTATAGTAGAAAATCTCACAGGCAACTGTATATTATTTGTTTAATATTGTAGTGCCGATGTAGTGTCGAATGATATTCACATTCTAACAGGCTAACTTATTCCCTATACATTTTTCATGTGTGTAGTTAGGTGGGGTTAGTTTGCCAATGCCTATGTAGAAAGAATTTGAAGAATTTTTGTTATAATGTCGATCTTTCCTTCCACTTGACAATGCATCAAAAAGTTTCTTTCTCTGTACGGTAAAAGAGGTCCAGATTCCTGTTTGGTAATTTGACTGAAATAATGAATGATAGCTGATGAAGCTTCAAAATAAAGTTTATACAGGAAATGAAAGTTCAGGCATTAAAATAATGCTCAAATTATTGATGATCAAAGACATTGGCAGAAAATTCCGCTTCTGTTTCAGAATAGATTGCCAACTTTTGGCATTATGTATAATGGAGAAAATGTTCGATTCCCCTGAAGAAAGAAGATGACGCTGCTTTGTCTATGATATTTCAAACTAGGTGAGCGAGTTTATAAGCAAAGCATCACCAACGATGAATCGTTTGGCTCTAGACATGTGATCCAGCAGCGCCAATGAACAATTCGTTGCCGGACCCCACCTGCCAATAATCTATAGTTTGAATAGACTTTGCCACCGTTTTTAAATATGCTCTAGGTAGGTCAACTCTTTGTGGTCTCTAATCTTCCTTTCATTTTTCATACATCTTGATCAAACGAGCCTAGCATTGGTATTATATGAAAATCAATTGACAATCAGTAAGACATACGTCAATTACTACTATTGTTTTTTTCTTTCGTTTACTATTTTTGAGTGAAACATTCGTCAGTTACTGAAATCATCTATATTGATCAAATGTGGTACGATATGAAAATCAATTACCAATCTCAGTAAGACATTCGTTGACTACTGCGTTAAATGCTTCTTCCATTTTCCATATATTTTGATTAAACGCAGTGGTAAGATATGGAAATCAAATAGCAATCACTAAGACATACGTCAATTACTGATGTTGTTTTCTATTCCAATTTCCATTTTTTTTGCGACTTTATATTGTGTGATGGTTAGCATGAGTCACGGCTTACAGCACAATGATTTGAGAAGCAATAATACCAACTTCTGTCTGACGTCCGTACGAGGTGCAAACCTTAAAAATCCTTCTAGACTTCAACGTTGAATATTTCATATCTTCTGGTGGAGAATTTATTTCTTGTGTGGTATTGATGATGTACAGAAAAATATCCGTCAATTCAACTATAAATGGTGAATGATGAGAATGAAATAATGATATACCGTATCATTGGAAGTGATCAAAGAAAAGCTCTCAAGGATATGATATTATCTACATATTGCAAATAATTGGTCCATTGGGTGATAATCAAGTCGAAACTGATTCACCCTCCACATGATATGCAGAATCGGAAATTTGATTTTTATCAACTGGATATCTCTTGCTCGATCGAATGACTTGAAGATTCTCCGAGCACTTCTTTCGAATACTTCATACATATCGCAAGTTATTTAGATTATAGCGTGTGGCTCTAATTTGCATATGAATATTCTTCTTAACGATATATAATACATGCGTAGCATCATCCTTTTGAATAAAACATATAAAGAAGATACTTATTGGAATTGACTTCCATTCACAAAGGAAGGTCTGCCATATGAGTGTGAATGCATCATATCATCAGGCGATCACTGACTGTCGCAGAGGTCATATTCGCGCAAATCGCTCTTTGACCTACCTGAATTAGATTATAAATTCCATTGAGAGAACTGCCTTTTATTCAAAGGGGATTGCCCGTTTCTATAAAGATCATATATAACAGAATATAATTTAATGTTACCTGTACTGAACCACTGCTAATGACCTGTTTGTGGTTGATGCAGTGATTTTCAAATGGAATAAGTTAGGAACTTGGGTGTTTTTGTGAAAAGTATGAGGTTTGAGGATTCATTTTGCTTTCTTTTTCTCAGAATCAAAAAATGGAAATAACAACTTCTAAGAAAGAAGACAAATAAAAAATACAAACACTCTCTGTTCATAGGTACGTGTAGGTATATCATTCAAAGACGTTTTTTCATCCTTTCTCTCTTTTTGTGAATGGATCAAACGTGTTTGGATGATATACACGTACCTATCGACAGAGAGTGTTGATAAATTTCTTTGATTTCACTTCTCTTCAAGAAGTTGTGATTTATATTTTTTGATTCGGAGAAAAAGAAAGCTGAGAAATAATTATATAAAATTTTTTTCCATCTGAAATATTTTCGAATTTGGTTCCAAGAAATTGTAGCAACAGCATCACTGAGAAATTGATATTTGTGATATTGGTATTGGTCACCGTACTCTATCACATTATTATCAGAGCCCAGATTCTATTTCACGAATTCGATTTTTGAATTGTTTAGAATATGCGTATATTTTCGGTACAGCGTATTCTACAGTCACAGCCTGAGCCACTCGACAATCGAATTTGTGAAATAGAATCTGGGGGCAGTTATACATCTGCAACGATTATCTCTCTGGATCTATGAATGAGGGAGATTGTCTCAACTCACTGAACTCAGTTCTCAGGCTCATTGTTCATCTTACATGAAGACTAGGGAACCAGATTCGGAGAATCATCAGACTTACCGTTTTGATCCCGATATTATTATGCTAGGTATCGTTCCGAGTACAACCGGTGATTAGTAACTGCAATATGCCGACATTTTCTATGAAACAGCTGCATATCCACATTTACGTTTTTGTTATGAACATGTGGAATTTAACCCTTTTCTGTTATCAATACGTTATTCCACAATGTATTCAGCCACAAACTAACAATAAAGAAAACTTGCCCGACAACCCGAGGGGATCTAGACGAAGTCTAAAGGTGTTAAATCGGGTGGCTTTGCAGGCCAACTGACAGAATCATGTGTTCCAATCCACTATTTGTATATCAAAAATGAGGTATCGTTGTATTCAGAAAAATGCCTGTTTATGAGCATATTTAATATTGAGAATTTCGAATAAAGAAAAAGGGGGCGCGTGCCACATCGTTAACTTTTCGTGAACTAAATTCGCTTCCGCTCTCAAAACTTGTTCGCGAATTCCTTTTCAAATCCTAATATCTGTTATTGACATTTGTTGGGCAAATTTGATTTATTCGAGAAGATTGTGGTAGGTTAGAAACCCAGAAAACTAGGAAGAATGCTGATAATGACTTTCGAAAAGCATTTGTGAATGTTTACGGTTTAACCAGTCACACTTATTTACCTGATCATCGGAGCTGCTGTTGTTCCTGTGAGCCACTGTTATATTAGTTCAGAGATGGATAGTGAACTCCGTTGTCTGAGCCCCCTTTTAGAAATCTGGGGATTTGTTGATAACGATTTAGAGTTACATTGGTTTACATTCAATGTATATTGAAATGATTCTCTTCCATCAATACATTAAAATCATCAGTGTCCTTCCACACTACAGACTAAATAGAAAAAAGCAAATAATTGAAAGTATATATGTGTGTTTTTGCTGTGGTAATGGTCTTCGACCATTACCACAGTAAAAACACCCCACTCCAGAATAACGTGACGGCTCACAAAGGCTTCCCAATTCCTGGAAACCATTACTATCCTATCGAAGAAATCCCTTAATTAATCCTTCTCAAACCAGACCCACATGGGGTCCCACCGGAGTTTCAACAACGTCGGACTCTCTTATAGCCATAAATACCATCCCTCTATCAACAAAACCACAGTTTTCACTTTGTCAGGATGAGAACTGGGGGTGAAGGAGACTTAGACCTCGGCACCAAGTCGCGAAGAAGTCTTGAGAATGGCTCCGAAACGTCGACAGAACAACGATTCCACCGGTTTAACCGGAAGTTACAGTATTCTTAAATATATGCAGATTCACACGAAAGAGAATCCCTGAAATGTTCAATGAACACCGCGTGAAGCAAGGAACAGGAGATAAGAATTAAGATTCACTCCGAGATTTTTGACTTTGTGAGCCTCAAGAAAAACATCTCGGCAAGGAATACCAAAGTTCAGCTGTTTCTTTCGAAAAAGGATATCTGAGCAAGAGAGGTTCGACAGGTCTCCAAGCTCGAAACAAAGGGGTGTGAACTTTGTACTCGTCGAGTCATCCGTGTTGATACTGCCAAGGGTGGACCGACAATTTAGAAGAGCACCGACCGCAAAAATATCTATAGAAGAGAGAGAAATCTCAAGCGAGTCTGTAAGCGAAGTATCACCAAGAAGACGGATTGTCTTTCTCTAAATAGAATCAAGAAGCTTCAATGAATGTTTTGGTGGCGAGTCTCATTCATAAGAACTATATTCCAAGAAATGTCGACCAGTTTACGATGCTCCAACGAGGTGAGCTAGTCTGTGACCGAATAATCACCAACAAGATGGATTGCCTTTCTCTGAATATAATCAAGAATATTCAATGGATCTTTTGGTGCCAAGCTCCCAACCCGAGAATTATATTCCAAGACAGGTCGTATCTGTGCCTCGTAGATCGTTAGAAGTGAAGTATTTCTTCGCACGAAATAGAAATCCAAACTTCTGGGAAGCACCTTCAGCGAAAGATCGCATGTTCGCAATAGTTGAGGAATGAATACCACAAAGCGGTATTTTATATCAAACCGAACTATCATTGAGAAGAAAATATGAAATGCACCCCACGAAAGATTCATTTTTCCATGAATATGCCACATGATTTTTGATGAGGATTCTCGTTGTGAGTCCAGAATTCATTGAAAAATTCATCATTTTTGAGTAAATTTTGCTCCCACTGACGAGCTTATTTTCACATTTTTGATTGGAAAATTCATACTGTACAACAACTGATTTGAGGTGTTTATCTCGCACCTGAACGAAGTCTTGTCAATCTACACCGAAAAATTGAGGAGTACTATGATAACGGTGAAAATTGGAAAAAGATATCACAAGAGTTTCAGAATCAGAAGTTCATTCATGTTTTGTTGCAGGTATCTCATAGCAATTTGAAATTTCGTAATTTTTTTCTATTATCAGAGAGTGTTACTTACCTACTTTGATATTTAAGCTGAGCTAACTCGACTTGAAATAATCCAGAGGTTCAAAAATCAACACTGAAACATCGAAAAAAAAACAAGATGCGAGAGTAATGAAGTTTCATTCACCACAGAATATCATAATGATCACTTCAACATTAAAATGATCCATGCATTAGTAAGAATGATAATTGAAAAATTCATAGAAATATGATAGTGGCGTCGTTTCGAAAATTTTAAGGAAGAATATCGTTGTGTACTTTTCAGCAGCTGGAATTACTAGGTAGTGATCATTTATCATCTGATATCTGTACTGAGAAGAAGTTCCTTTCTTTCATGGTTTCAGATTGAATCACCTATGATGATGTGAAACTGAATTTTGTATCTTTATAAATATTGAATATTTTCCATCGATGGAAACTTATGCATTCCATTCAATTTTTGTCGAGTTCCAGCTCCAGGAAGCAAGACAAATGTCAAGGGTTATGATGTTATGAAATCGCGTGGGGACCCGTCAAAGATTTGCTCAAACGTGCGAGACTACACATCAATTGAATATCATTGAGTCTCCAATCGAACTGCGAACTCGGAGTGGTACAAACTGCGAAACATCATGCTCCGAGAGCGGCAGAAGAGTAGCATCGAGCCCGGACAGAGCGTACAAGTCACGTCACGTTGTCTGTGCATGTGTCAGTGTCTCATGAATGCATTATCTACGGAACACGTCGTCGTCCCTATGAAATAGGATGCGCTCAGAGATTTACTGAACAACTTGTAGAATCTTAACGAGTCACTTGAAACGTACCGCCCGACGACCACTCTTTGTACTCTTTATAATCAACGCGCATCTCGCCAGTATCAGTACCAGACACAAAAGGGGCAGAGAGGACGTTAACAAATCATCTTAAATGGAATCGCTTGTCGGGGAATTTCTTTTTCTTGAATGGGGCATTCATGCTCGCATCTGTGTCTGATTTTTAATTATGTTATCATCGGTGCGGTCGCACGGTTAATGATCCGCAGAAGATGATCATGCAAATCGTCACGTGATGATCGGTCATCGAGGAATTTGGCTTGAATCTAATCAGAATATTCTTCCCCAGATAGCCCTTCACATGAACATATACAGGGTGATTCTTGTTAACCCGAATCTTGTATTTTTTTTGTTACTATATACCAAAATTCACCATACGATTGAGGAAAGACTATTTCGAATCTTTCTGCAATTTTGTTATTTGCTATATACTTAGATGTTCGTTAATATAATAGCAAAATATCATAGAATTGAAATGATACTAGGAAGAGAAGATTACCTGAACATGAGAATTCCTATTACTTTATATAATATTAAATATATTTCGAGGCATGGCTGATAAATTATTATTAATATTTTTATAAGAGTATGGTAAGTAAAGATTTTTTTACGAATAGCTCTCTCTATTTTGCTTCATTGTGTAGATATTTACTGAGTAGGTATCTGTATCTGTGGAGTAGGGAGGGTGAGTGTAGGCCTACAGCACTTAGGCCACATGTGACCCATTGTACATCCTGTCGAAGAGTTGTCCTATTAGGTCATCGTCCATCCTGTTCTTTTCAGGAAGGTGGACAGGTCACTAGGAGATATCTCCTTCACATCGGCAGGGGTAGGCCAAGACTCACTGAACACTTACCCTCTGATTGACGATAACTCCGGAAACTCGCATAAGACATGCCTGACAGTTTCATCTTCCTGTTCACACATCCTGCATAGAGGTGTGTCAACTAGCCCCATAGTATGGAGGTGTTTCCGTAGTTGACAGTGACTTGTCAGAAATCCTAGTGTTGAACGTAGGTTTCTCCTGGTCATCGACAAATACTTCTTCGGATCCAGCTTCCTAAGGTCGCCGAGGGTAATCCTGGCAAGACTGCATCCTTTGATTTCATCCCATCTTTTTAGAGATTGAGCATGGGTGTGACTTTTGGCTATTTCCGCAAATGTCGAAATCTTCAGGGCGTGGGTGTCACTGGGCCCTAAAATTTTCAGTCCAGCCGCTTCCCTGGCTAAAGAATCGGCAATGCGATTGTCTTTGCTTCGGTCGTGCCCTTTAACCCACCTCAGGATAATATTGTTATCTGCCGAGGCGTTAGCTAAGTCTTGGTGGCACTTTTGTACTAGCCCTGAGTTAACACGTTGTCTGTATTATCTCAGGGCTGGTACAAGAGTGCCACCAAGACTTATTATTATTATCATTCACTGGATATCTATTTCATTGAATTTTTATATGCTTGGTATACACATTGAGAAAAAAAGTGAATGGTAAGTAACCCAGTGCCCATTGTTCCATATGGGCATGGGAGTAGCTGTTTCAGATTCACATATTCTTCCTTTTCGTGAATGAATTATATACTCGTGCATATCAAGAGAGAGTATTTGTAATTTGTTTGAATTCACTTCTTTCATAGAAATTGAAGTTATGTCTATTTTTGATTCGGAGAAGAAGGAAGCCAAAGAACTAATTCCTCACATGTATATTCTTGATAAAATATTCCAATCATTCCAGAATCAAGTAAGAAAATTCTACCAGAAGTTTTATTCAGTATAAATAAGCCTGTAACGAGTATTATTCTTTACAGATCAATACTCATTGGGGGGGCCGAATAAAGAAGTCTCATATATATTACAAAACCGCGAAACGTGCAGGATTAATGGTTATCCTGCATGAGAAAGCTTTTATATAGCGAAACACGTGCGGCGGTATAACTAATGGACTGGACAACATGACAGTTTTTCACATAGCATGATGCGGAATAAATTAGAAAGAGAAAGGATATGCATATTGAACATATATTGGGAAAGACATACATACTCAAATTATACTATTTTTGATATTTACTATTCTTCTGATACATTGGGAAAGAAAAGCGCTTAGAGGTACTAAGAATATTCTATCTTGCTCATTCCTCAGATTTTTCTCTCTCAGGCCAGTTCATCAGTTGTAAAGTCTGTATTATACTTAATTTCCCGATATGAAAAAAAATTGTTTCAACCAGAAATATTCCGTTTATCTATGACACTCGTAATGATAATATGAAGACTCTCATCACTGATGATATTTAATCACTTGGTAGTAACTTTATGTATTATGTACCAAACAATAATCATCCTGATTCCCCTATGGGATGTTGAAATTGTTATATTTATCATCCTTGTTCAACAAAAAATTCAGATTAATTTTTTCTACTCGTCATCCCATCATTTTCCGTATTTTGTTATTGGGTCTTCAACGGGTACCTAGTCAGAGATGATCAACAAAGATGTGCGTCCTCTTAATGTCACAAAAACAACCTGAAAGCTTTTTTTCTCTAAGACTCCATCCTTTTGTCCATCTAACAAAAAACCGTCGGGAGCCAACGGAAGCGTAAAAAAAGTAAAGGAGAATTTCATCATTTCCTTTCAGCCTTTCTGCGAGATACATATGACGCCAGGGTGAAAGGCAAAAGCGACGGGGATTTTTCACGCTCTGGAAACCTACATATCAGACCCGAGATAAAGGAAACAAAGATAGACCAACGGAAACAACTGACATTCGAAATATCTCGCCTGAAATTACCTCCGAGAACGCATGAATGGCTTCAGCATTCCAAAAATATGAGAATCCGGCGAAAAATCCTGAATATGAAATGGAGCGTTGCTAAGAAAATTTCCAGTATTTCGAAAAATATAAGAGAAGGTTGTAAATAGCGAAGTTTTCAGTACTTTCGGATGGAAAAATATTTTTGTGAATTCGTGTTTGAGGAACTGCAGTGAAAGTTATTATCCAATATTTGAAAGTGCGATCTTTCGAAGATGCATATGGTAGCGATCTAGAGTCAAGAGTTCGTCTTGAGTGAAGGTGCTATGCTAACAGCAACGTTAACATGTTTCCTGAAATAGAAGCCATGGAAAGGCTCAGGGCTGAGTAAACCCGAAAAAGAGACCTTCCAAAATCACTAAGCACTAAGCCTTTTCGTACAATGCTCGAAGTTCTAAGCATTGGTTCAAAAAAGTGCTCGGGAGCACAGTGCTTTCATAAGCACTGAGCACATCGCTCTGGGACAGTTTTGCAAACAACATTTCAAAGCAATCATTGTTCCTTTGCTTAACGTTGGGTCCCCTATCGCAATTGGCTTGATATTGAAAAACTGCAGTCATTACTAGCGGAGCTCAATTGAACTAACTGATACTGACAACCAACCTGGGGGGCTTCTCTCCGGTGAGAAATTAATTTCGACTAGAGACACCGAAATGTTGATTGGCAATGATGTCTGAAGCCGTAAAATGTTCATTATCCTTGCAATCGTTGCTTCCAGTTCGTTCTGACGGATGAATTAGCGGAAGTAATTACACAAGTGCTTCGAAATTACCGATAATTTTCCATGAAAGCATGTTGTCTAAAAACTGCATGAGTTTATTTTCATATTTTGTCGAAATTTTAGCAAAATTTGAAAATAATCGAATGCAGTTTTTTTACTGACAACATGCTTGAATAGAAAATTGACAGGTTTATTTTGATGCACGAGTGTAATTCGGCAGAATAAGGAGGAGGGGTCTTTTAGCAAAATATGAAAATAACCGAATGCAGTTTTTTACTGACAACATGCTTGAATAGAAAATTGACAGGTTTATTTTGATTCACGAGTGTAATTCGGTAGAATATTTCCGGAGTTGAAACAACGACGTTTAAAATTCAGTATATATGCCTGTCAAGATGACAAATGTACATTTTAACGATCGTTACTATAGATATACGGACCGAGCGGGTATTTTTCGATACCTACCGAGAACCATTTGGTCCTAAATGGGTTTTCTTCGTTTATTTGCAAATGACACCCACAGTTTTTATCTCATTCTTGTAAACATTATTGTAAACATTTTACTGTGAATAAACTTATTATTTACCAGCCCGATAGTGTCCCGCCGGGAATTTATCGCTGTAATTGATTGAAAATATCCCGCTTCCTATGGGATTTTTAACATACGATGGAAATATTCGGCATTAATAATAATTACAGGTAATTATGATTACAGATAATTGTTTCAATCTTTTATAACATACCATTTATTCAATGCATATGGAATTCGCAGTGAATTATTCTTTGAACAACGCCAAATACTTCTCGAAAACATAAGTGTAACCGCCGAACACGAATCTGAAATAGGTCAACAGCGTCATCCCTTTCATCGGTGTTTCAAATTTCGAGAAAGAGGTATATTCCACAAATTTGATTTGATGATTCACAGCTATCAATCTCGGAAAATCTCTAGGTTCTCTCCAGTAGCAATTTTTGCAAAAAAAGTTTGCAAAAGAATGCAACAAGGTGAGCAGAGGGGATATGAACATCTGTATACTGATAGATTTCTAGTGCGAAAAAAATGTGAAATATGCTCTTTTTCATGATTTCAAGCGTCATAGCTTTAGAATTAATGGTGAGCGTTGCTTTTCCACTGAAAGTGGTTTCCAGAAACTTGGACTTCTATTTCGTGTCAGCTTCTGATGATCTACAAGGCTCAGATACAACCTAGCTTGGAATATAGTTTTCATGTATGCAGCTCGGCAGCAAAACATTCATTGGAGCTTCTCGAGTCTGTTCAGACGAAGGCAATCCGTATTGTTGGTGAATCTTCGCTCACAAACTCGCTCACTTCGTTGGAGCTCTTTTACAGATATTTTCACGATCAGTACTCTTCTGAATTGTTATTGATCGTTCCACCCTTGGCAGTATCTACACGGATGACTCAACGAGTAGAGAATTCCCACCTCTTTGTTATGAGCTTGGTGACCTGTCGGACCTCTCTTGCTCAGGGATGTTTTTTCAATAAAACAGCTGAATTTCGGGAGAGGTTTTCCTGAGGGTTACAAACTTCTTTGTAAACAACAGGCAACTACTGTATATTATTATTTCCTATGTTTTTTTATCAAGTATCAACCACTTCCATTCAGTTCATATATACAGTGGTTCGAAATACATGCCGTGATTCAAACGAATATCTATCACAGATGTAAACTGAAAATAGGTTTCAAGGTGGATATTAAAAATTTTGATTGGCTACTGAATAGTAATGCAATGTACATCAATTGATTATTCATTTATAAAAGGTTTCATAAAAAGATATCATTACAGGAATGAGCGGCCAAATATTTTTCTACGAAGCGAAAAGTAATTGAAATTTTGAATCATTGAAGTTATTGAACCTAAATTCAAGTTGGGTTTAGTCATATTTCGATTGTGAATAATAACACTTATCGATATGTGAGTTGACTTGATTTGAAATTCTGATGAGAGCTCTTCATCATCTTTTTCATTCCTATAATATCAACTTGTTCAATTATTTGCATTCCTTTTTCAGTCGATTCCAACATGGCTTTTCAGCTCCCTCTTGAGTTTTTGCCAGGTTTCAATTTGGTTGCTTCCACAGATAATGAAATTTCTAGCATTCGAGGATAATGTCTACTTCATTCAGAAAAACAATCTAATGATATGAAAATGATAACACATTTTTCGCAAAATGATTGAATTTTCATTGATGAATAACTTGGAGTTCTGCAAGGAAGTTCTCTATCAATGAAAGCGTCAAAATTTTTTAACGCACCAATATATTTCATTTCTACGAGGAAGTACTTCTATTTTGTGAATCCAGATAGCCTGTGCACATAAACAACAAAATGTCTAGTTTGTTTCCATGTCACAGGAAAAACAGGAATCCAATATTCATTCATGAACTTTCCATATACTGCTTTTGGGCACACTTGTGAATCCTGTTAACGAGCTGAAGTTGGTAACATAATTATCAAGTCCGCTTGAGAATGCCGGTCATTTCACGTAGTTCATGCCATTATTTGATTAAGTCCCCAAATTGGATTTCAGATAACAGCCAACCTGTCAGGATTACGCCCCAACTTGCCTAATTTAATCTCAAAAAGCTCTAAGTGGGCGAGCGGACGGACCATCGCATCAGAATTTATCTCTGGAATGTGACTACTGTTCTGATGAAGATGTTTTATAATGAAAAACATGTTTTTCACAAGCGAGATGAATTCATGTGAGAAGGGAGATTTTTTGGATTGTTTTATCTGCTCATTATTATCTTCGGATAAATATATCTCAACAATATTCAATGCTTTCGCCTCATAGCTATTGAAATATCTTTGAATTCTGCTTCTTCTTTGATGGTTTTGGTAGTGGTCACGATGGATTATCCAAACGAGTTATTGGAGTAAAGTTTCATTATTAAAACAGTTAGTGTAACCGGGGGTGAATAGGCAGAGGCAGGAAATTACACAATATTTTCTAGAAACCAATTCATGAAAATTTTCAGTTTGTTGAGTTATTACCCCCAGACCCAATTCCTAGGAGTGCCCCTGATTGACAGTGAAAAATATCAAAAAATCCTCGAAATGTTCTCACGAATTGTGATTCGTATTAATATATTCTAGTGATATTTCTGAGTATGTACAGTAAGTTATTCAACTTGATACAGCACCGCATGTTTTTCTAGTTTAACCTATGGCTTAAATAGCAAATGCGCTACCCAATATCACTCAATAACACGCCCAGAGCTCTGCGGATTTCAACAAGATAGGCCAGGCCGTCTTCTGAAGCACAAGGCTCTGCCTCCTGGGCCTACTCACAAAGTGTTTGAAAAAAGGGAAAATGTGAATTTTTTTACTACACTTCATTTTTATTTCTTTTTTCAAAATGAAACAAAAAAATCAACTTTCACCTACCTGTTTCATGTTGACAAATCATGATGAAAGAATTCAATTCGCTATGGAATTTTCATTTGAGTTGTAACTATTCATAGATTTTCAGTTGAATTTCATAATTGTTTGAGCTGTTTTTTTTTCTCATTTCAGATATGCTAAATTTGATGAAAGGCGGTATGAAAATTGGAAAACCTTTCGTTTTCTGAATGAAAACAAAGGGTAATCACAGTAAAAAAGTAAATCTTGCTATCGTATTCATTAAATTTAAAGAAGTACTAGATGCACGATTGTAATTTTTCATTAATACACTAGTGGACAGAAGTACTTATGCAATTTCATCCATGTTGTCGAAGTACTAGATGCACGATTGTAATTTTTCATTAATACACTAGTGGACTGAAGTGATTCCATTATTGTTTTTGATCATATAGTGGAACTTCATGTGCGGATAAAACTTCAATTATTGTTTGTGGATGAAATTACATCCATTTGATTCTGAAACGAATATAATCTCCCGCACCGAACTGAATCTTGGTTTTGAAAAAACACTATATACAAAATTCCTTGGAAAACAACTTGAAATAACTTTCGTAAATGACATTGAAAATTTGTGCACATCTCAGATAAGGAACGTATTTCACTTCTCTACCATCAAAACCATATTTTTCAAAACAAAATGTCTTATAATATTATGGACCAGTGCATTGTGAGCCAATATGAATATGGGTGTTCATTTGAAAAAATTATTGCTTGTGTTCATACAAGTTCTCAATTGTTAACGCAAAATGAAAATATTGATTCTCATTTCACGGGACAATGAATGAATTTCCACAAAAAAAAACTTATGCTGACTATAAAGGATCACTACTTCATGCAGAGGCAAAATATTTCAATTTGTTACCTCAGATCATCAGAAATGAAATTAACTTCTGAAAAAAGTTCCGACCTTTTCCTGACGAGTTAAAAGACAACATATTGCTTATTTCAGATATATCCCCGTCGAAAGCTTTGAAAGTGCGCACTCAGTTCATGCATGTTCCTAAATTCTTCATTGCCGTTAACATTTTTATATTTTTCAATAGTTTCCATAGAGAAAATGAAAATCTGGTACAAATAATATCCAATTTCAAGTTATGAATAAGAAAATAACCTGCATAAGGCATAAAGACACGAAACACGACAGACACTCCCATGTTACGAACAGAAAGTTTTCTCGGTATGAAGATATCATCAGAGTGTCGCAAGCGATGCCATCTACAACATACCCGAATTGTCCAATTCCATAAGGAGAGATGACAAAGTGGCTCGTTATGAGAGTATGGGCTCATGCACTCTATTATCTTGAGTTTAAGCATCCGAAATGCATCAGTGTGCATTTTCGTGAGGCGAATGTGCAACGTAAAAAATTGCGGTTGCGGTTGGAAGGAGATATGAAGATATGAATTCACTTTGGATGAAGAGATTGTCTTGATAGTTGCTGGATTTCATTAGAGGAGACACGTTCAATTACTCCAGAGAGGTACTAGTGACGCACAGCTTTAGTTGAGATTTTTTCTTTCACATTTGTTGTTGATAAATATATCGAGAGCTCATCATGATACCTATATGGACAATCATCTCAGTTCGAGTGGACATTTATTGTTAAATTTAGGACCGTTATATTATATGAGACTTCGTGTTGGATTTATGACTTCGACATTGAAAACTAAAATGACGGATGATTTTTTCGATGTGGGTAATGAAATCATAAATAGTTTTCGAATTCCCAGAAAATAGAAGCTTTCAAATCCCTTTTCTTGGTTTGCACAGTGTTCTCTGAATATCAAAGAGGTTTTCTCCGTTTGATTTTCAATATGTCATCATGTTTGTTTTGAGATGGTCATGAAAACCTTTGATTCTCTTCAATTCATATTTTCTCTGGTCAAACACTTCCTGAAGGTAGAGCTTTGTGCAGACAATGGTCGGCTAGTCATCTTGAGTTATTTTGTAGGGAAATTCAGCTCACTCCGAAAGACGCTTTTCATCTTCAAAAACGTGTTAGACGTTTTATGGCTGCTGCCCCTATGATGCCTCATGCCAAGACCTCTTCAAGAAGTTCAAGATACCATGTCTTCCCTCTATCTATATCTATCACAGTCTTCTTACAATACATACAAGAAATACAGAAATTGACAAAAATTTCGAGCTCTACAATTATTCAACCAGTAGCAGACCATATGAGGCCTCCTAGAAATAAACTTGCAATCTCACACATGCATTCCCCTGAACTTGCATCTGTACAATGAGCTACCACGTGAATGAAGAAATCTTGATCTCATTCCCTCCAAAAGGAAGATGCGACAATTCCTAGAAAATTTTTGAATTTTTATTCGGTAGAAGTAAGATGCCTAGAAATCCTGGTTATTCAACTGATTAGATTTTGTTCAGACTTTTGTTGCGAAGAAAACAATCGACGCTTTTGAAGGTTTCCCCTATTTTCATGGTAGAAGGCGTTATGTTCCCATTTTTGGAAATTGATGACAAGTGTCAAGTTAATTTTCATATTGTCATGTCAGTTTGAAATTTTGATTAATACGATGTTTTTATCGTAATTATTTGTTGATTTCATTGCTTTTAAATATCGAAACGTTGTTACTGGTATCTCAATCAGAAAATTTTTCTGCAGTGAAAAATTTGAATCGAATATAGGACAACTCGGGCCCTGTTTTCATTCCTGAGCGGCACTCAGTAATTATATCATCTGCACGCCCCTGTTCTTAAATTGTTGTCCTGAAATTGTTCGTTCCGTTAACCAGCTGACGAATGTCAATCCTCAGAAGCCGAAACTTCTGCGAGCAATGGATCAACGAGGCCTTACCTCTTAACGTGCGATTACCCAGCACGGTGGCCCGGCGGAAAATCTAACTCCAGCCTTCCACTTGAAGAGCAAATTTGCTGACCTCTACACTACCGAGAACCATATTTATGATTACAAAAACACTCTCCTGGAAACGTAGCAAATGGAACATAAAAATCCCACTCTATTTCAAGTTTCTTAACCTCAGTTATCAGTTATCGAATAAATAACCCTATTTTTTGTGATGCAATAACTTCAGTATCATTATGGATAAAGTGTAATCTGTATATATCCACAACATATTAGTTCACCATTATAAACGTTTTCCTCTGAGCATTTGCGGGTTTTTACAAAATATTCATTTGATATAATGCATAAAAAAGTGCTTCATATGTTGGGGAAGTAGATAACACTAACGTCGCGCACGTTGCAATAGGGAATTTAGATTCTTTTATTGGTTTCGAAAATACCCAGGACATTTTTTTTCTCATATCACCTCTATACATAAAATAATATGAAAAAATTTATAATTTTATCAAAATGGATGATTGTCATGAAACAAGAAGAGAATGCGATAATCAGGAAATATACGATTACTTCTGATATCCGGTGATACAGGAAAAATATATACGAATACAAATGCATTTGATCATTTTTTGATGTCGTTTAACAATAACTAAGATTATTTGTATCCCTATTCTCATCTCTCACCTGTTATCTATTCCTAGCGCAAACATGTTGACAACGGTATAACCATAACTGCATCTGTTTAGAGTTACACTGGAATGTCTGTGATGGTGCAATTATCTACCTCCGAAATATGCAACTGTTCATGGTTTCCGTCAAGCTGCATTAGTATGATTGAAAAACATTTGCGGTTTTTGAGTCGATGTTATTGAAAAATATAGTTATCTACACCCGTACTCTAATAATACACTTACATGCCCACAACCCCTTTTATAATGAAATCCATTACGATACAGATTTTTCATTACGATACAGATTTTCAACCAATAGAAACCCATTATTTTTCAATCAAGAATGATGTGCATGCTCTGCATTTGACATTTGTCAAGTCAATATTGGTATAGGTATTGAACTTTTGAAGAATATAGCCAAACTTCGATAATCATAACAAAATGTCTGATACCAGCGATATGGGAGAATCACCTTCGACACCTTCACCGACAGAAATACAGTTAGAATAATCAAATTTTTCATTTGACAAATGAATGATTTATTACTTATTTTTTCATCAAAATTTTTGGGCTTTCCGTAGCCGAGCCGTCTGTGGCGCTGACATTAATTTTTCTAGCTGTAGGAGACATTGGTTCGATTCCGGTCTCGAGTAATATTTTTTTTTTATTTTTGATCTTTTTTTCATATCTCATCGTTTTATATCTCGAAGTAATACTATTAATTACAATTCTGTGGAATTTTTCAAAGAAATTCGTTAAATTAGTATTATTGTGTGCAATACAAATAAAGATATAATATTTTTAGTTCTTCACTATTTATCGGGTGTAGATAAAATAGCGTATGCAACTCTCATGTAATGGTTATTAATACACTCGCATAAACCATACAAAACTCACCTTCGGCTCGTTTCGTATCCCGGTTTATGCTCATATATTAATAACCATCATTACACGATCGTTGCATAATATACTATACTCGATTTATTTATTTCTTATCAATCCACATGTGGTTTATAACGGTTCTATATATGATGTGGTATATTGAGGGTGCAGCAAATGAAGAATTTTTGTATGAGATGCAAAACTATTAATGAAAAAGTATGTACATTTTCAGAAGCAATGACGAAATCAACCCTGGCATTAATTTTTTTATAGATTAGTACAACTACACCTGATAACAATGTTTAATGGATATTATCTTTTATTCTATGGAAAGTGCAAATTATCGAAAAGTTATAAATAATATCTGCCTTCAACACTGTACAACAAAGATACGACTACACCTGATGACAATGTTTCATGGATATAATCTTTTATTCCATGGAAAGTTGAGGTTATTGAAAAATTCTCAATAATATCTGCCATCAAACGAAAGAAAGGTTATTTCAGGTTTTTCTTTTATTTCTTCAACCAAAATGAAATCAACACTGTTATATTACTTTGCCTCGCCCATCTATTGTTTACGCTGCTATTCGAAGGGGTGATTCTGCATGAAAAAATGATAGGTTCCTATATAACTATATATTGTATATTGAGGGTGCAGCAAATGAGGAATTTTTGTATGAGATGCAAAACTATTGATGAAAAAGTATGTACATTTTCAGAAGCAATGACGAAATCAACCCTGGCATTAATTTTTTTATAGATTAGTACAACTACACCTGATAACAATGTTTAATGGATATTATCTTTTATTCTATGGAAAGTGCAAATTATCGAAAAGTTATAAATAATATCTGCCATCAACACTGTACAACAAAGATACGACTACACCTGATGACAATGTTTCATGGATATAATCTTTTATTCCATGGAAAGTTGAGGTTATTGAAAAATTCTCAATAATATCTGCCATCAAACGAAAGAAAGGTTATTCCAGGTTTTTCTTTTATTTCTTCAACCAAAATGAAATCAACACTGTTATATTACTTTGCCTCGCCCATCTATTGTTTACGCTGCTATTCGAAGGGGTGATTCTGCATGAAAAAATGATAGGTTCCTATATAACTTTTTTCCGCAAATGCTTCTTTTTCCGAAATATAGTCTGTTGAAGTTTTGAAAAAAACTGACTATGAGCTATTCCAAAGTAAAAATTATTTTTGAAATTCTTGTTCAATTTGTTTTAAACAATATATAATACAATAAAATTAAAAAAAATACCACTTAACACCTACCATATTTCATTCACATATCCCGATAGATTTCAGAGCAATACATAAGTAGTCAGGCTTTTCAAATACTTCAATGCTACGTATCTCGGAAAACGAAGCAATTGCGGGAAGAACTATACAGGGTGTTTCAAATTCGATCCTTACCATTGGGATCTCGGAAACTAAGAGAGTTACGAAGATGGTAAAATA
This sequence comes from Zygogramma bicolorata, assembly GCA_032362365.1. Lineage (NCBI taxonomy): Eukaryota > Metazoa > Arthropoda > Insecta > Coleoptera > Chrysomelidae > Zygogramma > Zygogramma bicolorata. The sequence goes on along the minus strand of JAVJAQ010003800.1, from coordinate 3,987,229 downwards.
GGGGCAAAGTTGCGCATTTACCTGACTAACAATATACCGTTGAGGAAGATCTGAAATTCTATTCGAAGGGGTGATTCTGCATGAAAAAATGATAGGTTCCTATATAAATTTTTTCCGCAAATGCTTCTTTTTCCGAAATATAGTCTGTTGAAGTTTTGAAAAAAACTGACTATGAGCTATTCCAAACTAAAAATTATTTTTGAAATTCTTGTTCAATTTGTTTTAAACAATATATAATACAATAAAATTAAAAAAAATACCACTTAACACCTACCATATTTCATTCACATATCCCGATAGATTTCAGAGCAATACATAAGTAGTCAGGCTTTTCAAATACTTCAATGCTACGTATCTCGGAAAACGAAGCAATTGCGGGAAGAACTATACAGGGTGTTTCAAATTCGATCCTTACCATTGGGATCTCGGAAACTAAGAGAGTTACGAAGATGGTAAAATAGGGGCAAAGTTGCGCATTTACCTGACTAACAATATACCGTTGAGGAAGATCTGAAATTCCAAGTATATCCGAAGATATCCGGAAAAAACAAAAATTTCGGAAAATGGTTTTTATTTTTTCTGGCTTCATCTTCCGAAGGATTTGAAAATAAATAGCACTTCCACTTGCCACTTTTTCCCTGCTACATAATGGTGATTTCAGATTTGCTATCCGACGTTTCGTCTTCTGGACACCATCATCAACTTTATTTTTTCCTATGGGCGCTACATTGGATTCTTTCTGTTTTGGATAGAACCAGATTTCTCCTTATCGATGATGAATCAGTTATCACTCTTTTTTGAAAAAATGTAGAATGGAGAAAAATCCTATCATAATAGGAATAGGCACTGACTTTGATGTTTCTGAATTTGACTTCCAATTTGTTACACTCAGTATTTTGTTATAGTAAAAGTCATTGAATTTTTGGCCAAAAATGGATTTCACGAATGAAGAAAAAACAAAAGATTCCAATTTATTACAAATACGATAGAAACAGTGTTAGGACATCGAAAATGTATTTAAACTTGTATCCCGAAAGACGACAACCACATCGAACTATGTTCAAGTTATTGGCTCAAAATCTCACCGAGTTCGGTTTGTTTGAAAAACCAATAAAAAATATGGAGACAGAATCAACAATCAAAATTTGATAAATGAGGTGTGTATGAGGTTATTGGACATTGCCTTTTTCAATGAAATATTACTTCGAACAAATAACAATTATTGTCCATGATAACACAACTGAAACCTTTTTCGAATATTATTCACTGCACGATTAGTTTCCCTCCTCAAACTTCCGAACTCTCTAACAATGCTGTGTTGAAGGTCCTCAATATTTTAATATTTCCTCTGATCATAAACTCTATTTTTCAGACGAAACATCGGATAGCAAATCTGAAAACACCATTATGTAGCAGGGAAAAAGTGGCAATGTGGAAGCGCAATTTATTATCAAATCCTTCGAAAAATAAAGCCAGAAATATTTTTTTTCCGAAATTTCTGTTTTTTCCGGATATCTCCGGATGTACTCAGATTTTCAGAACTCTCTCAACGGCATATTGTTAGTCAGGTAAATGCGCAACTTTGCCCCAATTCAACCATCTTCGTATCTCTCACAGTTTCCGAGACCCCAATGGTAAGAATCGAATTTAAAACACCATGTATAGCAACCTGTCATTATTTTTTTTACAGAATCACTCCGTGAAATTCATCATAGTCATTTACTAGCAGCCTGTTTATTTCATTCGATTCAAATTGTTCTTGAAAATTCTCCTGAACAACATCATCCGAAACGAGAAATGATACAGCATTCATCCACACGAACAAATTGTTGGTAATTCCATGATGAAAACATCTGTACGTCTCTCGGTACACGCCTTCGATACAATGTAAGGAAGAAATTACAGAGGCTTTCCAAATTTCAGCAATTCACTTATTACACTAATAATACAGCTACGAGTAAGCCGATGCGAGACCCAAAGTTTGCGTATAAATAACCCGGAGTGTGGCGTTGATTTCGGAATCCCCGATCGCATAAAATAATATACATTTTCCTCAAAATCCGTATATTTATAACGTTCATTCACGTATGCGTATATTATAGTCCGCTACTCGAGTCGTGTTTATGTAAATCACTTATAATTGTGCTACTCGTACGAAATAATAATCGCTTGCATGAAGGGACAGATCCAAACAGCACCTCAAAAAATCTTACTATTCATATATACAAGCGTGGTCGAAGAAATATTAGAACTATGTGGAGAAAAACTTCACTCGAAATGCTTATGATGAGCTCAAGGGAAAATTTGTTCTGAGCGAAACAAGCTCGTCTGGGTTTCACAATGAATTGTTATTCTTAAAAATGATTTTTTCAAGAAACTTTTTTCTATTCGTGTGGAAATGATTTATGTTTCCTTCAAATTTCGAGTGTTCGGTATACAAAATGCGCAAAAAAAACGTAGCATATGTGCCTGTCTCGACATATAGACCGGAAAGTAGCTGTTTTAGATGAAACTCTTCCTTTTCGTGAATTGAACAAACGTCTATGAATGATGAAGACATAACGACAAAGAGTATTTGTTAAATATTTGATATTACTTCTTTCAAAGAAGTTCTGTATTTTTTCGCATTGACTCAGAGGAAAAAACTCTAGATTTCTACCTCAGAACTTTCTTCTTCCCACCAAAAAAAAACCATTGACGAGGTTTCGACAAGAAAAAACTCTTGAGAATAATCACGTTTATCCGGCCTCTCCAACCACTGACGTTTGTGGAGTAATAGCCGATATTACACCCTTGACCTCCTAGGGCACTGACTCAACTCTCTGTTGTTGAACTTTTTTTATTATTTGTCTACTTTATGATATATTAACGATATTTCACGACACTCGGTGCTCTTCAATGAAAACAGACTTGAAATGACAGCTGTCCATTCAGTAGGTTCACTGAAATCAGATTAGAATGATCAAAAATGTATTTCTGAAAGACTATTCGAGCCTTTCATCGGTCTTGAAATTTTGGTTAGAGTTAGAATCATTTTCGTCTATTTTCCAGCTTGAATTACTGCAGATGCGGTTTCTTTTTTTCTGTTGGATCATTCCATAATCATCACATATATTTTGAAATTATCTACCATAAATGGAATTCTGGAAATAAGAACACACTGTGTGATTCCTAATCGAATGTAAACACATAAGTATATACATTTGAAAAACACCTCCTTATACCACGAATTGAACAGATATCTCCAAATAGGAGTTTGATAGTAGAAAACGAACGTTTTGTTGCTCGTTCTGGTATTAAATTTTTGTAAATCTCTTGCTTATATTCCAATTGAATTGAAAGACTCACATTTGACATGAAACGATGATTTCAGAATACCAGATTTGAATTGTGCCCGTAGCACAGAAAATCAGGGGAACAAAACCAGTTCTGAGCAAATGAACACGCCACTGACTGGAAAAATATAAAATCTGGAAGGGCGATCTCTGGACATAATTTAGAACCTAAATCTCGCCTATGAGATTACTTGTCGAATTCTGAAACAACGTGTATATTCAGTATTGTAGAAATAAATGAAATATGTTAATTTTTCCGACTCCTGTCAGGAAACAATCTTGAAATCCTTCGATTTTCAATTCGAAATGTGGATTTTGTAAGATTTTTTTTATAGAGCGGGCGCTGCGGAACATTCCGTTTAAAAAAACCGATGACCTCATTCTGATTGATGATTTGAGTTGAGGAAGACTTGATGAATAATATTTTGGAGGTTGCCGGACGGAATTATGGTCCAGTTTTTTTTTTCGGCCCTATAATAGGAGCGATTCCATCACTGTAGTTGTGAAAAAATATGTTGTATAGAATGCAAAAACCATTGACCGCTATTTCTCGACTGGAATGTTTTTTCAAGATCCTTTCAATCCTGGAACTGAAAGTTGCCAGAATAGCCCGTTGTCAGTTTTATTATGAATCTCCTTCCCAGCGTCACATACCTTCTTTCGAGTTTTAGAGCGGGCTGCGCTCTTCTCAACAGTTTTTGTGACTTCAGTTATAGCTGAACTTCATCCATTATTATAACACATACATTTTCCATAATTATAAAATAGCATTGCTTCGAATTTTGTGATAACTTTTTTTTAGGCGAATAAATATCGCTGTTATTAAAAAATTTAAAAAAAGGCGAACGAAAAATTATGGTGAACTGGTGAATGAACCAAAAGAAACTATTGTTTGACCCGAATGCTGATGAAGAACACTTCTCGTGGTATAAACGTTGCATGGCCAGCTATATCGGCGAAGGAAAAATTCCTTGTCGTCACTGCATAAGAGTGCTGGAAGAAAGAGCTTTATCATCAACACAGGGCGTAGCTGGCCCATCAACTGACACGCAAATCAAAAAGAAGCAACAGCGATTCGTCGAGTGACTCATGCTGTTCCATTTGTGGTAATACGACAAAAACCAGAACAAAAAAAAGTAATCTTTTAACTGAAATTTCATCAGCTTTGCTGTTTTTCAATACTTCGCGTCAAAAATACTATGAAATTTTCACAAAAATTTGTTATACGAAACACCGGGAGATTCGTTTGCAGAAACTTCCAATATCATACATCGTGTTACAGAAATTACGTTTCATAACCAAAATCTTCTAGTGAAGAAAGAGGTCGACCAACAACAAATATCACAAAAACAGTTACTGGCTGCTTCTGACAAATTAATGGCGGATATAAAAGACGGTGTTTCGACGACCGCTTTTGAATTGACATACTTGGCTCAATAGACGACCCCTTCCGCTACAAGAGGCCCCGACTCTCAGCTGGATGACGCCCCTAAATCTCAATGAGTTGCTGGGTAAGAAGCCCATGATATAACCCCCCTCCCCAGTAAGGAATGGGGAACCCCCCTTTGCCAGCCATTGCGCACAGAGTCTCCTCAGACTTTGATGCCATTTACGCGCGTTTTCTATCATCTGTCTACCTGGCAGATACTCACGTCTAAAGAGTAAGAGGGCCCAGCCCTAACTCCAAAGTAGTGAAGAAGATCCCAACGCATGACTGTACTCGCTTAAGTAGAGGATGTAGTTCTAATCGTGATCTCAAAGTGATGCTGATCGATAAATTTGGTGAAAAGGTTTTATTCTCATATCTTACTGAGAGGAAGCAATCTTCTTTGGTTTTCATGGCAGGAAGTTCATTAAGGAAATAGCTGAACGTGTACGTCGGCTAGACTGTAGCAGAATCGTCATGTGTTCTAAAGAGTTACGGAAAGAACTATACACTACTGAACTTACACCAAAGGACAAGTTGTGTGATGAAATTCTTATAGAAGATGCCGCGAATAAATGCACATTTTCGCCGAAATGGAAGACTTTCATACAAGCCTCATTTAGCAGTCAAAATCTAAAATTGTCAGGCAATACACTCCATGAAGCATTAGCGGTGTTTAGTGATATGTATCAGTGTAATGAACAGAAAGACACCGCAACATACAGCTTTGGCCGAATTCATTCACCACCTACCTAACTAAATCGAAACATATTCTACACTGTTGAACAATCTTAGACACTGTGACAATGACTTTCAAGGGAACATTAAGTGGCGAAGATTCTATACACGTTACAATTATGATAGTTAATCAACAGAAGAATGATGAAAAGAATACCTCACGGGCATGGCCTAGCTCTTCAGGTTGACTAGTCATTCGATATCTCAAGCTAAGCAGCAGGGAATGACCGCGTCGAAAGCTCATAAAACTGCAGCAAAGTATTATACCATAGCTCGCAGGCAATATATCAATAAACACAAGATATATTGAGGATATGCTGTCCTTCGGAGGAGACGTAAAGCTGGCGGTCCTGAGTCCATGGTTGTTGGACTCGTAAAGGATCCCTACCTCTGGTTGGAATACCAGAGTGTTCGGCAAAATTTCCGGTTGGGGGAAATGTGGTCACTATATTGTACTTTGTGGAGGACCAAGGCAGTAAGAAATTTTTTATTCTCAAAAACAAACTTAATTGACTGAAGAATTCTCATAATCCTAATAATAACCCATCTCACTCTTATAATAAAAACAGATATTCTAACCATAAATTTCATGATAGGGTATTAAATATTTCTTCTTTCAATGATTTCTCTGAAAATGAAATGAGTTTTCTCAATAATGGCCTTAAATATAATATTAATAGACACAACAATAAGAAAAATTTTAAACTTTTAGCAGTCGAATGCGAAAAAGTTATTGAAACATACAACCTCCCTAACAAGGATTTAATTAGAAGTGATATATCTAGATCTATCAATACTAATTTCTCTTTGGTAAACACTACTCCAGAACCCAATTTTGATATTAAAATTTCCGAAAATATTTCCAAAAAAATAATTGACAATGATTTGGTTGTAACAAAAGCAGATAAAGGTAACTGTATTGTTATTCTAGATAGGGCTGATTACAATAATAAAGTCACACAATTTTTAGCACAGATGGTTTTTCCAAATTAACTTTTGATCCCACCAATAGATTTTTCAATAACATGAAGACCACTTTGAATGTCTGTATTGATACCATCAAATTTTACAACTCTTCAAAATTCGAACTTACTCCCATGAACCCTACCACTCCTTTACTTTACGGACTACCCAAAATTGTCTTTCGACGTTGTCAACCTGTTCCCTAGTATTCCTCCAGAAGATTGCATTAGACTAGTCAGGGAGTTACTGTACAAAACATACTCCGTCATTCCATATCCTCAACTTATGTTCTCTCTTGAATGTTGTTTTACAACAGAACTTTTTCCAGTTCAACAATGAACATGTTTCACAGATTTCCGGTTGACTAATGGGTAGCAATTTGTCCCCTCTTTTAGCAGAGATCTTTATGGCCGATTTAGAAAAGAACCTTCCTTTATTCCCTCTATACAATCGAATATTGTTTTGGTATAGATATGTCGATGATTGCATTGTGCTTTTCAACGGCAGTCTCCAAGAAGTAGAACTCCTATTAGATTTCCTAAATTCTTTACACCCTTCCATGAGTTTCAATATGGACTTAGCAAAAGACAACTCTCTCCCCTTTCTGGACTTGTCGATTGATGTTAACGCTTCTGAACTTGAATTTTCTATTTACAGAAAACCAACCAACACCGATTCAGTAATCCCCTTTTCTTCTTGTCATCCTTACTCCCATAAATTTGCAGCCTTCAACTCACTATTCCATATACTATTCAATATTCCAATGTCACTTGAAAATTTTGATAACGAGTTGAATATTATCAGACAAATAGGTCACAATAATGGTTTCCCTGCTCATATGATCAATAGAATCTACAATAAACGAAGTACAAAATCTCTTAACCGTAGCCTTATCCCTACTACCAACTCCAATAAATATTGCTCGATCCCTTATCTAGGTAAAGTTTCACAAGATATTTTCAATATCCTAAGACGACATTGTAATGATACAAATTTTTCTTTTTATACTATAGATTCGATTTTCAAATTGCTAGTAAACACTAAAGATGAAGTACCTTTTTTCCACAAATCAGGAGTTTACAGAATTTCTTGTTCACAAGCAAATTGTTCTGCTCAATACATTGGACAAAGTGGTAAAAAAATAAAAGCCAGAGTTCTGGAACATGTTAAGCTTATCGACAGTTCCAGAAATCTACAATTGGATGAATACAACACAAAAAGTTCTTTTGCTAATCATATTCTCAATGAAAACCATAGCTTTGATATTGATTCAGATCTAGATATTCTACACATATGTCAAAAAGGTACTTTACCCAATTCCGCTGCTAGTAACCCTAATGTTGTTTCTCTCAATGAGCAAGTACAGTTTGACTGCAGAAAGTTTTTCAATTCCCTTAATTTCAACTAAAAATCCCCCCTGCCTTGGTCTTCCATAAATAATTATCATGGACTCTGTATAATGTTTGCTTGATGGTTGGCATCTCTTGTTCATCCCAAGGATGGATGATAGATGTCAGTGTTAATCATGGTTGTTGCGCTCCCTACCATTTTGTATGCTAGTTAAAATTAATCTTCTATAATATTTCACTTTGATTTTTGTAATGAGAGGGCCTGTATGTGGGGTGTTGGATCTGTTCACCCGGGACATGACTCGAAATGTCAGCTCTTTGATTCTCGTTCCGTGTGTGCCAGACCCTGTGCCGCATTTCCATGTCATCTCGACAATAGAAAAATTTCGACAGTTGACAGTTCTGTCAGCTGACTCTCCTCCATTTCCTACTCAATTCAATCTGTGAACGGTAGTGTTTTTCCAAGTATTCTTTAATGTGAATTTTTCTAATATTGCATATTGGGCATAAGGGCTCCAAGCCCCTCAATCTTTAATGTATTTATGGTGTTAGAGATGTCCCAAATTTCCCTAATATCAAATTAATCATAATTGTCACTACAAAATTTTGTATGTCCTTTTGAACTTCACCATGAGAATTTGCTATTTTTTTCATCACCATGTAAGTAAATTTTATTCTTCATTTATCAACTAATATTATATTACTCTTCCTTTATTGTAGAATTCAATGTAAATTGAGCTGATGATGAACCTATGTAGGTTCGAAACATGTACTGAATCACCGTACTGAACATCTTTCAAATATTAAATTGTGGAGACGACTTTGAGTTTTTCTGCATCGTAAAGATAGGTAATGGATCATCTAGAATGCACTTGTATTCTAAATTATTGGCGGCAGCTTTCGAGAGTTTTTTTTTGTAAAATGATGAAATATATAACATTAAACATGATAAATTTGATCTCACGACTACATCCAATCGTCCAAGAGCGAAATTCAGCAAATTTTTGTTCAAAATTGTCTGTAAAATTGAAAACTTACATAGCTACTCGCTATCATGACTTGCTGCCTCGTCTATCATTGAAAATTGGTGATAACGAAAAAATTCGTGCTGTACCACCCGAAATTACCGCACTCGGCTAACGCCTCGTGCTCACAAAATTTCGATCGTGTGTAATGGGCTACTTATCGTCCTCGTTACGTAATATGCTATCATGATTTCCATCCGAACATTTCGAATCATCCACAATGCTTCATTATCCAAAACGACACAACACAGAGCATAATAATAATTATCTTCCGAACAACGTTACAATGGTCATCGAAATCGCTTTCGATAATATCCATATCCTGTCTATTGAGCTAGAGGCGTACGTCACCCCTACCGTGTAATTAGGGCGGGTTGATACAGGTAAAGTGGGTGGGAGTCCAATTTCCGCAGTTATTAGAGTCTATTAGTGATGCAATGATAAAACACGAACTCGTGGAGAGGAGCTGATTTCCGTATCCAGACAGTCCAGTCACGAATATGAAACTCTAGTATTTCTGTCGAAAAAGTGGAAAATGCTTTCAAAAAACTCGAGAGAATGAGGTCTACGGATTTTGAAATACATAAGTGTTGATGTGAAATATACTTCTCAGAATGTCGATAAGATGCTTTCACAAACACGGGATATTCTAGACCAGTGGTTTCCAAACTTGTCTGGACTAGGAACCATCTGATACAAGTTACCAAATTCTAGACCCACCCCTGGAAAATTCAACCGTTACTAATATGAATAAGGAGATTTTTCAAAAAACAAAGTTCACATAAAATTTTTAATACTTAATAGAATAAATACATCAAAAAGTTATTTCAACGGGAAGGATGAAATTGTCTCTTATCTTTCGCCATCAAAGTTTCAACATCAACTTCAACTCGAGTTACTTTTAATCTCAGTGCGTTTGGTATGTCCACTTTATTCTGGTATTCAGGGCCCACTATGAATTCGCTCGTGACTCACCAGTAGGTCGCGACCCATAGTTTGGGAAACCCTGTTCTAGACAAAAAAAATATTCTTGAAAACCCATATTATTATCAACAGATGAACTACATAATGGTTCAAAGTGGATGGTAAGATACATTTTTTATCATGTTTCTTCATATCTTATGATACCTCTAGAATTGAGAAAAGTAACAAAACCTGCAAGGTGGAAACAACTCCTTTATACAAGGTGTTCCAATAGTGCAAGGTAAGCATCTTCAGGAATAGAAAATTATCAATTGACCAAATTGACTGATTGATCAGACGATCTTGATGATAATTCTGGCAATTTGTCCCTTTGGCAGCCTCAATTATCTGGTTGCTTGTAATTCATTGGTTCAAGAACTCGGTTTCAGTTCTTGAATCCTGCTTCTTACTGGGTGTCAGCTCTTCAACAATTTTTGCTGTGGTGATTTCTATTAAACTGTGTTCTCTTCATTTCGTTCGGTGTATGTCTCCATCTCAGCATAATCTTTCATACATATTATATTCACATCGAAAAATCATATCGCAAACGTTTTCAAATGAATTGGACTGATACATTGTTTTATATGTTATGACTAACACACGATCGTTGCCAGAAAGCAAATGGACACTGGTTAAAAAACATAATGAGTTCACGCTAGACTCGGCGGTGCTAGAGACGTATTGTTGCCAAATGCTTCCATTTCTGATATAAATACTACATTCGATTGGCAGTATGAACGGATTCGATGTGCATTTGTTGATAGATATCTTGATTCAGTTTGAAGAAAGGCCCCTCACTCTACAGAATCACATAAATTACTACAATAACGGAAAGTAGGGGTAATTAAGTTCTCGTCCAGAAAGCAATTGAAAATTCTTCAAGGTGCTTCTGGATAATATTTTGCAAAAAATAACCAAGAAAAATCAAAAATATAATAACGAAAATGTGGTCGAATCATATGTGAAAAGCCAGAATACCGATATGAGGTTTTGTATCAGTATCATCAAATACATTTTCGTAGATGAATCTGGCAACCGTGTGCTTAAAACGGTCTCGAAATAGTCTCAGTTTTCTCGAATAGATTTCTTAGAAGTCGATCAAGAGTGTATAATTGGATGGAGTTGTATAACAATAAGTCAACCCGAGACACCAAGATATTTCAAGTGCTGAACCGGGAATCATATTTTCAAAGACACCATTCCGATTCAATCTTGCTATCCACCATCTGCTTTAAAATAACGCATGCACTTGCCAAATCACACTGTTGAAAAGAGATATTAGTCATCTGCAACACGCCTACGAGGCCTATGGTTTATTTTTGTTCAATTGTTGTGAGTCGGTACGTTGAGTCGGGATATTTAGTTGGAGCTTCCATTTCGTTAAAAACATACTTGAGTATTATACTGGTTCATTGGTTCCAAATGTGCCCTCTATTGCTTTTTCCAATTTCAGAAGAATAGCCGGATCAATAAACTGAGAAAAGTGATGCAGAGATGAAAAATGACGCTATAGAAACAATGTATTATATTAAAACAACATTTCCTTGAATGTTCAAGAAGAAAGCAATATACTCCATGAATAATTCGAAATGTGAGCTATCATTTGTCTGCAATAATTTCACCTGCGAGTTATATAGGCAGTGGGAATACAAAATTTGAATTACTATGTTTTGGCCTTTGCTTCTCCGAACAATAAAAATTCAAAAACTGTACATGACGACTGAGAAAGGAATAGAACAGAAAAAATATTGGAATATAATTGAAAACTGGGTGTATATCATTCATAAACCTTTGATTCATTCACTAAAAGCAAAAAAGTCCATCTTAAACAGCAATTCCCATGCTTATTTGGTGTGACGGACACTAATAAAAAATACATATTGTTCAATTTCACCCCTGATAACTGCCTGATTCCAAGACTTCCAAAAAAATTATTTTACGAGGTAATACACTCAAAAAGTTGTGGAATGCTTCTTTTTTGGTTCTGTAAGTCAATCGAAAATGATACTAGTTAGTCAATTTGGACGAGTTAGTATTCCCAATGATAACATTATTCCAATGGCGTGGAACTGAATTTGAATCGCCAGTTATTCTAGAAATTTGGAAGATTTCTTCATATGTCAGATTCTACCTACGGAGTGGAAATTTCCGCACGTATTTGTGATAGAACACCAGGAATTATTCTTCAGTTTTGGGGATGTACATACTCGCAGACCGATTCTGGGGTTATCTACCTATCATGAATGCAACCAACAGCTCTAAAATCAGCTGTTGGTTGGTTCGGTAACGATCACAGAAATCAAGAGTTTACTAAAACGTATTTGGGTTTCAGTTTAATGATTTGGGACTATGTGATAGGCTTAGGTAGTTATTAAAATTTATACCCATTGTAGGATACTCGGGAGGATATTTGGGAGATTCCCAAGGACAATTCTTCACCTTGCATATTCTATGAACGAATGGCACTCTTGAAATATCCCGGGAATCGTCAGTGCCTATTTCCAGATAAACACACATTTACGCTTCTTACCCAACCTCCGTTTGCTCACAAACGTTCGGAACTGGCCAATGTGAACCATATTTTGAGTGATCTCTGGTAATCCTATTGATGAGGAAAAGATAAGGAAATATCTGAAACTGATCAGACTAAATACTGAAATTTCGTATTTGTGATTTCAGCCCAAGTTACCCCACAGCTTCTTCATAATGTTACATTATATTCTCGATTATATCAATTTATAAGAGTATGAGCTTTGTCTTCTACCTTCACTTTGATTTTGTTGTCGAATATTCCGAAAATTCTGGAAACATTTTTTCTTAGTATTTTTTTTTGTCCTCAACCTACTACAATATGGAAAAATGAGAATTAATATTGGAATGTAGGTCAGATTTCTAATCTATCCCAAAAAGTTTCTGCGTCAATTAAAAATTGTTCCTTCATTATGAAACACCTCTTATAAGTCAGCAACTTCTCGTATTATCTAGGAGAGAAATATTTGTCAACAAGTTTTGGAAACGAAAACAAATTTGCTTTCCCAAACATTAAGATCCATAGATATTTCAATGAATATTGGTTCTTATATTTTTTTCTAATTTGAGTTAAACGAGAAGTTGCAACCAATTTGAACACACTCTTTCCCATCGGTGAGGTAGCTTTCCATGAGGTTGGAGCTCGGGTTGGAGGTATCACCACTGAAACCTACATCCTGTAATGGCATCAACCTTCGCGAATGAATCATACTGTGAACGGCCTTTGCAAGATCCAGGAATACACAGAGGGATGGTATGGTTATTTCAAAATTTTGAGTTACTCTAGATGTTAGTAAACAAATACCATCTTGGGCAGATATTCCTTCTCTGGAACCGATTTGATAATATGAGATTGAATTATGTTCAGTGAGATATGAGTTTATTCAATTCTTCATAAGTTTCTTAAAAATTCCAGCTATATTCGAGCTTAACGCTATCGTTAGTAATCTCATTTCTGCTACCTTTTTTATATGGCGGTTTTACATTTCTATTTTCAGGGCAGTAGAGAATTTTCCTGTTTCAAAAATTCTTTTGAGAAACATCATTCGAGGATATGCAATACAACAAATAATATCTTTGAGTGTTTCCTCAATATCTTCAATACTGGGTTCTTTCGTTAACTTCGTGATTTCTTTATATTTTTTCAGGTTTGAAAAATATGAACTGGAACGTAAAAAGAACTAACAATCAGTCGATGAGAATTGTACAGGAAAGTCTGATATTTTCATTAATTCATTTTAGTATCTTTCTTTCTTTTTCAGTATCCTGATAACTGATATACTCTTTCTCCATATTAACATTATTGTGGTCTTTTTTAGGTCTATTGAATAATATTCCTCTGGTATTTTTCGATTTTACTGAACCATCTGTTATTCATTGCTTTCATCTGTGTCATTGTCATTCAACGGAAAGATATTTTTCTTTAAGTTGGGTCTAATTAATGAATTTGCGATATCATTTTCCTGTATCCCTATTGACAGTATGTTCTTATTGGTAAAAATAAAATTGCACAATGATGATCTGTGATATTATTCCGCTTCATTTTCTCACAAAAATATCATCCACACAGGTTCAAAGTTTTTTTTCTGGTAACTGTGTTCATAACTGAATGATAGCCATACTTGTGGAAATCCTTCATATCATCAGTGATGGTGACGGTAATAGGAGCTTAGCTTCAGTATCTTGGTCGTCCTTGCCCTGTCAGAGCCCGATATAATACGCTTTGACTGTCTGTAGCCGTCTATTCCTCTTCACTCTTTTTATCGTCAGTGATTGTATTACAGATGATATTTTGGCATTCTCCGAGGCAGACAGAGCATGCGGTGGGTAAGCTGTGAGATTTATTCTTCTGTGAACTCTCCAACTTGTGAAATTATGGTGGAGATGTGCTAAAGGTGGAGTTACAAATGTTACTCCAGCGTAAAAATAGATAACAATTCGATAACAACCAGCAATAGGGAAAAGTGGAATATTCAATATGTTTTCTTGTTTACTGGCATGCAGGAGTCTTGTTATAGGTTCATTTGTTCAACAGATATTTTTCTATAGTCATCGGAACCCTTCAAAATGAAAAGTGTATTTTTCTAGGCTCATTTAAACCCGAATTGAGGCTCGTACTCGAAATCTCACGAAGGAGAGTATGACTTATTTTTGATCTCACACTTGATTTGAGCTCGAAAAGTTATTGCCTGTTGAAGGGTGGTTGTTGGTTGGAATGAAAATAAAGACTAGGGTTAGTTATTTCAGAATCTGAGGTAGTGCAGGTGAAAACTATCAGAAAAGGTTTTTCTTGGTCCGATATCGATTTCGTCCTTCAATATATCAAATTAATTCATCAACAATTAAAACAATCGCAGGCTTGAGGGGATGTTCCCTCTGTCACCATCAACACTATTTTCACATGTTAGTTGCTCTTTTTAGACTCTCGAATGGAATTGGGCAGGCTCCTATAATGTTCATCCTAGATCAGTATCAGATTGCTCTCAGTTATTGTTTGATCATTGTCCAGGGCATGCTGAGCGACACTGGACTTCTCCACCCTTCCGTAACTCATGTGTGAATGATGTTCTTCGAAGCTGGTTTTCATAATTCGGCGGCTCTGGCCAATGCATTTATTGTTGCAATTTTAACGAATGATTTCGTATATCCCAGACTCTTCTGTGTTTTCTAATTGATATTCAGAATTTCCACGGTTTGGTTATGATTTTTTTCTGCTGAAGATGCTAGCCTTGTAGAAAAACGCAATTCGAGAGCAAGAAATATCAATTTGGTGTTATGGTAATTGATTTTCACAAAAAGTCTGTTTAATCAATTTTTCACAGTGAAGCGTCAGTTCCTCTTCGAACCAAGCCGTGAGCCTTCAAAATCACAGTCTTATTCAAATTCCCATCCCCGAAATACACAAGATGTGTTCAGTGCCACTGCTGTTCCTTATTTATTCCGAAGATATGCTACAAACCTTCGAGAATCTATTCTTAGATCTTTGCCAACAATGAAAAATGAATATCTAAATTTAGGCGACATCTGAATATATTTTACACTCACATTTCTTTTTTGCCAAGATCGGTTTGGATGGGTGAATATATAACTTGATGTGCATACCCTTCACACAAAAATTTCATTGAATTGAAAATATTGTTTCGTTTCCCTTAGGGTTCGGTTATGATACTGGCTATAACGAAAACAACAGATTCATTTACTTAACGTTGATTTGCACACAACACAGTCAAGTTGAAATACACGAACACAACCGTCACTTCGAAATTTGTCATGGAAGATGTCGCTTTTTCTTCGCTTTCGGAACGCTGCCCCTTCAAGACTAGACACTTGAGTGCTGATATGCCGTTGACACACGTCTTTATATATGGCAATTTCAGATTATTTTTGCTTTCTCGATATTCAAGAGAATTGAAAAACATATTGGCAGCTATAATGAATAACTCTGGCTCTTCCCAGAAAATTCTATTGTGATATATTCCAAATATCACGGAAAGAATGGAAGTTCGTGAACAAATGAAGTTTATTTAACCAATTTATTGGTCCTTGCAACACCACCCTCTCTCCTGAGGATGTTCGCACCGAAAAAAATTTCAAATGGAAACATAAAGACCCTTGTAAGGACTTCGTCATTCCACGTGAACAATCTTGAGCTTGCTTCTTGGATGGAAATGATTTCTGTACATAAGGTGTTGGATCTTTTCAGTGATCAACTGGAATTCGGCTTCTGCAATTTGAACATGAAACTTTCCTCCGTGGAGGTTGGTGAAGCCACACTGAGTCGCATTTCTGTATGCTTTCTGTTATTGACGTTTCATTGAACCCCATCTTCATTGTATTGTCAGCTGCAGCTTGGATCTGGCTTATTCATCGGCGATCCTTGGTCTCTCATTCAGGTCATATTCCGGAAGGGATACCTCTTTGTTGCAGTCTGTTCTGCCAAAAAGTAATTCAATCAGGTTCCTCATTTTCAAACCAGTTAGCGTCTGTGATAGCTACAGAATCCCAGGAAATTTCGTACATCATGTTCGCTCTTATGTTGAGCTGACTAGTTTCACGCAACATTTTCAGTTATCGCAATGAACATAATGATGAAATAAATTGTTTTTATTCATTTAGATAAGTAGATTTGTCGAATTATGTACTGCTAGGTTTTTTCTGTTGACTAGCTGAGGAACGTCAACCATCAGAGGTCAAAACTCGTGCACGCAATGGATTAACGGGGCCTTACCTTTTCACGTGTGAGTACCAAGACAGTGGTCCGGCGGAGAATTGAACCCTAGTCTTCCACTTGACAGGCGGACGTGCTTACTCTACCGAGACCACCAACCACCTTATTTTTTCCTTGAATCTATCGTGATGGAGAATTTTCGATTTGTTGAAATGAATTTCTTGCATTTTCAGCTTCTATTTCTTGGTTTTACTGCCTTATTTCGAGTATCGGAGTCCTCTCGTTCTAATAATGACGAGAGTACAGTTGTACTATTGTATCTGGGATAAATGAACTCTGAATATATTTTTCAGGTGAGATGATTTGAAAAATGAATCATTTTTTTCACAGTCAATGAAATAGTTTCCTTTTGATACAGAAAATCACTTTCAATATTGATCACTTATGAATTTGCAGGTATAAACAACTTGTCCTCCCTCGAGTGTTTTCGTGTTGTTTCTTGGGTTCATTATTCTCCGAAGGAATGGTTGGTTGTTGAATTTTACTAGGCTAATGGCTACAAACATTATTTTCACAGAGTTTCTTGATAGCTCATCTAACACTGCATCCATGCCACCAGGTCCAACAATCTCTGCTTGACTTATTCTCTCAGTATTGAGAGATATTCTCTATTCTCTAGTTATCCATAGCGATCACTTTGGTGCTGTGATCCAACTGTGAAGCCGCACCTATTAAGGTTTCGATGTTACTAACCTTCAGAAGTCTGTTTCTCATGTCTACTACGAATCCATAGCCAAACATGATGTCAAATACTAGGATGACTCTCACCATAGACTAGTTTAGACTCTATCTCACTATCTCCAAGCCCAATTTTCACTTGACCTGCTCAAAGATCATTCCTAGAATGGTAACTCGTGCCAAACTCCTCAAAGAATCTCTGTTGGAAGTACTGGTTTTCATTACTGACCGCGTAGTTGTGACATGTAAACATTGACCCTTCTGAACGAGCACAAGAAGTGATCTGGCTCCAGGTTTCTTTACAAAAACGTAGTATTCCTTTTTCTCCCAACAGGTTTTGTGTCAAAAATAGAAACTGTATTATGAACAAACCAACTCTTTCAACGTAAAAAGTAAAAGTCGCTATAGAGTTTGGTGGTTGAATTAACCAAGCCATTCTCTACACGTATGAGTTACTCGTGTGGTGAAGTGCAGTTTCTTCAATGATGTCCCGCACTACTGCGGTAAAGAATATTTTTTAGGACAACAAAAATAAACTGCTAGGGATACCTCAACTGTTCTCAAAAGAACAATGAAATATATTATATGTCTGCGATTTCATTTTCTCGCCTGATAGCACAATGACATTGTAATACAATTGTAGTTATCATGACAGAACGAATCAGGTCTCCCATGGAAGCTCAGATGTGAGATGCCTGGGAAACCCTGGTGTATCTACATATACCTGAATAATTTTGGGATAAACTTGGCGAAAACCGATTGCTTGATTTTTAAGATCATAAAAACTTCAGATCGCTATTGTAGATGGTGATCAGTCATATACCATATGAAGCTTAATTTTCACTATGGAGAAATGTGCAACCGAATATTCTACAACTGTTTATTATTTGCCTACTGAGATTCTGACAGCACTGACAGGCAATCAAATGCGTTTCAGAAAACGTGCATGTAACTTGGAAACCTACCATTAACAACCTGTCAATACTGTCACTGTCACCTGCTATCTCTACAAGTTTTTAGTGTTTTTATATCAGTTTCTAAGACAAGACTTTGATTCCGAGAAAATATACTTTGCCCATTCACCTGAGAATGTACAACAAAATTCATGCTAGTGTATTGAAAGTGATAGACTGTCTTGGAATTGGGGATACACACATCAGTTATGCAACGGTTCAAAATACGTATCTCATCGATATTTCCTTTATTCGAACAAAACTTTGTTTTCAATATCTCATTGATAAGAGCTGCAGATGTTTCCTCCTCGATATAAGACTTTCGCTCAAGCTGAAACGAATAAAATTTGGTACAACGCTACATTCATGTTATTATTTTGGGGCAATTTGTTTTGTACTTACCTTAGGTACTGAATAAAGAAGAATAACTGGATCCCCAGATTTTGACTGAACACACAAAATACGAAATCTTCTTACACATCGTGAAAGAGTACTTGTAATAACTTCAAAACTTATTTCACTTATATAGACTTTTGAGCACTGTTGAGTGCGAAGAAATTATTTCAGAGAGTTTTCATTGACAACAATATACCTCAAAGTTACGTCAATCTGACAAAACCGACATTTGACAGATTTTTGAAAATTATCATATAACGCCTCCTATACAAAAATTAGAAAGCTTTCGAAATCGTCCATTGTTTTTCGCCAAGAAATTCTAAACAATACCGAATCACTAGATAGACCAGGGTTTCCTAGGCATCTTACTCAGATGTCAAGCAATGACAGCTCCATTCACTCAAGGGTTGACAAAATTCATATAAAGTATATTGTGTGCATTATTATCAAAATTTCACTGTGGGCAAAGATATCACACTTTATGTCCTCGCGGGACCTAAAGTGAAATTTATAGCCGCACGGGCATAAAGTGCACTCTTATGCAGTTGGTAACTGAGCAATAGAAACACTGCAATGAAATAGTTCGACATAAGATAATTCCATATCTGATTGCAATATTGACTTTTTCCAAATTGAAATAAAAATTTAAAAAATGTTTTCGGTTCAGGATCCTAGTTTCATACATTTTGCTCAATATCTTACGTATGTTAGATCTGAAGTGCTGTTACTGAAATACTTTACAAATCTCAATTCAAATTTCCAGAAGTGGTCCCTACAGTTTATTATTCAAAAATGGAGAAATGGAGATTCTTTCGGTAATGAACGATATTCTGGGAACCCCACCAAAGCGATAAAACGTATGTATTCCTGAATATTTGGAACATTTTACAAACAATTACATGATTCATCGTCTTGCGCATGCTATTATTCTGGGCTAATGATAGATAATATAATAATAATATTAATTATAAATATTAAATTCATTATTGAAAATTATTATAAATCATCAATTATTACTATTATTGATTATCACTATTATTAATTGTATTATTCAATGTCAATTGATGATATTAATAATAATAATATTCTTGCTATATCCTATGGCTGATAAACGATATTCTGGGAACCCCACCATAGCGTGTGAAAATAAATGTTTTTCACAGTCACAGTAGAATACAAACACTCACATGATTCGTCGTCTTGCGCATGCGCCGGTGGCATCGGCCGCTGTGTGCTCC
Source organism: Zygogramma bicolorata (assembly GCA_032362365.1). Taxonomy (NCBI): domain Eukaryota; kingdom Metazoa; phylum Arthropoda; class Insecta; order Coleoptera; family Chrysomelidae; genus Zygogramma; species Zygogramma bicolorata. The sequence continues at coordinate 3,967,408 of JAVJAQ010003800.1, read as the reverse complement.
TCACGTCCGAAACTCGTTTCGGAAAATTGCTTTCGTTTCTACGATTCTCCCCCTCCAACGTCTCGTTCAAAGTCACTCGCGTCTTTTCAACACTACCCCCACCCTCACGTGCACTCAACTGTTCATACCTACTAATTCGAGAGTTTCTAGAAATCGTCGAGTTACGTTCGAGGGATAACTTCACCCTCAGTCTATTCAGCGATGGTTCGAATTCTCGTCTGCTTCTAACGAATGTTGTATTTCGATCGGGTGGAAAAGAATCGTCAGGAATTATGCTAGTATCACGTTCAGAACTAAATAACCTACTTAAAGCTAAATTGGAAGTTGGGCGTTTGGAATCATGAGATGGCCTAGGGTACAATTGGACTAAGGGCGCAGCATAGCACCTGCCTACTATGGTCAGAGTGGCGAGGAGGACCAGAAGAGAGGCCAGCTGTGCTGAACAGCTCCAGCGTTGCTGTTTGGATGGGGCCGTGGTCCAACTGGTGACCAACAACCCTTCATACAGTGCTTTCACGGTGAACGACTCTGAACACTCCTGGATCTTTACTCGAAGCGCTGATTCACACTGCGCTGTACGAACAGCGAAGCACTGCGTTGAACAACCAGACTCACTCTGCGTTGAACAACAGGAATCAATCTGCGATGAACTAGATCGGAAATCTATTAGGACAATTAGAAGCAGAAAATTTAGCGTGTGGTAGACTGCTTGTGGCTGATATGGCGATATTAGCAGATATATACCGACGGATGATCTGTGGCGAGGGTTGAATACCTTTGCGGCATTAGTTGGGTATTCACCGGATACAAGGTGTCTGCTTTGGGTCCCAATGTGATTCGAAATATTTGTGATATGTTTTGACATGAACATTGCATAGACCGCTTGCTGTAGGCCTTGAAACCATTTTGAGAATTTCTGGTGGTACGAGATTGTCCTCTTCAAGTTTCAGCAACGGGCTGCGCTAACCTGAAACAAAATATAGCAATATGATATTGCAACTAATAGTGAAATATGATAACTGAATATAATCGTTATTAGAGGGACGAAAAAATATAGTAGCACCCATTTATCTATCCTTTCGAAAGGAGATCCATGTGTGTGGTCTGAGAACTGCGCCAATCATATAAAAAAACACAGACCTAACATTATTGTAACTAAAAGGGTGCAATTCACATAAATATAAAACCCAATAGTATTCCGAGACAATTGTGGTGAACAATGAAGACAATTCAACTTCTTTAAAAAAATCAATCACCCGAACACCAACTGATATTATTTTCACACGATGCACGTTTCGCTAAATAGGTTAGCATTTTCAGGAAAACGAAATTGATATTGGTATTTTCACGAAAATGCTAACCGAATCGCTTGTTGGGTGCAGATAATACCAGTGTTCTGTTTTGCGAGTAATTGGTCTCTACAGTTTATTACTATTTTATTTTTAACTTTCGCACCGAAGGTTTCAACCTCTTCGTTCACCAAGATAGGGAGTAATAAGTGTAAGTAACTTGGATATATTCAAAGAAGTGAAAAAAATAATGATATTTCAGAATATCAACTATCCTTAGTGGAGAAATCAATTTTCAAGTAGTCAGTAGAGAGCCCTGCTTTCAGGGCGAACTTGAAGTAACGAATCTCACGTCGTTCCTATATGACATTGCATAGATAACGATGATTTTGAAAACCAGAATGTATAACGCAATTGATTCAGTGAATATCGACATGGTGGCGTTGACAATTTGTTGTGAAGGATTTTTTGAATATGAGGCTGCTTTAGTGGGT